>CM059188.1:52156638-53488267 GCA_030323885.1 Branchipolynoe longqiensis | reverse complement strand
TCCCTGTCTGAAAAACAGGTGTCGATAGAACTCAGTATCGGTTTCGTTTGTGCCAGCGGCACGCAATGTTCTATCCGTAAGTTAAAAAACGTACAAAGTCCAAACAGGACTGAAGAAAGTTCTGAACTTTCATAAAAAGATGCTATAGAGCATGATAAACAAAGTTATCGAAGAAAACAGTACTTACTTTTGGATAAAAGCAGTAGTAGTAGATAAATCCTGTGGAGCAACTCACAAACGTCCTCCCGTTGTGAGTTACTTATGCTAATTGCTGGACCCGGATGTGCTTCCTTCTCCCTAGCCTACGGCTAGCCAGAGGCGGCATACCGAGGTAAAATATATATATATATACATGCATACTTCTGGTCGCCCTCACCATTGAATCGGATATACACACACATGGCGCCCTCTCCACTGAATCAGCGTGCTCGGGGCAAGGACGAGGCCGACATGGGGCGCCTCCTAGCGAGCAATATGTCAACACATAAATATGATGAGGGTCAGATGCCACCCAGCTGAGGCCATGTATTGCCGAGTAAGGCGCTACAAGCCCGGCATCACATATCCACAAAACAGGATTGGCCAATTTTCTCCGAAACAAATCAGTCACACCCGTCGTTCTGTTCTCACGGCAGGGTGCATTGCCCCAGGGTTGTTGTGCCTCTTGGTTGATAGTTTACCGTAAAAAATTGTTTCAAATATATCAAAGGTATTCGTGGATATATATGTTTTTTTGTGATGTATAAAAATGACATGAGTATAAATTTACAGAAGTTATTACCAACCTGTTATTTCCACTCCCTTGTTGCTTGACACTGCTGGTGGCGCCCCCATTGGGCCTCCGTCGCAATTATAGCGTTGGGTCTACTCCCACCCTGGCCGCTGACAAAATAAACTACTATATATATGGGTATAGATGATGGATAACTGTTGTTTTCCCGAGGTATAAGCCTCAGATAGACATGGGCTAGGGAGAAGGAAGCACATCCGGGTCCAGCAATCTTTACCTACTTATTCAGGATAAAAATGATCTTTCAATACAATGGATACTATGATTTTCCCGTAATGGTACAATAACGGAATAGACGTGGTAGGGTGTGGTGGGCGGGCCCTAGCCCATGTCTATCCGAGGCTTATACCTCGGGAAAACAACAGTTATCCATCATCTATACCCAGGTAAGACTCGTATAACTATACTATTTTACCTCGGTATACAGCCTCAGGCTAGCCTCAGGCTAGGGAGACTTTTACATAATTCATTTTTAACCTTAATATCATATTCTCTTTATTAACATGTTTATGTGTCATTGTATTAGTTATTCAAAAATTCAAAGTTTTTTGTTCTCACCTATTCTTGTTAGTTGGTGAGCAGGCACTTGGCAATGCCGGTAGGCTTTTCTAGTCGCTTGTTGTAATGTTTTGCAAACGACTTAGCCCTCTTCCAGCCTGCATGCGCTAGGATTCTCTTGACAGAAATCCCCAGAAATCGTGCCTTGGAAACCATGGCACCTCTGGTTGAGTGGGAAGCGTATTTTCCCATATCCACCCCAGCCAATTTCAACACCGTGATCGTCCATCTGGCGAGGGTGTCTCTTGAAATTGCATTATGTGGCTTTATGAAGCTCACTAACAGTTGTTGTGAGGTACGTATGTCTTTAGTCTTGGATATATAAGCCCTTATGGCTGACACAACACATAATTTACGATCCTCTGGGAAGTAGTCTAAGTGAACCGTAGATAAAGGGTCACCTAGCCTGTTTGATTTTAGTAATTGTGCTAAATCAAACATAGCTTGTTTCCTATCTATTTCTAATCCGTCTAGGGATAATGCGACAATGGTTACTAATAGTAACAAGACGGCTACCTTAAAACCTAATTGTTTTACATCTAAATGAGAGTTGTGAGGCCAAGCCTTAAACAACTTAAATACAATGGAAACATCCCAAAAGCGACTATATTTTGGTTTAGGGGGATTCCTTTGATAAATTGAGCGAAGCAACGAGTGAAGCACATAATGTTTACCGACTGTGTCTCCCTCGATTCTAGGTAGAACAACCGATAAGGCGCATCTGGCTGCATTGACAGCCCCAAACCCTAGTCCTTCATCCTGTAGAGAATGGAGAAAACGGGCCATTTGTGCAATTGTTGGACTTGTTGGTTTGACTTTCATTAGCAAACAATATACACCCCATTTTCGTAAATATGCTGTGTACATTTTTACAGTTCCTGGTCTCCATGCATCGGATATTATTATGTCTTCAGTGATCTTATCTAGTCCAAATTGTTCTAAGTATTTCCTTAAAAAAGGAATGCCAATAGGGGTGTTGCTGACACGTCTCTGTGAACCGATAGCGGTCCGTGGTGCGCTAGGTTCCCGCGTTTTCTTGGGAATCGTATAAGTTCTTTTGCCAGTTGTGAAACTGCTGGGAGCCAAGGTTGCGTGTCCCAATCGGGCACGATCAGTATGGCGTGTGTCCCCTCCATGCTGATCTTTCTCACCAATCGGCTGATAATGCTAAACGGTGGGAAAATATAGAAAAAATTATCTTCCCAGGTAATAGCAAACGCATCAACTTTCCAAGCATCCGGTTCGGGATGCCAAGAAACATACTGGGGTAATTTGTTGTTGTTTCGTGATGCAAACAAATCAATGTTGGGTGTCCCCCATTTGGCACAAATCAAGTTAAATAGGGGCATAGATAGAGACCATTCTAAATGGTCATGGAATTTTCTACTCTTGTGGTCTGCAAGTGTGTTTTGTGATCCTGGGATATGCGCTACAGTCAGCCAAACTTGTTGGGTCTGTGCCCAGTTCCAAATCAGGGCACAGATAAATGGTGCGTAACTCAAATGCATTAATGTGGTCTGAGATTTCATCATCAAGCCATCTACCTCCTGTCGCTATCCCATCTCGATGGGCTCCCCAACCTTCTAAAGAGGCATCAGTGTTAATCACTGTATTTGGTTCCGCCATGCGGATTGGATTAGGTGAGTGTATGTGCTCTATCTAATGTTTTGCAATCCATCACCATTGTCAATATATCCTACAAGCAACCCTCTTCCGAAAATAAAACATTTTGTTCGTTGCAAAAATTAGCCTTGTATGCTTTGTGTGCTAACACGCTTACATGGTAAGTCGAGAAACATTATATGACGATTTCGAGCCATGACTGAGAAAACAGGTTTCAAAAGTTTAGTGAACAAATGAGCGGCACAAGCTAAGCCATTTGGCATGCAGGTAAACTCATAAAGTTGGTCATCCCAAAGAAACCGGAGAAATTTCCGTTGTTGTTCCGCTATGGGAACTGTGTAGTATGCGTCTTGCAAATCGACACTAGCCATCCACGCATCTGGTGTTATCAGATCACGTGCTGTCTCTAACGAGAACATTTTAAAATGTCGATATTCGATCATCTTATTTAGGGTTGTTAAATCCAGGATCATTCGAACCTCACCATTGGGTTTCGGTCGAGAGAAGATGTTTGAGATAAACTCTCCTGGGCAGTGCATCACTTTTTGCATAATTCCTTTCTAAAAAAATATATGTACCTGTTTAGTTAGTTCCATTCATAAAAATGGTTATTAATATTGCCTGCCACAAAGTTGCTTACAGTTTGTGTGGTTTTAGAGGCCGCAGGGACTTGTAGTGTCTGCGTTTGTGCCTCTACCTGGTCCCGCCCCTGGGGAAAGGTCTCGGCGACTTGAAGCCCTGGCCGATGGGCCGAGAGTTGTTGTTGGTCCACCCTGGCCGGGCTCCCCGGCCGCGGAAGGACTGGCTGTAGTTTGTGCCTGGCCTGGTACCTCTGGCCAGGCATCGCGGGTGAAAATCCCCACGGGATCTTTTGAAGCGCGGGCCTTCTGGCTTCTTCTTGCCATCCATGTTTTTGCCACTTTTGGCCGCCGTTTCCACCTCCTTAAAGAGGTACTGGAGCTGGCCCCCGAACATCTTGGTCTTATCCAAAGGTTTCCTTTTGATGGGTTCTGGGGCCAGGAAGAGTGTATACTCTTTCCCGTCGTTGTCAGTGACCTTTTTAGAACGGGCCACCTCCTTGCCTGCGTCCATGCACACGGATTTAAAGATGTTTTCATATCGTACCTGACTGGACTGATTGGAAAGCAGTCTTTCAAAAGACTGCATACAAAGAGACTGAAATGCTTAATATGCCCCCCCCCCCCCTCTCCACACACACACACACATGCTCTGCCTTTGAATTGTTGTGCTCCCTGTACTCTGAATTCGGGGTCTTTGAATAACAATCGATGCTAAACCTCCCTGACGGTCGCGGTTCTACTGGAAGCTGTAACTGATGCATTGGTTGCTCGGCTGGATGATCACCCTCCCTTGGGCATGGCAGAGGAGGGTGATATAACCGACTGCCAAGCAGTGATCTTAGTACATGTTTGTGGTTAAATAAAACTCAACTGAACTCATCTCAACTTTCTAGTATCCCCCTATTGGCGGGAGAACCAACATCAATGAGTGTGGGTGGTGTGGGTGTGGGTGTGGGTGAGGTGTGGGTGGGTGTGGGTGTGGAGTGGGTGGTGTGGTGTGGGTGGTGGTGTGGGTGATGTGAGTGGTGTGGAGGGTGGTGGAGGCGGTGGTGGATGGTGTCGGGGTAATGGTGTGGGCCGTGGTAACCGCGGGTGGTGGTGTTGAGGGGGGTGAGCATGGTTTATGGTTCCTGCCTTCCCTGAGCCGCACATATGAACTGGGCAACAGAAGCCACCCAACCAAGGCCTACTGCTCTCGTCCCCCCCCCCTCCTCCCTTGTTCCCCCAGCTCTCTCCCAACCCTATATTTATGTATGCATAACCTTTATAATTATATGGAGTGGAGCGGACCCGGTGGCTGAATCGGTAGAGCGCAGGCTTCCCGTGCGGAAGGTCACGATTTTGAAACCCAGCCGAGTCAAGCCAATGACATGATTAGGATAGGGAAAGGATTGGTTAGCTTAGTATCAGGATAATGTGACTGAGTCATGGGAAATGGGTCATGCTGCCAGTGGCCTAGGAAGTTGCCATGAGTGTGCACTGTCACAATCGGTACCCATGCCGATATGACCTTAGATATTGCCAGGATGGACCATTTAAAGTTGGTCCCATGGTCGGTCGATTTAGAGAGGTTTTACTGTATATGGGGACCCTCATGAGACTACTGAAGTTTTTGCGAACGGGTGTTTTATTTTCTATAAAGATGATCGGTAAGCAGATGAGGGTCTTTGAAAGTACCAGCAAACAGTATATAATGAGTATATGTCTTAAGGCTCTGTGACACATCACCGGATTGGGGAAATGGAAAGAAACCGAACAAAGTCCATTGATATCTGGCAAAGTCCGGGTTGTGTCTGTTGCATATCCGTTAATATCCATTGATATCCGGCCTGATCCGTTACAAGTTTTGAGCATGCACAAAACTTGGAACGGATGCCGCCGGATTGACGTCTATGGTTCTTGTCTGGTTTGAGTTTGTTTAATCCGCTTATCGTCTGTTGGCTATCCGTTCATGTACGTTTCATGTCCATTTAATGTTTGTTCGTCTAGCAGCCTTTGACTCTATATCACAACATTTTTACACATTTTGATACTTATCACGCCCAAACACCACCAAACTACAAAATTATGTCCGTTGCTCAATCAGGCATAGTGTGACAGGCACTTTAATCAACCACGCTTATGTTTATGTTCAAATTGTATACTACTACTGCTTGTAGAGTGCATATTTGTTTCAGATAAAAGGCAGTTACACGTACGTGTATGTGTATATCTATATGATTCATTCATTATGCATCTCTGGATGTAATTATATAAAAATATATGTATTATAGTGATAATTACCATTATCGCCGATGTAATTAATTACATCTAGTATTATTGTGGATGATAATAGTAAGAGTAATACTATCATTAATAAGGGGTTGTATAACTGGCCGCCTACCACCCACATTTGCAATAGGTTATTCCACTCCGTTGCTCTGCGCATGCGGGCCTCTTTTTATAATTGTTTTGATAGAAGTATATATGTACAAAAATGTATGTATGCATGTATATGTGTATATGTATGCATTTATATGTATATATGTATGTATAAATGTACATATATATATATGTATACAGCAAAAAATCTCTAACCGATCACATCCACAGATCGACCACTCCCTTATATCGATCGCTTTAATTCGGTCCCATATTAACCATATTCTAACTTCCTAAACCGACCACCTCCCTAACTGGACCACTTAAAGTCGGTCCCAAGGTCGGTGGATTTAGAGAGGTTTTAGTGTATATGTAGGTATTATATATATGTAATATGTATATATGTACATATAAGCGTATATAATCAAATATACTGTATATATATATATATATATATATATATATATATATCATGGCTAGCACGTGACTCACGCCGAGTTCTCTACATCACGTCCATTCATAGAAGAATTGCACGGCCGTTAAACTTAAACTTAAAGCTGTATAGTCTAACAAGTACCATTAACAAGCTGTATAGTCCGATAAAAGCATGAAATGATCTAAACCAAAACACTGTTCTAAATTTGATCCTCCATATCGAACTTAGATAATGCTTATTAAGCATGCATTTCTGCATAGATAGGGATACACAGCCAATTTAAGCAGACCGGTTAGTGTTACTGCTAAACCCTATGCTGTCAGAATTTTGACCTGCTTGCCAACATTAATTTAGGTTTTCACTTCAAATATATATCCAAAATGTACCATTTAAATCAAAGTTATTTCAAACTAAAGTAAATTAGATCAAATGTCTATATCTCATAATACTATCAAAACTATTGAACTATGCCACTTTTGACGAATGCGTGCAGCTGCTCCCCCTCTAGCTACGCCACCGTTCCTAATATGACCTTAGATGTTGCTAGGAAGTAAAACTCCAACAACCACCCAAAGTTCCTGCCGCAGCCCCCCAGTTTCAGCTAAGTGCGCTTGTTCCGCAAGGGGCAAAGGGCCTATAGTTTCACGCAGGGGAGAAAAAGTTGTCTGCGCCAGTTTAGCCCACCGTGCTTTTAAGGGGGAAACTGAGACAATTCCACGCAGCCCGACATCCATCAACTACTATATAATAAGGCACGATCCGGGAGAGGCAGTCCCAGGGATCAGAGGTGACGCTACCCAGACCGCTCTCCTCAAAAGACGGTACGGCGGAGCGGTAAGAAACGCACAACAATCGCAGAGCAAACCGAAGGTTAAAGTTGTCAATGTCCGATAAAAAGCATCAATTTTTCTAAAGCAAAACATTCATCTAGATTTGAACCTACATATCCAGCTAAGATACTTGGTAAAGGTTCATAGTCCGATAAAAGCATAACATTTTCAAAAGCAAAATGCATTCATCTAGATTTTAGCCTATAATATCCAACTTAGATGTGTACTTATTAAGTATTTGTTGTTGCGAAATAGAATGGCATATTAAGTCAATTTAAAGAACATGTTACTGCTGAAATCTGTGGGATCAGAGTTTCGACAAGCACATCAACATTAATTTGGCATTTTTACACTTACAAATATCTCCTAAGTTAGTCGTTTAAAAGAAAAGTTACTTCCAAATGAAAGCAAAGACCCTATACTACTAAGACGGTTCACTCCCTATCTCTTCAATGGTAATGTAAAGTTTGCAGTGCCACCTTGTGGTGGGTTTGATCAGTCCGGCTGATGGTTGGTGTTTCACATGTAAACACATACAATTATATTATACATGAGACAGGTAAGTATGAATACACATCAATATGAAATTGCTATGAACAAATACACATCATCATCAGCATCATCATCATCATCATCATCACCATCATCACACGTCTTTCACATTCATATATACATTTATACATATAATATAGCAACTGTTTAACCAAGAGAACAGCCAGCGCACCAAGTGGTGGGTTTGATCATTTTGATTACACAGTACAGGCTGAGTGAGCCGTCTTAGTATTATAGGGTGTTGGCTGAAAGTAAGGTAGATTTTGACGACCAACCTAATCTATGTTAAGGGGCTGTCACATTAGGTTTTTTTGCGGGAGCGTATGGCGGCGTAGGCGCGTTATGTCATATACGTCGGCATACGCCGCCATACGCCGCCATACGCTATGCATACGCTATGCATACGCTACGCATAGGCCATCATGTGCCGGCATATGCCGGCGTATTCCATTGTACACCACCATACGCTTTCTCCCGTCCGTCCGTCCAAATTTGTTTGTGCATGCTAAAAAAATCTCGACCTATGGGAGCGTATGGTTCATACGCAACTCATACGCTACTCATACGCCGGTGTACGCTCCTCGTACGCCGGTGTACGCTCCTCGTACGCTAGGGGTGTGCCGGCGTAGGTTACGCATAGGCTCAACTTGCGTCACTGGCGTATCTCTAGCGTATGTAGCATACGCATAACCTACGAGTTACGTATGGGAGCGTACTCCTAGCGTATGCACAGCGTATGCACAGCGTATTCCAAGTGTATGCCATAGGTCTCGACATCGATCTTAACTCATACGCTACTCATATGCTCATACGCTACGCATACGCTATGCTAGCATGTGCTACGCATACTACGCATGCGCTCGCATCGCTACGCATCGCTACACTCGCTACGCATACGCTAGCATCGCTACGCATACGCTACGCATACGCTACGCATACGCTACGCTACGCTAGCTACGCTACGCATACGCTACGCATACGCTACGCATAGGTTCCATATGCCAATCAAAACCGTCAAAAAATGTCACAGTACGCTCTCATATGCTCCTCATACGCTCCTCGTATGCTCCTCATAGGTTCCACATACGCTCAAAACCACCCAAGAGGTCACCAAAGGTCATGATAGGCCAGCACACACAGCTTTTACATAGGTTTTCAATACGCTCCCGCCATACGCCATAATGTGACAGGGCCTTTACCGGATGCAGTGGTCAAATCGGTCAAGTGCAGGCTTCCCATGTTGAGTTCGAATCCCAGCTGAGTCAAACCAATGATTTACCAAATTGATACTTGTCGCTACCTAGCTTGGTACTTGGCATTAATAGGATAGGACAAGGACTGGTTAGCACATTGTCAGGATAATATGACTGTGTGGGATATCGAGTCATGGTGCCAGTGGCCTGGTCTCCCAGTGGGAGAGCACTTTAAAGTCACCTTGAGTGTGCACTGTCACAAGTTGGTACACATCCTGATATAACATAATGCTAGGTACACACCTACCATATACGATTCGCGCACTAAAACTCGCGACCTGACCCGACCCGCTTAAAACTGAAAACGGGCCGATTCATTTTTCGAATCGCGAATCGCAATCGTAAGGAAGCAGTTTTAGCCCTAAAACTGAGGTTTAAGTCGCGAATCGCAATCGGAAGGTGTGCTAGGGGAGCGCACACCTCACGACTTTTGGGCAGTTTTAGATCGTATACGGTAGGTGGGTGCGGAAAAACGGTAGGTGTGTACCTAGCATTAGACTGGTTGGTTGCTGGAGTTTTACGTCCTGGCAACATCTACGGTCATATCAGGATGGGTATGAATCCCACGATCTACCAAAACGGGAAACGAACGCGCAACTCATTCGGCCATCCCGTCTGGTCTATGACCTTGCATGTTGCTAGGACATAAAACAACAAACAAACAAAATATTAATATATTTATCTCTGAAAATGACAGAAACTCAAAACCATCGGGCTATGCAACTTTAACTTTGATCAAGACTGCCCATGACTAGTCTGCGACTGGCGCGCCCTCTGTTCGCGCAGTGCATGATGGGAGGTTGTGGGTCTTTAACTATTGTTATTTCGCTCTGCTTTATCACTCCCATCCACAACCCCCCCCCCCTCCCCCACACACACCCATCCCGCCATCCCCATTTCCCACCCACCCCCTGAGAACACCGTCAGTCACCCTCACAGACATGCGCATGGAGGAACTAGGCCACACCTAAATATGAGGCCTCATGGGGCTTAATCGAAAAGAACATTGATTTAGGGGCCTGCGCAGCCTGGGGTAGCGCTGTGGGATGCAATAGACTACATCACCATTCCAGCGGCACGGTGCATTGTGGGATGCGTCAAAGCAAAACAAACCCACAAGAAGCATAAGGCACATGCTAATACACTGGGTGCAGTTATGAAATATGCTAGTTTCAGCTCATCTCAGCTCTTGTTTGAAACATAGAACGCTAACTAAATACAAATATATATAATAAATTAAGATATTAATCTTTTATCCAGCATTGCATGTACATCAATATAATCAGCACATTTTATGACATGTGCATTTAGATTTAGACAAATCTGGGCACTCAGACTAGTGTTAGAGCCATAGCCAGAGTCAGTCTTACTTATTTTATTCATGTTTTTATTTATATCCTATTGTTACTGACATATATAGAAATAGAAAATGAGGAGGGTTAATCAGATGTTGGTTATATATTTCTTTGAAACAAGTTTTTGTTGACACATTTGACAATTTAGTATTTCGAACAAGATTTACTTATATCTAATCAATAGTGATGTAAACATCAGCTTGTAAAGTGACTGAAATTGTATGTTTCTTCGCTCAAAATGCTTAATTATGGAGAGTTGTGTCTTAAACATATTCATTATATTATTATATTACATCCATACATCCATGTTTGTGCCAAATTGTTATGTATTTTATATTAAAGCTGCATAGTCCGATGAAGCAAACAAATTTCAAAACCAAAATAATTATATAGATTTGACTCTACATATCTAACTTAGATATTGATGCACATATTAAGCATTTATTGCCACATAGAAGGGAACACTGAGATAGTTTGATAGAACCTGTTACTGTTGAAGCCTATGGTGTCAGAGTTTTGGCATGCTTTCCAAAACTAAGTTTACATGATTGAATTTCAAATATCTCAAAACTTATCCATTTAAAATATAAGTTACTTCAACCGGAAATAAGGTAGATTATAGTGATCACTTTAATATATGTATCTCAGAAAAATTACCGAAGTGCAAAACCATCGGACTATGCAACTTTAAGTTTGAATAAAATCAAAGTTTTGCCCTACACGTATCGGCAAACTCAATGGTTGTACGCCTTTGCTTTGCTGCCAGCGCCATTTTCAGCGCATGCGCAGTCGGAACGGTGATCTAGTCTACTTAGAAGATATTCCACTAATCTATGTTTGTATTTAACGCTCTAACAACAAAGGCCATATACCCGCCGGTGTCATGGTATAAAACCCCGGCCCGATCGCAGCCCCTGCCGTGAAGACAGTTGACTAAGCATTTATTTTTGTAAAATAAATTTAAAAGCTTTCATTGGATCGATTAAAAATATCTTAATGCGCGATTGAAGAGGAAGATCTGAAGTATTTAATGTAACCTAAGAGCAATTTATGCTGAAAGTATTAAAAACAGAGATAATAGTGAAAGTTGGGATATTCTGAGTGTCAGTGCAATCTTCATACAGAAAAAGTGAAATATCTCTAAAGCTACACCACTTAGAAACAAGCTGCTTGGTACACATATAGAAAACATATTCGACGATAGATTATATTAAATTATACGGTTAGGGTTGTGCATTTCTATTAATCTTTAATAGACATTGGCAGTGTGTATTCGTTCTGCAGCCAATTTGCGCTTGTTTACAAACTCTGCGCATGCACAGAAGCCACGTCAGGGGCTGCGATCGGGCCGGGGTTTTATACCACGACACCGGCCGCCGTGGCCTAATGGGAAGAGCGTGGGCCTCGCGTGTGGTCAGGAGTTTGGTTCCCGGTAGAGTCAAACCAATGACTTTAAAATTGGTACTTGTCACTTCCTAGCCTGGCGCTCAGCATTAATAGGATAGTGCAAGGACTGGTTAGCTCAGTGTCAGGATAATGTGACTGAGTGGGACATCGGGTCATGGTGCCAGTGGCCTGATTTCATAGTGGGGCAGCACTATAAAGTTGCCATGAGTGTGCACTGTCATAAGTCAGTACCCATCCTGATATGACCTTAGATGTTGCTAGGACGTAAAACAACAACAAACAAACAAACAAATCCTAGCCTGGCACTCTGCATTAATAGGATAGTGCAAGGACTGGTTCGCTCAGTGTCAGGATAATGTGACTGAGTGGGATATCGGGACATCGTTCTGGTGGTCTGATTTCCCATATATGTATATATATATATATATATATATATATATGTATATATATATATGTATGTATATATATATATATATATATATATATATATATATATATATATATGACTGAAAAGAAATGCTTCCGATCGAGTGGCGAAACCCGCCCCGAGAAGAGGGGATGGGCGGCGTGCATGCTGGTCGCCTCCCCATCCCACCCCGGGGTGGGGGGGAGGAATCACTACAGAGCTTATTACATGCGATAAAGGGTTTATCACTATCCATATATACATAGATCAGGATCACGAAAAGAGGCCAATTGGTGGAAGTTGTCGGCGTCAAGCATGGATGTCGGCGTCGATCGGTATAATTATAATTTAGAATTGACAGA
The DNA here is from genome assembly GCA_030323885.1 of Branchipolynoe longqiensis. Classification (NCBI taxonomy): domain Eukaryota; kingdom Metazoa; phylum Annelida; class Polychaeta; order Phyllodocida; family Polynoidae; genus Branchipolynoe; species Branchipolynoe longqiensis. The sequence goes on along the minus strand of CM059188.1, from coordinate 53,475,753 downwards.
GGTGTTGGAAAGTCTATAAATGTATCCTGAATGTAAAGGTCGAGAAAATACAACAACCTTATTTGTTTCTAGGATAATTTAATATAAAACAAAGAAATGCACGAGACTTTAAGAATTGCGACACCGACATCTGTTAAAGTTGTTGGCGTCGATCATTGGATGTCAGTGTCGATCGGTATAATTATAGTTTAGCATTGACAGAGATGTTGGGAAGTCCTTAAATTTATACTGAATGTAAAGGTCGAGAAAATACAACAACCTTATTTGTTTCTAGGATAATTTAATATGAAACAAAGAAATGCACTATACTTTTAAGAAGTGCGACAGCGACATCTTCACTTGACCACCGATTGGCCCGTTTTCGTGAGGCTGACTTATAAGTTCCGGTCGCAAGTGACAATGGTAGCGGCGGAAGTATATAATGGTTCGGCCGTGGTGGAGCCACCGGTGCCCATATGAGTATGAAGCAAATACATGCAGAGAGCCCATTGGCTAATAATATAGTATCGGAATAATATAATATAATATAATAAAACATAGAAAATCCCTTACGCGGCTTTATACCCACATAATGCTTATACATCACATATACACACACACACTGGCCGTCTTGAAATGCAGGTGCCCGTAGCTTTGGCAACATAAGGGTGCTTAGTGTGACACCCAGCCTGTGTATGGTTATATCACAACCAAACAACTGCCTCATATGTATAGTAAAACCTCTCTAACCAACCACTTCCACATATCGACCACTCTCCTATATCGATCGCTTTATTTGGGTCCCAGCAATACCATTCTAACCATATTCTGATTTGTTAAGCCGACCACCTCCCTGGATGACAACTTAAAGTCGGTCACAAGATCGGTCGATTTAGAGAGGTTTAGAGAGGTTTAGGGGGGTATTACCATTCTTCAAGGACCAGAATTCAGGAGACGCATTGCACCCGGGAAGGTTTGCTTGTCCTTTTACAGCCTAGCAATATCTAAGATCATATCAGGATCGGTACCGACTTGTGACAGTGCACATTCATGGTGACTGCATAGTGCTGCCCAACTGGGAGACCATGCTCCCAGCACCATGACCTGATTTCCTACCCAATCACATTATCCTGACACGGAGCTACCGAGTCCTTGCTCTATCCTAGTAATACGAAGCCCCAGGCTATGTGGTGACAAATTAGTATCAATTGTGTAAAGGCCCTGTCACACTACAACATAACGACGTCAGCGTAGGGAGAACATGAAAAACGTCGAACTTCTCGGCGTAGTATGCAAATTTCGGCACAAGTTGAAGGTGGATGCAGCGTAGTTGACGAGAGCATGACATCGGTAAAGCGTAGTGATAGCATCGTTCAATGAGAGAGGACAACGTAATTATGCTGACGGTACGTTATTAACGTTATTCGATCGCCAAACTACGTTGCTTTATGTTACTTACGTCATGAAACGTTGGCGAAACGCTGAACGTACGTTGGACATATGTTCGGCGTATGTTCTCCTGACATTCCCATCACGCCGCATGGACATTTCCACCGGCTTTAATGTGGATCAACATAGTGCAACGTAGTGCAATGTAGTGCAATGTAGTGCAACGTAGTGCATGTAATGCAATGTAGTGCAACGTAGTGACCAGCATTTTAATAACATCCGTCTAACGTCATCGACATTCGCCGAACGCATACAGAACATATGGCGAACGCATGGTGAACATAAACCCTTACGTTGGAGTTGCGTTGAAAGTTTTGAACATGTTCAAAACCTTGACATGCGCTGACTTAACAGGACGTAACGTGACGTATCTCGACGTCGATCTAACGTCATTCTGACGGCATCATAACGTAACCCAAGGTACCTCAACGTAATCACCAAAAGTGACCTACGCCAGGCTTACTTTGGCTCTTACGTCGTAGTGTGACAGGGGTATAAGTCACTGGTTTGATTCAGCCGTGTTTCGAACTCTATACAGTGAAGCCTCTCTAAATCTGCAGACCATGGGACCGACTTTAAATGGTCCATTTAGAAAGGTAGTCGGTTTAGGGATATTTCATTTTGTTACAATGGTATTGTATGGGCGATCGTTTGGGACACAAATAAAGCGATCGATATAGGGAGTGGTCGATCTGTGGAGGTGGCCGGTTAGAGAGGCGATACAGGGCTGCGATACTGGGCGCCTTTACAGGAACCTGGCTCTTATTTAATTGGAGCTGACAAGTGGTGCGAGCAGAATCAATGTAAATTGAGATTCATTGAAAGTGGTGCGCCTTCACAGTGTGTGGGTGTGTGCGGGTGTGTGGGTGTGTGGGTGTGGGTGTGGGTGTGTTGGGGTGTGGGTGTGTGCGGGTTGGGGTGTGGGTCCGATTGGACGCCCTCTGGTGCCAACTGATTGCTAAAAGGTGTGGAGGGCGCATGTCTGGCACTGCCATCACCTACCCCTGACTGAACTGGGTTATCTGCCCATGTCTGTAGTCCCCCCATCTGTGGCGACCGTGCCCGTGTCAAGGGTGTCCGCACTCACAACCCGCACAGCACAGCGGCCATGGACACAGTCTAGGTCTCATCACTGGCTGGTACCTCGGACAATCGAATAGAATGGACACCCTTTCTCCCCTAATAATGACTCAATGATATATATATAAATATATGTATGTATATATATATATATACATACAGTAAAACCTCTCTAAATCGACCGACTATGGGACCGACTTTAAGTGGTCCATTTAGGGAGGTGATCGGTTTAGAGAGTTAGAATATCTATACAAATTACAATGGTATTGTTGGGACCCAAATAAAGCGATCGATAAAGGGAGTGGTCGATCTGTGGAGGGGTCGGTATAGAGAGGTTTTACTGTATATATATGAAGGGTTCAGTTCCAAAAAGCGATGAAGCCATATTAGTTGTTTTTCTCAAATATAATTTATCGTTGTGCTTTCCATTTAAAATCTGAGAATTTCATATTGAGTAAGGCATTATATAAATTGTCGATGTTGCTCGCAACATGGGTAATTGAACAAGCTGGACTCGGATTCTTATTCAAACACCCGGTGGCGCCGCCTATACTCAAACTTTAACATTAAATATGTACATCGACACCTAGCGGGTCTTTTGGAACTACGCCGAGTAACCATGCAGAAATGCCAGACGTCCATATGTAAATTAAATATGACGTCGATAGACGAAATCTGTTACAAAGTTACGGGAATTGGCACGCTCTTGACTTTTCGGCCCGGCCAGATGCTATATAAAGCGAGCAAAACCCGAACTCGGCCACTACAACTTGGCGGCGGATGGCGACGGACATTCTACTCTGCCATCCCGCCCACCCCACAATAAAAGACTAGAACTATAGGGCTTAAGCATCTCGGGGCCTTCTCTCATTATACTCACGTATGTACGATTACCATTCTAGTGCATTAAAAAGTCCAAATATATACCATTCATCCGAGTCTGCGTAGTTCAATTATAAGGGCTGTGGCAGCTTCTGTTGGGAAAAAATGATTTGATGGCAGCTTCATACTCAAAAGTGGTAGTCATGGTTTTATTTCGGCCTGGATGGCGTTTGTCAGTTTTCGAGCCTGGACCCTTCATATAATAAGCATTTATATATATGCATTTATATATATATATCTATATAAAATCTATATATATAGTGCATTCATATAAATATATGTAGTATATGTACATATATATATCTAATATAAGTATGCATGGTAAAATAGGCAAACACATGACCCCCCTGGCATTTCTAACTAGTCATTGCTATGCACAATTAACATCATGTTGAAGCAAAGACAAAAAACAAAAAAACTAAAGAAATCCCGTCTCAAGCATGTTATACACTTATACCCACCAATATTTGAATATAACAGGATATTACAAAAGTCAGACCCCAAAAAAAGAAATTATATTAAAAAATGAGCATTTATTGACGTATTGCAGAACGGGGATATTTCCTTATATTAGCTTGTGCTGATGTCCTCAAACAGAAACAAACAATTCTGTTGGCAGGGATATTCTTTGTCATGCTTGGGGAAAGACTGCAGCATGGTTCTTATGCACTTAGTATCGTGTTTGTTTTGTTGTTTGTTGTTGTTGTTTTACGTCCTAGCAACACCTAAGGTCATATCAGGACGGGTACCGACTTGTGACAGTGCGCACTCATGGCGACTTCATAGTGCTGCCCCACTGGAAGATCAGGCCACCAGCACCATGACCTGATATCCCACTCAGTCACATTATCCTGACACTGAGCCAACCAGTCCTTGCCCTATCCTAATAATGCCGAGCGCCAGGCTAGGATGCAACAAGTATAAATGCTTAAGTCATTGTTTGACTCGACCAGGGTTCGAACCCAGGACCCCACGATATACCAACATGGGAGACCGACGCTCTAACTCATTCGGCCATCCCGTCATAGTGCATCGCGTATATAAATTAGCTTCGGTTACACTCCTCTCTTAGTCGTGTGTTAGAATACATGCATTATCTCCTCCTTATTCAGTTGCAAATATATTATAAATTAGCTGCTAATTGCCACTTACGGAACATTGTTCAGAACTTGAAAGCACAGACCCGTCATTCAACAACAGCGGAAGTAATGAGGAAGCGCAGTTGGTGGATGTGGGGTGTGGGCGAGGATGGAGGTGGTGGTGGCGGTGGCGGGGAGTGCTGAGGTCACAGGAGTCAGGTATGGGACGAGTAAATATTATTAAGCAATGTGCAGTTAAGCTGTGCAAGTCGCTCCCTGCACATGCTAGGAGCGGTAAACTAGAGTCCGAGTAGTTCAGAGTGAGGCAATATCACCTTGAGCAAATACCGCGACAATACAGCTCCCCACAAATCAAGGCAAAGTAAAGCTTGTTTTACTTAACGATGCCTATAGAGCACATAGATTTTTATTATCGGCTATTGGATGTCAAACATATGGTGATTCCGACATTTCTTTGGAGGAAACCTGCTGCCACCACGCAGGATACTCTTTCTGATAAGCATCTTTTATATGCACTTTCCCACAGACAGTACCAGTTGTGGACCACTGGTTGGAACGTAAAATAGCACAAACTGCAAATGTGTCAACTGAATAGGATCGATAAGATGACAAACACCTTCTCAGGTGGACACTACCACCTGAGCTATGTCTCACTACAAACCAAGGCAATGTATATGTGTGATGTAATACGCCATGTGCATATTAATCGTGCTGCAGGTTTCAATGTGAGGTGAAAGCCCCTTGAACAAATCAACGCTAATACAGCTTGTTGTAACTGAAGGTAATTTATATATGTGTGATGTAATCGACTAAGTGCATATTAATGATGTTGCCGGTTTCAGTGTGAGGCGAAATCCCCTTGAAAAAGATACAGCGAAACACAGCTTCCGTCAAATAAAGGCAATTTATATATATGAACCATGCTTTAGGTTTCAGTATGAGGCGAAATCTCCTTGAACAAAGACAGCGACAATCCATCTGCTTGTAACTGAAGGTAATATATGTGTGATGTAATACACTCCGTGCATATGAACCATGCTGCAGGGTTCAATGTGAGCCAACAGCCTGTTGAACAAAGACAGTGACAATACAGCTTCCTGTATCTAAAGGTATGCTATGTCAGTCACATTGCTAGAGCATGCATGTAGGAGATAGCACGGAGATGCTGGTTCTTGATAGTTGGTGGCCACTTTCCAGTGGAAAAAAATTAAACTCTCCTCCATTCCTCACCAGGAAAACAGGGGTCTCCTAGATAGCAATAGGGATGCTGGGCCCGCCATAAGTTGACTTATTTCAGTAAAGGGCACATTCCATATACGCGTAATGCATAATGCGTTATGCGTTATGCGAATGCCATCATTCCATGCACGCGTAATGCGTAATGCATTATGCGGCACACGACTGGCTATATTTAAAAAATAAAAATAAACAATTATTCTCCATACTGCTCTGTATATGACCAAATATTGCATTTATATCTATGTAAGTTTGTGTACGTCACATGGGGGTTCCTACCTTTATTATAACTAAATTCTAGATAAGTATTCATATTTTTGTGGCTCTGGTAGCATTTTTAGCAACCCCAACCCCCACCACCACCACTACCATATGTTTCCACTCAGCAGCCTTGGAGACTGCTTCCTAACAGGTCCGCGCTCCACCTTGTCCCGGCTGTCCGTAATTATCAGTCGCTTCCTCCAACCTTATATCAATGGACAAAGGCGACTGAGGACTTTCTATTCGCGCCACCTTTACGCATTACGCATTACGCACCGATCGCTACATGGAGCGATCGGGATAATGGATTTTATTCGCATTCGCATTCGCATTCGCATTACGCATTACGCATATATGGAATGTAGCTCATAGGTTTCAAGGCCTTTTTGTCGCATTCGCATTCGCATTCGCATTACACATTACGCATTACGCGTATATGGAATGCGCCCTTAAGCCCACCATCCGTTGGCAACATGAGTTGCACAACTTACACAAGTGGAACCAGCTGTACCTATTCTCGCCATCCCTTTTACTGATTCCGGCCATCCCTTTCCTGAATACTGGGGACACCATTGATATTTATATATATATATAGTAACACCTCTCTAAATCGACTGAGCATGGGACCGACTTTAAGTTGTCCATTTAGGGAGGTGGTCGGTTTAGGGAGTTAAAATATCCTTACAATGGTATTGTTGGGACCCAAATACAGCGATCGATATATTGGAGTGGTCGGTCTGCAGAGCTGATCGGTTAGAGAGGTTTTACTGTATATATATATATACATATATATATATATATATATTTATATATGTACATATATGATATCATGAAATAGTTACTGACATCATTAATTCGATTTAATCATATCATTAAATATTTAATGATATGTCTAAATAATGAATAAAACAAGAAATGGCGTTCCATAATATGTATGTGTAGCCTGGCTAGGCTAAGGATATATATACATGTATATGTGTCGTCAATGCTGGAATACTTAACCGAATTCCTTTTAAAATTCCAATAAAAACTTATACCTGCTGGTGAACCAAATTAAAGTAAACCATTGCGAGGTGCTAGTAGTGCTGGGAGCCCATATATATGCCCCTCTCGCTTACTTACAAGAAATAAACAGTCTACCCATGCAAGGGGTGGAAGACAATAGCTGGTATTTAGTGTCGGGCTTTTCGTGAACCAGTTGCAAAACGCTTTCAAATTTCATTGTGGAGTTGACCCACGAGTTAAAATTGCTTAGTCCGATGGGTTCGGGTTTCTGCATTTTTTTTAGATAAATATATTCGGTTGAGTTGTATAATCAATCTTATATTAGTATGAACTAACTTTTATTATTAATGGTTAACTTTGGTGATATTTGAAGTGAAAACATGGACAAATAATTGGGATATGCACATCAAGTCTCACACCACTGGCTTCAGCAGCAACAGGTTCCAATAAATTAATATAGGGTATATTATTTTTAGTGTATTTTACACAATAGCTTACTAATACTAAGTCCTTAATAAATACACCAGTATTTAAATCAGATATGTAGGGTCAAATTTAGATACAAATTGGTATAGAAGATGTTAGGTTGATGTTATGCAACTGCAATTGGATGGTTGTGTGGCGTTGAATTCAAAGGCAGTTAGTTGTACTCTATAGGACAATTTGTCATGGTATTCTTGTTCTTAAATCTCACATCCAGTTTCCTTTAGCCAAAAGAATCAGTTGGTTGATTGAATGTCGATGGCAAACAAAAAACCTACCTTTTGCTCAAAAAAACAACAAAAAACCTACCTTTTGCTCAAAGTCTAAATTAAAGAATGTTTTCCAATTCCCGATTTAACCAGGCTTCAAGGCAAACTATCGCGCAGTGTACGGCGTCCTTTTGGATCTAAGCGGTGTAGAAGGATACTCTGAGCCCTCCTTGTATGCAGGTGGTGGCGCCCTCTGGCAGGTAACGCATAGTCTGCAATATCAGCGCCACAGCGGGCGTTGTCGGAACCTCCATCTTAAGTGTCGCCAACTGTGACGTACCTAGGCGAGACAGTGCGCGCGCTTTGCTACTCCGCTGCCACAGCGTATGCGCAAACGGAAGGCGTTACGAGGGCGGAGCAGTGTAGTGGGAAGGTGAGAGTGCTTCTTCCCCCACCCCACCCCCACCCCCCACCGTGTGGGTTTATGCTAGGCACCTGTTGCGTGGGTGTGGAGAGGGGGGGGGGGGCGTCCCAGGAAGCATAGGATCAGGATACACCTGCAGATGTGTGGATGTGTGGATATATATATATATATATATATATATATATATATATATATATATATATATATATATATATATACTTACACCTTCTGCTAGGCTAAGGATATTTAAATTATCTGTAATTTATTCCATTCCGAAAGACGGTTATTGAGGTTACCCACTTGAAAGGTATTGCTTACTGTTTCGGTTGCTATTGTTTGAGTCGCCACTTCTATTTGTTCCCTGGGTAGGGGGAACGGCTTCTAAGTGTTGAACTCCCTCTTGAAGGACCTGTTCCCGTCGTTCCAGCCGAACGACTGCCTCTGGCCCCTTCCTCTGGCTTGGAAGCTGAAGTTGGATCCAAACTGGCCTCCTCATTGGCCGGCTCTTCGGTTGCGAAAATCCTGCATCAGCTGCTGGAAGTGGTTGGAGTTGCCATCAGCCAAATTCTTTTTATCAGTTTCCATGTGTTTTCCGCACGTGGAGCTGGTCTCTACTTGTTTGAACAAGTATTGCAGTTGTCCGCCGAATATCTTGCCCTTATCCAGCGGCTTGCCCTTAATCGGCTTTGGTGCTAGGAATAGGGTGTATTCCTTTCCGTCATTGTCCGTGATCTTTGTGGACCTCGCCAGCTCTTTCCCAGCATCTGTGCAGACCACTTTGAAGACGTTTTCAAACTGTCTATAGGAGAGGAAGTTGCTGGTTGCCAGTAGTAATGCAATTCCTCCATTCATATCGTCACAGTATGACGAGAACTTGTTCTGTACCAACATCCTGTTGGCGATGGTCGCAATGGATGTAAGAGAGTACCCCCTTGTGGACAGTGTAGAGAGCCATCTTAAACTTTTTTCACTCCTCACTGAGTTTTACTTCAGGGTCCATCTCTTTGATGGCAGATTCCGGAATTCCTTTAATTCCTGTCAATTTCTCTGCCATTTTGATTATGAATTTTGGTTTGAAGGTGTTAAAGTGGCCTTGGATGGTCTTCCTCATGAGCATCGTTATGTGTATTTTCGTGCGTCTAAGCACTTTAAACTTTTTCATTTCTTTCCCACATGATTTAGCTTATTTGCCAGAGTGCTTAGTGTCGGAGTGTGAACTCATCTTCGATGAGTCTGACGATGAGTCCAAAGAGGAGCATTTGTGTTTCCTCCTTTTCTTAGACTTTTTCTTTGTTTTCTTCAAGAGGGGCTTCTTTTTACGGGCTCTCATGTATCGTCTCCTTCTGACGAATTCTTCTTCTTTTGTTTGCTCTTCCGTGCAGACACAATCACCTCCTCCTCTGAGTCGTCCTCAGTTGAGGCTATATCCTCGGAATAGTCCTCCCATTCCGACTCATCAGAGTCTTGCAGTACCTTGCTTCGCCTTTTCTTTGATGTACCCGCTCTAGACGGTAACATTCCCTCCATTTTCTATTGCACTAGCCTGGGAACCTGTTCGTCTAAGTCCCTATCAGCAGGGCCCAGGCCGGTTTCGTACCACCCTGCCTCCTCAGAATCCCTTTGTTCTGGAGAGAGTGACCTTTCTACCCACACAGGCAGTTTGGCGTCTTCATCCACACTAAGTGTGTGAGTTGCCTTTGCCTTACTCCGTTTCATAGCTATGGCACTGAGACTGTGAGTAAAAAGAAGAATGATTAGCATTGTCCTAGGCAAAATAGCACACTGATAATTAGAGTATAACTATACTAGGTGTGTATTTTATGGTGTAAATCAATGTTTAACGCAGGTCTATGGCTAACAGACAGTCACAGGATAATGGTATGGGTAACCAACCGATCCTAACGAGGGGTAGGGACCAGTGTAGTGGTGCCCTCCCACACTCTATATACCTATAAACTTCTACCACCTGTGGCTTTTTTCGCCAACAAGTTGAAGAATATACTATAGGACTCGGAGGTATCCCTTAATGAGAACACAACAGGGGGAATCTTAATGAGACCCACAGAATGAATCCCCAACAATATAACTGGCTCCTGCCAAACATCTCTCCATTCGGCAACGGGCGGCTTAATTAATAACCGAACAATGGAAACATTGTTCTTTCGATCATGCCAATTACGATCGAAACTAAGCTGTAAAACAGTAATATCTTATCGAAAAGTTTCAAAAGACTTTGTACATGAATGCTAACATGAACTAAACCAACGTATCGAGTTTAAAAGATACTAACCTGTTTGGTTTTGTAGTAAATGTAGAAAAACTTCCATAGCTGCTCACAACACGTCCTCCTGCTGTGAGCTGATTATGCTAATTGCTGGACCCGGATGTGCTTCCTTCTCTGTGGGCTACGAGTAGCCAGAGGTGTAGTACCGAGGTAAAATATATCTATATATATATGTGTTTTGTGTGTATGGGTGTGACGTCAGAGAGGTGGTACGGTACACCTGAGTCCATTGGCAGGAGTTCAATAAGTTGCTCGAGCAATATAGTGAGAGTGGCAAGATTGGTTGGTTGGCAGTGTACACTCATGGCGACTTTATAGTGCTGCCCCATTAGGAGACCAGGCCACCAGCATCATGACCTGATATCCCACTCAGTCACATTATCCTGACACTGAGCCAACCAGTCCTTGCCCTATCTTAATAATGACGAGTGCCTGGCTAGGAACCAACAAGTATAAGTTTGTATGTCATTGGTTTGACTTGACTAGTTCTTTGCCGGAGTGGTTTCACATGGTTGTATTTGAACCCCACAGGTTCTAATCACATGAGCTGCCACACAGGAAGTGGATGCTCAACTTGTTTGGCCACCCCTTCTTGACTAGGGTTCAAACGCATGGGTTTGAAGCCCTTGATCTACCAAAACTGGAGATGGAAGCTCAATTCATTCGGCCATCATGTCGGGTCGAGAGCATAAAGGGCCCCAGGGACTCCAATAGAAAATCTATTTTTATTTGCAAAGCAGTATTTTGAATATTTAGATAAACTACTAAAGTGCGTCAATTTGAATTTACATCTATTACAAAGTTTTTCAAAGAAGAGTTATCGAAACTATTAAGAAATAAACCATAATTGTGCAGGCCTATAAAGCAATTCATATTCTTATTATAATGTAGCTAATTCAATTCGTATATATTTTTCCGTTTCTATCTAAGGACTGTTTTCTCAGCCAATATGAAATAAATCATTTTACAGACCTGGAATATTATTTATATTTAAAATATAACGTAGTTCCTTCAATTTACCTTGATTTGTCAGTTTATAACAACAGTTTTCTAATTCAATAATAAATGAATAATAATTTGCCAGACCTGGGATGTTACTTATATTTTTTATGTTATAATGTAGCTTTCAATTTAGATTTACCTTCAGTTCTTAACAACAACAAAGACTTTTTGTAAATCATTAAAAAAAAAAGAAGGAAAATAACTCCATCCTCAGGATATTAGTAATATGCAAAATATTATAATGCAGCTCTTTGAATTTAATATTATTTGTCATTTCCATGACAAAAGTCAAACATCAAAATGAAATCTATAATGATCTTGCTTGCGTAAGACATTGCCATGAACATCTATTAAGTGTATAGTATAGCACAATTTGAGCCGTGCAGTTGAATAGCTTGAACAAGATGGCGTTTACGCGATAGAACCGGTGTGTACAGATTTCCTTCTGAGACCAGTCTATCTCGAGGACATCGCCTTCTCGTAGTTCAAGCTCAAATTTAAGGTCACCCAGAAGGTCAGGTCAAGGTCAGATAAACATCCAAACTGACCGCTAGCAGACCCTGTGGCGGATGAGCGTCAATAGCGATAGATAGCCAGGCCCTATCCATGTCAACAATGTAAACATTACTGGGGGGAAATACCACGCACATAATGTATCAAGGTAGACCTTGTAGCTGATATGTTTTAAGAGATGCCCTACTTTGATGCTAGGGTCATGATGTCTACTGGGGCTTCTGATGCTGATATATGGATATGCAGTGTCATTCTCACAGGACATTTTAATAGTTGTATAATCTAATATAAATGTAAGATTTTCAACAAGCTTTTATATTGACAGATTTAATCTTATGTATCCAATTAATTAAAGTTGCCCAGTCCGATAGTTTTGAGTTTCTGTCATATCTTTAGATAAATATATTAATTTGGTCATTATAATGTACCTTACTTTCGTTTTACCTCTTATTTTAAATGACTAAATTGGGGGGTATTTGAAGTGCAATCATGAGAAATTAATTTTGTGTGCATATAAAAATTCTGACCCCATAGGCTTCCGCAGTATCAGGCTCTATTAATTTGACTTAATAGTCCATTCTTTGCCGCAAGACATTTTTAATAAGTGTGCATCAGTATTTAGTTTGGATATGTAGAGTTAAAGTGGTTTGATTTTAAAATGTGTATACTTCATCGGACTATGCAGCTTTAAGACATTTGTCCACTCATTCACTGTTTGTTTATTGTTGTTTTACATACTTTTTTTCTCTTCTTTTTGTGCTTCTTTACCTGCTCATAACGGATAAGTGTGTTAACACTTGTTTTCACCGCTGGACAGCACTAGTCCAATTTGATTCAAATCTTTGGAATTTAGTTTTAGTAATAATTTTGGTTTTCTTGGTTCTTGTTTATGTTTTGTAACTGTTTGTAGATTGCAAACAGTCCAAAATCCAGCTTTCATTACACTTTGTGTTAGTCCTAGCAACATCTAAGGTCATATCAGGATTCATTCACTACTTTAGCGTTGCATAGAAGGGAGATTAAATCCATTTAAAAGAGCATGTTATAATATTGTTCATCATGCTGTCGGTCGCGATGCAACAAAGACTGCTTTCATTACTTGAATGCCGCTCTCCATTTAGCTCTCTGCTGTGAGAGTGATGTCCATGAGTCGGTCTTAATGTCTCTCAGCTTCAGGTTTCTCTTGATCATGTCTACTAAAATAGCAGCATAATACAATAGTGGTGAAATGAAATATCACGATAACAACATATATATTTATGGTTTTCCCCCGACCAGGAGTAAAATCTATGCAAAATGCTAAAGATAATGGCATCTCAACATTGTATCAACATCAAAAATAAGTTTTGTTTGCGGTGCCGTGGTTCTGAGTCAAAACAAAATAAATACTTGTCGCGATTTGGCGTGATGTTCGGCATTATTAGAATAGGACAAGTAGCAGTTCAATGGGGAAGATCAAATGTCCGCAGTTGATACACACAAATAAATTATATTCATTGATTAAGTAGTGGAAATTTCAATCATGGAAAATTGGTCTTCCTCATCCCACTGTTGGTTACCCTATCCGAGTAATGATGAGCGCCCAGGAAGGTAGCAACAAATATTGAAATATCAAAGTTTAAACAAATATCCGTTTTTAAGTCGTTGGTTCTAATCACATGAGCTGTCACACAGGAAGTGGATGCTCAGCTTATTTGGCCACCCCTTCTTGAAAGAATTAATGTTATAACTTTTTATTTAATGTGTTAACAAATTGGATCACACTGTAGTCGTAGCATCTTTAATGACAACGCTTCGAGAGAAGAAGAAAAGAGCATAGAATGTTGTTGTTGTAATAATGTAACGCTGACTATTACTGCAGTCATTTCAACTCGCTATAAAAGAACGCGGAATCTGCCCCGAGATTAGCAGCGTTCTTTACCGGAAGTAGTCGCCGTGCCCTCTGGGGTCACGCGTATTCAGTGACGAATACTGACCTTGGGAAACACAAGTCAGAGGTCAGCGGCGTTATCTGTTTATGGCGTGGCAGTGGGGTGATTGTGAACTGCTTGGCGGCATTGACTAATGGTGCAGTCACACTACGACGCTTCTCTCCGGCGTGCCGCCAGCGCACAAAATAACTTCTACGCGTCGAGAAACGTCCAACTTTTCAGCGGTTTGGGGGAAAAGATCGTCGTCAGGGCAGCGTGTTAGTAGCGCGCGGTCAACGGGTGTCGACGCGTTGGGGGAAAAAAAACAAAAGTTTGGCGTGACGTGCTCATATTACCTTAGATGTTGGTAGGACGTAAACCAAGAAAGCAACGATTTGGCGCAACGTGTGGAGACGACCCGCCCGTGCGTGCTCCGTCTGCCTAGCATTCCCATAACGTTATTCCGGCGCGTCCAACGGTGCTCGACGACCGCCTAACGTCCTCCTAACGTCCTTACCCATATATTTGCGTGCGCTGCCGGTCGTTGGTTTTTTTTGACATGCTTAAAACCTTGGGCGACCGGCAACGGGCGCCGACGTTGTCCGCCGACCATCAACGTCAAGGATAGTGTACCGACGTGTACCGACGCGCGCATAACGCGCCCCTAGCGTGTCTCAATATTTCATCCATTTTCGCCCAAAAACACCACACGTCGCCAGGTCGCCGGCGAGAAGCGTCGTAGTGTGACTGCACCATAACTGTCTGACGAGCGTCACATTTGTTATATTTTAGCTTTTGTTGACTTGGGTTAAGCGTGTAGCCACGGGTCGGTCACTGACAGTGTCACTGACCGATCCACGGGGGAGTGGGGTGTCCCCTGTCAGTCACTATAATTCTCTTAAATGGGGTGGGTGGGTGGGGGGGGGGGGGGCGTCCGCTGTCACTATATAATTATCTCAAAATGGAGGGAGTGTAAACTGTCAGTACAATTTTCTCAAAGGAGAGGGGTCGAGTTTGTTGGGGTTTTACATTCTGGTAGCATCGAAGTTCATAGCATGACAGGTACTGACTTGTGACAGTGTGCACTCATGGCAGCTCTATAGTGATGCCGCATTGGGAGACGATGCCGCCAGGACCCTGACCCAATTTCCCACTCAGCCACATTATCCTTATACTGAGGTAACCAGTCGTTGCCCTATCCTAGTAATGCAGAGTGCCGGGCTAGGTAGCGACAAATATCAATTTTGTAAGTCGTTGGTTTGCCTCGGATGCGATTCAAACTCCCAACCTTCCACAGGGGAAGAATACACTCTTACCAATTCGGCCACCACGTCCGGTCGGAGAGAGTGTGTGTGTCGGGGGGGGGGGGGGGTCCACTGTTAGTACAATTCTCTGAAAGGGTGGGGGGTGGGGGGGGGGGGGCCGGGTCGATTGCGAGAAGAATTATCTAAGACCAACACACTGTGCAACTTTAAGGATAAATTCTGTACAGACTGACATCCTTATCTATATGGCGATATAGTAGTGTCTGTGTGACTTCCGGTTGTCTAGTCACCATTGTTACTGTATCTTATTAAACTACTCCGATTGCACGATGCAAAGTTAATTAGCCATCTGTTGTTGCGTAGTCACGCGCTAAAGGCGAGTAGACGGGTAGTAGGTAGTGTACACTGGGTCACGTGGTCAGTTCGGGACAAATTAGGTCACCAGTCTTCATAAGCACTCAGGATAATAGTAGGATAAAGATATGATAATTTAGCCAGGACAATGGCGGATTGCATGCAGGATCAAATGTGTGTGTTGGGGCTTGATGTAGGATGAGAACATCAGCTTTTAAAAACCAAAACACTGATGTATATTTGATCCTACATATCCAAGTTAAATAGCGGTCCATTTATGAAACATGTGTTATGGTATATTAAATTTAATGGAACCTGCTGAAGCTGAGGCCTCTGGCATGGGTGGGCCGATCCTAGATAAAGGATTCACCCGGTACTCGCAGTACATGGGTGAATACCAACCCTATATAAAAACGGTCGAAAAAGCGGGTTAATGAAATGAGAGCCTAATTTCACAATCTAAGAAGCAACATTTATTCTTTGTAGATGTCTTCATATTTACCCGCTACTTTTGAGTTGGAAAATATAATAAAACATATACTTTAATGCAATTTAAAAGCGAAATCGATGGCGTTCTCTGGTCGCCATCTTGTCTTTTTGCATTCTCTCCCATTTCACCAAATCGGTGCCAATATATGTAGCCATTTGATCATGGAACCACAATTTCTACTTCATGTTCCATACTAAAGCTATTTTTGCCCGTATTAGACTACGTTGTTGTTCACCCGTGTACTACAAGTACCGGGTGAATCTTTTATCTAGGCCGATCCGTGCTGGAGTGGTTGTAAGTCACCCCCTTGACTCGGCTAGGAATTAAACTGCATGGCAAACCAGCTAGTGCTGTTACCAATTAGGCCACCACATCTGTCCAGTCAAATTCAAAACAGAGACAAACATAGGTGGCATGATAAGAAACCACACTATTGCTGACAGCATAAAAGAAACATCAAATGAAGTGACATCAAGCAGCATGGGTGAAGGAAGTAGAGGAAGTGTGGAGAAGAAGAAAGAAATGTCTCAGGAGACTACAAGAAAGAGGAACTCCAAACAAGGCGCATAGATCCTATATAAGATGAGCAAGAGGGGTGGTGGGATTGTTGTTTACTAGACAAGTTAGGCAAGTCTAGCCATTTCATTCATGGATGAGAACAGATCAGACCTAAAAATGCGGGTCATAGCGAGGCAGCATACAGCAACGGAGCAGGAGCAGACGCTTCCCCCCCCCCCCCCCCCCCCCCCTCCAGTGGCAGACCTTAGGGAATTTACCTTCAAAATAGTGTATTTTGGTGCATTTTGAGAACAGAAATTGGTGTTTTCATTACACGCCACTTATTCACTAATTAACACGTGACACCTGTTTACCAATGTCATACAACAAACAAATTTTAATATTCCTAACAAGACCTTGCCTCTACTTCCTCCTAACATTTTTGCTATGTTTCATCATCATCATCATCATCATCATCATCATCATCATCATCATCATCATGCTGTCGGTCACAATGCGACAAAGACTGCTTAAATTTTGCTATTACTTTAAATTTGCATCTGAGATCATTTTTGTTGTCATTTGACACAAATCTGAGCATTTAACTTAAGATGTTCACGTAATTTTCAATGTAGGTATATCAATGTGATTAACAAAAACTGGCAGGATAAATCCTGATAACCTTTCTCTGTGAATATGGCCTTTGCTGCCAACATGAATTAAGCTATCAGCAATCAATCAATCAATCAATTAACCTAACATATATATATTTTTTAATTAACTAAATCCCATCAGTTTGTTTGTTGTTTGTTGTTGTTTTACATCCTAGCAACATTTAAGGTGATATCACGACGGGTACCGACTTCTGACAGTGCGCACTCATGGCGATGTTATAGTGCTGTCCCACTGGGAAACCAGGATGCTGGTACCATGACCTGGTATCCCACTCAATCACATTATCCTGACACTGAGCACACCAGTCCTTGCCCTGTCCTAATAATGCCAAGCGCCTGGCTAGGAAGTGACAAGTATCAAGTTTTAAATCATTGGTTTGACTCGACCAGGGTTCGAACCAACGACCCCATGATCTACCAGCACGGGAGACGGATGCTCTAAGTCATTCGGTCATCCCGTCTGGTCTTAAATCCCATCAGACTATAACACTTTAAAATAAAACCAATTCTGTTTTGCAATCTATTGGTGAGCTAGGCTGGGCAGTTTAATAAAATAGTACTATAGTGAATCAGCGTTAAAACTAAAAGGGGGTACAGTATAACCCCATTAAACCAAGCTCAGTTAAACCAAACGGTTAAACCAAGCAATCGGTTAATCCAAACGTTTTTCGACGGCCCTGCAAAATACTACCATTTATCATATAAAAAGGTTGGTAAAACCAATGTCGGGTAATCCAAATTATCAGTTAATCCAAAGAAAATTGTCGGACCCCAGGCCACTTCCGGTATGGTTAAACCAAACTTTCATGTGGTTATAAGGTCAGGTGAGACCCCACCGCCTCTTACACCATGCTTGTTTGGATAAGTGTATATACTTTTTGTGTCATGAGATGTACAATGTAATGTAATGTAATGTAATGAGATGTACAATGTATACATTAGCTTCATGTCATGTATTAGTAATGAGATGTACATGTATACATTAGCTTCATGTTATGTATTCCTAATGAGATGTACATGTATACATTAGCTTCATGGAGAGCTATCAGTATATAGTATATAGTAGTCAATACAATATTGTATTAAAAATGTGTCTTTTGTTCTGATATATATATTAAAAAAACAATAATCAAAGTGTCCACATACATTGTATATTACATGTGCAATACACTCTTACTAATTCATAATGCACAAGCGTTTTTGCCGAAGCCAAGTCAAAGTCGAAACCAAAACATTGGTTAAACCAATGATCGGTTAATCCAAACAAATTTCTAGGGTTCCTTCAAGTTTGGTTTAATTTGGTTATACTGTATCAGTAAGTGGGGTATACCAGTGGGGCACACGTCCGGCAATTTACCCGACAGCTGGGACGGTGGGGGGGGGGGGGGGGGGAGGGTCACTCCACCAATCGGCACAGAGGAAATATAAGGTGTACATGTTACCCTTGCATTTATACTCGTATAATGTGTTATACATCAAATATATGTAACGTATGTCTATGTGTATATAAACTATAATATGTGACGCATAACGCATTATGCAAGTATAAAAGCTTGTAGGGGGATATCTGTTTCTGACGTCCTCTAACCGACGCATTGGTGGGATGCCACCCCCAGGGGCGGGGCTTTAGAACCGGGTGCCCCCCCCCCCACGTCCCAAATTCAGGAGGATTTTCTTCAGTATATGGATATTCAAATACTTTATAGATATACACAAATATATGTAATTTGTAGTGTAACAGAAAGGAGGCCAGGTCTTTTAGTTTTGGGGGGAAATTATGAGGGGTTTTTTTTTTGGCGGGAAAACTCATTGTCACATCAGGCACATAGGCCTATGTAGAGAATACAGTGCACGTCTGGCCCACGCCGGGACAGAGTGGCCGAATCAGTAGAGCGCAGGCCTCCCGTGCGCGAGATCGGGAGTTCGATTCCCAGTCAAGTCAAACCAATGACATATAAAATTGATACTTGTCGGTTCCTAGCTTGGCGCTCAACATTAATAGGATAGGGCAATGACTGGTTAGCACAGTATCAGGATAATGTGACCGAGTGGGATATTAGGTTATGGTGTTAGCTGTCTGATTTCACAGTGGGAGAGCACTATAAGGTTGTCATGAGTGCACACTGTCACAAATCGCTTCCCGTCCTGATATGACCTTAGATGTTGCCAGGACGTAAAATTGAAACAACCAATCATTCCACTACAGCCTGGAAGTCGGGAACGACAGACCGGGGGACCGACAGAACGGGCGAACTGGGTCCAATGCCGGTCTTGGTGACAGGCACTGTGGACAGGGGCGCCGCTGTCACCGGTCCAGAAACATTAGACACTGTCACAGTGTCAGCCTGCCGAACCGAGCCGGTGGTTATAATAGTGGAAGTGCCGAGAGACTGGGTGTGTGGTGGAGTCGGTGGGGGGCGGGCGGTGAAGGGGGGGGGGGGGGGGGGAGTGGGGGGGGCGGGGGGGGGGGGGGGGGAAATTGGGCGCTGGCTGCTGTAGTCAGACCTACTTGGAGGGAGGGGCTGGAACTTCGGGAGTATGTAGCGATGGGATTGTGGGGAAAGTGTTTAGCGAAAGCAAGGATGGTATGAATCAGCATACAATATATGTATGTATTATATATGCATATGTATATAGGTATGCATATGTATAGATATATAATATATATAATATATATAATATATATAATATATATAATATATATAATATATATAATATATCATATATATATATATAATATATATATCATATATATATAATATATATAATATTATATATATATAATATATTTATAATATATAATATATATAATATATATTATATATATATTCTTATAAATTACAAATAATATGCGTTGTATAAAGTATTTTATGCAAATATTATTCTGGGAACTTTCTAGAAGGTATTGGTTGGTACTGGTAGAGCTGCCTGGGATGTACCTAGGTATGTACTAATCGTGGTGCATTGGTCAGTTTAGGGGGTATAGAGCGGGTGACAGAGTGCCAGAAGCCAGTTGGTCACAGACATTTTGTTTTAATAAATATGGAGGGCGTTGGGCCAGCCAGAAAGATAGTCCACTCCAAAAAGTATATGATGGGTTGTCTTGTGTTCATAGAAATAATATATAGTAAAACCTCCCTAACCGACTAACTCCACAGATCGACCACTCCCCTATATCGATCGCTTTATGTGGGTCCAACCTATACCATTCTAACTCCCTAAACCAACCACCTCCCTAAATGGACCACTTATAGGTCCCAAGGTTGTTCGATTTAGAGAGGGTTTACTGTACTGTATATAATGCTTATAACATGGTATCTATATTATGCATAATTATTATATATATATAATGTATAATTTCTCTGTTGAGGATAAATAACCCATGGTTTCACTTATTATAGGTTCCATGTTCCAGCTATACACATTATTTGTTTTGTTTGTATCAAGCTAACGGTTGGATCACAGCACAATGATGGTTTTCCTTATTAAATAAGAACAGGTAACTATCAGTCGGCTAAATGTAAGTTGCCACAGAACTTTGTTTCTTTCAGTCTTTATTATTATCATCCACATATACACATATACTATATACATATATATATATATATATATATATATATATATATATATATAATATACATATGCACATATATACATATATGCAATATGTACACATTTATATATACACAAGTTTGTTTTATTTAACAACGGCTCTAAAGTACATTGATTTTTATCATCGGCTATTGGCCGTCAAACATATGGTCATTTTGACATATTTCTTTGGAGGAAACCTGCTGCTGCTACTCTTTCCAATAAGCTGCAAGGGGTCTTTTATATGCACTTTCCCACAGACAGGACAGCACATACCACAGCCTTTGATGAACCAATGGTGGACCACTGGTTGGAACAGAAAATAGCCCAAACTGTAAATGGGTCCTCTGAGCAGGATCGATCGGATGACCGACACCTTCACAGGTTGACACTCTACCACCTGAGCTAAGTCCTGCTCGCCCATTTGTATATAAATACATATGAGTGTATATATATATATATATATATATATATATACGATTTATGAGTGTATATATATACACTTGCAAGAGTGTCTTAAGTGTTACAATGCATTAATAATGATCTAATGACCAATGGTGCCTGGAACCAGCGGTGAAAAAAAAGGTACAGCTCAGAAAGAAGGAATACGGTATTCAAACAGCCGACTCCCCCCCCCCCCCTCTCCCCCCCCTCCCCCCCCCCCCTCCCCCCCCCCCCCCCCCACACACACCACCATCCGCCCCTCCTCCTTTGCCCCACCACAATATTCACACTACCTATCCCGGACTCTCCCTTCGGCCAATACACGTTTGTGGTGACGACAGCTACCTTTCTCCCTCTCCCCCTCCCGCCTCAGCCCCCCCCCCCCCCCCACTCGCCCCCTCTTTTGTCTTCCCTCGGCCCAGGAGCAGCTCACTCGTTATGGACATAAGTCCTTCTGAGTTTCACCCAAACGCAGACATGTCTATGCAATGTGATGACACCGTCACTGACGGGGTGACAGTGTGTGTGTGTGTGTGTGTGTGTGTGTGTGTGTGTGTGTGTGTGTGTGTGTGTGTGTGGGGTGGGGGACAGCTAACTACTAATGCTCGTGACGCACTCCAATAGGGAGTCGGCCACCATTCAAATCCCAAACTCCAGATACCACTCGAAAAGCAGAGAGATCAGGTGAACCAGTGACAGCGGGAATGCCCTCCTTCGCTGCTTTCGTTTGGATGGACAGTGGGGGAGGGAGGGGCAGGGCAGGGTAGGGCAGGGCAGGGCAGGGCAGGGCAGGGCAGGGCATGGCAGGGCAGGGCAGGGCAGGGCAGGGGCAAGGTCAAGGGCAAGGGCAGGGCAAGGGCAGTGCAAGGGCAGGGGCTATTGAAGGTTCGCTGAAGATTGCATGTGACGCGTATTCACACTGCGATTTTTTTTTTTAATCGGTTTGAGGAACCGGCAAACTCTTAGTAAGATTCCCTCCACCACGACTGTCACACACTCCACACACACACACGCCTCTCCTATGTGCTGGGTGCTGGAGCACAGAGCGGGGTATTGAGGTGTCCCTTTCACACATTACAAATTGGCAGCTGAGAGATACTAGCAAGGCGACTGTTGGGCGGGCACCGTCAGCGCCACCACTACCAACCTGGCACACACACACACTTTAACCTCCACTTTATCACCCACATTCACATTAACTACCACATTATCACCCACACTCACATTAACTACCACATTACCACCCACATTATCACCCACACTCACATTAACTACCACATTACCACCCACACCCACATTATCACCAACATTCACATTAACTACCACATTATCACCCACACTCACATTAACTACCACCCACATTACCACCCACACTCACATTAACTACCACATTACCACCCACATTACCACCCACATTATCACCCACATTATCACCAACACTCACATTAACTACCACATTAACACCCACACCCATGTTATCACCGACATTCACATTAACTACCACATTATCACCCACACTCACATTAACTACCTCATTACCACCCACATTATCACCCACATTATCACCCACACTCACATTAACTACCACCCACATTACCACCCACACTCACATTACCACCCACACCCACATTATCACCCACACTCACATTACCTACCACATTATCACCCACACTCACATTAACTACCACATTACCACCCACATTATCACCCACATTATCACCCACACTCACATTAACTACCACCCACATTACCACCCACTCCCACCTTAACTACCACATTACCACCCACATTATCACCCACATTATCACCCACAATCACATTAACTACCACCCACATTACCACCCACACTCACATTAACTACCACATTACCACCCACATTACCACCCACATTATCACCCACACTCACATTAACTACCACCCACATTACCACCCACACTCATATTAACTACCACATTACCACCCACACCCACATTATCACCCACACTCACATTACCTACCACATTATCACCCACACTCACATTAACTACCACATTACCACCCACATTATCACCCACACTCACATTAACTACCACCCACATTACAACCCACGCCCACATTAACTACCACATTACCACCCACATTATCACCCACACTCACATTAACTGCCACCCACATTACCACCCACACTCACATTAACTACCACATTACCACCCACATTATCACCCACATTATCACCAACACTCACATTAACTACCACATTAACACCCACACCCATGTTATCACCGACATTCACATTAACTACCACATTATCACCCACACTCACATTAACTACCTCATTACCACCCACATTATCACCCACATTGTCACACACACTCACATTAACTACCACATTACCACCCACACCCACGTTGTCACCCACATTCACATTAACTACCACATTATCACCCACACTCACATTAACTACCTCATTACCACCCACATTATCACCCACATTATCACCCACATTATCACCCACACTCACATTAACTATCACATTACCACCCACGCCCACATTAGCTACCACATTATCACCCACACCCACTGTATCCCCCACATTATCACCCACACCCACATCAACTACCATGTTATCACCAACATTATAACCCACATTATCCTAATACCCACATTAATACCCACATTATCGCCCATACTCGCATTAACACACACCCATGTTAACCCACACATTGTGACCCACATCCACTTTAACGACCACATTGTCACCCACATGCACCTCATACTCAAATCCATGTTAGCACCCACATTATCAACCACAAACCCGTATTAACACACTCACATGTTACCCACAGCCGCATTAACATGCACACCTACATCACAGCCATAATAACCCCCACATTATGTCAACACTTGTATCAATACCCACCCACATTAACCTCACATAATCACCCACATCCATCCAATACCCACAGTAAAACTTTCATCATGACCCACATAAGCACCCTCATCCATCTAAAACCCGCACCCACATTAACCCCCACATTATCGCCCATATGCGCATTAACCCCACATTCTCACCCACATCCACCTAACACCCAAACTCATATTAACACTCACATTATCACCCACACACATAATAACACCCACTGAGATACATTCATTAGATTGGTCGCTACAATCTACTTTCCTTTAAGTTGAAGTCAGTTTTATTTTTAATGGTTAACTTTGGAGATATTTGAAGTGAAAACATGCCAAACTAATTTGGTAAGCACGTCACCATTATAACACCATATACTTCAGCATTAACAGGTCTTATTAGATAAGCGTAGTATACACTTTTATGCAGTAACCGGTGGTTAATAAGTGCACCAGCATCTAGGTGGTCTGTATAGAAATTAGAATCAAATATAGATAAATGCTTTAGCTTTGACAATTCGATATTTGTTAGGGGACTATGCAACGTTAACAATGACACTCATTACAATATCATATCAACATGAACACTCACCCAGACAACCGCACACACATATAGTTCGTTAGTGTGTTTGTTTTGATGTGGTTTTACATCCTGGCAATATCTAAGGTCATATCAGGATGGGCACTGACTTGTAACAGTGCACACTCATGTGGACTTTATAATGCTGCCCCACCGAGAGACCAGGCCACCAACACCATGACACAATTTCCCACTCAGTCACATTATCCTGATACTGAGCCAACCAGTAACCCTACCCTAGTACTGCCAAGTGACAGGCTATGTAGCGCAAGTGTCAGTTCTGTAAGTCATTGATTTTACTCGGCTCGGATTCGAACTCCCAACGTTCCGCATGGGAAGCCTGCACTCTACCGATTCGGCCATCCATCCGGTAGATATATGGATATGCGTATTTATATGTATATATATATGTATATATATATATATATATTCACACCCCACTGCACACGGACACCGTCGCAGAGAGGAGGGAGGTCATCTGCCATGATCTATTTGGGATAGGGTCCCACAGCCTTACCGCTGGCCGCCAGCCACTTCTCTTAGCTCTTCGCTCTTAGCAAGAGCCTCTCCCAGCAGCCTTTGCGGCTCGTTGTCACCAGGAGTGCTGCCAACATTAGCTCGGCCTAACACCTGGCAGGAGGTTGGCGGTTCACATTATTTTATTGATGGTGGGTTTAACGCCAGCTTCCTCGACAAAGGTGGCATCCATGACATTATCAAGTCAGCTCTGAGATGAATGATTATATCATTCATCTCAGAGCTGACTTAAAGCTGCACAGTCCGATGGTTTTTAATTTCTGCCATTTTCGAAGATACATACATTAGGATGATTGTTATTATGTACCTTCCTTTAGCTTGAAGTAACTTTTATTTTAAATAGCTAACTTTTGAGATATTTGAAGTGCTACCATACACAATTAATGTTGGCATACATGCCAAAACTTGACACCATAGCCTTCTGCGGTAATATGTTCTATTCACTTGTTTCAGTATTTCATTCTGTGTGGTGACAAATGTTTACTAAGTTCACCAGTATCTAACTTAGATCTTTAAAATAAAATCTAGATAATTGCGTTGGTTTTGAAAATGTGATGGTTTCATCTATGCACCTTTAAAGCTGCACAATCTGATCCTTTTGAGTACATAACATCTTCAAAGATAAATATATTAGATTGATCATTATAATGCACATTATTTTACTTTCAAATAACTTCGATGTAAAATGACTAACTTAGGATATATTTGAAATGTAAACATGGCAAATTTATTTTGGCATGCTTGTCAACACCTTAACCCCATAGGTTTCAGCAGGAACAATTTCTATTAAAGTGACTTACTATTTATTCCCTTCTATGCAGCAACAAGTACTTAAAAAGTGCACCAGTATCTAAGCTGAATGTGCATAATCAAATCTAGATAAGGGTTTTTGTTTCGGAAATTTGCTGGTTTGCTTTCAGAAATGTGATGCTTTGAAAAATGCAGCTTTATGTAACACAATGAGTAGTCTCAGGTCCCTGAGTTTACTATGGGCACGGTCACGTGATCGCCTGGTCATACGAAGAGCGTGCAAATGGAAAACATGTGATGGTTAAATGTTAGTTCCTGTCTAGGAGTTTAAAAGAGCACAAAAGAATTTTAATGGTATTACCTAGTTGTCTCCAAATGAGGAGTTTGTCTGGTGTTGTCTGACAAGGGTGCATAGAGGTCAGGCATCTAGTCTGGTGTTAGTTTACTGGTGTTGTCTGACCAGGATGCATAAAGGTCAGGCATCTAGTCTGCTGTTGTCTGACCAAGGTATATAGACGTCAGACATCTATACTGAACTAAACTAGACTATGCAATATATTATACCTGTCCTGGTGCATAGCTTTGAAGGCATCCCTTAGCGACAATGCATAACCTTGAATGGTTTTCACAAGCCTAACAATATTAGAATTAGTTTTGCTCTCGCTCTTTCCTCCTCTACTAATTCTAACATAAACATATCGATAACAACAATTCTAGCCACCAAAAGACGACTGTTATACCATGAATAGTAATCAGAACACAGCCTTTACTGTCTACCCGTTCAGAATGATGTTTGCCTTCCGAAGAACATCAATATTTATGGACCATGACTTATGAGCATGCTGTAAATGTCCTCACTTAGAAAGTGCCCTTCTACCACTGTCCTTTGTCACAGCCAAGCACGGGCATACACCCTGAATGATACTACTACTAGTAAGGCCATTTACTAACCTACTTCTATACTAGACTATAATACAATATACCATAATATCAGTCTTCATTTCTTCAATTTTAGATTTAATTAAAGATGCATCGTCTGCTAAAGGCATCACATTTTCAAAGGTAAATCAATTTGATAGATTTGGTGTTACATATACAAGTTAGATACTGGTGCACTTTTGATGCATCTGTTGTTGCATAGACGAAACTACTGAATCAATTTTGTTGAAGCTGTAATTGCTAAAGGCGATGGTATCAGAATTTCTATGTACATGCCAAAATTAATTTCACATGTTTCCACTTTAAATATCTTCAAAGTTACCAATTTAAAATAAAAGTTACTTCAAACTAAAGTAATGTTGATAATAACAATCTACTTAATTTATTCATCTAGCAAAACGACAAAAAATCTAAATCATCGAACTATGCAACTTTAATTGGAGTTTACATCCTAGGCATATATGAGGTCATATCAGCACGTTTAACAGCTTCTAAGGGGTCACATTTATTGCAGCTTTATAGGGATGTTCCACTGGGGTACAATGCCTCCGGCACCATCACATTAAATCACACTGAGTCAAAGGTGTATCAGAGGTGCATCAGAGGTGTGCCTTAGCACTAACCCATGAAGTCCCTGGCAACCAGTCTTAAGCCGTGTTCACACGGGCAAAATCTAAAGCGATTCAGCCAAGGCGAATCATATGAATCGATTTAGATGCGCGTTCACACGGACAGTACTTGAGTCAGAAATCGATATCTGCGCATGAGCAAGTCCAGTCTGACCAGCGGCGACATGACCACGAGAGAGTGGGTTCGACCTAGATATGTATGTACTGAATCGTATTGGTTTGGAACGGTCAAAACTTCTGCTGGGCAGTGAAACCCTAAAAATAAATGATGAAAAAAATATCTGTGCACAGCTAGCAGTTTCATAAAGCAAATTTACCGGAAAGTCAACACACTCACGTAATCGACCTCCACAAGTTGTTTACAGTATCCGCATCACAGAAATCGATTCAGCCCTAATTTGACTTAGACGCCCGTTCACATGCAAAATGTGCGTCGAACTAGGCAAGTCGATTTCTACGAATCGATTTACATTGCCTGTGTGAACACGGCTTAAGTAATTGCAATCAGCGTAGGCTAATTGGATATTGGATAAGAGAAGCGGAGTGTGAGTGAGATCCGACAAGCAGAACTCAGAGCGAGAAGAGGGACAGAGCGATAAATAGAGAAGAACAAGAAGCAGAAGAAAGGCAAAGTAAATGGAGAGAGTGCGCGTGACGTGGGACACAGTACTCATGGCCAAACTATTGTCGTGGGGTGTTTCCGCAAAAAAAAGAGGAAATATATCAACAAGAGCGGGACTCAATCCCACAGGTCTGCCATTCCGGGGTTAGCTTCCTAATTTAATTACCTAGCGTCCATGACAGGATGGCCAAGGGAGTTGAGCGCCCGCATCCCCTTTTGGTAGGCTGTGGGATTCGAACTCCCAGGTTCGAAACCTTGCCGAGTCAACCTTATAAATGTATACCTGTTGCTACCTAGGCTCATGTTCGGCATTACAAGGATAGGGAAAGGAACAGGGGAATGAGGAAGACTAATTGTCTGCGGTTGAAATATCTCCTGCTTAATCAATTAATGTGTACACCCAAAGCAAACAAAAAAGATTTGTTTATACACACAAAAAATGATTCAATCATCTTACCCACGACTATCTGGTGAGGTCAGTGTAACTCCCTACACTCGTACCCCTGTAATTGTAAGTCTTATACAAATATCCAAGGAGAACACTTCTAGGAAATGCAAATGGAAGTTCATCAACCGCACAGTGCATAGCTTGTACAGGATGATGGTCACGGCGCCAGTGTCATGAGAGGTGTTTTTGCAAATGAAGAGAAACCTCACACTGAGAGCGTTTCTCGAATCAACAGGTCAGCCATTCTGAGGCTACCATTAGAATATCTAGGCTGCCGAATGCAATTAACCCTAATCATGCCTACCTGTGCATGTTCAATTTCATTTAGGGTGGCGGGAACACTTCCTTACACTACATATACTACTATTAATACTATGTGAAATTGGGCGTCAAATTGTTAGCTAACCAAGGCAGTCTCCTATATAACTCCCGTTGAGAACAGGTGAATTAAAAAAAGCACCCAAGTTCCATTGACAATCTTGGAATGGCTGGTTTTTGGTGACACTTAATCTCATGATAATCCTTGGATCGTGTTGCCTGCCGTCAGCGTGTCGGTCATTCACATGGTCACGTGATCTGCGCAGCAAATAGGGAACACGGAGAGAGAAGACTCGGACAAGCAGGAGTGTATAGTCGATTCCCAACATGTTGTTTGCGCCACTGTTAGCATCACATTACCTCTGCGGCTCCAACACGTAAACACACAGCTTAAAGGTACCTAATCCGGTGAAAGCATTACATTGTTTTAACCAAAGCACTGAGGTAGATTTGATCCTCCATATCAAACTTAGATGCTGGTGTACTTATTACATAGTTATTCCTGCATAGAAGGGAATATTAGGTTAATTTAATAGACTTAATATTTATCTATAAAAAAAAAGAATATGGCAGAAACTTAAAATCATCGGATTATGCAACTTTAAGAAAAAAGGCAGAACATCCAACCTCTTGAATTATGCAAATTTAAAGTTGTATGGTCGCATGGTTTTGAATTCCTGCCCTTTTCGAAGTTAAATAAATTTGGTTGATCGTGATAATTTAGTTTATTTTAGTTTGAGCTAGTTTTTATTTTAAATGCCTAAATTTGGAGATATTTGAAGTGAAAATATGTCTAATTAATTTTGGCAAGTGCATCAAATTTCTCACACCATAGGCTTCAGCAGTAAGAGGTTCTATTAAATTGGCACAGTATCTCATTTTATGCAACAACAACAACAAATTCGTAAAGCTGCATAGTTCGATGAAGCAACAACTTTTGACAACCAAAACACTCAACTAGATTTGATTCTACATATCAAACTTAGTTACTGATGCCCTTATTAACTAAGCATGTGTTGCCACATAGAAGGGCATACTGAATCAATTTAATAGAAGCTGTTACTTCATATGATGTCAGAGTCTTGGCATGCTTGCCAAAATTTATATGGCATGTTTGCAGTTAAAATATCTCAAAGGTTAGCCATTCCAAATAAAAGGTACTTCAATGTAGATTATAATCATCAACTTAATATATTTATCTCAGAAAAATGGTGCTGCCTCAAAACCATGGGACTATGCAACTTTAATAAGTGCGCCTGTATCTTAGACATGTCAGATCAAATCCAGGTAAGTGATTTGGTTATGAAAAGGTGATGCTTTCATCGTATGATGCAGCTCGAATAAGTGCACAAGTATCTTACTTAGATATGTAGGAACTAGGATAAAATATAGCTAAGTGATTTGGTTTAGAAAGAGTGCCGCTTTCAATGGACTATGCAGCTTTAACGCTGGGTGATAGTTCCTTTAGGACCGTGGCGAGTTAACGGGGCCGACTGTTTACATTAGCGCCGGAAGTCAAAGTACAGCGCGTTCACATCCGGTCCAGACATGTGCACCTTCTCAACTAAGTATGTGTACAGGATACTAAGCACCATCTAGATTAGACCTGATATTAGCAACTCTATCTCACCCATCTCCACCTCCACCTTCACAGCCACAGGGCACCCACCACCTCACCCACTCTATCACCCCACCAAGCCACACCACCCGACACCCACCAACTCACCCTCACACCCACCCTATCACCCCACACCCACCCACCAAGCCACACCACCCGACACCCACCAACTCACCCTCACACCCACCCTATCACCGCCACACCCACACACACCACCCGACACCCACCACCTCACCCTCACACCCACCCTATCACCGCCACACCCACCCACCAAGCCACACCACCCGACACCCACCACCTCACCCTCACACCCACCCTATCACCCCACACCCACCCACCAAGCCACACCACCCGACACCCACCAACTCACCCTCAGACCCACCCTATGACCTCACACCCACCCACACCACCTCACACTCACCCTCACACCCACCCTATCACCGCACACCCACCCATCAAGGCACATCACCCGACAGCCACCACCTCACCCTCACACCCACACCCACCCACCAAGCCACATCACCCAACACCCACCAACTCACCCTCACACTCACCCTATCACCCACCCGACACCCACCACCTCACCCGCACACCCACCCTATCACCGCCACACCCACCCACCAAGCCACACCACCCGACACCCACCACCTCACCCTCACACCCACCCTATCACCCCACACCCACCCACCAAGCCACACCACCCGACACCCACCAACTCACCCTCAGACCCACCCTATCACCTCACACCCACCCACACCACCTCACACTCACCCTCACACCCACCCTATCACCGCAACACCCACCCATCAAGGCACATCACCCGACAGCCACCACCTCACCCTATCACCCACCCACCAAGCCATACCACCCAACTCCACAAACTCACCCTCAGACTACAGTCATCCACCTACCACCTAACCTCCAACTCCTCCGCAACCCCCAACCCAGGCCACACCAATCCCCCCCTTTTCACACGCACACCCATGACAACCATCCACATCCATACCCACACCCATCCCCACACCCAAGGACCGGTTTGCACAGTGTCATGATACTGGGACTGAGTGGGATATTGGATTACCGTGTCGGCGGCCTGGTTTCCCAGTTGGGCAGCACTGTAAAGTTATCATGAGTGTGCACTGACTCAAGTCGGTACCCATCCTGCTATGACATTATCTGCTGCTAGGATATAAAACCCCAACAAATAAAGAGCTTTATCGCACGCCCTTCGGGCAATTACATCTTAAAATCACTTATCTGAGATGCCTGACCTTATCTTTGGATGTTCCTGAATCACCCCCCACCAACCTCCGAATAATAATAACGCATCAGATTGTGCGTTAAAACAAGAAAAATTAGAAAGTCTTCTCATGAAAATGTAATCCTACTACCCAGGTGTAATCCAGCTGACCTAATTCCTATTGAATCCAACATTATGGGCTGACTAATCCACACAATCATGGTGAAGCGAGCAAGTGAATGCCGGAAGCGAGGGTCAAATGAGTTCAACTCAATGAGTTCAACTCAAAACCATCGGATTGTGAAAGTCCATCGGGTTGTGCAACTCTGAAAAGACAAGGTAAATTTGTGTACTCACCAGACCGTTGCAAGTTGCAACGGCGGCACCCGATCGTCGATGTCCCTTAATATCGCCCACGAAGTAACACGTGTTGTTGCCGAAGCGCCTGATCTTGGACCTGGTGACGTTGTTGCCATAGCGACCGTGGCGTCTCTCCATGACGAGGCCGGGTGCGAAGAGCTTATCGTTGGGCCTCAGCGACAGGTGCAGCACCTTGTCGCCTATCGCCAGTTTGTAGTGCACCTTCTCCGCGTCGCTGACGTCACGTTTGTGGACGTGCGAGACGCGCGTGACGTCATCGATGAAGTGCGGGATGTGGTGCGTCAGAAATTCACCCTGGTGATTCACTCTCTGCGGGACGATGACGTCATACTTCTTCAAGCTCCTTGCGAATCGCCCTGGAAATTAAAAAAAAAGGGAACCAAATCCAGGAATGAATCTAATTGTAATCCAGGGGAAATAATCATCTGGTTTTGAAAACATTATGATTTCATCGGATTATGTAGCTATAAGCCACTACGGCAACATAAGGATAGACAACAAACAGGGTTGGGCTGAGTTCATTTATTTTTTTATCTCTGGTGGAAACTAAATATGCCCCACCTAAAAAAGGAAAAAAGTAGTCGAAGTGAGTCCGTTTTTAGTGATATTTCCACGCGACACAGGTTGCGCCCCATACTCGCGCGCATAACAGGGTAGGTGCGCGACTCTTAATACTAGATATCGAAAGTAAATACAATAATAATAATAATTAACCTTGGATTTAGCTTTGTTCTTTATATTATTATAATCCATTATAATACACATAATAAAAGTGTTTTAAACTATGGATTCTTCGGATGGTAATCACATTAAGGTTACAAAATAACAGGGTCACTATTGGTGGTGGTGAACGTGCAAGTGAAATAATGGGTGAGGGGCTGTGGGTGGGGTTGGGGGTTGGGAAGGGGGTGCGGGAGTGGGTAGTGGTGTGGGTTGGAGTGGGGTGTGGGGGTGTGAGAGTGTGTGGGGGGGATGAGAGGGGAATGTGTTGGGAGGGGGTGTGGGTGCGTGTGGGTTGGGGCTGGTGCTGGTGCTGGTGGTAGTGGTGGTGAGGGGGGTGGGAGGAAGTTGAGCATGGATTGGTTTTTACAATGGTGGAGTGTCCTGGGTATAATGTTGGGCCGTGATTGGCTGAGGTTACACAAAATAATGTGACTTGTCCGAGGACACTAAATTTCGGGAATAGGAAATGGAAATGTGGGAAATGGGAAAAGTGGGTCAACTGTGTGTGCCCCCGAATGCAGAGGAAATGAGCAGGGGTTCAGTTGCCTCCCGCTAAGTGCCCGGATGACTGCCGTCTGTGTAATAGCAGTAGGAATCAATTACAGGGCACACATATAGCTAGATGGCTGGCTGGCTGACTGTTGGGACATTGTAGTTAATCCCACAGCCCTGTGACAGCTCTGCTAAACATAGAAAAAGTGTCTGGGTTATGGTCATAACTACAGTATGACCCCATTATAGTGTGATCATTCAGGTCCATATAATGCGATCGCGAAAATCAGGGTTCAGTTTATTTAATTACGTTTGAATTTAAAAAGTCTGGGTCCAATCAATCATTGCTTTATATCGGAAGTTGCATTAAATGAGGAGACGTTATAATGGGGTTTCACTGTACTTATTCCCACAGCACTGTCTCTGTGACAGCACTGCTAAACAACCGATTAGAAAAAGTGTCTGGAAGTCTGGGTTGTGGAAATAACCGCATGATTTTGCAATCAAATGTGCTAAATATATGGTTCAAATACTTCTCTATCATAACTTCTCTACTTTTGCAGTGAATAATTGATCAAATCATGTAGATTCATAACTTTAAAAGTTGAATCAAGAGCTTTCTGTTGCCGTCATCTTGTTATATTGTATTATTTCCCACTTCCTCAACTCTACGCCAATATAATATATAAACACTGTGCACTGGAACCTTGACATCCACTGCTTGTTTATAGTGGATTCCTACCAAGGTAATCTTTGCTCGGACTTAGAATTGGTTGTCATTCTGTCTATGGGCGAATATTGTATCTAGCCACGGTGCTAATATTAGCTCCAATGTGGACCACAGGTGTAGTATTTGCGTGTATATCATATTTAGAGGTGATCTTTAGAGGTGATATTTTTTAATGAACCACACAGGGATATCATTTCTTAACACCATAGCACTGTGTACAATTTTCCGATATTATGAGATATGGGATATATGAACTCTGCTATAATAAATTGCAAACTTGTCTATAAAATGGTAAATAGTATATAAAACCAGAGGCATATAAGGTATATGTGGAGTTGGTGAGCTACTACTCATAAAAGATAGAAATTGTATATTAATATAGTGTAGAGAGAGAGGGTCACCTCTTGACCTGAAGGAGTGTCACTTCTTAGGTGTGACAGTCTTTGGAAAGCTGCCTCACATACCCCTCCCCTCAAGAGTTATTTATGGATCCCTGCTACAGATACAGACCTAACCATGCCTTGGCAACAGGGATATTGAACCCTCATTGGTGGATAGAGGAATGCTTGTTAGGGATTGGAAGATTGGATCATGTGATCACCACCATCTTGTTCTGGAAACTATAAAAGTAATAAATGAGAGAGTCTCACTCTCCTACCTTTCACTCTTTATCTACTTTCCTTCCTTGCCTGTAGTGATTTCTTTTTTAGCCTGTCCACACCACTCAAACCGCCAGCCGTCGACTTACAACTGGTCTTCCGGCCATGAGTTGTATTGTGATATTGTATATATTTATTCCATAGAGAAGACTGGAGAAAGGTTCTATAGGAATACCTATTGCGAAGTGCAGCGACAGACCCATTAAATATATACATACATATATATACAGTCTTAAAAGAAGAAAAACGGATATCAGACCAGGTCCTGGCTGATATCAGACCAGTTAGGTCTCTGGCCAGATATCTACATATACATCTGTTGTGGGTTCAGCTTGATCATAATTGCAGGGCTCTAAAAGCTATTAATCTCAGGGTTGAAATCAATGGCCTTCTGAGAGGTATAGCAAGCTCGACTCGTCCTCAGTCAATACTGACCTCGGGTCTGGTATCTACTGGACTTAGTTGACGTCCAGTCAGTCTTGTAATGTGGTCAACTCAGAGTGATTACATAACTATAAACATAACTGTAACTATAGCCATAATTTACATTGTAACATATTACAAGTCCAGTGAAATTTCCTTTTTAATTGATGGTGTTACTCGTATCAGAATAAATTATTTGTCAGCAAAAAAGTACTCGGCTTCCAGCCATCCGTAGCAGGGGCTATCTTTCATATACTCAGGTATACAGCTGAGTACCAGCAGAAATTACACATTGTTTTAAATGTTAAATACATGATGTTTTATAGCTTTTTATTCCATCAAGTTTTATTTCAATAATGCTTTATTCAAATAACGTTTTATTCCATCTGTGTACCGCCTGAAAATCCTAAGCCAGGCCCCCTGCGTAGCTATATAGGCCTATACATATATAAAGTGAAGTCCATTATAATATCCCCGATTTAACGCGAATTCGGATACAACACGATGATTCACTTGACCCAGAATTCCTTAATTCAAAGGTAATTCAGTAAACTGAAGCCTGATTAACGTGACCCCGCTGTTTTCGCGATGACATTTTATGGACCTCAATGATCTCATTATAATGGGGTCATACTGTATGTAGGCATATATGTGTGTGATCGTTCCACAAGCAGGAGTACTCTGTTGGTTGGATACCACTATAACCTTAATGCCCTTTTTATCCCAATGCGACAAGTGCCCGGATGTACCATGGACCCCAATCACCAGATCAGCCCTCCTCTGTCTCATGTGTCTGGCTGCACACTCTCACCAGTGAGTCCCCAGTCGCGGGAAACCAGTCCTATGTAATGAGGTAGTCGCCCCGGGCACCCTATCAGGGGCACCAACTTACCCACCCACCCGCCCTGCACATGTACCAGACCAATGGATAAAGGCTGGCATAGAGGGGCTTATTATGTGTACACTCCCAGACTTTATTACTACCATTAGAGCGCGGGGAGCACCATCACATTTCTTATCCGGGTTTAATAACTGGGTCAGCCTTAATGTGTACATGCCTTTTTCTTTTTTTGTAAACATTGTTATTCCCCTGAATACATTATTTGTCTGAATACAGTCTTTTTTCATCACCAAGGCACTGGTCTTCCCGCCATCCATGCTTAAGTTTGGTCATTCACTTTATTTGATTACAAGAACAATTTTAAGATAATAAAATATTGGTATTACATTTTGCTAATTAAGAGTGTGTGGTATATCTAGTGAGTGTATGCATGCAGTATATACATTTAATGTATGTGGTGTTTCAGTTAGTTTTCTAGGCCTTCATAATCATATAATTAATGATTTATTTTGTTGTTGGGATTTTATCTCCAAGCAACATCTAAGGTCATACAAGGAAGGAGACCGACTTACAAGTGAGAGGGCACACTCATGACGACTTTATAGTGCTACTCCACTGGGAGACAAGGCGGCCAAGCACCATGAACAGATATCCCATTCAATCACATTATCCTGATACTGAGGAAATCAGTCATTACACTATTCATATTAAATGCCGAGTACCAGGGTAGGTATCAACAAGTATCGCATGTGTATGTCATTGGTTTGACTAGGTCGGGGTTTGAACCCATGACCTCCCACCTAGGAAGCCTGCAAGAAAGACTGCAATAAATGTGAGTTATAATTGTAAACTTGGAGTATTTACTTAAATTAAAGTAGAGTGGGTAATAATTGTCAACCTGGAGTATTTACTTGAAACACACATACACAAACCATATTTGTTATTTTAAAATTTACTGTAAACTAAAGTGGAGTAGGTTATAATTGCCAACCTAGGGCATTTAATTGAATTAAAGTAGAGTGGGTTATAATTGCCAACCTAGGGCATTTAATTGAATTAAAGTAGAGTGGGTTGTAATTGCCTAACTAGGGCATTTAATTGAATTAACATACAGTCGGTGTTCTCTGTGGAGGAGTGGTTAGAGTGTTAGAGTGTCTGACTTTTTTTCTATGTCAGACTCCTAATCTGAAGGTCGGTGGTTTAATTCCCCGTGCCCCCACCTCCGCCAATTTGGATTTCCACCGCTGTGTATAACTTACAGCGTCATCAAAGGCCGGTTGCTCTCATACCATGTCTATGTGGTCTGGGAGGTTAAAAATCCCTCAGGCCGGTAAAAGTGTAGGCTCGGGCTTTCTATCGACAAACTGTCTAATGGTGAAAACAAGTCTAGTCAGACTTATACCCCTGTCACACTACGACGTAATGAGCCAACGTGAGCCTAACGTGGTGATATTTTGTCATTACGTTGATGTACGTTGGATTACGTTATGATGACGTCATAATGACGTTAGAGTGACGTCGAGCTACGTCACATTACGTCGTTTTACGTCGAGTTCCGTCGAGGTTTTGGACATGTTCAAAAGTTTAGACGTAGGTCGAACGTAAGGGTTTACGTTCACCGTACGTTCTGTTCACGTTCAGCGAACGTCAATGACGTTAAACGGACGTTATTCCAACGCTCCTCACTACGTTCAACTACGTTCCACTACGTTGAACCCCATTAAACCAAGTGCAAATGCCCACGGGGCGTAATGGGAACGTCAGGACAACGTCAGGAGAACGTCAGGAGAACGTCAGGAGAACGTGCATTCAACGTACGTTCAACGTCTCATGACGTAGCTAACGTCACGTAACGTTCTTCTGACGATGGAATAACGTTCATAACGTTCCGTCAGCGTCATTACGTTCACCTCTCTCGTCGAACGACGGTATCACTACGCTTTACCGACGTTACTCTCTCGTCCACTACGCTGCATCCACGTTCAACTTGTGCCCAAATTTGCATACTATGCCGAGAAGTTCAACGTTCTTCACGTTCTCCCTACGTTGACGTCGTTACGTCGTAGTGTGACAGGGCCTTTATCCATGATAGGCAGTATAAATCTTCAAGAGAGGGTTATAATTGTCAATTTGGCGTGCCAACCTGGGATACTTAATCGAACTAAAGTAGCATGGGTTATAATTGTAAACCTGGGGTATTTTATTGAAACACAAACACACATAAACCATGTTAAACTAATGGAGTATGCAACTTTTAGAGTAAATACTGTATAGAGTACAGACATAGGATCCCCCCCCCCCCCCCCCACACACACACACTGATTGATGCCCCTAACGGAAGATCTGCAACCCGCCCGCCAGCGCGCCTACACTAATCTAAAATCTGATCACACTCAGGCGACTATAGTAGGTACACGTGGGACTTTAGCCGCGGGGAGAAGCACCAGGGCGGAAGTGTGGTATGACAGCACGCTATATTAATAAGCTCTCACCCGTCGCCTTACAGTTACCCGATACCAACACTTCAGCGCAGAAATAAGCACACTTTCCCGATGATGGCTAGGACAGGCGTTGTTTTGTCGCACATGCCTAGTATGTGAGTGTGTAGGTTTTGTTATTAAATATATATATATACAATATGTACATAATTATATATATATATATGAGTCAGCCTCAGGAAAATGGGCCAATCGGTGGTCAATTGAAGATGTCGGCGTCGCAATTCTTAAAAGTGTAGTGCATTTCTTTGTTTCATATTAAATTACCCTAGAAACAAAGAAGATTGTTGTATTTTCTCGACCTTTACATTCAGGATAAATTTAAGAACTTTCCAAAACCTCTGTTAATGCTAAACTATAATTATACTGATCGACGCCGACATCCAATGATCGACGCCGACAACTTTAACAGATGTCGGCGTCGCAATTCTTAAAGTGTAGTGCATTTCTTTGTTTTATATTAAATTATCCAAGAAACAAATAAGGTTGTTGTATTTTCTTGACCTTTACATTCAAGATAAATTTAAGGACTTTCCAACACCTCTGTCAATGCTAAATTATAATTATACTGATCGATGCCGACATCCATGCTCGACGCCGACAACTTTCCCCAATTGGCCTCTTTTCGTGATCCTGACTCATATATATATAGTAATGTATATATCATTATATATATAACTCAAATCTAAGGAGTTGTCACTACTCATACCATTTCCATACCATTTCCAGTTGTATGTTGGGTTAAATGGATTTTTTTTGGTGTAACTATTTCAGTAAGTTTTTATTGTCACTGCTTCTGTTGTCTCGAACACACATTCGTACACACACCTAATATTGTAATATAGTTTTGAAAGTGAACAGAGTGACAGTTGGCTCACTGTGTATAGGAGGCGGGGGAGGAGAGAATGCCCGCTCCGCAGTAAATATCATGGAAGTTAAGATGGTTAGAGAGAAACATTAAGGGGCTAACCGTTATTTATATCCACATAATAAATTATAATATAGTAGATATATGGGGGGGGGGGGGGGAGAGTAGCTGCTTGGGGTATATCATTATTCAGTAAGTATTCATTGCCGCTCCTATATATATATATATATATATATATATATTTGTTTATACATATATGTATATATGTACATATATATGCATATATGTGCA
The DNA here is from genome assembly GCA_030323885.1 of Branchipolynoe longqiensis. Lineage (NCBI taxonomy): Eukaryota > Metazoa > Annelida > Polychaeta > Phyllodocida > Polynoidae > Branchipolynoe > Branchipolynoe longqiensis. Next base: position 53,436,144 of record CM059188.1, on the reverse strand, counting down.
CGTGTATATAGATGTATATATAGGAGAGGGACGTAGCTCAGGCGGTAGAGTGTCCAGCTGTGAATGCGTGGGTCATCCAATCGATCCTTCCTCAGTGGACCCATTTGTAGTTTGGGCTATTCTCAATTCCAACCAGTGGTCCACACCTGGTTCATCAAAGGTTGTGGTATTTGCTGTCCTGTCTTTGGTTAAGTGCATATAATAGACCCCTTGCTGCTTATCAGAAAAAGTAGCCTATGTGGCAACAGCGGCTTTCCTCCAAAGGAATATGTCAGAATGACCATATGTTTGACGTCCAATAGCAGATGATAAAAATGAATGTGCTCTAGAGGCTTCGTTAAATAAAAAAGGTTTTCCTTTAGATGTATACATATGTATATGCATCTCGCCATATGTAAATAAATATGTGTATATATATCATTATATGTATGTATGTATGCAGGAGGGGCATCGCGCTACAGTAAATATATACATATACACATGTCACATAATGCATTATATATCACATATACAAATAACCATTATTCAGGAACGCATGATGGGAAACGCATTATATAGAATGTATATATATACATATACATATTTTTATATATTTATATATATATGAAAGGCGATGCACTACTGTATATGTATATATGAAGGAAGATCAATGCGTCACTGAATAATGATCATAATTTATATGTGTGAGTATAAATATATGACATATATATGTGTATATATATATGTATATATATATATAGTATAGTTATACGAATCTTACCTGGGTACAGATGATGGATAACTCTTGTTTTCCCGAGGTACAAGCCTCGGGTAATCGTGGACTAGGGAGAAGGAAGCAACATCCGGGTTCAGCAATCTTCACCTAATTATTCAGGATAAAAATGAGCTTAATGATGGAAATCTGATGTTTTCGTTTTGGCACAAGCGAACGTGATAATCGTGGTAGGGTGTGGTGGGTGGGCCCTAGTCCACGATTACCCGAGGCTTGTACCTCGGGAAAACAAGAGTTATCCATCATCTGTACCCAGGTAAGATTCGTATAACTATACTATTTTACCTCGGTACAACGCCTCGGCTACTCGAGGCCGAGGGAGACATTTACGTAGCCTCATTTTTATCCCCAATTATCTGATGAACATAAAGTTGTGTCAGTAGTAAAATCAAAAGTTTGTACATCTCACCCGATCTTGTTAGTTGGTGAGTAGGCGGGTTGCCACCCCGCTTGGTTTCTCTAGCCGTTTGTTGTAGTGTTTAGCAAACGACTTGGCCGTCTTCCAGCCGGCGTGTGTTAGGATTCTTCGCACTGAGATTCCTAACTTTCTTGCTTTGGAGACCATAGCGCCCCTTGTGGAATGCGAAGCATAGCGTTCCGTGTCTATGCCAGCCAACTTGAGTATAATAATAGTCCATCTGGCGAGTGTGTCCCGTGAGATGGCTTTATGTGGCTTGATAAAGCTCACTAAAAGCTGTTTGGAATTTCGTATTCCCTTAGTCTTGGATATGTATGTTCTAATAGCTGCAACTACACAAAGTTTGTTATCTTGTGGAAAGCTATCTAAATGGATAGAGGAGAGAGGATCTCCCGTCCTGTTTGACTTTAACAGTACGTGTAAATCAAACGTGGCCTCATTCTTGTCAATATCGAGGCCTTGTAAAGAGAGGGCTACAATTGTCTGTCCTCTATGTCCTGTAACTAATAATAATAGTACTGCTAATTTATAGCCTAACCGTTGGATAGTGAGGAATTTATTTTCCGGCCAGGATTTGAAAAGCTTAAACACTGTAGCCACATCCCAAAACCGGCTATATTTCGGTTTTGGGGGGTTTCTTTCATAGATTGATCTCATGATCCAATGAATGACTTTGTGTTTGCCAATGGTTTGTCCGTCTATTCTTGGTACAATAATAGAGAGTGCGCAGCGCGCCGCATTTATGGCCCCATAACCAAGTCCATCGTCTTCCAACATGCGCAGGAAGCGGCCTACTTGCGCGATAGCAGGGGCCATTGGTTTAACCTTATGTAACAGGCAATATACTCCCCATTTCTTAAGGTAAGTGGTATACATCTTAACAGTACCTGGCCTCCACGCATGCGAAATTAACCTTTCTTGGGTTATTTTATCCAGTCCGTATTTTTGTAAGTACGCTCTTAGAAAAGGAATGCCAGTAGGGGGGTTGTTGACACGTCCCCGTGTGTTGTCACTTTTCCTTGATGTTGTAGGTTTACTGGTCCTCTTGGGAATCTTAAAAACTGTTTGGCTTCCCACTCCACTATCGCTTGCCACGGCTGAGTGTTCCAGTCTGGTACTATCAGTACTGCATGAGTTTTGTCCAGCCTGATCTTTCTGGCTACCCTGCTTACCAGGCTGAATGGTGGAAAAATATAGTAAAATGCGTTATTCCAAGTAAGAGAAAAGGCATCCACTCGCCAAGCGTGTGGTTCTGGGTGCCAGGATACATATTTATCAAGTTTTTTGTTTTTACGTGAGGCAAAAAGGTCTATGTCTGGCAGACCCCATTCCTGACAGATTGTGTGAAAAATGTCGGGACTCAGTGACCATTCTAAATGGTCATGGAAATGTCGGCTTTTGTTGTCGGCCAGTGTATTTAGTGTACCTGGGATGTGTGCTACTGTAATCCAAACGTGTTGTTTTTCTGCCCAATCCCAAATGAGTTTTGTGATGTCGTTGCAAGCTGAGGACTTTGTCCCCCCCATGTTACGGACGTAGGCCATTGCAGTAGTATTATCAGTTAACACTTGGATGCTAAGCTTATCTACTTTTACTAAGCTTGTAAGGCCTAGATAGATGGCTCTTAACTCTAGGACATTTATGTGGTCATCTATTTCATTATCTAGCCAGCGGCCCCCTGTAGCTTCATTATTTCTGTGGGCACCCCAACCTTCTAGAGACGCATCAGTCGTAACCGTTGTGTTAGGTTCATCCATGCGGATGGGATTATGGGAATTAATTAAATGTTGCATCCACCATTGGATGTTTTCATGTCCTGCTTTAGAAATTGTCATTAGGCATTCGAAATTTCCCTTAGCTCTGTTTAGGGCGATATTTTTATCTATTTCGAGGGATTTAATGTGTGCCTTGCCGTATAATACGGCTGGTGCATAAGCCACCATTAATCCGATTAGCACTGCTACTTGCCGTATTTTTGGTCTTTTTATGTTTAACAGCTCTGTGGATGTAGTACTAAACTTTTCAATTTTGTCTGATGTTAGGGAGATTGTCATTTGTTGTGTATTTATAAAGAATCCCAAGAATTTTAATAGGGACGTCGGTTGTAGAACCGATTTGGTCTCATGAATGAAAAACCCCAAATGGGTCAAGGTATTACATAAATCTTTTATGGCTGAATGACAATCTTCCTCAGTGCGTGCTACAATAAAGGAATCATCAATATAAGGAAACATGACATGGCCTTTCTTGGCCATTTCAGCAAAAACGGGTTTAAGTAACATTGTAAATAACCGTGGGGCGCAGGCCAGACCATTTGGCAAGCATGTGAATTGGTACAATTGGCCTTGCCAAATGAACCTAAGAAATTTCCTATGGGACTCAAAGATTGGTATTGTATAATAGGCATCTTTGAGGTCTACACTTGCAAGCCACGAACCCGGCATCACAAGGTCACGGGCTGTCTCTAACGAGAACATTTTGAAGTGTCTATATTCGACTAATTTATTTAGAATAGTTAAGTCGAGGATCATCCTGATGTCTCCATTAGGTTTGGGTCGAGAGAATATATTTGAGATATATTCTCCTTCTGTATGTTGAGCAGTGGTAATGATACCTTTCATTTTAAAATTGTTGACTTCTAGATCTAAGGCCAATTTCTCGTCTAGTGTTAGGCGGTAGGGGAAAGGGACTTTACTTTGTATCGGGGTTTCTATAAATGGAATGAAGACCCCTCTAACAATATCTAGGACTGTCTGATCTTGAGTGAGTTGTTCCCACTGTCTAATATGATTAGATACATTCCCTGCACAAAAAAGGCTTACACTGGGTTGTATGGTCGGCTCTATTTGTTCCCTGGCTTGGGGAACTGCTTCTGGGAGGGGTTTTCCCTCCTGAAGGGGCAGTTGCCGTCGTTCCAGCCGTACTGGTTCCGCTGGCCTCTTCCTCTCGGCTGATATTGGTTCCGGTTCCCGAATCGGTTGGATGAGAAGCCGGTCCTGCGGCCCCGAAAATCCGATCTGGATTTCTTGAATTTGGCAGTGTTAGTATCTTTCTTGCTGTCGAGATGTTTTGACTGCTTGGCGGCTGTTTCTACCTGTTTGAACAGATATTGGAGTTGACCCCCAAACATCTTGGTGTTGTCCAGTGGCTTCCCTTTTATTGGCTTGGGAGCCAGGAAGAGTGTATACTCTTTACCGTCATTGTCGACCACTTTCTTCGAACGTGCGACCTCTTTGCCCGCGTCGGTTGTGACCGATTTAAATACATTTTCGAACCTGCGGTACGATAGAAAGTTGCTAGTAGCGGTCAGAGCAGCAATGGCTGCGTTGATATCAGGAGTAACGGTTGTAAACTTGTTACTGACCATCATGCGGTTAGCAACTGGCATGATAGCCGAAAGGGCTATGAGCACTCCTTTGTGGACTGTGTGCAGGCAAGATTCAAATTTCTTGTGATCTTCACTCATCTTTACATCATCGTCCATCTCTTTGATGGTCGCCTGAGGAATACCCTTGATCCCAGTATACTGTTCGGCCAGTTTCGTGAGTGTTTCTGCCGGTTTAAAGGTATCGAAATGGCCCCTCAGGTTTGTGCGCATTAACGAACAGGTGTTAATGCGCTTCTTCTTGTCAGCCCTGATCTTTTTGGCTACCTTCACGGTTATGTCCGCGAATGCGCCTGGGTGAGGGTCATCAGATCCTGAGTCAATTGATGTGGAGTCGTCGGACGAGTCTGACGAGGAAGATTTTGATTTCTTTTTCTTTTTAGACTTAGATTTCTTCTTAGTCCTTTTGACTTTGCGTGTTTTGTTACGGGCTTGGTAGTAGTCGTCTCCTTCTGACGACTTTTTATGTCGCCGCTTCTTCCCGATGACGATTTCTGAATCCGTTGTTTGGGGTTCAGAAAGGTCTTCCCAATCCGATTGATCGGAAGGTGAGCCCCGTTTAGTGGGCGTTTTGGGCGGCGGTGTTGGGAGCAGCTGTTGCAGCTGCTCGCGAATGAGCCTCACCATCTGCTCGTTGGTGTCAGGCTGGGAGGGTCCTGCCTCCGGAGAACGGTCACGTGATGTGCCCGATAAGAGACCAGGGGTCGCGTCCCCCTCGCTTAGCGTGTGTGGAGCACCCTTGCTACCCCGCTTCGTGGCCATCTTGAGTCGTCTGAAATAACCGAAAGAGGGTATTTAGTACGATCTCAAGGAATGACTGAACCAGTGGAACAGTGTCAGAGGGCAGTACAACCCTTGTAAGGTAATAAAACTGTATTTACACCAGTTTTATACCAGGCGTGCGTAAGCTAAGGTATAACGAAAGTGTAACGGTCGGAGAACCGAACCGAAACCAATCGCAGGGTAGGGACCAGTGTAGTGTCCCACCCACACTCTCTGTATCATAGACTTCTCCCTTCTGTGGCTTCTACGCCAACAAATTGGAGAAAATATTATGACACTCGGAGGTACGCCTCAGAAAAAACTATCATAACGACGAAATGGCTCCAGCCAACGTGTCTCTCCGTTGGACAACGGGCGGCAATGTAATTCTATCTAAGCGACGAAATGACTCCGGTCAACATGTCTCTCCGTTCGGCAACGGGCGGCAAAAACAAACTGGATGCCTCAATCTACAGCACCGGATAAGCACAACGCTGTTAAATATACATATACAGCTAGCCAGCTTTGTTGTAAAAAGCTGTTAAGGATGTGCTAGAGATATTCATAAACATGTATGCCAGTGTATGTTCCGGTACTTACAGTAGAAACTGAGTAATCCGTGGTAAAAACTGCTGAGCTGCTCGTAACGTTCCTCCAGTTATGAGCGGAATATGCTAATTGCTGAACCCGGATGTTGCTTCCTTCTCCCTCGGCCTCGAGTAGCCGAGGCGTTGTACCGAGGTAAAATATATATATATATAGTTGATTAAGCGGGGGGGGGGGGGGGGGGGGGGAATTTCAATCACAAACAATCGATCTTCCTCATTCGACTGCACTACACATACAGTACACACATACAGACACACACTTTGCCGGTGCATCAAAGGGCGGGGACAGGTACCCGGTAGTTGCCCACCTGAGGGTGGCGGGGGTGGCCGGAAGCTACTATTTTAGTACTAAAGGGGCATTAGTTTTACTAATAATATATGGACTATAACTTAGTAGAACCCGTTCGCAATCACTGTTATTTAAACACAACGTTAGAGGTTGAAAACCACATCGTGAACACAGTCCGCCTTGGACTTCTGACCACACTGATAATAATGGTATCAATGCATGCAAACTGGACTGGGCCAGTCACGTCCTGTGGATCCGATATGATAGTGCTCCATGTGAGTGTGAGGGCATATCGGGTAGGATGATCATAATGGGGCCTGGGCTGGAGGGGGCGGGACAGAGGAGGGGTGGGTGGGTGGGAAAGTGTGTGGGAGGGGAGGTATGGGGTTTAACCAAACTGCCTCCGGCCTCCATTACCTTCTGCCCCCGATGTAAGGCATCCTTCCTGTCTCTCTGTCTGTCTGACTGTCTGTCTGGCTGTAGTGGGGCTGTCTGTCTCAAACTGGCATACCTTATTTATTTATTTCGTATATTTCATTGTAAACTACGCCCTTCAGATATATCATTTGAATCACCGAGTTCGAACACTGGTCGAGTCAAACCAATGACTTAAAAATGGATATGTGTTGCTACTTAGCCTGGCGTTCGTCATTACTAATACTAGAATAATGCAACAAGCAGTCGAATGAGGAAGATCAATTGCTTGTGATTAAAATCCCCCCCCCCCCCCGCTTAATCAACTATTGTACCCAAAAAAAAAAAATAACGCCTACACTATTGCCAGGCAACACTTAAAGTGACATAATCCGATTTTTTTCTTTTTAACTTCTGCCCTATTTTTAGATAAATATATTAGGTTGGTGGTCATCATTTACTGTACTTGACATTAGAGTAAATTCCATTCATGTTGGCTAACTTTGGTTGGTTCGTTGTTATTTTACGTCCTAGCAACATCTAAGGTCATATCAGGACGAGTACCGACATGTGACAGTGCACACTCATGGTGACTTTATAGTGCAGCCCCACTGTGTGGGAAATCAGGATGCCAGCAAAATGACCCAATATCCCACTCAGTCACATTATCCTGACACTGAACTAACCAGTCCTTGCCCTATCCCATTAATGCTGAGTGCCAGGTTAGGAAGCGACAATTGGTTTGATTCGACCTGGGACCGAACTCCTGACCTTCCGCAAGCGAGGCCCGTGCATTACCGATTAGGCTGCCATGCCCGGTGCTAACTTTGGAGATATTTGAAGTGGAAAGGGCGGAAAATATATAGACTACATCACGGTTCCAGTGGCGCGGTGCATTGTGGGATGCATCAGAACAAAACAAAGCCGCGAGAAGCACATGGCACATGCTAATACACTGGGTGCAGCTATGAAATGTGCCAGTTTCAGCTCATCTCAGCTCTTGTTTGAAACATAGCATACCAACTAAAAAATATATATATAATAAATTAAGATATTAATATGTTATCCAGCATTGCATTTATATCAATATAATCAGCACATTTTATGCCATGTGCATTTAGATTTAGACAAATCTAGGCACTCAGACTAGTATTAGAGCCATAGCCAGTCAGTTTTATTTATTTTATTCATGTTTTTATTTATATTCTATGGTTAATGGCATATGTAGAAATAGAAAATGAGTAGGGTTAATCAGGTATTGGTTATATATTTCTTTGAAACAAGTTTTTGTCGACATTTTAATATTTAGAACAAGAATGACTTCTGGCTAATCAATGGTGATGTAAACATCAGCCTGTAAAGTGACTGAAATTGTATGTTTCTTAGCTCAAAATGCTTAATTATGGAGAGTTGTATCTTAAACATATTCATTATATTATTATACTGCATCCTTCCGTCCATGTTTGTGCCAAATTGTTATGTATTTCTATTTATTTTGAATAAAATGCCAGTTTTGCCCTACGCGTATCAGCAAACTCAATGGCCGTACGCCGTTGTTTTGCTCCCGGCGCCGTTTTCAGCGCATGCGCAGTCGGAACCGTGATGTAGTCTATTGTATGTGTGCGTATCGAAATGTTGGATATGTTGGCTTTTATGCACGACTTTCAGCACTGACACTAGTGACAGGTTCTATTACATTGACTTAATATTCTATCCATACAGTATTAAATGGTTAATAAATACACCACCATCAAAGTCCAAAAGTACGCACGTGCTTTGGCGTAACTACAAATTAATTGTGGTTCCATCGGAGTATGTAACTTTAAAGGAGCACCTAGATGATTAGCAGGTGAAATGGCGGGAAAGCTAGACGTTTAGATCTTTCCCATTGTTTTGCTAGTTAACATTAAAGTTGCATAGCCTGATGAAAACATAAAATATTCAAAACCAAAACACTCACCCATATTTGATTCTACATATCTAACTTAGATACTGGTGGACTTATTAAGCATTTGTTGCCACATAGAGGGGCATGCTGAGTCAATTTAATAGAACCTGTTTTTGCAGTTTTGGCATGCTTGCCAAAATCAATCTTGCATGCTTGCACCTCAAATATCTCCAAGGTTAGCCATTTAAAATAAAAGTTACTGCAAACTAAAGGAAGATAGATTATAACAATCAATTTAATATATTTATATCAGAAAAATGGCCAAAGATCAAAAGCATCGGACTATGCAACTTTAACAAGGACTTCTGATGTGCAATTAGAAACACCTGTCTTCAGTAGATCAACATTGTAAATGATATTTTTAAATCAATAATAGATGGGTGTAAATAATGTCCATATTTCTACAGTCAAATGGAAATATAGTTATAAATATATAACACTATGCGACGACTTAAATACAATCTAAGTTAAATATTGCAGTAGTCTGCACCGACCTCTCAGGCACGAAGCCACACAGATAGAAGGTGTGAATAGGACGATTGCATCATGGAGCCTAGGTAGTGTAATGGTTGTAAGAACACTACCCCCGGAATGGCAATATTTCCCCTCACAACAATATTTAGGATCAAATCAAACATAGTGTTTTGGAATAGAAAATGTGGTGCTTTCTTCAGGTTAGGCATGAGCTATAAGATGGGTAAATTTCAATGGTGGAAAATTGGTCTTCCTCATTCCACAGCTTGTCCAATCATAGTAGCATGAACGCCATGGTAGGTAGCGACAAGCATCAATTGTATAAGTCTCTGGTTTGACTCAAACTGGAATGGAACCAATGACGCCCTACATAAGAAGCCAGTGTTCTACTTATTATTATTATCATTTTCATTATCATTATTTTGATAATGTGTCGATGATACTGCACTACAACTGCTATAGAAGTGAACTCCTTATTGTCTATCGCTATTTTCCCGATTGGACGAAAGCCCTGGGATCCATAGTTAATATGCAAGCCTTTTTATGATCATATTTTATGGTACTTTAAACAATATTAAGTAACACCTGTTTTATCTTATAAGCAACTCCATTGTTGATTAAGTACAGCACGATAAGCTTTGTTTGTTTGTTGTTGTTTTACGTCCTAGCAAGATCTAAGGTCATATCAGGACGGGTACCGACTTGTGATAGTGCGCACTCATGGCGAATTTATAGTGCTGCCCCACTGGAAGACCAGGCTGCCAGCACCATTACCTGATATCCCACTCAGTCACTGAGCCAAGCAGTCCTTGTCCTATCATAATAATGCCGAGTGCCAGGCTAGGAAGCAACAAGTATCAATTTTTAAGTCATTGGTTTGACTCGACCAGGGTTCGAACAGTGCTCAGTAAGTTATCACATCCAACCGCTGATCAGTGACCACCGACGGGTTTATGGTGGTTTAAGTGCTGCCTGCAGTTGATAACAGCCCCCCCCCCCCCCCCGTCCCTCTTATCAAGAACACCGGTCAGGTCATGTACCTGATAAGAACTAGCGCCCTGGACCTCGAGCAATAACGCCGTAATGACAAGGCCGCTTGTTTATGTTGACAGGAATCACACTTTCCATTATTGCAGGTTCAATTTTGTTCTTCTTCTCTTGAAGATTTATACTGCCTATCATAGACTTGTTTTCACCATCAGACAGTTTGTCGAAAGAAAGCCTGAGCTTACACTTTTACCGATCCAAGGGATTTTTAACCTCCCACACCACATAGACATGGTTGGTATGAGAGCAACTGGCCTTGAAGGATGCTGTAAGTTATACACAGTGGTGGAAATCCAAATTTGCAGAGGTGGGGGCAGAGGTGGGGGCAGAGGTGGGGGCACAGGGAATCGAACCACCAACCTTCAGTTAAGGAGTCCGACCTAGAAAAAGGTGAGACACTCTAACCACTCTGCCACAGAGAACACCACAATTGGTGAGTTGCTATTTCTAAATACTGACACCATATATTTCTTGGTGTTACTTCATGTGTTGTTTTTGTTCTTTTTAAATTATAACTATTATAGAGTAAACTATGATGAAAAGTACTATCAAACTTGCCGAAGAGTTCTAATTCTAAATATTGTAATTTATATCCTTTTATGGAATGTATCATTTCTGTCACTCAAAAAACTCAATTAAAATGTGTGTAAACATATAAGCTACCATTCATCGCTAGAAGACTAGTGCTACAGCACTGAGAAATGACATTTATATGAATAACATTCATATACCCCCACAAGTCGGAATGAAATATCCTCAAAGCAAATTCTGCAGCCACCGACCTATTATTATATTCTTTGGAATTTGAAGTGAATTGGGGGGGGGGGGGGCAGAATAATTCAGATAACATGATTAAGAACATTATGTTAAAGTCATCATCTGAACGTAAAGCTTGTTTTATTTAACGACGCCTCTAGAGCACATTGATTTTTCATATCCTCGGCTATTGGACATCAAACAGATGGTCATTCTGAAATATTTGTTTGGAGAAAACCTGTTGATGCCACATAAGCTACTCTTTCCGATAAGCAGCAAGGTATCTTTTATATGCACTTCCCCACAGATAGAAAGTCATCATTTGTTGAAGATAGTCCCGGTTTGAATGATTTGAGGCAATAAACAACAAATATCGAAGTCAAAATGATTTGTGGGGAAGACAAGGTGGGTGATTTCTTGGATACAATAGTGCATCATTGCGTATATGTCGACATGACCACCTATGACTAGCCACACGCAACAACGAGATTTTAAATGGCATAATCCGATGAAGATATAATATTTTCTGAATCCAAAGCAGTTCAATAGATGTGATCCTACCTACGCTACTTAGATTCCAGTGCACTTAGACATGCATTCCTGCACAGACGGAAGGCCAAGTTAAGGGAATAGATAATGACACGGCAATTAATGCAAACATCTGATATTCAGCATTTCAATGTGCACTTCAAATTTATATTCCATGTTTTTACTTCAAATATCTCCAAAGTTAGCCATTTTTAATCAAGGTTAATCCAAAGTAACGTAATGCCATTTCCCTTTCTTAACGGCAATTTGTCCATCACTATAATTCGAATCAATTGTATGCTTGTGAATAATGGAGAAAGTGGGTTGCAAAGAGAACTGTAGTGCCCCAAAGACCTTTATAGTAAAGAGATTGATGATGATGATGGTGATGATGATGATGATGATGATGATGGTGGTGATGATGATGAAAATGATGATGTTTTGCAAAGTAGATGGTTAATTTTGTTTAAATAAATCTGGGCATTGGGCAAACAGTGTGGTGTGTATGACAACTCAGCAGAGTATTAAATCGAGTGAGTCCACAGCTTGGGTAGTTATTAACATCATAAAGGGGCTTGCCCCCCTCCCCATCTAAGGTGTTTTATCAAAGTGGGAGGTGGAACTGAAGGTGGAGTGTGGGGGTGGGGGAGAAGGCGGAGGGGGGGAGTATACATTGAAGGAAGTCGAGCTGTCTGTTATTGATTGTCAGGATCTAGTTTACCTCTGGGTAATTTGTGCCTGACCCTTTCTAGGCCCTCTATTGGGATTCGGGTAGAGTGTGCATGTCAATACAGTGTTACCCACCCAACCCCTACCCCAACCCCAATGCCCCCCCCCCCCACACACACCAGTGTCACCCCACCCCCACCCCCACCTTACCCTCAGTGTGCAGCGCTCTGCTGCCCCAGGGGAATTGGAGCTCCAAAAATACAACCAATAGGATGTACGGATGGTTTTGTTTTGTTTTGTTGTTGTTCTACGTTCTAGCAACATCTAAGGTCATATCAGGACGGGGGATGAGGAATTAAAGTTGCATAATCCGATGAAACTAATATCATTTTCCAAAGCAAAGCATTTACCTCAATTTGATTCAACATATCCAACTTGGATATCGGGGCGCTTATTATATATGTTATTGGTGCGTAGAATGAATATTAAATAATTGGAATAGAACCTCCACTGCTGTTAATCATACTAATCTATAATTCTCAGCATTTAAGTGTGTAAACCAACATTATTTGCCATGTTTTCACTTCAAATATCTCGAAAGCTAACCAATATTCTTCCAGCCCTCCTCCGCTGTTCTACCTTCCTGCGCTCCCAAATACCGGTAACCTTGGTAACACGGCGCAGTTTGAACCCATGGAGGAGCCCCCACCCTCCCTCACCCCGCCCCCACCAGCCAACACCCTTTGTTAGATGTGGTTTCCCCTCGTGTCAGACAATTTACTGTTTGTGACCGGACCTGGACTTGGGTGTCAGCCCCCGCCACCAGGTGGACACGTGGTTCCGATGTCGCACCTCCCCGGTAACGCGAGCCTCCCGATGGGCGGGAACACCCCACAGGTCAGCTGATCCACATGGCGGGGTGAGGGAGGGGGCAGGGGGGGATGTTACCCGCTATCAACATACGGGGGCCATATTATGATGGGTAACAACTGGTCAAAGTGCACTCACTCAATACACCTTTGTGTTTGTTTCCCCTCTTCGATTTTTTTTTAAATTGACATAATCCGAAGGTGTTTTGTGTGGGACGTTTTCTTTAAATAATTGAAGTTGCACAATCCGAGAATTTTACAAATAAATTAAAGGTGCACAGTCAGAGTTTTTTTTATAATTCAAGTTGCATCATTCGAGTATTTTGTTTATATAATTAAAGTTGCATAGTCCGAGTATTTGAGAGCATATAAATTAAAGTTGCATAGTCCGCGTAGACTTTGTTTATATATTAAAGTTGCATAGTCCGAGTTTTGTTGGGTTTTTTTTATCAGTTAAAGTTGCATAGTCCGAGTTTTGTTGGTTTTTTTTTTATCAGGCAAAGTTGCGTAGTCCGAGTTTGGTTGGTTATTTTTATCAGTTAAAGTTGCATAGTCCGAGTTTTGTTGGGTTTTTTTTTATCAGGCAAAGTTGCGTAGTCCGAGTTTGGTTGGTTATTTTTATCAGTTAAAGTTGCATAGTCCGAGTTTTGTTGGTTTTTTTTTTATCAGGCAAAGTTGCGTAGTCCGAGTTTGGTTGGTTATTTTTATCAGTTAAAGTTGCATAGTCCGAGTTTTGTTGGTTTTTTTTTGTATCAGGCATGTTGCATAGTCCGAGTTTGGTTGGTTATTTTTATCAGTTAAAGTTGCATCGACCGAGTTTTGTTGGCTTTTTTGTTATCAGTTAAAGTTGCATAGTCCGAGTATTTTATCTTTTGGATAAATGCATGAGATTGATCATTATATGCTACATTAATTAGCGATCAGTAACTTTGATTTTAAATGCCTAATCTTTAGATATATTCAAGTGAAAACATCTCAAATTCATTTTTGGCAAGCGCATCAACATGCAGACATCATAGACTTCAGCAGTAACAGCTTCTCTTAAGTCGGTTTAGTATCTCCATCTATGCAGCAATAAATACTTAATAAGTGCACCAATGAAAAACGGTACGTGTGAGCCTATCTAGGCCTTCCTTGATAAATATAAAGTACACTTCTCTTCACACCTAAGCTGGATATGTAGTTCAAGCAAATCTAGATGGCTGTTTTTGATTTTGAAAATTTGAAGCCTTCATCAGACTATGCAGCTTAAAGAAAATATATTAGGAACATAATTCTAAACCACCCTGCTGGATTTTGGAGTAAATGTTTTTAGGAATGCATACCTTTGGAGAAATTCTCAGAAAAATTAAAAATACGAAAAGCTTGTTTGCCACTATACAGACAAAGAAACTTATTTATTTTGGCCACATCATTCATCAGAGTTCAATATACCGTACATTGTTGGAAGGGAAGGTGAATGGCAGCAGAGGGAGAGGGAGACCAAGAACATCATGGTTTACAAATATTTCATAGTGGACAGGCTTGAATTATTCACAGTCTATCAGAACAGCACACCATCGGGACAAGTGGAGAACCATTGCATCCAACCCTCAACTAGAGGACGGAACTATTGATTGATTGATACCTTCGGAGAAAAAAAGGAAATAAATTCAATGTCATTGTCTTATTACTCATGATATTAACTTTGCAGATCAGCTAATTTTAATATGCGAACCTAAATATATGCGAACCAACTGCTATTTGCAGATAAAGTCACGTGTTGCTGTTAGTCAATAAGCATTCACATCCAGACCTGTGAAAGAACACACACACACAGAAAAGAAAGGGAATATAACACTCATATAACAGTTAACACTTGTACTTTGTAGACGGGTGGTGGGGGGAAAACAACCAGTTAATGTTACAATAAGTAAGGTGGTAGCAGGGAGGGTGCGAGTTGAGCAAATCGCCTCGGGCTGAGATGAATAATTGTAAAGGTGGACGCTGATCCTACTCGCACATAAGCGGAGTGTAACCGCATGCCCTGGGCCCTTCACCGCACCACAATGCCGGGGCGTGCTGAGGTATAAGCCCGGGAGAGTAATGGCTATCTGCCGTCATCGAGCCGGGCCTGGGCCGGGCCGGGCTGGCCTTGGGGTGTGCTGTGCTGGGGTTGGGTGGGCCGAGCCGGGCAAGGGGGGGGGGGGGGGCGGGTGGGGGGGCAAGCCAGGCTGAGAGGGGTGGCGGTGGGGCCGAGCCGGGCAAGGGGGGGGGGGGGGGGGGGGGGGGGCAAGCCAGGCTGAGGGGGGTGGGGGGGGGGGGGGGGGGGGCGAGCCGGGCTGGGGCGCGGGCGGCGTGTGGGTGGTTTTCAGCGGGTTCCCGTGCTCAGAGGTGTCCACGCTTCTGCGTGCATTCTGCGCATGCGCGGTTTTCGATCAAACGGGCCGTAATCGATTAACACGACACGGCGACTCGGGGTATCCGAATCGTCAGAAATTCCAATAGAACTACGCGAAGTGAGTCAACAAATACACGTGGCCATGTGCGTACAAGATAACTTAGATTCATGAAAGGAAATATACGTAAACTGGGCCATCAAAAATACTGGTTAAATCCTATTTTGCTGTATTTTCGATCGGTATTAAAAAAAAAAAAAGATTGTCCACCCGAGCGCGGAGAATCGTATGCGATTTCCGACCCGAGTGGTAGGCTGTGGCATGCGCCAATAAGTGGCTCAGGTGACCGAGTTGATGCGAATCCGTGCATGCGCAGGAAGCAGCGCAGAGAGGCGAGGGACACCTCTGAGCAAGGGAGCCCGGCTGGAAACCACGCGACCGGGCCTGGGGTGGGACTGTACCGGGTGGGGTGGGCCGAGCCGGACCTAGGGTGGGCTGTAATGGGGTGGGGTGGGCCGAGCCGGACCTAGGGTGGGCTGTAATGGGGTGGGGTGGGCCGAGCCGGGCCTGGGGTGGGCTGTACTGGGGTGGGGTGGGCCGAGCCGGGCCTGCGGTGGGATGTACTGGGGTGGGCCGAGTCTGGCAAGGGTGGGCCGAGCCAGGCTGAGGAGGGTTGAGCCGAGTTGGGCCTGGCTGGGGTGGGCCGAGCCGGGCTGTGGTGGGCCGAACCGGGCTGGGGTGGGCAGAGCCGGGCTGGGGTGGTTTGTTTGTTGCGATTTTACATTCTGGCAGATGGGTACCAACTTGTGACAGTCCGCACTCATAGCGACCTTATACTAAGCAAAGTTATATGACTGCCCCACTGGGAGACCAGGTCATTAGCACCATGACCCGATTTCCTGCTGTCTTAGTATCCTGATACTGAGCATACAAGTCTTTTCCTTATCATTGTTTTAAGTCATCGGCTCAACTCGACTGGGACTCAACTAGGATTCAAAGAATAAATCAGCTCCATCCTTTGTTTACTAGACTCAAATGCTCTCCACCACAACTTTGCATTGGTTCCCCCCCTGTTTATCTAAACAAAATAAGTTGATGGAGAGTGTTAGGGCTGTAAATGGAAACCTCATCCTCGAAATTATAAACATGGTGTAAAGTCCCCACCAACAATTATTGAACAGAACATGCATCACAAATTGCAAACAAAGCACGTTGTGGCAACATGTTGGCTTGTGTGTTGTGCATTACAGGACAGGCATCCATAGGGGCGAAAGCTAAGATTCCTTACACGCGGTATGCGGCATGCGGTATGCGAATGCGAATGCGACAAAAAATCGAAATGCCTTGAAGTCAATGGACTACATCCCTTATACCCCTGTCACACTACGACGTAACGAGCCAACGTGAGCCTAACGTGATGATTTTTCGTCATTACGTTGCCGTACGTTGGGTTACGTTATGATGTCGTCATAATGACGTTAGAGTGACGTCGAGCTACGTCATGTTACGTCGTGTTACGTCGGCACGCGTCGAGGTTTTGAACCTGTTCAAAACTTTCGACGTATCTCAACGTGAAGACGTTACGTCGGGATGACGTGACAATGACGTTAGGTAGACGTTCCGCGATCGTTATAGCAGCGTAAATGACGTTAGAGTCACGTTATGTCACGTCAGACCGACGGCCCGGGTGGGAGCAACGTGTGGGCAGCGTTTTGCACGTTACGGTCACGTTACGGTCACGTTACGGTCACGGTTACGGTCACGTTATCGTCACGTTACGGTCACGTTACGGTCACGTTACGGTCACGTTACGGTCACGTTACGGTGGCGTTACGGTCACGTTACGGTCACGTTACGTCCATGTCGCACCCGTTACGGCGACGTTACGCTCATGTTACACTAACGCCCGGTCACGTCGCCAATTACCCCTCCCCCCTAACATTGTCACGTTACAGCTAAGGTGATGACGTACACCGACGTTACTTTCACGTTACGCTCACGTCCACAATTTGCATATTACGCCCATAACGTCGACGTAATATAATTATTTTCACGTTCTGCCTACGCTGACGTAGTCACGTCGTAGTGTGACAGGGCCATTACATGCGGTATGCGAATGCGAATGCGACAACTCGATCTGTCCCTGTAGCGACGGTGCGGCATGCGGCACACGGTGTGCGAATAGAAACGTCAGTCGTACTTGTCCATAAGGTTTAGACGAGGAGAGGCGACTGAGCATTACGGAATGGACACACACAAGGGTACAGAGGGGAAACATATGGTAGTGGTGGTGGTTGGGTTACGGGTTCGTAAAAATGCTACCATAGCCACATAAATATGAATACTTATCTATAATTTGGTAATTATAAAGGTAGGAACCTGCATGTGACGTACCAAGAGTTACATAGATATGAATGCCATATTAGGCCATATAAAGTGCAGTATGGAGTATACTTGTTTATTTTTATTTTTTAAATATAGCCAGTCGTGTGCCGCATGCCACATGCCGCATACTGCATAGAAGGAATCCTCCCATTTGCATACCGCATACCGCGTAGAAGATGGCCGCTTTTTATTCTGATTTAATACTGCTGGGGTAAGGGGGGGGGAGGGTATTCCCAGGGGAGCGGGGATGTACTATTAATCCGCTACATTGGGCTGGGGCAGGCAGGCGGGGGCGCGGGGCGCCCGAGGCGGGGGGCCGGAGAAGCAGGTCTGGGTGAGAGGAGGGTCCGCCGCCTAGGTAGAGGGGGAGCGGGCGGCCAAAAAAGGGAGGCCCGCTCCTGAAGCCTGAGGGGAGGAGGTCCGGCGAGGGTCGAGCAGGGGGGCAGCGAACTCCTCAGGGCTGGGCGGCGTGGGACTCGGGGTCGGCTCGGGCGGGTTGATGAAGGCGGTGTCGTGAGGGTCGGCGGCTGCGATGTCTGGGGAGGGTCCCTTGTGAGGCTGGGCTGTGTCGTCTGAGGTGTGAGGTGCGAGGTGATGATCCCCGGCTTCGTCTGGGCGGCATTTCGATCGGTGGTCGCTGAGGGGTTGTCGGTGGAGGTCACGGGGCTGTCGGCAGTGGTGTGGGTGAGGCGCCGGGGAGGGCCCCACGGACCGGCCGGGGGGGGCCGGCGGATCAAAAATCCGCCGAGGCGGCGGGGGTCTGGCGCTCACGGGCTTGCTTGGTGAGGCACCCGGCCTCGCTGTGCATGGTTAGTATGCGCCGTACATTGGCGCAATAGGCGCACACGTGCCGGTACCTGTCTCCCACCTCGCCGTGGGCCTCCCTGACGGGGGCCCGATCGCACGAGGCGGGCTCGCGGTTCCAGGCGGCGCAGGGGACCCCGTGAGTGTGCCTATCGTAGGCGATGCGGGTGTCGACTTGGGGCCGCGGCAGGTGTGCGCCTCGAGCCCCATCCTCGCCTCGGGGAGCTGGTGTTGCCGGGGCGGCTGGCGTGGTGAGGGAGTCCATCCTCAGGATGTTGAGGGCCACCGGGTCATGCCATCCATGGGGAAGTCTCCCGTCCGCTATCCAAGTGAAGATGGCCTCGGAATAGCGGCGGACGGTAGGCCACGGATGCACCAGGATGTCCCTCATCACGGTGAGGTGGTGGTGGTGTAGGCCCTGGACGGAGTGGGCGGGGAAGGCTGGATGGTTGGCGAGGGTGAGGAGGGCGAGGTTGTATTCGTCCCTGGTTGCCTCCCCCCTCCTCACTGGCTTCCGTTCGGGACCCCTCTCCACGAGGTCCGAGGGGAAAATGTAGCCCGAGGGGATGCCTTGGCGCCTGGCGGTGCGGTGCTCCTCGGCGGAAGCGAGGATGTCGCGGACGGCGTCGGCCGCGGATGCTGGGGTGTGCTCCTCAGCGACGTCCTGGAGGTAGGCGGAGGGGGGAGCGGGCCCGCCTCGGGCGGCGAGGCGGTCGTACTGCTGGTAGTGGGGGTGGGCTGCCCCAGGCAGAGTCGCTTGGGGTGGCGGCGGCGGCCGGGCCCCGGCGGCGGCCCACGCCCGAGGAGCTGGGGCGGGCGGCGTGGTGTACGCCGCCTGCAGTTGCTCCGGTGCTCCTCGGGCTCCCCCCGACTCGAGGGCGTCCATGCGCGTAGTGAGGTGCTGCAGGGCCTCGAGTATGAGGGCTGTGTCGGCGCCCGAGGTCGCCGAGGGGAAAGCCGGGGCCGGAGGTGTTGAGGCGTCTCCGGGCGAGCCCGAGGAGGGTCCCGGCGTGGCCAGGGCGGTCGCCCGGGAGCTCTTGCGGCCTCTTCCCTTTCCGTGTCCGGGCATGGTGTAGGAGCCTGAGGCGGGGCAGCGGTCCGAGGTGAAGCAGCGGAAGAGAGAAAGGGCAGAGCGTGGAGGACGGCTGGAAGGCGAATGACTGAGGGAGGCCGGCGGGCGGCCTTATAAGGGCGGGCAGGAGGGCGGTGACAGGTGAGGTGCGAAAGCAAGGCGGGGGGAGGGGGGAGGAAGAAAGCTGAGAGGCGGGCGTCGCGCGAGGTGAGAATGCTGCGCGACGACCGGGGAGGCGGGGGGAGGGTCTCTTCCTCTCCTCGCATCAAGCGCAATGCTTCGCATTGCGACCAATCCGCTACATTGGGCTGGGGCAGGCTTGCCTGGGCTCGGGTGGGCCAGAATGGACTTGGCTTGTCTTGGCTAGGCTTGGCTGGGCTTGGCTGGGCTTGGCTGGGCTAGCCGGACTATGGTGGGCAAGTCCAGTCTAGGACATGTAGAGTAGTACTTGCTTTCAACAGACAACCGACCAAACGGGGTGACCGAACGAGTTGAGCGCCCGCCTCCTGTTTTGGGAGATTGGGGTATCTGAACCCATGGGTTCGTAGGTTTGAACCCTGGTCAAATCAAACCAATGACTTAAAAATTGATACTTGTCGCTTCCTAGCCAGGTGCTCGGCATTATTAGCATAGGACAAGGACTGGTTGACTCAGTGTCAGGATAATCTGACTTAGTGGGATATCAGGTCATGGTGTTGGCAGGCTGGTATCCCAGTAGGGCAGCACTATAAAGTCGGCATGAGTGCGCACTGTCCCAAGTCAGTACCTGTCCTCATATGACCTTAGATGTTGCTAGGACGTAAAACAACAACACACGAACAAACATCAACAGACAACCCTGCATGGGTTGATTGATTGCTAACGGTTTAACGCCATGTCTGCAGCAAGGGTCATATTCACTGCACAGAAAGTAGTGGTATCTGTTTTGGTAACCAAATTCATATGCCTACATTGACATTTACATGAAATTCTGAAATGGTCACATGATCCATGTCAAAAGACATAAAAAAATGATGCAAGTTTGAAGTGGTTAATATTTTGCCAACTGACAACAAAATGTAACTCACAAAACATAATTAAACTTACAGAAGGCAATAAGTTAGATTTGATTGATATTTGTGTCTGGAGCTTATGGCCCTGTCACATTACGACGCTTCTCGCCGGCGCGGCGCCAACGCACAAAATCACTTTTAATCGTCGAGAAACGTCAAACTTTTCGGCGTCAGCGCAACATATTGGTAGCGTGTTTTGACGCGCCGTCCTGATATGACCTTAGATATAGCTAGGATGTAAAACAACAACGAACAAAGCAACAGTTTGGCGCAACGTATGGGAATGACCCTCACGTGCATGCGGCATGTGCCTAGCATTCGCATAACGTTATTCCAGCGCCTCTGACGTGCTCCTAACGTCGCCATAATGTTGGCACTCGCGCGTTGTCGCGCGTTGAAAGTTTTGTGCAAGCACAAAACTTTGCCGATCCACTGATGCGTGGCACCGACCATGGCTGACTGTCGCTGTGCATCAATGAATACAAATGCACGCCTAACGCGTGCGTAACGCTTACTGACGTATCCCGACGTTGCGCCAAAAAATCACATATGTCGATGCACATTGGCAAGAAGCATAGTAATGTGACAGCACCATTAGCAGTGGTACACTGATCAGGGTTATAGTAAAATGGAAAAAAATGGGTTGTAGATTGAACAATTGTTCGCAAATTGATTGCAGGTGCTCGCTGATGATAGGAGTCTGAAGACAAGTACAAGTCCCTACAACGCTTCATCTTACACCGTGTCCGGGTGAATGGGGCCTCACCGCCACGGCACACCCACTCCGTAGCTAGCGGGGGTGAGGTGAAGGGGAGCAGAGAGGGAAGGGAGTAGCCCCCACCCCCTCCCGAAACAAAATTAAATAACGTGACAATTTACTGTTTATTTATATTAATGCTTAACTTTTAAGTATTGTCGTGGTGGTGATGAAAATGGGAAATATTCTGGCTGGAGTAGTATTCGAACCCACACTTCTTGCCACTCCAGGGCTAGCGTGCTAACCATTACACTACCTAGACTCCCTATTGCATCACCCTATCCACACCCATTTGTTTATGTGGTCCCATGCTTGAGAGGTCAGTACAAACTACTACAGTATGTAACCTCCCTCAACTGGCTGGAAGTGGCATTTCAAATTTCCTGGGGTGGGGCATACTCCCAGACCACCCTAGTGGTTCACGCCTTCAGCACTCTTCCGTTTTAAGAATTGATCTGCTCCCCTCAAACAAAAAAACCATAGCTACTACGGCTGTGCACATACGTGCTTAGCGCACCTGTGCAGACTGGAGTGGGGTTAGCTTAGGTAATGGGTTCCCACACGGCGTCTCCCATTACACTGAACGCTGATCACCCATTAAAGCTGAACAAACTAAATACTTCTCTATATTTGAACCTATATATATTTATCCAATTTAAATACTAGTGCACTTTTATTAAGCATTTGGTGCTACATAGCATGGCATACATAGTAAGTAAGTTCAATCGAACATGTTACTTCTGAACCCTATGGGAGGGATCAGAGTTTGACAAGCACGCCAAAATTAATTTAGCATCTCTGCACTTAACATATATATCTGAAGTTAGTCATTTTAAAGTAAAATCGCTTAAAACTAAAGTAAGGTAGGTAATAATGATCAATCTAATATATTTATCTCAGAAAATGACAGAAACTCACAACCATCGGACTATGCAACTTTAAGCAGAGAGAGAGGGGAGGCAGCTGATTGCCGACGTTCTGCGTGGGATACCGGGAAGGGCTAGCCAATTCGTCACTTTGGTTGGTTTGTTTGTTGATTTTGGGACTCTTACGTCCTGGCAACATCTAAGGTCATACCAGGACGGGTACCGACTTGTGACAGTGCTCAGTCATGGTGACTTTATAGTGTAGCCCCATTGGGAAATCATCATGACCCGATATCCCACCAAGTCACATTATCCTAACATTGAGCTAATCAGTCCTTGCCCTATGCTATTAATTATTAATGCTGAGCACACATCTAAAAAGCGACAAGTATCAATGTTGTAAGTCATTGGTTTGACTCCGCCAGGAATTGAACTCCCGATCTCCCGGACCTGGTGGCCGAATCGGTAGAGGGCAGGTTCCTGTGTGGAAGGTCGAGAGTAGAGCTATAGGGAAATCATTGTTAAAGGGACATTAACATGACCAAAACTAATTACCATGATCCGATATGAGTCTTCCTGTTTGGTATATTCTGGAAACAGCCTATTTTCTGTGAGGTATTTAGGGTTCAATTGAAGGTTGACAGCCATTGTAGTCAACCCATGATTATTTGTGTCATTCTGACCTAACCATTGTAGTCAGCCTATGCTTATTAGGGTAGTTCAACTCTAATGACCATTCTCAGTTGTAGAGCTATTCTTAGTAGTCCCAAGTGCAAGGCCACAATTCATATTTCTATAACTTTTATATTTTGCTGAAATATAGCGAATATTGGTGTAATGAAATACATGTTAAAACCAGGTGACCAGATCTTTAGGTTATTGTGATATCAGCACCTTCGTGATAAGTGGAATTCTGGGAAGTTCAAGAATATGTCTTACTTAAATCAAACTCATTTGGAACTTTCTAGTCGAGATTTTCTTGTTGGAAATTGGAGTGAGGAGGGGGAAGTAAGTATCGATTTGGTACAGATTTCCAAGGAATGTCAGTGTACTTGTAAAAATTAGCTTCCTCCCATAATCCGCATATATAAAGCACTTCCCGGTAGAGCATGAAGATTTAGGACGAGGGAACCTTGCTGTATATTTGAAAGTCCTGCACATTAGGCTCCCCTAAACTCCACCCCCCCCCCCAACCCCCCACTTCCCCCTTCCACCCTTACCTTCCCCGACGGGAGCACATAGTTGTGGTAGAGCTCTTGACGTTGCAATATGTTTCAATACTGGCTCTAGAGTTAAAAACAGTAACTCAGCCCTATAGCAACCCACCAGACCAAACCGAACATCCTTGCTTTGTGAGCTTTGCACCAAAGTTATTGCCATTTAAAGTTGCAGAGTCCGATGGGTTTAAGTTTCTGTCGACTTTTCAAGTAAATATATTAAGTTGATTATTATAATCTGTCTTACTTTAGTTTTAAGTAAATTCCATTTTAAATGACTATATATATCTGAAGTGAAAACATGCTAAATTATGTTTGGTGTGCACGTCAAAGATATGCTATCATATACTTCAGCAGTAATAGGCTCTATTAAACTGACTTAGTATTCCCTTCTATACAACCGGACATGGTAATATAATCGGTAGAGCGCATGCTTCCCATGCGGAAGGTCAGGAATTCGAAACCCGGCTGAGTCAAACCAAGGACTTGTTTCTACCAAGCCTGGTGCTCAGCATTGGTCGTAATGCGAAGCATTTCGTTTGATGCGAGGGGAGGGAGAACGACTCCCCGCTGCTCCACTCACCACGACTCCCGCTGCTCACCTCGCCCTCCCCCGGCCTTGAGCGACTCCCCCCCCCCCTCCTGCCACTCCCCCTTCCCCCCCCCCCCGGCCCTGAGCGACCTTTCCTTTGATGCGAGGGGAGGGAGAACGACTCCCCGCTGCTCCACTCACCGCGACTCCCGCTGCTCACATCGCCCTCCCCCGGCCTTGAGCGACTCCCCCCCCCTCCTGCCACTCCCCCCTTCCCGGCCCTGAGCGACTCCCCCCGCCCCTCCTCACTCCCCCCCGGCCCTGAGCGACTCCCCCCCCCCTGCTGCCTCTGCTCACTTCCCCCCTTATAAGGCCGCCCGCCGGCCTCCCTCAGGCACTCAGCCTCCAGCCGCCTTCCAGCTCTCTGCCCCCTTTCTTCTTCTTTGGCTCTACTTCTCCTCATCATGCCCGGGCGCGGAAAGGGAAAGAGCCGGAAGACCTCCAAGTTCCCCGGCATGGCTACCCCGGGGCCCTCCTCGGGCTCCCCGGGGGGGTCCCTCCCCTCTACGGCCCCCACGTCGCCCGCAGCACCCTCGGGCCACACCAGCAGCGAGATCGCCCTCCTCATCCAGGCCATCACCCGCCTCACCAGCCGCGTCCAGGCCGTTGAGACGGGGATTGCCCGAGGAGCTTCGGACCTGCCTGCACCCCCGCGCCGCGGCAGGAGCCTGCCTACAGCCTGCCGCCCGTCCCGGCGTCTCGGGCGCACGCCGCAGCCGGGAGCCGGCCGCCGCCTCCACCTCACGCGACTCAGCCCGGAGGCCTCCACCCGCAGTACGAGCTGTACAGCCGTGTCCACGCCAGCTCGACACCGTCGCTCGCCTACCGTCAGGACCCCGCGGAGCACACCCCAACATCCGCGGCCGACGCAGTCCGAGACATCCTCGCATCCGCCGAGGCGCAACACAACCGTGCGCCGCCGAGGTATCCCCGCCGACTACGTCTTCCCCTGCGACCTCGTGGAGAGGGGGCCGGGGCGCAAGGCGGTAAAACTCGGGGAGGCCACTAGGGACGAGTATAGCCTCGCCCTCCTCACCCTGGTTAACCATCCCTCCTTCCCGGCCCACTCCCTCCAGGGCCTACACCACCACCACCTCACCGTCATGAGGGACATCCTCATCCACCCCTGGCCGACCGTCCGCCAGTACTCAGAGACCATATTTTCCTGGATCGCGGACGGAAGGCTCCCCCAGGGGTGGCATGACCCTGTAGCCCTCAACGCGGTCAGGCTCGACTCCCTCACCACGCCCACCACCCGGCCAACACCAGCTCCCCGAGGCGACGAGGGGGCCCGAGGCGCACACCTGCCCCGGCAGCAAGTCGACACCCGCACCGCCTACGATAGGCACGTTCACGGGGCTCCCTGCTCTGCTTGGAACCGCGATCCCACCTCGTGCGAGCAGGCACCCCTCGGAGAGGCTCACGGCGAGGTGGGAGACAGGCGCCGGCACGTCTGTGCCTATTGCGCCAACGTCCGGCGCATATTAACAATGCACAGCGAGGCCGCATGCCGCACCAAGCAAGCCCGTGAGCGCCAGACCCCCCGCCACCTCGGCGGATTTTTGATCCGCCGGCCTCCCCCCGGCTGGCCCGGGGGGCATAGCCCGGCGCCTCACCCCCACCATTCCCGACAGCCCCGCAACGCCCACCGACGGTCCCCCAGCGAACACCGATCGAAACGCCGCCCAGACGAAGCCGAGGATCATCACCTCGCACCTCACACCTCAGACGACTCAGCCCAGCCTCACGGGAGACCCCCCCCCAGACAGCCCAGCCACCGGCCTCCACGGCACCGACCTTCACGACAACCCGCCTTCATGAAGCCGCCCGACCCCACCCAGCCCAGCCCTGAGGAGTTCGCTGCCCCCCCTGCTCGACCCTCGCCGGACTTCCTCCCCCAGCCTTCAGGAGCGGGCCCTACCCTTTTTTGGCCGCCCGCTCCCCTTCCACCTAGACCCCGGACCCTCCTCTCATCCAGGCCTGCCTCTCCGGGCCCGCCTCGGGCGCCCCGCGCCCCCGCCTCGGGCTTGCCTCGAGCCCTCTCCTTCTTTTTGGCGGAGGGCTCCTCGGCCCCCCCGCTACCAACTCTGACACTGCTCCTTATGAGCCCCTCACTATCTTATCCTCTGCTCCTCATGAGCCCCTGACTCTCTGCTCCTCGTGAGCCCCCTGCTCCTCATGAGCCCCTTGTATTGCTCTGTGCCTCCTCAGCCTGTTTACCCCCTCAGTTACCCTGTTTGTACCTTACTTTGTCATTGCTTGTTATTCTCACTGTTTCTCTGTATGTTGCCCGAGGCGTCACAATAAACGCCTCAGTTTCCCACATCCGCCTCTGTTCTTCCTTCTCGCGCATCGGTCGTAATGCGAAGCATTTCGTTTGATGCGAGGGGAGGGAGAACGACTCCCCGCTGCTCCACTCACCACGACTCCCGCTGCTCACCTCGCCCTCCCCCGGCCTTGAGCGACTCCCCCCCCCCCTCCTGCCACTCCCCCTTCCCCCCCCCCCCCGGGCCCTGAGCGACCTTTCCTTTGATGCGAGGGGAGGGAGAACGACTCCCCGCGCTCCACTCACCGCGACTCCCGCTGCTCACATCGCCCTCGCCCCGGCCTTGAGCGACTCCCCCCCCCCTCCTGCCACTCCCCCCTCCCGCCCTGAGCGACTCCCCCCGCCCCTCCTCACTCCCCCCCGGCCCTGAGCGACTCCCCCCCCTGCTGCCTCTGCTCACTTCCCCCCTTATAAGGCCGCCCGCCGGCCTCCCTCAGGCACTCAGCCTCCAGCCGCCTTCCAGCTCTCTGCCCCCTTTCTTCTCCACCCACCCACCCACCCAACTCTCCCTCCTCTACCCTCCCCCCTCTGCGGCGGAGGGCTCCTCGGCCCCCCCCGCTACCAACTCTGACACTGCTCCTTATGAGCCCCTCACTATCTTATCCTCTGCTCCTCATGAGCCCCTGACTCTCTGCTCCTCGTGAGCCCCCTGCTCCTCATGAGCCCCTTGTATTGCTCTGTGCCTCCTCAGCCTGTTTACCCCCTCAGTTACCCTGTTTGTACCTTACTTTGTCATTGCTTGTTATTCTCACTGTTTCTCTGTATGTTGCCCGAGGCGTCACAATAAACGCCTCAGTTTCCCACATCCGCCTCTGTTCTTCCTTCTCGCGCATCAATAGGATATATGACAAGGACTGGTTTGTTCAGTATCAGGATAATGTGACTGAGTGGTAAATCAGGTCATGGTGCCAGCTGCATGATCTCCCAGTGGGGCAGCACTATAAAGTTGTCATGAGCGTTTACTGTCACAAGTCGGTACACATCCTGATATGACCTTAGATGTTGCCAGGATACAAAACCCCAGCAAACAAGCAAAATAAATTCGTCTATGGAATAACAAAATGCTTAATAAGTCCACCGGTATCTAAGTTTGGTATGTAGAATCAAATCTAGTGTATAAGTATAACTAGCATAAGCGTTTTGGTTTTGAAAATGTGTTGCTTTCATTGCATTATTCAGCTTTAATGAACAAAATAATAATGGAGAGAATCTAAATTTAATTGGAAGTGCAAGAACAACACTCCCACACTGAGGAACATATTGACGTCAATAAATTATGCTCGACAAATACCATAAAAAGGGCGGAACACCACGCAGTCTGTGACAGCCAAGAGGGGAATGTTCGACTAATGGAAATTTGGGAATTAAAGTGCACACAAAGAAAGATACAATGAATCAAAGCTGCATAATGTGATGAAAACATCAAATTTTCGAAAGCAAAATACTGATCTAGAATGGATCTCACATTTCCAAGTTAGATACTGGTGCACTCATTAAACATTTATTTGATTGCATTTGGAGATTTGACAAGCAGGCCAAAATTAATTGTGCATGTTTCCATTTCAACTATATCCTAAAGCGGGCATTCCTTACATGCGGTATGCGGCATGCGGCATGCGGTATGCGAATGGCATCATTCCTTACACGCGGTATGCGGCATGCGGCACACAACTGGCTATATTATTGCCAATTTATAGATAAGTATTCATATTTCTGTGAATCTGGTAGCTTTCCCTCGGCTTTCTCGCCTCCTCTCTCTTCCCCTCGCTGCTTTCTCACCTCCCTGCCATCCTCCCCTCACTGCTTTCTCACCTCCCTGCCATCCTCCCCTCGGCTTTCTCACCTTCCCGCCTCCTTCCCCCTTATAAGCACACACTAATCACTATGTACACGGCACCCCTCTAGGCCGTTCTGTAATGCTCAGTCGCCTCTCCTAGTGTTAAACTAATGGACACATCAGACTCAGGTTTCTATTCGCACCCTGCTTGCCGCATGCCGCACCAATCGCTACATGGACCGATCGGAAAAACGCATTCGCATACCGCGTGTAAGGAATGTAGCTCATAGGTTTCAAGGTGTTTCGATTTTTTGTCGCATTCGCATACTGCATACCGCGTGTAAGGAATGCGCCCTTTAGTTAGACATTTCAAAGGAAAGCTGACAGAAACTCAAAACCATCGGACTGTGCAACTTTAAACCATTTAGGTGTATGCTCTCAGCCCCCTTCCCTTCCAGGCTTCCAGGCTTCACTTACTCAGTTTAATGGTTAATAAACCACTGGATGCGTTCATAGCCAATGACAGGCCTGTCTTCACCTACCCATGTGATCGGCGAACCCTTGCCTTCCGCAAACAATTCTTTCAATATTCAAAATGATATTTGTCTCATTTAACTGCCTCATAACATACCAGATCAGAGTCGGAACTGCGGAGCCCAACATTTCTGCAAGTCCCCAAGTTCACAGTCGAGGTCTGTTTTAGTCAAATGATTGATCAAAAACATCAATTTTATTTCAGTTTTGTTTAGGAAAAATACATTCAAAATGTAAGTGGACAGCATTGTTGGAAATGCATTATCTTTTGGGAATTTCTAGCGCAAGGGGGCAGCACCCTTGGCTTTATGAGCTCGGGGTCAAATTGGAAACAACTGGTCCAATTATCAGACTCTGTAATTGGCTTAAATACTGGACAAGACATTAGTCTGGATAACAGAGTTGTCCGTTGAAGACAGGTAGGCCTATCGTTATCAAACTGATAGGTAGGCTTAAAATGTATACACTTAGTCGACGGATCCCAATTACGCATGCTAAGTAGATCTTACCTTGTTTGATGTCTGGGAAGTGGTGCTCCTCACCAATGTGTCTCGCCGTCGATAGCGTTACCAAGGACACTAATAGCGTGGCGACAACAGTGATTGCCATTGTAAATCGTTGAACTGAATAGGACTCCCCAAGACAGACATACACTAATTACCAAAACGTGAGTCCTGCTTCTTGTCAGATCGGTAGACAGTGCAGTGAGCGTTTGTCTTCAACAAACTCACTAGTGTGTCTAGAAATTAGTCTTGTGATATAATAACAATTATAAAACAAGTATTCCTCCCGTTTGCTGCTCACGACACACCGCAGACGCTGGGATTGTGTTGCGACTGGTGGATTAAATGATAACCACTGTCAAATGTCAATCAATGGCGCGACTGTCAATAAACAAACAAACAGACCCCGTTTGCAGATAGGCCGCGCGCGGGCTACCGCCTTCCGGGGTGTCTCGGGGGATCCAGGCGGTGCCAAGTGGGAGGGAGCCGGTAGCTGGCGGGCACTGCTCCTCCTGTGCCCAAGTTGGTGCTCCAGCCGGTCTCCTGGACGGGGGGGAGATAGCGGTGCCGGTCGGGCTTTTATATGGATCCGATAGTGCGCGCCCTCTCCGACAGGTGTCTCTGGTGTGCGGGGCGCGCCACTGTCGTCACGGCGCTGTCAGTGTCACTGTCACAGACGGCCGTCAGTCACTCAGTTGGTGCCCCCGGGGTTGGCTGGCTGTCATAAGGCGGGGTATTGGGTTCGCGGGTGGTTTGGTTTTTTGTTACCTGCGCTAAACTGGCGGTGTGTGGTGAGGATATCAGCAGTGGATGGCACAGCAGTGCCGTGCTGGCTAAACCTAGCCGTGCCCAGCCGAGCTGAGCATGTGGATCTAACTAACTAGCTGGGGAGCTGTGTTCGGAGCGGGAGCGCCCTGACGAGAATCTGGCTGGCCGACCCGGCTCAGCCTCCTTTAATACCGCCGGAGCTGGCGGCTGGATCTTTCACGGACCGCACGAAAAGGGGCGGTGTGTGGTGGTGGTGGGGGGGGGGGGGGGGGGGGGGGGGGGAGCAGTGGTGGTACTCTGGAAGGGAGTGAGGTTTGTGGCGGGAGGATGTGGAGAAGAAGGGTGTGTGGCGGGTAGCACTAGCAGATTGGGGGGAGGGGGTTGGAGGAGGGGGAGGACATGCGTTTGCTATCCGGGCTGCACTTCGTCCACGCCTCTCCGCTGCGTTCCACTCCTTCTTGATTATATCTGAAAAGGGTTCCAGGGGGGGGGGGAGCCAGCCAGCATTTCACTTTCTACCTCTTAGTCTTACTCCGTCCGTGTCTCCGGCTCACCAACTGGTCACCACAGAGCAAGGAGACACGGCCCTTTGACTCAACTGTCCTCATTTCTCTTTCCTCTATACTACCATTTCTTCTTTTTTTCTCAAAGGCTTACTCCTCCCCCTAATGAAGGGATTAGTTTGCTTGGGTGGGGCCCTTTTCCTTTTTTGCTGTCTCGCTTTCTTCTTGCTGCAGAACCAGCCTTTTTCCGTCCCTTCCTCCTGAATCCCCAGCTGCTGGATACGAGTGCCTGCTACTGCCGAACGGGAGAATCCGACTCCACCCCAACAACTCTTCGTTAAATTGTTGTAAAGAAATCCCCACTTCTACAACCGACCCACCTGAAGTGTAATCTTCAATGCAAAGATCGGACCGATTTATCGGTGCTTTTCAATATTGCTGCAGTTTTGCAGCCGGTAACCACCGTAAAGTTATGAACCACCCAAGAGTAGTAGGTGAGGAAATTGTAGAGGTGGTGGCGCTCTGGAACGGATGGAGGGAGAGATGGAGGGTGTGTGTGGGGGGTGGGGGGGGGGGGCTGACGGAGGATGGTGTATGGCGGGCAGCAGACTGGGGGAGGGGGCTGGGAGGGGAGCCGGGTGAATCTGGGGCCCAGACGGGTTGGAAGACGGGAGGAAGAGAGGGGCGGGGGGAGGGGGTTGTACGTCACACAAAGTCTGCCGCCAGCATTCGCGGTAACAGGGTAAAGTAGACGTGCCGAGGTTACACAACGCTTTTTTAGTGCTTGGTTAAAGTTCTTCTATTCGAACAGCCATGGACACAAATCCAAGGGAAACAAATCCATTTTTTGCCTGATACCCACTTCCAGGTCATATCAGGACGTACCGACCTCTGAGAGCGCACACTGATGATAACTTTACCTTGCTGCCCCACTGAAAGACCTTTTCTCTAGCACCTGATACCCCACTCAGTCATAGTATTGTAGTTGTCTGCACTGACCTCTCAGGCAAGTAACCACATAGACAGGTAGACGTGGGGAGTGTATTGATATCAGGGAGCCTAGGTGGTGTAATGGTTAGCACACTGGCCCGGAATGCAAAGAGATGTGGGTTCGAGTCCCGCTCTAGGTGCAATATTTCCCATTTTCATCACCCCCACGACACTGGTGCCGTGACCAGGATCCTGTACAAGCTTTGCGCGGTATGGTTGTTGAGCCTACCCTGTGTATGTATGTGTTAGTGCATTGCCTGTATGTATGTAATTGTAAGCATTACAAGACTTACAATTCCAGGGGGACGAGTGTAGTGGTCTGCACTGACCTCTCAGGCAAGTAACCACATAGACAGGTAGGCATGGGGAGTGTATTGATATCAGGGAGCCTAGGTGGTGTAATGGTTAGCACACTGGCCCGGAATGCAAAGAGATGTGGGTTCGAGTCCCGCTCTAGGTGCAATATTTCCCATTTTCATCACCCCCACGACAGTATCCTAATGCTGAGCAAACCAGGGATTGCCATATCCTTATAATTCAGAGTGCCCGGGCTAGATAGTGACAAGTATTAATTTCACAAGTCATTGCTTCGGCTCGGCCGGGGACCGAACCTATGACTATGAGCTTCCACACAGGAAGCTGGTGCTCTTACCGATTCGGACATCCTGTCCAATAGAAATACGAGTCATTTGGGTTATTACAATGCATAATTAATAATGTATTATTGTATTATAACTATGGCCTACTGTGATGGACTGGAGCTATCTTCCGCGGGAAATGATATAACTAATAACATACGTAGCTTGGTTCAGTTCGTAATTCGCTTTTGGGTTTATTCCACCAAGGTATGAGAATAGAGTGACCTTTCACTGTGCTACCGGGTAACACATAACCTTTGTGAGAGGGGTAGCGGCTAGCAAGGGCTGCAACACTCCACTATTGGGGCTGCCCTATTACTATTAGCGTACTCTCACCTGCTGTATAGGCTGCTCAGAACAGTCCTCAATCAACCAACTGAACGATAAGTGGAGGCATATTGTGAAAATAATAGAGGAAATTAGTTGTCATAGGAGCATAAGTTAAATCCACATTCACAATCATTACTGACCATTGGCATACAGTAAAGAGAGAAGGTGTGGTCATTTTTCCTGATATAATACTTCCATAATCAACTAACTATAATCAACTGAGGTTTACCTGTTTCGGGAATGTAAAAATGATGTCTAACCACAAAACGAACATAAAATAATAAAGACATGGCAATGGTCAGTGTTGTTACTCCCACAGTACTATCTCTGTGACAAGGCTGCTAAACAACACATCTAAGAAAATGTGTCGGAAGGCTGGGTTATAGAAATAACCACATCATTTTGAGATCTAATATGTTAAATATATTAGTAAAGTACTTAGCTGGCATGGCCAGTTACTTTTGACATGAATAATTTATGAAATAATATAGATTAATAGGCTTTAATAGTTGAATGGAGAGCATTTTGTGGTCACCATTTTGGCTTTTTGCCTTCTCTCCCAATTTCTTAAAGTTGTATAGTCTGATGGTTTTGGATTTCTGTCGTTTTTCTGAGATAAATATATTAAATTGATTGTTATGCTCCTATGACAACTAACTTACTTTACTTTGAAACAACCTTTATTTTAAATGGCTAAGTTTTGAGATATTTGACGTGCAAACATGTCAAATTAGTTTTGGCAAGCACGCCAAAACTCTGACTCCATAGGCTTCAGCAGTAACAGGTTCTATTAAAGTGCCTCGGTATTCCCTTTGATTTGGCATGTGCATCAGTATCTAAGCTAGATATGTAGAATCAATTGTAGATAAGTGCTTTCGTTTTGAAAATGTGATGCTTCATCAGTCTATGCAGCTTTAACTATGTGCTAATATAAAAAATATTGCACACTGATAACACCACGTCAACAGCTAATTCCTATCGATAAGTGTAGACAAGACTGTCACCAAATTCATACCGTCTGGAGATGTGACTACTGGTAATACACGACTATATCAAATTCAATCCTCCTTTTTCTTCCCGGCTCTTGTCCTCCCTCCATATTCTAGTCGTGCTAACTTATAACACAAGGCATGGTAGTGACTCATCCTTATGTTTAAAGAGTTTGGATTGATTAATGCAAGGATTGATTAATGCAAGGATACTAAACCTATTCTGAGTAATAGTTGAGGTTGTTTGTTTGGTACCATATGCCCTTTACAGGTAACATGAGATTAATTCCCCATTCAACAGGCATTATTATATCACCAGCATCCGTTTTTTGTTGTTGTTTTGGGGGAGTTTTCAGTCACATTGGTGCGCTGAAGGCTGCAAATCTGCAGCACTGTATGGGCACCGCTGAAAGCGGTCCCATGTGGTCGGGAGTTGGCTTCCGAAGGGTAGTGGTCAGAGAAATTAGTTGTTGGGGGGGGGGGGGGAGGAAAAAGGCAGTCTAAGAGCCCAACGACAGTCCTCTGAGAGGGTCTGGGGAGGCTGGGTGGTTGGTGTAGTTTTATGCCCCAGTAAGACCATAGGCCACACCAGGACGTGCACCGACTTGTGACAGCATGCACTCATGATGACTTTATAGTGTTGCCCCACTGGGAAATCAGACCACCGACACCATGACCTGATGTCCCACATAGTCACATTATCCTGACACTGTTCGCCCAGTCCCTGTCCTGACCTCATAACAACAAGTGCCAAGCAGCAACAGGTACCTATTTTATAAGTCATTGGTTTGAATCGACCAGAATCCAAACTTCAGTCCCTCCAGATTCACTGGTATGCACAGTAAGTCCGGCCAAGGCCAGAGGAAGAAGAGAAGTGAGGATGGAATTAGTTTGGCAGTGGGTGGGGTTACCTGTTAGTTGTTAGTGCAAATTAGTGGTTAGTGGGTAGTGGTGTCAAGTCAGGTGTCAGGGTCTAGGCGACCGACAGCGTTGATAATATCTGCATTCTGGCCATAGAAGCGAGCAAGTGCATTCCAGGATGACTTGGAAATCCTGGAGAGGATAGCCAGAGCGGCCCAATTGTCACTGAGTTGGCGGTCAGAGTCCTCCATGAAGTCACTGATGGCAGATCTGTCGACTGCACCACATGAGGTGAGTATGTGGGCCACATTGAAGGTCTTAGTGCTGCAGAGACGGCGCTGGAGGTAGGGGACATCAATCCAGTCCTGAAGCGGTTGACGGCGACTTGGGTAGAAGCAGGAAGGCCGACTGGATGGGGGATGTTAGTTCTGACCAGGGTGTGTGTACCAGAGCCAGCTTATTGAATAAGGGTTCCATACTTGTTCCTTCTGTGGCGCGTTCCCAGAGTTTGGTGGTGCCTCGAGAAGCGGCAGTGGTCAGTTTGGTGGTGGAGGGCTGTCTCCATGTCTGCTCGGTTGGCCCTGGCTAGAGCTGCACAGTCGGCCTGGTCATTACCACAGAGTCCTATATGGGAGGGGACCCATAGCAGGACTGTTGAGGTGTGCCTGATGTCTGGTCGAGATTATAATCTGGATCACGTCGGCAAGGGAGCGTCGGATTTTTGGGCAGGCGATCTCTTTGATGGCATTCAGAGTCAGAAATGATGATGGCACTTGAGTTGTGGAGGTCTTCGAGGGCCAAGTGAATGGCGGTGAGCTCAGTATCGAGAGTGGAAGCAAAGTCTGACACCCTGGTGGTGTTCTTTGTGTTGTAGAAGGGGAGGAAGATTCCGGTTCTAACTGCATAGGTCAGTCCGGCACAATGCATTACAAGTTGTGTGCATGCTCAAAACTTGTAACGGATCGCACTGGATATCAACGGATATCAATGGATATGCAATGGACACAAACCAGACTTTGCCGGATATCAAGACTTTGTTTGGTTTCTTTCCGTTTCCCCAATCCGGTGATGTGTGACAGAGCGTTTAGTAAAGTCATGCTCTGCGGACCTTACAGTGTACAAGATTCATGATATTGTTAGGTTAGATGTCCGGTGGGAATTAATATAGCTGTATCTATAATAGTATTTACATCTTTTTTGTATAGAGCGAAAAAGAAGAACAAATGCCAACTGCCTAGTGTTCCCGTATTATCACCCTTTTACTCTCAATGTGTGCAGTCCCCTCCGCCGGAATAGAGTAAAGGACATCATCATTGAGACAACTCATAGACAATGTATTTACAATCCTGCTCAATATATATATAGACTTTGCCATTCATAAATAATACAGATTTGAATAACTGGCTCACACTCTAGATATAAATGGAAAATGCCTATGCACCTGCAGTGGCCAAACAGTACAGTTCCAGATAGTCACTGCTCGCCTAGTGGGGTAGGAGTATAAAATCACCATGAGTGTGCACTGTCGCAAGTCGGTACCCGTCATGATATGACAGTAGATGGTATAAAATCACCATGAGTGTGCACTGTCGCAAGTCGGTACCCGTCATGATATGACAGTAGATGTTGCCAGGTCAAACACCAACAACCAACCAACCAATGGGCAGCTAATTGGTAATTTTCTGGGGCGCCATATTAAATGCGTCAATGTGTGTAAAGTGGGCGCCAGTGAGGTTAGTTCAATTGAGCGCCGCTAGGCGTCACTTCACTGCGCCCTCAAGCGGACTCCATGGGAAATAGCACGAGCAGATGACACTTCAGGGCCCGTATTCATGAGCTCGGGGTACGCTTATTCGGAGGGTAGGCTTAGCCGTTGGGTAGGTATCCTGCGGGTTAACGGCGGAGGTTAATTAGGTCAATTGGTATTCACCAAGGTTCTAGCCGGAGCGGATAGCTACCCGTTCGCTTTGTTTACATTCGCCGATTCGAAAAAATATTAATATCGCCGCCTTTGCGCCAGCAGCATGAATTTCGCTTCGGATTTAGGGTTAAATTGATAAGATTTCACTTATTGCGTATGTAATTCTGTTAAATATGACAGCATTTAATAGATTTGGGCGTAAGAAATTCCCGCCGATTCGGCGGCCATTTTTGCGCCGATTTGTGTACTTTACATTCGGCGATTCGAAAATATTAATATCGACGCCGTTACGGCGTCAGCATTAATATCAGTTCGCATTTAGGGTTAATTTGAGCAAATTTCACTTATTGCGTATGTAATTCTGTTAAATATGACAGCATTGAAAAGATTTGGGCATAAGGAATTCACGCCGATTCGGCGGTGGCCATTTTTGCGCCGATTTGTGTACTTTACATTCGGCGATTCGAAAATATTAATATCGCCGCCGTTACGGCATCAGTGTTAATTTTGCTTCGGATTTAGGGTTAATTTGAATAAATTTCACTTATTGCATATTTAAATCTATCAAATATGATCGCATTGAAGAGATTCAGAGCCACACACACTCACTATCCCCTCGGGATAGTGGCTTACCCATGGGTCGAAAGTGGGGTAGCTTACCCCCCGGTTAGAGCCCCAGGGTAGCGCTACCCCGAGCTCATGAATACGGATTTTCCGCCGTTAGCCGGGGGGGTAGCGTACCCCCCGGTTACAGCCTCAGGGTAGCGCTACCCCGAGCTCATGAATATGGCCCCTGGGGCTAAATGTATGAGCCACCGGATATCTTCGCCGGAGTTAAGGGCGACCGACGGGGTAGCTATCGTCGGTGTTGGTATATGTGTCAAGTGAAATGTATGCGTGCCAAGCGCGCACTTGTTAGCTACCCTGTGCGTTATTTATAGATTTGGGGAGTCCCCCTGGGAATGTACCCGGCCATCGCAGTAGGAGTCGGGAGGGACCACCCCCTCCCTCCCCCCCCCCCACCCCTCAGTGTGTGACTCTGTGTCTCTGTGTGTGTGTCTGTGTGTGTGTGTCTCTGTGTGTGTCTCTGTGTCTCTGTGTGTGTGTCTGTGTGTGTGTTTCTGTGTGTGTGTGTCTCTGTGTGTGTCACTCTGTGTCTCTGTGTTTATGTGTGTCTGTCTGTGTGTGTGTGTCTCTGTGTTTCAGTGTCTCTGTGTGTGTGTCTGTTTGTGTCTGTGTGTGTGTCTCTGTGTGTGTCTCTGTGTTTATGTGTGCCTGTGTGTGTCTGTGTGTGTCTGTGTGTGTGTCTGTGTGTCTGTTTATGTGTGTCTGTGTGTGTGTCTGTGTGTCTATGTGTGTGTGCCTCTGTGTGTGTCTGTGTATGTGTCTCTGTGTCTGTTTATGTGTGTCTCTGTGTGTGTGTCTCTGTTTGTGTATGTGTGTGTCTGTGTGTGTGTCTCTGTGTTTATGTGTGTCTGTCTGTGTGTGTGTCTCTGTGTTTCAGTGTATCTGTGTGTGTGTCTCTGTGTGTGTCTCTGTTTGTGTGTCTCTGTTTGTGTCTGTGTGTGTGTGTCTGTGTGTGTGTCTCTGTGTTTATGTGTGCCTGTGTGTGTCCGTGTGTGTCTGTGTGTGTGCATGTGTGTCTCTGTGTGTGTCTGTGTGTGTGTCTGTGTGTCTGTTTGTGTGTGTATGTGTGTGTGTCTCTGTGTGTGTCTGTGTGTGCCTGTGTGTCTATGTGTGTGTCTGTGAGTGTCTGTGTGTGTGTCTGTTTATGTGTGTCTGTGTGTGTGTCTCTGTTTGTGTCTGTGTGTGTCCGTGTCTGTGTCTGTGTGTGTCTGTGTGTCTATGTGTGTGTCTGTGTGTGTGTCTCTGTGTCTGTTTATGTGTGTCTCTGTGTGTGTGTCTCTGTTTGTGTGTGTGTCCGTGTGTGTGTGTATGTGTGTGTCTGTGTGTGTCTGTGTGTGCCTGTGTGTCTATGTGTGTGTCTCTGTGTGTGTATGTGTGTGTCTCTGTGTCTGTTTATGTGTGTCTGTGTGTGTGTCTCTGTTTGTGTCTGTGTGTGTGTGTTTCTGTGTCTCTGTGTGTGTGTCTCTGACAAAGACACACACACAGCAACAGAGACACAATGACACAGAGACACACACAGAGACACACACACAGATACAGAGACACACGCAGAGACACACACATAGACACACACATATATACAGAGACACACACACAGACACAGAGACACAGAGACATAGACACACACAGACACAGACACAGAGATACACACACATACACACACACATACAGAGACACACACACAGAGACACACACACATACAGAGACACACACAGACAAAGAGACACACACAGACACACACAGAGACAAAGAGACACACACAAAGACACAGAGACACATGTGGTTGCATTGAATAGATTTGGCCCGAATCGGTCCCTAACCTGCACGTTATCCCTGGCTCAAAGTGGGAGTTAGTGAAGGCGACGTTAACCCTCGAGGCGGTAGCCTAACCCACGCACATACATTGACACTTTGGCCGCTAACCCGGGAAATCCGCACGACGCGTGGGTTACAAGCCCTAACCCTGACTCTTACATTTGGCCCCTGGTGGCCAACTCAGCTGAAACACATAAGTGGCAGTAGAAAACTAACACGACCACGCTAATCAGGAAAGGCTGTATGTATGTTTGTTTGGCATTTAAGTCCTAGCAACATCCACGGTCGAGATCAGGAAAGGCAGTGTTGGCATGCCCTGCTACAGTGGTACACGGTAACGATTATGTATTCCACAATTCTAAACCTTGGTAGGAACCTATTGTGGTTCACGATACTTGCTTGATAGTTTTTGTGTCTTTGCTGATTAAGCAAGGGCCATTTAAATTTGGGTTCAATTGGATTTTAGATCTTTCCGATATCAGATGTTAGATCAGGATGGTTACGGACTTTCGACAGTGTACATTCCCAGTGGCTTTGGGGGTTTACATCCTGGCAACACATAAGGTCATATCAGGACGGGAACAGACTTGTGACAGTGCACTCTCATGGCAACTTTATAGTGCTGCTCCATGCGAAGACCAGGCCACCGGCACCAGGACCGAATTTCCCACCTAGTTACATTATCCTGATACATGTACTGAGCAATCCTCTCACGGCAACTTTATAGTGCTGCTCCACGCGAAGACCAGGCCACCGGCATCGGGACACAATTTCCCACCTAGCTACATTATCATGATACTGAGCAAGCCAGCGTTTGCCCTATCCTAGTATTGCCGAGTACCAGATTATGTAGTGATAAGTATGAATTATGTAAGTCATTGGTTTCACTTGGCTGGGTTTTCTAACTCCCGACATTCCACACAGGAAGCAATCGCTCTTACCGATTTGGCCAAGTGCTGCGTCATATTGATGGTGATGGTGATGACGATGATGATGATTATATCTCATGTCAGCAGCGAATACATTTTGAAGAATGAGTATAACTTAGTATGTCACTCCAGTCTCCCTAGAAGCTAACATGTGTCAAAAGACGGTAAAATCTGTGTCAGCAGATATAGGTCAGTTAAATAAAAAAGGTACAGTCCAGCTGTCGTCAAGAATGATAAAATGGGTGAAAGTGTGAACTGGCTAAAAAAAGTAAGTCAAGACTGATTCTGATATACACTGGGTTTATTAACCCCTAGATCTGTGTGACATCGCGGTGGTGGGCATCGTATCCTATTACAAGTACGACCCATGCAATCCACATACACACGGACACAACCATATTCTTAGTATTTGTCTCTCCTCTTTTTTTAAATACTTCCAGCATTTTTTTTCACTTAAAATAATTACAAAATTATCCTTTGTACAAATGTCCATGAATATAAAAGTAATAATGACCATTCTGGCGGGAAACATCCTACATGACATACCTAAAGCAAATGTTATTTGTGTGTGTGATTACCATTCTGTGTTCTTTAATATATAGATTATACAAGTGTTTTGTATATAGATAGAAGTAAAAACAATGCCGAGTAATTTCCTGAACAAATACGCAGGCATGTTGTGCCAATATTTGGAGTGATGTATGTACAGTTCCCTTTATATATGAGTTTGGTTGCTGGTAGAAGTGTTTAGTACAGTGTGAGAGGTCAAACGCATGACTATACCATTCAACTGAAAATACTATAATTAATTAAAGTTGCATAATCCGATGGTTTTGAGTTTCTGCCATTTTGTGAGATAAGTACATTAGATTTATCATCACAATCTACTTTACTTTAATTTAAAGTAACTTTTATTTGAAATGGCTGACTTTGGGAAATATTTGAAGTGAAAACACACTAACTTAATTTTGGCAAGCATGTCAAGATTCTGATACCATATTGATCATTCTGATACCACTTCTGCAGTAACAGATTATATTAAAATGGCTTAGTATCACTTTCTGAAGTAACAAATGCTTACTTACTAGGGAAGTGTTTTTGGCTTTGAAAATATTATGTTTCCATCGGACTATGCAGCTTTACGCATTATGTATCGCCATTGACAGTAGCTCATTCAAACATGTGGCCTCTTATGATCATGTACAGGCTGCTCACAATAGTCTTCAACCTTAGGTCAACCAACTGAACGATAAGTGGAGGCATTTTGTGAAAATAATAGAAGAAATGAGTAGTCAGAGGAGCATAAGTTAAATCCACATTCACAATCTTTACTGACCACTGGCATACAGTAAAGAGAAAAAGGTGCGGTCCTTTTTCCTGATATAATAGTTCCATAATCAACTATAATCAACTGATGTTCACCTGTTTCAGGAATATAAAACTGATGTCTAAGCACAAAAGGAACATAAAATAATAAAGCCATTATGACCGATACCTGATGGGAAGATAAAATTAGCACACTTATTTTTCATATCTCTGACGCCTTACTCTGCCTTCATGGCAGTGGATGCACCAATGTAGTCATAACAGTAGATTCCCACTGAGCATGTTGGAAATCCAGCTCAGATAAAATTAATCAAAATTCCTATTTTTCAAAGCCCCCCAAAAAGACAAATGTAAAAAAAAGGGAAAAAAACAAAACCCATCTATATGCATAAAATGGGAGGGGGAAATAGAAATTATTACCCAACAACAAAAAACAAAAACGTATCCCGGTACTGGAATGATGAGATAGCATTGACTGAAAGCACACGATAACCAACTAGATATATACGTTCTCTTTGTCATAACATAAACACAACGTAGCGCCAAAAAAAAGTTGTCAAGGGTTTAACCTGGCCTGCACAGCCCAGAGACCATGGGGTCTAAGGAGCGGTGCTGGCATACCCCCACCCCACAACCTCTGACCAACACTTCAACTATCGGACACACCACACCTTTCACATCAGAGCATGCGAACAAAAAAAACAATAGTTATTATTATACGTGTAATAGATACAACTCTATCCAATCACAACAGTTCTGACGTCACCAGCAGTGCCTGTACTCATCGACGTCATGTCCTCCTAGCGAGCAGTGAGAGAACTAGCTCATATTTATATATATATATTGTTTTTAAACAAACAAAAAAACCACTAGGTCGCAATGACCTGAATAAGGCTCTAAATAAGATTAGTTATAATCAAAAACATTTGGATATAATCTGATTGCACTCTTTTGAGCATGTCATTGAATTGGGGTTGGGGGCTGGTGATACTGGAAATGCTGACGTCAACGTTCTATGACGTCGCCGTCTGCGTTCTTAGAACGCCTGATTATAGGGTGGATGCGGACCTAGGGGCTCTCGCGTCATTGGGGTATACGACTACGCAAACTACGCAAACGGAGCGTGACGTACGCAAGGTGCTACGCATGTGTGGATGTATATAGTTGGACGCGTTGCGTTGAAGCCTGAACAAACACAGCTACATTTGTGTCCAGCCAAACAAAAAGGCAATGGGTGTAGTCTGTTCAGTGGGTATGTTGCCAGCATATCAGCTCCCGTGTCCTGCAATCAGGACACTGGAACAGAACACAAGTGACGCTGATCGATATTAAGTAACTACGAACCCATTCTCAACGACCATGTAAAACCTACTTAATTAAGTGCAGCTCTATAAATAGGCAGATGCACACAGTTTCCTAGGCCATGCATCACTGGCTTTCTAATTAGCATTTACTTAAAGTTGCATAGTCCGATGGTTTTGAGTTTCTGTCATTTTCTGTGATAAATATATTAGGTTGGTCGTTTTAATCTACTTTACTTTAGTTTGAAGTAACATTTATTTTAAATAGCTAACTTTTGAGATATTTCAAGTGAAAACATGCCAAATTCATTGTGCCAAGTATGCCAAAACTCCATAGGATTCTGTAGTAACAGATTATATTAAATTGCCTCAGTATTCCCTTCTATGCGGGGACACAGTGTCAAAGTTAGATATGTAGAATCAAACATAGATAATTGTTTTGGTTGTGAAAATGTGATGTTTTCATCGGACTATCCAGCTTTAATCGCCTGTTTGCACTAAAATGACGGGTTCCTTTTTTTTTTAGCGAACAAGTTTCACATGTATTTTTGGTGGAAATGTAATGAAAATAATTATTAATAACAGAAAATTAAATTTCAATATATTAGGAATCTTTTCATTGAAAATAATATAACAGCATTAAATTAGGAGATCTTCATTTTTACCCCTGAAAGGACAGTTGGGGTAAGATGTCTTCAACTAACAGGCGATTCGACAGTTCAGGTGGAGGTGCTGTAGTCAATGCTACACACTGGATACATCACAAAACCATTTGAACTAACTGGGTGTCAACATGAACTAACCGGGTTTCTGTATGCTCCTCGCACCGCGCCCACCCGAGTTATATAAAAAGCAACACGATTAATACAAACCTCACAACGAAACTCTAATAATATAAATAGTTGTGAATACGCAGGCAGACGGGAAAACAAAACAACGTCGACTTGAACAAAACAAAAACAAAACAAACAAAAACCCGGGAAAATAATCATCACATTACCTCATAAAGACACGACCAACACATACATGACTGACGTCAAAAAAACTTGTGCACTACAATCCAGGGCCGCGTTCAGGGTCCGTCTCGGAGGCGCCTTGGCGACGTCTCGGCGATGCTTTTTGGCCCATTTCCATTCCGGGTGCGTCTCGGCGACGTCTCGGAGACGCCTCTCTTTTCAGACTGGAGCTGAAAGGCACCTCGAAAATGGCCGATGCATTCAGTGGTTACAGCCAATCACAGCGCAGCTTTTCCATTGCAAATGGGGGCGGCCATTTTCGAGACAACAAACTGCTTTTGCCTTTCAGACTAGCGTGACATCACGGCCATCTCCGAGGTGCCTCCGAGACGGACCCTGACCGCGGCCCTGATGTCACGAGATAAGCACCTTGTGACGGCAGTCAAGGGGTATATTTGTTTTAGCGCTAGGAGAGCTATATCGAGATAACAAGGTGGGGTATAGATGCAGATGTATGGTCCTAAAGGTAGAATATGATGCCTACGGGGTTCACATTTTCACACACAGGGACCTCTGAGCACGGGGTGAAGCTGGACTCGTCAGAGCCAGATGCCCACGTGTCGAGAAGAATATGGTTATTTGCATATACACTGTCTGTCAACTCTCAAATGTCAAGTGTCAACTGTCAACACAGCCCTGACGTTATGATCGTTGGGGGGGAGACACTGACCTGACCCACTTACATATATTAGATATACACAACGAGTTATGATATATCTATATAAAAAATACCCATCGATAATTAGTATAACGTACATACACTGTAATACATATGGAAAGTACTTGTCAACAATAGATATGTCGAGCGAACGTGGAGGAAGAGCACTTATCTGCCTGACAGTGTTGACAGCATGGCTACCATACTCGTCGGATAATAACTTAATATGACACCGCACACCTCTCATCACAAACACCAACATTTACGTAACTTCTGTGACACTGACACCTGACAGCTCTTTCCTACAAAATCAAATTCAGTGTCAAATGGGAGTTACTGTCACAAATAAATTCGATTCAGTTCATCTGGACA
This sequence comes from Branchipolynoe longqiensis, assembly GCA_030323885.1. Lineage (NCBI taxonomy): Eukaryota > Metazoa > Annelida > Polychaeta > Phyllodocida > Polynoidae > Branchipolynoe > Branchipolynoe longqiensis. Next base: position 53,391,898 of record CM059188.1, on the reverse strand, counting down.
GTTTGGCTATTCGCCTAGTGTGTACAATTGTGTCCACAGTGTGGCATACACGATGTAGGATAGTACGCACTGACAATGACACATCAACACACACTGGCTGCGTCGGGCAGGTTTGTCTAGTAGAAGGTTGCGTATTGCATTGTATGCATATATGTGTGTGTGTGTACAAACACACACACACATAATTGTCTTTTAATTCATTCGTATTACTCCACATAGTCACTAGTAAACACCCAACTAGCGAACACTGTATTTGTCGCTTACGTTAATCAAAATATTAATGTCGCTTACGTTAATCAAAATATAAGTGTCACTTCGTGAAATCAAAATATCTTCACATCTCATGTCGGTCAACGAAACTCATGGTTAGCTCATGGAACAAATCAACGCGTTCTCGAAACAATTCAAGGAGACCTCCTATTCGTCCGTTTAAAAAAAAAATTAGGAACAACACTTGAAGAGGAGAATGGGGCAACAACCTGAACATATCACAAAGTCATGTATGGCTATAAGACAATAGTCAATGAGGGCAGATGGGCGGGGAAAGGGGTGGGGGGAGGGAGACCCTACTAACAGCTCAGTCGAGAAGTCAGAAAACCACAAGATCACAATGTCATCAGTATTGGCTTCAGTAAAATATACTAACGCTATATCTTCTATAGTTTCTGTGCATTGGCAGCATTCTCAGAGATAGGCTTAAACAATCTGATCACATATTCTATTGGTCAATAGAACAGTTCTCGTTTGAACCGTACAGGCGATAACAAGGAGGTATTCATCAACATGGTGGCTGGTATTGCGTGGGTTATTTTCCTTCTTTCTTGTTATATTTTTCTTCTTTCTGTAAACAAGTTGTTCTCGCAAGGGTCCCGGGGACATGCGGGCTTGGTAGGTTGACCATGTATATCTTCTGATTTGAACTGTTGAGGGCATGACGACCTGCGCGAACCTTGCTCCTAGTCAATCTCTGAGGTCAGGGTCACTCACATCCAAAGGTCACCAGCAGAGTATCTAACACCACTCAACTCCGACGACTTCCCAGCAGTCATTGCATTGAAATATGGAACTCCCGGGTACTTGTATTAAAGGGCTATGAACTGGTCCCAGAACCCAGTGCGGGTTGATTAATTAATTGATTGATTGATTGAGTAATAGTCCTGCTAATGTATACACTAGTAGTGAACAGCCAGTTGTGATGAGGCCAGCAAGGTTACCTGCACTTCTCAGCAGGACAGTAAGGAGAGTGACGACACTTGTTCGAGTGGACATCCTGGTGTTGTGCAATGGTTTGTCATTACAATTGATGTAGTGTGTTTAGAAATGAGGGACTGCCAAGAAAACCCAGGTCTTTGTGTTTGTGTGGGTTGGGGTTCTAGTGAGACTGGGTAACGAGGGACTGCCAAGAAAGGTCAGATCCTTGTTTGCGAGGGTCAGGGTTCTACTGAGAGTGGGTAACAAGGGACTGCCAAGAAAGGTCAGGTCCTTGTTTGTGAGGGTTGGGGTTCTAGGGAGAGTGGGTAACGAGGGACTGCCAAGAAAGGCCAGGTCCTTGTTTGTGAGGGTTGGGGTTCTAGGGAGAGTGGGTAACGAGGGACTGCCAAGAAAGGCCAGGTCCTTGTTTGTGGGGGTCTGGGTTCTAGGGAGAGTGGGTAACGAGGGACTGCCAAGAAAGGCCAGGTCCTTGTTTGTGGGGGTCTGGGTTCTAGGGAGAGTGGGTAACGAGGGACTGCCAAGAAAGGCCAGGTCCTTGTTTGTGGGGGTCTGGGTTCTAGTGAGAGTGGGTAATGAGTGACTGCCAAGAAAGGCCAGGTCTTTGTTTGTGAGGGTCGGGGTTCTGGCGAGAGGGAGTATGTCACGGTGGGGTGGAGTCAAGCAGTCACAATCTGTGTGTGGCCCTTATGCAATGGGTCCACTGAGGGATAATGGCTGGCAGTCACCAGCCAAGCACCATGGAGAAGGGGTCCGCCACGCGGTCACGATATGAGGTCAGAGACGCAGGCCGACACCTGCAACATGGAGCACATCAAGACATTAGTGGAAGTGACTCAGGACCAAGGCACAGCTTAGCATGATTAAAGTTGCATGGTCCCATGATCTCGATATATTTCTAAAAAAAACACTTACCTAGATTTGATCTACATATCTAATTTAGATACTGATGCACACACACTTATCAATTGGAACTGCATATAAGGAGTAATTCTGAATTCACAAGAACATCAATTCACAATTCCTGGAAGAAGCTATATGCACGAGACTCTGCTATAAAAAGAGATAAACAAATAGGAAAACTCTCCAAAACTCTCATTCGTGTTGGTCTAGTTTCAAGAACCACGGGACCAGTACGAGTTAGATTGATACGATAATCAAAAATAAGGTCTGTGTAACATGTGATAGAAAGTCTCACAACTCAGCTTTCAGCATGGGAGTTTTAATATGATTTCCGAAATTACTTTGAATATTTGTACTTTAAATATCTCCAAAATAAGCCGTTTGTCATAAATATTCGTTCAGATTAATTATAAGTAGATTATAATGATTATCTTCTCTATTTACCTCAAATACTTGGCAAAAACTGAAAAGTCATCGGACTCTGTAACTTTAAAGAGTAGGTGGGGGAATCTGGACAACGCTTCCAGATGTTCTAGCTGTGCTAAGCATATCAGGGGGATGTCGAGCTTTAAAAATATGTATTCCTTGCTAAATGTTTTTGGGATGTCTAAGGTAGTATGAGATAAACCACTTCAAGCAAATTATGAGATAAGGATAGGGAATTATATCAAGGATACTAGAGATAGGACATTTAGTAGGATAGGAAAAGAAACAGTGCAGTTAGAAAGATCGAAAAATTCCCACAAATGAAATTTATCCCAGTTAATTAACGAATATAAAAAAACTCCAAAAGTTAGGATTGCGAGAAACAAAATTCAACATTTCAAAGTAGTGAAATACACATACCCTTGTTTTGTATCCCTCAGAAGTAGATGATGTGCTCTTTCTGACTAGAACTAGATCTCTGGGAATGTTTGGAAGATTTGGGAGTCTCTGATGATAATTGTTGAGTGGTGGCGCCACCTATGGCAGCTGCTGGAGGTGATGTCAAGGAGGACGATGAGCGTGACACAGGGTGACTTCCGCTTCCGGTTGACGACGGCGACGTCGACTTTTGGCGGGACTTGTTGGAGGCGAGCTTCATCGGGAGGATTGAGTGAGTCACCTGCCCCGCCACCTGTGCACGTGCACTAGAAGCGACACGGCCTGGGATGCTGGTCGGAGCGTCCACGTGGTGTGCACCGCTGCTACCTGGGTTGACGATGTTCATGTTGGGCGGCATCGTCATCTGCTTGGTCGGTGGTAGCGGCACCATGCTGCTGCCGGTGGTGGTGTATGTGACCGGTGTCTGCTGAAGTGGCTGGTGGTGGCCCGCTGGCACCTGCTGGTGGTGGTGGTAGTGATGCGGCAGGTGGTGATGCGGCAGACCAGATGCCGGTGATGTGGCACCACCACCGCCACCTCCACCACCACCACCACCACCACTTCCGATCGGCCCCGACGTTGACCCAACTCCTGGCGGTGAGTCGCCTGAGAATTTGTACATGTACTTGGTGGTGTTGGAGGACGAAGACTGCAAGAGGCTGGAGGAGGACTTGGAGCTGCCGAGTGCCAGCAGTTTGAGCGGCAGCTGTTGTGGCACTTGTCCCACCTTCTGCTCATTGGTGGCTGAAACCAGGTGGATGGGCAGAGCCATGTCGCGTTGCTTCCCCATTGTCATGCTATCTCTGTGGCCACTACCGGGAATACTACTACTAGCAACACTACTAACACTGGCCCCTTGCGGCGACGGATGTAACCGTGACCGTGAGTCACTGCGACTGCGCGAGTCGCGGCGCATCTCGCGGTGTGTCTCCCTCGAGTCCCTATTGCTGTTGAGCGGCTCCTTCAAGCTATTGGAATAACCCTCCTTCATCTGCTCGTAAGCCTCCCCCTGATCTCGGGGTCTCTGCAGGTCTTCCGAAGATGACCGCTTGTGGGCCACATTGTCCCACAGTACCTGCGGCACGCTGCTGGGTGGCACCGGCCGGATGCTTGGTGAGTCTGGGGTGCGGCTTGCTGATGAGCGTTGCCCCGGAGATGGCGAGTCGGCACTGGTACCCGGTGAGTAGGCGGCCACCTCCTGCTGGAGATGCTCCCGCGCCGTCTGCGCCTTCAGATGCTCGAACAGGTCCATCTGACGCTGCAGAGCTTCCCGCTCACGTTGGTTCTTCTCCCGCAGTGCCCGGATCTCATCCTGTGGCGGGCAGGCAGACATGTGTATGTGTTTAATGTTCTGTTTGTAATTAGGGCATTAATGCAGACACACATGTGTGTTTTGTATTGTGTTTGTAATTAGGACATTACGGCAGACATAGATGTGTGTTTAGTGGAGGTTTCTAATTAGGGCATTGAGGCATATGTACACGCATGTTTAATATTCTGTTTCTAATTAGGGCATTGAGGCAGACACATGTGTTTTAGCATTGTGTTCGTAATTAGGCCATTAATGCCAATATAAATGTGTGGTTAGTGTTCTGTTTGAAATTGGGGCATTGGTCGTAATGCTCGCATTGCGGTTGATGCGAGGCGAGGAAGGACCCCCCCCCCCTCTTCTCTCTCCCCTCCAGCCCTTGGTTATTACATAATCGCCCGCCCTTCTTCCCCTTATAGCCGCCCCCACACCGCCTCAGGCCACTCGCCCTCCTGCCTCCAGACACTACATGTGTGTTTAGTGGAGGTTTCTAATTAGGACAGTGGGGCAGACGTACATGTGTCTATAGTGTTCTGTTTCTAATTAGGACATTGAGGCAGATGTACATGTGTATTTATTGGAGGTTTCTAATACATTAGGGCGGATGTTCATGTGTCTATAGTGTTCCGTTTCTAATTAGGGCATTGAGGCAGAAAAAAACATTTGCGGTTTATTGGAGGTTTCTAATTAGGACATTGGGACAGATGTACATGTGTCTATATTTTGCTTCTAATTGGGGCATTGAGGCAGATGTACATGTGTGTTTATTGGAGGTTTCTAATTAGGACATTGGGACAGATGTACATGTGTGTATATTCTGTTTCTAATTTGGGCATTGAGGCAGATGTACAGGTGTGTTTATTGGAGGTTTTTAATTAGGATATTGGGGCAGATGTACATGTGTCTATACTGTTCTGTTTCTAATTAAGGCATTGTGGCAGATGTACATGTGTGTTTAGGATTCTGCTTACAATCAAACAATAATTCGACAGGTTTTTCTTTACCTCACGACAATAATAAAACAAGCATCCTTGAACAATGTCATGGCAATAATACTGATTATGTGATCAACCCAGAAAGGTTAAACAAAGATGGCTAACATTTAGAGAAACTTTGGTTCTAAAATATTCTAATATATTAATATTGAAAATTTCCACCTGGTTAAATCAGAATATTTTGATATATTTAGGAATGAACATAACTGAGGATAATACTAATTTGTGATAATTACAGAAAGAATGATGTGGTCAACCCAAAAAGGATACTCTACATTCAAATAATATTCGCTTTTGAAATATCCCAATATGATGAAATTCAGTGAAGTGGTGAAGTAGTAAATATTCTTTCAATAAACAACAAGCTCTATCATCACACTGCACTAGCTATATTAGTTTAGACAATGCCAGTTGTTCTGTTGATTACCCGTTGTTGTTGGAGTTCCTTCTCTTTAATGTCGAAGTCATCGTGCTGGCTCTTTAGGTTGTCCCTCTCCTTCTCCTTAACCTTCTCCCATTGCGCTTTCTCCTGGTTTATCGATTCCTAAAACAGTGTATAAAGAACATGTTTTTGGGTTGTTGAAGTGGCTTCATGGTGTCAGTGCTGAAGTCCAAGTCTTTCTAGACCTTACCGACTTTGCTAATGAATACGGATATAGCTTATGAAGGTTGGAGAAAAGAGGAAGGGGCGGGAGCTGGAAGGGAAGGGGGGAGGAGAGAAGGAGGAGTGAAGGGGAAGGGGGAGGGGAGGGAGGAGGGCGAAAGGGAAGGGAAGGTGGGAACGGGGGACTACCCTAGTTTATAAAAGGGGGGGGGGGGGGCAAAAAGGTATACTGGTTGATTATGTTGATTATGCGGGTGAAATTTCAAGCACGGACAATTGTTCTTCCTCATTAAACTGCACCTTGCTGTATCTTGGTCATGCTGAGAGCTAGGGTAGGTAGGGAGAAGTAAAAATTTAAAAGATGGGCCACATGCGAAGCGGGCACTTAACCCCTTTGGCCATGATATGTGTATATGATCCGAGGGCTAGTACATTAGTGTCAGTCAGAGGAAACTCAAACTGGGAATGAGTGGGTACCATTTTCCTACTGGAACTGTTAAGACCAGCAATTTATGTGATGATCAGGGCCGGCTGAAGGTACCGGCAACTCAGGCGGTCGCCAGGGGTATCACATGCTAAGGGGCATCACGTCATATTATAATATTACTGAATGCCCGGCCACGATTGGGACACCAGATAATACTACAGAAACTCTCCCCTTCATATCACTTATCTATCAACTCATTAACCAATGCTAAGGAAGAATGAAGACAAGTCACACAGATAAACAGTGGAGAAGTTGTGCTTTAATAACACCAACTCCTGTCCACCTACCAGTGACATATCATCCACACCCCTTGCCTTCTAGCCACACAAAATCTCATTACCACTTTAGCCTGTATAGAAGCAGTGTCTACAGCCCATGGGACAGGAGTCCTATGGCTGTGTACACACTCAATTGGAATAGATGAATTTTGATAGCATCAGACAGAGTGTCAGGGGTTCCTGCTCAAGAGTAGGTGTGTCTCACTCAAGAGCCAGGAGTAGAGTGATCTCTCTTCAGTGTGTATGAAGCAGAATCTAGAATAATGATCTCAGGTTTGAGGCTAGTGTGGTCAGAGGGCCAATGGGATGCAGGTGACTGGGCAGTCCACAGCCAGCCAATCAGGCACCCCCACAGTCAGGGTGGGTGGCACCCCCCCCCCCCCCCAGTAGGGGTGGCTGTCACTCAACCCAGCTGCAGGTGGTGCCCTGTGTGTATGTGAAAATTAGGCTGGTGGAACTGCCCAGTGGTCCAGGAAAGGGGGGGGGGGGGGGGGGGGAAGGTAGCTATACAGTTACAATAGATCTCTGTTAAAATGGTCTTTTCTCCAATTGCACTCTTTATGGATGCAGAGAAACATTTCAACAATCATGTACTGCCTCTTATATCCGTATAACAGCATTAAATTAGGAGATCTTACAATATGTTTGGGATCTTTCAAATACAAAGGGGAAATATTAAAATAAAAAATAAATCGAAATAAAAAACTATTTTTTAAAGGTTAAAATTCCTTGAGTGGTCAAATTTTCGAGAATGGGAAAAAATCCAACGTGTAAGGGCGCTGAAGTTCAGGTTTCCCAGGATGCGGGCAACCCTAGAACCAGCCCTTGTGATGATGTAGTTTTAATATCTCATCTATTATTTATTTTTGATAGGTATGGTCAGGGAGGTAAGAAAGAATATGGAGTGGGAAAGTGGGGAGACAGTTGTGAGTGGGAGGTTGGCAGCAACGAAGTTCTATTAAATTATCTTTGTACTCCCTTCTATGCAGCAACACATGTTTAGCGAAAGCATCATTATTTAAATACATAAATTAATTACACATTATTATGTGCTCTCACCTGGAGATTACGCAGCACCTCTAATTGCTTGTCATGGTGATACACGTTTTTTCTGTCATGAGCTAACCGTTCCGCATCGTTTTGAAGACGTGAGACTTCTTTGTTTGCCTGTACATACTGCATACGAAAACTGCAACAAGAACAAACATTGAAATAAGTATACAGTGCATCTGCACTGAGAGAAAGAGGGAAAATGAGCCACGGGTTGTTAAGAAGCTCTGAATTATCACCCGCCACAACATCTAGAAGAACAATGTCACATGTTGCTAGGATGGAAAACCCCAATAGCTCACTGAGAAGACACGTGAGTTTGTGTAGTGTTGTAAGCACGGCATGGTGTCCCACAAGTTTGTCATTCTGCAATAACTAGGGACAAGAACCACAAAGGGCTTTGGATAATCGGCAATAGCTCAGCACGAGAACCCACAAGGTTAGATAATCTGCAATGGCTAGATACAAGAACCGTAAAGAGCTTTAGATAATCTGCAATAGTTAGGAATGAGAATGCAAAAGAGCTTGAGATAATCTGCAATAGCTACGGGTGAGACCAAAAGGGCTTTTCATAATCGGCAATATCCAGGGACGAGAACCCAAAGGGCTTTAGATAATCTGCAATATCTAGGAATGAGATCCTAATGGGCTTTAGATAATTTGTGAAAGCTATGGATGAGAAGCCAAAGGACTTTAGATAATCTGCAATATCTATGGACGAGAACACAATGGGCTTCAGATAATTTGCGATAGGTACGAGAACCCAAAAGGCATTAGATAATTTGCAATAACTAGAGATTAGAACCCCTAAAGGGCTTTAGTTAATCTCCAATAGCTAGTGATGATAACCGAAAGGGCTTTGGATTATCTCCAATACCTATGGATGAGAACCCCAATGGGCTTTAAGTAATCCCCAATAGCTATCAATGATAACTGAAAGGGCTTTTGATAATCTCCAATAGTTAAGGGTGAGAACGCCAATGGGCTTTAGATAATCTGCGATCAATGATGGCGAAACCCCACAAGTAGCTAAGGACATGTCCAAAAGGGCATTGTGCAGCATTCGCTTCTTTGAAACGCTTAGGGTTTCCCGCCTTACTCAAAGAATACCCTAGTGGGAAAGATTTCTCAGCGTAACCGGCGCTCGTGTCTATTTACAGTCATTTTGGCCGTGACTCATCTCTGGACTGGGAGCAGCTAGGACGTCATGTAAGGTAACGCCTTTGAGTGACTGATAAAGCGATGACGCGTTGGACAAACTAACCAACATATCCAGCGCTCAGCGCAACCCAAGTCTGCCACTTACTGCTAAGTTTTATCCACTGGTTGCTGACCAAAATCATTTTGCTATATCCGTTGATTACGTGAGTTGGGTGGGGGGGGGGGGAGATTTAAATTATGGATAATTGTTCTCGTGACACTGCACTTTGCTATATTCTAGTCATGCTGAGAGCTAGGCTAGGTAGCGAGAAGTATAAATTTAAAATATTTAAGTCATCCACCTGACATATGGGAAGTGGGCACTCAACTCATTTATATTATCAGGTCGCATCCTTCTGCCATCAGCTATAATAGGTCTATTGTGAAAATATACCAAACTATATAAACTGGTATGTTTTAATCGGATAATGCAGCTTTAATACTTTCCGTTTATAGTAAATGAGTAGAGACGTTGGGGGGGGCGGGGGGTAGATTGTTGGGGGGAGAGGTGTTTGTGGCAGAGGGTCGCCGTCTACCACTGATTACCGGCCGCTAGGTGTTGAGTCTCCGGATAGAGACGCCGGAACCAGCCGCAGATAACAGCTCCCTCCAGCAGGAAACCTTCTGTCTCTCCTACCTCTCACTTCCACAGCTCGGTCTCATTTTCTACTTTCCCAAGTAAATCGGACCGACTCGACTACTGACTCATCAGCACCGGATGAGAGGAATAAGGTGAATGTTCACGAACATAAGGAAAGAAGAAGGGAGTTATATAAACAACAGAACATATTGGGGTCCGCCCAAACCTCTTGTGTTGCTAGTTTTTTGGGGTTTTTTCCCCAGTATTAGCGAGAACTTAGCAAACCATGTGATCAGTGACACCTCGTATCTCGATGGGTGAATCATGGTGGTACTGTGGTAAAGAAAACCTTATTTCACACAACACACACACGACCAGACGGGCTGCCCGAATGAGTTGGGCGTCCGTCTCCCGTTTTGGTAGATCGTGGGACTGGAACTCACGGGTTCGATCCCTGGTCGAGTCAAACTAATGACTTTAAAATGTGTACTTCTCCCTTCCTAGCCAGGCGCTCGACATTACTAGAATAGGGTAAGGACTGGTTGGCTCAGTGTCAGGATAATGTGACTGAGTGGTGTTGGTGGACTGGTCTCCCAGTAGGGCATCACTAAAAAGTCACCATGAATGAGTGTGAAGTCACAACTGGGTCCCCATACTGATATGACCTTAGATGTTGCCAGGACGTAAAACTCCAACAAATCACACACACACACACGGTACGTTTTCACTTTAAATATATTCAATGTTAGCCTGTTAAAATAAAAGTTGCTCCAAACTAAAGTAAGGTAATTATAAAGATAATTTAATATATTTATCTTTAACAAATTAGGAAAAACTTAAATGCATCGGACTGTACATTAATTCTTGTAAAAGTAGAGTAGGTTATAATTGAAAATCTGATGTATTTAGCAAGGAAAATGTCAACAAGGAGATTCGGCAATTCTTAGTTAGAATTTGGCGCCTAGTGGGTGGCTCTTGACCCTGTTACGTGTTTACAGCTATACTGGTGTAGCGGTATAACTCTGTCTCCTCTGATTCCTGCCCCACGACACTAATATACCAGAATGAATCTGCCCTCTGACAAAAACATTCTGGAATAAAGCCGCTCCCGCTGCCAGGAGAGCAATAATATGCCAGTATTATACTGCTCCCTCCAGAATAAAGCAGTCCCTCCCTCAAATATGTTCCTACACAATTTTGCATTCTTTCTTTAATCTTTTTTTAAAATTATATAACCAAGCAGGTGCATGGAGAGTATCAATCTGAAGGGAAACCCCATCTTCCTCATTATAAACATCACCACAAATTCTTTAAAAAACTCAAACAAATTCACAAATAACAAACAAAACAAGTCAGTCACGACAGCATGAGGGTTTGTTGCTTTATGCTTCACATTCCATGACAATTTTATTCTGGTATAATATTGCCGCGGGGAAGGGGGGGTTGGGGGGTTGGGGGTGTCAAAACTATTCCGGCAAGGGGGCGGGGAGAGGCAATAGTATTCCTTTACGTCAGGACAGGATGGGAGAGTTGACTTTAGGCTTGTTTACATCAGTACACATGAGACGGATGCCACGTTTACCACAGATAGACTCCGAAGTAATCAGTTATCAAGTCGCATTAGTCAATTTGCTCAAATTCCGCCCCCAACGCCCCCGATTTTATTTTCACAGTTTTTAACAATTTTACTTGGGTTTTTTGGTTGATTTTCTGGAGGCGGAGTTTAAGAAAATTGATTAGGAACCATATTCCAGGGCCAACAGTCAGCGATGAATAAAAAAATATAAACAATAAAAAGGGGAGGGTAACCACACTTGTGCGAAATCTGAGAGCGATAACCATGTGAGGAGATTTCACACATATAAGTAAAGGAAAAACAAAACAAAAAGATTCGCTGAAAAGTGAAAATTTCTCAAACCCTAGCCGAGTCAAACCACTGACTTAAAATTATATTTGTTCCTACTTGGCCTGGCACTCAGTAGTACTAGGATCGGGCAAAGAGACGTGGAATGAGGAAGACCATTTCTCTGTGAGTGTGATTGAAATTTATCACGCTTAATCACGAATGTAATAACAATTATTAAATTACTAAAAGTTGACGGGCTTTAAAAAAGAGATAATTGTCTGCAAAAATATTCAGAGGCAGGCTTCGCCCTGGGAGGTAGAGTCATGATTAATGGGGCACCGTCCCGACCACCCAGACCAACCCAACAACCGGGTAGGCGGCCCGTCTCACTTGGGTAAGACCAAGCTTGGGAATGACTTGAGACCTGCAGCTATCTGACTTCATTCGAACTGCGACATAAAGACTGCGCGCATGGGCATTGGTTAGCGGGCGTCAGTATCACAGGGCTAGGTGTGGGGGTGGGAGTGGTGCGGGAAGGGGGAGGGAGGGGGTGGAGGGAGGGGGCGTGGGGGTAGTAATTAATGACATGACAAACATCTGAGTGACATGTTATGGTCTGGCCAAGTTTACCAGCATCAAGCGCTGACCAATTGAGACGTCACCCACTAAAACCAGCTCCTCAGCCAGTCGCCCTGGGTGGTTCCTCGGCGTCCCGCTAGGTGGCTCGTAGGTTCTGCCATATTTTTTTAATGAATATAGGGCCTACTATTTATTAGGTAGATCGCTATTTTACTTCATTTTCTTTTCATGCAAAGTTGCATAGCCCAATGATTTTGAGTTTCTGCCACTTTCTGATATAAATACATTAGCTCGATAGTTTTAATCTACTTAACTTTAGGTTGAAGTAATTTTTATCTTAATAGGATATTTGAAGTAGAAAGATGCCAAATTAATTTTGGCAAGCATATCACAATTCTGACACCATAACCGTTAGACTTGTTGGCCTTTTTCGATAAATAGAATAGAATAATTGTAATATTCTGCCTTGCTTTAGTTTGAAGTGACATTGAATACAAATGGCTACCTCTGTGGATATTTTATGTGAAAATATGCCAAATTAATTTGGGCATACACATGGAAATGCTTGTCACAATAGGCTTCAGCAGGAACATGGCCTATTAAATTGAATGGATATTCCCTTCTATGAAGCAGCAAATGCTTAATAAATGTATCAGTATCTAAAGCTCCAGCACGCAACGGCTTGCCACTGGCGATCACCATGGTCCGAGGAACCCACAGTCACCGGCGACCACTTTGCAATCAAAATCATAATTGCCGCCCTCTGGGTGACCATTTTGGTCGCAATGTTTTTAATGTGGTAGCTGCAACTTCCTTGCAAGCAAAATGGTCACAAGGAGATCAACGACCACTGAGGACCACTTTATACCACTTGTGACAAACCCTTTTTGGGGGATTGCAAAGTGGTCACAAGCGGTCGCAAACAGTAATGTGACTGGGATATCAGTTAGATATGGAGAATCCAATCTTGCTAAGTGTTTTGGTTAAAGCGGCATAGTCCGATGAAAACATCAAATTTTCAAAACCAAAACAATTATCCAGATTTGATTCTACATATCCAACTTAGATACTGGTGGACATATTAAGCAGTTGTCGCCAGATAGAAAGGCATACAGAGCCAATTTAATAGAACCTGTTAGTGTTACTGCAGAAGCCTATGATGTCAGAGTTTTTGTGTGCTTACCAACTTTATTTGTGGATGGTTGCACTTCAAATATCTCAAAGTTGGACATTTAAAATAAAAGTTACTTCAAACTAAAGTAAGGGAGGCTATAACAATCAATTTAATATATTTAACTAAAAAAATGACAGAAACTCAAAACCATCGGACTATGCAACTTTAACATCAGACTATAGAGCTGTAACTATATCTAACCCCCAATGGACCATAGAGATTAGTAAATTTGGGGAAATATGTTTTACTTTGTGAATGAATACATTTATCAGAGAGCACACACGTTGAGCTGCCATCCACAACATTAGTCCATGGTAGGCCTACTGCTACGAAAAGGTTGTTGGTGGAAACCTCGGTGGTAAGAACTTTTCCACAGAGCAAGCCCACATTACTTCTTCCACTGGCGTCAGAGGAATGGCTTGGCAGTGGAAATCGTCTATATCTTTGAGTCACCAATCCACTTCACATTACTAAGGTGTTTTTTTATTCGGTGGCAGGGGGGAGAGTAGGACAAGACTTTTGTACTATACCCCAAAGTCGGAACACGACGCCATTGCATGATGGGTGATTTGCAGGAGCCCACGTGACGTGATACACTCTCCTGCCGCAGACGCAATGCAATGAGTCACACTCTCCACGCAGATCACTCAGCGTAGAGTGTCGCGACGTAACACAGCCAAATGCGCCGGTGTAGGACGTTCAAAACACTACGCCGTTCAAAACACTACGGTAGTGTTTTGAACCTACGTTCAAAACACGACGGTAGTGTTTTGAACTTAGGTTCAAAACACTACTGTTAAGTTCAAAACACTACCACTACGTACGTTCAAAACACTACCCAAGTTCAAAACATTAGCTGACCCTGCTGCGGCGTTTGAAGCACGTATTAGTACTATACGCTGATAGCGCTGCGGCGTGTGCACCACGAACGTCAAACGTCATCCCTCCCTCCCTCCCTGTGTGTGTGTCTATGTGTGTGTCTGTGTGTGTGTGTCTGTGTGTGTGTCTCTGTGTCTCCGTGTGTGTCTCTGTGTGTGTCTGTGTGTGTGTCTCTGTGTCTGTGTGTCTGTCTCTGTGTATGTGTGTCTCTGTGTTTCTGTGTGTGTGTGTCTGTGTGTGTGTGTCTCTGTGTCTCTGTATGTGTCTGTGTGTGTGTGTCTGTGTGTGTGTGTCTCTGTGTCTGTGTGTGTGTGTCTGTGTGTGTATCTCTGTATCTGTGTGTGTGTCTCTGTGTGTGTGTCTCTGTGTCTGTGTGTGTGTCACTGTGTCTTTGTGTCTGTGTCTGTGTCTCTGTGTGTGTCTCTGTGTCTTTGTTTGTGTCTGTGTGTGTGTCTCTGTGTCTGTGTGTGTGTCACTGTGTCTTTGTGTCTCTGTCTGTGTGTGTGTGTCTCTGTGTCTATGTGTGTGTCTCTGTGTGTCTGTGTCTGTGTCTGTGTGTGTTTCTGTGTGTGTCTCTGTGTCTGTGAGAAGAGCAGATGGGATGGCCGAATGAGTTGAGCAACCCTCTCCTGCTTTGGGAGATTGGGGGATCCGAACCCATGGGTTTGTGGGTTCGAACCTTGGTCGAGTCAAACCAGTGACATAAAAAGTTATACTTGTCACTTCCTAGCCAGCCGCTCGCCATTATTAGGATAGGGCAAGGACTGATTGGCTCAGAGTCAGGATAATGTTACTGAGTGGGATATCAGGTCATGGTTCTGACAGTGTGGTCTCTCAGTTGGGCAGCACTATAAAGTCCCATGAGTGCGCACTGTCACAAGTCGATACCCGTCCTGATATGACCTTAGATGATGCTAGGACGTTAAACAACATCCAGCAACCGGCTGACCCACATTACTACATACTGCTCCACCCTAAGAAAATAGAGTAGTGTTTTGAACTTAAAGGTAGTGTTTTGAACTTAAGGATAGTGTTTTGAGCGTGGCCACAGTAGTGTTTTGAACTTACCATCAACCAGGTTCAAAACACTACCGTAGTATTTTGAACCTAGGTTGAAAACACTACCGTAGTGTTTTTGTGGGGTAGTGTTTTGAACTTACTACACCGGCGCTGTTTACGGACATGCTTGGAGAGTTTGATTGGAGAGTGTGCACCGGGGGTTCTGCTACAGTTCTAATCTTATCTCGCGGGAGGTCACGAGATAGCGCGAGAGTCGCTCGAACGCATTACCCATGAACGCCGCAATGAATCACAGCCCGACGAATAAAACAAACAGAAAAGGAGCGTGGAAACAAAAGCAGACGAGAAGGCTTTGCGTCATTAGCCTACGAGAAACTGCGAGATCAGTGACACAAAGAAGTAGTATTCCTTTCTGCTTCTGGAGAAGCCTAAAGTAAAATGATGAAACCACAACAGACACCCCTGGGAAACTAAGCATGTGCCCACGCTTCTTTTGGTCTTCGATGTGCAGCGTGGAAATCGCTACGCGTTATCTTAATTATATTAAAATATTGAGGTCACATTATGTTTTTCTTGTTTTCATATTGCATTCATTGATTAACCAGGGGGATTTATTTTCAATCTCGGGACAATTGGTCTTCCTCATTCCACTGCTCCTTGCCATATCATAGTAATGCCGAATGCGAGGCTAGGCAGCGACAAGTATTCATTTTAAAGTAATTTGTTTGACATGGCTGGATTTGAAACCGACCGATTTGAATCCCACGACTTGCCACATGAGAAGTAGGCATTCAACTCATTCGGCTGCTGGGGGGCGGTCTTATTGAAGAAGCAATTGGGTGATCAAGAAATGTGCACCAGAAACAAAAAGAAGTGGACACCGAAGTAGGAGTCTGATCATTTCACAACCATTGTAGTAGAAGGATAGCAGCGTATGTGTATGGGAAAGTAATTACTCCTGCAGCCTGTGAACAAGGGTTGGTAAACTAACCTATAGACACATTAACCCGTGACGTCACTGTCACATGACTTGCACTTCAGAATGGTCTGGCTGGCACACAGGTGCTGTTTTGTATAGCAATCAGTGGAGCAATACTTACTCCAAATTGATTATTTTCATAATGTTCAAATTTCCCAACTCACTGAATTTCATTACTTACTCTATATTGATTATTTTCATAATGTTCAAATTTCCCAACTCACTGAATTTCAGCTGATTTAGGTTATTTTCACTGCCCTACCAATGCTTCAAAACTATTATAATATTAGGACTACAGACAGATCCGGAAAAAAATACATTTTTCACAGACTGGCAAACTACGACTAAATCAGTGAATACAGTGAATTTCAGCTTGGTGCGTTTTTGGTGAGTGAATGGACCTGTCCAATGCTCCCAATATTGTGAATAAATAAAGGAATACAATATATATTACAAGAAATAATTATGCCTCAATAAACAAATAAAGGCACAGCATCCTAATCTATAAATCAGTTACTAATACTAGAGGCTATGCTTATTAGTCTTACTAAATATTTCTGCCAAGTAGGCAATGCGGATGTCCGTGGAAATATATAGTATATATTATATAATATATATAACATACATATCTATGTGCTTGCAGAATGCCCTGCACCCTGTGCTAATAAATGTTTTAAATGAGATGATTAAAGCGGTAACATGGAGTAGACACCTCCTGCCAAAGAGGGAGATGGTACCATTAGATAACCTATCCCCGCCATGATAAAGGCCCTGTCACACTATGCCGTATTGCGTCAGCGTATGCCGACATATGCTGTCATATGGCAGAATTTTGAACATGCTCAAAAATAGACTTCTGCCAAACTTACCCATAACATATCTCAGCGTACACCAGTGGGCTTCAACGAATACTACTTATGCCAAACGTACTCATAACTTGTCTCAGCGTACACCAGCATACACCAACGTGTTGGTGCAAAATCACATACATCGGCATACGCTGACGCAATGTGGCATAGTGTGACAGGGCCTTTAGGAAGGAGGTGTAAATCATGACG
This sequence comes from Branchipolynoe longqiensis, assembly GCA_030323885.1. NCBI lineage: Eukaryota > Metazoa > Annelida > Polychaeta > Phyllodocida > Polynoidae > Branchipolynoe > Branchipolynoe longqiensis. The sequence goes on along the minus strand of CM059188.1, from coordinate 53,374,884 downwards.
TCTCATGGCAATTTAATTGAATTCCCTTGATTTATGTCACACAGCAACAACATCAATCCCGTCAGTCATTTGAAGGCATATTTAATTAAATAATTAAAACAATCCTGCCCGTATGAAGAAAAATACCCCAGCAGGCATAACAAATTCATATTCACTTAGTAAGGCTACTGGGACTGATAACAAATATTCCAGTATAAATATCCGGAAAACTTGCAGTAAAGCAGCTACTGTACGCCACGTGACCAGGTCTGAGCTAATCCGTCCACGGGGAGATTAAAGCGGTATCACGTGACCGTTTCCACCCGCAGTGTTTAGATAATGTGTGCCGACCCATGAACCAGGGCGCTTAAAGATATGTGCTCAGTAAGTAGCAGCTGCAGTATGTGTATTGTACCACAAGTCATTTGTTTGTTGAGGCTTTACATCCTAGCAACATCTACGGTCATATCAGGACAGGTACCGGCTTGTGACAGTGCACACTCATGGCAACTTTATAGTGTTTGCTGCTCCTCTGGGAGATCAGGTCGTACCATTACATTATCCTTTTATTGAGCTAACTAGTCCTTGCCCTATCCTAGTAACGCCAAACACCAGGCTAGGTAGCACAAGTATAAATTTTGCAAGTCATTGGTTTGACTCGGTCAAGTTTTGAATTCCCGACGTTCCACACGGGAAGCCTGAACTCTACGGATTGGGCCACCGCATCCAGAACCATGAATCCTAAGCCATGCTATATGGCTATTACCATATATCACGACGGCCTTATAAACACTGGGACAACATGAGGTGCATGGGGCCTGTATGTTATTTGCATTGTACCCTGTCAGGGTTCATACCCATTTTGACATATCAAATTCCAGGATTTTCCAAGATCTTTGAGTGCAAACTTCCAGGATGTTTTAAAGACATTTATTAAATTAAAATATCCCAAAACATAGCCGTCGTTAGTCATTTCACTGCATAAGATGTGAAGCGCAAATAAGCATAAAAAAACTAACAAACATATGCATAGTTCTAATATAAAAATCAAGAGGCAGGATAATAAACCCACAAAAATCACTTTAAATACAAAACATCACTGATCAATCAATAAAGAACATATGGATAAAATACCTCAGCTATGTATGATTAAATAATAACATATGCTTTAAAAAAAGTATAGCCATATTTTTCCATTTTCATCAATTTTCAAGGATCTTTATACAAATTCCAGCACTTTCGATAACGATAGTGAGTGACTCACCTTTCTACTTCTGTACTCTGTTGTGTTGTGATAACCTGGAGCAACAAGAAAGTAGCGTCGTTTAATGAAAAGGAATTTGTGTCTTTTTAATTAAAATTTGTTTTGAATTAAATTAATTATTTGGATAGCGACTGAGTCAAGAAGTCTATTGAATAACAATGGAGAAGAATGCTATTTTTATGTTAATCCATTGCTATAACTCACCATGAGCCTTTGCATGTAGTATATAGGTAATAATTATATATGACATATATAACATTGAAATGCCACTTGACCCACTCACCATGAGTCTGCATGTAGTATATGCATACATAATTATATGTGATATATATAACATATAATACATATAAAATAATTATATAACATACAACATTGAATTGTCAGGAGGCACTCACATTGAGAATCTGCGTTTAGTATATACATACACAATTATATGCGATATATATAATATATAATACATATAATAATATAATATATCACCACGAGCATCTCATATAGTATATAGGTAGATAAGTATATATGATATGTATAATATAATATATATAATATATATAATACATATAATAATATAACATGAATTTCCACTGCATGTAGTATATAGGTGCATAATTATATATGATATATATAATACATACAATATAATTATATAACATTGAATTTGTCAGGCGGCACTCACCACGAGCGTCTGCATGTAGTAAATAATTATATATGATATATATATATATATAGTATAGTTATACGAGTCTAGGTACGAGCCTAGGTACAGATGATGGATACCTGTTGTTTTCCCGAGGTACTAGCCTCGGATAGTCGTGGGTCAGGGAGAAGGAAACACATCTGGGTCCAGCAATCTTTTACATACTTAATAGGATAAATAATGATCTTAAAATACTATGGACACTAAAATGTTTTCGTTTTGGCACAAGCCAACATGATAGTCATGGTAGGGTAGGGTGGGCGGGCCCTGACCCACGACTATCTGAGGCTCGTACCTTGGGAAAACAAGTTATCCATCATCTGTACCTAGGTAAGACTCATATAACTATACTATTTAACCTCGGTACTACGCCTCTGGCTACTCATAGTACAGGGATAACTTTACATAATCTAATGTTTTATCCTTATTTATACTATTCTTTAACATAAAATGTTTCAGTACAAAAATAGAATTTTGTGTTTCTCACTCGACTTTTAGTTGGTGAGTAAGCGAGTCGCCAGGCCGCTTGACTTTTCAAGTTGTTTGTTGTAATGTTTTGCAAATGATCTACCCATCTTCCAGCCAGCGCACGCCAGTATTCTCTTCACTGAGATTCCTAATTGTCTTGCTTTAAGAGACCATGGCCCCACTCGTTGAGTGGGATGCATAGTGTCCAGTATTGACGCCTGCCTCTTTAAGCACCTTGATGGTCCATCTTGCAAGTGTGTCTCTCTCGAGATAGCTTTTGATAAGCTTTATAAAATCCCTTATTCCACATGACTTGGATATATATGCCCTAATGGCTGACACTACACAAATACGTCGATCATCTGGAAAACTATTTACATGTACCATGGGCAGTGAGTGGGTACCCTGTACGGTTTGACTTTAGTAATGTCTACAAATCGGACGTTGCCTCATTGTTGTCTATCTCTAGTCCGTCCAGAGACAATGCCACAATTGTTTGGCCTCTATGCCCCATCACTAGCAGTAATAGCACTGTGAACTTAAATCCTATTTCCTTCATTGCTAAATGTCTATTACTAGGCCATGACTTGAATAACTTAAATACTACTGACACATCCCAAAACCTATTATATTTAGGTTTGGGTGGGTTTCTCTCATACACCGACCTAATAAACCAGTGCACTACCTGATGCTTTCCAATCATTTGTCCATCTATCCTTGGTAGAATGATTGAAAGTGCACATTATGCTGCATTAATTGCACCAAATCCTAAGCCTTCATCTTCTAACATTCTTAGAAATCTTACAATCTGAGCTATTGTAGGTTTTAATGGCTTCACTCCTCTAAGCAAACAGTGAAGTCCCCATTCCTTTAAATAGCTTGAATATAATTTCACCGTTCCTTTTCTCCAGGCATGTGAAATAAGTCTTTCTTGTGTAATTTTGTCGAATCCATATTGTTCTAAATGTTTCCTTAAAAAAGGAATGCCAAAAGGGGTGTCGTTGACACATCTCCGTCCTTGATGTTGTAGGTTGTTCCTTTCTCATGGAAACCTGAGCATGTCTTTTGCTTCTAATTTCACTGCCGCTAGTCATGGTTGTATCCCACTCCGGTACTATCAGTACTGCATGTGAGCGATCCATCTTGGTCTTGCGGGCCAATCTGCTGATAATGCTGAATGGTGGGAATATGTAATAAAATTTATTATTCCAAATCAGAGAAAATGCATCCACTCTCCAGGCTTCTGACTCTGGATGCGAAGACATATATTTGGGTAACTTTCTGTTGTTGCATGATGCAAACAAATCAATGTCTGGCTTGCCCCATTTATCACAAATGTAATTGAAAATACTGTGTTTAATGACCATTCTAGATGGTCATGGAAATGTTGACTTTTCCTATCAGCCAAAGTAATTTGATGGCCTGGTATATGTGGTACTGTTCGCCATATTTTGTGTCCCAAATTAGTTTGGCTAATTGGTTACATGGTTTGGAACGAGTCCCTCCCATATTACGTATGTAAGCCAAGGCTGTCGTATTATCTGTTAATACCCTTACATGATTTTTAGGTAGGTGAACTAGACTACGTAATCCTAAATAAATAGTTCTGAGCTCTAGTACATTTATGTGATCGGAGATTTCATCTTCCATCAACCGACCACCAGTTGCCTGTTGGTCTCTATAAGCCCCCCCATCCTTCTAGCAAAGCGTCAGTCATCACTGTCGTATTGGGTTCGCCCATTCTAATGGGGTTGGGTGAATTCTCAATGTGTGCCAAAACCACATAACATCTTCTAGGCCTTCAGGCGAAATTGTCATGGGCCTTTCAAAGTTCCCTTTAGTGCGACCCAACGCTAAGTTCTTATCTATTTCTAGCGATTTAATATGGGCCTTGCCATATAAAATAGCAGGGGCATATGCTATCATGATACCTATCATGATACCTATCAGTGAAGAGAATTGTGACTTGTCTTATCTTTGGCTTATGCAACTGTAATAGTTGGTTTGCCATTGTTGTAAATTTATCAACTTTCTGTTTCGTTAATGAAATAGTCATATCTGTTGTGTCAATAACAAAACCCAGGAGCTTTAAATTTATTTGTAGGTGTTAAATTACTGATTTAGTTTCATATATGTAGAAACCTAACTTTTTAAATGTGTCACAAAGCTCTTTCTTCTACTGCTGTTTGACAATGTTGTTGTGTTTGTGCAACAATAAACAAATCGTCAATGTAAGGAAACATAACGTGTCCATTGCTAGCCATGTGGGAGAATATTGGTTTTTAATAACCTTGTGAAAATGCATGGAGCACAAGCTAGCCCGTTTGGCATACAGGTGAACTTGTAAAGCTCCTCATTCCAACAAAGCCTGAGAAATTTACGTTTAGGTTTATAAATTGGTATTGTATAGTAATCATCTCACTGGCCATCCAGGAGTCTTGTGTCTTGTGTCTCTAGCTGTATCCAGTGAAAACATTTAAAAATGTTTATACTTACTATTTTGTTTAACATTGTTAAATCCAAAATTAGTCTGATATCCCAATTTGGTTTGGGTCCTGAAAATATTCTAGATAAATTCCTCAGCCACATGTAGCGAGCACTGGCTCTATAATGCCTTTTTCACAAAATTTCCTAACTTGATCATTTAAAGCGCCGAGCTCAGAAGCATTAAATCGATAAGGAAAGGGTATGCTATTCTGATACGGCTCCTCAATGAGTGGTATTCTAACCCCTTCTGCCAGGCTAAGGATTGTTCGATTTTCCATAATGTTACTCCATTCCGGTGAGCAATTAATTAAGTTACCCACGCAAAAGTCGCTTACTGGAGTTTGCATAGCAACTTCTACTTGTTCCCTGGGTGGGGGAATGGGTTCTGCAGGGTGAACTCCCTCTTGAAGGATCTGTTCCCGTCGTTCCAGCCGAACGACTGCCTCTGGCCCCTTCCCCTGGCCTGGTAACCGTAGTTCGTCCCGAACAGGCATCCCCGTTGTCCGGTGCAATGACTGCATAAATCCTGCCTCGTCTTCTTGAAGCGAGTAGGATTTCCGTCTGCAGCCTTCTTTTTGTCAGCCTCCATGGGCTTGCCACACTTGCTGCCTGTCTCCACTTGCTTGAACAAGTGTTGCAACTGGCCCCCAAACATCTTGGTCTTATCAAGTGGCTTGCCCTTGACTGGCTTGGGGGCAAGGAATAGCGTGTACTCCTTGCCATCATTGTCCAAAACCTTTTTGGAATGCGTCACCTCCTTGCCTGCATCAGGGCAGAGAGCCTTAAAGACCTTTTCGAAACGTCTATATGATAGGAAATTGCAGGTGGCCGGAAGCAGCGCAATCCCCTCGTCCATCTCCCCACAGAGTGAAGAGAAATTGTTCTGTCATCATCCTGTTGCCAATAGGAGTGATGGCTTTGACATCGGCATCCATCTCTTTGATGGCTGATTCGGGGGTGCCCTTGATCCCCGTGAATTTTCCCCCCGGCTTCATTATAACCTCAGCCGACTTGAAGGTGTCGAAGTGGCCCTGTATGGTCTTCCTCATCATTGTGGTGGTCTGGATCTTCTTTCGCCTTAGCACTTTGATCTTCTTGACCACCTTTCCGCTTAATCTGGCGTATTTAGCTGCCCTTTCGGTCTCCGAATCGGTGTTCGTGGAAGCCAAATCGGACGATGAGTCTGAGGAAGAAGACTTGCTCTTCATGCTCTTTTTAGACCTCCTTCTTACTTTTCTTGACCAGCGGCTTCTTCTTCCGCGCCATGGTGAAGCCGTCCCCTTCAGACGACTATTTTCTTTTTGTGCTTACGCTTAGGCGTAGGCACCACAACTTCTTCCTGGGACTCTTCCTCTGATGAGTCTTGCTCTGAGAAGTCCTCCCTATCGGAGTCCTCTGACTCGAAGATTTGCATCCTCCTGGCAGCATGTGGCCTGGAGGGCATCAACTCCTCCATCTTAAGCTGAACCAAGCACGCCACTCGGTTATCTAGGTCAACCAGGTCTGCCTCCGAGCCCCCTGCCTCCCCAGAATCTCTGGATTCTGCCGACCTTTGTACCCTAACCGACGGTGGCGGGTCTTCGTCTTTGCTCACCTCGTGAGGTGCATCAGCCTTACTCCGCTTCATAGCCATAGCTGGGAGTCTGTAAGAAACCAAAAACCAAAAGGTTAGGAATCTTTCATGGTGAACATGACACTGGCAAACAATCAATGTTTAAACCAAAAGTGTCTAGTGGTGTTAAATCCGTATTTAAGCCGTTTTTAACACAGGCATGTGATTAAATTCGTCATTCGTAGGTAAACGGTATGGATAACCAACTGAAAGGAAACGAGGGGTACGGACCAGTGTAATGGTAGCCTCCCACACTCTCTGTCCAATAAACTTCTCCCACCTGTGGCCTTTTGTGACCAACAAGTTGAAGAAGATACTATGGAACTCGGAGGTATGCCTACAAATTTTCGGGGAATCTCAAGGAAATCCAGGAATAAATCCTAATGATGTAAGTGGCTCCTGCCAAACATCTCTCCGTTCGGCAAAGGGCGGCATTACAAAGAACAATGGTGACATTGTTCCAACGATGTTACGACACATCACAATTAACCTGTAAATCCATTAATATTCAACCAAAAGTTTTACAAACTTGAAGTATGTGAATGCTGACATGAACTATGCCAAAGTATCCATTCAAAAATGATACTAACCTGGTTGGTTTAGTAGTTAATGTAGAAAACTGCCGAAGCTACTCAACAAACCTCCCACTGTGAGTAGATTATGCTAATTGATGGACCCGGATGTGCTTCCTTCTCCCTGGACTACAAGTAGCCAGAGGTGTAGTACCGAGGTAAAATAATATATAATACATATAATATAATTATATAACATACAATATTGAATTCCCGCAAGAGGCACTCACCACAAGTGTCTGCATGTAGTAGACGAGCTGCAGCAGGGCTCGGGTCTGGTCCCTGTTGGGCTGCAGCAGCTGCAGTTCCGAGCTGCCCAGCCCGGTGCCGGTGAGCAGGTCCCCGATGGACGACCCGACCGACCCGCGGTCACTCGACCCGCCCGACTTCTGGCTGTCCCCGTCATCCTTCTCATTGTGCTGCTTGATGAGCAGACTTTGCAGGAAGCTGGTCGACATTCGCCGTGTCATGGACCCACGCTCCTGTCAGACGGACAGGGTGGGAAAGATATTAGCATTATTATTATCATTAGTCATTGCAGGGGCATAGCTTCCATATACGTGGATACGCAACTGCATACCACCGCAGATTACTAGGGTCCGTACACATGTGAAGATATATAATTCAAGGCTATTTCAAGGGTTTTCAAGGCTACATCGGATATTTATTATTTCGACAAGTTTGGCTTGTAATCATGTTTGTTTGTTGAGGTTTTAGATCAGTGGGGACATTTTAATGGAATTCAAGGCTTTTAAGACTAAACAAAATAGGTTAAATTCAAGGATTTTCAAGACATTGAAATGGGGCAAATGGAGTTCAAGACTTTTCAGGCCTCAGACGGACCCTGGATTACACTTTTTTTAAATATTAAAATATATGATGTAAAAAATGCCTGTACGCTCGATGTACTAGAAAGTTTTATTCCATCACCGAAAAAGTCTGCATACCACCTGAAAATCCAAAGCTAGTCTGATGCATTGCAATAATCTCAGGTTACTACAATAGTACAGTCAGTTTGTGGTGACATCTGAGGGAGAATTGGAATCAGGGCTACACTAGTACCGACTAAGCCACTCAGCGGAAAGGAACTGAATTGTACTGTGAATGTGTTGGGAGATTAAGCGGTGTGTGCCTACGAGGATGTGCGCAGTGCATTTGTACATCTACTGACTCGATGCCTGAGTCAGGCTGGGTTATGTTACTGCAAGAGGCAAGTTTTATGTTGTAAGGCTAACTTAGTTCCATTGAAAACCCCTGCACAATTCGGTAACTTTCATGAATCTGATAGGACGGTTGGCATCAGCACCCTGTTTGCATGATCAAATCTGGAAATGGGGGAAGCAGAGGTGCCAAGTAGATAAGCGTGTGAGTAGGGTTGATTGATTGATTGATTGATTGATTGGTGGTTGCTGTACGCTGTGTCGGCAGCATAGGCCATATTCACGGCGAGAAATGTTTGTTTTTTGTTCAAACCATCGCTTTTACATGTAAAGGCAGACAATCAATTATGTGCCAATAGACACTCATTAAATTAGAAAGCTCACAATCATATATTTGTGGTCAAGGGAAACAAATTCCCATAGAAAAAGAAAAGTTATATTAATAATTGATAGAATCTATTTAGTAAACTATATGAGATGGTACAGTCCAGCTGCCCTCAAAAAGGCTAAAATGTTTTCCTGTTTTACCTTGAAAACATTTTAGCCTTTACACAAATTGTAAATAGGGAGAAATAGCGTGGCGAAAGGATGTGGTAAGGGAGGCCTCCCATGGAACGATTTTTTGCGGAAAAAATGGATGCAAAATGGTACATTCTGGTCATTATGATGAAAAAAATGCATTAACAAAAAAGAAGGTAAAATGATTCTATGGTGGGAGATTACAAATAAAATTGGGAAATTGTGAGATTCGGGTTATTTCACTCTATTTTAGGGACATCCCCCACCAAAACGGGACACTTCTGGGGAAGAATGTACACTAATTTTCGATAGAATAGGTTAAAGCATAAATACCAAATGATCCATTTCGCATCGCATTTGGATATGGTTTCCAGTTGACTGATAAGCAGCACTGAATTTCAGGAACTAAATTTATAGGCTCGTAGGGGCTTTTAATGGAAACAATTCAATTTTAAAGGAATAGAAATGTCTTTTTGTTTTATATTAACATTTGTCCTATGCTAAAAGCCACACAGTAGGGCAGTGAACCTTAACTGTTGCCAGTAAAAGTTGCCTGAAATCACTGATCAATTTGTCATGTTCACTATAAATCACAATAGGCCACATGAGTACTGTAATTTGGATATATTCAACTTTTTGTATCTTATTTCAATTAGACAAAAGTTTTACAGCGTTTTCATGCTTTATTCTGTCGACTTTCCAAGACCCTTTTCTCCCGAAAAATCATCCCCAAGACATTTTCTCAAATCCGAACTATTTTTAAGGTGTGCTTTTCCCACCCAAAACCTGGGTTATATAACATTGGGCAAGGAAATATACACAAAATCAGTCAGATGCCGATTACCCTTCCTTCTGAGAGTGAGTCATGTTGCTGTGTATCATGTTCAGTGGAACACCTAACTAGGGTAAACTAACTAAATATGCTAACTGATTTATTCCTCTAAATATTCGGAATATTCATAATGGAAAGAATCACTACATGAACTGCAATGATTCAATGTGTTAAACGCGTCGACTCTCAACACTTTACCAGATTGTTTCATGGCTAAATTGAAAAGTAAAAGGATAGTCCACACACTGCTAGTCTCTCCATTCAGCTTAGTGCAAAAAAAGTAATTTAAGAAAGAAGTAAAATGATTGCGGGGTATTGGAATATTCACGAGGTGCAGTAAGTGGGACTACCTACGCTGCAACAACTGCTCTCCGCTCGCGACACAAGAGGAGCACTACCAGCAGAGGCAACACTAAGATCAGATAACGGGAGAAATGATCAACACTAAGATCTGAGGATAGGAGAGATGATCAACACTAAGATCTGAGGATGGGAGAAGTGCAACTCGGCAAGCCAAGATAGGAGATGGACGGGACAGGATCGGTCAAACTGCACAGTGCTGCCTCCTAGTGGCAGTACGGATAAATGAGTGTGTAGTACTCGGGTTGTCTTGCAGAGGGAGGCACCCACCTTGTTGCTCTGTCGCGCCGCCTCGTGAGCAGCGGGAATACCACAACTGCCCCGCCGGGAGCAAAGAGACTGAAACCAGCCGGGCAACAAGCGAGAGGTTAGACTCAGCGGAGAAAGCGAAAACCCCTACAGCCCGGTGTGGCATTTTCAGCTCACTGTCATTTTCAGCCGTGCGCATAGACACAAACTCAAGGCATTGTCAATGGTCGTGAGTCACTAACCTTATAAATTTAATATAATGTTTTCGGTAAAGATGTTTTCTATATGTGTACCAAGCATTTGTTTCTAGGTGGTGTGGTTTTAGAGATATTTCACTTTTCCTGGATTTTCTGTATGAAGATTGCTCACCACCATTGACAATGCCTTGAGTTTGACGGTACGTGCAGCGCAAAACATTAGTTTTATTCAAAATTAATAGAAATCAAGAACCCTAACCGTATAAATGTAATATAATCTTTTTGGTAAAGATGTTTTCTATATGTGTACCAAGCGATTTGTTAATAGGTGGTGTGGTTTTAGAGATATTTCACATTTTCTGTATGAAGATTGCTCACGACCATTGACAATGCCTCGAGTTTGAGTCTATGCGCATGGCTGAAGATGACAGTGAGCTGAAAACGCCACACCGGCACCCGCCCATCACCGCCATGTCACCCCCCCCCCCACCCCGCTCCATTACCCGCCGCCCCCCCCCCCGCCTCCCCCATCGCCATGTCATCTCACCCCAATTCCACCCTGGCCCCATCACCGGCCGCCCTGCCCCGCCCCTTCACCCTTTCGCCCCACCCTGTCACGACCCCACGCTCCTGCCCCTCCCAACAAATCTCAGTCTAGTTTGCTCTTTGATAAACGTATTGTCTAAGGCGACCACAGACAATTTTCAACATTATTACATTATCGATGTGTAACATCCATTGTCCACTTTGATAATATAAATAAATCGAAAGCTATGTTTGCTCACCAATCACTGTAATTGTTACTCTTTATTATGTGGAGTGAGGGGGTGTAAACAAAGAAGTAATTTGTGTACACCCGTGATAATGTTGATAATTGGGGATGGCTCAGTAAAGCGACCATCACCATACATTTGTTATCTTCTTTGTTAATTCGTGTGCAGAGCAATTTGTAAACTGTACCTGCATTGTGTGAGGTGAAACAATTACTCTTGGTTAAATTTGCATAGTCCCATAGTTTTTATAATAATATATAAATATACATTATATTGCTCATTATACTTTACTGTAGTTTGAAATTACTTTTATTTTAAAGGGTTAACTTGGGAAATATTTGAACTGAAAATATACACAAATTAATTTTGGTGTGCATGTCGAAATGGTACACACCACCAGATTCATCAGTAACAGGTTTGATTAATATTATTTCCACGAGCAATTCTTCAATAAGTGCATATAGTATTGCCCTTGAATATGTAAGATCAAACCTAGGTAATTTCTTTAGTTTCAAAAGTGATGCTCCCATTGGACTATGCAGCTTTCATATTGTATTTGCTCAATCAAGATGGACGGTTTTGGTGATATAAGAATTGATATTACTCCATCTTGTTTTTTAATTGTATTCTATCATGTTTGTAACTGCACCCAATGCTCTGTACATAAACTTATAGCAGAATAAGCGTGTCTGCATGCTGTCCTATATCAGGTAGTTATTGCATTCGTGTTATTCTAATTGGGAGGTTGGATACAAGCGACTGATTATGGATGCGAGGTTTGCGAGTAAGCAGAGCGAGAGACGTGTAGTTCTGGGGAAGCTATACTAGAAAGCACCAGCCCGAGTAAGGAGGGAATGTGGGTGAAGGCTGCACTGGTTATGTCAAGCACTGGGAAGCCAGCCGTCCCTTACAGATGTAAATATAACAGAACTCAGATACAATGTTGCAGGGAGAGAGACCCACAGGGAGAGAGAAACAAAGAGAGAAACAGACAGAGAGAAACAGACAGAGGAAAACAGAAAGAGAGACAAACAAAGAGAAACAGCCAGAGAGACAGATATATAGAAAAAAGATACAGAGAGAGACAGACCGAGAGAGAAAGTGACAGACAGACATATATGGGCAGAGAGCGCGGGACATAAAGACAGAGGAAAGGTCAGAGAGAAAGAGAGAGAGACAGACAGAGACAGAGACAGAGACAGAGACAGAGAGAGAGAGAGAGAGAGAGAGAGAGAGAGAGAGAGAGAGAGAGAGAGAGAGAGAGAGAGAGAGAGAGAGAGAGAGAGAGAGGAACACAGAGTAAGAGTCATCATACAGTACAGGATTAATTGATTGATTGATTGCAGATAGCTTAAGGCTACGTCGGCAGAAAGGGCCATATTCATGGTCAAAAGTTAGTGGTATTTATTGCCCGTTTTGTTAATTAGATCTGTATGCCTACATTCAGATTTGTCTAAAATGTTCCAATGCAATTTTGAAATGGTTACAGAATGGAAGAGAGAAAAAGAGAGAGAAAGAAACAGTCAGAAAGTGAGACTGAAAGAGAGGCATAAAAGGAGAGGTGAGACAGAAAAAGATGCAGAAGCACAGACAGAGAGAAAGGGTGAGAGATATAGACAGAGAGAGAGAGATAAGAGAGAGATATAAGAGAGAGATAAGAGAGAGAAAGAGAGAGAGGAGCGAGAGGGAGAGAGCGAGAGGAGCGAAAGAGAGCGAGAGAGCAGAAGACAATTGTCAACAGATCGATCAGATTAAAAAAGTAGTGTAGTACAAGTGAGAATGGTGTTTCCATAGTTTCTAGAGGTGGCAGCGTAGCCTCGTTCCAAATCTCAGTCCATTCATCAACACTAAGCCTACACCACCGATGCACCTATGGTTGTGCTTTCCATATCTCAATGTCACTCTAACAGCATCACCGCTCTCTGTGCTTGTATTAACTGACCGCGTAGTGACAGTGCAGTGACAGTCTAGTGACAATGCAGTGACAGTCTAGTGACAATGTAGTGACCCACCTTGCCGCTGCTGGCGCTGTCGGCCGTCAGAAGGTTCTCCAGATCGGCAATGTCTCGCTGCTGGCCCGGCATGACGATCACGTGACCGTCGTTCAGACTTCCGGTCGAGCCGTCGTCCTTGCAACCGCCGGACGAGTACCGCTTCTTCACGGCTGCGAGACAGAGCAGATGACAAGAGTTTGTTTAACGCGCGAACAGGAAGTGACCTAGTTACGGATGACGTCACGGAACTCCCGCCAACTTACACGTCTGCCGCCTGTTCCATACGCGAGGATGTCGCTCTTCACGTAGGTAGGGTCGGAGACTGATGTGACCTAGTTTTCACATATTTTAAAAATTGGAATTTGCATACACGCCTCTCACCTTTTTCTACACCACCGTGCTAACGTATAGTTAGATCAAGTATTCACCCCATACTCGCAGTACACGGGTGAATACCAACCCTATATAAAAACGGTCGAAAAAGCGGGTTAAGGAAATGAGAGCCTAATTTCACAATCTAAGAAGCAACATTTATTCTTTACATATGTCTTATTGATAGCCCGCTACCTTTGAGTTGAAAAATATAATATAATATCTAGTTTAATCAGATTTAAAAGTGAAATTGACGGCGTTCTCTGGCAGCCATCTTGTGTTTTTGCATTCTCGCCCATTTAACCAACTCTGTGGCAATATATTCAGCCATTTGATATTGGAGCCACAGTTTCTAGTTCAGGTTCCATACTAAACCTATTTTCGCCGGTATTTACACTACCTGTCCTTCACCCGTGTACTACAAGTACCGGGTGAATCTTTTATCTAACGTATAGTGTGTGTGCTTGTGTGTCTGTGTGTGTATGTGGGGGGGGGGGGGGGGTGCACTGACCAATCTCATGCTTGTGGGCCACCACAGTCGAGTAGATGTTGCCTCGCTTTCAAATGCAAACAAGGTCAATGCTGAGAGATCTGCGATTGCACCAAATGCCCAGAGAACCATTAGTGGTCTGGAATACTCGCAGTGCAGCTGTAATTATCGGTAAACTTTTCCCAATGAGATCCTGAGATCTCTCATTGCTCTAAATGCCCATTAAAGCTGCATAGTCCGATGAAGCATCAACTTTTCAAAACCAAAACAATTATCTCAAATTGATGCTACATATCTGACTTAGATAATGATTCACTTATTAAACAGTTGTTGCCACGTAGAAGGGAATACTGAGTCAATTTAATAGAACCTGTTACCACTGAAGTCTATGGTATCAGTGTTTTGGCAAGCTTGCAAAAACTAATTTGACATATTTTCACTTCAAATAACTCCAAAGTTAGCCATTTAAAATAAAAGTTACTTCAAGCTCGAGTAAGGTAGGCTATGGCAATCAATTTAATATATTTATCCCAGAAAAATAGCAGAACCTCAAAACCATCGAACTATGCAACTTTAGATAAACCATCAATAACGTCAAATTTTCCCCATCTTTGTGAAGAATGTTTCGTTGTTTGTATCCTTGTTAGGAAATAGCGGACAAATTATTGGAATAACACTTCCACTACCTGATCCACTTTTGAATCCAGGCACCCAAAAGTAAACCATGGCATTGCAGAGGCTCTGCTATGATAAGTTGTGCAACTAACATAGTTTTCAAAATAAGATAGCTTGAGTGTGGTTTAGAGCCATATAATTCGGATTAGATGGTAGGAGTAAAAAGGAACTGTGTGTTGAGAGGAGGGATGGGCTCACTTAGGAGTATATAAATTGAGCTATATTAAACATTTAAATTTCCTGAATGACTTGGATTTTCAGAATCCAGGACATATCAAACATACATTTGAACTCACAAGGTTGACAACCACATGATTGGTTAGTGTTAGTTCTTACAATCAGATATTCGGGTTACAATTAGGCCATTTTCTACACAGTAAACATTAAACACAGAATTAACATGGATACTATACCATTTATGGAGATTAAGTAAGATGATTAACTGCAAAAGTGGTGTGTGGGGGGAGGGGTCCAAATATAAACAAAAAAGGGAAGTCAAAATGGACAAGAAAACAAAAATAAAATTCCTAGAATTCAAAAGAAAACTCACGTTTAAAATGATCTCGCTCCTTCGCCTCGAAACCAGCGAAGGTCTCTGCTCTTTTTGTGGCTGCCAGATCTAAGGGTGAACAACAGTGGCGCCATCTAGTTTCTACACAGTCAAAACACACACGACAGACAAGTCTCACCCAACTCCGAACCGCCCATCAACCACCCTCGGAATGATATCATTAATCCACTACTGATTTGGGAGACTTATAAGCCTGCATAAGTTCTAATGTTTAATAACCCCATTAGTGACTTTACGGATGTATGATCATGATTGCCACTATTTATGAGGTTGTATTTTCATGACTCGAGACAGCTATTTTTAAGGACCAAATAGAGAAATCATATGGCCATCCATGAAATTGTTGCATGTTGCAATCCTGTAAGAATGTTGGAATTATCCACTGACCATCCAGAAGTTAATCAATCGTGGAGAATTCACAACAAATGGTCCCAAAAATTACATAATACGATTTCAAATTGTCATTGAACTATATTTTCATGACTTTTCATAACATTTGGCCTGTAGCCTGACATTGTAAGGAATTTCAAATACATAATTTAACAAATGATCAATTTATGTACATTGTAGGTGTTTAAGGACCCTGATTATTTATCAAAACAAATAGCTTTCCAATACTTCATTGTTTTAAATGATCAATTCATGTACTTTGTAGGTTTGTAAGGACCCAATTTATCAAAAGCATTAGGTTAAGTTAAGTTAAACATCCAAAGACAATTAGAGGCAATCCGCTTCCATATTGAAAGCAGTGGGTGCCGGAATGAAGTTAATTTGTGGCGAGTTTTCCCCTGATTGAAAGTTCAGAAAATAAAACACAGAACTGTTTTAAAGTATATCCCATACAGACGGGATGGCCGAATGAGTTAGAGAGTCCGTCTCCCGTGTTTGGTAGATCGGGGGTTCGAACCCTGGTCGAGTCAAACCAATGACTTAAAAATTGATACATGTCGCTTTTTAGCCAGGCGCTCGACATTATTAGGATAGGGCAAGGAGCAGTGGAATGAGGAAGACCAATCATCCACGATTGAAATTTCCCCTGCTTAAACAACTAATGTACCAAAAACAAAAAAGAACTGAATGACAGTATCATGACAGATCAGGTGGGTGAGACAAGTCTACTAAGTATTGACATTTACAATAAAGCCTGGCTCACTAATTCCTGAACTATTTTGTTTATTTGTTTAGAAGCGGCCCACTTCGATAATGAAAGCAGAGTATGCTAGAATTAAGGAACTTCTCTGGTCCTACCATCAACAATGAAATGACTCTACTTCCCTGAGTTTAAATGATTAGCGTACTTCCCGCCGTACATTTCGGGACTGCTCCGTCTTAGATTGTCTGACTCGATTAATTATTATAATCACATAGTCGTTGCCAACTTATAAAAAAAGATTACATCTTGTGAGACAGGTTTATCAATGCGATCGCCGAGGAACAGGGATTGGCTAAAACTACATAGTGCGATGAAACTATGAAATTTTGAAAACCAAAATAATGAACTTAGATATAATCCTAAATGTTCAACTTAGATGTTTGTGAATTTATTATGTGTTTAGTTTTAGCTGTATAGAAGAAAATAGCAAGTCAATTTCATATAACTTGACACTGGTGAAGCCTATGGTGTCTGGTATTTCGAGATGCAAACTACAATTAATCTGTCTTAATTTTCACTTCAAATATTAGTCATTCACGACAAAAGTAATTACAAACGAAAGTAAAGAGGATTATAATGACCAGCCTAATATAATGTATCTAAAAAACATGGCAGATATTCTAAACCATCGGATTATGCAACTATAAAGAATAAATATGCTTCCAATCATTAATTTGTTTACTCGGAAATGTTTTGCTCTCCCTTGATTACCAGTAGTCGCCAACTATATATATCGTATATACACTTACTATTATAGAAAATCATTTCGTTACTGACAGTACATACTTGTGTATCTGATGCGCTTATTACACCAGTATAATTGTACTTTCAAATGCAAATCATTGCTATTAATTTAAATATATGTTTCTGGTACTAATCATTTTGAAATAATGTATATTTCCTAGTGTGTGTTAAGTGAATCAGGCTTTATGATAATGACAAAACATGTACATCTGAGGAACTGGGTTGCGGAATATTCAACAATAATTCCACTGGGTATACAAGCCACAACAAAAGAAGAAATAAAGGAAAATGACATCTTATAAAAGACATTAAAAAGATTGCAAAAGTACATTGTTAAATTCATAGCAAAGTGACAGAAATCACATTAAACCAAAGTCAAAATTCACCATCACATTAAACCGAAATCAAAATTAAAATTAGTTTGAAAAGAAATTGGTTGCATAACCAAAAGAAATAAAAATGTGTGTGACCTGTGTAGGCCTACTTGATCCAGTGTTGAATATAACTTGGAAAGGTTTTCGTGAATTTAATTCATGGGTACTAGTCCAATTTTTGTGATGCTTGAAAAATGATGGGGTACAATGACAAAACTATGCTCCTCCCTAAAAAAAAGTTGTAGAGGGTGATGGGGGAAGTATTTTTATGGAAAATGGTGTTTGGTAGTTTAATGTTTGTAGTTGGTTCCGGTCACTAATACGGGTATTCCGAGGTCCGTTGGGTCCGCTGGAAAGACTGAAGCTGTGACCCAACATGCTTCATGTTACACAGCGGAAGTTGGCGTTAGTGCCCCTCCTAGCCATATCCTTCACTATAGACCATATACTATAAGTATAACCACATGCCTCATGACCACTGCGTCCTGCTATGACCTTAGATGTTGCTAGGACGTAAACCAACACCAACACACACACACACACACCTCATGATAGGCTCAAACTTGATATGCTTCTTGCCATATGTTAGAAACTAATGTAGATTGCAGTGAATTACCTGAATGAATATTTTACATTAGGTGAACTACCATTTTCATGAATCATGGTCCAGGTGTATATTCACCACCTCCCCGACCTTCCGTCTGTAAGCTGTGACCTGGCATGCTGGGTCCTTCCGAAGGGACCAGCGGAACTTGGCTAATTGTTGGAGTTTTACATCCTGACATCTAATATCAGGACGGTTACCTAGTTGTAACAGTGCAAAATCATGGCGACTTTATAGTACTGCCCCACTGGGAGACCAGGTCGCCAGTACCATGACCTGATATCCCACTAAGTCACATTATCCTGACACCGAGCCAACTACTCGCACTCGCGGAACTTGGCATACCAATATTGTCATAGTTTTGTTCGCATAGAATAAAGTGTTGACAGCATGCCAGCAAAGCTGTTAAAAGATATAAAAAGCAGCGTAGCACTTACTCTTGTCTTTCTCCCTCGCCTCGAAGCCTGAGAAGGTCTCTGCCCGCTTAGGGAGGGGTGGTGTCGTGTAGGTGGCGCTCTCATGTTCACCCACACTACTCACACTCCTGCTCAGGCTCGAACCCCCACCTTGTAGCATGATGTACAATCGTGATGCTGCCGGAAGGAAAAAAGTCCAATTACAGACGGGCCAATATTACCCCCTAACCAATTATATATATGTACACTGGCTATGTATATTCCTAAAGGGGTCAACATACCATCACATAAACGTTTTATTATTTGACGAGGCTATTCGCAGAGCTGCCTTGCTCTGCAAATTAGCGGAAGAATGATTATTATTCTCAGAGTTGTTCTGCAGTAGTCCTGCTCTTCAGTTTACAGAGCAGAGCAGTGCTGCTCTCTCCATCCTACATAATTTTTGCAAGATCATAAGTGGTAGATCTATTATTCAAATACAGCTATGTGGATTACGGAATTAATTGCAGAGCTGTTTTGTCCATTCCCAACATAGGGATTGTTATCCACAGAGCCTTAAGTGTGTTTATTATTCACGGAGCTGCTATGCAGATTACTGAAGAAATCGTTCTTTTCTGCATAAGTGCTCTGCAAATTACTGATGTGGTTATTTACAGAGCTGCTCTGTTTATTACCCAAGTAGTTATTGGTATCAACACTGACTACAGAGCTTAGATGTGTTTATTTCCCCCGTGGCAAATCAAATCCAATGCCAAGAATTACAACCAAAACAAAAAGCAGAATAATTCTGCACATGCGCATACACAGCAAAATGATGCATGCTAATTGGTTGGTTCTAGTTCTGCGAATCACAGTATTGGTGGCTCTAATTCACAGAGTAGATCTGCGAATAGCCAGTATAATTATGGGGAAAGTCTATTAATCAATCGGTTCACTTGTAGAACAATATATATAAAATATATATTATATATGTAATATATAAAAAATATACGACATATATATTTGGCGGAGGGGGGGGGGGGGGACATCCATGAATAAATTTGGGGAATTTTCAATTGTGGAAACTTGATCTTCTAACCTCCACTACTTCTTGCCCGATCCTAGTCAGGAAAAGCACCAAGCTAAGCACCGATTAAGTATAATCTGTTAAATCATTGACTCAGCCAGGGTTCCCCTCGCATGACCCACTACACAGGAAGTGGATGCGCAACCGATTTGGCCAACATGTCTCGTCAAACTGCAAAGCCATGCCTACCTTCCCTGAGTGCCGCCTGCAGCAATTCCTCGGGGTCCATCAGTTCCTGTCCGTCCTCATCCTTGTACACAGATTTCAACTGTAAGCAAGCACATTATGGGATGGTGTGAGCAACTCGCTGTGACCTACTGACCCAGTTTGAAGAGCTGGTTGTCTCCCAATTCGCACTTGTGATGTTACTCACAATAACAAAAATAATAACATTACGAATAACAATTATAATATTGTACATTTAAGAGTGCGCTTATTAGAGCTAAACACAATTTATGTAGTGATAGTTTGTTTATTCTGCTCATAACGTTAAGTGCATGCACTTTTTTATCGCCACTGTGCAGTAGTGGTCACTCTAAGGTGTAGTGCGATAAAAGCACAGTATGTATGACATATTGACAACCTGATGAAATAACGTTGGCGGACTTTCATTTACCAGAAAAAGCAATCTTTTGCTTCAAGTTGCATAGTCCGATAAAAGCATCCAATTTTCGAAAGTAAAACACTTATCAAGCTGAGATACTGATAATCTCATTAAAGCAGCTGGTGCTACGTAGTAAGTCACACTATGTCAATGTAATACAACCTGTTACGGTCGAAGCCCATGGGGTCAGACTTTTGGCAAGCGCGTCAAGATTTTGCATGTTTTACACTTCAAATATATCTGAAGTTAGTCAGTATGAATCAAAGTTATTCCAAATTAAAGTGAAGTTGGTAATAAACATACTATATCAGAAAATGACAGAAACCCAAAACCATCGGACTATACAACTATAAAGTCTGAATGTAATTATGATTCAACACCTTCAGAAGTGTACCTATAACTTAAGCGTGCTTTGCTTATGGGAAAATTCAAAAGGCATCTTTTGATTCATTTGATATGGTTAAGGAATATCAACCTGTTATAGACAAGACAGGTCCAATAGGCTTCTCGTCAGTAAATACACCACATACATTGCTGTTCTGAGGGGCGTAAAGGTACTGTTGAAAATCGTAATTACTTTTGCAATTAATTAAGCAATTATCCTATTATTATTAATACTATCCAGGTCAGTTCAGTACATTTCTTCAATTAACCACGCACTCCTGCCGTTGACACCAAATAGGATATCCAATCAAGTCGATACATAACACAACTCTGCTGTCTGACAAGTTACATTATGCACCTTGTCCAGCGGAGGCATTCTAGGCTTGCCAACATTTCATTTTAAGAAAAAAAGAAGATTGTGCGGATATCATGGAAGTCCAAATTGGTTGGTTTTTTTGTCAGCATTTGGCTCATCTAAAATGTATTGATGCACTTAATAGTGATACAAGCGCACACAGAAAACAAACACAAAATAGTACATATAATAGGGTGTGCGTACTAATTTGGCTTATATGGAATGGACAAACCTATGCAATGTGTGTTAAAATATATAATTAAAAGGTACACTTTGTATTTTTTGCAAGTCTGATCCTACGTTGCAGACAAGTGATTTTATCCTTGTCCAAATACTAGCAATAACGACAAAGAGTTAATCCATCACCACATTACGTCCACCATCACAGATACTACCAGATTCACCCGTCAATGTTAGCTAATCCGCTTTAATTAAACAAAATAAACATTAGATGTCCCCAATGTGTAATGTTGTGTCCACAATATAAGCTAAAAGCAGAGTCTATCTGAACCCTCCATCCATTTTAACTGATCAGATGGGCCATATATCCATATATCCGATTCTACCCACCCGATTTAATGCGAATTCGGGTATAACGCCATCGACATTGAATCTGGAATTCTCTAAAGTTGCAGTGTCAATTTTTATACATTTTTTTAATAATTTGACTTAATCCTCCCTTTTATGCAGAAACAAATGCTTAATTAATGCACCGGTATCTAAAGTAGATATGTAGAATAAAATCTAGAATATTGTTTTAGTTTAGAAAATTTGATGCTTTCATCGAACTATGCAACTGTAATTCTAAGGTAGGACCCCCCCCCCCCCCCCGCCCCCATATTTAGTAAAGTGAAAGCCGATTTAGTGCGACACCGCAATTTTCGCGATGATCAACTATCGCGTTATAACTGAATATATTAACCATCTCCATGTGCCTGAGGTCTCAAGGCAGAGGTAACCTAATATCTAACTTGAAACCAAACGAGACGACACCTTCCCTAAACCTTAATGTTAGTACATTGTTCTTCCCTAAACCTTAATGTTAATACATTTCAAGCCACTAATCTCTTGTTATTCCCAAACCTGTGAGCCAAGCTACGATATGAAAGGCAATACATTTGCAAATGAATGTGCATCAGTTGTGATTGGTTAGCATTAGAGTGTGTGCTGTGTGCGTCTAGATCCTTGGTGCATAAGGGTTGCCACAGATGGAGAAAATTAGGGATTTCCCTCCCAACTCAATTCATTACATTCCTTATCGGAAAGTTGATGATGATTGATTGGTGGTTGCTTTACGCCGTGTCGGCAGCATAGGCCATATTCACGGCGAGTCGGAAGGTAATATTACCGAAAACAGAAATACTCTTGCCTTAAAAAGTCCAAGTATGGCATCGGCTTAAGTTCCATTTTTAGGCAAAATGATTTATTCACATACAGTAAAAACCTGTCTAAATCAACCGACCATGGGACCGACTTTAAGTGGTCCATTTAGGGAGGTGGTCGGTTTAGGGAGTTAGAATATCCTTACAATGGTATTGTTGGGACCCGAATAAAGCGATCAATATAGGGGAGTGGTCAATCCGTGGATGTGGCCAGTTAGAGAGGTTTTACTGGCAAGATTTTGAAGACGTAATTTTGGGATAATTATGGTGTAATTTTGGGATAATTATGGTTACAAGTGGATGTATTCAAAGATAAGATTTCCTTGGTAACCATCATTTAATATTTAAAATGTTATTAAAGTTGATTCATGAAATAGATAGTATGACCGAAAATGGTGGATTGTTCAATCCTAGACCTTCCGAATTAATACCCGATATAGTATGGACATAAATAAATGCCCTATGTAATCTATATATACACATATATATCTATATATATAAATTTATAATATAAATATATCTATACATATATACACATATATAGGTATATGTACAATATATTAATACATATTTTTATATCATATATTTACATATATGAATATATTTATATAATAGTAGGCCTATATTTCTTCCTTTTTGAACCTAATAAAAGAATTTTAATCCATATATATCCTCATTTTTGATCTATGCCTACACATGGCAAATTAATATTAGCTTCTCAACGTGGCAACCCTTAGCAACAGGTTTACGTCAATACCACCACCTAACAGTTAAACTACTCCACACATTTCCCATAATATAACAGATTAAGCGTCTCACGACGCCCGAGTGACTCGTGAGCAACTCACATTGGTGGCGGACTCATCCATAAGGATGTAGAAGGCACTCTTGCCTGTGTGCAGCTCAGCCTCCTGCTGTGGATCAAGTGTGTGCTCATAAGGATTTGTTAAAATTTTGTATTTACTACTGTGGGATTTACACTTTTGCAACTTATTAAGTGACATGAAAGCAATCATTTCTGATAAGGATTCTGTGATAATTCCAGAGGCACAGTTGGATTGTATTAGAAGAACATTGAAGAAAGAAGATGATGAATAAGTAGAACAATAAGTAGAAGTAGAAGGAGAAGAAGTAGAAGAAGAAATAGAATAAGTAGAATAACTAGAAGAAGTAGAGGTGGAAGAAGTAGACAAAGTAGAATTAGAAGGAGAAGAAATAGAAGAAGTAGAAATAGAAGAAGTAGAAGTAGAAGAAGTAGAAGTAGAAGAAGTAGAAGTAGACGAAGTAGAAGAATTAGAAGGCAGAGTTGGCTAGCTTTGGCAGAACTTTGAAGGAAGAAGAAGAAGAAGAAGAAGAAGAAGAAGAAGAAAAAGGCACAGTTGGCTAGCATTGGCAGAACTTTAGAAGAAGACTGCTACTAGTAGCATTCAGCTGGGTAGAAGGATCTCTTGTTTCAAAGCAAGACATCATGTGCAAAACCATATTCTCTGGATGATTTCAAGCTGAATCCCTCAGGGTTGTAAATTTAAACGGGGTTAAGAGAAAAAATGGAAACAAATAACAGAGACAATGAATGAATTCCATTTCCACCACTCACATGCCACTTTTGATATATCAAAGCTGGGAAAGGAGTAAATTTATAACACAACAAGGACATGGATGAAGATGTAAGTATGCATCAAGAAAACAAAATGCATATATACAAAACATCAACATTAGCATCTTTACCCCGTTACCACCAAAGGTGCAGTGCGTACAACGAAGTCCATCCCCCACCCAAACAAAATATTATTTGTTGGAGGGTGGGGTGGGGGGGGGGGGAGATAAGTAGTATTTAAAACAATATAATCAAAGTCTTTCAATAGACAGAAGCTGATCAATGTTCTTACATTGTCACCGAAGTCCTCTTTCAGGAAGAGGTCCCTCATGTCGACCATTGTCTTGAGCTTCTCATCACATGAGAGCTTGATGAGCGCATCCTTGTCGTGCAGCTGCTCGATCAGCGTGCGGAGTTTGGCTGACCGAGCCGCCTGCAGTTTACGCTCCTCCTCACTCTCTGACGGCAGGCCCTCATCTTAGGGAGAACATTTACTACGTGTTATATTGCTAATATTATCATTAGTAGAGTTGAGTAGCTGAAGCAGCAGATGCAGTATAGTGCAGGTATATTTGTTATATTAGCAGGTTTTTTATTTCCGAAATTAAATAAAACACAAGAGCGAATATGGTCCCTCATTAGGTATCAATGCTAATGTCATTATACGCTTTCTTTCAACGATTACTTTACTGCACCGTCGACACTTACACTAATTAAGTATTGGTCTGCTCTGTTCAGAGACTACCATGTGGACACCATTCTTCAGATGCATTAATTGGTGCACTGGTATCTGTCTTCAAAGGATATCTCTGCATCCAGGTCAATGTTGTTCTGACAGTCAAACAACGTAGGCCTATATACATCGAAAAAATGTTCACACATAGCAGGGGTTCACTGATCAGAAGGGTGACTGACGTCATTTGAATGTAACCTACGATGACAGGACACCTCCCTATGTCAGGAAAATATTGGTCTAGGTGCAGGATAGGAACTTCGCGACAGCTCACATCAATGATTGGAACTTTAAAGTGCTGCCTTACTGGGACACGCTGCCAATAACCATAACCCAATATCCATATCCCACTCAGTCAAATTATCCCGACACTGCGCCAACCAGTCCTTGCCCTATTCTAGTAATACCGCGCACCAGGCAAGGTAGCGACAAGTATAAAGTGCATCTTTGTTTTCTCACATGGCTGCCCCAGTTCCCAGTCTACCCAACCCGTGTGGTAAGAATCTGCTGGCCTACCTTCCTCCGGGCACTTGGAGATGCTGCACCTGATAGTGTTGATCCAGGCCTTGCGCTCGTCAGCTGACCGACATACCAGCTCGTACATCTCAGGCTCCGTCTTACTCTGACAGATGAGGTAGATCCCTTTACTGTCCTTTGTGTCGCCCTTCTCTCTGACCAGCAGTTTTGCTAACGACACCACACTGGACTGTTTAGAGCAAAGGCAAATGAGGTTCTTAGCAGTTAATTACTCCTGCAGCGTTGTCTGTTGTGGCTGCTAGACTATGGAAAAAGTCTGAGAAGGCTGAAAATAACCACATCAATTTTCAATCTGATATATTGTTTAAACACTTATCTACCACAACCCGCTACTTTTGGGGTGAAGATTTGATTAAAGCATGCAGATTAATAGACTTTCAAAGTAAAATTGAGAGCATTAAGTGGCTGCCATCTTTCTTTTTCCCCATTTTCTCCCATTTCTTTAACTCTCGACCAATACAGATAACACTGGACATGGGAACGCAAAGCACCACATGTTGTTAATACCAAAGCAGATTTTGCTCGGATTTAGACATGCTTGTCTTTCACCCCTACTATAGATAGGGGTGAATCTAATTAGATCAGCACTTGCTAGATTGTTGCTCACACGCAATGCACGCTAATTAAACTTAGCTTAGACAATTCTAGTCTAGTTTGAACACAGGATGCTTCCAGAATATTTCTTCATATTTGAGAGTTATGCTATTTTTAGGCATCGCTGAATGATCACAATAAACCGACACTTCTACGTACTTTGCTGTCTTGGGAAAAGAATGTGTATTTCTGGTTGTTTTCTTGTAGAAAGAACATGACGTCAGACAGAATTACAGCTAACGCTTCTGCAAAAAGAAACACATGGGTAATTAGCTCGGTGATGGACACAAAAAGAAGATAGGATCATTTGTAGGCATTTATATTTCTGCCTTTTGGGTAAATTTAGCTCAGTCCCCAAAATCTTATTACACTGACTTAATATTCCCTTATAATCAAACGACACATGCTTAATAAGTGCACCCGCATCTAAGTTGGATATGTAGGAGCAAATCTGGAAGAGTGGCTTGGTTTTGACAAATTTGCTCTTTTGTCGGACTATGCAACTTTACCGCCATATTACTAAATACACAAAGCATATATCTGTATAAAGTTCAGTAAATATACAAGATAATAGTAACTGTACTAACCGAATGCTTTTCCTCTTGCGGACATCCATCGAATTGTACCCTCTGATAGTAGTTTGCGGTTATTTGATAGGAGATCCGATTTCTGTCAGAGATGGAGAAATGAATCAACTTAGTAGTTATAAAACACAAAACGTTAAGACTCTCCCATAATGCTAAATTATGTGTGGACATGGCAGCTGACAAAATGGCATACTAGATAAAGGACAGATACTGAATTTTGAACCTTAAAAGCTAATAATTACAATAATTGTGGCCAGGGAAAATGAAATTGGGAGTTGGGTGGGGGGAGGGGAGGAGGAGTAGAAATACTAGATTGTAGAATGTACTGAGGTAAGCGCGTACACACCTTGAACTTTGTGCCCTTGTAGATGGCGTAGGATCGGGCATCTAGTTTGTTGTAGATCTCAATGAGTCGCTGCTCCTTGGCACGTGCGTCAACCTGCGCGTCTATGTAGCTGAGGATTCCCCGCGTCAACTCCAGGGCGCGCTTTAACCGCGCATGCTCGGGCCGTGAGTCTGCAAACAGAGCCCGAGAAGTGTCTACGAGAGGGCGCGCGTAGGTCACGTGATGGGCGGGGAGGTGGAGATTAGAGCAGACAACATCAACACGCACAACAGGTAGGTGTGGGGAGGGGTAATGGGGACGGGGACTGTCAAGGGTTATTGCTGTGAAGGGACATTACTGTCAATGGATATTTCCGTGAACGGACATTACTGTCAATGGATTTTGCTGTCAAGGGACATTGCTGTCAATGTAGATTGCTGTCAATGCAGTTGGCTGTAATTGCAAATTATTTGTCAATGGATATTGCTGTCAATGCAGCTTGCTCAAATGGGACATTGCTCTCATGGGACATTGCTGTCAACAGAGATTGCTGTCAACGGGCATTGCTGTTGAGGTCCTTGCTGTCAAAATTATTTTGCATTTTTTATTCAATTTGTCAAGGAATTCTTTTGCAAACTGACCATAGGTCTGCGATAGGGTTACAAATAAAGCTATTAAGAAATTACTTTTGGCACAAAGGGTTAATAGTTTGAGGCAACAGGAAGGTGACTGAAGTAAAGGGAACAATACCGAGATAGAGATAGTTGGCATAGGATGACAGTATTAGGGATAGACAACATATTAATATGCACATTCTCATGCAGGCCCCAAGAGATATATGATATTGCACGTGTAAATCTCAGTTGTGAATTTCAATATTCGAGAAAATATAATTATATAGAATATAATGTATTATATCTATATTGCTAAGTGTTAACAAAATAGTTATTATATTAGCAAGGCATATGTTTGGGTGTGCTGCTTGAGAAGCATGATTCAATCTATAACCGTAACCAATTAAATCGACCGACCACGGGATTAACTTCAAATGGTCCATTTAGGGAGGTGGTCGGTTTAGGGAGTTTAAAAAAAATCGTTACAATGGTATTGTATGGGCGATTGTTTGGGACCCAAATAAAGCGATCGATATAGCGGGGTGCTGAATCTGTGGAAGTGGTCGTTTAGAGAGGTTTTACTGTATTTTTGTAATTCCATCCCAATAGATTATGCTACTTTAAATAATTGTGGAAGGTGTGCAATGCGGTGCTGGCTTACCTTTTGTGGTCTTTATTATCGGTTCTACTAACAGAGGGTACTTGGTCATCCGCTGAGTGACATAGAGGATGCACTCGGGGATGCCTAGCCGCTTCGTATGGCTGTTACGCCGGCTTTTCTTGATGAAGTTCTGAAACTTGCGGTCATTCTTGTGCAGGTCTTTGTACAACTGGACCGCTTCATTGTGTCGGCTGCAGAACTCTCCATAGGCGAACTTCATCCGCTCTCCCATTTCGCCTTCAAACTGTAAACCAGGGGAAAGATGGCATTGAAGTGAAATGCCAACTGTGGTGACTGCATGTAGTTGAGGCCGATTTGACACCAACCCCAACCCGCCCTCTGATGGTAATGACAATAATTAATATTGTGTGTAACAGCTCACTGTGTATGCTGTGGATTTCCACCAACAAACCAGCCCTCTAATGATAATGGCAAGAACTAATATTGGTAGTTCATTGCGTAGAATACTCTGTGAAAAAAAGTTTTGTAATGATTTAACCATCAAACCCACCCTCTAAGTCTACTGCTAATGCCAAGATCAAATGTTGTGAGTAGCAGCTATTTTCTGGGGAAAAGGCATATAGAGGGTTTCCACCACCAACCTGCCCACTGCTGGTAATTGCAAGAACTGATGTGGGTAGCAACCGGGTTCACTGTGAAGTATGTTCTGGGAAAACGGCCCTATAGAGGATTTCCACTAAAAACCTGCCTTTGATGGTAATGTTCTGTGCAGCATGTTTAAGGGAAAAGGTCAACTAGAGGATTTCCACCACCAACCTGCACTCTAATGGCAATGACAAAAACTATTGTATATAGCAGCTCACTATGAAGCATGCCCTAGGAGAAAAAGGCCTATAGAGGATTTCCACTACCAGCCTGCCCTCTGATGATAGCGGCAAGAACCAATGTTGTAGATAGTTGCTCACTGTGAATGCTCAGGGGTCCCAGTGACACACATTTTTTTAATCCCTGAAAAAACTAGGGGGGGGGGGTCTGGGAACGTACCTCTGGATATTTTTTTTAACCTACAATTAAAATGGTGCAATCTGGCATCTACTTGGACATATTTTGGCCTTGAAATTCCAACCGTTTTAAAACTTCAAGAATAACAAGTAATTAAAAGTTGGTGTTTCTTTTCGCTGACAGGACCCCCCCCCCCCCCCCCATCCCGCTTATTTGGAAACTCAGTTTTCGTTGAAATCAGCGATTTCGCTGAGAAATAGGATACCTGATACTCCATGAAAAAGGACTATTGTGGGGTTTTATCCCCACCAAAAACAAATTCAGCATCTTTGAAATACAAATAAATAAAACCCCAGAAACCGCATGAAAACTAGTCTGCTTGTATGATAGGCGCCTGGCGTCAATGTTTGGTAGAAGGCTGACTTCACCAACCTGTTGTATGAGTAGGTCTCCGATGTCCTCTATGCTCCGGTCAGGTCTGCATCGCTGCCGGTCCGTGAGCGAGTGCAGAAAGGTCACGTGCACGTCGATCAGCTCCCCCAGGCGGGGAAAGATCCGGTCAACCATCTCCTGGGACATGCGCACCTCCGCGATCATACCGTGAGAAAAGATCTGCAGAGGCAAGGAGCATTGTGAAGAAAAGGCTCAGAACTAGAATGCCTCCTAAGCGCATTATGAGGTATAGGCACCCAATGAGGACAAGTTCTATCTAGTATCAGGGCCAATATAATTGGCGTGGCAACAACAAAAAAGTAATAGAAAATATAATCTGTTGGTTTCATAGAAAGAGAAATGCATAATACGATGCAAAAACACCTAATTTTCAAAACACAAAACAGCTACTGATTAAAAAGCACCTGATTTAATGGATAATCCGATGAAAAGGGCACATTGTTTTGAAAAGCTATGCCACTTAAAAAATATATTCATCTGTTGGTTAGATAGAAAGAGAATTGCATAATCATATGTAAAACACCTTATTTTCAAAACCGAAAGTAATTACTGATGAACAAGCACCATATTTTCCTAAATCATATATGTCAACAAGATTAGTACTTATCAGGTTTAATAAGTTGTCCAAGTGCTTAGGTCAGACTCCTGTTTAGGTCAGACTCCTAATCTGAAGGTTGGTGGTTCAATTCCCTGTGCCCCCCACCTCTGCCAATTTGGATTTCCACCGCTGTGTATAACTGACAGCGGCATCAAAGGCCAGTTGCTCTCATACCATGTCTATGTGGTGTGGGAGTTTAAAAATCCTTTGGGTCGGTAAAAGTGTAGGCCCGGGCTTTCTATCGACAAACTGTCTAATGGTGAAAACAAGTCTATTTAGACTTATCCATGTTAGGCAGTATAAATCTTCAAGAAAACAACAACAACAAATCAAAATATGCTATAAGTTATTGATTTGGCTCGACTGGAGTTTGAATCCATGACTCTCACATGGAAAGCCAGCGCTATTATTAATTTGGCCACCCAGTCCAGTAATTAGGATAATTTAGGATCAAATGTAGGTAAGTGTCTTAGTTTCGGAAATGTGAGTATTTCATCAGATTATGCACTTTTAAAGTATGCGGTCACTGGCCTAAAGCCAATGGTACAATTCCCCTGAACATAAAGATTAATCTCAGGCAATGGTTTAATGGGTAAAAGTATTTATTGGAATATTTTTAAAATGTGTATATGTATTTATGCTGCGTTATAATACGAATTGCTTCATTTATCACTGTATTTTTAGCAACGCATTTAGAGCCATGACGGAGACATTAGTATATGTACATTGATAACAATAACAATAAGAAATATAAATAACGTACAATGTATATATCATTGAAGCGAGCAACAAACTTACCTTTTGCATGATTTTCAATATTCGACAATAATGTTTTTCCGTTTGTATCAGCTCTATAAATAGAAAGAAACAACAATTAAATTATTTCTATTCCGCTAATAGTATTTTCAAAAATGTTGATCAATAAATATTTCCACGTGTACGTGTGGTTAATTACAGATGTCATAATTAAATTTTGTTTCTTTGGTATCATAAAAATATTCATTGTTAAGCCCTGTTCACACGGGCAAAATGTGAGGCGAACTAGACAAATCGAATCAGGTGAGGCGAATTAGCGGCCCGTTCACACGGGCAGTACTTGGGGCGGAAATCGAATGCTGCGCATGAGCAAGTCCAGGCTAACCAGCGCCATTTTGGGTTCGACGATGCTGGCACCAGAGAGTGTGGGTTTGACCTAGATATGTAATGACTGAATCGTATTGGCTTGGAACGGTCAAAACTTCTGCTGGGCAGTGAAACCCTAAAAATAAATGATAAAAAAAATATCTGTGCACCTCTAGCAGGTTCATAGACCAAATTATAGTATATAGATCGACGTGCTTAGTCCGCATCACGTAAGTCGGTTGCGTCCACACGGGCAAAATTATCCGCATCACAGGAATCGATTCACGTAGACTACCTCGCTTAGGTGGTTTACAGGATCCGCATCACGTGAGTCGAATCACCCCTAATCCGCCTCAGACGTGCGTTCACACGAGAAATGTGATGCGAACTATACAAGTCGCTTTCTACGAATCGATTTACATTGCCCGTGTGAACAGGGCTTTAATTGTCCATGCTGTACACATGGGTAATTTGTGACGTGGCAAAGGCATTCTGCCACCAAAGATGCCGTCTAGTTGTTCACTACGGAACTATTCTCCCATGCCTATCAGACCCGACCAGAATAGATCGACCGCTTCTCACCTGGACCCAACCCAGACAGTCAGGCTGCTCTCCAGTTTTCTTACCACCCACCCACCCACAATACACTTAAAGAAGGCAGAGGGTTGAGTTCCAAAGAACAGTCAAGTTCCGGTGACTCGAACATTCTCAGGCGGGATCCTGACCGTCTGGTCCATGTTTTACTAAACCACTTCTTTGTGCGAGTAGTGAAGTATTGATCTCAAGACGTTTGATTATTTTCTTTGATATAATTTTGTAAAAGGTTTGGAGAGAATGTATAAAAATCAGGTGTTTACATTGTTGCAAGAATTATTTGTGGGGGTGTAACTAGGTCAGGGTGATGACTAATCTAAAGGCTCAGTCACACCTTACCGGATTGGGTACCGGATAGAAAACGGACACTGTCCAGTGAAATATGTCAATGTCCAGGTTATATACGGTAGGCATCCGGCATTTCCGTTCTCTTTCCGGTGGTGTCCGGCGCGTACTGTGGCAAGTTTTGAACATGCACAAAACTTGTACCGGACACCGGCAGACTGACGTGTATGGTTGGTGTCCAGTTTAAGTCTGTTTAGTCCATTTTGTCCGGTTCATGTCCATTACCCATCCGTTATGTCTCCGGTTTGCTTCCTGCATAGTCCGTTGACAGTGTTGTTGGAATTTGGTCAGTATATGTTTTCGGCGCGTTCGTGAACAGTCCGGTATGTGTCCGGTTGATGTTTGGTCCGTCCGTTAGACATTCGGTTGTCATCCGGTGGCTATTCGTTAATGTACGTTCCTTCTTCGTTTAGCGTTCATTTCGTCCGGGCACCTTTGACCCGATAGCACAACATTTCGACACATTTCGATACCGAACACCACCAGACTAGAAAATTCTTTGTCTGGTTATGTCCGTTGATCAATCCGGTAAGGTGTGACAGGCACTTAGGGCAACACATGTCGCGACTTTCCAAGTTGTAATATAATTAAATACATAGATAAATGTCACGCAATGACAATGGTCAATTACATCAGTTAAACTTCCATCGGGATTTAGAGGGTGGTATATTGTTAGTATGAGAGAACAGTTGAAGGTTCGAGTATAGGTCAGGAACAAATGCTGGTGAACGAGAACAGTTGACAGGCCAGTAAGAAGATTCCATGTCTACTGAATTAGACGATCACCTATATAAAGCGAGTATACAGGTTTCTCTGAACCTGGGCACCATATATTTGGTTTCCATCTTACGATGGTGATAATTAATTCATTATTTTTGTTTGTTATAGTCTCGCCCACTTCAGTAGCAAGTCAAATAATTATTCTTGCCTCTAGGTCAGCAAATATTACATGTGGTAAATCTTTCCCACAAAATGTATCAAAGGTATGCTTGTATGATTTTGCGCTAATGTGAAAATTTACACATCGACACCAGCCATTTACACACAAACTAATTTAAACTTTTGTTCAATTATTTTAATAATTTTTTTTTAAATGGCTGTCACTGCGCAGGAAGTGACCCCTCACCCCAGATGTGGTCCTGCCGCTTGATGTCCTTGGCACTCATCTTCTTTAGCGTCTTCTTGTCGACTGTTACACTCCACGCTTCGGCCTCGGGCAGACACATGAGGTCGGGGTCATCGTCAAAGTCAATCTCTACTGCACCTGCAAAGCAGGTACCACGTTAGCGCATGCACCAGCACAAACATTTGCAAGTATATTATGTCCACAAACTGTTTTATTTTCTAGATTTTAAGATTAACACTTTGGTCACTCCATATGAACATATTTCGTTTGTAGTGCCTTAAAATTGCATAATCAGTCGATATTGAATAATAAATGTCCCTTTCGAAAGTATTGCAAAGAGTACTTTTACAAACACTGAATTTGAAGCCCTTTTATTAACCTATATAATTCTATCTATCCCCTTCCTACATGACGTCACAAAATGGGATATTTGAGCACCAGACCCAGTAGTTAGGGACTGACCTGCCCATGAGCAATAGACAAAGCATTCCATGGCAATTCTTAGTAGTTCTGTATGCAATGTTTTCACATTGTTGGGATTATTAGAATAGGAATACTTCGTTAAAGAAAAGTGAATATGACAAAATGAGTTGACCAGATCTTTAAGTAGGTAGCGATTTTAAAGGACACAATACTGAGTGAATACCTTCATCAAGCGACTCCATGGAAACTGACATTGTGTCTGTCATACTGCAATAAAGGAAAATCATTTCTATCAGTGATTGATCGATTGATTGGTGATGGTTTAACAATGTTGGCAGCAAAAGCGATATTAACAGCGAAAAGTTAGCGCCATTTATTTGAGGGGGGAAAAAAGTGTTAATCACATTGATGTTTTGATTGAAATTTACAATCTGAAAATTTCAATGCAAACATAAATATTTACATTGAAAATAAAATATCAGAATTACTGAACACATGTATATTTACTTTAAACCAGGCATATCCCCAGAAAGTCATTCAGCAATAAGAACCACCTTTTACAAAATAAGTCAATATTAAGTGTAAATTCGGAAATCTTTCGAAAAACGGATATCCGATGAAATTCGGAAATCCATTGAAAATCGGAAATCCGATGAAAATAATTTGGTAAAAATCGGAAACCCGATGAAAATCGATAAAAAAAAATTTTGGTAAACATTTTATTCGTCTGAATACATATTTTGTCAGCGCCGGGGCACTGGTCTTCCAGCCGTTGGAGTGATCGCATTTGATCTGTACATGCGAATGTGTTGCATTGTGTGCAGCAGAACCCATTCTGAACATAAAAAAGAAAGTGGGGGAGCAACCTATGTTACATAATGTACAGCAGAGGTACTCAACATAGTGCAAGGTATATGCATCAAGATAGAGTGTGCAGTAATGTACACTAGTGGCTAAATCATATGCTTGTTTGTATATCATTTAGATTTGGTTTTAATACCGGTTATGCTAGGTACACACCTACCGTTTTTCCGCACCCAACTACCATATTCGATCTAAAATTGCCCAAAAGTCTTGAGGTGTGCACTCCCGTAGCACACCTACCGATTGCGATTCGCGACTTAAAACCCAATTTTAGGGCTAAAAGTGCTTCCTTACAATTGCGATTTGCGATTCGAAAAATGAATCGGCCTGTTTTCAGTTTTAAGCGGGTCAGGTCGCGAGTTTTAGTGCGCGAGTCGTAAACGGTAGGTGTGTACCTAGCATTAGTCTTTAAATAGTGCATGTTGTGCATGTATAGTGGTTCATATTGTGTGCATTGCTGGTTGAAGATGTAGTTATTCAGTGGTGGTAATGGGTCTCAGGTAGTGATAGTGGGTCTTGAGTCATTGAATTATAATAGTTGTTTGTCAAATGTGGATGGGGGGTGGGGGGGGGGGGGAGGGGTCCATGGGCAGGGGGGCGGACATGCAGGGAGAGAGCAGGCATGAAAGAGGGCGGAGTCAATGGGTCGTTCAGCAGGTCGTATTATATATTTGCAGTGCCAGGTTTTGGGCCTGAATAACCAGGTGAGCTCTGTATGCATTTTTAAAGGCAAGTATTGAACCCGCATTTCTGGTTTTGGTTGGGAGTTCATTCCACATGACACTTCCTTTGTAAATCGTAGCATTGATTAACTTTGTATTTGGGTTGGGCACCCAGAGCAGAGTCGATGTCCCCCTTCTCGTTACCCTGGTTGTGCGATCTATGTATTTGTCATCACTTGCATGTTTATACATCAACGTCATTAGGTGTAGGTTCCTAAGTACATCCAGAGTGTCCAGTGCTGCTCTGCTATGCATTTCAACCACACTTAGTATCTTGCCTTGGAATACTGTTCTGAGGGCTCTGTTTTACGTTCTTTGTAATTTGGTCTCTTGCTGCTTCGTTAGTAATCCATAGATGATATCATTATAGTCTATAATTGGTAATATTGTTGACTTGTACATTCTCATACCATATCCACCTTCAACGAAACTGAATATATTACCGCAACAAATCTTAACCTTATTCATCAGAAAAATAGCAGTGGTCTCAAATAAGTAGTGCCATCCAAAAGGCAGAAAACTATGTTCATACAGTAATAAAATGAAGGGGCTTCACTCGGTCCACTTACTTGGTTCCATCACCGATTTGCAGTTGGTTGCTTTGCGATGACACTTCCGTTTGTTGTGACGGCTGTTGTTGCTGTTGTTGTGTCTGCAGTTGCTGGGGTTGATCAGTTTTACTGTCAGGGATATCGTCCTTTTTGCCATCCTTTTCCCTCTCCTCACTTATCACTTTACTGCAAGGTGAATCGAGCATCCATTAGTAAGCTATCCATTACTAAGCTATCGCTATTTACTCGTTCATCTAAACAAAACAGACACCTCAGTCCTTGAACCCAAAGCAGGAATTAAGCATTTTAACAACATCACTGATAGGCTGGGATTTTTTTCCTTCTCTTTTTGCTTTTGTTTTGGTTACGCTATTAATGGTTATTATTCGGAGCACTGCTGCATCGTGGGAAATTTAAAATGTGCCATATTCTGGCTGGCTATCAGTTTGTTTAACATTGAAGCTGTAGTTTTAGGCGAGCTCATATCACAATCCCAGCCCGTTGATAGTTAGCTGAGCATAACACAATGAGAGCAATGTTTCAAGTTCTGTTAGGAGTTGGGCCGAAGCCACACGCTGAGGGTGTTAGTGGAAGTGGAAGCGGGAGAACCTTCAAATCCATTAGGCACAAATCAGTCCACGCAAATGTGTCTATTTAATTTACACTCGGGCAATCAGGCCTTCATAAATGCAAGCATTTTCTCCTTTATTATTTATATAAATTACTTCATTAACCAGGTCATATCCTAAACTGCACTACGTATGGATTGTTTTTTTAAATTAATTAATTAGTAATTTCTTTTGCACATAGCTTTAACTAGGCTACATATTGTTTTAGCGCCGCCATATTGGATGCATCCTCAGCATCCTCATCTGTTGATGAGGAAGGCAGAGTGCTACCAGCGCCCCCTATGTACGATACGAGACGGATACACACCAAACAAAATACTGACAAAATCCACCACATTCGCGAGGATCATTATATATATATATATCCCCATGTAGACGATACAAACAGGAACAGGCCGAACGGGAACTCCAAATACAAGTATATCAATGTCACCTCGTGGAATATTCTATGGTTGTAATAAAAACCATACCTATCACTCTTCCTAAAATAAGTTGGAATCAAATTAAGGTCATATTATTTGTTGGGGAACTACCCCAAAACACCAAATAGAACTGACATCAAAAGAGAACCGATTTAAGTGCTAAATATTAATAAAAATATATATTAATAATTTTAAAAGAAATGTGTGTAATACACAAACATTATGCATGTAGAATATGTTCAAAGTAGTACAGTACAACCCCGTTAAACCAAACTCGGTTGAACCAAACGATCGGTTAATCCAAACTTTTTTCGGCGGCCGGGTAAAACACTACCATTTATCATATAAAAAAGGTGGTTAACCCAAAGTCGGTTAATCCAAACAAGGTTTTCGGGCCCCAGACCACTTCCGGTACAGTAAACCCAACTTTCATGTGGTTATAGGGTCATCTGAGACCCCACCAACGTTTTTATATGATAAATGATAGTATTTTGCCGGGCCGCCGAAAAAAAGTTTGGATTAAACTATTGTTTGGGTTATTTAACGGGGTTGTATTGTATAAACATAAAAAACAATAAGTGTCCACATATATGTTGTATATTACATTCATAATGCACCCACATTTTTGCCAAAGCCAAGTCAAAATCGACGCCAAAGCTCGGTTAACCCAATGATCGGTTAATCCAAACAAATTTCTAGAGTCCCTTCAAGTTTGGTTTAACGGGGTTATACTGTATATATTTTGAAACACTGCTACATTAGATACCGTATCAAACTATTGTTATCTGCATTGTCAGGGATATCATTTGCATGCAATCAATTGGAAGCATAACTTGCTAATCAATTGCTAGCTGAGGAAACAATGATGATAACATCTACACCTTGCAAACATGTTTTTTCTTTATGTATGAAAAATAGTGCGGGTAATTAAATCTATAGGATTTCTTCATTTGAATCAATTACGCTTTGAAGTTGATGAAGTCAATTTAAGTTAATCAGCTCTTCAATTGGTTTCATGATTCTGTGTTAGTTATATGAGTACGTCGTTCTAGATACACCTGCTACAGATGGGGAATTGGCTTCAGCTCATCAGTCTCAACGGTAGTGCTGTCTGACAGCACTGGCAGTCACTGATAACTCGCACTTCTGTCTGACAGCATTGGCAGTCACTATTGTCTGACACTGCCGTCAGTCACTGCTGTCAGTAACTGATAGCCCTTACTGTTGTCTGACACTGCTCGATGTCACTATTCTCTGCCACAGCTAGGTGTTACTGATGGGTGTCATTGCTGTCCGACACCGCTAGGTGTCACTACTGTTTGTCACTACTACTAGGTGTTACTTCTGTCTGACACTTCTGGTTGTCAGTGCAATGTCACTGCTGTCTGATGTTGCCATGTGTCACTTCTATCTAACATTGCCAGCTGACACCACAGTCTGTCACTGCTAGGTTCTACTTGGGGCTAACACTGATGTCCGACACTGTCATGTGTCACTTCTATCTAACACTCTCACCAGTCTGTCACTACTGTCTGTCACTGCCACGTGGTAATTCTGTCTGACACTGTTGAATGTCACTGCTATCTGACATGTGTGTGACATTATCATTTGCAGTCTCAGGTCTAATACTACTATGTTTTACTACTGTCTGATACTGCTAAATGTCACTGCGGACTGTCAATGCAGGTTGTCACTGCTGTCTGATAATAGTGGTTGTCAATGC
The DNA here is from genome assembly GCA_030323885.1 of Branchipolynoe longqiensis. NCBI lineage: Eukaryota > Metazoa > Annelida > Polychaeta > Phyllodocida > Polynoidae > Branchipolynoe > Branchipolynoe longqiensis. The sequence continues at coordinate 53,336,348 of CM059188.1, read as the reverse complement.
AAGCTGATAGTACACTGCTGCTGTCAATGCTTGGTGTCAGTGCAGGGTGTCACTTCTGGCTCAGTGAGTGGAAGTCACCTATGACATAATAGAAGATAGAATGGTGGCTATGTGATTTACACAATGCTTCCCCATTGGTTATTAGATTGGTGAAGCCCAACAGAAAACCCATATAAGGTTAATAAAGAACCAACGGTCCGACACCTGCGCCCCTAGCCATACTGAAGTAGAGATTACAGTGCAGTTATCATGATGATAACAACTGATAACAAATATCCTTAGCAATTCGGTAATTAAACCTCGGTATAACCCCTGAATGAGTCGTGGAGGAGGAAGCTGTAAATGAGATGCAGGCTGTAACAACATGCAAGCGGGAGAAACAACGAGACAACACACAACAAAAGAGGACGAATCAGCGTAAATCAGTCCGATTGTGGAGGGAGAGGAAACGGGTAAAAAACATCGGTTGATCTATAGGCAGAGACTTACTCAATTCCCAACTTAGTGGCCACACGTCGCCATTGAAAGTACCCGCTGCTGCCCACTGCAGATCCGTTAACACTGTTTTAAACAATCAGCATCATGCAATCAGCGCGACGCCTGGTGGGGGGACACGGTACTACACTACCGCCCCTTAGGGACAGCGGTTTAAACCGCCGAGCCAGGAAAACAGTACGGGGTGGAGGGTTAATTGATTGATTGACAGATTAGCAACTGCCTAGTTACGGCTAAACCAAGCCCTTGCCTTGTTCAGTAGTTATTTATTTTATTTTGTAATGGGGGGGGGGGGGGGGGGGGGAATAGGCTCCCATATTCCCATCTGTTGAGAGGAATCGGAACTAGGTGCAAGTAATAGTTTGTTGGTGTTTTACGTCCTAGCAAAGGTCATATCAGGGCGGGTACAGACTTGTGACAGCGCGCACTTATGGCGACTTAATAGTGCTGCCCCATTGGCAAACAAAGCCGCCAGCACCATGACCGGATATCTCACAGTCATATTCTCTTGATAATGTGCTAACCAGTCCTTGTCCTATCCTAGTAACGCCTAACACTCAGCATTACAAGGCTAGGGCAAGGACAAGTGGAATGACGAAGGCCAACTCCCTGCGATTGAAAACAAAAAACAGGTTAAACTTGTTCCTTTTTCCTTTCTTTTCATTATCTAATAAATCCAGAAGAACATAAATATATATCAGTTGCATTTTGGAATTTCCACGTCAGGAGGCATTACCAAAGGCAGGACCTCCAAGATAATTTTGCAAGGCGGGACAGATTGCTTTGTGGTCCCTGGGGACAGGCGGAGGTTTCTCTCAAAATTGAGGAGTTGATGTAAAAATAAAAACACTGTTGAAATTACAACAAAATCAACTGAACAAAATTCTAAACAAATCAGAGATCCAGAGGCCCCTTCTTGGCTCTCGGGTCCTGGACCGATGTATTGGCCGAACCTCCCTCTGATAGGCCCTAGTCAAGGGTCTGTAACTGTGTCTGTAACTGTGTCTGTAACTGTGTAAGCAGTGCTATACCCTGAGTCCAGTCCTCTACACTGTAAGAGTAACTCATTTAGTCAAAGCTAAAACCCAATCCGGAAAAGGCTTTCTGACAAGGTCAAGGAGAAAATCACATAGTATGGTGGTGACACAGCATAGCTAACAGAAGTCTTTTATATATTTTTTAATAAACATTGTTAGGAACACCCCTTTAGTATAATTAGTAAGTGAATACGTGTGTTCATACGAAACAGATAAATGAGGCATATATGTTTAGCTGCACATAACGTGGGAACAAACATGGAAAAATGTGGCGAGTAAACTCGACAGTTGTCTTGAAGCAGTGGCGACAGCGCTATACACAGTTTGGTGTCATGTGGTCCTAAAAGCAAGCACGGCAAGCACATCAACTCTCAGTACAGAAACTACGTGATGAAATTGGATTCATGGAAAAGTATTTAAAAAAGCAAAAATTGCCTAAGCCATGTATTTAGTCTATACTTTTAAGCGGAGCACCAGTTGTACTAATAAATACAAGCTATCGTGTTGACCGGGCTAACTGAAGAGTTAGCTTATTACCATTGGGGAACTAGCTTGACATAATTGCATTGAGATGAAAAGTTAAAAAGGGGGGAAAGGGGGGTGTGGGAGTATTATTTAGTTAATCAATTAGAAACCAATTAGGCAGTTATACCGAGAACGGACTTACCTGAGGGGTGTGTTTCTGGGCATAGTGACGACAGGATGGGCCAGCTGAAAAATAACGTATACAAATATTACAAAAAGAAGAGTCTATAATCATATTGAAGAAGAGTTTATAATCATATTGAAGAAGAGTCTATAATCATATTGATGTAGTTTATACAGGGATGAAAGTGATCTCAGAGAGAGAGGGAACAAAACGGCAGTGAAAATAAACATCAGAATAGGTGATAATAGTCATAACAATGGCAGCAGAACATTCTCCAAGCATAGTCATAGACATGGTGCTTAAAACTATGCTTGGAGAGTAGTGTATGAAAGTTATCTTCCGGTAATCACCACCCGAGATTCCCTGACAGCATCAGTGCTCACCCTGTAAGAGCCTTTGGCGTTTTCTTTTTAACCCACCCCCCTTGGTGTTGTTTGTTGGAGTTTTACATCCTAGCAACATTTAAGGTCATCAGGATCCCACCCCTTGTATTGAGAGGGCACACTGATGGACTGACGTCATATATTCCCGTCATATATATATATTTTTTTGGTCCATTAGTTGTTTAAGCAGGGGAAATTTCAGTCATAGACGACTGGTCTTCCTCATTCCACTGCTGATCGATAGAAAGCCCGAGCTTACACTTTTACCGACCCAAGGGATTTTTAACCTCCCACATCACATAGACATGGTATGAGAGCAACCGGCCTTTGATGACGCTGTAAGTTATACACAGCGGTGGAAATCCAAATTGGCAGAGCTGGGAGCACGGGGAATCGAACCGCCGACCCTCAGATTAGGAGTCTGACCTAGAAAAAAGTCAGACACTCTAACCACTCCGCCACAGAGAACGCCGATAAAATATCAGTGTTTAGGCCTATTGGCAGTGACCAGAAACCGGCGCGTATGAACAATCACGGTAACCCACAAAATGGTGGGGGATCTTTGTTTGCTGTGTATCCATGAGGACTGTGGGGAATGGGCCGAAGACAGGAAAGGTCAGGGGTCAAGTGTAGAGATAGTGCTTGAATGGAGAATATTGAGTAATTAGCGCATCCATTAGAGGATAATTGTCACATGGGGGTCAAACCAGCAACGAAACCCCGATGTAATTGCAGGATACAGACATACATACACACATACAAATTGTCTAAGTAGTATTGAGAACACATTTCCTATCTAGACGTCGACTGCACTTCCTAAAGGCTCTGTCACACATCACCGGATTGGGGAAACGGAAAGAAACTGAACAAAGTCTGTTGATATCCGGCAAAGTCCGGTTTGTGTCCGTTGCATATCCATTGATATCTGGCCCGATCCGTTACACGATTTGAACATGCACAAAACTTGGAACGGATGCCGCTGGATTGACGTCTACAGGTCTTGACCGCTTTGAGTCCATTTAGTCCGCTTACCGCCCATTGGCTATCCATTCATGTCCGTTTCATGTCCGCTTTCATATTCGTTTGTCCAGCGGCCTTTGACCCGATATCGCAACATTTTGACACATTTTAATACACGCCTGAACACCACTGGACTAGACAATTCTGTCAATTGCTCAATCCGACATAGTGTGACAGGCGCTTAACAAATTGCACAATCCGAATTGATATTCCAACGGCACAGACAAATAGAACTTGTGTGGATTTTTTATACTGCTGGATCTGTGTTCTGTCAAATTACAATTTCAGATTCTACAGCTGAAATTGACAATCTGGAGCCAGTTCATCGGGTGATCTAATGTGTGAATTTTAACTCGGCTGAGCCTCGTTCAAGAGTACTTCAAGCCTCAAACCCAATAACGGGCATTAATTACATGAGTTAAGCTGCACAGATCTGCCAACTGACGCAGCACTAGGCCAGCCCGCATGCGCACGGCGCTTCTAACCCGGATATTACGCATTCGCATGCGCGGGAGCATGGCGGTAACTGCTGGAGTTGTGACTGGAGTTAGACATGTGTGACACGCGGCGGGCGTTCACCCCCCCCCCCCCCCCCTCTCCCCCCCCCCATCCCACCCCCGATGATGGCACCACTCTAGGGCGCCTCTGCGCATGTCTGCAGACAGGGTTTTCATTGCCAGGCTGGCTACGAGTGTGAGCGGTGAGTGGGTAGGAGTGGTGTGGGGGTGCGAGGGGGGGGAGGGGGGGAGGTTGCTTTGTGTTGTGGGTTTTATGTATTGCGTGATAATTGGGACACATAGATATTGCCAGGAAACCAGTTAACGGTTCATTGCTATCAAGCTCGCACATCAACTAGAAAAAGTGCTGGTAGAGTACATACATACATACATACATACATACATACATACATACATACATACATACATACATACATACATACAGACAGAGGGAGGAATAGAGGGAGAGAGGGGAGAGAGCGAAAGAGACAGACAACGAGACAGAATATGTATGTATGTTTGTTTGTGTGTGTGTGTGTGTTTGTGTGTGAAGGGCCGTTTGTGTCTGAAGGACTGGGAGGGAATACACTAATAATGACATCATTGTTAAGGTTGCATAGTTCAATGATTTTGAGAATGTCATTTTCTGAGATTATATTAGGCTGATTGTTATAATCTACCTTACTTTAGTTTGAAGTAACTTATATTTTAGATGGCTAACTTTTGAGATATTTAAAGTGCAAACATACTAATTTAATTTTGGCAATCACGCTGGAACTCTGCAGTAACAGGTTTTGTTAAATTGGCTCAGTATTCGATTCTATGTGGTGACAAATGTTTGATAAGTGCACCAAGTCAGCTATGTAGAATCAAATCTAGACCATAGTGTTTGTTTTGAAAATTTGATGTTTTCATCGGACTATGCAACTTTAATGTAGCATCTAATCAGCCAACACAATACAAACCCAATATACACATGGGATGGCCGAATGAGTTGAGCGTCCGTCTCCTGTTTTGGGAGATCGGGGGATCAAACCAATGACTTAAAAATTGATACTTGTCACTTCCTAGCCAGGCGCTTGTCATTATTAGGATAGGGCAAGGACTAGTTGGCTCATGGTGAGGATAATGTGACTGAGTGGGGTATCAAGTCATGGTGCTGGTGGTCTGGTCTCCCAGTGGGGCAGCACTATAAAGTCGCTATGAGTGTGCACTGTCACAAGTCGGTAGCCATCCTGATATGACCTTGGATGTTGCCAGGACGTCAAACAACAACAAACAAACATGTACACATGGTTGTGGTCTGGCGCTGGCGGTTTGGTCGACTGGTTGACATTTACTTTTAAATTGTACTTAGAATTGCTGGCGAGTCAGATGGTTGTACCAACATGGCATCTATCCCACGTTAGTATAAACACTGGCGACGGGTGTATTGGGGCGTGGGGGGGGGGGGGGGAGGCTAGATAGATATATGACGCAATCCCCATTCAGTTTAGTTATAAAACTACTCAAACACTACTGTGTCACATTGCAGTGATATATCGCATTAGGTCATTGTATTATAATTTATGACAATATGTTTTATAGTAAATTCACAATCATGTGGAGAGAGGAGAAATTTGAATTTTTATTTTGGTAGGGAGTGGGATTCGAACCGCCGAGTTCGAACTCTGGCCGAGTCAAACCAATGATTTAAAAATTGATACTAGCCTGGCGTTTGGAATTGCTATAATAGGGCAAGGGAATCAACTAATGAACAAACAAAAGAAAGAGAGAGAGTAAAGAGGAAAAGAGGAAGCAAAATAAATCAGAAATTCAAAATACATCAGAAACACCAAACATAATATCATTTTTGAAACTTTTGATAGGCTGCTAAATGTCATGCTAAATTTCATGCTACAAGACAGGATTTTACCTATCAGGGATGAAAGTGATCGCCGAAGTAGGAAAAAAGGCGATATGGTGATAAGGCAGTCACAATAATGACAGAATATTCCACAAGCATAGTGTGTAAAGATTGGCATAGTGCAAAGAAATGTTTGGAGTAGTGCAAAGAAATGCTTGGAGAGTACTGGATATAACTTGGCTTCCAGCTTTTTCACCCTCAAATGATTCCTTGTCAGTACTAAGCGTGTGAGACACTGATAATTACATGGTACTAGTCATCTATATCTAAGTGCTATAAGATGTAGAAAGTGCATTTTGGAAAGTTTGTTTGTTGTTTTACGTCCTAGCAATATCTAAGTTCATATCAGGACGGGTTCTGACTTGTGACAGTGCGCACTCATTGTGATTTCATAGTACTGTCACACTGGGCAATCAGGCTACCAGCACCATGACCCGATATCCCACTCAGTCACATTATCCTGAAACTGAACTAACCAGTCCTTGCTCTATCCTATTAATGCTGAACGCCAAGCTAGGAAGTGACAAGTATCTATTTAGTATGTCATTGGTTTGACTCGACCGGGAATCAAACTCCCAATCTCCCCCTGCGTGGGAGGGCTGCGGTCTACAGATTCGTCCACCGCGTCCGGTATACACAGGACACAGGAGACAAAAGTTATTTGACGATGCCGCTAGACCACATTGATTATCATCAGCTATTGAATGTCAAACATATGGTCATTCTGACATATTTCTTTGGAGGAAACCTGTTGCTGCCACATAGGCTACTCTTTCCGATAAGCAGCAAGGGCGTCTTTTATATGCACTTCCCCACAGACAGGACATCATCTACCACAGCTTTTGATCAACCAGTTGTGGATACTGGTTGGAATGGAAAATAGCCCAAACTGCAAATGGGTCAAGGATCGATAGGATGGACACAGGAGACAGTACATACGTATACACACACGGTGTGTTGAGGGCGCTGTGAGGCACACAAGAGGACAGCCAAGTTGCTGAGCTCACCTGCTGTGGACGTGCAGGGACGGACGTGGCGCGTTGTCGGTCATGTTTCACGGAGTTCGTTGTCTTCACACTACCATTGCCACCTGCAAAATGGAGGCACCGTCACTCACCGCCTCGTTCTGACATTACACTTACAGCGAAATGCTGCCTGGGGACCGGCAAAGGCTGATTCTAATTCCCCAAATGCAGATCGCAGGCTCTACAGGATTACCCCACGTGAGCATGAAAGGGCGCTCGCAACATTCTCAGTGGAGTTTCGCTAATTTGATTTTCGCAAAGGATATGCGATTTTCTGAATAGTTCTTTGGCAGGTTCACTGAGATGTATGAGATGTGTGTGTATGTATGTATGTATGTATGTATGTATGTATGTATGTATGTATGTATGTATGTATGTATGTATGTATGTATGTATGTATGTATGTATGTATGTATGTATGTATGTATGTATGTATGTATGTATGTATGTATGTATGTATGTATGTATGTATGTATGTATGTATGTATGTAAACCGATTCCTATATAGCTAACCAGCTATAATATATATAGTATACCTGGCGTCTCTAAATCGACCGACCTTGTGGTCGACTTTAAGTGGTCCATTTAGGGAGGTGGTCGGTTTAGGGAGTTAGAATACGGTTACAATGGTATTTTTTGGGACCCAAATAAAGGGATCAATATAGGAGAGTGGTCCATCTGTGGAGGTCGGTTAGGGAGGTTTCACTGTATATGTTTTATAGCTGTGCAAAAATGAGTTTGGATTTACTGTATACATACAAACTTCTATATATCATATGTGACATATACTTCCATATATAATAAATAATACATGATAATCCATGGTAGTATCCTAAGGCAGACCTACCTGGGAGACTGCTGGATTGATACTTTGCCATTTTCCCAGATTCTCGGTGTTGCAACTGAAAAGGAGATGACACAAAATCAAAGAAAAAAGATTATTAGGCTGCGGTCACATTAGGGCAGTTTGGCAGGCCATTACTGGCAATGCTCTCAGTTCCTGAGAAATGAGAGCAGTGAGGGTGGGGTGGTGGTGGTGAGGGCGGGGGTCTGGGGGGATGAGATTGAGAATACTCCCAGGGTGCTATCCACTCTGACTCTGTCTGAGCAGCTCACCTCACCTCACTTCACCCCCCCCCCCCTCCCAACAAACCAATACCACTAATACAAGATTTCCGTGACTAGTACGACACCTGGTGATAGGCAATGACACTTGTGTTGTTGGTCGACAGTGTGTCACTGTGTTGTTCTACACTGACGATCAAGCTTTTCAATCAATCAATCAATCAATAGGATACAGCTATAATTATCAAATATGATTAAAAAATGGTAAGTATGTTTTCTCTATAAATCCACATTTGTGCCAATGTTAACAGAGCCTCAATTGCCTCTCCACAGACTCTGTGTCCCACAAGTCCAGTCTGGATTACGCCCTGCGCATGCGTCGCGGAAATCGTGTATTGGGAGCTTTCATGAGCCATTTCTCTCGCTATACACTTGGTGGCGGCACCCGTTCCCGCTCCAAGTCGGCCACCATGGTTGGATAGAAGGGTGTAGGTGTGTATGTGTATGTGTGTTGGTGGTGTAGGGGTGTGGTGGGTGTGTGGTTGGGGTGTAGGTGTGTGGTTGGGGTGTAGGTGTGTGGTGGGGGTGTAGGTGTGTGTGGTGGTGTAGGTGTGTGTGTGGTGGGGTAGGTCTGTGGTGGTGGTGTGTGGTGGTGGTGTAGGTGTGTGTATGGTGAGGGTGTAGGCGTGTGAGGTAGGGGTGTAGGTGTGTGGTGGGGGTGTAAGGGGTACTGGGGGCATAGGTGTGTGTCATGGGCTGTAGGGGGTATAGGTGTGTGTCATGGGGAATGTGGTGGGGGTTTAGGGCTGTGGTGAGGGTGTAGGTGTGCGGTGGGGGTTTAGGGATGCTAAAGATTGTGAGGTGCCACTCTGCAAGACAGCCCTACACCTCCACCACAAACCACCTACACCCCCACCACACACCGTCAACCCCCACCACACACACCTACACCCACACCACATCCCTCAGCCCCCACCACACCCCTAGACCCCACCATACCCACCCCACCATACGCACTCACCACACACCCCTACCACTAAATCCCCATACACCCCCACCACCCTACACCTCCACAACACACCCACCACACAAATGTACGTCCCAACCACCCACCATACACCCCAACCACACCATACCCACTCACCACACACCCCTACACCCCATCACACACCCCTAAATACACACATCCACCCCCATCACACACACCAAAATCCTCACCTCACCCCTACACCTCCACCACACAAACATACGCCCCCACCACACACCCACGCCCCAACCAAACCCACCCCACCATACACACTCACCACACCCCTAAATGCCCCCCCCCCTCCATACACACCAAAATCCTCACCACATCCCTACACCTCCATCACACACCCTTACACACCCACCACACAAACATACGCCCCACCATACACCCCTCAACCCAACTACACCCCCTCAACCCCCCTTTATTATTTACACACTCTTGATAGTAGAAGGAACTGCTTCTATCCAACCAAAGCATTACAGAGACCGGCATGGTGCGCCATCTGATGAGAGACTCGTGCAACCTGAAAGGTCCCCATTATCCCCCATTATTAATATAACTATAACGCATCGTAATTGAAACAAATATCGCAAAGGTGGGGCACACATTTATAAAGCAGAATAATTTGGTCGCAGTTGGGTGAAAATCCCTCAGGCCATTATCGTCATATCACGCAAGAACTGATCCACATACAGACATACATTATGCAATATACCCATATATGTAATATATCTATATATGTAATATATCCACATCCACACTTGTAGTATGTCCATTTATGTAAAATATCCACATATTATGCAACATATCCATATATGCTATGTATTTATAAACGTAATATATCCATAGAGTTTTGGTAATAATATTCATAATTATATATAAGAAATGTCTATATTTATTAACATCCGCATACGTAATATATCCATACATATTATGTAAGGTAGACCTGTCGATATATGTAGTATATAAATATATATGCAATATATCCACATATGTAATAATACACCTATGTATATAATGTGTCCACTAATGTACTAGTATATCCATATATACAATATATCCATATATACAATATATCCATATAACAATATATCCATATATTATAACCACACATATATAGATAGGTACATCGATATATATGCATCTATAATATATGCATGATTGACAGTCTATGGAGCCTAATAAGCAGCGACTGCAAACTGCACTCCCTGCAATCCATGCATATCACACTGTCAATACACTCAAGCCGCAACTACTTAACACTCCCAGCCACCCACACACCCACACACACACAAACATGTATACAAACACACTCTACAATAGGCGCACTCACCTTTGGGTGTTTGAATCCTCTGCACTGGGCTATTTGGTCCTTACACGAGTTCTCGTGCACGTTTACCATACAATCTGCACGAGAGGAGAGAGAGCACATACATCCATCAATAATCGATACGCCCACCGCCAGAGGGCCCCACCTGTCCCACCGGGCTACCGCCCTGCCACGGTTTACTAAATACTCACAAAGCCAAGTTCGCCACAACAGAACAAAAAGGGAAACAATCCCGCAGAAGAAACCCCAACTAGTATTAGTAATGCTGACCAAACAGGATGGCTCAGATGAATCAGACAGGATGAGTTGAGCTCCTGCTTCCCCATGTGGCAAGTCGTGCGATCAAACCCCGGCCGAGTCAAACCGACGTCTTAACATGTAATACTTGTTGCTACCTATTCTGGCACTCTGCCATACTTTGTTTGGTTGTTTGGGGTTTACGTCCTGGTAACATCCACGGTCATATCACGACAGGTACCGACTTGTGAAAGCACGCGCTAATGGCGACTTTATGCCTTGTCATATCATATTAATGTCAAACGCTAGGCTAGGTCGCAACAAGTACCATTTTGATAAGTGATTGGTTTGACTCGACTCGGATTCGAACTCGAACTCGAGACCTTCCGCACGGGAAGCTTGCGCTCTACCGATTCAGCCACCGCATCTGGTGTGGAAGCTGAGTAGTTTTATTTGAGAGACCGTCGTCTTCATCAGGCGCATGACTCTTTATGTTGGCGGAAAGCTTCAGCGGAATCTAAGTAAAACACGCCAGTCAGGTGTATGGGTGTACGTCTGTGTGCATAAATATCTGTTAGACGGGAGTTGGGCGCAGGGAGGCGGGCGGTGGGAGGCGGGAGGCGGGATTCAGATGGCTTAGAAGTAAGGTTGAGGAAGCAGGGAGAGGGAGTCCGAGTGTCGGTGTACACACCAGATTAATTTATACATATTTTCACATAAAATCTCTCCAACCGTAACCATTTATAATACAATGTATTGTAAATTAAAGGAAAGTAAATAATGATGTTCAACCTCATATTTTTACTTTCAAAATGTTACAAAAACCCCAAAAGCATCGGATTATATACCGATGCTAGGGTTATCTTAAAATGTCCAAGCAGCTAAAGCTGCTGATGAAAACATGAAAGCTAGATTTCATCCTACATATGCAACATATATACCGGTGCCCTTATTAAACATGTTTTGCTACATACAAAGGAATATCAAGTAATATTAAAGTTGCATAGTCCGATGGTCTTGACTTTCTGCCATTTTTCTGTGATAAATATAGTAAATTGATAATAATCTACCTTACTTTAGTTAAGTAACTTTTATTTTAAATGGCTAACTTTTGAGATATTTGAAGTGGAAACATGTCAAATTAATTTTGGCAAGCATGCCAAAACTCTGACACCATAGGATTTAGTAGTAACAGGTTCTATTAAATAGCCTCATTATTCCCTTCTATATGGCGACAAATGCTTAATAAGTGTGTCAGTATCTAAATTAGAATTGTAGGATCAAATCTAGATAATTGTTTTGGTTTTGACAATTAAATAATCTATCGGACTATGCAGCTTTAATATAACCTGTTACTGCTTGTTGGAATTTCGACATGCATGGCAAAAGTAATTTTGATCTGAACACAAAATTAATTTAGCATGTGTCCACTTCAAATACCTTAAAAATTAGCCATTGAAAATAAAAAGTGAGTTCAAACTGAAGTAATGTAGATTAGAATGAACAACATAATTTTTCTTATTTTAAATTTACCGAAACTCAAAAGCAGGCGTGAGTTTCTATCATTTACTGAGTTACATATATTAAATTGAACGTCATAATCTAGCTTTCTTTAGATTGAAGTAACTTTGAATTAAAATTACTAATGTAAGACATATTTTTACATGTTTGCACTTCAAAATATCTAAAAAAAACTTAACCATTTAACATGAAATTTACTTCAAATTAAAGTAAGGTAGATTATAACAATCAATTTAATCTGTTTATCTCAGAAAAATGACAGAAACTCAAAAGGATCGGACTATGCAACTTTAAGTAAACCCCACGCCTTCCAAGGTCGGCATGTATTCAGCAATGTATCAAATAGACATGGTCAGAAACTGGTTTAATTAGATAGCAGGATGCAGCTCACCCTCATGGGGGATTGGTGGGTGTGATTGGTGGGTATGATTGGTGGGTATGATTGATGGGTGTGATTGGAGGGTGTGATTTGTAGGTGTGGGTATGGGTGTGATTGGTGGGTGTGATTGATGGGTGTGGGTATGGGTGTGATTGGTGGGTGTGGTTGGTGGGTGTGGGTATGGGTGTGATTGGTGGGTGTGATTGGTGGGTGTGATTGATGGGTGTGATTGGTGGGGGTGGGTATGGGTGTGATTGGTGGGTGTGGGTATGGGTGTGATTGGTGGGTGTGGGTATGGGTGTGATTGGTGGGTGTGGTTGGTGGGTGTGGTTGGTGGGTCTGATTGGTGGGTGTGGGTGTGAGGTGGATGGGAGTCCTGGAAACTAGCTAGCTGCATGCGAGTCATTGTGTCCAATGCATGTGTCAAGCATGTGGATTAACACAGAACTTCATAGCATACACTTATTACCCCTACCATTGTGCAGAGGCACAGTAGCTTAAGTTACATACGGTGGAATGAGCGGGGTTTGTGTGCATAAAAAGATTGTATAGAGAATATACCCATTGAAACTAATGAGGAATTTAGTACGAGTAATCTTATTGTACATATTGTAGTGGGCTTTACCGCCTGTGATTTGCTGAATAGGTGTAGGGAAATGCATGTGATTTATCTGTATGCATTTGGGCGTATGTGTGTGTGTGGGGAGGGGTCGGGTTAGGTTTCTATTTTCTTTTTTTTTCTCCGGGATTGGAACAGGCATTAGTTTACTGTTCGAGATATAACAATAAATTGCAGTCAATTCTTATTTCATGGCAGCGCCATTTAAGAAATCGAGATTTTAATTGATATATGATATTAGACCACAATTTCTCTGTAGCTAGGTCCACACTGCGGCTGGGTGGTCGTGTAGATGGACCATACTCATCAGGCATGCGCACAGCTGCGAGCAGATGCTTGCAATCAGATTGAGCAAAATAAATAGCAATAATTAAAGCCGCACAGTGCAATGGACAGCATAGTCAAAGTTTCAAATGTACTATTATAGGTTAGAGCATACTCAAATGGTTTAAAATTAACTATTAGTCAAAGCAAACTTTCTAATAACTCCATTATCTGCTTCTCATATCTCTTCTCCATAATTAGTGAGTAATGATTTTATACATGTCTCAGCTTTATGTAGCAGCGAAATCTGGGCCATGTACAGGGTACGCCTCAACGTCGACTCGGAGTCGGCTCCACAACGTCTTTTTGCCTTATTTGCATTCAGGCTACTCCTCGGAGTCGACTCCCTTTTCAGGTAGGAGCCAAAAAGCGCCTCGAAAATGGCCGCCATATTCAGTGGTTTCAGCCAATCAGAGCTCTTCTTTTCCATTTTTGAAGTGACCAACAGCTAAAGTCATTCAGACTAATGTGACGTCAGGAATTTCTCTGAGGCGCACCTTGAACGCGGTGCTGATATTGGTCATTCGGGCTGAATGACGCTAACAGGAGAACTTCACTAGTGGATCTCAATTTGGATTGGGCCCTAAATAACTCGGAGAGAAGAGGTTGTCTCAAGATTGACAAACAATGACTACTCATATTTGTTCATGCTTATCATGAATAAGTGGAGTTGTTTGCACGTCAGTCATGTTATTGCCTCTTTACAGCTGCATAGTCCAATCATCAAATTTTCAAAACCAAACACTGACCTAGATTTGATCTTACAGATCAAACGTAGATATTGTGTACTTACTAAGTACTTGTTGATATATATATGAGACTGTTTCAAAAGGTGCTAAGCAATGGGGGACAAAACTTTGTCCATAGTTACGATCAACACACTATCTACTTATGCATTTGCTCAGGATAAACTGATTTGTTTTTTACATGGTGTTTCATAATCCCAATAGAATACATATTGATTTGAAGCAAATGTCCTTGTGTTTTCAGTGTAACCGTTTCTGTGCTGTTTTGTGTCTATCATTACTATGGACAAAAAAACGAAGAGCGAGCACCTTTTGAGACAGGCTCATATAAGGGCATAGTATGTCAATTTAATCGAGCCTGCTACTACTGCTGAAGCCTATACTAAGAGTGTTGGCAAACCCGCCAAAAGTAACTTTGCATGTTTACACCTCAAATATCTCCACATTTAGCCATTTTAAATGAGTTACTTCAAGCTGCTTTATAACGACCAACCTAATATATATATATATATCTCAGAAAACAATATAAATTCAAAACTTTAATGCTGCATAGTTCGATGAAGCATCAATTTTTCAAAACAAAAAATCTCACCTAAATTTGATTCTAAATATCTAAGTTAGATGTGTATGCACTTATTAAGCATTTGTTGCCAGATAGAAAGGAATGCAGTCAATTTAATAAAAAAACATGTTACGGCATAACCCTATGGTGTCAGGGTTTCTGCATGCATGCCAACATTATTTGTGCATGCTTGCACTTCAAATATCTCAAACATTAGCCATTTAAAATAAAAGTAACTTCAAAGTGAAATAAGGTACATTATAACAATCAATTTAATATAATTATCTCAGAACCATTACAGAAACTAAAAACTACTGGACTATGCAACTTTAAGGTCACCCGAAGAGCCAGTTTAGGCTGCACTTACTCTCACACTGGAGAGCTGCCTTGTTGGCCATGAACTTGCTACACACATCACAAGCCGTGGAGTTGCTGAACGATGCAGATACAAACTGATGAGTCGTCTTCGGCTTGTTGTCCTTCGCCAGCTGCGAAGAGACGGAAACAAATGACAGGTTGAAATGATTATCAGAAGCCAGCCTATCAATGGTAGCAGTCGCTACAGTGGGAGAAGAAAACAGTTCACGAGAGGACAGTAGGACAGGGTGGAGGATAGGAGAGGGACAGGGACAGGGAGAGGGAGAGGGACCGCAAGAGGAAGAGGGATAGGGATAGGGATAGGGAGAGAAAGTGGGTTAGATATAAAATTGTCAGGCGTGAGTGACAATGTGGTGCGTCCGTTGGGTAGGATTCGGACCGGTGGCAGTGGTGAAACTGGTCATGTGAAGGGAGGCGCGAAGCTAACCTTCAGAGTAGCATGCACAGTAACAATAATGGACAAATATAACAATAATTCCTTTCCATACCTTTATACTCACATACTACTTATACATCACATATATATTTATCTATATATATATTTACATATACATTTCAGGAGATATATTAGTATGTAGGAGAGTCAGGGAGAGGGATATATATTTATATAATTCGCGAGAAGTATGTAGAACGGTGGATCGCCAAGAAGAGGAATGTCTGGAAGGATGCCGAGACAGGGATGTACAGGAAAGATGTTTCTCTTGTTTTGTCAATTAATTCTCTCCGCTTCTACTCAGATGGTCACGTGACTGAATATATGTGATGCCCCATGAATATCTATTAATAACACAAATGTCACAGCACCTTGTAAACAAGGGTGATTGTGAAGCACAAAGAATATAACCGGTGTATTATATAGCACCTTATAAATAAATCGGCTGTAATTTAGTGGTGCTTCTTTTCAGCAACATATGACAGCCTGACTGCCTTTTAATTCAAAATGGCGTGACACTCGAAACCATCTGGACTGAAAGGTAGTAGATTTTCGCTTTCAAACATAATGAAGTGCATTGCAAGACACTATGCCCACTCAAGTGCTTCAGTGTCAATGAAGTCCAATATAATATATTAAATAACGTTAAATTCTAATAGACATTTGGGTGCTTATTCAATAACAGCATTTTGGAAGCTAATTAGAACTCATATGAGGTCCAGCTAAGAGACAATGATGGCAAGGACTAATCAACGTGCTTGTCAGTAAATCGACTTATTAGTATGTTTCTATAAACTACAATTACCGTAGCACACTAACTTTGCCGAGGGTTCAGAACCAATGCTCTATTTCTCAGCACCCCTGGAAACCCAATAAAGACCGAATATGAATTAACTGCACACACCCTGAATGTGCTGACAACAATAGTGTTCTCTGTGGCAGAGTGGTTAGACTCCTAATCTGAGGGTCGGCGGTTCGATTCCCTGTGACCCCAGCTCTGCCAATTTGGATTTCCACCACTGTGTATAACTTACAGCGTCATCAAAGGCCGGTTGCTCTCATACCATGTCTATGTGGTGTGTGCGGTTAAAAAATCCCTCGGGTCGGTAAAAGTGTAGGCTCAGGCTTTCTATCGACCAGCAATGGAATGAGGAAGACCAGTCGTCTATGACTGAAATTTCCCCTGCTTAAACAACTAATGGACC
Source organism: Branchipolynoe longqiensis (assembly GCA_030323885.1). Classification (NCBI taxonomy): domain Eukaryota; kingdom Metazoa; phylum Annelida; class Polychaeta; order Phyllodocida; family Polynoidae; genus Branchipolynoe; species Branchipolynoe longqiensis. The sequence goes on along the minus strand of CM059188.1, from coordinate 53,319,507 downwards.
CAAACAAAAAAACAAACAAAAAAGTGTGTATGAACCTTTTCCAGCCAAGCCTGCACAACGAGTTGTTTGGTTGTTTTACGTCCTAGCAACATCTAAGGTCATATCAGGACGGGTACCGACTTCTGACAGTGTGCACGCATGGCGACTTTATAGTGCTGCCCCACTGGGAAACCAGGCTGCCAGCACCATGACCTGATGTCCCACTCAGTCACATTATCCTGACACTCAGCCAACCAGTCCCTGCCCTATCCTAATAATGCTGAGTGCCAGGCTACAAAGCGACAAGTATAAATGTTTAAGTGATTGGTTTGACTCGACCAGTATTCGAACCCACAAACTCATGGGTTCGGATCTGCCGATCTCTGCAACGAGCTGCTGTTCACAACATTAGGTCTTCCCATTACCATCAGAGGGGCTGGTTGGCGTAGAAATCCTCGATAAGATATTTACCAAACTTTGACCATGGAGTAGTGTATACACACAACTACTATCTACAATTTTTGGTATGCGCCCCTGCCATCAGAGGGCAGGTTGATGGTGGACATCCTCTGTAAGACCGTTATCATGGGAGTATTCTGCACACCAAACTGCTACCCACAAACAATAGTTCTTGCCATGCCATCATATGGCGGGTTTAAGGGTGGAAATTCTCTCTTGCAGCGAAGGAAAAAAGAGATTATATTTAATAATTTTGTAAACAATTAGGCTACATTTTATATATAATAAAAAAATATAAAATATAAAAAAAACAGATCAATATGGGATTGCTTACCTTTCGTTGTCTATAGCTACCGAACTTGGAGAATACACTGGGCCGCCGTTTCTTCTGTTCCCCGTCCTTACTCTCACGCTTCGGTTTGTCCACCTCATCCTCTTCGAAGTTGCTGGGACTAGAAGGGAGGAGAGGGAGAAGACTCCATTAGGGCAGGAAGCTAGAGCCTCGTTCTGACCCACCTCACGAACCAATCAACACCTGCTATACACCAACGCAGACGCAGACCACAACCCAAAACTGTCCCAGCATGCACTTCCGCCTCATCTAACGGACCCGCTGGCCTACTCGTGACGTCACATCCTGTGTGTGTACCTGGCAGGGATGGGGTGAGGGGGTTCGCGCTGCATACGTGTCCACCATTAATCAACATTCCTATCTTAATTCAGAACTCTTCCCACGTCCATGCCTTCACCTAGTAGCACCCGTAATCGAGCAATCGAACACCGGCTTTGCATGTGTCCTAACTAGGTGAGTATGCACCAGCTATTTAATTAAGTCCACCTTATATCGACCAGATAGATGACCACTTACTTGAGCCTGTGCAGAATAATCTCGCCAGATGGCGCCCCCCCCCCCCCACCGCCGAGGGATGCGCATGCCCCCCCCCCCCCGACCCTACCCCCATCCCTCCCCTTATCCCCTCCCTCCACCCTTCTCCCAGCCTTCTACCGTTACCCCCTCTCCCCACCCCATCCCCAAACCCCACCTGATGAGAGCTTCAGCTCTTAAAGCCAATATGTGTCTTCCAAGTTACTGTCTACTGGTCTCCAAAGAAAGGGCTGAAACTGTAATTTAGTAGGAGTTTTGGGGTTTTGGGTTGTTTTTTTTGGGGGGGGGGGCACATTATTTGTTTAAGCAGGAGAAATTTCAATCGCGGACGATTGGTGTTCCTCATTTACTGCTCCTTGCCCTATCCTAATAATGCTGAGTGCCTGGCTAGGAAGCAACTAGTATCAATTTTTAAGTCATTGGTTTGACTCGACCAGGGTTGGAACCCACGACCCCCAATCTACCAAAACGTGAGACGGACACTCTAACTCATTCGGCCATCCCCATTACACACCCAGAAGTGCCACCCAGAGCTATTGGTCACCATGGTACCTATACACTTAAACTCCCATTGAACCCAGAAAAACATGGTTCCGTTCCTAATGAGCAACCCTGGTAGGGTTTATTGTTCTACATTTGCTTCCAATGTGCATTGCATTATTCTAGTAATGACAAGCATAAAGCTATGTAGCGACAGGTATACATTTTGTAAGTCATCGGTACTCATCGGCCGGGATCTGTTGTTGTTCTTATTGGTTGGGTAGACACCAACTTTTGTATCTCAGAAATGACGCGCTGCACCTGAGCAGTCTCTGCAGGTGCACAGGGTTCCCGCGTCAATATAGGTGCATGGGAGGCTCTGCCAATAACATTCCAGACTGTCCTCCATGAGGCGAGGAAATGAAGGGGGGTGGAGTTAGAGGAGGAGGAAGAAATAAGGAGGGAGGGCATGAGATAGAGGAGGAGAGGAGGAGGAAAATTGGGAACGAGAGAACATGAGGAGGGGGCAGGGGGAGAAGAGGAGAGATACGGAAGAGGAGAGGGGAGAGAGGGGAGAGAGGAGCATGAGGAGGAGGAGGAGAAAGTGGGGAGGGGAAGGGACAGGGGGAGGGGAAGGGAAAGGGGATGGGGCAGGTGAGGGAAAGGGGGGTAGAGGGGAAGGGGAGAGGAGGCGAGGCGGAGGAGCAGGAGAGCAGCGGTGGAGGTCACGTGCCAAAGGCTTAGAGGCAAAGGACATATATTGACTGGGGCGGTAATGGCGGTTTCTCGTTGATTAGTCTCCAGAACGATGCCCGACCTCAGACGCCGTTATGTGGAAGAAAGAACGGATGTGCGTTGGAAAGACCTCCCCTCCCACCTCCCCGCAGGCACGCCACTTGCTATATTGCAGACCCAGTCTCAGGCACGCGGAGTCCTAATACGACAACAGCGTGGCTGGCTGGCCCTGTGCCCACTGGGCACCTAATGCAACCAATATGGCATACTGATACCTTGCAAAATGAAGCAGTTCAATTACCGCATGTGTGTAAGTATATATGTCTATAATGTGTATGTATTATATGTATGTATGTATATGTATGTATATGTATGTATATGTATGTATATGTATGTATATGTATGTATATGTATATATATATATGTATATATGTATATATATATGTATGTATGTATGTATGTATGTATGTATGTATGTATGTATGTATGTATGTATGTATGTATGTATGTATGTATATGTATATATACATATATATTATTACTGCTACTGCCTATTGTGAGATTCATAAGTGTCTATTGACACATACTTGATTGTATGCTTTTACATTAAATGTAAAGGCGATGGTTGAACAAAAAAATATTAAAAAAATTCTCGCCGTGAATATGACCCATGCTGCCGACACGACATAAAGAAACCACCAATCAAACAATCAATATTGTGCATTAAATTTTGTTTCGGACGCGGTGGCCGATTCAGTGCAGGCTTCCTATGTGGAAAATCGGGAGTTTGAATCCAAGCCGAGTCAAACCAAGGACGACACTAAACGATGTATGACTGGTGGGGGAATGGTTGTATCGCTAAGGGCAGGGTGGTTTGCTCAGGATCAGGATAATGTGCCTGAGTGTGATATCGGGCCAATGTACCAGCAGCCCGGCCTCCTAGTCATCATCACATCTCGGCACTAGTCCTGATATAAGCTTACATTTTGCTAGGATGCAAAATCCCCAATAAATAAGCTATTTCGCGGGAAATGGAGTACTCGACACATGCTGTGCATTAAAGTTGCATAGTCCGATGGTTTTAAGTGTCTGTCATTTTCTGAGATAAATATATTAAGTTAATGGTTATAATCTACCTTACTTTAGTTTGAAGCAACTTTTATTTTAATTGGCAAACTTTGGAGATATTTGAAGTTCGAACATCCTAAATTAATTTTGGCAAGCATGCCAAAACTCTGACACAATATGCTTCAGAAGTAAGACGTTCTATTAGATTGACTCAGCATTCCCTTCCATGTGGCAACAAATGCTTGATAAGTGCATCAGTATTTAAGTTAAATATGTAGGATCAAATCTAGATACTTGTTTTGGTTTTGAAAAGTTTGCTTTTATCAGACTATGCAACTTTAACTAAGAAGCAGTAGCCAGAAAATTATTGCGATACGCAAGGCCGTTCTACACTGCACGATTATTTGTCTGCGCATGTCGTTCGATACTCCGAAACACCCCTGTCTAGGTTCGTGCCAAATTATTGGGAGGTGAGAGTAGTAGTTTGACACATAGGTATTGCTGGGTGTCTGCAGGAAGATGCGTGCAGTGAAAACAGTGGTCTCTGTAAAAAAAAAAATTAAAAAAATTAAAAGTGGAAATATATATGCCTCTGGTAAAGCGATGGCGAATTTCTGCAAAGACCCATATATTCTCCCATAGGCTTAGTAATGTCAGGGAATCACGGGAAATTTCCGGAAGTCAGGTTTCATCCACTACTGTTCTGCAGCATGCATTGGCTTTGTGGTAAAGTATGGTATTGGTCTACACTGAATGTTCTGCGTCATTTGAACAATGTATTAGCATACATTGATAGTGCTGTGGCATTTGAACAACGTATTGGCATACGCTGATAAGTATTAGTGCTGCGGGATTGGAGTACAGTAAAAACCGCTGGAAATAGCGATCTTCCATCCGTGTGTGGGTGTGGGTGTGGGTGTGTGCCTTGAGTGGGGAGGATGGGTCAGGAAAATCGCCAAGAATACAAGCGTACGGAAGGGGGGGGGGGGGGGGGGGGGTCTCGAAGTAGAATCACGCCCGGTCCGCGACCACGACAAAATTGTCGCACAAGGTACGGCGGACGAGGTGAGTTGGGATGGTTTGGGTTAAGGTTATGTTAGTCTAAAACATTAACTGTAAAGGCATGCCACTTGATATCCAAGGAGTGCCCAGTCAGCTAACTGCAGGAAGGAAATGTGATTAGGATTCCTTGTGAGTGTGTGACCTACATACAGTGAGTGACATGCGCAGTACCTGATAAGCCATTTCTGAATGTGTGCGTACTAGTTACTTCCACAACCCTGTTTCATGAACAGGGCAGCTAAACTACCCCATAGAAAAAGTATGGGTATAACCATGTAAATTCATCAACATGCTAAATACTTATCTATCATAAGCAACGACTCGGCGTGCTGAGTCGCAGATTCAGACCCCGCTGAGGAACCAACGGAACTCAGAATAAAATTAAGTGGATGTGGCATGGTGAAACCTAGATAAAAGATTCACCCCGTACTGACAGTACAGGGGTGAAAACCAACCCATTAGAAAAGCTGGCGAAGAATTTCGACATGCTGGGGAAATTAATTGAGTGAATAATGTCTTAATTTAACAAGCAATATTTATTCTTTATATGTTTTTATATTTCCCCGCTACCTTTGAGTTGAAAAATGTAATAAAATATGCAGTTTCCTAGACTTTAAAAGTGAAATCGACGGCGTTCTATGGCCGCCATCTTGTCTTTTTGCATTCTCTCCCATTTCACCAACTCTGTGCCAATATAAGTAACCATTTGACACTGGTGCCAGGCATTCTACTTCCTGTTCCATACTAAATTATTTTCGCCCGTATTTAGACTACTCCCTTCCCTAAAATTGATACCTTGGTGAACACAGTGACCTGAGCTAAAAATAACCACCAATGAAAGATAGAGAAGAAACTAGGCTTCATTAGCATATCAAGCATGACTGTTTTTAAGAGGGAAAATTGATTGAAGTGAAGGAGTGAAAACATTAAGACATCAATCCTCCTTGAAAATTGGGATCGTGCTGAAAATTATATTATCAGAAAGCTCAAGTCTTCCTCTACCTAACCAGAACAATATTTGGTTAAGATTTATATCATGCTCATCAAGGTTGGTCTGAGAAGTGACTGTGTATTCCCATCTTTGCACTGGAGCAATGAATATGGCATCAGTTGAAGCTACTGTGTCAACAAAAAACATGTACGTTCATATAGAGCTTTGGATTTAGATTATTTTAGAATAAAAATTAGAGTGATAGTCTAAGTAGAACAGAAGTTATGATGTTTTCAAGAATTTATCATTGACCCTGCTGATATTCAGTAGAAATTAAAGAATTTAGCAAGTTTAGCATGAAATATCTGAAAGAATATCAAAGATAAAGGTCTGGAAAAAATTGAGCCTGCTATTTGTGCTATAGAGAGTGAGATTCTTTAATATTGGACAAATTATATGCAACATAGCTTCTGGGAAGGGTCCTTAAAAACCTAGATTTGCCTAATTTGGAAATGTGCACAAATAAGTGCAAAAAAATGAATGTTTAAAACCTCATAATTTCGGAACTTATCAAGAGATCTATATATCTGGAATCGGATTTAAAAGATCTATACACCTATATAATTTTAAATACTGAAACATTAAAATAAAAAAATCATGTTGGAGTATGTACAATTAAATTGACACAGTGCACCCTTCTATGTATCAACAAATACTTAATGAGCCAGCATCTAAGTTTAATATGTAGGTTTAAATCCAAATAAGTGCTTTGCTTTCGAAAATTTGATGCCTTTATCAGATTTTGCAACTTTAAATTCCCCCCAAACTCGTGTGGCAGAGATCGCCGAGGTCAGCGAAGACGGCGACAGGTTTGTTTATTTGCTGGGGCTTTATACACTAGCAACATCTATGGTCATATCAGGCTGGGTGCCAACTTGTGACAATGTGCACTCATGGTGACTTAATAGTGCTGCCCCACTGGGAGATCAGGCCATCGGCACCATGACCCGATACCCCATTCAGTCACATTATCCCGATATTGAGCTAACCAGTCCTCGCTAAATCCTATTAATGCTGAGCGCCAGGTTAGGGACCGACAAGTATAAATTTGGTAAGTCATTGGTTTGACCTGGCCGGATTTTTCTAACTCCTAACTTTCCACACGGGAAGCCTGTGCTCTACCAAGTGGGCGACCGCGTCCGGTCGCGGCGGGAGGTGTGTATGGTGCGTGAGAGTGTGAGAGTGGGTGTGTGTGCGCGTGTGTAGCGGAAGTTTGTAATGTATGCATGCTCACAGGTTGCGACCACCTCCGACTACAAGCACTGCCCGCGTCAACATGGCACCGACACTGCGCCATAAACATGGACACAGTGTTGGTTCCCACGATGTCGACACGTCCCAGTGCCTTCTTTGTGGTGGGCAGAACAAACACTCATTGATATCGCCAGGCATTGATATTGATGCATTGATCCTAAAGCATTGCTTAAACCGGGCCGATTACGCAACACATGGGCTCATTCTCAGAATGGCTAATTAAATATAAGTAGTTGATCGTCAGTTGATGCTGACACATGTCCAACGCACATGGCACCGATTATTTAGTTCAGCCTGATTAGACTGTCGGAGCCAAGGCACCCCCCCCCCCCCACCATTATAGTGTGTATACCCACACACACACAATTCCACCAAATACGATGGCCAATCCGGCAAGTGTGCTGGCTGACCTGGGAGGTCATGGGGCTGAACCTCGGCTCAGAAAAATAAATAAACAAATTAATATATATAGTTTATTTTATTTTATTTACTATATATATATAATACTACCAATATAGACAGGATTTACACACTATATCAATACAGGGAAGACACTTTCTTCCTGGTCAACGAGTAGCCAAGTACTTAGGGTCCAAGTTAAACATTCGCGAAATATGGAGGGTATATAATAATTAATATATACAACATAACTGCAGTCATGATACAGTGTCCTAGACGTCTATTGACTTACTAACTAGCAACAAACATACCGTTCCTATCATTACATCATCACGCAGGGTTTACTTTTTGTGAGTCGAATGCAAATTTGTTTGCAATGCTCAGTTGTATCCAGGCAGATAATTCGGCATCTCATTCATTTTCCTAATCAATCGGGAGGATTTTCCTGGGACAAAACAGTATGGCATGATACAAAACAGACTCCCCACCCCACCCCCCACATACTCTCACCAAAACGATGTTAAAGATATAGAACAGTGCAAACCGACTCTTACTGAGCAGTAGGGCCAGGTAGAGTTAGTGTCATGTGTTGTGAGGAGATTGCAAATAAATGGGATGGTCTGCCTAGAGTGGTGCTCGAACCCATATTTCTGCTATTCCGGGGCGAACGTCCAACAAGGTAGCCTCTTTAGGCTCATGAATGCAAGCCACCTCGGTACCTTCAGGGTCAGGAAAATACGAATGAGTGGGAAAGCGGGTCGATGAATCAAATATTTACCCCAACATTTTGTTGTTGTTTATAAATGCTTACATGAGTCGCCATGAGTGCGCACTGTCACAAGTCGGTACCCATCCTGATTTGACGGTACATGTTGCTATTGCATAAAACGCTCACAAAGAAACCAATCTTACTCACGCCTGCCCGTGCATGTGGCTCCTGGCCTCTGAGGTCAAAGTAGCCTAGCGAAATAGCGAATGGTAGACAGGAAGTGTGAACACTTATTTGTCTCTCATTTTTGCTTGAGTGCAAGTAAATATGCAACACAAGGAATATTTAGTAGCATGTGGTGAATAAGGGGTCAAATTTCCCTGGATCATCAGCCCATGCTTTTTCTAATCTGTTCTTGAATGAATTTATTGACTCGGCATCAATAACATTTTGTGAGAGACTGTTCCATATATTTATGATCCTGTTTGAGAAATATACATCCACCCTCTTCCCTTGGAAATCACCAGTGTCTGAAAGGTTTACCCCACAATTCGGTGACCGCTTACAATTACAAATACATGTATACATGCGCACTGACATGTACATTCCCATATATATACCTACATGGGGCAGGCTCGCCAACATTGCAGTGATTAGCGTGTACAGAATGTTGGTCGCGGGCCTGTATGATTATCATGGGCGGATTGCAAACAAACGAGATAATCATAATCTGACTGATGGCTGGCGCACACCTCCCGTTTACGATTCGCGCACTAAAGCTCGCGACCCGACCCGACCCGCTTAAAACTGAAAACGGACCGATTCATTTTTCGAATCGCGAATCGTAATCGGCCCGTTTTAGCCCTAAAACTGAGTTTTTAGTCGCGAATCGCAATCGCTAGGTGTGCGCGGGGAGCGCACACCTAGCGATTTTTGTGCGCGAAACGGGCAGTTTTAGATCGTATACGATAGGTGGGTGCGCACAAACGGGAGGTGTGCGCCAGCCAAGCAGGCGGAAAACCCACATTTCTGCCATTCCGGAACGAGCATTTCAACCATTAGTCTAACTAGGTCGGCTCCCGTATGCAATTCACTTAGTGACCTACCCACGCCTGTCTGTGCACGCGTCTCCTTGCCTGTAAGGGTAAGGTCAGTTTAGCCTACTTACCACAAGTTATAGCAGACTTCAGAACCGTAGACATTATTGAGTACGATGTATCAGGTATAGGGTTGCGGCAAGAAAAGTAGACATCACATCTTTTAGTTTTAAGAGCCCAGTCACACCAGATTTGCGACCAAAGGAAAAAACCCATCATTCGGCAAACTGCTTATGACCAAAGCAAAAAAAGGTGAAGTGGGGTGGTGGTAGGCGACTGACCAGGGAAGACTGGTTATGGATCAGTTGACGAGTGGCGTGACCAATCGACATTCGATTGCAGATCAGTCGTACAACATATCACAGACTTCTCTAAGACCAGGGAAGATTGGTCATCGATCAGTCAGTGATGGTCCCTGACTGGTCGGCAATCAAAATGGCCCACTCACTTTGTGACAAATCTGGGATTGATTGCTAACCTATGAAAAGGATTACCGATCTCCTGGCGACCATTTTAGTCACAAGGATGTTGGGGCAATACCAGCAAACTCCTTGCGACCAAAATGGTCGCTAGGAGGTCGCCAACCAGAGACCTTTTTGTGACCCATGTCTTTTTTGTGTCACCAGTAATCGCAAGCCTGGGGTGACTGGGGTCTCGGACATTATCTATTGAGTTCATAAACTACTGTGAATCCCGCCGGAATCCCACAACCAGACTGCTGCTATTACTGGTCACTCTCGTGAGGTCTATACTATAGTACTATTAAGTAGGCACTAAGCCCTTGACAAGCCGCAACCACACATGCAGACACCCCCACCCCACCCCCACCCCCATTGCCACTCTTGCATCCACGGGCATGGCCTAACCTAGTTTAAAGGTGTGGTGTGTGAATGCACGCCTGCCTTGTTTACACCGAATTAAGCAGGAAATGCATGTCCGCAATCGATGCTGACAGATTATAGTTGAATAATATACAAAAGTAGCTGGCACAACACGATGTACGTCTGTACGTGTGTGTATGTGTATGTGTATGTATATGTACATTAATACAATTGGCGAACCCCTGGCTATGATGGCCTGTGGCTCATGTGGTTTGAATGTAGAGCTGCCTGTTTAATATAATTATAATTTATATACAGAGTCCCCTCGTTAAACCTACTCCGTTAAGCCAGATATCGAATAAACCAAACCAAATTTGAGGTAACTTTTTAATACTTTTGTTTTATATTTGCATACTCATGATACTATACATAGTATACTATTAATTAATTTGATAAAATATATATATATTCATGTTTGACATAGTAATATGATGGTTACAATATTGTTTGTAATTGTGTTATCATGTACCATAAATCCATAATCATGTTCAGAATAATCTATAGACACAAGAGTGTAAATATATTTCCAATGTCGTATATATATGTATACCACATTAAGCCATCTTATTCTTAGCACACCATCGGTTAACTAAAAGACAATCAGCTGAAAGTAAAACGGACACCCTTCTCCATATATAGTATGTTTTGTTTTTCTGGTTTTCCTGACACTCGTGGCAGGCGGCTGGGTGTTATTATGTCACAGTGTTAGTGTGAGAGAGTGAGTATACATGTGTGTGGGACGCGGCTATTCGCACAGCGGTGTGCGAATGACACCGCGTACCACTATTCCCACAACGGCTGCGCAAATACAGGACCGTGGATTCTAAAAACTAAGTCATACATCCATACAAAATCGTCAGCTATTTCCTACCTTGGCTGGGGAGGGGGACTTTTTTAATTAACTTTTTGTATATAGCTTGAAGGGGGGGGGGGGGTACTTTCATTGTTTGTTTTTATCTTGGCTTGGGGGCGGGCACTTCTTTTTATTAGGGAGGCATTTTAAATTTGGTTAATTTCCTATCTTGGGAGGGGGAGTGGAATATTTTAATCTTTTTTCTTTGTATCTCTGAAGAAAGAGTACTCTTTTCACACCATGGCTTGGTTGGGGGGGGGGGGGGGCACTTCAATAACCCACCACCCACACCTAGATCCCAACCACATGCCTAAATCCCCACCACCCACACACCTACAGGCTATACCCCCACCACACATACACCTATACCCCCACTACCCGCTACCACATATCCCTAAACCCTCCCACCACCCACACCAAAACCCTCACCACACACCCTATGCACCCACCACCACACACCCCACCATACTCTCTGACCACACACACCCACCACCACTCTCACCACTCACATCAAAACTCTCAGCACACACACAAAACCCTCGGATGGTCGAATGAGTTAGAGCGTCCGTCCACCGTGTTGGTAGATCGTGGGTTCGAACCCTGGCCGAGTCAAACCAATGACTTAAATATTGATACTTGTGACTTGTCACTTCCTTGCCAGGCGCTCGGCATTAGGATAGGGCAAGGACTGGATGGCTCAGTGTCAGGATAATGTGACTGAGTGGGATATCAGGTCATGGTGCTGACACCCTGGTCCCCCAGTGGGGCAGCACCTATAAAGTCGCCATGAGTGCGCAGTCACAAGTCGTACCCGTCCTGATATGACCATAGATGTTGCTAGGACGTAAAACAACAACAAACACAAAACCCTCTCCTACCGCCCCCCGCTATTCATTACGCCATGATTAGGCAGAAATGTCAGTCCCCCCCCCCCCCCACAGTGATAGTCTTACAACTTACACAACTTAATAATACAAGTGAACAAATTCAGAATAGACCATAGGCATAGTACCTCAGTCATAGTAATATTAGTAGGGCCTATTTCTTTTACGCTGATCTTATATGATTAGTGATAAGCCCTGTTTACACGGGCGATTTAAAACGCCACATATAAAAAGCCTTGCCTAGATCGACTCACATTTGCCGTGTAGACGCAGCTCTGTGGGGTTTTAGGGCTGAATCGCTTCATATGAAACGGTTTATCTATACCATCTCCCGAGGTGGTTTATTTGAAGCGATTCAGCTGGTTCCTGGGCGGCGATAGTATAAAATAGTAGTGTGTGCCAGCAACAGGAGAGGCAGTAACTAATCCCTGGTGCCCGGCAGTGTTAGGGCCCGATTACGCCGAAATCTAGTGAATGCGATCATATTTAACAGAATTACAGACTCAAATAATGAAATTTAATTAAATTAACCTTAAATTCCAAGCGATATTAACGTAGCAGCTACATCGGCGTCGAATCGACGTGTGTAAACTAAACAAATAGCAGTGCTTGCAGGCTACAGGCGCCTGCTGGTTCCCGGCGCCGACACACTTTCAAACTCTGCCGTGTAAACACACATCTAAAACGCTTCATATAAATCGCTTTGTCTAAATCGTTTGACAATTCCCCGTGTAAACACGGCTATAGACTGGATTGTACGTCCTAGCAACACGTGATGTCACATCAGCCTCGGGGCAGGTACTGATTTGTGGCAGTGTATACTCAGTCTCATGGCATCTTTATAGTGCTACCCCACTGAGGAAATATCGCTACTCGCGTCATAAATATATGCTCTAAGTATAAGACTAAGTTAGTAACTAAAATAACTGGGCGTCCCACTCACACTCTCGCTGACACTGTATTTGGGGGGGGGGGTGGGGGGGGGGGGGGGGGGGGTGACACGGAGCCAACCACCGAACCAGTACTTTAGCCTTAGGAAAGTTGATCCTATTTCTAGTAATCACTGTAATGCTTAGTCATTCCGGGATGATTCCCGAAAGCGAAGCCCTGACCATTTATCATCAGATGATCAGTCAGTGCATGACTGTATCGTGGACATTTAGGTAGACCTAATGTAGTAATGATGTGGGAGCTAGACAATTCAAAGATTGTACCAAATAATTTAAATATAAATTTGACAAATCTTTTCTTGGAGTCGGCCTGAAACAAATTTGGAGATCATAGAGGATAGACATCATAGTCGACATAGAGTATAATACTTGATAGACATAGCTTACACATAAGCCGTGTTGACACGGGAAAAGTTTACGCCACTTTATACAAGGCGGATAATATGAACCGAACTAGTGTCGCATTCACACGGGCAGTACTTGGGCCGGAAATCGATATCAGCGCATGAGCAAGTCCATACTAACCAGCGCCAGTTTCGGTTAGTCGACGTCAGCACGAGAGAGTGTGGGTTCGACCTAGATATGTATAGACTGAATCCTATTGTTTTGGAACCCTAAAAACTTCTGCTGGGCAGTGAAAACCTATAAATAAATGATGAAAAAAACATCTGTGCACCTCTATCCGGTTCATAGACCAAATTATATAATATGCGCTTTTGATCGACCGGAAAGTCAACAAACTAGCTATGTGAGTATTTATTTTAAAAGCATTTTATCTCAATGGAACCTATTCCAATGGAAAGAGCTTGAAGAGACCGTAAACGTGGTAGTCATATAATTTTTCTAATGTAAATATCAAGAAAGTTACATCACTTTGAAGTTGAAAAATATGCCTAATTATGGGCCCTTTGTTCTATAGTAAACCAGCCAAAAGTTGGCGCCCAAAATCTAGAGGTTGTACTTCAAACTCTCATATCTTTTGTAATACAGGACATATTTAGGTGAAAGTTGTACTGCTCAATTCTCATGGCTAGAGCTTTGAAATGATTATTATATATTTCTAAAGAGGTAAATATTAACAAAGTTATGCCATTTTGAATATAAGAAAAGCTATGACCCAAAATTATCATTTTGTACTTCAAACTCACATATCTTTTGTAATACAATATGTATTTAGATGAAAGTTGTACTGCTCAATTCTCATGTCTAGAGCTTTGAAATGATTATTATATATTTCTAAAGAGGTAAATATTAACAAAGTTATGCCATTTTGAATATAAGAAAAGCTATGACCCAAAATTATCATTTTGTACTTCAAACTCACATATCTTTTGTAATACAGTATGTATTTAGATGAAAGTTGTACTGCTCAATTCTCTTGACTATAGCTTTGAAAGGGTTATTATATATTTCTATAAAAGTAAATATTACAAAGTTATCCCAATTTGAATATAAGAAAGCTGTGACCCAAAATTAAGATTTTGTACTTCAAACTCTGAGAAAATTACGATATTTGAAACAAGTACAGTACATTTTTATTGCTAGCAAAACATTAAATCATCACAGATAAGGTCTGCTCCCAGTTCAAACTTTGAAGTGTTATAATCAACAGCATCATCATAGCTCTCACCGATGTGAGTATTCCAGTAGCCAACAATGTATGAAATAACATCACCATTTCGCTTTTTGGCCTTCTCGACTCTCCCCGAGTATACAATTCTCTCCCTACTGTCTGATTAAATAACTCTCTTGGCCCTCTATCAAACATCCTTAAAATTTCACAACATCTAGACAACTAATATAGGTACAATATGTGCATATTTTGATTGGACATTTGAATCAACTTTGAGGGATTTGATGAAGATTTTGTGGAAAAAAACAAACTTTTTATTCAACCATCAACTTTTGAAACTAAAACTGGTCCAATTGAAACAAATAAACAATGAGGATGTAGATATATATGTGCTCTATGTCATAAAACCAACAGTTAAATTGTAGCTAGAAAACCCTCCTTTTGGCGACCTAAATGGTAACACCTAGTGCAAAGCGGCTCCGCGCAGCGGAATGAAGACAGAGTGGTCACTGTTATGATTGTAAGCAAGTGCTGCGGATTAAATAACTCTCTTGGCCCTCTATCAAACATCCTTAAAATTTCACAACATCTAGACAACTAATAAAGGTACAATATGTGCATATTTTGATTGGACATTTGAATCAACTTTGAGGGATTTGATGAAGATTTTGTGGAAAAAAATAAAACTTTTTATTCAACCATCAACTTTTGAAACTAAAACTGGTCCAATTGAAACAAATAAACAATGAGGATGTAGATATATATGTGCTCTATGTCATAAAACCAACAGTTAAATTGTAGCTAGAAAACCCTCCTTTTGGCGACCTAAATGGTAACACCTAGTGCAAAGCGGCTCCGCGCAGCGGAATGAAGTTAGCGGGACCGCCCTTGACGAACCGATTCGCGGCGATCGGCGCTTTTCACACATACCTAAACAAACTAAGGTCTTGACTGCACATGCGTGTGACGTCCTTAATCCGCCTCAAGTAAGTCGGTTGCGTTCACACGGGCGATATAAGTCGAATCATAAAATTTGGTTCATATAAACCACCTACACAAGTGGTTTATAAAATCCGAATTATATGAATCGAATCAGCCCTAATCCGACTTAGCCTCGCGTTCACACGCAAAATGTAACCCAAACTATACAAGTCGATTTTTATGATTCGAATTAACTGCCCCGTGTGAACAGGGCTATAGTCATAGCTCAGGACTGTTAATGTTATTATCAATAGAGTGAATGGTATTATTACTTGCCGCACCCGAAGCGGGCGCTCTACCCACCCAACCACCATGCCAGTGCGGTACAGACTGTCATGGTAGTGAGTAGGCTACCTGGCCGCTACTGAAGTAAAGAACCTACCTCTACTGTCTTTACGGCAGACACCCTGAAATCATGCAGGTAATCCTAGTGTATACACGGCCCTGCACTGTGTCATACATGGTAAATTTATCTCAGGTCCGGCTTGCTTACATATAACATAGGCAGGTATGCCAGTCAGCGCTCACATAAAGGTGAAGGTCACGGTGAAGTTGACGGGTCAGTCCGTGCACGGCGCTAAGGCCAACTTGGGATAGCTCCAACGTACAAGTTACGTATTTACTGTAGTAGTTTGCTGTCACCGTCAAAGTGCACAGTTGTTTACACAAAGTCCCGTACCGCCGTTCTTTTCCTTTGGGACCTTTCCGCGAACAGAAATCTTTGGCGAATTGCGTACCATGTGTCGGTGTCGATGTATGTCTTGTGTGTGCGACGTAGCAGTCAGAAGTGAGCAACCAGTGACAGAGACTGCTCACACACCGCCGACCAGGGTCGGGTGACGGCGACAACTGTCAACACACTGACGGCCGCTACTAGCCTGGGACCGTGGAAAGTGGGTGTATGTAATGTATACACACACACACACACACACTCAGTGGGAGTTAACGCTGAGCCCACCACCACGCCACTGGTGGTCGGGTAGGTATAGGTAGGCAGCCTCCATCGATATTACCAATCCACGCAGCCCACTCTCTAGGCGTTGCCTTTGGCGAAGAGAATGTCCTGGTCCTGGGGGCATGGCAATCTAGGGGTGGAGTGGAGTGAAGGGGGTTTGTGGGTACAACAGTCTGTGGTGACTAGTTTGGGTGGGATGTGGATGGGGGTGCGGGGGGAGACGCAAGGGAAGCTAATCTTTTAATGCCGCTATTCTTAAACTTAAGTTGAAGCTGCATAGTCCGAAGAAAACATACAATTTTCATAGCCAAAACACTTATCTAGATTTTATTTGACATATTCAACTTAGATACTGCTGCACTTATTAAGCATTTTGTTGCGACATTCATAGGACGCAATAAGTAGATTTCAATGAGCCTGATAGTGCTGCTAAGTGTATGGTGTCAAGAGTTTTGATCTGCTTGCCTACTGTAATTTCACTCCAAATATCTCCAAAGTTAGCCATTTAAAATTAAACCTATTTCAAACCGAAGCAAAGTAGATAATATTGATGAACCTAATGTATTTAGAAAATAGCAGAAACTCAAAACTATCGGATTATGGAACTTTAATAAAGTTTTATAGTCCGATGCTTTTGAGTTTGTCATTTTCTTAAATATATATATATTAGGTTGGTCATTATAATCCACCTTACATTAGTTTGGAGTGACTGCTTTCAAAATGACTAATAGGGAGATATTTGAAGTGTGGAAATGCCAAATTAATTTTAGTGCGCTTGTCAAAAGTCTGACCCCATAGGTGTCACCAGTAACAGGTTCTATTAAATTGACTTGGTATGCCCTTCTATGTAGCATCAAATAATTAATATGTAGCTACAAAAATATCAAAGTTGGATATGTAGGATTAAATCTAGATAAGTGTCTTTTTTTTTAAAGAAAGAAAAGCCTTTATAGGACTATGCAACTTTAAACGAAGCCTAGGACTGACTTTTTCTGTGTGGGTGTATTTTGATTGTTTCAAATTTCCGCCTTTACCATGTTTATGGAATGGAACATTAACATAAAACGCACGGCAGGTGTCAGTCAATGGCGTGATATCTAGTCTCTGATATTGGCAGGTCAGATTTGAGGACACACATATTGTCTTGGTGTATAATACATTCTTAAAGCTGCAAACATCCGGAAAGTTGTTGCAGTAAGGAGAAAGTGGAAGTAAATAAGGTATGGGTACAACTTAAAAGTGGAAGGCGCAGGTGGCGCCCCCTGAGATTCTAACGCGGAACTAAGCGCGGCGGGAGACGCCATGTGAGACTGCAGCATTAGCTCTCTATCCAGGTGAACTAATAGTAATCCTATTAAGTATTAGCTTCATGGTGACCCATGCCACTGTGAAATTAGCGCACCAATAGTTCATTCAAAGGGGTTTCTTTTTAAGCAGCACCTGATCCAACCACCTTACTAATTATTAACATGTATTCCTTTATCAAACTATTTGTTATATTTTAACAAAATAGTGACACTCTAGAAATAGTAATGGCATTGTCCTTGAAACTATTAGGCATTACCAAGGGATATTCAAGATAATGGTCCTGGATGGATCAATTCCTATGGACTGGGCTAGGGTTCAAATAACCTATTCTGTGACGTCATGTAGGGAAGGGATAGGTGGAATTATAGAGGTTATAAGGCAGTCAATGGGCTTCAAATTCACTAATACTAGTCAAAGTGGGCTTTGTGGTGCTTTCCCTGGGGACGGGTATAGTATGGAACTGCTTTTTATATTGATTCTCTATAATTAGTCACCCATGAGTCTAAACATGTTTCAGTTATGGTTTATAGAGAAATCTTACCTAACTGTTAGTAGTGCCTGGCCTACAGGACTCTATCAAGTAACGGCTGAGCCTGAGGAGGGTCATTAGAACTGAATGACTCTAATTAACAGTTTTAAAACAATATGCTCAGAGCCTTGATCTGACCCTAAATAAAGTCCAGAGAATAGGATGATGTCTAATCATATTCGATCATGATAATTATGAATAAATAAAATGTCTATTGGTCATGTTACTGGCCCTTTAATGTTGCATTCATCGATAAAAGCATATTTTGAAAAGCAAAGCACTTATCTAGATTTGAACCTACATGTATATCAACCTTATATGCCGATACACTTATTTAGTATATGTTGCTATATAGAATGACATACATAAATCAATTTAATAGAAGCTGTTACTGCTGAAGCCTATGGGGTCAGAATTTGGACAAACATGCCATAATTAATTGTACGTATACATTTCAAATAACTCAGAAGTTAGTCATTTCAAATCAAAGTTACTTCAAACAAAATTAAGGTAGAAAATAACGACCAACCTAATTTATTTATCTCAGGAAATAACAGAAACTCAAAATCACCAGCCTAGGCAACTTTAAAACAATGTCTCTTTGAACTCACGGCATTTTGACTGGTTCCTTAGCTGATTCAAATATTAGCTCACGATACTATAATTAACATCAATTAGCGTATTTATTATAAAGATTAAACAAGGTGGATTGTTCAACCTACATCGATATTGCATGTGTAAGGCTACAGAAACCTACCTTCTGGGGGTACAGTTATTTAATGGCGAGAATCCGGACGTAGACCACTAATAATACTGGCAAAGCTATCGAAAATTAACCAGATTTGAACGGTAAAAGATTCTACTATAATTACTTTATATGCACTGTATAGTTTAATTATTTTGCAGCTGATAGATATAGTCAGAGAACGCTGACACACACACAGATATACACACACTGATAAAAAGGAATACCCTACATCCACCAAAAACAACCCGATAAATCAATATTGTCGAGAAGATATTGATTTAATGAGATGGAATCACTTTTGCTTTACAATGAAACTCACATTCCGGAGTCTGAAGTGAGAGAGCTCCGGAAATGAGGAAATGATGCCTAATGAACCAAACAAAATTAATGAGGGCAATGATAAATAAGTAGTTCACTCAATAAATAGGAAGGAAACAGTGAGGTGACAATGATTAGATGAATGATTGTTACGATCAAGGATAGCTCACAGGAATTTGCAATAGCAACAGGTGCGTCTGGACAGGTGTCACAACAGTAAGTTAGCCTCGTTTCAGAAGCGAGAAATTAATGAAGTAGCATACATAATAGCGTCATGCATAGGGACGTCATTGCCACTGGTCAGTGTCTCTGTGAATCGCTTGTTTGTTTGTTGGGGTTTATGTCCTAGCAATATCTGAGGTCATATCAGGACATGTACCGACTTGTCACGGTGCACATGCATGGCAATTTGTATAGTGCTTCCCAACTGGGAGACCAGGTTGCTGGCACCATGACCCGATATCCCACTCAGTCATATTATCCTGAAACTGAGCAAACCCGCCCATGCCCTACCCTAGTAATGCCAAGAGCCATGTAATTATGCATTGCATGTTTTAAAACAAACCACTTGTAATTTTCAGTTTTGTATCTTCTTTTTAAATTATGCATTGCATTTTTGTAGACCTTAACATTAAAATGTGTTTTTTTTTGTCACGGGCTAGATAATTCTAGCTCAAAGTTCCCAGGCCTTGTCTGTTATTGCTGTGTCTGTGCCTATTTCCCAGAATTCCTCACCATTTGGTCACTCACAGCCGTTAACAGCTTGTCACCAACTAAATAAAAGATTCACCTCTACACATAGTAGGGGTGAATGACAACCCTGCTTAAATCCGAGCAAAAACTGCTTCAGGAGAATTAAATAACCCAGGATGTCATTGTCCCAGTGCACAGTTTATATTTATATTGGCTAAAAGTTGAGAAATTGGGAGATAATGCAGAAAAGAAATAAGGCGGCATCAGAAAGCTCTTGATTCAAGTTTTAAAATCTATTAATCTACTAGATTTAATCAATTCTTCAGTCACAGGTAGTGGGTAAATATAAAGAGTGACGTGAAGAATATATTTTGATTCTTAGATTAAGAATGTATGTGGTAATTTCCTTTACACAGCCTTCCGAACCATTTTTAATGGGTTGTTCAGGAGCCCTGCCTCATGGCTGTAGTAGTAACTATCCACCAACCAGCTGCAGAGAAGGAGGAGGAAATTGAGAGGAAGAGACAGAAAGGGAGAGACAGAGAGAGGGAGAGTGACATGGGGAGGGAGAGGGGGTGAGGTGAAGGAGAAAAAGAAGTATAGAAAGGAGTGCAATAAAACATAAACAAAAAGCCTACTCATTAAGGAACTCGATCATTGACATTCGGGCCCGGCTTGTCCTCTCCTGCTGGAGGAAAGTGTTGAGCAGTTCGTCCTCGTCGTCCTCCTCCTCCAACCGGCCCACTTGCGCACTACAAAATAGGGTAATACACGGGTGCACAAAGCCGCTTAAGCACTAAACAACCAAAATAACCAAAAAGGGGGCGGGTGATGGGGGGGGGGGGGGCAAAATGCAGGTCTTGTCGATGTACGTAACGAGCAACTATTTAGTGAGGAGCAACATGCGCAGATACATGTGTAGGCCTACATATATAGATACATACACATATGTATTTAAATACACGAAGACAAGGGCATAGGTTGGGATTTTCAGATAATACGCAGGTGGAATACAATTCTATTGGATAAAACGTGACGTAATAAAACGCTATAAAACATCAGCTATTTTAATTTACAAAATATAAACTTGTAATTTCAGTTGGTACACAGCTGCGTACATGAGTATATGGAAACTACACCCCTGACACACACACACATACACATACCCGCATATAAGCATCTATACATATATATATAATATATCTGTATAATATATGTATTATATATATATATAATGCATGTATCTATGTATATATTTCTGTATGCATCTATGGATATATGTATGGATATATGTATGGATATATGTATGGATATATCTATGGATATATCTATGGATATATCTATGTACATATCTATGTACATAGAAATGTATATGTGTATGTGTATATATAAAGGGTAAATGGGTAGCTAGAGATGGTTGATAGTGATAACAAAACTATTTAAAGAACAAACAACTACTATGAATACAGAGGCTGAAACATTCTACATTGTGTGCTTTATGGAGTTTCTGAGCGACTATAATTAGAGCTATGAGGGCAATGGCCTAATTGGTCTGTCATAATAATTACTATTATAATGTACATCCCATTTGATACTTACTTAAATCACCATTTTAGTAAAAAAGATATGTTCATTCAATAAACAACTTTTGTCAGCACGCAGGCATTGGTATTTAGGCCATGTAACATTACAATGTTTACATAACTGGATTTGCCGTGTGAAACAGCACATATAAATATGCATTGATAGTAATTTAGGATTAAACATTGATTGTACATATAGATGCACATCGATACGTGAGAAATAATTATAGATAATATTGTGATTTATCAAATCTTTTCATTATGACGTCATATCATGGATAACTTCGTTAACGCTGCATAAAACGCACATATTTTATGTCTAGATATCAGAGAGCGTGATTTATAAAAAGCATAATGCTTATCATATTGAATTGCTTTCGCTTATTAAAGCTGCATAGTCCGCTGCTTATTAAAGCATTCAATTTAAAAAATAAAACAGTTATCTCGATTTATCAATAAATATCCAACATGAGTACTGGTGCACTTAACAAGCATTTATTGCTGCATAAAGGGGATGCTAAGTCAATGTAATAGAACCTGTCACTGCTGAAGCCTATGGAAGGTCAGAATTTTTACAAGCATGGCAACATTGTTTATACTTCAAATATTTTCCAAGTTACCCATTTGAAATCAAAATTACTTCAAAGTAAAGCAAGATAGATTAAAATGATCAACTTAATATGTTTTCTATAATAAAAAAAGGCAGAAGCTCCAAACTATCGGACTATGCAACTTTAAATATAACACCTGAAAGATTGATTCAGTTGGGGATGAAAACACCACTCAAACAGAAAGCATGGATAGGAGGGGGATCACAACCTATAGTATAAGGAATAAACACAGCCTACTTCTTACAGACTATATATGTACCCACGTATATACTAAGTATATACTATGGAATTGCACCAGGGGTTTCCTGGGGGATTCACAGGATGGTTTGTGACCGATCTGCTAGATGGCGCCGGGCCCCCGAGGTACCCAGCGGGCGCCTGCTGGCCGCGTCAGTTTGTGTCAACCGATCAGTGTAGCCTTAGGTCGCTCTCACTTCAAAAACTTTTCAACTGCCCCGGTACCTCAGTACCTTCTGCTACACCCACCTAGTTTGTCTCTACAGATTACTTACTATTACGGGCAATGCCAAAGGCTTACTGTGCTTTCTGTAGCCTTGTGCACCAAGAACCCGTCAAGGATAACTGCCAGTTTCGGGAGTCTGCGAAACAGACGAAACATACACGACTTCTAAATCAAACAAGATTGCGGATGGCGGGAAACCTGTAACCGTCAAATCCGAGCTTCAAACATCAGTTGTCCAGGGGGACGACACTATTGAGGAAGAAGGGAATTCAATGCCTGCATAGAGAAGCTCCAGAGTCGGAAGCGGCTAGCGGAACTTGAGAAAAGCGAGCGGGAGCTGGAAGACGACATCGCGAGATTGACATCAGCGCGGACGATGAGACAGCCGGATGACCGCCAGCGAGAGAGGGATTGACCGATCGGAGCCCGAGCACTAGGAGAAGCAGACATTCATGGCACGGAGCTCGATGAAACGACGGTCACCATCACACAAAAGGAGGAGGCGCTGCTACTGTCACCGGGCATCCAGCTCAACTTCTCCGTACGACCGTTCAGTGAGCCATGAACGCAAGCCGCGAAGTAAGTGGTCGCTCCGAAGACATGTGGAAGGCAGGAGTTGGAGTTTTACATCATGGCAACATCTAAGGTCATATCAGCTGGAGGACGGGAGAGAAGAAGCTCTCACCATTCAAATTGATCGAAGCAACTGTCAATTGGATGGTGGCCTCCAAGGAGACCGATGGAGATAGACTGTTACGTATCTTGCAACAGTTGGGCTATATTGCATGCTAAGGCTAATTGGGCACGTTCATAGAGAAAACGCATGTAAACTACAATCGCGCCATCAGGAGGCTAGCCATCTCCGAGGGGTATGAGGCCTTCTCCTCGGGAAATTCAGAGGTGGCCCTAAAATATTATGCTTTTGAGTATATGCGGAAGTAGGGGGTCTCTTCCACCAATAACCCGGTTAGGGGGAGCCACAGTCGATTGAGGCAGCATTTCACAAAGGATGGGAAAAAAACATGTTTTTCGTATAATAAGGAGGAGGGATGCAGCCAAGACGACCGCGCCTGTAACAGCCATTGGTGCAGCTGTTGCGCGAGTAAGTGGCACATCAGAAGCAAGTGCAGCAAAGAATAAGGGGTTGTCGGCAGTCCGGCAAGGCGCGTCTCGAAATTGTGCTCGGTGGACCGATGTACTGAGGTTCAGTCAGGTTCTAGCGTTATGGCATATTGTGCTGCCCACTCGACTCCTGTTTCCACTACCGACTTCCAGCCCCCAATTTCTCCTGACCATGCGAGTTTGGGCAGTTTGTGTGCTAAACGTGTTGCCTGTGAGGAGCGTGTTGTTTGTGTTCTCTCTCGCAAGCCCTCTGTCAATGATAATGATGGCCAGCCATGTTCGGCCCCAGTATTTAATGTCAATGTTGGTCACCCCAATTCGGCCGCCCTAGCTGATGTAACCGATAATCCGTTATACCCAGTTTTGGCCTTTGTGTGTGATAACGGTGCTTGGGCCATCAACAGTGACAACGATCAAACACGTGCCTTGGTCCTCGGCCCCGTTGTGGGAGGCATGCCACAATGCCCGCTAATAAGCAGCAACTGGTTCCGTATGGCTTAGTCCGACGTGGAAATGCATGTTGTCGCCTACGATGAATTCAATCCATCGGCCAACCCTACCCGATTGATCATCTCTTTAGCCTGCTTGAAGGCGGCTTGTACATGCGTTCATTATACCCCAGTCACACAAGGCCTGCGTTCACTTATGATCGATTCGCGACTTCAAAACGTCCTCATTGCGCCCTCCTTAAGTGCTGGCGCCATGAGGACGCCAACCTCCCGGTGTCCATTTTGGAAATTTTGGACACAAGGAGGTTGCAAGTGCTGCACATTTATAGTGTTCTAATGCAACTTCGGCTACATGCCCATCAAATTTGCAAACTAAAGTCCCAACTTTCTGTTTTTCTCGGCAAGCGCAAGGCCCCTCGGAAGGACCTCGAGAAAGTAGGCGGTCATCTCGCCCACTGTGCTACAGTCGTCCGCGGGTTCGCTCCTTCTCGACGAGGCGATTCGGCAGCTGCGGAAGCCCTACTAACAATTCCGCCTCAACGAGGAGTTCTTGTCGGACCGCAGATGGTGGCTGGATTATGTCGACTCGTTTAATGGGTATGCAAAATTCCTGGGCTCTCATGCAGCTGCCGTCTCGGTCTACAGCGATGCTTCCGACTGGGGCTTCGGAGCGACTCACTCGGATGACTCGTTGGTCAGCTCGTTCTCTCATCACGAGCCCGGCCTGCAGCCTGTGGTGAGCCACCACCTCGCCGCCTCAGGGCGGAGTTTCATATTAATTTTAAAGAAATGTGGGCTGTGGTTGCCGCTGCACGATGCTGGGGCCATCTCTGGCAGGACAAATGCGTCGTCTTCGTTAATGATAATAATACCTTTCAGGCTGCCCTTACGACCGGCTGGTGCGCCAACAGACAAATCATGGTCTGGGTTAAAGAGCTATTTTGGACTTCTGTTAAGTTTAACTTAGATATAAAATCTATTTATATAAAGAGTGCTGACAATATTACCTGTGATGCTTTGAGTAGGTGGCATGATGCATCTAGTATGTGCCACATTACCTGCGCTGACCCTTCAGGTCCCATGTGTTGTATGCATGTTTTCCAATGACTTTCTTCTGAATACAGGTCTGGTTGAGCTGGAGGGAGAGGTCAGGGTCATGAGCTACCAGTTTCACTTGTCCAATTCGAGAACTACTCGGTCTGTGCAGGTCCGAAGTACCTCCTGTTCATTGAGGAGTTCCATGGTCTTCTATCCGCATTACCATGCCCCTCCTCGCAGGTCTCTTTGTACATTGTTTGGCTTGCTCGCACTTGAAAATTCTCATAGATTACTAATTACATCAGTGCATTAAATTTGTTGCTCAAGGCAGAGGGGTTCCCGGCGATTGATTTCTCCTCCCACCAGATCAGGACAGTTTTGGTGGGGGGCTAAGCGAGTCCTGGGGTGCGCTGTGAAAAGGGTTGCCTCACTGCTCCCCAGGGAACTTACTAGGATGTTTGACCTTATGTTGGGCCGAGAGGGCCACGTATGTACCCGTGCCGCTATCCTGGTGAGCTTTAGAGCCTTACGCCGTAAGTGCCAGCTTACGGATTCAGAATCAGTATTGAGGTGTTCTGACTTCTGTTTCTACAATTGGGGGATGCTGATCTGTCAGGTCGAAAACCATCCAATTCGTGGAAAGGGAGCTGCTGATCCCGGTGGCACTAGTGCCGAACACCACCCTTTGCGTGGTGTTTTGGGTTGAAAAACATTTTGAGCAGGTGGATGCCGCTCGGCACGCTACATCATTTCAGATTCCTTCTGGAGAGGGCCGTTATAAACCCCTAGACTACGCTACTTTGCAAGCTACAATTAAGATCTTCTCTGCTGAAGCCGGCCTTGATGCTGCCAACTTCTCTTGCCATTCGCTCTGGCGGGGCGGGTAGGGTGTATGTTTCTTGCTCTGCAAGGCGCTATGATCGACGAGCTCAAGGTCCGAGGCGATTAGTCCTTGGACTGCGTCTACAAGTACATTTATATTTCTTCCCCTTATCCCCTCTTTCTTTCTGTCTGGTTGTGTCTCCGACTTTGCCATTTGAGGCCCAGCCATATATGCGGATGTAACGGAATTGCACCATGCTGTCCCCAGGGGTTTCCTGGGTGATTTGCAGGATAGTTTTCAGCCGATCCGCTAGATGGCACCAGGACCTCCAGGTACCCAACGGGTGCCTGCTGGCCACGTCAGTTTGTGTCAACCGGGGAGTGTAGCCTTAGGTCTCTCTCACTTCAAAAACTTTTTCTCTTATTCTTCTGTTCTTATTTGATCTAGGTAGGGCATTTGAGGCCCAGCCAGGTGCATTATCTACGTATTATATTATTCTAATAAATGATGTACCCACCACTTGCGTTTCCCAGTGCTATTCTTACATATATCTATATATAAATACAATTTAATACAATGTGTTGCTGCTGAAGTCCATAGTGTCAGAATTTCAATGTCCATGCATAAATTAAGTTTGCATGTTTTCACTTCAAATAGCTCTAAAGTTAACCATTCATGATAAAGCAAAAACTAAAATAATACAAATAATATTACTGATCACCCGAATATATCTCTTAAATATATCTCTTAAAACCGAATATATCTTTTTTTTGTTAATGGCAGAAACAGAAAGCCATTGCATTATACAAAGTTAACAAATACAGGCGAAGATAAGGGTGCATGCGATGTCGTGGCATTCACATTAGTGTGATAATGTACCGTTTCCTACACACAGGTTGCTAGTAAACCAAACATAATGTCAAATGCACTTAAAGCTAGGGTTATTCCTGACCCGCAAACCACGAGAGTTTGATGACGTGTGTAAGGTTATGACGTCATGCGGCACGAATAATGGCGGTGATGCCAGAAAGAGACGGATAGTCACATTCAAAGCAATGCAAAGATAAGTACTAAAAGTGTCCTGGTGGATAATTTAAAGTAATCAGGTGGTGTAGAGAACTATCACGTTTTGATTTTGTGCAGAACTTGGTAGTAGGCGGACAATAACACTAAGAAGGACCAAATGCATGTTCATGCATATCACACATCATATGGTAATGATTGCACATGTTCCCTTAAGGATATTTGAGATTGTGAATTGCATGTTAGAAAATACAATAATTGACATAACGCAATGATACTAGGGAGTACCCTACACTATTCCTTGTTTGGGTAATATGTTGCTATGGACGAAGGAAGTCAGAGAATGTCATATAGATATGATTTTATATATATATATATATATGTATATATATATATATATATATATATATTATATATATATTTATATATATGAAGAGTTCAGGCGCAAAACCACGTAAATACCAATCCAAAAATGTAGTTTAAATGAAAGATTTTACCTGAAAATAAGTTTTAATTCTGACTTATTCCACTTTTCATATGAAAACATGGTGATCGAGCAATGAACAAAAGAGTAGGAAAATAAAATAATTAATTTTTGAAGTTTTGATTGCAATTATTATATCCATTTTTGGATTGGCGTTTACGTGGTTTTGCGCCTGAACTCTTCATATATATATAACAATTACTTTGTATATTGATGCTATTTTCCACTATATATATGTTTAATAAAATATAGTAGAGTGTAGAATCAACATCTAACATAACTCCTATATGGTTCTAGTAGGTAATTTGCTTTAGTGGGATATATACATATACTATATATAATTAAATAAAGTAGAGGGTAGCATAAATATATTTATATTTAGGCACATATTAGAACTTTGACTAGTCACCCTAATTTTTGCACAGGAATTTATGTTTTCTTCTGGATACCCATTTCACCTTACACTACCCTAATTTACCCCAATAATATAAATAGCACAAGTAGCACCCAACGGGGAACCAGCGAACTCGGGTGAATTTTCTTCGTGGGGCAATGCGGCGCATACCGGAAGTAGCAGAGCCCACTGGTTCCAAGTCGGTGCCCTAGTGAGCGGGTATCACCTGCTGGGAAGGTAGTACTATTCGATTATCTTTCCCCTAAAGGTCACCTACATCTGGGGACCACCCTCCGCCAGCCCTCCTCACCCTTCTTCCAACCCCACCCTAAAAACCTTTCCCTAACCCCCGACACAGATTCCCCCCCCCCCCCCCCCCCCCCCCCCCCCGCCAATCAAAAGCCACCCAGGGAGACATTGATAGCCCCGAAGGAAGGCAGCGCAGTTGACCAGTTTGGTTCTGCATATATCTGGTTCCCGGTGGTGATACCTAGGGACAAGCCCTCGGGGGGGGGGGGGGGGGGGGGGGGGCGGGGCAACGGCCCGTACTGGCCTAATCCCGGTAGAATGTAACGGTACCGACCGGATGTACAAGGGATTGTGGGGGGGGGGGGGGGGGTGGGCGCGCACCTCACGTGTGTAATTAGGCGCTGAGGGAACAATGGGGAATACTGCTAGAAAAACATGTCAGTTTTCCACGTTACACCTTTTGTGGGACAAACTAATACTTTATTAACAGGGACTCCAAACAGATCACCTTATTGACAGTACTGTTTTGAACATATAATATAGATAGACATATATATATAGATACATGTTGAGATATATATATATATATATATATATATATATATTTATTCAGAGGAGAGTGGAGATGACATGGCATCTATACTTTCGCATACAGAAATATATAATAGGAAACAGAGAAATATGATTAACTAGAACCGTAGAGTTGTCTATAGTCGTATAATTAAATCTATGTGTATATGTAATACACATATGTCACTACAGCAACATGGGTGCATCATTAATCATAGACTTGCGTTGCATAGCATGACCATATATCAGTTTGTGCATTTTAAAGCTAATTGGGTTATTCCCATTGGTCAGAAAACCTAGGAAACACAATACAGAGTGCATCTGCATAGAAGTAGAAAAATATTGAAACCTTAAGTATTCCAGAGTTAACATTAGAGAGGGTGTTTACTGGGAGAAGACAATGAGAAGTATATGCATCAAATATCCATAGTGAGAAGAACAATCAGAATGCATTGGCACGCAATATTATGTATGTAGACAATATATTGTACATCGGCAATATATCGTATGTAGATCAGAATGCTTCATAGGCATCACACCTTGACGTATCACAAACTTGGCATAACCAACAAAGGAGAGTGCAGTGAATATTTTGATGTGCATGCTTCATTCTACGAGAGGCATGCATAATTAAAGCTGCATAGTCCAATGAAATATCAAATTTTCAAAACCAAACCAATTATCTAGATTTGATTTTACATATCTAACTTAGATACTGATGCACTTATGAAACATTTGTTTCTGCATAGAAGGCAATACTGAGTCAATTTAACAGAACCTCTGACTGCAGAAGTCTATAGACCTATTTCAATGTTTGTAAACATCGTGTGTGCGCACGCAGCTCGGCTGGAGAACGAATGCACACTGCCACTGAGTTTGCCAGTACGCGCAGTGCAAAACGTTTATTTTATTCAAAATTAATAGAAATTCAGAAACCTAACCATATAAATTTAATATAATCTATTCGTTGAATATGTTTTCTATATGTATTCCAACTTCCAAGCAGTTTATTTCTAGGTGGTGTGGCTTTAGAGATATTTCACTTTTTATGTATGAAGAATGCTCACGGCCATTGACAATGCACTGAATTTGCCGGTGATGCGGATTCCGAGGGACACCAGTTTGCCAGGGACACTTCCATTCAAATGCATTGTTAATGGCCGTGAGCAAATCTTCATACAGAAGAAGTCAAATATCTCCAAAATTACACCATCTAGAAACAAATCGCTTGGTACACATATAGAAAACATCTTTACCATAAAGTCTATATTAAATTTATAAGGTTAGGGTTCTTGAATTCTATTAATTTTGAATAAATGGTCGTCAATGGTCGTGAGCAATGTTCATACAGATAATACAGAAGAAGTCAAATATCTCTCAAATTACACCATCTAGAAACAAATCGTTTGGTACACATATAGAAAACATCTTTACCAAAAACATTATATTAAATTTATAAGGTTAGTGATGATGCTGTTCGATTTTGATGCATGTGCAGAAGCGATGTGTCCCTCGCAAACTGGTGTCCCTGGGAAACTGCAACACCGGTACGCTTTTTGCGCTCACAACGCACTGTCATAGGTATATAGACAACATTAAAACCACCCTAACTATCACAGTAATTTAAGATTTTTGGTGCTTTGAAAGCAAATTTATCTTGTTTCTATTAAATAGTTCAGATCTTTCTCTACAATTTCACATTCAGGTTTTTTTTTATCAGCCAATTTGAAGTTCTTGAATTTATTTTGCGAAAATAGTTTTTGAGGCCATGATCTGGTAAGGCTAACACTGGCACTGACACTCAGAATATCCCAACTTTCACTATTATCTCTGTTTTTAATACTTTCAGCGTAAATTGCTCTTAGGTTACATTAAATACATCAGATCTTCCTCTTCAATCGCGCATTAAGATATTTTTAATCGATCCAATGAAAGCTTATAAATTTATTTTACAAAAATAAATGCTCCGCATAGACATAGCATTGCTGCAGCACACATCACTGCGGTGTTTTACCCTTCGCGGGCAGTTTGCCGGTACGCGCAGTTTAAAACGTAAGTTTTATTCAAAATTAATATAAATCCAGAAACCTAACCATAGCAATTTAATATAATCCTTTTGGTAAACATGTTTCCTATGAGTATTCCAATCAGTTGGTTTCCAGGTGGTGGGGTTTTAGAGATATTAAACTTTTTCTCTATGAAGATTGCTCATAGCCATTGAGTTTGCAGTGTGACCGGATGTTGTCCTGCAGCCAAGAGACGCGCGCACTGACCTAGATACACATGCTGACGTCATATGAAATTGGTCAATGGTGTCAGAGTTTTGGCAAGCTTGCCAAAACTAATTTTCCATGTTTGCACTCAAAATATCTAAAAGGTTTACCACTTAAAATAAAAGTAACTTTGAACTAATGTAAAGTAGATACTTGTGATCAATCTAATATATTTTTCTCAGAAAAAATACAGAAATTCAAAACCATAGGACTATGCAACTTTAAGCTCCGTAACGCTCGATAGACATGCGCATTCAGGCCAGGTTGCACACGTGCGTTAGCCACGATATATACCGTGCTATATTTTAATGGACACATGTGTGTTTCACATGTGGGAAAACGATAAGGCACCTGAGATTGAAACTTGGATGGAAAGAATAAAAATAACTAATTGTTCATTTTGGATTAATTGAATATGAGATGCGTCTGCTATCTGTGTGCATATATACATATATATATATATACACACACATATATATATATGTATATATATATATATATACATATATATAAACAGCAAGCAGGGTGTCCATATAGAAACCAGTGTGGAAAGAATAAGAGTAACTAATTGTATGTTTTCGATTAATTGAATATGCTTATATTTATATATATATATGTATATGTATATATAATATTAATAGTTATTATTTTACAGGCATGACCCTCTTAGTCTTATCTAATCTCTACATACTTCCATGGCAGTTTTTACCCAGGTGTGTTGAGAGCAGCGTGGGAGAGAGTTGGTTGTGTCGGCGTGCAGCATACCAGGTTATGAGTTGTCTGTGTTTACTTGACAAGACAGGCGAACAATTGCTAGATGCATTCCGCTCAAGGATAGCACACGTGACCACAACCACGTGACCACGGACAGGTGACCAAATACCACGTCAGGTGGGAGTGGGGAGTGGGGGTAAGGGTGAGCATGATGGTGAGCGTGAGGCGGTGGGTGGTGCATGGGTGTTGGTGTGGGTGATGGGGAGTAGGATGGTATGTGGTGGGGGACGGTGGATGGTGCTGAGGGAGCCGGAAAATGTGAACAGCAACAAACTCGGACGATGTGGGTTACAGGTGGTGTGGGTTACACATTGGCGTGTGGGGGTGGGGGTGAGGGTTACAGGTGGTGTGGGCTACACGTGGGTGTGGCGGGGGGGGGGGTACATGTGGTGTTGGTTACACGTGTGTGTTTATTACACATCGATGTGTATGGGTTACACGCGGGGTATGGGTTCCACGCAGGGTATGGGTTACACGCGGTGTGGGTTACACGCGGTGTGGGTTACACGCGGTGTGGGTTACACGCGGTGTGGGTTACACGTGGTGCAGACCTGGGCAGACAGGAGGTGTGGGTACGTGTGTACAATGTGGACTCACTCGTGCTCTTGGACTAGCTTTTGTATGAGAAGGTGACTCTGTGTGGACTGGCTGCTGCAATGGAAGAGACCAGACGGAACATAAGGAGAGCTAGTGAGCCAGCTGCTAGGAACCAGCGAGCCGGCCGGTCGGAACCAACGAGGAGGCTGCTGGGAACCAGTGAGCTGGCTGCTGGGAACCAGCTAGCAGCCTTCTGGGAACCAGCGAACAGGCTTCTGGGAACCAGTGATTAGGGCGCTGGGAACCAGTGATCAGGCTGCTGGGAAGTAGTGAGCCAGCTACTGAGAACCAGCGAGCGGGCTGCTGTGGTAACCAGCGAGAGGGCTGCTGAGAACCAGCGAGCGGGCTGCTAGGATCCAGCGAGCAGGCTGATGGGAACTAGTGAGCAGTCTGCTGGGAACCAGTGAGCAGGCTGCTGGGAACCAGTGAGCAGGCTGCTGGGAACCAGTGAGCTGGCTGCTGGGAACCACCGAGCATGCTGCTGGGAACCACCGAGCAGGTTGGTGGTAATCAGTGAGCGGGCTGCTGGGAACCAGAGGGCAGCCTACTGGGAACCAGAGGGCAGCCTACTGGGAACCAGCAACCGGGATGCTTGGAACCAGTGAGCAGGCTGCTGGGAACCAGAGAGCGGGATGTTGGGAACCATTGAACAGGCTGCTGGGAACCAGGTAGCAGTTTTCTGGGAACCAGTGAACAGGCTGCTGGGAACCAGATAACAGGTTGCTGGTAACCAGTTAACAGGCTGCTGGGAACCAGCGAGCGGACTGTTGGGAACCAACTACTGAGAACCAACAAGCAGGCTGCTGGGAACCAATGAGTGGGCTGCTAGGAACCAGCGAACAGTATGTTGGGAAACAGCGATTGGACCTGTGAGAAGTAGCCAGCGGGCTGTTGGGAACCAGTGAACTGGCTGCTGGGAACCAGGGGGCAGGCTGTTGAGAATCAGTCAGCGGCCTGTTAGTGTTAGAAACCAGCGAGCAGGCTGTTAGGAACCAGCGAGCAGGCTACTGGGAACCAGCGAGCAGGCTGTTGATCACCAGCGAGCAGCTCAGAGCTGGAAGGAGCGACTCCATCAGCAATAGATAAGCCGACAGCGCTTATCATCTAGAAAGTACTGAGAGTGTCAATTATCTATCGGCCAGCCGACCCAAAACAGACTTTGGTCATGGGCGTGGCTTTTCGCTTCTATATGGAAACTATTTTATAAGAATATGATGACATTTTTGTTCTTGGATAATATATATTATAGATATTTTATATTATATATATTTCACGTTGTGCTATTAACATATACGCGTGCTGGTCGTGATTGACAATAATTTTAGCGAAAGCAAATGATATTTCACAGATGTGTTATGTTGTAAAAATAAATTTAATAAAAGTATGTAGCTACTAAGGAAATTAAGTATGAATAGGACAACTTAATCTTTGGTGTTAATAATAAAGAGCTCTATCTATCCACGTTCAGTCATCCAACTTGTATGTATCTTGCATGTCACATTTAACCAACTCAAAACCAGACCAGACCAAACCAGACAACTCCCCCACTGTATGCCCAAGGCCGAAACCCTCATGGTGACGATTTTACCATGCAAATTGATTTGATACCGATACACTAGCATGCTGAAACCTACCAGAATTTGGAACGCAGACAACAGGAATAAGAAAATCACTTCTGGACAAATTATCACCCACAAAAGAAGAAAAAGAAACTCAACTCACCTGTGGCCTTCTGTGACTCGTTCGGAGATGGGTCCTGAAAGTCGCTCAGTGCCTGGGATAATTAAAATAAAGGGTACATTCCTTACACGCGGTATGCGGTAGGCGGTATGCGAATGCGAATGTGACAAAAATCGAAACGCCTTGAAGCCTATGGGCTACATTCCTTACATGCGGTATGCGGCATGTGGCATGCGAATACTGAATCGGTCCATGTAGCGATCGGTGCGGCATGCGAATACGAATGCCCATAGACAACAGTGTTAGAGAAACCTGACACAATGTGTGTGGGTGTGGGTGAAAGGACCCAAACCGTTTGCATACCGCATGCCGCATACCGCGTGTAAGGAATCCTAGCTTTAATCATTATTCCAGACTCATATTGTAATAAACAAGTAGTAATAACAATGTAGCTTTTTAAACTGGCAGTGTGCATAAACGTTCCTAAATGATGTTGATAGAACATTCTCTATGATGATATCTACTGCAATCCCAGGTAATTTACTCAATTTGATCAAATGTCATTAAACCCTAATGACTATCCTCAGTGATATAGGCCAGGGAATACCTACAGTCTTGGAAAGTAGTGCAAACGCTACTATCAGTATCACTTAAAGTAAATTTGAAGGTTTTTGAGTATGCTTTATGACTTATGCAAGTCCACCTTTCTCCATGTGACGTCGCAGAGCTACTAATAGTAATAATAGCCATCGAGTTCTCAGAGTCTGCTGGGCAGCCCAATCCCGACCTACTGGGTTCAAGCTCAAATAACCCATTCTAAGTGTGAGCGTTCATGACGCTACATCGAATATCCATGTAAGTGTCAAAATCATGTGACCAGATCTTCAAAGTGAATCCTCGGCTTTACTGTGCGTAAAGAAACTCTGGTTACCTTTGCGCTTGCCCTCATCCTTGAGTGAAGGTATGGACGGCGTGGACACGGACTTCATGAGCGGAGACCCGGGGACGTTCAGCGAGGTTCCACCGGGGCTGCCCAGGTCCTGCCCGCCCCCGTAGGCGCACATCAACCTGTCTCCATCAGGCACCTAGAAGGGAGACGGACATGCGAGTGTTAATAACGGCCAGCTCATAAAGACAGCAAATAATGAACAATAGCAACGATATAACACAAAATACTCACTGTGCAAACCGGCACATCACACTGTGTGTTAATAATATTATATCCGTTTTTTTTTTAAGCACACACAAAATAATATATTTTAATTTAATTAATCTTCATGTGTATAATCCAATAGGTTTTGATATTTTGTAAGTAGATACATATGTTAGATTTATCAGTATAATACACTTTAATTCAAGTAAGGTGGCATAGTCCGATGGTTTTGAGTTTCTGAAATTGTTTGAGATAAATACATTAGGTTGATCATTATTATGTACCTTACTTTATTTAGCTTGAAGTAACTTTTATTTTAAGTGGCTAACTTTTGAAATATTTGAAGTGGAAACATGCTAAATTAATTTTGGCAAGCTTGTCAAAACTCTGACCCCATAGGCTTCTGTAGTAACAGGTTATATTCAATTGCCTCAGTATTCCCTTCTGTGGGGTGACAAATGTTTAATAAGTACACCACTATCTAAGTTCGACATGTAGAATCAAATTGAGATAATTGTTTTGGTTTTGAAAATTTGATATTTTCATCGGACTATGCAGCTTTAATCTTCAGTTGGAAAATTCGATGGGTTTAAATTGATAAATGTATAAAATTGATCGGGAACTCTATTTTTATTTAGTTTGTAGCAACACTTGTGTTTTACGGGGTGAATTTTTGGAGCTATTTGACGTAAAAACATGCTGAGTTAATTTAGTCCTAACAACAAGAATAAAATAATGTTATTTAATTCATTTTCAGTTAAAGGTGCTTAAATATATTAGATTGATTGCCATGATCTGCATTGCGATAGTTTGAAATACATTTAATTATAAATCAACCTGCATAGTATATATAACAAAGTGGCAATGCATTAACAATGAGGTGCTCTTTAATTCGCAATTTCTTCTGTTTTGGGTCACTGACGTGCTTGTTGTTGGGGAGGGGGGTGTCTTTGCCATATTCCGAATACCTTAATTATTATTTTAATTTACCTTTCATTTCAAGTAACCATTAGCTATACCCTATAATAAATCACAAAATGTGTCTTGACTAGTGATATATAACCTTTGAGCAGTGAGCCTCCCCCAATCCCTCCCCGCCCCCGACCCTCCCCCTCCCCGTCCCCAACCCTTCACCATTCCCGATCCTTTCCCCCTCTCCATCCCCAATCATCTCCCCCTTCTCACCCCAAATTCTCACCCCCGTCCCCGCCCCAATCCTCTTCCCGCCCCCAAATCCCCCCTCCGCCGCTGCCCTCAATCCTCTCCCCGCTCTCCACTCCCAATCCCCTCCCCCTCTCAGTCCCCAACCATCTCCCTCCTCCCTTCCCCACAATCCTCTCCCTCTTCCCGCCCCCAAGTTACGTCATGGACAATTAAATTCTGAAAACACAAGATTGACATCATTGGAATCTCTGGCAGTTTCTTTAAGTTGCGAGCGTATCAGATGTGTATAGAGAAGACATTAGACATAATAATATAACTCCGCCTATCAGACGGGATAGCTGTACTCCCCCCCCCCCCCCCCCTGCTGCTTTAGGGCCACGACTATTCCGGTATATATGTCGGGTGCTCCTTCCATGCGAAGTCGATGAAGGTGCCCTGACCTACTTCCTTAGACGCTCACAGCGCAACCATCCCACCTGGTGGGAGATGCCGACACTAACCCACATCTCCATGATGAACTGCCACGTGTGCAATCTCCACCATCGCGCCTTGGGCTGAGTGCGATCTCCACAACAGCTCGCACAGCAGTAAACGCCATCATGCCCTGAACGCCTCTCCTGTATAAATCATGTGTTATCAATCAATCAATCAATAGGATACAGCTATAATAGGCATTGGGCCTGTTAGCCGCTCTTAATTAATAGAAATCGAGACAGTTCTTCAGATGTGGTGAATTGTAGCAACTGTCACTGGCTCCAAGATATATGTAATGCTTGATCAGTATGCATCCAGTTGGGACTTGAAACAGTTCACCAACTCTGCTGCTACGACACTCTCTGGTGAGTCATTCCACAGGTCAACCACCCTAAAGCCAAAAAAGTTGTGTCACAGGTCCAGTCTGGAGTACCGCTTCCTCAGCTTCAGGGAGTGTCCTCTGGTCCTGGTGTTGGAGTCTCTGATAAGGGGGCTGCCTATCTTGTAGATACCATGGAGATATTTGAATACTTCAATCATATCCCCCCGGGCCCATCTGTAGTACATGCTTGGGATCTTCAAATGGTGCATACATTGTTTGTAGGGTATTTAATCGAATCCATGTACAAGCTTCATTGCCCTTCTTTGGATCTTCTCAATTGACTCAGCATCCTTCCTGTAGAGTGGTGACCACACAGCATTTCCATATTCCAAAAGTGGACGTGCAAGGGATGTGTACAGTCTGTGCACAACATCTTCGTCTAGGTATGTGTACGATCTTTGAATGATGGCCAGAATTCCATTAGCTTTGTTGGCGGCTTCCTGGATGTGGTCGCTGAATGTCATATTGATGTATCCTGTATAAATCATGGTATATCGATGTACCCTGTATAAATCATATGTGCTATATCGATGTATCATTGCATCACTCATTGGGACTGTAATCAATTCATTTTCAAACAATGTTGTCTGTGTCAAATACAACCGTGTTGCAATGGGGGATTAACACTGCTCTACATCTACATCCCTGTAGACCTAGGTCTCAGTCATAGACTGACTGGGAAAGCAGATTCAGAATTTTAATTAATTTAGTTTTGCACTGAGTCAAACCAATTCCTAACTAAATATATGCTTGTCGTGGCTCGGCATTACTAGGATAGGGCAAGGACTTGTCGGTTCAATATGAGGATAATGTGACTAAGTCTAGTAAATGGGATATCGAGTCATGGGGCTGGCAGCCTAGTCCTCTTGATGTGGCAGCACTATAAAGTCAGCATGAGTTTGACAGCCACAAGTCAGTACTTATCCTCATGTTGCCAGAACGTAAAATCCCAATAAACAAATAAAACCAGCACTATCTGCCGATAATTAAACTGCCAGTCCTATCTCAGACTGGCGGGAACACGCCCCCCCCCCCCCCCCCACCCTCCACCCAACCCCAGCCGGGGAAATTTGCGCTTCATATACCTGAGAGAGCAATGACAGTTGGTAATGTCAGTTGGTAATGACAGCCAGACAGTTTTTGCCGGATCCATTCACTAAACAAAATAGATAATTCCTGACAGAGGATTTCCTTTACCGCCTACTAACTGATTACTACTAAGTACTAGTACTAGTTTGCTGATCCCGGGTTCACTAACTGTGAGAGTTTATTTATACACAATGTTGAATGTACAATGCAGATGTTTTCTTTCTGCCAGTTAAAGCCACCTTAGACCAAAATAGTGAACTTACCCTGATAGCCAACCCACTGAACCTCCATCTTAATTTACTAATATTAATAATATAATATATTGACCCTGCCAAAGACCCTATAATACTAAGACGGCTCACTCAGCCCGTACTGTGTAATCAAAATGATCAAACTCACCACTTGGTGCGCTGGCTGTTCTCTTGGTTAAACAGTTGCTATATTATATGTATAAATGTATAAATGAATGTGAAAGATGTGTGATGATGGTGATGATGATGATGATGCTGATGATGATGTATATTTGTTCATAGCAATTTCATAGTGATGTGTATTCATACTTACCTATCTTATGTATGATATAATTG
Organism: Branchipolynoe longqiensis; assembly: GCA_030323885.1. Lineage (NCBI taxonomy): Eukaryota > Metazoa > Annelida > Polychaeta > Phyllodocida > Polynoidae > Branchipolynoe > Branchipolynoe longqiensis. The sequence goes on along the minus strand of CM059188.1, from coordinate 53,280,733 downwards.
TATGTGTTGACATGCGAAACACCAACCAGCAGCCGGGCTGATCAAACCCACCACAAGGTGGCACTGCAAAATTTACATTACCATGGGAGAGATAGGGAGTGCGCCGTCTTAGTATTATAGGGTCTTTGACCCTGCCCAGCTACACCTGAATAAATACATGTTCTCCATCTTAATTTACTAATATTATAATATATATATACCCTGGCCAGCTACACCTGATTTAATACAGGTTATCTACAACGTAATGTATAGTCTGGAACACGAGTGCCTCGGCGCTGGAAAAATGGGAGGTTTGGAGGAATAAATTGTAAAAGAAAAAAGAATACAATAATACAATGTAGATATTTGTTTTCGCCCATCGTCATCGCTTGTCCGCTTAGCTGACCATGTTCAGAAAAATACTAATTACACAGACCAGTTGAATAGTTGATAAAGGGTCCAGTCTGCTTGTTTATCCGTTCTGTGACATAGACTTGACAAGCCAGGTGCCACCGTATTGTATTATTATGAGCACGTCGATGTGAGTCGATTAAAATCTAGATATCGGATAATCATGTTTGACACGAAGCTAGCGCCGTGCTTAGTCATGATGCAAAATGTGACACCGATGTATTTATTATTATAATTATTATTATTATTATTATTATTTTCATCATCATCATAATCACATATGCCATATACAGATAATTGTGCATGTAGTGCAAGTAATCCACTTAAAAATAAAGACAAATAAAATACATGTAGAAAAATATAGTTTCCCTTTAAACAAAATTGCTGCGTTTGAATATATCTTAATTCAATCAGACCATTGAAGAGTGGCTGTTAATATATTAAATGAGAGACATACAGGTTCACTCCACTTAGCACTACACCCACTTAACGCTGATTCACTATAGCCCTCTTTTACCCACTTTCTCAGCCTAGAAGCCAAAAGGAAGATGCCAAACACCTCTGCACCCTCCATACATGGGAGATTTTACCAGAATCAAACCTAGGTTCCTGAACTTGCTCTCTCTGATGCACACACCGGGGCGGGAACTTAAAAAAATTAACATAGTTGACCATCATACTCATCCTGTTTATTCACACAATTCCTTCACAACAACACAATGTTATTTAATCCATTAATTCTGTGTTATCCTGACAACGCAGGGTTATTATCCTATATTTATATAGATTATATACACACAACACGGTCATTATAATAAAAGCAATCCTCCATTTCTGATAGACAAATTGGAAATTGACATTTCACCCACCCACACTTAATGTCACATTCCGATTCATTCCACCCACTGGCTGGGTAATTTTATCTGAGCTTTTCTCTTTCTTGTATTCCAACATGGTATGCCCCCCAGCTCTTATGTCTAACCAAAAAAAGTGAATTAATATATAACCATATCTCATAAAACGCATGGCTCAACAGGTCTGGCGGGTGTGTGTGTGTGCGTGTGCGTGTGTGTGTGTGATGGTTGTGTGAGTGTGTGTGTGCGTCTGTGGGCGGGTGGGTAGGAGGGGGAGCATCGAATTGCTCCGATCTGCCCCTTATCAGTGTTGATGAAGGTCCCGGGAACAGCTCAGCCGACGCGGGAATGTCTGTCATGTGTGCGAGGGCAGCTATATCAGAAGAGCTGCTTCAAACATTTTCTTGCAGATTAAGTTCATACCGTCGCAGTGCAGAAGGGGGTATGTGTGGGTGTATGTGTGTGTGTGTAGATGAGAGTGTGTGTAGATGAGAGTGTATATATAGATTATACATACACAACCGCTACACACTGCCACTGTATTCAGGGCGTGTGTTTAGATGAGAGTGTATTAGACATACACATCTGCTAAACACTGCCACTGTATTCACGGTGTATGTGTAGATGAGTGTGTATTATACTAATTTAGGTATCCCAAATGCCTTGCCAATCCACCAATAATCTGTGTGTGGAGCCTTAAAATTCATCATTAACCAAGCCCCCAAAAGTGGTCCAAAGAGAAATTTGGAAATTGGTGAAATTAAGGAAATTGTTATTTTGCGCATCTTTGAAGATGTATATCTTGAAATGTAACCACATCAAACCCCTCAATCTTTTTATTCTCATTGTATAGGCCATGGATTTGAAGGAAAAAATACAGGAAGTCTGATAGGGTGGTTACTTTTAATTTTTGGGGCAATCAAAAATGCTATCTTTACAGTTTTGGGTGGGACCAATTAAGTAACAACCTAAAAAAGTCCATATCTTCTTTAATATTAGAGCGATTTTCACAAATGAGGTGTCATTTTATTTCAAATTAAATATACTAACAGACGAAATCCATTAAATCAAACTCAAAACTATTTTTGAAAATCACTTGGGATACCTATTAAATTATACATACACAGCCGCTACTCACTGTCACTGTATTCAGGGTGTGTGTTTAGATGAGAGTGTATTATACATACACAGCTGCTACATACTGCCACTATATTCAGGGTGTGTGTAGATGAGAGTGTATTACACATCACAGCTGCTACATACTGCAACTGTATGCTGGGTGTATGTGTAGATGAGAATGTATTATATTGAAGTTGGATATGTAGGATCCAATAAGGGCAGGTGCTCTTGGGTTTCTTTTTGGAGAAGCAGGGGAAACAAACTGTTTCATCGGATTATATAACTTTAAGTACTTGATACTAATGATAGTCTCACCACGGTTCCTATTCACTAGGGGTTTGTTGGTTTTTTTCTCCTAGCAACATCTCAGGTCATATCAGGACAGGTACCAACTTTTGGCAGCGTGCACTCATGGCAGCTTTATAGTGGTGCCCTACTGGGAGACTAGGCTGTCGGCACCATGATCCACAATCCCACTCAGTCACATTATCCTGATACTGAACCAACCAGTTCTTGTCCTATCCTATTAATGCTGAGTGCCAGACTAGGTAGCAATTTGGCAACTCATTGGTTTTACTCGGCCAGGATTCAAACCTTCTGGACAAGAAGCACGACACTCTTGCGGATTCAGCCATCGCTTTCGGTTCTATTCACAAGGACTGTAGGTAGACGGGGAAGCATTTGGCAGCAAGATGTTTCCTGGCGTGTGAGTGAAAGAGGCAGGATCGCTTCCTGTTTATTCCCTGTGGGGGTGGGTACGGATACAAGTAGGGGTGTGGAGGAGGTGTGTGGTGACCGAACTCTGTGTGTGTAGTGCATGTTTGTGATGGCGTGGGTGGGGTGGGTAGGGTGGGTGGGACAACTCTCTGCGTGGCATCGGGGTGGGCAGGCGATTTGGGGGTAGGAAAGGGATAGCAGGCATATAGCGCCGACATTTATCGCGCTAAGCCCCTCCCCCCCATCCCTCCCCCTTCCCCCCTCGCCAACCTATATGCACCCCCATGACGGATGCTTCGATCCATCATGATGTACGTCTTGCTGCACATTGTTCACATAGCCTCCTCTCACGTGCGTGACGTCATGCTGGGACGTAGCTTCAGATTGCCCGGAATGGCTGTGCATTCTGCTCGCATCCAAGCAGCATACATATCCCAGGAATGAACTTGATTAGTTTGCTATGAAATAATCTCTCACCCCCCCCCCCCCATTCCCGTCCCAACTTCCCACACTCAATGGTAGGTATAGAACTTAATTTGCTTTTATATAGTCATCGTGCTGGTTGTATGGTGGTGTTTTCAGCCTTTACAAAAAGTCTTTTTTGATAAATTGACTGCCTTTATTTACATTTTTTTTAGGAGTGACTCAAAGAAACACAAAAGAGCAGTGGAAAGAGGAAGACCAATTTCACATGATTCAAATTTTCTCATGCTTAATGTTAAAAGAATGCACTAATTCATTGCGCCAAACAGCAACAACAACAAAAACACGCGGAAATGTCACTACATAGCCTAGCGTTCGGCATTACTACTAGGATATGACAATGAGGGCTGGGATGAGCAAGAATTGTTTGCGATTGAAATTTCTCCTGGCTAATCAATATGAGATGAATCTAAATATGAGTTTTAAATTTCCCCTGCTTAATCAACACACAACAAAGAAGAAATTCCTGTGTTTCTATGGTTGTGATAATATTATAATACGAGCACAGTCTTTGTACTAGGCCCTACGATTTCCCCACAAATGCAACTTAAACATTTTTTCGAATTTGAATATAAAATTCACAGAAATCTGCGAAAATGCTGAGATCTTTCATCCTTGTATACTACTTTTACATTTGACCCAATACTCGTTTGTCCTGCGCATAAAGCTGCCCCGCTTATCTACCAGAACGAGGCTCACCGGCTGGGATCCCCCCTCCCCCCACCCCACCCCCGCCTAAGTATGGTAAAATCCCACCTACATCCTGCTCGCCTCCAGCATCAATGCCTTAGCTCTGGATTCTGGCGCTATCTACTGAAATACGCAGGTAGGTGACGAACAACAGAGCCGGCCATACGCCAGTCACACCAGGCTTTCGACCGCTTGCGACCACTCTGGTCCCATGAAAATGGGTAGTCGCAAGAAGGTCTCTATTTGGTTCTCACTGCTCACTGAGCAGTTTACGACCATTTTGGTTGCACCGAGATTGCAGGTGTTGCACCAAAAAACTGCTTGTGACCAAAATGGTCACCAGTAGTTCGCCAATCATTTTCATATCTTGCCGATCAGTCAGGGACCATTGGTGACTGATCGGCGACGGATCGCTGACTGTCACACTGCTGCCAAGCACCTGTGACCACTCAGCGATTCACTCAGTGACCACTCAGGATCAGTCATACAACTGACTGCCGACTTCTCTAAGACAAGGGAAGACTGGTTGGCGATCGGTTGGCGATCGATAGACGAGTGGTCGTGGACTGGTCAGGAACTGATTTGCGACTGATCTGAAATCGAACGCTGATTTCCATCTGACCTACATCATATGAAATATGACTAGATCAACAATAACTAAATATACAGAATTTATTTTTGTTAAATGACGTGTGTTCACTGAAAGATCGAGATTATACATAGAACACTGAACAAATGGACTGAAAGTCGGAATGATTCTGTGAAAATCGGAATGATTGGCAGCTCTGGCAAGTAGCCACATGGACAGGTAGGTGAATCTAGAATAGTAGCCTAGATATTCTATTGGCTAGTACGCCAGCCCCGGAATGGCAGAAGTATGGGTTCAGAACCCGTTCGAGGCGCAATATTCCCTTTGTTGCCATCACCGCCACCCCTGACGACACTACTTTTCAACAGAAGTTTGCCAGTTTGTTACCAGGTGCTGGAGGCGCTAATTGCGCATGCGCCGAGGCGACTCTTCCACGTGTACCTCAGGACATCAACCATGTAATAATTAATTAGACACCCAACAACACCCCCATCCCGACCCCCCCCCCCCCCCCCCCCCCCACCACACACACTATATATCACTACCCAACCCTGCAGAGTGCAGATCAGTGCCATCTCGTGCTATCGCCATGGTAACCAAACCCCGGATAGTGATACTACACTGGAGGGTCCAGGCTGCCCGCCTTCCGCCTCCCGGGGGTACTACCCTTGATGCCCTTCTACAAACTGCCCGCCCTCCCTTCCGCCTTCGCCCGCCTTTGCTTCTTTTATCCTGGCCCCATGTGTGAGCAGTCATCGAAAGACATATCATCAGCGGGTCCCATGTCCCTCACCTTGGTCTCGGCCCATTTCTATGACAACAATAGTAAATAGCGGTGGTGATTGTATGTATGTATGTATGTATGTATGTATGTATGTATGTATGTATGTATGTATGTATGTATGTATGTATGTGTATGTATGTGCATGTATGTATCATTGTATGTGTGTATATGTGTAAGTATTTAGGCGTGTATGTATACATCTACGTATCAGTGCATGTGTGTAGGTATGTATATATGCATGTGTGCATAATATTATTAATAAGTATGCATACAATACATACCTAGACACACGCTGTGACATGTATATATGTATACATCTGTATATGTATATAATGTATGTATTTATAGGTATCATTGCATCTGTGTAGGTATATATGTGTGTGTATAAATATGTATATGTATGCAGGGGGCTATCTTCAATATCCATATACATATAAATTATGTAACTCATAGGTTTGACTCAGTCAGAGTTTGAACCGACAAAATAGTACCCGGAAATCCAGCCTAGGTTCTTCCCGATGCAGCCATCCAGGCCGGGAACTAGTATTATATTAATCCAGGTATTGCAATCAGGGACAAATCACAGCAGCCAGCTCTAGGACTGGTGGTAGATACTTCCCACCCGTCGTTTCTTACATTACCGCCCAATATAAGGGGGGGGGGGGGGGGGAGTTTGTGTCACTGACTTCGGCTGACCCAATCACGAGTGACACATCTCTTCCTGGCAGAGACCCTCCCTCCAGCATATATAAACATGTCTAGGCCCCAGACAAAAAGAAGTCGAGAGCATACTGTCTCCAGCAGCGCATTGGCTATACCAATACAAAGATGAGAAATGATTCATCATGCACCTCAGAACTGTACTTCAGTGGAACAGCACAGTCCTGTTAAAGCCGCATAATCTGTTGAAAACATCGGATTTTTCAAGCTGAAACACTTTCCAACATGTTAAGCTACTGTCACAGGGGTGAGGCAAACATGGGAACATTACACTAAGAACAGGTTTCAAACCCACACTTCTTGCCAATCTGGGGCTAGGCATCCGGACAGTTAGGTTATCTAGGTCCCCTGATGCAATCACCTTATCTACACCTACTTGTCTACATGGCTCCTTGCCTGATAAGGCAGTGCAGACTACTACACTACATATTCAACTTAACATACTGATGCACTCATTAAATATTTATTACAGTTTGGTCTTCGAGACCAACACTGCTAAACATTTCTGTGTGCGCACAAACACTTATACCCCTGTCACACTATGACGTAACAAGCCAACGTCCGATGTGCTCACATTTCGTCATTACGTTGACGTATGTTGGGTTACATTATGATGACGTCAGAATGACGTTAGACTAACGTCGAGCTACATCACGTTAAGTCGTGTTACGTAGGCGCGCGTCAAGGTTTTGAACCTGTTCAAAACTTTCGATGTAACTCGAACGTAAGGGTTTATGTTCGCCATACGTTCTGTACATGTTCGGCGAACATCAATGACGTTAGACGGACATTAGTCAAATGCTGCTTCACTACCTTCCACTACATTCCACTATGTTGACCCACATTAAAGCCGGTGGAACCGTCCACGCGGCGTAATGGGAAAGTCAGGAGAATGTCAGGAGAACGTCAGGAGAACATACGCCGAACGTATGTTCAACATATGTTCAGCATTTCACCACCATGTCATGACGTATGTAACGTCACATAACATAACGCAATGTAGTTCTGGCGATGGAATAACGCACATAACGTTCCATGAGTGTCATTACGTTGTCCTCTCTTGTTGAATGATGCTATCACTACGCTTTACCGACGTTACACTCTCGTCAACTACGCTGCATCCACGTTCAACTTGTGCCCAAATTTGCATACTACACCGAGAAGTTCGACGTTTTTCACGTTCTCCCTACGCTGACGTTGTTATGTCGTAGTGTGACAGGGCCTTTAAGTTGGCATGTCTTCACTTCAGATATCTCCAAAGTTAACCCTTTAAATTAAAAACATACTCCAAACTACAAGGAACGCAGATGATAACATCAACCAAATATATTAGCCGAAAAAAATATGGCAGGAGCCCAAAGCAATGACTTAAAAATTGATACGTGTCACTAGATAGCTTGGTGGTCTGCATTAACAGGATAGGGCAAGGACTGGTTAGCTCAGTGTTAGGATAATGTGACTGAGTGGGATATCGGGTCATGGTGCTGGCAGCTTGGTCTCCCAGTGGGGTAGCACTATAGTTGGTACCTGTCCTGATATGACCTGAGATGTTGCCAGAACGTAAAACGCCAACAATCAACGAACCAACCTAGCCAGTCACTCGGCATTACTAGGATAGGGAAAGGAGCAGTGAAATGAGGAAGACCAATTGGCCACGCCTGAAATTTCCCCTGCTTAAAAATCAAGTACTAGATAGAAACTCAGCTCCAACCACATTATTATTGAGTGTTTCTTGTGGGTGGAGAGGGGCAGCCTGTTTTGGAACAGGTATTTATCGCCATATGGAAGAGTGTGCGGTTTGGGATGGTTTCATAGTGTTGCCGTATGATATCCTCCTCATACACAAATTAACAGTAGCCGATATGTGCAACCTTCGTCTACTATGCAGGGACACCTGGTCAGGTATTTGTGCATTCCCACAGTCATTCTGTGGCGCTGGCAAATTGGTGGGCAACACCTGGAAATATTGTTGCAACAAATCAGCTTGCGCACCTGGATGGGAACACTTCCGGTTCACACCTGGAAAGGTGGCAGCGGCTGTCCTTCGCAATGTTCGCGAGTCCTAATGTCCACAAAGGTGGAAACCCATGACTTGTTCCCAAACTAAAAGAGGATACATTGAAGTTTCATTATTCTTTTTTTTTGTAAATAAATTTACAATGTTCGCGAGTCATAATGTCCACCAAGGTGGAAATCCATGACTGTACCCCTTAGAAAGGAGGCTATATTAAAGTTGCATAATTTTGTCATTTCTTTTATAAATGAATTTGATTCACATGCGATTTCTCAGTCCCGTGAAAATATGCTAAATTACTTTTGGTGTGCATACTGAGATACCCGATAACATAGCGTCATAGGCTTTATAGCACTAACAAGTTCTATCAAATTAACTTAGCATCCCCGTCTAATGCAGTAACAGGATGTTCAATAGTGAATCAGTATCTCAGATGGATATGTAGGATCAAATCACGGAAAGTGTTTTTTAAATGTTTTTTTAATTGTATTATGTAATATGTCTATGTGGCTATAAGGATTAGAAAATAACTACAGTAACCACGGCCAAATCACAGCAAAACCAAAGAACACTGAGCAGTAGATACTTTCATATCAGCGACACCACTGCATTAAACAATCCTCACCCTATGTATGTTATATGTTAACTATTGAGGATTTGCCTGTGACGTAGGCATCACACTACTCCTGCATCGTGGTTGGAGAGAAGCAGTTCATTCTGCTGTCAAGTGTATGTAAATAAAACATAAAGCACAACTCTATTCACTGCTACGAGCTAATTCTGTTATTTAGAACCATGAATATTCAATTGGGGGTTGAAATATGTTATTTATGAGAATAGCTTACTCAAAAAATGAAATTTGGTCAAATTAAACCCAAAATCCAAGCGATATTAACACCGCTGTCGCATCGGCAGAGTTATGCTGTACTTTCTATCTAACCATGATGGCCGACGAGAGACTGATCACGTGGTGCTAATCGTTTGACGCAAATCCCCAATACAGCATTAAACATACAGCATTAAATATTTGTGTATGAGGAAGGTTAGTTTTGATTGTTAGCGTCTGTGTTTTTTCCCCAATTTATTTGGCAGTGATTGCTAATTGGAATGCATTGATACTTATATTACCATGGACCCTTTATTTCGCACTAATTTATATTTTAAATGTTTTGACACTTGTTATCATATACCTTTTCTATGCATTGATTTCTATTTTAAATCTATTTGAACTTATACTACAAGCGACCCATTAATTGGCACTGATTTAAAATTAAAACTGAATGACACTTATATTATCATAGACCTTTTGTCTGGCATGGATTTCTATTTGGACTCTATTGGAGCTTATATTACCACTGACCCATTACATGGCGCTGATATAAAATTAACATTGATTAACAATTATGTTATCTAGAAGTTTCTATTTGGGACTCAATTCTCTGCTAAATAACATTGATACTTGTGTCGAATAAACCCTCTTAGTACATTCAAGTGAATGCTCTAGCAACTGTCGGTATATAAAACATTAGTTTCACACAAATAATAGGACTCGTTATATTACCACCGTCAGCCCAGGCACTAATTGGATAAGGGTCTGACCATTACTCGGGGTACAGCTGGCAATGTCATGACACCAGATATACATATAACATATATAATATATTATGCTAAAGCATTTGACAAAGTACATCATAAGAAACTCAAAGAAGCTCTACAAAAAATCGGTCTAGACGGTAAGGACGTTCGGCTTGTGGCCAACCTCTACTGGGAACAGTACGCTGCTGTAAGAATTGGAGACTCATTGACACCAGAAGTGAAGATCAAATGTGGAGTGCGACAAGGATGTGTTCTATCACCTAGTCTTTTCAACATTTATACGGAAATGATTTTCAGAGAAATAGATGACATCATAAGAATAAATGTTGGAGGTGGAAATATCAATAACACAAGATACGCAGACGATACAGCACTGCTAGCCTTAATGTCAAATCGACTACAAGATATAGTGGATGAAGTAAAAGAAAAAAGTGAGAGATGTGGCCTCAAAATGAATGTAAAGAAGACAAAATCCATGGTTGTCAGCAGAAAGGAATACAAACCAAGAGCAGAGATAAAAGTTAATGGTGTAATCCCGGAGCAGGTAGAGTCATTTGTGTATCTGGGCCATTTAATAACTAGTGATGGCGGATGTGAAAGAGAGATTAAACGGAGAATAAACATTGCCAAAACAACATTTCTAAAGATGCAGAAAGTACTAACATCTAGAGACATAAATATAAAAACAAGACTCCGACTGCTAAAATGCTATGTGTGGTCTACACTTTTATATTGCTGTGAGACATGGACTTTGAAGAAAGCAATAACAACAAAGCTCGAGGCATTTGAAATGTGGCAATACAGAAGAATGTTAAAAATTCCATGGACAGCAATGATAAGCGATGTGGAAGTCCTAACAAGAATGAAAATAAAGAGACAGATAATACAAACGATCAAAAACAGACAAATTAAACACTTTGGCCACATGATACGACACCAGGAATCACAGAGAAGAATACTGGAAGGGAAGATAGAAGGGAAAAGACCAAGAGGGAGACGGAGAACAACATGGATGGACAACATCACTGAGTGGACAGCAATGAGCTATGCGGAATGCGTGAGAGGAACAAATGACAGGAAGAGATGGAGGTCCATTGCAGCCAACCTTCTTTGAGAAGACGGCACCCATTGATTGATTGATGATGTAGATATAGAGAGAGATAGATAGGCTTGATATATATATATATATACAGTAAAACCTCCCTAACCGATCGCCTCCACATATGGACCACTCCCCTATATCGATCGGTTTATTTGGGTCCCAACAATACCATTGTAACCATATTCTAATTCCCTAAATCGACCACCTCCCTAAATCGACCACTTAAAGTTGGTCCCAAGGTCGGTCGATTTAGAGAGGTTTCACTGTGTATACAAATATTGATTGTTTGTTGGGGTTTTGCATCCTGGCAACATCTAAGGTCATATCAGGCGACTTTATAGTACTGCGCCACTGGGATACCAGGCCACTGACACCATTACCCGATATCCCACTCATTCATATTATCCTGATACTCAGCTAACCAGTCCTGGCCCTAGGCTAGTAATGCCGAGCGCTCACCTAGGTAGTGACAAGCATCAATTTTGTAAGACATCGATTTGACTCGACCTGGATTCGAACTTCCGACATTCCGAACAGAAAGCATGCGCTCTACCGATTCGACCACCACGTCCGGTTATATAAATTAGGTTGGTTATATATATATATCAGGCCTCAACAACCATATGTCGGTAGGGGTTTTGGTTTAGATAATGTGGTGCTTTCCTTGGAGTGTGCACCTTTAAGTTGGATAATTAGGACTCTGACTCTGAATAGTACAAAATCTTGGCGTGAATATGGCCTATGCTGCCGACACGGCGTAAAGCAACCATCAATCAATCAATCAATCAAACTGAATAGTAAAGAAGTCAGTTTATTTAGCCTGTTACATTGATTTTATATACTGTTAAACACCCATGTTCTGGAACGTCATAAAGTATTATGGCCAAAGCAATACGAGCGACAATATCCTTGCCCATATAATAACCGTTGCTATGGTGACACACATTTCCAAGAAAGCTCCGCCCCGCCCAATCTTGCCCTTCTCGGCTCCGCCCCACCCTGTCCCGTTGTGGTGGTTTCAGCGGGTTCCCGTGCTCAGAGGTGTCCCTCGCTTCTGCGCTGCTTCTGCGCATGCGCGGATTTCGCATCAACTCGGGTCACCTGAGCCACTTATTGGCACATGCGCACATCCTACAAACTCCGGTCGAATAATCGAATACGCTTCTCCGCGCTCGGGTGGACAATCTTTTTTTTTTTTTTTTAATAACCGATAAAAATACAGCAAAATAGGATTTAAAGTATTTTATGATGGCCCAGTTTACCTATATTTCCATTTAATTAATCTAAGTTATTCTTTTTATGCACATGGCACGTGTATTTGTCGACTCCACTCGCCGTGTTCTATTTGAATTTCTGACGACTCGGATGACCCGAGTCGCCCGGGTAGTGTTAATCGATTACGGCCATCCTTATTAGATTCTGACGCATGCGCAGAAGCGAGGGACACCTCTGAGCACGGGAACCCGCTGAAACCACCACACCGTCCCGTCAGAAGAAAAAATAAATCGGACCGTGATGAACAGTACTAGAGTGGCATTCATTACAATAAAGGAAGAGTTTAATCAGGGAAGAAAGTGGTCTCAGACAAAAGCAACCCCGCAGAAATCATGCCAATACCTTGGCACCAACTTTAAATTTCCGCGAAAACGCAGATTTACCCCCATAGGATTAGCACTGTCAGGGAAGTGTGGAAAAATGCCTCATGTCAGGTTTTAACTGTCCTTGTTTTGACTATATTATCACCCATACCCAACCGTTTCTTGTTTGGGTGGTATGTTCTACTTCTAGCAACATCTAATGTCATACAAGAACAAGAGTATTGGCATGATTTCGTGGTGTTCTCTCTGTCAGAGTGGTTAGAGTGTCTGACTTTTTTCTAGGTCGGACTCCTAATCTGAAGGTTATATGGTTCGATTCCCCATGCCCCCCATCTCTGCCACTTTGGATTTCCACCGCTGTGTATAACTTACAGCGCCATCAAAGGCCGGTTGCTCTCATACCATGTCTATGTGGTGTGGGAGGTTAAAAATCCCTTGGGTCGGTAAAAGTGTAGGCTCGGGCTTTCTATCGACAAACTGTCTAATGGTGAAAACAAGTCTATTCAGACTTATCCATGATATGCAGTATAAATCTTCAAAGATTCAGACTAATGAATTGATGTCATATATACAATATATATAATATATTGACATTTTGTGAATGTTAATCAGTGAACATCATTCTACAATCTTGGGAATCCTCGAAATAGCAGCGATCTTTCATCCCTGAGTTATATTAATTATTATGCATATTACACATATATCTGCCTGGAGAGTGTAGCCGTAGCTACACGCATCGTCCGGCACTGTATGCTAGGCTAGTGTGTCCCGCGCCCGCCAGGTGGGGGGAGGTAGAATCATGTATCACTGTCAGCCCCAGGAGCTCTATGAGTATGAGGCGACTCTCTCTGCAGGCGTCTCGCTAAATAAAAAGAAATCACTCCTACCAATAGTTTGGGGTGAATGACAACCTTATCTAAATACGACAAAAACTGCTTCAAATAGCAATTAAACTGTGGAGGTAGTTGGTTCCAACGCAGTATTTCTCTCCTATAGAGGGGGTGTAATGACGTCACAAGACAACTTTCGGTGGCCACATTGGATTACATACAGAAGGATTCCAACTGTCGACATTGTGTTTATTTACTGATTTTTTTGTTGTTGGTCAGATGGGATGGCCGAATGAGTTAGAGCGTCCGTCTCCGGTGGTGGTAGATCGTGGGTTCGAATCCTGGTCAAGTCAAACCAATGACTTAAACATTGATACTTGTCGCTTCCTAGCCAGACACTCGGCATTACTAGGATAGGGCAAGGAGCAGTGGAATGAGGAAGACCGGTTGGCTGCAACTGAAATTTCCCCTCCTTAAACAACTAATGTATCAAACTGTTTTGAGCTATTTGGCCTCGGAAGTTGTAGCTAAAGTGCTGTAAGTAAACACATTGGATTTAAACTGCCCAGAACCGCTCAGAACACAAGACAACTGTTTTACTGCATCAGCATACATTCACAACATGGCTAGGCGAGGGTGCTCGTAATCCAAGATGGCTGACCGCTGAATGATGACGTCACGTGCACTCCCTCTATAGGTGCAAAGCTGATAAATTGTTAAAGTTGCATATCCGATGGTTTTGAATTTCTATTTTTTTCTGAGATAAATATATTAGACACTAATATCTACTTTACTTGAGTTCAAAGTTACTTTTATTTGAAAAGTTAAACTTTTGAGATATTTTGAGTGCAAACATGGAAAATTAGATTTGGCAAGCTTGCCAAAACTCTGACACTATAGACTTCTTCAGCAACAGTTTCTGTTAAACTGACTCAGTATTGCCTTCTACGCAGAAACAAATGCTTAATAGTGCATCAGTATATAAGTTGGATATGTAAAATCAAATCTAGATAATTGATTTGGATTTGAAAATTTAAAATTTCGTCGGACTATGCAGCTTTAAGGATTTATATGGTTAATTTCTTTACCCAGCCTTCCGACACTTTTTTCTAGTGGGTTCTTCAGCTGCCCTGTCTCACAGACAGTGTTGTGGGAGTAACTAGGTTATCGCATTTCAATTTTTTTTAAATTATTTTCTTTAAGGGCCATTTGTATGTATGAATCCACTGCGTTCACACTAGAATAATTCATAGTTTGGATAAATCAAAGTAGGTGCAATTCAAAACAAGGTGCCTAAACCTGATGATAAAATAGTAAAATTACTTGGACCACGGATAGACACATCAGGTAAGGAGAAGGAAAAGGAGAAGTAGAAGAAGGGTTAACCGCTTCCCAGTTGGCACAGCAGGGGGCGCCACTATGTTGGCCTATCTCCAGGCTTGGCCGCCAGGAGGCAACACAGGTGCTGCCAATAACAACCCTCAGAACGAGGTTAATGACTTAAATCATTTCATCGTGTCCACTGCCTGTCGGGCCGGGACTAGTACACGTGTCTAATTGGTCAGCACGCACGGCCGGTGATCTCCAGGTTATGGGTGTGTGGAGGTGGGGGAGGTGAGTGGGGTCATTATGTGTGTGGAGGAGGGAGAGGTGAGTGGGGTCATTATGTGTGTGTGGAGGAGGGAGAGGTGAGTGGCATCATTATGTGTGTGTGGAGGAGGGAGGGGTGAGTGGCATCATTATGTGTGTGTGCAGGAGGGAGGGGTGAGTGGGGGCATTCTGTGTGTGTGGAGGAGGGAGAGGTGAGTGGCATCATTATGTGTGTGTGGAGGAGGGGGGGGGGTGAGTGGGGTCATTATATGTGTGTGTGGAGGAGGGAGGGGTGAGTGCGGTCATTATGTGTGTGGAGGAGGGAGAGGTGAGTGGGGTCATTATGTGTGTGTGGAGGAGGGAGGGGTGAGTGGGGTCATTATTTGTGTGGAGGAGGGAGAGGTGAGTGGCATCATTATGTGTGTGTGGAGGAGGGAGGGGTGAGTGGGGTCATTATATGTGTGTGTGGAGGAGGGAGGGGTGAGTGGGGACATTCTGTGTGTGTGGAGGAGGGAGGGGTGAGTGGGGTCATTATATGTGTGTGTGGAGGAGGGAGGGGTGAGTGGGGACATTCTGTGTGTGTGGAGGTGGGGGAGGTGAGTGGGGTCATTATGTGTGTGGAGGAGGGAGAGGTGAGTGGCATCATTATGTGTGTGTGGAGGAGGGAGAGGTGAGTGGGGTCATTATATGTGTGTGGAGGAGGGAGGGGTGAGTGGGGATATTCTGTGTGTGTGGAGGTGGGGGAGGTGAGTGGGGTCATTATGTGTGTGGAGGAGGGAGAGGTGAGTGGGGTCATTATGTGTGTGGAGGAGGGAGAGGTGAGTGGGGTCATTATGTGTGTGTGGAGGAGGGAGGGGTGAGTGGCATCATTATGTGTGTGGAGGAGGGAGAGGTGAGTGGGGTCATTATGTGTGTGTGGAGGAGGGAGGGGTGAGTGGGGGCATTCTGTAGGTGTGAATGTTGTTGTTTGTTGGGGTTTTACGTCCTAACAACATCTAAGGTCATACTAGGACAGGTACCGACTTGTGACAGTGCGCATTCATGGCGACTTTATAGTGCTGCCCCACTGGGAGACTAGGCTCCTTGATATCCCACTCAGTCACATTATCCTGCTACAGAGCTAACCAGTATGTGTGGCATGCACATAAAACGTCTGATACCATAGGCTTCTACAGTAACATGTTCTGTTAAATTGATGCAGTATTATTTCCTTCCGTGCAGAAAAACATGCCTAATAAAAGAAAATGTCTAATAGTGTGCTTACATGTTGTACGACTTGTGCAACTTATTTAGTGCAACTTATTTAGTGCAACTTATTTAGTGCAACTAGGTGGCAGCTGGGTGCATTGATGACCTTAGTGGTGCTATCTATGAAAAGATACTGGGAACCAGGTCACATGACCAGAGAGACACCATTTCATTGGTCCCTGTGCTCAATATCTCACAATAGTGGTCCCATCTATGAAAATATCCAGGGAACCAAGTCACATGATCAGAGAGGGGCCTTTTCATTGGTCCTTGCACTCAACATCTGAACGGTGGCTCAACAAAATAGAACAAATCGTATTGTGTTGCATACACAGACACATATTTACTCTCACCACACACATGTATACATACTATTAGAACATATACTCTCACCCCACACTCTCCCACCATTCACATACACTACACTACACTACACTACACTACACATCACATACACCCCCGTCCGCCATGGTGGGGCTGCCTCCCCGGGCGGGTTGAGGGACCTGGACCAAGCTTCGGCAGGCTGCAGAGGGTCGACACCCGATCTGGGTTCATTCGTCACCGTAACCTGCTCCCCTTACTCACCCGGCCGGGAAGGCCTGGCCGGGGGGCGGTGAGCACCTCATGGGTGGATGTGGAGCCCGAGGTGTGAACAGCTTCTTGTACACGTGAGCCAGTATCGCCATGCGGCACGTATATGCTTCTACTAATGTTCTGGCGGCCGGGAGCGGGGTCGATAGTGGTGGGTTAATATATCTATATATATTCTTGAAGATTTATACTGCCTATCATGGATAAGTCTGAATAGACTTGTTTCCACCATTAGACAGTTTGGCAATAGAAAAGCCTGAGCTTACACGTTTACCGACCCAAGGGATTTTTAACCTCCCACACCACATATACATGGTATGAGAGAAACTGGCCCTTGATGACGCTGTAAGTTATCCACAGCGGTGGAAATACAAATTGGCAGAGGTGGGGGCACAGAGAATCGAACCACCGACCCTCAGATTAGGAGTCTGACCAGAAAAAAGTCAGACACTCTAACCACTCAGCCACAGAGAAACCATAAATATATATCTAAATAACAGTAAAGGAGAGGAAAACAAGTTTGTCTTACTTTTAATTTAAAAAATAATGAGAACAGACTCAGTTGATGAACTGAAATGCAATGACTGTAGTTAAAATTGCAGATTCTGACAGTTTTGAATTTCTGCCATGTTTCCTTAGGTACATATTGGTACATGCAGGTTCCTTGGTACAATCTACCTAACTTTAGTTCGGGGTACATTTTAATATAAGTGCCGAAGTTTGCAGATATTTGCAGTAAATATATCCAACATCAATTTTGGTGTGCATGCCAAAATGCTGGACACCATAGAATTCAGCAGTAGAAGTTGCCGTTGACTTAGAGTTCCCCTTTATATAGCAACACATATTTAATAAGTGCACTAAGTGTTAAGTTGGATAAGTAAGATCAAATATATGTAAGTGTTTTGATTTGGAATACATTCTCTTTTGATTGGGATGTGTTGCTTTAATACTTGCCATGCACCTATCATGCAAACGATGCAAATTTACAAGGCCTAGTGGTGAATTATAGCGTGTGTCTGCAAAGGAAATAGGCATATCATATATATATATATGTACTATATATGATATATATACGATATACAGTGAAACCTCACTATAACGCGGCCCGATTTAACGCAACTTCGGATTTTTATAACGCGATGATTTGTTGAACCCTGAATTCTTTAATTCAAAGGTAATTCAGGAAACTGAACTTGATTTAACGTGACCCCACTGTTTTCGCGACGACTTTATAATGGGGTTTCCCTGTATCTGCAGTGCATGGCTGCAAATGGAAAGTGCACATGATTAAAGTTGCATAGTCCGATGCTTTTGAGTTTCTGTTATTTTCTGATATAAATATATTATGCTAATCATTATAATCCACTTTACTTTAGTTTGAAGTAACTTTAATTTTAAATGGCTAAGTTTGGAGATAGTTGATGTCAAAACATGCCAAAATAATGTTGGCAAGCACACCAAAACTCTGACACCATAAGACTTCAGTAGTAATGGGTTCTATTAATTGACTTATTATGCCCTTCTATGCCGCAACAAATGCTTAATAAGTGCACCAGTGTCTAAGTTGAATATGTAGAATCAAATCTAGATAAGTGTTTTGGTTTTGAAAATTTGATGTTTTCATCGGACTACGCAACTTTAATATGTACTATCTATAGGCTTACTATAGTGCATGTCTGCCAATGAAATCGTCACACAATTTCCATGTAGAGATAGCAATCTCTCAATCTCAGGAGGTACCCAAACACTGCATGACCTCCGAGTCAGTCTAGTCACATATTGGCTCATCGCTGTGTCTCAATGAGCCTAGGGAGACTAGCCATTCTCTCGGGGTTGCCGAAGAGGAACTGTTAAATGAGGTCACGGTAAAGTGGTAAATCCCCAAAGTGTACAGGTACCATGCCGTTCAGTAATTGCGTCAATCAAGGAAGGCTGCCCAGCGCAGCAGCCACCAAACAGAATATGTGGCGCAAGGATCGGCAAGGATTATTGGCTGACATTGTTTATTGATTGCTATTCCAGTACAGCAGGGAAAATAACACTCTCTGAGCCTGCTTCCGGCCGAGTTGTCGCCGGGGGATTTTCACACAAGAGGATGCCATGTCGAGTAGTAGTGTGTGTGTTGGCAGATTGTGTGTACGTGTGTGTGGGTGTGGGTGGGTGGGTGGGACGGGGGTGCTTTCGGGATGGGCTTAGAGTTAGAGCAACATAGCAGGCTGTATACACGCCACATGCACCTGCTACACACATATACCCCCTACCCCCACCCGATCCCCTTATAACTTCCATGGAAAGGCCTTACCATCACCCTACCACTCACCCTACCACTCATCCCACCACTTACCCTACCACTCATCCTACCACTTACCCTACAACTCGTCCTACCACTTACCCTACCACTTACATGATCACTCACCCTACCACTCACCCTACCACTCACCCTACAACTCACCATACCAGTCAGTCTCCCACCCACCCTACCATTCACTCTACCACTCACCCTACCATTCACCATACCATTCAGTCTCCCACTCACCATACCACTAAGTCTCCCACTCACCCTACCACCCATCCTACCACTCACCCTATCACTCAACCTACCATTCACTCCACCACTCACTCTACCACTCCACCACTCACTCTACACTATGCCCCTCCTCACATTATAACTCCAACAGTGACATACAGTCCTATCCTCACCATCACCCTATCACTCTCAGCACACCCAGTAAGATAGTTCTACCCACCACTATCCCTCCCTCATCACCTTGCTACTCAGACTGTTGCAACCATACGCCCCTTCCTCCACCTCCTGCAAAGAACCATCCATCGCCACACTCTCGGAAATGTACTCGCAACCCACCACCATATCACGCCCAGAGACAGTTTTCACGTTATGCCACCCAGAGACAGTCCTCACAGAGACATTGCTCATTAACCTTTGACACACACCACTTGTCTCACACACATCATTTCTCACACACATATATATCACACCCTTCTCTCTTCTAGTTCTACACACCCATCTCTCACACGTAACACCCTTTCTCTTTCACACAGACATACATACCCTTTCTTCTCTTTTCTTTTCTCTCTATTAGCCACACTCTCTTCCTCTCATAATTACACCGATTCTCTTTCACACATACCTTCTGTCCCTCACATATATCTATTCTCTCCTCTCTCACGCACAGACCCATTCTCTTTCACACAGGCATACATACATACCCCTTATCCCTTTTCTCCGTCTTACACACACTCTTAATCTCACAATTCCACTCTTGCTTTCTCACACCTACTCTTTCTCTCTCCCCTCTCTCGCAGACTTACACTCTTTCTCTCTCACACACGATCTCCCCCCCCCCCTTCTCACATATACACCCCCCCCCCCACCCTCCACCCTGCTCAGGTCCAGTGTGACGGACTGACTGCTACTCATCTCAGGCGACAACACAAGCCCCGCAGGTAAAGCAAACACATAAACACCGGGCGCACCGTGCGTATACACGGGCACAGCATCCACCTGTACCCCCTGCTAGATCCCCCCCCCCCCCCCCCTTACACGCACACGGCGATAACCAAACACTCATACCATCTGACCCACTTCTGCGCCAAACTAGGTCTGCGACGAGCCTTTCCAACAATCCCATTACAATTATAAATAGCAAGTACAGGCAGTGTAGTGTGTTCACTAGATACATAGTCGTCACCTCGAGTAGGGAGTGAACAATAGCCTTATTTAAAAAGAAATTAAATCCATGCAAAAAGAACTGTTTTGCTAGTAGTCAACTGTAAACAATCTTTTAAGGTACTGGTACCAGGGAGCAGTCGTTATCGAGTTGCTGCACTGGAAGAGAATGCCATCATGCCTAAATGGCGGCCACCGGATTCGCTCAATTAAACTGTTAAATGATATACTCATACTCATACTCATCCGCTTCTGATTTTGTTAGGCTTATCAGGTCGATGCATGTCAAAATTTGATTTACTAGGATTAAATGCAACGAATACCGGATGTGTGCAATATTGCAGCCCCCTCCAATGCTTATCCAGTCTGCCTTTGAAGGCGTTGACGGAAGGCGCTTCTATGACATGTTCAGACAGTGCGTTCCAGGCATTTACTATCCTGTTACTGAAGAATAGCTGTCTGACAGGTTTTATTGCTCTTTCCTTCTTCAGCTTGTATCGATGACCTCTAGTTTTACAGTTGGCCAGCTTCAGGTATCTAGCATCAACCGCATATCTTCCAGTGACATGTTTGAATGCTTCTATTATGTCTCCCCTGGCCCTTCGGTAGTATAAGCTGGGTAGGTTGAGAATATAAATTGACATGATTTAATCGAGTCTACCCTCCAAAAGTAGTGGGCTTTGAAAGATAAGCATGGGAACAATATATTTAGCTTCTTCGATTGGGGATAGGTGTGAATATATCCGCAACCCAACAACCCCGGCATGTTTTTGATAGGGTAGTTTGACAGCCCTGTCCACGAAATAGTCGTGGAGCATCAATCTGCGGGAGTAACTAACTACCGGCATAAATACACTCTGCAAGAGACGGTACGGTGTTGCGATTAAGGCTTTTTTCTTCAGTCCGTCATGTAATATCAGTGGAGCATTACCCTCAACATAGTAGTTTGATTGTTGGCTTGTTTGTTTGTTGGGGTTTTATATCCTGGCAACACCTAAGGTCAGACCAGGATGGTCCACGACATAGCCAATTGCCATATACAGTAAAACATCTCGAAATAGACCAACCATGGGAACGACTATAAATAGTCAATTTAGGGAGGTGGTCGGATTAGGGTGTTTAAAAAAATATTGTTTCAATGGTATTGTATGGGCGATCGTTTGGGACCCAAATAAAGCGATCGATATAGGTGAGTGGTCGATCTGTGGAGGTGGTCGGTTAGAGAGTTGTTACTGTAGTACATATAATGTAAA
This sequence comes from Branchipolynoe longqiensis, assembly GCA_030323885.1. Lineage (NCBI taxonomy): Eukaryota > Metazoa > Annelida > Polychaeta > Phyllodocida > Polynoidae > Branchipolynoe > Branchipolynoe longqiensis. The sequence goes on along the minus strand of CM059188.1, from coordinate 53,258,874 downwards.
GAATAATTGCATTATTTTGTGGGTTTTTTTTCCTGTTTGTTTGTTTTGTTGTGGGGTGTTGGGGGGGGGGGGGGGGTCAGGAGAGAGGTTAAAGCTGCATAGTCCGATGAAATCATCAAATCTTCTAAAGTAAAACAATGATCTAAATTATCTAGCTTAGATACTGATGCACTTATTAAGCATCTGTCATCACACAGAAGGGAATAGTGAGGCAATTGAATAAATCATGTTACTGCAGAATGCTATGGTGTCAGAGTTTTGGCAAGCTTGCCAAAATTAATTCTGCATGGTTGCACTTAAAATATCTCAAAAGTTAGCCACTTAAAATAAAAGTTTGGTACATTATAACGATCAACCTAATGTATTTATCTCAGAAATTTTCTGAAACTCAAAATCATCGGACTATGCAACTTTAAGCTGGGTAACCCGTTTAAAAATGTCGGTGAGCAACAAGCAGTATGCACTATCGTCTGTGCTGTATAAACCATCAGGAATGAATGTGGGTGTACCTGCCATGTGTACCTCCCCTCTCCCACACACCGACACACATACCTCGCCCAGCTCTCCTGGGAAAACAAAAAAAAACTCCCCCAAAACCTACTCACCTAAATACTGTAATAGGGGACTTGGGGGAAACCCCTATGTTGTAGAGGTATGCATGGGGGAATGTGCATTCATAGTTGCTTAGATAAGAGATACTCCCATTTCAGACGGCTTTCTATAAACACACATTGATATAGGGTATGCCACCGGACTGTTGTTGCAACTTAACACAATATTTTCGATAATACCTGTCAACTACTGTGACTAGTCTATGTTTTACAATCCATGCTACTGACTGTGTTTTCACATGGCGTGTTTTGAAGTTGCACAGTCCTATAAAATCGGTTAAGAGTAAGACCCACCGTATGCTTTCTAGAAATATTTTCCTTTTAAATGTCAGTCAAATCAAGCAGGATTCGAACCCACACTTCGTTATTCCGGTAATATCAACAGTTGTATTGAACACTTTGTGGTGGGGAGGTGATGAAAAGGTGTATATCTTGTACGCTTATGAAAATGTTGATAATTGTGAAGGACCCCTTAGACTGGTACACTTATTAAGCATTCCTTGCTGCATAGAAAGGCATACTGAGTCAATTTGATAGAACTTGTTACTGCTGAAGCCTATGGGGTTAGAATTTTGACAGGGACGCCAACATTAATTTACCATGTTTACATTCAAATAACTCCTAATTTAATCATTTTAATGCAACTTTACTTCAAGCTTAAAGTAAGATAAATAATAACGATCAACCGAATATATTTATCTGAGAAAATGAGAGAAAGTCAAAACCATTTGACTGCAACTTTAAGTGATTGTGCAATTAGGTGATAGACAATTAGAACATTATTCTGGAGGGAAAAGAGTGGATTAAATAAAGCATAAATTTATATAAAAACACCAACCTCCTGAACAAAATGGGTGTGTTCATAAGGTGTGCAATGGTTATCGTTCACCATCCCCAGTCAAATAAACAAAGACCATGCGCCACCTGTTATGTACATACACGCCGAGCATAGGGCATCCCGAACACCTGGGTGGGTTAGTGTAAGCATACAATATAGGCAACCTACAACGTTGGGGGGGGGGTAGGCTGCAGCACCACTGGTTATCCTGAGTGATGCAGTAAAGCTGTTGAGTGTTCACCTCCCAATTTGGTAGTTGTGGGATTCGAAGCCCTAGGTTCGCACCATAGCCGAGTAAATTCAATGACATAACAAATGTTTACTTGTCGCTACATAGCCTGCCACTTGGCATTACTAGGATAGACCAAGGAGCAGTTGAATGAGGAAGACCAATTGTCCGCAACTAAAATTCCCCCTGCTTAACCATCTAATGTTTCCCCCATCCCCCCACCTTCTGCCCCAAGAAAATAAATTGTCCACCTGCTCCTTGAAGTTGGGCATATGTCCATGATAGGCCATTACCTTTTTTTCTGTTTCCTGTGCCTCAACACTGCTTAGTGTATGCAGGTAATTACTTTTTTGTATGTTTCCGGTGCCTTAACGCTGCTTAGTGTATGCAGGTCATTATTTGTTTCTGTTTCCGGTGCTGCATCACTGCTTAGTGTATGTAGGTCATTACTTTTTTCTGTTTCCGGTGCGTAGTGTATCCAGGGCATAGTGTATGAAGGTTATTACTTTTTTTTCTGTTTCCAGTACCTCAACACTGCTTAGTGTATGCGAGTCATTATTTTTTCTTCTGTTTCCGGTGCCTCAATACTGCTTAGTGTGTGCAGGTCATTACTTTTTTCTGTTTCCGGTGTCTCAACACTGCTTAGTTTATGTAGGTCATTACCTTTTTTTCTGTTTCTGGTGCCTCCTCTCCATACACACCATAGTGCCGTTCAGCAGCCACTCAACCACTGACTGACCTCCTTTCACCACAGTACCAAATCTAATTAGGTCAGCTCTATCTGGGACATAATTAATTTACAAGCGCCATAATTAGTGACATAATCACCCGTGCACTGCCCATCATGGCCATACCAGACGCAGGCAAATTTGAATAATGTTCTGCTAGATTCATCTTTCGCTAGTGAAACTTACATAGCCCAATGGCTTTGAGTTTCTGCCATATTTTTTTAAGATAAATATATTACCTTGATCATAATAATCTACTCTACTTTACTTGGAGATATGTAAGGCAAAACTAGGCTAAATTAATGTTGTCATGCATATTGAAATGCTGGACATCATAGACTTCAGTGATAACAGATTTGATTAAACTCCTTTCTATACAGGAAGAAAAGCTTACTACGTGGACCAGTATCTAAGTAGGATATCCAGGATGAACCTCTTGCTAAATGCTTTGTTTAAAAAAATAAAGTTGATGCTTTCATCAGACTTTGCAGCCTTAACCATGTCAGTCACAAGATGCTTAATTCAGAGCTGAGTTGATTAACAGAATTCTAAGCGCAAGTGATTCAAAGGTCGTCTTAATCCAGTAAAGCTAATTCAGTAATTTTATTCATATTTAAAAAAACCATAATTCAGTAGATTACATGCATTCCAAATATGTCTCAACTCTGACAAAAGAAAATACCCAACGAATAAACACTCTTACAAAGAATAACAAATGCAAAACTAAAAGGATATTTGGGCAATAATGGATACCACACCCTTATGAGTCTATTGGTGTAGAGCAACATGTAAATTCCAGCGAACCCGACACACATTATTCCATCCTCCACTCAGGCTTTTTATATTAAACATTGTTAGCCTCCAAATAACTTGGAAGTTGGACTAGTGCAGTGTTACATACAAAATCCTATGCCTGGTCGTACTTATCCCCGCAAGGATTTGGTAGTGCGTGCATCAGGATGTCTAGGGCACCTTGTATTCTCAGGTGGTCATCTGTCAAAATTGGTTAAACAAAATATATGTATATATCAATAATGTGATTCACAGGTTTTCTTGTGAGTTTAGTCCAGAATTTGAAGGATAGGCTGGGAAAGAACCCCCCAACTCCACTTCCAGTTATGTAAACACACTGGGTCGCAGATTCAGTTCGTCTTCAGCACTGGGTGCGGTAGCTAAATCTGTAGAGCACAGACTTCCCATAGGGAAGGTCAGAAGTTCGGATCCCAGCCGAGTCAAACTAATGATTTACAAAATTGATATTGTCGCTTCCTAGCCTGACATTCAGCATTAATAGGATAGGGAAAATACTGTTTAACTCAGTATCAAGATGACGGGAGTGGGATATCGGGTCATGGTGCAGGTGGTCTAGTCTCCCAGTGGGACATCATTATATAGTCGCCATGAGTGCGCATTGTCACAAGTCGGTACCCCTCTCAATATAGCATTATATGCTAGGACGTAAAACCCAACAACCAACCAACCAAACAAATCCTCCTCAGCAACCAGCACACAGTAACTCGGAATAAAAGTGTATTGAATCAGTGATGGATGGTGATTTAATTACGATGTCTGACAATACCAACAAAGGAAGTCCCACTGGAACAGAAAATCACTGCATATTCAGTGCCGCCACTTAGATACGCCAGCCACCAAGAGAAATCGTGGCAGACAGCGTACTAAATCAGTCAATCCTGCAAGCCCACCTGCAGAGCAGTCATTACCATATAGACCACTAGGGAAATCAGAAGGAGCCTGCCTGCCTTGAGTAACCCCCCGGTGTGGGAAGGAGAGATGGGTGGGAGGGAGGGGGGCGGGAGGGGAAGGGGAGGGACAGTGGCTTCTCTCTAATCGCTCAGCCACCTATCAGCTCCTGAATGTACAATGCGAATGTAGCTATGCATTGACCAATAACTCTTCTCATAGATCAGTAGGTACAGTATTTCCTGCTATGAACGTGACTTGTTTTATTAATTGTATTACACAATCATTGATTAAGCAGGGAAATTTCAACTGCAACAACCTTTTTAAAACAATATTGTCTTACACAATCATTGATTAAGCGGGGAAATTTCAACTGCCACCAATTGCTCTTCCCCATTCCACTGCTCCTTTCACCATTGAGATCAGGAGGTCAGGACCGGGTGTACCTGGTTCTATTTTAACTGGTTATGGCTTACTGGTGGAGAGGTGTGGGGTGTGGTAGTAGGGGAGGGTTCCTCAACAATAAGTGTTAGTGAATTAAGCTAGGTTGAATGCCCTTTGCTTCGCAGTAGAGGCTGCCCCTGGGAGGAGGGATAAAGGTATCGGTACAAAGGGTTACTCTCACAAGTAAGCTACTTGGGTTGGATGACAGCTCGGAGCAGGGAGGATCACTGATATTAGCAGAAGGGATATGTCCAGTTGCAGACTGGCCACACGATATTTTTTTGTGTTTTTTTGTAAATATATTTTATTCATTGAATAAAGTCTTTTGTCAGCGCCGTGGCACTGGTCTTCCAGCCATGTGACAATAGTTATTTATAATATATGCACATGTAGTCTGATATCGCTACCAGCAGCTAGCCCAAATCAGCTGAAATAACAATATCAAACATTCAAAGACTTACATATGGTATAGTTTGACAATTCACATACAAAAATAGCAGTTATATGTTGTATTCCTACACACTTGATACATACATGTGCGGAGTGGTTAGGTGCATAGTTTCCCTTCATAGGTTTGGATGCCTACTATGTTGTGAACTGCAAAACTATCATGTTGGAGTAAACATTTTGAGATGGAGTGAGTGTTAGTAGAATGGTTTGTTTATTCTGTTATATAGAGTGTGGTTAGCTTATAGGGGTATGCTTAAAAGGTTAATACCTCAGGTGTGTTTTTTGACTACATGAAGTAGTTTGAGTAAGTAGGTTGTTAGTAAATGGGTTACCCATATCCGATATGGATTTCCGTGTTATTTTTAGTGCTATGCCCATCCTCTATTTTAATACAGATGTGTAGTTAAATTTATGGAAATAAAAATGTGCAACCACAATATTCCCTTGTATGCATTCCACAACAGTACAGTATAATGGAGCTGATCTTTAGCCACAGTGATGAATGGTGTCTGTGAATGTAATGTAGTTTGTTGTATATAATGTTTGAGTACTAAAATTATGTAATTGTATTTATCTGTTTTTTTAAATTGTATGTAGGACATAGGATATGACGTATTTTATGATACAGATTCATACAGGACTTTTGGTGAAAAATACAGATTGTCATAAAAAAACCGTGGCAAGTCTGCAATAGGAACAGAATAACAAATCTGGTTACCTGATTTAACCAAGGATTTCTTAAGTGAATATTCGATGATCTTACCTAAGTATTCCTATTCCAGACAGATCAACTGCAATGAACTTAGTTATGTAAGTTCCAAACCAGGAGGTAAGGAGTGATCAGTCCAGCACCGTTAGAGTGGGCACCAATGGTTATTCTTAGTGGTAATGCAACATCACGCAGGGAAAAGATAGGTGATATTGGATAGGTTATAACGCATTATCACAGGGGTTCAAATGTACTATTAGTGATAGTAATGCTTTCACAATTTTTCAAAGAGTCTTCTAATGCCATGAATAATAATTTGTTTATAACCCTCCTCGATAATTAATCACCAATGAATATATACAAATGTTTCAGTTCTATTGAATAGAGAAAGCCTACCCAACCTTATTCCCTGGCATATGTCATTGTAACAGTAAAAGATAGTCATTATGGCTGAATGACACTAATAAGCACAGCCATGGTGGGATCTCAATAACTCCCAGAAGAGGTTGTTTCAAGAAATACAAATGACGACTTGTCATATTTGATCATGATAATTGTGAATAGGTGGAGTTGTGTGTCGCTCATAGAGATATGAGAGAAAGAGAGAGAGAGGGGGGAGAGAGATTGGTGGTTACTAAACGACCTCAGCACAGAAAGTCAACATTGGCTATAGAGGGAGTGCACGTGACGTCATCACTCAGCAGTCAGTGGCCAGCCATCTTGGATTATGAGCACCCTCCCTAGCCATGTTGTGAATGCATGCAAATGCAGTAAAACAGAGTTTTCTGGTGTTCTGGGAGGTTCTGGGCAGTTTACATCCAATGTGTTTACGTACAGCATTTTAGCAACAACTTCTGAGGCCAAACAAATCAGTAAATAAGCAGAGTGTAGGCAGTTGCAAGGCTTCTATATGTAATCCAATATGGCCACCGAAAGTTGTATTGTGATGTCAGTACACCCTCTCAGACGGGTCAAAGAGTGAGAGAGAGAAAAAGAGGGAAAGAAAGAAAGAGAGAATGACAACTGTAGATAAATCCATTACCCGTCTCTATCGCCACACACTTCTAGGATTATAAGCATTGGGCTGTCTATAAAGTACATATCTCTTAGCAGTGGCCGCTATGGTCATTCCAAACTAAGTAACATGGCTTGAGATTGCGAAGCGAAACCCAAGAGGAAAATAAAGTTGGCGCTCACCAGAAACACTGTTGCAGTTTAGTGGATAACTTATCCCTGAACCATCTCGCATCGTAGCCAGTGACCAACACAAAGCCCCATTGAGGGGGAAGGGGGGGGGGGGGTCTCGGCGAAACAACCACCCCAGGTGCGGCCAGCATTTTTAACCCCAGAAATGGTGACGTCATCGACTGAGTTATCTGTACAGCGCATTCGCAGTCGCGACTTGTTAACCCAGTCCTTCAGCGCGCTGTCTGAAAACTGCGGGCGTGACAATTAGTCAGTGAAGAGCGCGTAGTTACGTCTATTTTTGAAATGTGCTTTCTTTGTTGGTGCTGGTTTTCTGTGTCAACCTATTAGTACATCGGCGTCACACTGTGTATAAATAAGCAAGCGTAGGCTTCTCGGTGCACCAACTTTTTTGTTGTTGAGTTTCGCAGCCCAACGCTAGTGTTACGTATGTGGCATGAATCTCATTATCAATTCAATTCTTTTATTTTAACTCTCCCCGGGCCGAGTAAAACCACTATCAACTCCCCTCCCCTTCCCGCCTTCCCCTCTCTTTCCCTTCCACTCCCTTTCCCCCCTCTCCACCTTCCCCCTCCTCTCTCTCCGCTCCTTTCCCAATTCCCTCCCCTCCCCACGTTACCTCCAAGCGGTTGCTGGAAGGGGGGGGGGGGGGGTGTCTTTATTCCATCTAGGATCTTTGGACTGTCGCCCCACAACTCCTTCCTCCCTCCCACCCCCTCAATCCAACCACACCCATATTATATAGGCTCACTAAAATGGGTGTTTCCGCATTTAATCTGTGACAATTTCACAAATGTTCTAGAGTTTGTTTCAAGTTGCATAGGCTGATGATTTTGATTTTCTGTGATAAATATAATATGTTGATTGTTATAAATCTATCATACTTTAGCGTGAATTAATTTTGATTTATAATTACTAACTTTACAGATATTTGAAGTGCAAACATGCTAAATTAATGTTGGCATGCTTGTCAAAACTCTGCCGTTATAGGCTTCAATGGTGACATGTTCTATTAAATTGGCGTAGTATGCCTTTCTGTGCAACAACAATCAGTATCTAAGTTGGAAATCTAGGTTCAAATCTAGACAAATGTCTTGCTTTAGAAAAGTTTATGCTTTTATCTGACTGTGCAACTTTCACTAGGACATCGCATATATCATGATATTACAGTTCCATCGAACTTAAAGATGCAGTCTGATGAAAGCAAACAATTTCCTAAACGAAAACATTTATCTAGATTTGCTCCTAAAATTTACAGCATATGAAAGTGTTTTCAAAATTATCTGACGCACGCCACCAATGGTGTCTGTGATATGCGTAATAGATGTATAGGTGTGTGGCTAATATATGTTAATGGGATGCAGAGTTTGAGACAAAGGAATATGCTAATGAGATGACGTCATGGAAAGTTTAGCCGGCGGGTCAAGCAAGCCCTAGGCCGTAAATAAACCATTCAGTATCCAGAAGTCAAAGTGTTCAGACATTGTACTTTCACATGGTGTCAGATGAGGAAGAATGCCACCCGCTAATACGTTGCCGGGTTTGCGGCCACCTGGTCAGCTTGTCCTCAGCCACAACGAGAGATCGAACTGGAAAACATGGATCAGAGCATACAACATATACGCTACTGCTGCAGGTGTCGTATTGACGACAGAACGAGTGCAATGCTGCATCTTTCTTCACGTTGCTGGCGAGGAGGCGCAAAAAGTTTTCGCCAATATGGATATCGCGCTCGCTGATCAAGATAAGATCGTACCGCTCACGGAGGCATTTCGGGCATATTGTGTAGGTAAATGCAGTATTATTATAACAAGGTTCAAGTTTAATATGCATAATCAGCCTATGGAAAATATGGCTACATACATTATAGCATTGAGAGACAAAGTGAAGGATTGTGAAGTTAAGTATGCATATATGTTATTGTGCATTTGTTGTGAATGTGATTTTATGTTGTTGTCATGGTTATTTTGAAACATTGCATGTTTCAGAAATACTTTGAGGGGGGGATGTGATATATGCGTAATAGACGTATAGGTGTGTGGCTAATATATGTTAATGGGATGCAGAGTTTGAGACGAAGGAATATGCTAATGAGATGACGTCATGGAAAGTTTACCTGGCGGGTCAAGCGAGCCCTAGGCCGTAAATAAACCATTCAGTATCCAGAAGTCAAAGTGTTCAGACGTTGTACTTTCACAGTGTCTACATGCTCACCCGTAACCTGTACTTGTTCCACGACATAGATAATACTGCATAATGTTGCGTGTTTGGCACCACATCTGCAACTTCTACTTTTACAATTTCAACTCCGATTTCACATCTTTTTGAAAGCACTGCAGGAGCCACCAAACTGCAATAAATGTTTGACGATTGAACCAGTATCTAATGTGGATGGATATGTAGCCCAAATCTAACTAAGAAATTTGAGCATAGAACATTTGAGGCATTTATAGAAAATGATACAAGTTTACCTTCCACACCCCCGCCACAACTCCACTTTAAAACGTTGTTTTCATGTCCTGTTGTGTGACCTCTGGTAATACAAAATAAATCACAAAAATTTTAAAAAGTGTGCCTATGGAATTTTAGGTGTTCCTGGGGACAAGAAACCACTGATTTCTGGAGCTCAGTGGACTAGCAACCAACCCCACACAGGTTGGGCCGCTGTTGCGGATTCCGAGGGACACCAGTTTCACAGGGACACATCGCTCCTGCACACGCGTCAAACTCGAAAAGCATCATCACTAACCTTATAAATTTAATATAATGTTTTTGCTAAACATGTTTTCTATATGTGTACCAAGCGATTTGTTTGTAGCTGGTGTAATTTGAGAGATATTTCACTTTTTCTGTATTGTCTGTATGAAGACTGCTCATGGCCATTGACAATGCCTTGAGTTTGACGGTACGCGCAGTGTAAAACGTTAGTTTTATTCAAAATTAATAGAATTCAAGAACCCTAACCTTATAAATTTAATATAATGTTTTTGGTAAAGATGTTTTCTATATGTGTACCAAGCGATTTATTTCTAGATGGTGTAATTTGGGAGATATTTGACTTTTTCTGTATGAAGATTTGCTCACGGCCGTTAACAATGCATTTGAATGGAAGTGTCCCTGTGAAACTGGTGTCCCTCGGAATCCGCAACGCCGCCATGAGTGACCTGCTACACCTTTCTTTTGCTGGTTTTTCTTCCTGTTGTGTGTCTACGCCTGACTCTGGTCGGCTAAACGTTGTTAGGATACCACCAGCTGTTTCCACTAACCGGCGCCACAGTCCACACAATTACACAGCTATGCAGGCAGGGTCCAGCATACCAGTCCTGAGTTATTTAGTTATTGATATCGAGTTCGTCCACAAGTGCATAAGGACATTGGCGTTGGTTCGGTTATTTGACACATAATTTTGTTGTCGTTAGACTCAAATAACACCGTTTCAAAATTGTATCCGAGATCTTTTTCGCCACCATTTGACACAAATCTTACCATTTCAGATTCTTGTGTAAAATTCAATGCAGGAAATAGTATAAATACCACCAACTTTTCACCTTGACCATGGGCGCTTTCTATTGGCATGGCTTTAAACCGTCGGCAATCAATAAATCAATCGATCAATCAAACATTGGCATAGCTGCTGTCATTCTCGGGATAATAGGGATTTTGTCCAGAATCAAATGGATACCTTATCATTAATAGGATCGACCTTTATATTTTCACTACGTGTCTGTATATCTTGCTCTATTTGAAGCATATATTTAAACTTATTTCCTTTGATTAAGACAAAGACCATATAACACTAAGACAGCTCACTCAGTCTGTACTGTGTAATCAAGAGAACAGCCATCGCACCAGGTGGTGGGTTTGATCATTTTGATAGCATTGGAGTGTCAGAAGAAACCCTGCTGTTGCTTGGTAGGTGTGTGGTGGGGGTTTAGGGGTGTGGTTGGGTGTAGGTATGTGTGTGTTTGTGGTGTAGGTCTGTGGTGGGTGTGTGTGCTGGGGGTGTAAGTGTGTGGTGTGTGTGGCATGGGGTGTAGGTGTGTGTGGTGTGGGGGTGTAGGTGTGTGTGGCGTGGGGGTGTAGGTGTGTGTGGCGTGGGGGTGTAGGTGTGTGTGGCTATGGTGTAGGTATGTGTTTTTGAGGTGTAGGTGTGTGTGGTGAGGGTGTAGGTGTGGTGTGTGTGTGGTGGCGGTTTAGGGATGTGGTGGGGGTGTAGGCTTGTGGTGGGGGGTTTAGGTGTGTGTGGTGGAGTTTTAGGGCTGTGGTGAGGGTGTAGGTGTGTGGTGGGGGTTTAGGGATGCTAAAGATTGTGAGGTGCCACTCTGCAAGACCCCTACAACTCCACAACAAACCACCTACACCTCCACCACACCCACCCTACACATCCACCTACACCCCAACCACACACACCGTCAACCCCACCACACAGAATGTGTGTATGGTGGCAGGGTTGGGTGGAGTGGAGAGGTGGAGGGGCAGGGATGGGGTAGCGGTGGTGGAGGGAGTGCTTTAGGAGTAGCAACACACAACCAGTGGGGGCCTCCCTCCGCCCCCCCCCCCCAACACCAGCCAGCAGCTGGGCTGATCAAACCCACCACTGGCACTGCAAAATTTACATTACCATGGGAGAGATAGGGAGTGAGCCGTCTTAGTGTTATAGGGTCTTTGATTAAGAGGAGAGGGTAAATATTAATTCTCATGAATTAAGGCACTAGTTTTTCAATCATACACAATCGCAAAATATCCAGATACTAGACCGTATTTTATATAAAACTCCTAGTAATATGATTTCATTGGCTTAGAGCTCAATGCCCTTATTATGTTATATCTAATGCCCGGCACACACCTCCCGTATACGATTCACGCGCTAAAACTGACTGCGTTTTACAACTCGACCCGTCCCGTTTCACCACGTAAAACTGGCCGATTCATTTTTCGAATGTCTTGCTATTCGCGTTTTAAGCACTAAAACTGAGTTTTAAGTCGCGAATCGCAATGCTCTGGTGTGCTATGGGGGCACACACCTAACGACTAAAACTAAAACTTAATTGCGAAACGGACAGTTTTAGGTCGTATATGGGAGGTGTGTGCCGGGCATTAAAGGGAAGGGACCGGAATACATCACAGAGATTGTAGAGATTCACATTCACATGTACTGAAGGGGAAGCTGTGTTAATATGATACTGTTATTTTCATGAAGTTGCTTCATCATACGCCTAGTTCCTTTTTAAAGTAACCTAGTTCTGGTATATAATAATGTATCAGCTCTTGTCATGAATGATAAGGGCGGGGCGGGGGGGGCTAGGTCATTAGTACTGCCCATCTCCAGGCCGTCCCAGCTTGACCGGGTTGGGCCAGGAATAGCTCTTTGAGAATACACACATAATGAATGGGACATATTAGCTGAAAGTTGCATAGTCCGATGAAGCATCAAATTTTCAAAACCAAAACACTGACCTAGATTTGATTCTACATAATTATCTTAGATACTGTTATTAAGCATTCATTGTCACATAGAAGGGCAAGGGGAGTCAATTTAATAGAACATGTTACTGCATAAGCCTATGGCATCAGAGTTTTGGCATGCTTGCCAAAATTAATTTGGCATGTTGTCACTTCAAATATCTCCAAGGTTAGCCATTTAAACTAAAAGTTACTTCAACCTAAAGTAAAGTAGCTTATAATGATCAATTTAATGTATTTATCTCAGAAAATGATAGAAACTCAAAGCCATCGGACTATGCAACACCTTTAATTCATTTGTTAACATATTATATGTGTCAATATTTGTGAATATTATAGGAATGGATATATTCTGAAACATGTCCATATTCACTCATCATAAAGCAGGATACACTAAAATATGTTCATATTATTTCATGGGTCTTGTGAAAATACTAACACATGTCCATATTCACGCATGGTAGCCTACTGATGAATATACTAAAGCTGTCCAGCCAAGCAGTGATCATACATTATCCTAATTCGACACTGGTGAAGTCATCAAACATGTATTGTGCCATAGAAGGAATGTTACGCCCCTTGAATAGGACCTATCACTGTAGAAGCATATGATGTCAAGCACATCGACATCCAAGCTTAAATTAATTTGGTCAATTTTCACTTATATCTCCAAAGTTAACTGTTTAAAATAAAAATGACTTCAGATTACAGTAAAGTGTATTATGATGATCAGGTTAATATTTGTTATCTCCAATAGGACTAGGGAAATTGTAATTACGTTGTTTATAATGTTAGACTAGAGGATTATAGTGAGAGGATTATATCTCAATCGGGGACAATTGGTCTCCTTCATTCCATTCATTGATGCTTTCCCTATGCTAGTAACCTATCCAGGCTTGTGGCTACCTAGTCAATTGGTTTGACTGGACCCAGTTCGAATCCAGTCAGGTGAATGGGGTATCGCGTAGCTGATAAATCGTCTCACTCGTAAGGTGTCTGGCGGGCATATCTTTGTAGAGAGTAACTATTGAATGACCTTTGCACACGGTACGCCAGTCATCAGGGAGTAGGTTCTTAACCTTTCAGTACTCGTGGTGTAGCAAGTAGTGCGTGGGGGTACCTTACTTACCCTCCTCGGCTCATGCTTCCACATCTCACCGAGCGACATGATTCGATCAAGCGCTCTCAAGACACTTCTCCAACTGGTATACCACTCTCTCCATCCTCTACACACATTCTCACTCAGTCATAATTCAGGAGTGAGGGCCATATATCCACACCCACACACCTATTCACTCTCTCTCTCACTATCAATCTGCGAGAAAACACCACACCAGCTGTCTCTCTCACTAATTTCTATCATCATAGTGATCCATTTGTAAGGCTAAGCGCACGCACTCACACACTCTCTCATTAACAATCCATGAGAAGGCACCACATAAATTCTCTCTCACTAGCCGGCAATAACTAAGTGCCACACACACTTTCCCTCACTAGCAATCTACGAGTGCCACACACACACCCTCTCTTTAATAATCTTCGAGTAACGTCACTAACACACCTTCTCTGACAATCTATTAGTAAGTGGCACGCATACACACCCTATCTTTCACAAGCTGTGAGTAAGTGGCAGCCACACATATACCCTCATACTCTCTCAATACCCATCCAAGAGTAATCAACACCCTTTTTCTAGCAATCCACATGCAAGCAGCACACACACACATCTCTCACTAACAATATGTGAGTAAGCACCGCCCACAGCCAGATCATTTCTCAACAGCAAGCCATGAGTAAGCGTCAGACACACCTCTCGCTAGCAATATGTGAGTCAGAACCACACATGCAACCCCTGTCACTAGCAATCCACAAGTAAGAAGAAGTTTGTTTTATTTAACGACGCCTCTGGAGATCCAAAAGGAAGTCCCACAAACACACCCTCTCTCACTAACAATCTGTGAGTAAGTGCCACAATGCCACAAACAAGCCCTCTCTCACTAACAATCTGTGAGTAAGTGCCACAATGCCACAAACAAGCCCTCTCTCACTAGCAATCTACGAGTAGGCATCATACACACACCTCACTAACAATCTGTAAATGCCACACACGTAACCTCTCTCACTTGCAATCCAATGCCACACCAACATACTCTTCCACAAGTAACCCACAAGTAAGTGCCACACACCTACACACACTAAAAATCCCCAAGTAAGCTCCACACACACCCAAATCCCCAACCACATTCACCAGTTTCCCCGGCTACTGCGGCCTGTGTCAGTCCCATAAGCTCCCCCCACCAATGATCACTAACATCTGTTGCCATGGCTACAGCCCGGCTCGGTCTCTACCCCACCATTGACGGCTTCCCCCCCCCCCCCCTCCACCCCCACATCGAACCTCCTCCTCCCCATGCCCTACATCTGTATCTAACTGCAACCTGCTCCTCGTAGCAGCACTCACTCACACCACAGGTATTGAAGGTGATTAGTCTACACGTCTCCAGTCCCAAACCTCCTCTCCGAGCAGCTCACTTCATTCAACTGATAACCTCCTCCCTCACCCCCACCCCACCTCCACTCCTCACGCACACACTCCCTCCTATACACACACCGATAAAAGCCACACGTGTTTGGGGAAAAGGACGTGTACAAATTATGTTACATATCTGCCGCCTTTCAACGCCATATCGCCGACATAAGGATGCCTGGTGTCGGGGAAGTGTTTGAGCAACCTCCCCCGCCCACACACACACATATGCCCTCACACACATACTCACACAACCTACTCTCGATGTATCTGTATGCAGCGTGAAAATCACTACTCCCACAGCCCTGTTCCTGTGACAGTCCTACTGAACAGCCCATTAGAAAAAGTGTCCGAAGGCTGGGTTATGGAAATAACCACATGATTTTGTAATTTATAGTGCCAAATATAGGCCTATAGCTCAAATGTTTATCTATCATAGCCCGTTAATTTTTAGTGAAGACTTTGTGAACTCATGTAGATTAATACATTTAGCAAGTTGTGGCTGCCATCTGGGTTGTTTTTTTAATTTTTTCGTGATGTCTCAATGTTAAACCAATATAAATAAACAGTGCATTGGAACCACCACCTCCACAGTTGGTTCCTACTGAAACAGTTTCTGCTGGGATATAGTTTGTTTGTTGCTGTTTTTACGTCCTAGCAACATCTAAGGTCATATCGGACGGGTACCGACTTGTGACAGTGCGCACTCATGGCGACTTTATAGTGCTGCCCCACTGGGAGACCAGGTCGCCAGCACCATGACCTGATATCCCACTCAGTCACATCATCCTGACACTGAGCCAACCGGTCCTTGCCCTATCCTACTAATGCTGAGCGCCTGTCTAGGAAGCAACAAATATCAATTTTAAAGTCATTGGTTTGACTCGACCAGGGTTCGAACCCACGATCCCATGGTCTACCAACACGGGAGACAGATGCTCTAACTCATTCAGCCATCCCGTCTGGTCTTGCTGGGATCTAAGAAGGGGTGTCACTCACCCCTCCTCTGAATAGGGATGAATCTTGTATGTAGAAAATCAGTGGTGTACTGATATCTGGATTGTGTGTATTAATGGGTAAGCAATGGATAATACTGTGTGTTAATGAATCAAAGTTCATAAAGTGTGAGTTCTATCCAATCATTTATATACATCCAATAAGAGAGCAGTTTATCCAGTGTACGACATCGTTTACTCGATTGACCTTCAACTCTAACGGAAAAAAAACTCCCTTGGTATGAATCAAATTGTGGAGTTGCTGGTTTTAGCACGCAGTGCTATCTATATTGGTGTAGAGTAGAGTGCTAAGAAAAAACCCAAGATGGCAGCCTCAGGATACTCTTGATTGGACTTTTAAAGTCTACTACATGATTTCATCAATTATTCACCCCAAAAGTAGTGAGCTATGACGGAGAAGAATTTGAAACATCTATTTAGAACCTTAGATGTATGTGGCTATATCCATAACCCAGGTTCCCAACCCTTTTACTAATGGATTCTTTAGTAGCTCTGTGTTGGAGACAGTGCTGCTGAACAACCCATTAATCAAGTATTACTAACTATTAGAAAGTTGGGTAAATTAAATCCAAATTCTTAATGTAAGAAGCAAAGTATATGATAGTTATACTAGACTATTATCAGTTGACGTATTACTGAGATTCATCTACGAATATGGCGAATACAGGTGAATACTTTATCGAGGGCTAAACTAGCCATGACAACCAGCCTCAAACGCCAGCCCGGCAATAACTACATGCTCCAATTACAGTGGTTCGAGGAGCGTGGCCATGGCTTAGTGTTGGTGCAGCAGATCTGGCAGCGGATCCGGGACTAATTACTATCCCCGTCACACGAGGCCTGCGTTCACTTACAATCAATCCACGATGTCCTTATGCCCTCCTTTCGTGATTGTGCTGTGAGGTCGGTGACCATTGCGGAAATTTTGGTCGCAAGGAGGATACAGCTCTTGTACTTGCAACCTCCTTGCGACCAGTGCTGTCGGCACCGGGTCACCATTGGTTGGCGACCTTGCAGCGATCTGTCACTGCCAGGTTGCTGACTTCTTGGTCGGCGAGTTGGTGGTGACCGCTCGCGACCTGGCGCCAACACATTCAATGCCGCGGTCACTGCCAGGTCATCAGCGGTCGACAAAAACTAAACCAAAACCCAGCTTTACACCAACAAAGGGGTTGCCGACCTGTCACCAGGTCGGTGGCAGGCCGACCAGTCGCCGACTGCACTCCCAGACTGCTCGGCGCCAGGTCACCTACCACGTTTTTGAATCAATGTATCGAGTGTGTCGCTGGGAGGTTGGCAACCTTTTGGTCGTAAGGAGGTCCTAGGTGGACGCTGGCTCCCGTGTGACTGGGGTATTATACACTGCATACACAGCCCTGGTTCCAAGATGCCATCTGGCGGCCCTGGCTGTTCTAGGCGCACTTAGAATCAGGCGCTGGCCGTGTCACTGTCACTGTCATTGTCAGTGCGACCCGCGTCATGGTGTTTGTAAAGGTGGCCAGCGTGTTGACACAGCGCCCGCAGTGCTTATGCTAGCTAACTGCAGCGTAGAACACAAACAATTATTTACTGTATGACAAACCCCGTCCCCCAACACACATACACACAGACAACCCAACCAGCACCACCAGGTTGGCTACCGACACCGACCCTTACAGCAACATTGTCCTGGTGGTTTATTTTTTGTTGTTTTTTTAATCGTTCTACGTCTTAGCAACATCTAAAGTCATATCAGGATGGATACCGACTTGTAATAGTGCCTCGTCGTGAATATGGCCTATGCTGCCGGCACGGCGTAAAGCAACCACCAATCAATCAATCAACCTGTAATAGTGCACAGTCATGGTTACTTTATAAGTGCTAGCCCACTGCGGTGGACCAGGCCACCAGGAAACCATAACCTGATTTCCCACTCAATCACATTATCCTGATACTGAGATAACCAGTCCTTGCCCTATCCTAGTAATGTCAAGTGTCAGGCTAGGTTGCGACAAGTATCAAATTTTGTAAGTCATCGGTTTGACTTGGCCAGGATTCGACCTTCTACGTGAGAAGCCTGCACTCTTACCGATTCAACCCCCATGTCCGCTTTGTTCTGGTGGTGGTGGTATGTGTGTGTGTGGAGACAACCTGCGATTAATGTACACACACAGGTATAGTTTGTTTGTTGTTGTTTTACGTCCTAACAACATCTAAGGTCATATAAGGACGGGTACCGACTTGTGACAATGCGCACTCATGGCCACTTTATAGTGCTGTCCCACTGGGAAACCAGGCCGCCAGCACCATGACCTGGTATCCCACTCAATCACATTATCCTGACACTGAGCACACCAGTCCTTGCCCTGTCCTAATAATGCCGAGTGCCTGGCTAGGAAGCAACAAGTATCAATTTTTAAGTCATTGGTTTGACTCAACTAGGGTCCGAACCCACGACCCCACGATCTATCAGCACGGAAGACGGATGCTCTAACTCATTCGGCCATCCTGTCTGGTCACACAGGTATAGTAGGCACAAGTGCAGTGGGCATGGCTTCACAAAGGTAAATGAAAGCTGAGCCCGACTCACTTGACAACAACGTTTGTGGATACTTCCTGCTGGTGTGAGATAATATTCTGACTCCCATAATGAAATGATTCCCCAGTCACTTTATTATGCACAACAAAGTGACTTCCCTTATCATTTTGTGTGACTCCCCACCAAGTTTCCTTTTGCGAATATTTAATTATTTTCTAATAGGAATTGATTGTTACGTTTGGTTAAAAGAATCACAAGGACATATAAACACAACATTTATATTTTAAACAAGCCATCTTCTTTTAAACAACATATACATCAATATACATGAAAATGAGTAGTTATATATATCATGTCTTTAAAATAATAATAAAAAAGTTGACATATTCTGTAACCCACCACAAAGGTCCATTGACCTACAATCACAATATTATAGAAGGAGTCACTCTATTATGCAAAATAAAGTGACTGGATACACTTTATTATAGGAGTCAGAATATTACCTCACCCTCATGAAACACAGGTTGGGATAGCACGACTCATCATTCGACCAGACAGGATGGCCGAATGAGTTGAGCGTATGTCTCCCGCATTGGTAGCTCGTGGGATTAGATCCCATGGGTTCGAACCCTGGTTGAGTCAAACCAATGACTTAAAATTTGATACTTGTCGCTTCCTAGCCAGGCACTCTGCATTATTAGGATAGGGCAAGGACTGGTTGACTCAGTGCCAGGATATTGTGACTGAGTGGGATATCAGGTCATGGTGCTGGTGGTCTGGTCTCCGAGTGGGGCAGCACTATGAAGTTGCCATGAGTGTGCACTGTCACAAGTCGGTACCCGTCCTGATATAACCTTAGATGTTGATAGGACGTAAAACAACAATATCATATGAAACAAAAGGCTGAATGAAAGCTCATGAATTGGATGAATCGTGGTCAAGTGTTGGGCGTGGCGCAAGGTTCGGGACGGGTTCTTAGGACACTGTAACAATCTGGAGCGGGCCACTTGAATGACGTCAGCAACGACAGTCAAAGGCACTGAAACAATGTACAACTCGTTATCCCACGCATCCATCCCACTTTGGAGGGAGCTTAAAAAGAGTGAAATATGTCGGACAAATGCTATCGTCTAAATAGAGCCAGGAAAGCAGGTCGACACAATGGGGGGCTTTGAACCTGAAATAATTAATGTTCGCAAATACATACTCAGCTGTGTTGTGTTGTATATGTATGTATGCAGGGGCGTAGCCATGGATTAACAAATTGTGAGCGCACAATTGTTTGCACATGCTTACGGGAAATAAAAAAATTGTAAGCACAAAATCGTAAGCACAAACTAGTTCAGATATGCTTACAAGAAATTTAAAAAATTGCAAGCACCAAATTAAAAAAATGTATATTATAAAAGATTTAGTATGGAAAAGATATGATGCTGCGAGAAATTGTTTGCATGTGCTTACAGTGCGACAATGTAGTTATTCCCATGGTATGTGGGCTGGTATAGTGTGTATATATATATATATATATACTACATAATTTATTATCTGGATATAAATAACAAAACTACCAACACATTGTGTATTTCTGTAATAATCCATCATCGATATGAAATCACCAATCGAGATGCATCGGTCACTCTGAACTGTCTCGGCCTCTTGCAGTACGTTCCCCACCACTAAGTCTACTGGCCCACTTTCAAACAGATATATGATATAAACCTGACATTCAATCTAATGTAGACTATTTGCTAGGATGACTTCACTCCAATTCACATAAGAAACAAATGTATGGCAGGAATACTGCGAAGTTCAGTCATCAGGTGTCACGTGCCTATAGGTTCAAAGAGAGTATTTATCAAGGAGATTATAGGTTTAACCTCTAATAACAAGTCATGCCTATTGTATCAATCTCTTTGCATGGGTGTACTCAGCAAATCAGCGATATAGTCTAAAGATGAATGACCATACTCCAGTCTACATGTAGAAAGTAAGATCCATGTACTAATATTTGTAATGCCTGATTGCAACCTGCTATTGTCTGTGTTGTTCATATCATCGCTTCGTCTCATCTATAAATAGTTCATATGCACCATAACCGCTATGGCTAGAAGACCATGGCTTGGTGCTGAAAAAAAGATATTATTCAATTGAAATAAAAGTTTTGAAGAAAAGAAAAAAAGGGGGTTTAAAGTATAGGGCAGGAAGTGTGCATACACTGGGTCATACCTTCAGTTCCTTTTCAGACATCACCTGACAGGAACTTGGGATAGGCATATTGTCAGATTGAAATCTGAGTCGATGAAGGCTGCTTCCCGGCTGGTGCCCGGTCCCACCTGCCGCATGTTCGGGTCATGCTTGCTGACAGTGACAGTGACCGGCAGCACGGTCATTTAAAAGAAATAGTCCTGGAAGCTTTTTCTTCCTCACCCCCCCCCCCTCCTCCTCCTCCTTCTCCTCCACCACCACCGATACCACCACTTCTAGCACCGCCACCATCACCATCTTTTCGTTCCCATCACAATCATACACGGTGGCCAAATCGGTCAGAGCGCAGGCTTCCCATGCGGACGGTCAGGATTTTTAAATCCCAGCCGAGTCAAACCAATGGGTTACAACCTCTATTCTTGTCGCTACCTAGCCTGGCCCTTGACATTACTAGGATAGACTAAGGACTGATTTACTCAGAATCAGGATAATGTGACTGAGTGGGAAATCGAGTGATGGTGCCAGCGACCTGGTGTCCCAGTGGGGCAACACTATGAACTCGTCATGAGTGTGCACTGTCACAAGTTGGTTCCCATCCTGATATGACCTTAGAATTTGCCAGGATATAATACCTAAACAAACAATAACTTTCCCACCACCACGACCACCCCCACCCCACCTTCTCGTTCCCACCACCCACCACCCACCACCGCCAAATCGGTAAGAGCGCAGGCTTCCCGTTCGCATCCCGATCGAGTCAATCAAATGAGAGAATGTCAAATCCCCCTCCCCCTTGTGTGCCACTGGACAAGTATAGAAAAGTGGTCCACGTCGGTCATCGATTTATTGATTGATTGATTGATTGGTTGGTTGCTTTACGCCGTGTCAACAGCATAGGCCATATTCACGGCGAGAAATGTTAGTTTTTTGTTCAAACCATCGCTTTTACATGCAAAAGCAGACAATCAATTATGTGCCAATAGACACTCATTAAATTAGAAAGCTCACAATCATATATTTGTGGTCAAGGGAAACAAATTCCCATAGAAAAAGAAAAGTTTTATTAATAATTGATAGAATCTATTTAGTAAACTATATGAGGTGGTACAGTCCAGCTGCCCTCAAAAAGGCTAAAATGTTTTCCTGTTTTACCTTAGTAAAAAGGTCATGCATACTGTCTGCAGTGTAGAACTGTTGGCGCAGGGCCAAAAAATCAACGCAACTTAGTAAAATGTGTTTGAGTGTCAGCGGGGACTGACACCCAATACATTCAGGGGGAGGTTCCCCCTTGAGCAGAAAAGCATGTGTAAGCCACGAGTGGCCAATACGGCAGCGGCTAAGGACCACTTGGTCCCGCCGACCTCTCGCATGAGTCTGTGGTGGCTTTCCCACAGATGGTTCAATTTCTTTAAGTTTATTAATGGTTTCATCCCACTCATGTTGCCATTTGGATTTTATGTGGGTGGCTATTAGTGGTTTCAGATCAGAGTGAGGGATCAGACATGGTTCAAGATCACAGTTCAGGGCCTTCTTCGCAGCCCGATCAGCTCGTCGGTCATCAATGCGCATGCATCGGATGAGATGGAGGTGTCGGCTGGGTGTCCGCTTCCGGTGCTAGAGGTCGTGGCTATCATCCCCAGCTGAGTCAAACCAAAGACTTGGAAAATTGATATGTGTTGCCACTTTGTCTGGTACGAAGGAATTCTCGGATATGGAATGGAATTGTGGCCAAAATAGTGTGGCGGACTGTGATATGGGGGATGGTGCTTGACTAGACGGTATCCTAATAGTGCAGAACTATTAAGTCACAATGTGTGCGAAAGATGCCACAATGTTGTATTTTGCGGTCCTGATGTTTCTAGGACATAAAACCCTAATGATCCCCACTCGTAATATAATCTGCACCGTCCCTGTACATACTATTACCCTAATTAAATCAGGCGTTGTCATCCCTTTCCCCCCTCAAAATGTTTATTCATCTGAACAAGTATAGTGTCAGCGCCGGAGCACTGGTCTTCATTATTAATAATTACCTAGATAGTAATCCATAGTAATCTTATTAGGCACTCCTCGTGGTCGGGATCTGTTGGTTGCTGTTTCTAAGATGCATGTTATATATATATATATATATATATATATATATATATATATGGAAAATATTCCGATTTAATGCATTGGTGGGGGAATACAAATGTTCTATTACTGACCGGGTATACGTGACCAGGTGCATGTATGTGTATATGTAGGTGCTGGTGGTGCCTGAGTGAGATGTAAATAGACATAGTGGTGCTGGCAGGGCTTTGTGTAAGGGGCACTCAGAGCCTCTGCTAGTTAGGGTCACCACACTCAGGCTCAAGGCCAGGGGAGCCACACAGCTTGTTGGTGGTGGGCAGATCACTGGTAACCATGGGGACCAGGAATGCTGGATCCTTATTGGTAGAGCTAAGACTGCTTGTTTCCCATTGGGGGAATAAGGTAGGGTGATACTCTACACTGAATCCATGTACCATATAAATAATAAACCAGAGGGCTTGACTCTCTCTCTTTCTTTCACACTTTATACTCTTCCTTTCTCTTTGCCTGTATTGATTTCACTATAGCCTGCCTACACAACCGCAGATTCGAGCCGTAGACTTTACACTATATATATATATATATATATATATATATATATAGATGGATGTACACTATACATATATATATATAAACCTGACATTTTATCATATATATATAAATAGATGTATGAATGCTCACCAGCTCCTCCTCCACCTTGACATCACGGCTAGATAGTGCTGACTCTAGTCACCTACGCCCTGTTCTAATTAGTAACCATAGTAACACCCGTCCATCCCTATGAGTGCTACCATTGTGAATGTGAATGCCTCCTGTGTCTGGCATGTACACTGCATTAGTTTTCTGGATCGTTGCAGTGTACTTAATCCCCAGCTCACAGCCTGATTAGTAATGTCCCACTTTCAAGCTGCACAGTCCGACAAAATTAAATTTTCTAAACCAAAACACTTATCTAGATTAGATTCGATGTATCTACCTTCGGTACTGATGTACTTAGTAAGCATGTGTTCTTGTATATAAGGGAGTATTAAATGAAACCACCAGTACCCGTTACTGATGAATCTTATGGAGTTTTGACATGCATTCCGAAATTAATTTAATATATGGATTAGTCTAATATATTCATCTAAAAAATCACAGACATTTAAAAATCACAGCCTAGTATGTTTGTGTAAAAAACAACCCACAGAATCTCAAAAACAATGGACGGTGTAACTTGAATTATTAGCATACAGTGATTATGATGGTAAGCATGCCACCAGAACCAGACTTTACATTTTCCGCTGGAGGTGGGCATTTCCAACGACACCCTCCCTGCACACGGGGAAGTGGTGGGGTGTGTGCAGAGGAGAGGCCCTGCCTCAGGGCACTCCCCGCACCCCGGAATCAAAGTAGCCTTGATGTGCGCGCACCCGTAGGGAAGAGACCGCCACCAGGGTGCCTTGAGTAGGTCCGGGGGCGGGGGGCTGCGGGTGGGGGGCTGCGGGGAGCTGGGAACAGTCGGACCGCGTAAGACGCATCCTGCTGATGCAAACCACGTCGGTTTAGTTCCGTTTGTTTGCTTTTGTTTGTTTGTTGGAGTTTCATGTCTTGGCAACATCTAAGGTCATATCAGGACGGGTACCGACTTGTGGCAGTGCACACTCATGGTGATTTTATTGTGCTACTGCCACCATGACCTGATCTCCCACTCAGTCACATTATCCTTGTACTGAGATAACCCGTCCTTGCCCTATCCTAGTAATGCCAAATGCCAGGCTAGGTAGTGAAAAGTATCACTTTTCTAAGTGATTGGATTGAATCGGCTGCGATTCAAACTCCTGACCATCCACACGGGAGGTGCTGCCCCACTGGGAGACATGGCCACCAGCACCGTGACCCAATTTCCACTCAGTTATGTTATCCTGATACTGAGCTAACCAGTCCTTTCCCTATCCTTGTAATTCCAAATGCTAAGCAAGGTAGTGACACGGATCAATTTTGTAAGTCATTGGATTGATTCGGCTGGGATTCAAACTCCTGACCTTCCGCACGGGAAGCCTGCACTCTTAGCAATCCCGCTACTGTGTCTGGTGGGGCTGCCTAGAAGGAATAATCATTGATTTTGGAGACCTTTGTGCAACTACTTTGAGGAAACCCTACAACATGAATACTCATAAAAATGGCCTTTTGTTAGTCTTGCCCTAATTCCAAGTACCACATGTAAAGTATCTACATATTAGTAGATCATTGTATGGAATCTGGATAACCCAGCTTGATTTCAACTAGAGAAGCCATGGTGAGCTTGCCCACATTATGTCTCATGCTTTTATCTCCAAATAAGCCAATTGTCATCAAAGGTACTTCACACTAAAACATCCGTCATAATATTAATAATCTCCCTAATATATTGATCTAAAGAATCTTGGGGGGTAACTTTAATAGAGCAGACTTATGCCCTGGTCACATACTCGTTAGTGGACGTAGTTGAATGTAGTGGAGGCTAACATGGGTCAAACTCGGTGTAACTACATTAAACTATGTTGAAATATGTTAAGGTACGATAGGTTTTGGTATGGATAAGTACATTATGGTATGGATAAATACATTATGGTATGGATGCCGGTATGTTCAACTACGTTAGCCTGAACTACATTCACCTATGTCCACTGACAGCTATGTCACCAGGGCTTCATCCAAGTATGCTAGAGTACATTAGCATCACGGATGCAAATTCAGCCTCTAACATAGCACTCTTTTGAACATGTCCAAAAATTAAATCGGAACTCGCGACCCACGGACAAGTATGGATGCCGGAACGTTCAACTACATTAGCCTCCACTACGTTCAACTACGTCCACTAACGTGTATGTGACCGGGGCATTAAAGTTGCATAGTCCGATGGTTTTGAGTTACTGCCATTTTCTGAGATAAATATATCAGGTTGGTCGTTTTAATCTACCTTTAAGTAATTTTTATTCTAAATGGCTAAGATTGGAGATATTAAAAGTGCAAAAATGCTAAATTAATGTTGGCAAGCATGCCAGAACTCTGAGACCATAGGCTTCTGCAGTAATACGTTCGATTAGATTTCCTCAGTATTCGCTTCTATGTGGCGAAAAATGGTTAATAAGTGCATCAGTATCTAAGTTAGATGTGTAGAATCAAAATTGATAATTGTCTTCCTTTTGAAAATGTGATGTTTTCATCGCACTATGCAACCTTAACTCATTTTGTTGAAATGATGAATCTGTTCAGTCACCGCAAGGCATGCATCTCACAAGGCACCCCCAGCGTCTCTGCTGGGTATGTGTCACTTTAGGACACACAGTCCATCATACTGTCCACACCAGCCTCCTCCCTCCTTATATCTACTAAGGCAGCTGAACCATCTGCCCCTATGGGTTCGGTTTAACCTTGTCGCGGGTGTCTTTACCAGTCCCTTAGCAAAGCCATGTCACCCTGTGGGTGACCTATATAAATTCCTTTCGTTTTTTTCCCCCTTTCATGGAGCTCCCAGTGCATTCATCGCTCAGATCCGGCTCGTGAATAATGGGCGAATTACAGACTGGCGGGTGGACATTAGATTGAGTCAGTCTAAGAGGAATTGCCGACATGGACGCAAAAAAGTGCTCATATGGTGTTATTGAGCAGGACACACACATGTTCCGGTATGAGTCACAAGGTTTTTTTTCTGGGGGGGGGGGGGGGGTTAACCTTGAATCCAAACTCAAATTCAAAGTACAGGTATACACAGCTTAGTGTTACCCCGTTCAACACTGATTTGCTGTAGCCCTCTTTTATTCACTTTCACAGCCTAGCAGCCAATAGGAAGATGGCAACCTTCTCTCGACACCCTCCATATTTGGAAGACCGAACCAGAGCAGCTAATTACCATCTACTCAATATGTGGAAATCAAACCTGGGTTCTTTCCGCTTTCGACACATGTATAATAATATACAATTCGGATTTCCTAACAATATATATATATATAGTTAGGTTCCCCCCATAATGTTGGAAAAATCTATCTATACAAATTTGAAACACCAAATATACAGATATGTATTTCTATTTATAAATATCTGAAACTTAGAGGAAATCCTGATTATACATATCATTATATAAAAATTGCCCGTCCAAGTGGGTCTGGGGGCGATAACGACCAGACACAGCTGGCTTAAGTTACAGGAGGTCAGAGCCCCTGACAGGTGGCGCCGGCATGGTCAAACCTGGAACTAATCAATGGCATACACTAGCTTTGGTTCGCAAATAACAATACAAATATAACTGAAGATGGGAGTGTCCTTCTTTATATTCCAATAATAGATTATAGAACATATAAATTCATGAATAACTAAGTTAACATGAGAATTAACAACCTCAAAAGTTGATAAGTGTGTGCTATATGTATTCATAATCCTCCGTGTAAGTTCTTGATCGTGTACTTACTCTTGATTTCTGGTATTACTTGCCAAAAACTGCTGAGCCTCTCGTAACGTCCTCCGGTTATGAGCGAAATATGCTGTACCGGGATGTTGCTTCCTTCTCCCTCGAGTACAAGTAGCCAGAGGCTTAGTACCGAGGTAAAATATGTAGTTTTAAAGGAAGAAGTCCGAGCTATCCTCATTAATGTGAATTTAAACATATATATATATATATATATATATATATATATGGGTAGCTGGGACTTCTTCCAAGGAACATATATGTATATATATATAATCATATTCATAGATAATATATATATATTTATATATATCTATGGCTTCCCGCACAGTGTTTATGATACACACACACACATATATCTATATGCCCATCTCTCTCAATATATTTATATATGCAATAGTAAGGACACTTGGAACTTCTCCCTCAGAGCCAACAGTTACTCTAACCTACATGTGTTGCTACAGTATGACGCAAAGGCAGAGGTCTGCTCAGGGCGTGGGCATATACACACTAGTAATAGGCCTCCCACAGGGGCGAGTGATTACAGGTAATAGGTGAGAGTAGGTGCTGTGTAGATACATGCAGAGACAGGAGCCACCCATCTAGCACAGACCCTTCAGGAGATGAGGTGGGGTGGGGGTGGGGGGTCCCCCCACCGGTTCTCCAGCTCCACTTGATAAATGCAAGTCCATTAGTTGTCCTTTATTTAGGCCCTTGCAGTCAGCGACAAGTGTGCAGATTTGATATATTTATTTGTCTGTATCCAGTTTCCCACCAGTTTCATGTGCAGCTCCAGCATATGAGTACTGTTATGAAGTAACAGTCTCTAAATGATAAATCAATAACCTTTAGGCCTATGTTTATTATATATATATATTTTTTTTATTACATCTATTGATTATGCTGGCAAAATGTGAATCGTGAACAATTGGGTCTTTGTTTGTTTGTTGTTGTTTTATGTCCTAGTAACATCTATGGTAATATTAAGACGGGTACCGACTTGTGACAGTGCGCCCTCATGGCAACTTTATAGTGCTGCCCCACTGGAAGACCAAGCCACCAGGTGTTGGTGTAGGGAAGGAGAGACTAACAACATTTAATAAAAACCTGTTACTGCTGAAGCATATGGTGGCCAGAATCTTAACGCCCACGCATGTCAAATACATGTGTATAGTTTTATTTCAAATATATATCTCCAAATTTAATTATTTTAAATACAATTTACCTCAAACAAAAATAAGGGAGATAATAATGATCAACCTAATATATTCATCTCAAAATAAGGCTGAAACATCGAAATGCAGACAATTTATTTGTGTGTGTCTGATAGTTTGTGGAATTGTGGCCATTTCCGCATTCAAATCAAGGTTTAATCCCTGGTTTGTAAAGGTGGACCTCCATCGTGCAGTGATTACCAGGAAGTACATTTCCCACACACTCAGCTTTCCACTTATCCAGTTACTGCCCCTCGCCTAAGCAAATTGCACTCGACACTTGCAAGTGTATTATTACATTATATATCAACGCGCATGGCAGCGCCGATGCCGTATGAACTATAACTTTTAGTATAAGTGGCCGGTGCTCTGCATATCCTGACCCTATGGACTACGATTCATCATAACTCGCTCAGTTATTCATGGATCGTCATGCAATAAACTGTCGTGTAACCGGAAATGATATATCTATTATGGAGTAAAAGAGTTTGTGTATAGATATATATTTACTGTTTATAAATAACCATGGAAGTATGGTCATGTGGTAGTCCTTGACCTGACAGATCGGGCATGCCCACAAACTGTGTGTAAGGGCACACTCTGTCTCCCAGCCCTAATTTTGGGTTGTAAATAGACCAGCATGCATCTGGTTCAAGTCTAGGTCAGTAGCTCATTAGCAGGGGTATACACTGGTCCACCGACGGATTCTCTAGGCCTACTATAAGTGTGGACAAGTTTAAGTGATAAGCTATGATTAGGGGGGCAAGCTTGGAGGATCAGAATACGCAGTAAGTCTTATAAACATTATAAAGCTCATGAAATAAGGATTCCAAATCTTATTTGATCCTGTAGGTGGCACTAAAATTGACCTCAACATCATGATTTTGCTACTGCAATGTTAGGAGTTATTTGTATTTGTTCAGTAAGGCTGTGTGTCTACCCGTCTGCACCCACTCACACCCCCCCCCCCCCGATCGCCCAGTGTCTCCGATACAAGACACCATCTTGTCCCACCCTGCAACCTGCCTTCTCACCCGACTCCCACTCACCCAACTCCCACTCACTCAACTCCCACTCACCCAACTCCCACTCACCCGACTCCCACTCACCCAACTCCCACAAATCCCACTCACCCGACTCCCACTCACCCAACTCCCACTCACACAACTCCCACTCACACAACTCCCACTCACACAACTCCCACTCCCACAAATCCCACTCACCCGACTCCCACTCACCCAACTCCCACTCACCCAACTCCCACT
Source organism: Branchipolynoe longqiensis (assembly GCA_030323885.1). NCBI lineage: Eukaryota > Metazoa > Annelida > Polychaeta > Phyllodocida > Polynoidae > Branchipolynoe > Branchipolynoe longqiensis. Next base: position 53,229,251 of record CM059188.1, on the reverse strand, counting down.
CACCCGACTCCCACAAATCCCACTCACCCGACTCCCACTCACCCAACTCCCACTCACCCAACTCCCACTCACCCAAATCCCACTCACCCGACTCCCACTCACCCAACTCCCACTCACACAACTCCCACTCACACAAATCCCACTCACCCAACTCCCACTCACACAAATCCCACTCACCCGACTCCCACTCACCCAACTCCCACTCACCCAACTCCCACAAACCCCACTCACCTGACTCCCACTCACCCAACTCCCACTCACACACATCCCACTCACCCGACTCCCACTCACCCAACACCCACTCACCCAACTCCCACTCACCCGACTCCCACTCACCCAACTCCCACTCACACAAATCCCACTCACCCAACTCCCACTCACCCAACTCCCACTCACACAAATCCCACTCATCCGACTCCCCCAACTCCCACTCACACAAATCCCACTCACCCGACTTGGACTCACCATGCTCTGACTCACCATGCTCTGACTCACCCGACTCCAACTCACCCAACTCCAACTCATCCCAGTCCGACTCACCCGACTCCAGTTCACCCAGCTCCGACACACCCTGCTATGACTCACCTGCACCGACTCACCCTAGTCCAACTCACCTGACTCCGACTCACCCGCATTCCACTTTTTACCAGGATTCTGCATCATGGACCAACAAGGGAGGCCAATCTCACCATTGAGATCATGTTAACTCGGGCCCAGTGAGAGTAATAACATGCTTTTTGAATAATGAAAAAAGACCAATAATATCCAGAGCTATGTTAGAAAATGTGATATTTTTCTACATTAGAATTGGGGTAAAATAAGGACCTTCAAGCTATGTCTTAATTATAGGAAAGAATGGGTCTCCAGAGACCAGGGATACCATGCTTTCAGACAAAAAATGGAATATTTAAGATTATATGGCCAAATTGTAATGATGTAGAGATCAGCAATATATGCATTCATAGAGCATCAATTATTCACAATAAAGGTCACATAAATGCAGGTAGGGCATGTTCATTAGATCAAAGGTGTATGTATATATATGGCTATAACTAGGACCGGACTCAATGGCCAAATCAGTAAAGCGCAGACTTCCCGTGTGGAAGGTCGGGGGTTCGAATCTGAGCCAAGTCAAACCAATGACTTAAAAAATTGATACTTGTCGCTACCTGCCCAGGCACTTGGCATTAATAGGATAGGGCAAGGACTGGTTAGCTCAGGATCAGAATAATGTGACTGTGTGGGATGTTGAGCCATAATGACGGCAGCCTAGTCTCCCAGTGGGGCAGCACTATCAAGTGGCCATGAGTATGCACTGTCACAATTTGGTACCGGTGTCAGAGTTTCAGTTCTCAACCAGTTTCAGTTCTCAACTGTCGCTTCTGCGCATGCGTCTAAATCCAACAGCGCCGTCGTAGCAGCTCTCACAGGCTAAGTACAACTCATTTATGGTATATTAGCACTCATATACTCATACTCATCCGCTTCTGATTTTGTTAGGCTTATAGCCTGTATCAGGTCGATGCATGTCACAATTTGATTTACTAGGATTAAATGCATCGAGTACCGGATGTGTGCAATATTGCAGCCTCCTCCAATGCTTATCCAGTCTGCCTTTGAAGGCGTTGACGGAAGGCGCTTCTATGACATGTTCAGGCAATGCGTTCCAGGCATTTACTATCCTGTTACTGAAGAATAGCTGTCTGACAGGTTTTATTGCTCTTTCCTTCTTCAGCTTGTATCGATGACCTCTAGTTTTACAGTTGGCCAGCTTCAGGTATCTAGCATCAACCGCATATCTTCCAGTGACGTGTTTGAATGCTTCTATTATGTCTCCCCTGGCCCTTCGGTAGTATAAGCTGGGTAGGTTGAGAATCCTGAGACGTTCTTCGTATGGTAATTCTCTTATGGTTGGTGATAACTTTGTAGCACGTCTCTGTACACTCTCGATCATTGACATATACTTTGCTTTTGCTGTTGATGTGTGTGTGTGTGGTGATTTCTAATGTGTAAATCACTCTAAAACCGCTGTTGAGTTTAGTAGTTCATTTTTTATGCATGCGCAGACGACGCTGTTGGATTTAGACACTTGCGCAGAAGCAATGTTGAGAACGGAAACTGGTTGAGAACTGAAATGATCGTAGATGTTGCTATAACATAAAACAACAACAAGCAAGCAATAATTAGGACTGGTATCTTATGTTAGTAGATTTGGAGTTTTCTTCGAAAGAAGTCGCAAAGCCACCAGTATTTCTTTTCCCCAACATTCTCTTTCTTAAAATTTTGTTTTTGATATGGGGCAGTGGAAATTCTTATCATTGTCCCCAGTTTCCAAATTGCATCTGATTCAGTGCAAAATGCCAAGAGCACCGCCATACTTGACCCACCACCCCTCAGGTCAATTCCTCTGCCTGCTTGCTGCTGATTGGTCACCGATCTTCTCCCTATCTCATTCCGCCCCTCGCTGCTATCCTGTGGGCCTGCGTCACTCCCCGGCTATCTGGTGACACATTGGAAGTTGGAACTCATTGCTTACCCACCTGCTACTACAATGGCATTGCGTTATGTGGCTACTAGGGCTTCGCTCAAGTTCCCTCGTTGTCCTGTTTAATAAATAAAAACTTACCCCCGACACTACTATCGTCATTGTCGCTCTTTTGCACAATCATTTTTAGTATTGCTATTATCGCCATAATTAGTACTGTTATTCATGTTATCACCTCACACACACATATGTAACTTTTAAGGCGGTGATGCTTACTACAGGTAGCATGCCATAGTCGGAGCCGTCACCTTCACCATCACACATCAGGCCATGCGCCGTCCGAGAACGCCTGAGGCGCATGCGCGGCGGACATGACAACGGCCCACCTGAACTCACCGCTTACCTACCTGACTACTACAATGCTATACATGGTATTGCTGTACATAGCTGCAACTGCTAGGATTTACCTCAAGTTCCCTCAGTGTCCTGTGTAATAAATAAAAACTTATTCCCTACACTACTATAATGGAGTTCTTTTGCTGAATCATTTTTATTATTGTTATTAATATTATAGTCATAATTAGTACTGCTATCCATTTTATCACCTCCCAAACACGTAAGAAAGGCGCTGATACTTACTACAGGTAGCATGCCATAGTCAGAGCCGTCACCACCATCGTCACCTTCACCATCACGAATCAGACTGTGCGCCGTCCGAGAACGACTGAGGCGCATACGCGGCAGACGTGACCACGAGCCGGGCGGTGCTTCCGGCGGAAGTACACCCGATGAGAGATCTGCGGCCGTCACTACAGATGGGCCGGGCGAGGGCGGGTAGGCCGCCATTGCCATGACTACTACTGTTACCAATCAGTCGCTTGCCGATGCTCAGCACCGGAAGTTGACGTCGTTTAGTCTTTTTCTCCAACCGGAAGTGCACCTGTGCCTTGACTCCTGCGTTGTTTCCCTTGTCATTACTAGCGCCCTCCCGCTTTTAATTCTTTTTTGTATCTTCTCTTAATTTGTGTCTTTAAATTTTAGCACACACGCGGGGCAAATTCCTATACTCGAGTTTTTGTTTTGACGCTGTGAATAAAAAATTAACACCTCACACAGGTGATACTACCTCAGGGCCGTCCCTTCTCGTCGGGGACGCCCACTGTGACCATGCCCGACCCACGGCCTGGGTTTCCAGCCGGGGTTCCCGAAAATATGAGCGGTGAGTGAGAAGTGATCTGCTCTCACCAGCTCTCGTCTGTCCTGAGTTCTGCGGCGAGCTGGTGCTCACCAGTCAAACCAGGCCAACTGCTGCTCCTCCTCCTCTTCCTCTTCCCTCCTCCTTTTCTTCGCTCTTCCGCCCTTGACGGAAAATTCAAGTAAAGTCTTGATAACAGATGAAACCCTAGACCTAGTACCGGCTAGGGTCTACATAACATCAAGCACAGCCTATTCGTAATGCAGGCAGGCGTTAATAATGGGAGTGATAATGAGATATATATATATATATAGATATATATAGTGTAAATATGTGTGTATATATTTATGTATACGCTTCCGAAAAAAATAGAGTTCTTATTTGGGGGGTTTCTTCTTGGGAATTTCTTGGTTTGGTAACAATACAAAAAGAGACCCCTTGCCTGCTTGACTATATCTATCCTGAGGTAGACGTCGCCGACCACAAGATGTGACCGGTTAAGACGTGACGTGAACGACGTAATGGCGATGACGTCACGGTCTCCAAGTCAGTCGCGTGGCCGTGGGTTTGGGGTTGTCGATATGTTTGGGGTTTTGTTGGGGAGTGTTGGGGAGTGTTGGGGGGGGGGGGGAGATACGTGTATACTCGTGGTTAGAATCGGTGAGAGTAATGAGAGATAGTCGATTGGGCGGTTAGCGCGGATGGGGTCCGAGATCTGTATGTACGGTGGGTGCCTGCCCCGGGTCCTCCCCCATCACACCGTGGGGGACGGCCGGGTCAGGGGGGACAAGACCGCCTGGCAGCCCTCCTCGTCCACCTCTTCCTGTAGCTCGGCCCTCTTCGGGGTCTGTGGTCGATGGTGTCGGCTGGGGGTAGCGCCCTCCCAGTGGTTCCAGCAGTCTCCCCTTGGAGAAGCCACTCTGGCCAGTGTGACCGGCATAGTACTACTGTCCTCCAGGGCGACGAAGTTAAGACTGTGGCTGTGGCTGAGGCTGTGGCTGTGGTTGTGGCTGTGGTTGTGGCTGCGTGTGTCCCTTCTAAACATGCTGGAGGAGATATTGATGAGGTCCTCACCGTGCGTTGTGGGCGTGTTTTGGTGTTGTGGCTGAGGAACTAGCACGGGGCCGCTAGTGCTAACTGGACGGGTGATGTCACGGGGAAAGGAGGCCAGTGTAGTAGTCGTACTTATAGGTAGCAGTACCAGTAGTAGCAGCAGTAGCAGCAGCAGCGGGAGTAGTGCAGGAGGAGTGAAAGAGATCTGGCCCGGTGTGAGGAGAGCCACGACTGTCGGCAGGGTGTGAACAAAGGGCATGTTCCGCTCCGCGCCTCCAGGGTCCCGGTTCGGCGGTTACGAAGGTAGCGGTAGGTGAGTTGGTACAGCGTTGGACGGACCACGTGACAGGGCGCGTGTGAGAGTTGGTCACGTGTCTAGGTGCGCGTCATGGCAGCGCAGTGGACGTCGGCAGTGTGACGACGGGGCATGGTCAGCGTGTGGCGCGCTCTACCGCTCCGGGCGTGCCCTGGGTACGGGCTTCGTCCGGACTCTCCTGGCTTCTGGGCGGTGACCGCCCAAGTAAACTGGCCCGGGCCGGGAGATAGAAGGGTCCACCGGGGTGGATTCCTCGAGGGGTGGCCGGTTGGATTGTACGTGTTGGGGGTTGACCCTTCTACTACTATGCTTAAATCACGGCATGGGGTGTATTTGAACTGTCACTAACTTAACCATTCTACAGATGTGCATTGGCTATCAAGCTCCTTGGTGTGAATTTGTTAATTTTGTGCAGGCACCGGTCACCCCTACCCCACTTTCCTCCAGTGGGTCTTCCCGTGTTTGTGAGTCTCTGCCGCAGGCCGGCCGACGGGCACTGAACTCAGCGGGGAGTTGGGAACCGGGGGAGGAAGATGGGGAGGAGGTGGGGAGGGGGGAGGAGAGAGAAGGGGCGGGAGAGGGGGGGGGAGAGGGGCAGGAGAAGGGAGGGGGAAGGAGAGGGGAGGGGGAACTAGCGCTTCAGGCAGCAGACTTCCACCACCCCACACACCCACACATCCTCACACCCTCCACACACTCATGTGATATCCCCACACACCCTTCACACCTCTGCCCTACCTTCCCACCACCTACCTTTCTTAGAATGAGGTTACCTCTCCCCATGGAAGTCTTGTGGCGATAGACTGGCCAAGAGTGTTGCTATAGTTGTACCGTTTTGTGTGTTAATAATTATAATATGGACGTGTATCTGGGCTTGCCACATACATTTTGTGTGTTATGTTGTTATTAATTATCTGGGCGTGCATCTAGACATGGAGCTACATGTGTTAGTCATTACAGGCGTAAGGACAGTAAACATTATTTCTTAGTTGTGATGTATTATTATTAGCTAGTATTATGTATTGTTGTTATTATTTATCATGATTTATTGTGATTTATTGCCCTCGTTTGTTATGATTATTATTTATTATCATGTATTATTCTTCATTGTTTATCAATTATTATCAAACATATCCTATTATTATATTTATTATCTCTCATTATAGAGTAATAATATTATTATCCATAGTCAATTATTAGCTATTATAATATATTATTTATTATTATTTATCTCCAGTTAAATAGAGCTTCGATAACCTTTTTGCAATTTAAATTGTTATGCTTTCATCGGACGATGCAGCTTTAATATTATCAGTTTGCAGTCAATACTCATGGAGCCTTCGCAAAACAACAATACATGTCATGCATCTCTCGGCCTCTCTCGCTCCCTCTCCCTCCCCCGTCTTTGTCTCTCTCTCTTTATATATTTATATATAGATGAACCTCGATCCAACGGACACCGATTCAACGGATTCCGGATCCAACGGACACAATCCGCTAGATTGAATATCTGAATTTGTAGGAATTGTTTCTTTGGGTGCAGGTATAGCAATACCTCAGGGAGTTTGACGCCCCTGCCTTGCAGAGTTGTAAACCACTGCCTTGTGGTACAGGTTCTTAAATTTCGTCGCTGCAACGGACAAACGGCTTTAACGGACAACTGCTCCCCCCCCCCCCATATTAGTCCGTTGGATCGAGGTTCATCTGTATATACATATATATGCAATATATATATAGGTTAACACTTCTACGTGTAGCTTACAGTATGCACCCTTGGACTGCATGCGTGATTGAATAACAATCGTGAGATGGCCTCATATGGGTACTGCTATTAAATCATCTATCGAAACCGAAAGTGTAATTGATACTTCCTGAAACAAGAAAGCGCCCATACACACAGACAAACACACTGAGGTGATAACCGAGTTATATGAAGTATAAGCATTATATAAATATAAAGGTGCGGCGGAATAGTTAATCGTTTCTTGATTATATTGAATTGTTATTATTAGTATTACTTGTTACCCGATTTGTTATATTATTATTGTTGTATTTCGCCAAATCCCGATCCAACCCGTTCCGCTCATGTTTCCGTGTTCCAAGTGGACAGTGGTGGGCGCGATCCGCGTCACGGGTGATCAGGCCGCCTGAGCTTAATTATAATGACTACGTCCTATCAAGTACACTGCTCTGTATAAGAAGAGAATTAGGAGATTTGGTAAGACAGGCGTTTCCCATCCTCCCCTCTATGCTATTAAAGATATTTAGCCTTTTGACACTTATTATGGCCATGATGCTTGGCACGCAGCAGTGCTTTGCTGCTTTAGAGGTTTGCTAAGAAAATGCCAGGTCACCCTCTTAGATTCTGCCCTCTGCTGGAAGGACTTAACATTTTTCGACTGGGGAATGCTGCACATAATTCACAGATCCAAAACAATTCAGTTCCGCCAGTGTATTCTCCAAGTACCTATTGCCCATTGCCCAGAGACAGATCTCTGTGCAGTCTTCTAGACAAAGCTCCATCTTTCCGAGTTAAAGTTGGATTCCGCGGGGTTGGAATTTCGAGTACCGTCTGAGGACGGAGATTCTAAACCAATGACTTATGAAATTTATGAACAAACATTGAAAACATCTGTCCTTAAATCGGGTCTTGACTCGAAGGATTTTTCTTCGCACTCGCTCCATCGAGGAGGTTGCACCTTTTTGTCCATGTGTGGCACAACCCTGGAGGAACTTAAGGCCTGGAGCGAGCCGGCCTCTGACATGGTCTTCTTCTACTTATGCACGCCCTTCTCTGAACAAATTATTCATGATATCCGGGTTGCGCCTGCCCTGGCCTCTAACGCTTTTCACACGTCTGGGTTGGGGGGCTCATCGTAGGTGAGTCTTGGCAATTTCCTGTGTGTCTTGTTGTTCTTTCCCTAGCTACTATTTATTTGAAGTATGAGCATTATACAAACATAAAGGTGCGGAGGAATAGTTAATCGTTTCTTGATTATATTGAATTGTCTTTATTTATTATTATTATTGTTACCTGATTTGTTATATTAATATTATTGTATTTCACCAAATCCCGATCCCACCCATTCCGCTCATGTTTCTACGTTCCAAGTGGACGGGGGTTGGCGCGATCCGCATCATAAGCCATAGGTGATCAGGCCGCCGCTGAGCGCCTGCAGTTCTTATTGAACATTTTTATTATTACGGTGGGCAATTTCCTGTGCCAGATGACAGTAAACTTACTCAACCCAGTCATGTGTCTTGTTGTTCTTTCCCTAGCTACTATTTATAACTCATTAAACTCATTGTAATTAGAGGCTCTTCTCACCGGGCGCGGTGGCCGAATCGGCAGAGTGTGGGCCTCGCGTGCAGGAGTTCGGTTCCCGGTCGAGTAAAACCAATGACTTATCAAATTGATACCTGTCGCTCCCTAGCATGGTGTTCGGCATTAATAGGATAGGGCAAGGACTGTTTAGCTTAGTGTCAGGACAATATGACTGAGTTCCCAGTGGGGCAGCTCTATAAAGCCGCCATGAGTGCGCACTGTCACAAGTCGGTACCTGCCCTGATATGACCTTAGATGTTGCCAGGACATAAAACTCCAACACCAAACCAGCCATATCACCCAACTTGTTCAATCCAACTGCATTCATTCCTCTGAACTTATTACTATATCCTAGGTGTATGACCAGTCGGGATGGCCGAATGAGTTGAGCGTCCGTCTCCTGTTTTGGGAGATCTGGGGATCTGAACCCATGAGATCGTGGGTTCGAACCCTGGTCGAGTCAAACCAATGACGTAAAAATTTATACTTGTCGCTTCCTAGCCAGGCGCTCGGCATTAGTATGCTCAGTGTCAGGATAATGTGACTGAGTGGGACAGCAGGTCATGGTGCTGGTGGCCTGGTCTCCCAGTGAGGCAGCATTATAAAGTCGCCATAAGTGCGCACAGTCACAAGTCGGTACCCATCCTGATATGACCTTAGATGTTGCTAGGACGTACAACAACAAACAAACAAATCCTAGACGTACTACATTATAATATATAGCTCATATATTTTCCATTACATTATAATGTATTTTCCATTACATCATATATATATATATTATATCCACACGCGGATATAATATATATATATATTTATATATATATATATATGTAATATGAGCGGGGTGGAACGCTTGCGAGTCGATGGTAATGCAGGGCACGACGGCGCTATAAGTGTGGTTCGCCGGAACGGGAGATTATGTGAAATAGAAAATAACGACCATCTTTGTTATTTATAGTCGCATCCTGGATTACATAGGATATATGTATATATATATATATAAATATATATATATACATATATATATAAGCCCCGCAAATGAGTCAAATCTACACAGCGCCCACCCCACGATTCAGACTGCTCATTAATGCTTAGACCGGCCGATGACCATATAAATCTGGGTAACAAAATTACAAACTCAGCTTTTCCCTGACTGCGTTAACTACCCCACGTCATTATAGTCTAAGGAGTGGATAAACAGCTCTAGTGTGTAGCCTACTACATGATGCCCATTCACACAGTCTCCTGTGCACACACCAAAGTGTATCACTCCTCCCCTGCAGACTTATTTCCCAGGGGAGAATCTCTGGTAAGGCACGGATCTTTACTACCTCCCCGACCACCCATCCCCCACACCCTGCCTCCACTACCCACAACCTCCTCTACTACTGACACCTCCACACACACACACACACATCAGGCTGTCAGTGAGCTGAGCATGTCTACTCCCTTAAAATAGGCCCGAGCTTGAGCTGCTCCCCGGTGTATGTGGGTGTGTGTAGGTGGGGAGCACTGCTGGTCCAATAACACCAGCAGGGACTGCTTCATTAAAAATTAGCCTATCCTTTTAGCCAAACTAGAAAGGCGGAACATATAGCTTAACATATCCTGAACGCGCATGCGAGATGAGGTCACTTCTACGCATGCGTTCCGTCAATGCATCAACTGCGCGCGCACTCTGCATGAATAATGATGATACTATTTTGGAAGTTTCTCCGTTAATGATGTGGTGTAAAAATGGACTAGTGCCGAATGTGTTGGTAGGGGGCGCCACATCGGACCGATATCAGCCTAGTGCTCGGTAAGTATCGCCCGGATGGACATACACTCCATCTACCTACCTGCACCCATCTTATACCTGCTCACCACCTCCACTCACCCACCCACCCACACTTACACACACACTCAGTCATACCTGTAGGCCCACACGCCCGCAGATATCTCCGCACATCTAGCTAAGGATATCTAGGTGTATTATCCAAACTGCACAAGCGGAGAGGACGGCCGAACCCGTAAGATTAAGGCTGTAGTCTGGCTTCCCATGCACGATGTTTGTTTGTCTTTTTGGGGTTTTATATGCTAGCAACATACATGGTCATATCAGGATCGGTGCCAACTTGTGACAGTGCGCAATCATGGCAACTTTATAGTAATGCCCCACTGGGAGATAACTATGACCGATTTCCCACCCAGTCACATTATCCTGATACTGAGCTAATCAGTCTTGCCCTATCCTAGTAATGCATAGTAATGCACATGATAGGAAGCGACAAGTATCCATTTCTTAAAGTCATTGGTTTGACTCGGCCAAGGTGTGAACTCCCAACCTTTCACACGGGAAACCGGCACTCTACCGATCGTGCCAGCGCGTCTGGTCCCTATGCAGGAGATTGTGGGTTCAAGCAATGACAGAGTTAAAACAATGACTATACAGTACTGACAATTATTGAATACATACCTTAGCAAATATTGATTCGATGCCATATTGGCAGCAGAGGGCAGCTTCACAGACTTAATTAAAAATAGTATTACATTAATTGATTAAGCTGGGGGAATTTCAATCGCAGACAATTGGTGTTCCTCATTTCACTGTTCCTTACCCTTATCATTGTCACTATTAGCCCTGTCACACTACGACTTATCTCGGCAGTGTGCCGCCAATGCACAAAATCACTTTTAATCGTCGAGAAACGTCAAGCTTTTCGGCATCAGCGCAACATATTGGTAGCGTTCAGCCGACGTTGTGTGAAAAAAAAAAAAAAGTTTGCCGCGCCGTCCTGATATGACCTTAGATATTGGGAGGATGTAAAACAACAACACACAAAAAAAGCAACAGTTTGGTGTAACGTGTGGGAATGAGCCTCACACGCGCGCGGTGTGTGCATATCATTCGCATAACATTATTCCAATGATGTTGACGTGCTTCGAACGCCGCGATAATGTTGGCACCCGCGTGTTGTCATGCGTTGTCGGTCGTCGAAAGTTTTGTGCAAGCACAAAACTTTGGTGATCGCCTGACATGCACCGCCAACCATCGCCGTACATCAACGAATACCAATGCGCGCCTAACGCATGTGTAACGCTTCCTGACATCTGCCGACGATTCGCCACAAAGTGACACATGTCGATGCGCGTTGGCGAGAAACGTCGTAATGTAACAGCACCATAAGTTGAGTTATTTATTACACATGTCTGAACAATATACCAAATGGTATATTTGGATTATTTCAATGCATCATTACATGCCTATTCTACACTGAGTGTGGAGAGGTATGTGAAGGTTCCTAGTTCCTCCTACTCCTAGTGTTTATACAGTCTGGGTGCATATAGCCACCCTGCTGCTAGGAACAGGATCCAATGTCCGGCAGGCTTTTCAAGACCCACCCAGCAGCAGGCACACACTGCAGAACTAGCTACAATGATGCTGGTGATTTTTGCATGTTTGTTGGGGTTTTACATTCTGACAACATCTAAGGTCATATCAGGATGGGCACTGACTTGCGACAGTGCGCACTCATGGTGATTTTATAGTGCTGACCCACTGAGAGACCATGCTGCTGATACCATGACCAGATTTTCCACTCAGTCACATTATCCTGATACTGAGTTAACTGGTCATTGCCCTATCCTAGAAATGCTGAATGACAGGCTAGGTACCGATAAATATCAATTTGGTAACTTATTGGTTTGACTCGGTTGGGATTCAATCTCTCGACATTCCACACTGGAAGTCTGTGCTCTATCGATTCGACCAACGTGTCCAGTCTGATGCTGGTGCTGCTGGTGCTGCTGGTGCTGCTGGTTCTGCTAGTTGCTGTCGGTGCCCCGCATGTACATACCTGAGTGAGGCGATCAGCTGGTACAAGCGATCACCTGTCCCCGCAGTGATACAGACTCAAGTCAACTCACCTGGGGGTGAGTGGAGCTAGGGTAGCAGACAGATCGGTGGGATTCAAGGTGTGGGGGTAAGGGCAGAGGGTGGGGGGGGGGGGGGACGGTGTGTGTGTGTGAGTTGGAGGATGTGGGAAGGTACCTGGATGTGGATGGAGCGGAGCGGTTTATAGGGTGTGTGTGGGAGGAGGGTGTGTGTGCAGGGGGTTACAGGGTGTGTGTGGGAGGACGGGTGGATATGTGGATGTGGTTAAAGGGTGTGTGTTGGAGGTGGTGGGGGGGGGGGGGGTTAAAGGGGTTAGAGGGTGTGTGGGAGGAGGAAGGGTGAATGGGGCGGATGTGGTTAGCGGGTGTGTGTAGGAGGTGAGTGGAGGTGTGGACGGGTAAATGGGGGTTAGAGGGTGTGTGTGTCGGAGGAGGGTGGGTGTGCGGATGGGGTTAGAGGTATGTGTGGGAGGAAGGGTTAATGGGGTGGATGAGGTTAGAGGGTGTGTGTTGGAGGAGAGTGGAGGTGTGACTGGGACAGAGGAGGTTCGAGTCTGTGTGTGAGAGGAGGGTGGGTGTGTGGATGGGGCAGAGGGGGTGAGATGCGGATGTATGTGGATAGGGGGAGGGGTGGAGGTGCTCGGTGTGTGTAGAATGGCTGGGAGTGGGCGGGGCGGACAAGGTAGGACTTTGTGGGGAGCGGGTAAGGGTAAGTGTGTGGGAGGGTGCATGTGTGTAGAAGGGGCGAGGGGGTCAGATTGTGTGTTTGTTTGTTTTTGTTGTTTTACGTCCTAGTAACATTTAAGGTCATATCAGGATGTGTGTGCGTTGATGGAACAGAGGAGTGAGAGGGTGTGTGGATGGAGGAGAGGTTGTAAGAGGGGTCGAGGAGGGGGGAGCAGGAGGTGGCTAGATGGGTCGGCGGCTGTAATGGCTTAGGATGAAGTGACATTATTGCTTCTCAGGGTTCCAGAAAGAGAACACACCCTACTGATTGTAGAAACTGCGTTTTGCTCGTTCAATAGTTTCATTATATTTAGTTATAACTAACTGGTTTTCCTTGCCCCTCCCCCTCGCTTCTGTCATCGTGCACATTTGATTACATTGGAGTAAAGTTGGAACATTTAGGTAAAACTTATATTAACTTATCAAATGGAAGGAGGTGAAGAAGAAGAAGAAGAAGAAGAAGAAAAATAAGAAGAAAAAGAAAAAAGGAGAAGAAAGGTGGAGAGAAGAAGAAGAAGAAAGAGAAGAAAGAGAAGGAGAAGGACGAAGAGAAGAAGGAGAAGGAGAAGAAGGAGAATGACGAGGAGGTGAAGGAGCAGGAGATGAAAGGGAATGGGACGGAGAAGAAGGAAGAGAAGAAGATTGAGCATACAAAGAACAAAGATAAGCAGAAGAAGTGGGTGGAAAAGGGAGGATAACAAGAATAAGGAGGAGGTCGAGACGAAGAAAAAGAGGAAAGTGGAATGAAGAAAGAGGAGAAGAAGCAGGAAGAAGAAAGAGAAGAAACATAAGAAGAAAGAGCATGTGAAGAAGAAGAAGCAACATACCAGGGAACAAAACAAGGAGAAAGTGAGGAAGAACACTAACAAAAGAGGAAGAAGGAGGAGGATTGAGAGAAAAAGAAAAAGACGGAGAATAAGGTAAACGAATAAGAATGGAAAGAGAGGGGAAACGATCAAGTTCAATGCACAGCGTAATCAATTCATTGGCGTGCGCACGCAGTCCTCAACGTCGGCTCTGCCTGTTCTCTGCCCTAAACCCTGTGTTGCTGCGAACAGCTACAGATGTCTGGCTCTAGTGGGCAATAAAACACTTACTGCCCACACACACATATATGTAAAACTGACACCACACCTGAGTTAGTGTAGTCCACATAAATAAGAAAGGTATTTTGATGGCTCCCCAGATTCTATACTCTTCAAAATGGGGGAGGGAGAGAGGGAGCGGGAGAGAGACAGATAGATAGAGAGAGAGAGAGAGAGACAGAGAGGAGGAGGGGGAGTAGTAAGGATGCTGGGAAAAGCTATGGGTGTAATGGTTGCCAAACCAGAAGAACCTTTTCGCTTCATCAATGACGCGTTTAGCTCACTCACACTCTCCTCCCTCAACGGCAGTGTTACTTATCCCTTAAAAAAAAGGGAGAAACTACAGATGTAGACTTTGTGGCCAATGCCATACATACATACATATATACATATATGTATGCATATATATATACATATATACACATTGGTCACGGCACCAGTTTAACCGTTGGGCTATTCCACCCCAGCTTAAGGCGAGCCTATGTGTTAATATTGATATCTATGTAATTTTCCATCTGAATTTGCTTGGCCCGCCGCGGCCCGTCGCTGCCTCTTGTCCCACCCGCAGGTTGACCGCTTCAGTCAGTGTACTTCCTGGGCTAAGGTCGGACAGCCAGAGTATCAGAGAAATATGGTTCTTTGTCCCTCCTCGCATTTATTATAACAAAGCAGTTATTTATTATTACAACTAACTGGCTATCCTCCCTGCCATTCGGTGTGTGTATTAAAAGAGTTTAATTCATCCAGAAATACGCAGGCACCATAGGTGGTGCTGCCGCTGTCACTGTTAATCAGCCTACGTTAATGTGTTTACTAGGTTAAAATATCACTACGTTAAGTTATGTTTCCAATAATATTATGTCTATTAATATCCCTGCAGAAGGGTTAATCGGCGGCGTAAGGCCTACCAGGCATGAGGCCCTTATATATATATAAAACAATTGAATATCAAAGACAAGTTGACCATAGCGGTTAATCTACAATAAGACTGGAGAATAGTAAAGAATGCAAGGAACGTTCCAATCACTTTCCAAGAGCTCACGGCTTTATTCTTACCCTAACTAACAGAGTTGTTTCAATTAACATGTGTAGTAAAGCTGGATTTAACCCCTCCCCTGTAATTTAATGAAAACAAGTTTAGAATTCAAACAATAAGAGCCTAAATCTCATCTAAAACATCAGAGCATGCATAAAGTACGTCTGACAGGTCAGAGCCCGAGCGCTCAACCTTTCACCATTGCTAGGAGGGTCGCAATTGACGTCTCCTAACGACGCGTTACAGCAGGGAACCCGGCCCTACAAATGGTGGCAAATGCGAGCCTGGTGAGTAGCCTGCATTTCAGAATGCGAGTTAATCAGCCCAGCCTGCATTTCCATCGGTCGAGTAGTCTCGCCCACTTCACACATATATATAATTACCCAATATATATACATATACATATATAATTTATGTGCTATATAAGTGATTATGTGGATATAAATAAAGAATAGTCCCTAAATGTTTTGGTGCTCCTTCTGGGCACCTGCTCGGTTCCCAACACCCCTTATTCTCAGCAGGCCCCCCTGTAACCGGGCACTCTCTCCTCCCCTTGCCTGGGAACCATCACTAACGGTCTCCCTGCCTCACTTCAAATTTATATATATAATTTATATATATATATAATTTATATATATACCGGGTGCAGTGTCCTAATCACCAGAACGCAGGCTTCACGTGTGGAAGGTCAGCAGTTTGAATCCCGACCGAGTCAAACCAATGACTTACAAAATTGACATCTGTCATTACCTAGCCTGCCGCTCAATATTATTAGGAGAGGGCAAGGACTGGTTAGCTCAGTGTCAGGATAATGTAACTGAGTGTGATATCAGGTCATGGTGGCAGCAGCCTTATCTCCTAGTGGGGTAGCAGTATACAACTATTACAAGTTGCCACGAGTGGACACTGTCACAATTCGGTACCCGTCCTGATATGACCCTCGATGTTGCTAGGATTTAAAAACGCCAACAAACAAACAAATATATATATGTTTGTTTGTATATACCCAGCATTTCCTCGTGCACACCAACATTAATTTAGGATATTGTCCACTTAAAGTTTCAGAGTCCGGTGATTTTGAGTTTCTCACTGATAAATTTATCTCAGGACGATCATTATAATCTATCTGGTTCTGAAAAATTGCTGATTTTATCGCACTATGTAACTCTAATATATCACGAAAGTTTAACTGTAAAATAAAAGTTACTCTAACCTGAAAGTAAGGTGGAATCTAATTATTAATCAATGTAATATATTTAACTACAAACATATGGTGGAACATCTAACTATGCAAGTAGAAACTGAAAAGACCATTGGACTATGCAACTTTACACTTCTGGTAGTCACACAGCGCTGCGCCATTATACTATGAACGCGCCTAGTTTTACCGCTACGAAAAGTCGGAATGTCGTCTGCTCTGGCACTTGGCGGTTTTCGCGCGCTTTCTGTTCAGCTGGCCATCGGTAAAGCCACGAGATCTAAGTGAGAGGCAACCTAGACTGATCACGTCGGCAGATTCTAGGTCAGCGATTCCCACACCTCCCGCTACCAACCCTCACCCACCCACCCCGCAACACTCATCATTCCTCGGCACTCAACGAGAAAACTGTTGTTTAAGTCCGCCATTACCCCCCCCCCCCCCCTCCCCAACCACCACTAAGACCCTTCTCCTCTTTGCCGATCCATATGTAAACATACCATTTCAAGGGCTGCTAACATTATTACCCCACAGTAAATAAAAGGAACCAAAAACAGGTCCAAGCGTTCGTTACCTTACATATGTGGTGGCTAGTTGGATCTGTAAGACCAATCTGGGGATGCCAGTTCTATTTAAGTCAACATATGTTGCCTCAATGTAATATACTGTATTTCCTTAATTAGCTTTGATTGATTGATTGGTGGTTGCTTAGCGCTGTGTTGTCAGCAAGCGCAATATTCGTGACGCAAAGTGTTCAACTTGAATTATGTTGTATTGAACCATTATATTATGTAGGATTCTACCATCGCTTTTACACATAATATAAAACTAAAAGTAGATCTATACAATTAATTCTTTTTTTGTTGTTGGTCCATTAGTTGTTTAAGCAGGGGAAATTTCAGTCATAGACGACTGGTCTTCCTCATTCCACTGCTGGTCGATAGAAAGCCTGAGCCTACACTTTTACCGACCCAAGGGATTTTTAACCTCCCACCACATAGACATGGTATGCGAGGGACAACGGCCTTTGATGACGCTGTAAGTTATAGACAGCGGTGGAAATCCAAATTGGCAGAGCTGGGGGCATGGGGAATCGAACCGCCAACCCTCAGATTAGGAGTCTGACCTAGAAAAAAGTCAGACACTCTAACCACTCCGCCACAGAGAACGCCAAAAGACCCTTATGAAGTTAGAAGCTCACAATTACTAACAAAGACTGTTGGAGCCATTGATGTTAAACCACAGGACATCATTGTCATCACCATCATCATCATCATCATCTTCAAATGGCAACTCTGCATCTAGACCAATGTTGTAATAGCATCATCGTCGGGAGAACCACATGAGACATTTTGTGCATTAAACGACTGTCCTCACATGGCAGGGGCCCGCCGATCACAGGGCTCGCTGAATTCGGGTACCACTGTATTTGATACATATGGTGGGAAGCGACTTGGGGAGGAATGTTCAAGAGACTTCTTTAGTGTGTGTTGTCATTGTCCTCCACAAAGAGGCTATTGTAGTTGGGCGTTTATTCGAGATGTGGTAGGGAATATTAGATGAGGAAATGTGGTAGTATTTAATATTTAAACAGAATAATTATATTGCAATGCAGACATGGTCTCTTGACTGTATCATCTATTCTAATGTAGTAAATTGCCCTCAGCTACTCTCAGTGAAATGCCACATGCACAGGTAGGTGTGGGTATGTTGAGTACATCATGGAGCCTAGACAGGGTACTGGTCCACACGCTAGCCCGTGAATGGTAGAAGTGTGAATTTCAGTCTGGTTCTAGGTGTGATGCCTCCCTTCATTTGCCAATACAACCCTGCGTGACATTGGCACCATGACCAGGATTATGTGCAGTGTATGTACTGTCTACCGTTCAAACATCATTGTGTATGTAATGTCATGGATAATTGTAATTGTAAGCATGAGTTTGTACAATTCTACAGGAATAAGTGCAGTGAGGAGCACTAAGCACTCCAGGTGAAAGTCCACATACACAGGTAGGCATGCGTAGGTTAATTACATTTGGGAGAATAGATAGACTAATAGTTATAATGCTAGCCCCGACATGGAAGAAATGTGGGTTCGAATCCCGCTATAGGCATAATGTTCTCTTCATTTGCAGAACCACCCCCGACCTCCACCCCTAATCCCCACACTATCATTGAACAGTTATCGAGGAACGATGGTTAAGAAGTACTGGCTTCCATTTTGAATAGTATATCTGTGACAAGTGCAATATACTGAAATGTTGTCTCTATACTCCGCTATTGAAATTCCATGAAGCTTAGCGCATGAAAATCCACTAACTTACCGACCTGCTGCTGGTTATCCCGGAAGTCTGTGTACATACCTGAAACAACAAGAAAAGGAAGACATCAGTGGATAAGCAACGCATCTGGGAAGATACAGAACCAAATTCCTAAGTGTGGCAATGCTTAAAAGTATCTATTTAATGACATCATATCAAATGAGATATCTTAAGCTGGATGTTTAAAATGTGGATTAAAACTCAGCCTGGAAGACGTGGTTGGAGAATGGAGCTATCTATCACAGGATCAGGGCAGGGAGTATATTATTACACACCTAGGGGTATTTCTCCAGGGTATACTAAAATGCCAATAAACCCAGCAGTGTGCCGTCGACATGTTTCCCACAGCGCCGGCTCCAGATTTACTTTCTTCTGCAGGTTTTATGAGCGTTTCATAATCATCAAATGTAGTAAACGCACCACTCCCCAACATCTCACGTTCGGGCAAGCAGTCATGAACCATCCACCCTGCCTTACCATAGACTCTGGGAGGGAGCCAGTGATAAGGTGTGTCGGTATTACTTTTATTGTTGTAAATATAGTTTATTCATTGAATAAAGTCTTTTGTCAACGTCGTGGCACTGGTCTTCCAGCCATGTGACTATACAGTTATTTACAATATATGAATACAATTGGATAATACAACTATAAGCGTTTAAGTGGGAAGATACTGGGAAAATATGTGAATAACATTACAACATATAACGGGTGAATAACATTACAACATAAAATAAAATGTGTGAATAACATTACGGCTTAAAATTAAATTTTTAATATCGAATTTCATTGGAATCCAGGGATAAATCAATCTTGCAATGAGGTATTATAGATATATGTATATATATATCATCATCATCATGCTGTTGGTCGCGATGCGACAAAGACTGCTTTCATTACTTGACTGCCACTCCCCGGTATGGTGTTTTGTGTGGTTGTACATTTCATGAAAGCTGCCTGCAAAAGTGTTGAAGTGCTGCTGGCTTTTGCAAGTTACAAGCCGCACTCTCTCGGGGAGCAAATAGAGGTTTCACACTGGCAAGAACATGTCCAGACAGGCGCAAAACTATTTGTCCCTGCAGTGGCTGGTCGGGAGATGTTGGGACTTCCATACATCAACCGCCCTTAATGCGGCCACAGTGACATGGTTTTCTGTTTAGGGTTTGCTCCCTTAGCCTTCGGTTCTGTCAAGAACCTGTACCACAAGGCAGGGGTTTACAACTCTGCAGGGCAGGGGCGTTAAACTCCCTGAGGTATTGCAATACCTGCATACCACATTATAACATTCTTAGTAACTAATCAATACATGTTTGGTGCGGTATATTGTTCCGTGCTTCCTCCATGCTATATATATACACATGATGCATTATATATCATATATACATATATGCATATATACATAAATATATACGTATATATACGTATATATAATATATATACCAGTGTTGAGTAACTAGTAACCAAACACACCAATAATCAATCAAGACTGATCCCTGCCGCATATAACTAATTGATCCCAAAGCAGATTGCTGAATTTGACAGAAGCAGTAACTGAAGAATCGCGCAGTAAAACAAGTTCTGCCAATATGTGATACACAATTTGATGAATCATTTCTTACATTTTGTTGTTATTAGCACTCAGACTGCGCGTTTTCTCAGACGCTTCTGTTGGTTCAGGTGACTCAGAGCACATCAAAGAAAACTACCAACGTCTAAATCACCAAAACTGACCAGGTCAGGTGTTCACTGACGTTCCCCACATACCCAGTGTTCACCCACTGTGGGCTGCAACTCATGTCTAGTTGGCCTTCAACTGTGAACTCAAGCACAGTGAGTTATGGCCTCCACAGAGTGACCTATGACCTCTCTTTTTTCTTCGTTTTTATGGGGTTAGTTTTCTAGCTGACAGCTAAATTAGCTGCTCACACAATATGAGCTGATTTCTCGCTGTGATTTTATTCACGCCAATAACCTTGTGCCTTCCCAACTACTGCGACTTCCGTTCGCTGATGTAGCGTTCTCAAAGCTGTCATTCATGGTGAACTTTCCAAACATTGAGCTGTACATTGTTCCGCAAAGCCGCATACTCGGATGAAAACATCAAATTTTCAAAACCGAAAGAATTATATAGATTTGATACTACATTATCTAATTTAGATTGATTGATTGATTGGTGGTTGCTTTACGCCGTGTCGTCATCATAGGCCATATTCACGGCGAGAAATGTTAGTTTTTTGTTCAAACCATCGCTTTTACATGTAAAAGCAGACAATCAATTATGTAACAATAGACACTCATTAAATTAGAAAGCTCACAATCATATATTTGTGGTCAAGGGCAACAAATTCCCATAGAAAAAGAATTCTTTTATTAATAATTGATAGAATTTATTCGAATTTAGATACTGGATCATTTAACTATTTTTCATCACATAGAAGGTATTACTAAGAGTAGCAAGACATTTCAATAGAACCTGTTACTGCAGAAGCCTATAGTGTCAGAGTCTTGGCATGCTTGCCAAAATTAATTTTACCTGTTTGCAAATAACTAAAAAATTAGCCATTTAAAATAAAAGTTACTTCAAATTAAACCCACCCACACCCACATCACACCCACATCACATCCACACCAAACCCACAGCCACATGAGCTGCTCGGTTCTTGAACTTGTCTTAAGAAGAAACCACAAGACGTTCACTATTAGTAGATAGGGAAAGGACTGACTAGTGGGGGCAGCACTATAAAATCGCCATGAGTGTGCACTGTTATAAGTCGGCATCCGTCCTGATATGACCTCAGATGTTGTCAGGATGTGAAACCCAAACAAGCAAGCACACTGCTTGCAAGTCGGTACCTGTTTTGGCCTGAGATGTTAGTAGCACTCAACGCCCCCCCCCCCCCCCCCCCCCCAAACGCTACCCCTACCCCCCAAGAAAATACCCCCAAAAAACAATCTATAGTCTATATTCATCCTGTATAATCCCCCCACCCTGCGCCCCACACTGAACTCATGAGTCTACATGATTTGATTTGATTGGACAATTAGTTAGTGACCCTGGCTCCCTTCCTTACTCGCCTGTGAACTGCAAGCCTCATCGTGTTACTAACACTGTCACGGCCGGGGACTGCGTATTGCTTTGTAACACGGGACCCGTTGAAAAGGGTGTGTGGGGGGGAATGGTTGGCGTTCATCAGCCTGGGTGATAAACCTGCATCACCCAACGCTGAGCAGGAAGAGGGGTGAGGCAGATAAAGTATGCAGCCAGTTATTGCCAGAGCAAACCCACCCACACCCACATCACACCCACACCAAACCCAGAGCCACATGAGCTGCTCGGTTCTTGAACTTGTCTTAAGAAGAAACCACAAGACATTCACTATTACTAGGATAGGGAAAGGACTGACTAGTGGGGGCAGCACTATAAAATCGCTATGAGTGTGCACTGTTATAAGTCAGCATCCGTCCTGATATGACCTCAGATGTTGTCAGGACGTGAAACTCAAGCAAGCAAGCACACTGCTTGCAAGTCGGTACCTGTTTTGGCCTGAGATGTTAGTAGGACCCTACCTACCCCCAAAAAAAACCCCACAAAAAACCCAATCGTAGTCTATTTTTATCCTGTATAATCCCCCCACCCTGCGCCCCGCACTGAACTCATGAGTCTACATGATTTGATTTGATTGGACAATTAGTTAGTGACCCTGGCTCCCTTCCTTACTCACTTGTGAACTGCAAGCCTCATCGTGTTACTAACACTGTCACGGCCGGGGACTGTGTATTGCTTTGTAACACGGGACCCTTTGAAAAGCCTGGGTGATAAACCTATATCACCCAACGCTGAGCAGGAAGAGGGGTGAGGCAGATAAAGTATGCAGCCAGTTATTGCCAGAGCAAACACTGTGCTTGGAGACCCAGTTTCCGTTAGCTGAACCAGAATGAAGAGCAGTTCAAGGAAAAGAAGACTACTTTCTTGAACAACTAAAACAAACTTATTGCCACGCGATGAATCAACTACATCCACGAAAAGTCAGTAGTAGTTTACCAGTAGTAGTTTACCTTCTTTGTATGCCACTTAAAATCAAATTTACTCTAGAGATGGCATCATAGATGATTTCCACCACAAACCCGTCCCTTTGATGGCAATGGAATAATAATGATCTCATCTCACTATGCAGCATACTCTGTGCCTTATACATAGAGGATTTCCACCGCCAACCAGTCGCAGAACTAATGTTTTTTCTCACTGTGCAGTATGTTCTCTGTAAAAGGCCCTATAGAGGATTTCCAACACCAATCTGCCCTCTGATGTTAATGGCAGAATTAATGTGTTGGGTAGCAGCTCACCGTGCAACATGTTCTGTGGCAAAGGCCTTATAGAGGATTAATGTTTTGGGTAGCAGCTCACCATTCATTATGTTCTGCGGAAAGTTCTAGGATTTTAATCACCAACCATCTGATGGCATTGAAAGCTTGGGGATAGTAGCTCACCATGCAGCTTTTCTGTGTAAAAGGTCTGACAGAGGATTTCCACAAGTTTACCTCTTTCTGACTTAGCTAATCTTATCCCAGTTGCCAGTAAATTTCATCTGTTTTACAAACCTATTTCTCTTGACCTACTTGTGTTTTTCTTTTTTAACTTGCGATAAAGCGTCGACATGTATTCACCACCCAAGAACTTTCTGAATTAAAAACATAATTAACTGAACAGTTGGTGCTCCAAATAAAGTGACTAAAACGAGATAGATCCCAGGAGATTGAATGACTTAAACCCAATCTCAAAGCCAAAGAGTAGTGTTTAAAAAAAATGGCTTTAGCTTTTAAACAATTTATTTAGCAGGAAAAACCCAAAGAGAACCATAACCTATATAGTAATCAGTCTACTCGTGGTTTATCGTTGCAGGCAACTCGTCAGGCATTTCAATGGTTCTAAAGGGGTCCTTCACAATTATCAACATTTTCACAAGCATACAAACCGTATGATGGGGGGTGGGGGAAAGTTAAGACCGACTGTGTGCTTTCTGATGCCTCGGTCACATACACATTAGTGGACGTAGTTGAACGTAGTGGAGGATAATGTGGGTCAAACATGGTGTAAGTACATTAAACTATGTTGAAAGACGTTAAGGTACAGCAGGTTTTGGTATCGATAAATACATTACGGTATGGTTAAATATGTTACAGTACGGTTGCCGGTACATTCAACTATGTTCAACTACGTTAGCCTCCACTACAGTCCCCTATGTCCATTAATGGATATGTGACCAGGGCTTCATCCAAGTACACTAGAGCATGCTAGAGCACACTAGAGTATGCTAGACTATGCTAGAGTATGCTAGAGTATGATAGAGTACATTAACATCATGGATGCACATTCAGCCTCTAACCTAATGCTCTTTTGAACATGTCCACAAATTAAATCAGACATCACGGCTCACCCACGTTATTACCAAGTTAACATCATGGTCACGTATGGATGCTGGTACGTTCAATGACGTTAGCCTCCACAACGTTCAACTACGTCCACTAACATGTATGTGACCGGGCCATGAAACTGATAAAAATATTGGTCAAATTTGGCAGGATTCGGACCCACACTTCTTGCTATTCCAAGGTTACTACGATATCCACATTTTTATTGCATACTTTTTTGGAGGAGGAGGGGAAGGGTCATGAAAAAGTGTGATACTGAATGCTGATACTTTAATCCTGTGTCGGCAGTAAGGGCAATATTCACTTTGAAAAGGTAGTAGTATCTATACTGCCAGTCTTGTCAATCATATTCACATGCCTGCATTACAAGTTACACAAATTTCCGAAATGGTCAGATCCATGTGAAATGATTCTAAAAAATATCTCTGATGCAATTTTGAAGTGGTTAGACTTGTGTTAACTGATAGCGAAATCTAACTCTTAAAAAATAGGCAACACTAAAGGAGGTGATACAGCTCAGTTTTTTGTTTAGGAACGCTAAGATTTGTTTATCTTTACATTAGCAAAGAGGTCTCACTATGCTATTTAGATTGAAACAGTGTTGACGCAAGGCCATGACATCTATACATTCGAGCAGAATGTGTCCACGTTTTACTGGGCACTGACACCCAGTACGGTTTGGTGGTATGGGAGCAAGGATCTTTCCTAGGAATACACACCGACAAAACCAATGAAGAGGGACAAAAAAGGCCAAACAAAAGGAGTGAGGAGTGAACTATAGCTCGAGAGCCAGCACCACGAAATAAGCGTGAAATGGATCTAGTGGAACCAAGTGCTACAACGTCCGGCACGCGAAGGAACGCGCTAAGCAAAGAGCTGGGCCACAGGAAGCGGAAGCCACCCTGTTCTCCACTCGACATTAAGGCGAAAAATGAGCACGGCTGTCGGCTGAAAGATCCCCTTAACCCGGTGTAACGTTAGGCAAGGTTATCATGGGGTCAGCCGAAACTGGGGGTGGGGTGGGGGTATGAGGTGGGGTGCGAGCATGAGGTGAGGTGAGGTGAGGTGGGGTGGGGTCGTAAGTGGTAGGATGGGGTGAAGGGGGTTGGTTGGTTGCCGGAGGTTTACATCCTGGCAACATTTGAGGTCATATCAGGACGGGTACCGACTTGTGACAGTGTGCACTTATGGCCACTTTATAGTGATGCCTTACTGGGAGACCAGGCCACCAGCATCATGACCTGATATCGCACTCAGTCACATTATCATGACACTGAGCCAACCAGTCCTTGGCCTATCCGAATAATGCAGAGCACCTGGCTAGGAAGCGATAAGTATAAACCTTTTAAGTCATTGGTTTGATTTAACCATGGTTCGATCTACCAATATGGGAGACGGACGGTCAACTCATTCGGCCATCCTGTCTGGTCCGTGTGGTGAAGGTAGTGGGTTGGGATTGGGTATGCTTGTCCAAGTTGGGTGATGGTGGATGTAGGGTGGGAGAGTTCGGTGGGGGTGGAGGGGGGGATGGAGGGATGATGGTGCAGGTAGAGGGTGGCGATTGGGTACGTGTGTCGGGGTTGGGTCGGGGGTTGGGTGTTGGGTGTTGGTATGGTCGGGGTGGGAGCTGATTGTTGAGCTGGGGTTAGGGGTTCGGTGGGGGAGGGTGGGAGTAGAGGATTGGGTGGGGGTTGGATGGGGCGTGGGGTGAATATAGAGGGTGATAATTGAGTGTGGGTGGGGTTGGTTGGGGGAGGGATGGGTGTGGAGAATGGATGGGTGGGGAGTGAGGCGGGATGGTGCAAGTAGGTGGAATTACAAAAGGGTAAGGGTGGGATAAGGGTGTAGTGGAGTGGGGGGACGGGTGGCAGTGGAGTGGGAGAGGCAGGTGTGGGGAGGGGGAGGTTGGAGAATGAGGTGGGACGGCGGGCCGGGTGGGGGCGGCGGTGTGAGGCGGGGCGGGATGAGGCGACGCGAGGCGGCGTGGATTGGGCGGGGGGTGGGGAGGGAGGGGGAGGTTATGGAATGGAGTGGGGCGTGGCAGGGAGGAGTGTGGTGGGGTGGCGTGGGGCTGGACGGGTAGGGCCGTGCTGGGCGAGGCGGGGCGGGTCGACGTGGATTGGGGTGGGGGGGGGGGGGGGGGGGGGAGGTGTGAGGGGGGAGATTACAGAATGTGGTGGCAGGGCGGGGCGGAGCGGTGCGGGTCGGGTCGGTGCGGGTCTGGTCTGGTCTGGTCTGGTCTGGTCTGGTCGGGTCGGGTCGGCTCGGGTAGGGTCGGGCAAGTCGGGTCAAGGCGAGGCGGGATCCGTAGGGAGGGCGGTTGGGGGAGGTGTAGTGTAGGGCAGGGCGAGGTTGGAGAAAGGGGGTGAGGTGGGTGGGGAGGGGAGAGAGGTGGGTTGAGGGGTGGGGTGGGTTGAGGGGTGGGGGTGGGAGTGGGGGGAGGGGGGGGGGGGGTGGGATGAAGGGTGGGGGTGGGATGAGGGGTGGGGTGGGATGAGGGGTGGGGGTGGGATGAGGGGTGGGATGGGTGAGGGGGGTGAGGTGGGATGGGATGAGGGGTGGGGTGGGATGAGGGGTGGGGTGGGATGAGGGGTGGGGGGTGGGATGAGGGGTGGGGTGGGGTGGGGTGGGATGAGGGGTGGGGTGGAATGAGGGGTGGGGTGGGATGGGATGAGGGGTGGGGTGGGGTGGGGTGGGATGAGGGGTGGGGTGGGATGGGATGAGGGGTGGGATGGGATGGGATGAGGGGTGGGGTGGGATGGGATGAGGGGTGGGATGGGATGAGGGGTGGGGTGGGATTAGGAGGGGAGTGAGGTGGGATGGGTTGGATGAGGGGTGGGGTGGGATGAGGGTGGGGTGGGATGAGGGGTGGGGGGGGGGGTATCAGCACTTATCATAGACTGAGTGAGGGCACATATGACGGAATGAACCGCCTGGGGCACAGGTACGAGGCACACTTAATATCTTACAGTGATTACGCGCCACCAGAACTTCCACACAATCGCCGCAACAAGTAGTAAGCGTCACGGGTACTGTTCTAATGATGAGTTAGTGGGTGGCACTATGGTGAGGCGAAAAATGTCTCACCAAGATATCAAGATTCCACGAACTCAGCAGATATATATGTATATACATATCATGGGCAGGACAGGTGCGAAGACATATTCCCCATGTCTGCTGCCTTGTGTTGTCAATCAGCCGGGTTGCTGCTGTGGGTGTGGGTGGTGGTGTGTGAGTGGGTGTGGATGTGGGTGGGTGTGGGTGGAGATTGAGGTGGATGTGAGGTGTTGGGTTAGGGTGTGAGTTGGGGTGGGTGTGCAT
Organism: Branchipolynoe longqiensis; assembly: GCA_030323885.1. NCBI lineage: Eukaryota > Metazoa > Annelida > Polychaeta > Phyllodocida > Polynoidae > Branchipolynoe > Branchipolynoe longqiensis. The sequence goes on along the minus strand of CM059188.1, from coordinate 53,201,884 downwards.
GGAGGGTAGGGGAAGGGGTAGGGGTGTGTGTGTGGGTGTGGGATAGGGTGAGGGTGGATATTGAGGTGGGGATATGTGTGGGTGTGAGGATGGAAATGGGTGTGCATGTGGGTGCGAGTCGGGATGGAGGTGGGTGTGGTGTGGTGCATGGATGTAGGTGTGGATATGTGTGTGTGGGATGCGGGGTGGGTGTCGTGTGTGGGGTGTGGGTGTGTGGAGGGAGGTGTGGATGTGTGTGTGCGATGCGGGGTGGGTGTCGTCTGTAGGGTGTGGGTGTGTGGAGGGAGGTGTGGACGTGTGTGGGATGAGGGGGTGGGTATCGTGTGTGGGGTGGTGGGTGTGTGGACGGAGGTGTGGATGTGTGTGGGATGCGGGGGTGGGTGTTGTGTGTGGGGTGTGGGTGTGTGGGGGAGGTGTGGTGTGTGTGGGATGGGGGGTGGGTGTGTGTGTGGGGTGTGGGTGGTGGGGGAGGTGTGGGCGTGTGTGGGGGTGAGGGGTGGGGTCGTGTGTGGGGGGTGTGGGTGTGTGGAGGGAGGTGTGGATGTGTGTGGGATGGGGGGGTGGGTATCGTGTGTGGGGTGTGGGTGTGTGGAGGGGGTGTGGATGTGTGTGTGCGATGCGGGGTGGGGTGTCGTGTGTGGGTGTGGGTGTGTGGAGGGAGGTGTGGAGGTGTGGTGGGATGGGGGGGTGGGTATCGGTGTGGGGTGTGGGGGGGTGTGGAGGGGGTGTGGGTGTGTGGTGGGATGGGGGTGGGTGTGGTGGTGGGTGTGGGGTGGTGGGGGGGTGTGGGTGTGGGGTGGGGTGGGTGTTGGTGTGGGGTGGTGGGTGTGGGGGGGGAGGGTGTGGAGGTGGGTGGGATGGGGGGTGGGTGTGGTGTGTGGGGGTGTGGGTGGGTGGGGGAGGTGTGGGTGTGTGGGGTGAGGGGTGGGTGTGTGGGTGTGGTGGTGTGGGGTGTGGAGGGAGGTGTGGAGTGTGGTGGGGGTGATGGGGGTGGGTGTCGTGTGTGGGGTGTGGGTGGTGTGGAGGGAGGTGTGGACGTGTGTGGGATGGGGGGTGGGTATCGGTGGTGTGGGGTGTGGGTGTGTGGAGGGGGTGTGGGGTGTGTGGGATGCGGGGTGGTGTGGTGTGTAGGGTGGTGGGTGTGTGGAGGGGGTGTGGTGGGTGTGGGTGGGGTGGGTGGGGTGTGTGTGGGGTGTGGGTGTGTGGGGGGGTGTGGGTGTGTGGGTGTGGGGTGGGTGGGTGGGTGTGGGGTGGGTGTGTGGGGGGGTGGGTGTGTGGGTAGGGGTGTGGATGGGGTGTGTGGGTGGGGTGGGGGGGTGGGTGGTGGTGTGGTGGGGGGGGGTGGGGGGGGTGTGGGATGGGTGGTGGGTGTGGTGGGGTGGTGTGGGTGGGGGTGGGTTGTGGTGGGGGGTGGGGTGTGGGTGTGGTGGGTGTGTGTGGGTGTGGGTGTGGGGGTGTGGTGTGTGGGTGGGGTTGTGGTGTGGGGTGTGGGTGGTGGGTGGGGGTGTGTGGTGTGGTGGGTGGGTGTGGGGGTGTGGGGGGGGGGGGGTGTGGAGTGGGGTGGGGGTGTGTGTGGGGTTGGGGGTGTGTGGAGGGAGGTGTGGTGTGTGTGGGATGGGGGGTGGGGTATCGTGTGTGGGGTGTGGGGTGTGTGGAGGGAGGTGTGGGATGTGTGTGGGATGGGGGGTGGGTGTCGTGTGTGGGGTGTGGGTGTGTGGAGGGAGGTGTGGGTGTGGTGGGTGCGGGGTGGGGTGGTCGTTGTAGGGTGTGGGGTGTGGGGGAGGTGTGGGGTGTGTGGATGGGGGTGGGTGGTGTTGGGGTGTGGGTGTGTGGAGGGGTGTGGATGTGTGGGATGAGGGGTGGGTATCGTGTGTGGGGTGTGGGTGTGTGGAGGGAGGTGTGGAGGTGTGTGGGATGGGGGGTGGGTATCGTGTGTGGGGGTGTGGGGTGTGTGGAGGGAGGTGTGGATGTGTGTGCGATGCGGGGTGGGTGTCGTCTGTAGGGTGTGGGTGTGTGGAGGGAGGTGTGGATGTGTGTGGGATGCGGGGGTGGGTATCTTGTGTGGGGTGTGGATGTGTGGAGGTAGGTGTGGATGTGTGTGTGGGATGCGGGGTGGGTGTTGTGTGTGGGGTGTGGGTGTGTGGAGGGAGGTGTGGATGTGTGTGGGATGCGGGGTGGGTGTCGTGTGTGGGGTGTGGGTGTGTGGAGGGAGGTGTGGATGTGTGTGCGATGCGGGGTGGGTGTCGTCTGTAGGGTGTGGGTGTGTGGAGGGAGGTGTGGATGTGTGTGGGATGAGGGGTGGGTATCGTGTGTGGGGTGTGGGTGTGTGGAGGGGGTGTGGGGTGTGTGGGATGAGGGGTGGGTATCGTGTGTGGGGTGTGGGTGTGTGGTGGGGAGGTGTGGATGTGTGTGGGATGGGGGGGTGGGTATCGTGGTGTGGGGTGTGGATGTGTGGAGGGAGGTGTGGATGTGTGTGCGATGCGGGGTGGGTGTTGTGTGTGGGGTGTGGGTGTGTGGAGGGAGGTGTGGATGTGTGTGGGATGCGAGGTGGGTGTCGTGTGTGGGGTGTGGGTGTGTGGAGGGAGGTGTGGATGTGTGTGGGATGCGGGGGTGGGTGTCGTGTGTGGGTGTGTGGAGGGAGGTGTGGACGTGTGTGGGATGAGGGGTGGGTATCGTGTGTGGGGTGTGGGTGTGTGGAGGGAGGTGTGGATGTGTGTGGGATGCGGGGTGGGTGTCGTGTGTGGGGTGTGGGTGTGTGGAGGGAGGTGTGGATGTGTGTGGGATGCGGGGTGGGTATCGTGTGTGGGGTGTGGTGCATGGATGTAGGTGTGGGTGTGGGCATGTGGTATGTGGTGTGGGTATCGTGTGTGGGTGTGTCCGTGTCTGCGTGTGTGGAGGGAGGTGTAGGTGTGGGGGGGATACATCTAGCAGCAACAGCTACCTGTCCATCTATAATCTATAAATACGCCATGCAAAACTCACAGCCAACGCGTTCTATATGGCGACACGAGTGCGGTCCGGGGTGGGCACCTGCTGGAGAGTCTGCCATCTAATGGCGCCTCCGCCACGACGCCCATGTTCCCACATCCATACAGGCACTCGTGCATTGCTGGTATGCTTTGGCCTTTCCACGGCGAACACTATCGATCGTCGTTGACTATTGTAGAACATCATAGATGTCTGGCAACGAGGCTTTAAGTTGTGGGATGAGCATTGTCTTCTGTCCCACCTCCCCCTCTCATTACCCCCCCCCCCCCCCACACACACACACACCTCCTTCCTCGAAAGTTGCTTGTACGGTGGGGAAGGTTAATACATAGACTAAGCTGATAATAAGGCTGATTGGAGGATCACCTATTAGTAATAGTTATGTGATCCTCTCCATTATTTATATTTACATAATTATTATACGCCACTGTATGTATTTATATATATACATGTATGTATGCATGTATGTATGCATGTATGTGTGTGCATGTATGTATGTAGGCATGTATGTATGCATATGTGTGTATGTATGTATGTATTCATGCATGGATGTATGTATGTAGGTATGTGTGTGCATGTGTTTATGTATATATGCATGTATGTATGCATGCATGTATGTTGATGTGCGTGTGTATGTATGTATTTATGTATGTATGTATGTATCTGTATATACATGTATGTATGTAGGTATGTGTGTGCATGTATGTATGTGTATGTATGCATGCATGTATGTCGGTATGTGTGTGCATGTATGCATATATGTATGGATGTATGTATGCATGTATGTATGTGTGTGCATGTATGTATATATACATGTAGGTATGTGTGTCAATGTACATATGTATATATGCTTGTATGTATGCATTAATGTATGTAGGTATGTATGTGCATGAATGTCTATATACATGTATGTTTGTAGGTATGTGTATGCATGTATGTATGTATGTATGTATGTATATATGCATATATATATGCATGCATGTATGTATGTAGGTACGCACATGCATGTATGTATTTATGTATATATACATGTATACATTTGTACATGTATGTATGTGCATGCATGAATGTATGTATATATTCTGAGGAAGGTACTCAGCTTACAGGTACACCTTCCCTTTCTCTTCCTTGAAGTTCCTCTTACTCTTTCTCTCTGGTTCTATCTATCCTGCCCCATAGCGGTTTGTCTCTGTCTTGGCCCCTGTCTGTCGCTCTCTCTGGTGCCCCCTCCCCCTCGCCCTCTTGTTCTCTCGAGTTCTTCCGCTCTTGATATATCCGGCTCTCACCCTTTCTATCTCTCCTCCTGGCATTCTGTTAGTCTGTCAGTCACTCTCATTGCACACAAGCTACCTAACCGGAGTGTGTGTGGAGGGGGGGGGGGGGAGGAGGCGAGGGGGCGGGGTAGGGGAGAGGGGCTGTCAGACTACAGTGTACCGTCAGTGCACCTCTTCTCCCGTTCTATTAAACATTCACCCTGACAACACGATATGCTATGTTTTTATTTTGCACTGTTAGTTCTGCAGGACAATGTACCCGAATCGGTAAGAGCATTGGCTAACTTTGCGTACAGGAGGTTGTGTGTTCAAATCCCAGCCGAGTCAAACCAATGACTTACACAATTTATACTTGACGGTACATAGCCTGGTACTTGGCATTAATAGGAGAGGGTAAGGATTGGTCCGCTCAGCATCAGGATAATATGACTGAGTGAGATATCAGGGCATGGGGTGAGTACTATGAAGTCGCCATCAGTGTGCACTGCCACTGATTTGATCTTATATGTTGTTTGGGCATAAACCTATTATTATTAAGAAAGAGCATTGCTAGTTCGCTTAATTATCCAAGGAATTCAGCCCGTGTCCTGAGGTTATTCAATACTTGCCTTCAATCACAGTCATCCATTAAAGCGATGGCATAACAGTCAAACCAAACCAAATGGATACTTGGTGCTACTTTACCTAGCCTGGCGCTCGGAATCACTAGGATAGGGCAAGGACTTGTTGGTTTGCACAGTATTGCTATAATGTGACTGAGTGGGGTGTCTATCAGTGGATCCTGGTGCTCTCACCCTGTCACCCAGTTGAGACAGCACAGGAATGTGCACTGCCACAAGTATGGATCCATCCTGATATGACCCTATATGTTGGTGGGACGCAACCCCCCCCCCCCTCCACCCACCCCACCCCACTTCAACAAACAACCAAATGCACTATCACAAGGCAGTACCTATGTGATATGATGCTAGATGTTGCTGGAACGTAAACCCCCGCCCCCAACAATCAAACAACCAAGCAAGTGCACTGTCACAACTCAGTACCTATCCTGATATGACCCTGAATGTTGTTAGAATGTAAGCCCCTAACAAACAAACAAGTGCACTGTCACAAGTTGGTACCTGTCCTGATATGACCCTGAATGTTGTTAGAATGTAAGCCCCCAACAACCAAACAAACAAGTGCACTGTCACAAGTCGGTACCTATCCTGATATGACCCTGAATGTTGTTAGAACGTAAGCCCCAACAAACAAACAAACAAGTGCACTGTCACAAGTCAGTACCTATCCTGATATGACCCTGAATGTTGTTGGAATGTAAGCCCCCAACAAACAAACAAGTGCACTGTCACAAGTCGGTACCTATCCTGATATGACCCTGAATGTTATTGGAACGTAAGCCCCCAAGAAACAAACAAACAAGTGCACTGTCATAAGTTGGTACCTGTCCTGATATGACCCTGAATGTTGTTGGAATGTAAACCCCCAACAAACAACCAAGTGCACTGTCACAAGTCGGTACCTGTCCTGATATGACCCTAGATCTTCCTGGGATGTAAGCCCCCAACAAACAAACAAGTGCACTGTCACAACTCAGTACATATCCTGATATGACCCTGAATGTTGTTGGAACATAAGCCCCCAACAAACAAACAAACTGATATGACGCTAGATGTTGCTGGAACATAAACCCCCGCCCCCAACAAATAAACAATCAAACAAGTGCACTGTCACAAACTCAGTACCTATCCTGATATGACCGTAGATCTTCCTGGGACGTAAGCCCCCAACAAACAAACAAGTACACTGTCACAACTCAGTACCTATCCTGATATGACCCTGACTGTTGTTAGAATGTAAGCCCCCCAACAAACAAACAAGTGCACTGTCACAACTCAGTACCTATCCTGATATGACCTTGAATGTTGTTGGAACGTAAGCCCCCAACAAACAAGTGCACTGTCACAAGTCAGTACCTATCCTGATATGACCCTGAATGTTGTTGGAACATAAGCCCCCAACAAACAAGTGCACTGTCACAAGTCAGTACGTATCCTGATATGACCCTGAATGTTGTTGGAATGTAAGCCCCCAACAAACAAACAAAAAAGTGCACTGTCACAAGTCGGTACCTGTCCTGATATGACCCTAGATCTTGCTGGGATTTGAACCCCCTCCCCCAACAAACAAACAGATTCACTGTCAGAAGTCGGTACCTATTCTGATATTACCCTAGATGTTGCTGGATGTTGCCCCTCCCCCCCTCCTCGCAAAAAAAACCCTACAAAACCCCGCAAAAAGAACCCCAAACAAAAACAAACACACTCCTTTTAACGCGTTACTGTTCAGCGCAATCTCCCCATCTCCACTGTCCCCTCCCCCCCCCCCCAAAAAAAAACCCTACAAAACCCCGCAAAAAGAACCCCAAACAAAAACAAACACACTCCTTTTAATGCGTTACTGTTCAGCGCAATCTCCCCATCTCCACTGTCCCCCCCCCCCCCCCCCCCCAAAAAAAAACCCCTACAAAACCCCGCAAAAAGAACCCCAAACAAAAACAAACACACTCCTTTTAACGCGTTACTGTTCAGCACAATCTCCCCATCTCCACTGCCCCCCCCCCCCCCCTCCTCCCCCCAACACACACACTGCTTGGAGCTTGGCCGATGTTTTGCTGACGGGTCCCCGGGTGACCTAGCTGGCTAGTCATTTAGTTGGCTGGCTAGTTTACCTGGCTGCCCGGCGGCGGTAAGGCGGTGAGGGGGTGGCCGACCCGCCGCCTGCTGTCCGTCCCCGGGCCGGCCCCGTGGCCTGCCTCCTCCCGTATTGACGACACTGTAGGGCAATACTCTGCCGGTGCAAACAGAGCAAACCTCCTCCCACTCCTCCTCCTCTCACTCCTCCAACAGCCTCCTCCAGGGAGTAATGAGTCACGTGATCTATGAAGGGGAGCAGCTCCGAGCTCATGTATCAGACCCCGGGAGCAGGTTTCAGGGAATCACCCTGATGGTCGGCCTAACTTCGCGCAGTGGTCCCCGTTTTGCTCTTTTGCATTCATTATTACTATTTTGCCCCCCCCCCCTCCCCTGCCCTCCCCTCCCCTCCCGTCCCACATGTCCCCACCCACCACCAATATGCCAAAACAATGCCGGCCTGCCGGGAGTACACGACTGTAGGCGGGTGGTGGCTAGGTTACGGCGCGGTCTGATTGTACGGTTCAAAGTCAGGCCGGAGTTAGATTACGTTTTGACAGCAACAGTGAACGCTGATATGTGAATGTGAATTTATGTGCAGATTATATATATATATATATCAGACATGAGACATTTTGATTTTTGAGCGGGTTTCTAGTTTACTTCTTCACATGTATCGGTCATCTCCCGTCATAGGACCTACATTTAAATATCACAGCAACCGAAAGTCACATTTCTGCTTTTGTTGTTGATGTTGTTGGAGGCGACTCTCCTTCCTGTTATATATATATATATATATGTCTATTTATATATGTGTGTATATATGTATAGTTATGTGCATAGATGTATATATATATATATAAATATGCATGCATGTATACATTTGTGTATATATGTATGTGACCAGACGGGATGGCAGAATGAGTTGAGCGTCCGTCACCCGTTTTGGTAGATCGGCGGATTCGAACCATGGATTCGAACCATGGTTGAGTCAAACCAATAACTTACAAATTTATACTTGTCGGTTTCTAGCCAGGTACTCGACATTATTAGGATAGGGCAAGGACTGGTTGGTTCAATATCAGGATAATGTGACTGAGTGGGAGTGCTGGCACCCTGATCTCCCAGTAGGGCAGCACTATAAAGTCACCATGAGTGTCCACTGTCACAAGTCGGTACCTGTCCTGATATGACTTTTGATGTTGCCAGGACGTAAAGCTCCAACAACCAACAAATATATATATGTATGTATGCATATATGTGTGTGTGTATGTGGGTGTGTTCCTGTACGAATTTGAAGCTTGAAGCGTGTTGCTCAAAACAGTTACAATAATGAGATGGCTTAAGGAATGATCTGGATAAGTCTATGATCCGGAGGAAATATATATATATATTTTACCTCGGTACTAAAGCCTCAGGCTACTCGTAGCCGAAGGAGAAGGAAGCACATCCGGGTCCAAAAATTAACATAATCAACTCACAATGGGAGGACGTTTGTTGAGTTGCTCTGGCAGTTTTCTACCTACAACGACATACTAACGAGTAAGTATTGTTTTTTGGACGGTATTTATGATGAATTGTATGTTACCGCTGCTTATTGGAAAGTTATGAAACTTTTTGTAGAGTTTTAAAGGTTTTTAGGTGTTTTACGATTCATAAAACATCGATAGAACAATGCCGCCATTGTTCTTTGTTACAGTTTTTTGTCGCCCATTGCCGAACGGAGAGATGTATGGTTGGAGCCATACATCATGAGGATATATTCCTGGGTTTCTCTTTAGATTCCCCAAATTGTGTTACTTAGGCATACCTCCGAATCTCGTACCATTTTCTCCAACTTGTTGGCACATTATGCCACAGGAGGGAGAAGTGTATGGGATAGAGAGCGTCGGAGGCTACCGCTAGACTGGTCCCTACCCCTCGTTTGGTTTTGGTTTCATTACCATTAACCTACAACACTCACAATTTTCTCTCACGCCTGTGTTGAAACGGTTTAAACATGTTCTCCAACACCAGTAAATGCACAATTTGGGCTTTGTATAACCCTTTGTGACATTTTGGTTGAGTATTCCCTAACTTTTGTGTTCCGATCATTTCACGGTTCCAATGGCTACGAAGCACAGTAAGATGGAGGCTCCCAGTCGGATAATGGATGATGAAGACCCTTCACCGCCATTGCGGGTCCAAGGGTCGCCCGAACACCCAGGCTCGGACGAGGTGAGCGGGCCAGAACCAGACTAGGAGTCTGACCTAGATGCATGGCTGACACGCCTCCTCCAGACTAAGCTGGAGGAAATGCTACCGGCGAGATCGCGTCGGAAGACAAAGAAGAGGGTCCAAGAATAGAAGGATTCTGACTGGGAGGATTACTCTGGGGAGGATTACTCTGGGGAGGATTCTTCAGAGGAGGACTCCTCACAGGAAAGGATCCCGGTGAGAAAGAGGAAACATTCTAAGAACTGTAAGAAGTGAGTTCATCAGATGGTGACGAATACACCAGGGCACGAAAGAAGCCCGTGGTGAAGAATAAAAAGAATAAGAAGAAAACAAAGAGGAGCAAGAAGGATTCTTCTTTGGACTCTCTGTCTGACTCATCATCAACAGAGTCGGACTCGGACACCCAGCGTACTGAGAAGTAAGCTAAGATCGGAGGGAAGGTCCACAAGAAATGCCGGCAAGAGAAGGTCCTCACCACCACTATGATGCAGGAGACCATCAAAGGGCATTTCAATACCTTCAAGCCAGCGGAGGTGATTACTAAGCTGGGGGAGAAATTCCCGGGAATTAAAGGGATCCCAGATTCGGTCGTCAAGGAGATGGACAGTGATGTTAAGCTCAATGATGATTGCAAGAAGTTTGAGGGAGTGCTCCACACTGTTCACAAGGCGGTGTTGGGAACGTTGACAGCAATTGCACCTATTGCTAATCGGATGCAGGCTGAGAACAAGTTCTCCTCGCTATGCAGCCAGATGGATGGGTGAATTGCTATGTTGACAGCAGCAAGCAATTTCCTCTTACACAGACGGTTTGAGAACTTCTTTAAGGCGGTCTGCGCGTATGGAGGAAAGGAGGTGGCTAGGTCCAAGAAGGTTGTGGACAATGATGGGAAGGAGTATACCTTGTTTCTTCCTCCCAAGCCCATTAAGGGTAAGCCATTGGATAAGTCCAAGATGTTTGGCGAACAGCTCCAATACCTGTTCAAACAGATGGAGACAGGCAGCAAGTGTGGCAAGCACATGGATACTGACAAAAAGAAGGCTGGTGAGGGGAATCCTGCATGCTTTAAGAAAGCCAGCAGGATTTTCAAAACCGTCGAACCGGACAAGGAGGCCGGTCAGGGACGGGGTACAGCTACCAGTCCAGAGGATGAGGACAGCGACAATTCTTCAGGTGGAATGACGGGAACAGACCCTTCAAGAGGGAGTTCACTCTGCAGAAGCCGTTCCATCGCCCAGGGAACAAATAGAAGTTTCCATGCAAACTCCCATCTCCACACAAACTCCTGTAAGCAAATTTGAGGCAGGAAATATTCAGAATTATTTGAATGAATGGAGAGGAATAATGGATAATTTAAGGATACTTAGTATTGTTGAGGGAGTAAGAATTCCGCTTATGGAAGAGCCAGTACAGAAAAGAATTCCTTTTCCGTACCGCTTTGATATAACAGAGAGAGAACAGGTTCTGAAGTTTTGTGACAAAGGAATCATTGAGCCAGTCCTTCATGTAGTAGCCAAATTTATTTCTAATATTGTTTCTAGACCCAAGCCAAATGGGGATATTAGAATGATTTTGGACTTAACCAGGTTAAACAAATTAGTCCAATATAAACATTTCAAAATGCTTTCTCTCGAAATGGCTAGGGATTTGGTTACACAAGATTCCTGGCTTGCTAGTGTTGATCTCAGGGATGTGTATTATACAGTTCCTATTTACAAACCAGACAGAAAATTTCTTCGGTTTTGTTGGAATGACCAACTCTATGAGTTTACTTGTATGCCAAACGGTTTCGAGTGTGCACCACGTTTATTTACGAAATTATTGAAACCAATATTTTTGCATATGCCTAGAAAAGGACATGTTATGTTCCCTTACATTGATGATTCGTTTATTGTAGCTCAAACGAAAACAGACTGTCAAACAGCAGTAGATGATTTATGTGCAACATTCACCAAGTTAGATACTAAGGACATGACAGTTTCACTAACACAACAAAAACTAGATAAGTTTGTGACAACAGCAGACCAATTATTGGAATTAAATAGGCCAAAGATTAGGCATGTTGCGGTACTGATAGGATCATGATAGCTTATGCCCCAGCTATTCTATATGGGAAACCTCATATTATGTCGCTAGAGATAGATAAGAACTTAGCATTAGCTCGTACTAAAGGTAATTTTGAACGTAAAATGACTATTTCACCAGAAGGATTAGAAGATATTATGTGGTGGTATTCAAACATTAATTCTTCTCCTAATCCCATTAGAATGGGTGAACCCAACACCATCATCACAACAGATGCATCGTTAGAGGGATGGGGTGCTCATAGGGACCACCAAGCAACTGGGGGACATTGGTTGGAGGATGAAATCTCTGATCACATTGTAACCAGATAGCCAAATTAATTTGGAACTGGGCCCAACAACATGAGATATGGCTAACAGTGGTGCATATTCCAGGTATTCCGAATATGTTAGTCGATAGGAAAAGTCACCATTTTCATGAACATTTGGAATGGTCATTGAGTGACAGTATTTTTGAACAAATTTGTCTTAAATGGGGAACACCACAAGTGGACTTGTTTGCATCACGAAACAACAAGAAGATATCAAAATATGTATCTTGGCATCCAGAACCACATGCTTGGCGAGTGGATGCTTTCTCTTTGGTTTGGAATAATGAATTCCATTATATATTCCCACCATTCAGCATTATCAGCAGAGTGGCCAGGAAGATCAGAATGGATTGCTCATACACAATTCTGATAGTACCAGAATGGGACACACAGCCATGGCTGGCAGCAGTGGCATTGGGAGCGAGAGACATGCTCAGATTCCCAAGAGCAAGGAAATATTTACAGCATCAAGGGCCGCTCAGAACACACGAAGACGTGTCAACGACACCCCTATTGGCATTCCTTTTTTGAACAAACATTTAGAGCAATATGACCTGGACAAAATTACACAAAAAAGGTTAATTTGACATGCCTGGAGAAAAGGAAGAGTTAAATTGTATAGTAGTTATTTGAAGAAGTGGGGACTTCATTTTTTGATTAAGAAGGTTAAGCCATTAAGGCCTCCAATAGCCCAAGTCGTTAGATTTTTAAGAATGCTGGAAGATGAAGGATTAGGATTTGGGGCAATTAATGCAGCAAGATGTGCATTGTCTATTATTCTACCAAGAATAGAGGGACAAACGGTTGGAAAACACCAGGAGGTACACCGGTTTTTAAGATCGGTTTATGAAAGAAACCCACCGATTTTGGGACATTTCAGTAGTATTCAAGCTTTTTAAGTCATGGCCTAGTAATAAGCATTTATCTAGTAAAGAACTAGGATTTAAGTTAGCAGTTCTTTTACTGCTAGTGACGGGCCATAGAGGGCAGATAATAGTGGCTTTGTCTCTAGATGGACTGGAGATAGACAGCAAGGAGGCAACATTTGATTTAGATCAATTGCTAAAATCAAACTGCACAGGGGACCCACTGTCCACGGTGCATGTGAATAGTTTTCCTGATGATCGACAAATTTGTGTAGTGTCAGCCATTAGGGCCTATATATCCAAGACAAAAGGCATACAGAATTCAAGACAGCTTTTAATTAGCTTTATTAAACCACATAAGGCTATATCGAGAGACACACTTGCAAGATGGACCATTGAGGTACTTAAGGAGGCAGGCGTCAATACTGGACGTTATGCATCCCATTCAACGAGAGGGGCCATGTTCTCGAAGGAAAGACAACCAGGAATCTCAATAAAGAGAATCCTGGCCCATTCAGGCTGGAAGACGGCTAGATCGTTTGCAAAACATTACAACAAATGACTAGAAAAGTCAAGTGGCCTAGCGACATGCTTACTCACCAATTAACAAAACAGGTGAGAAGTAAGAAGTATAGTTTGTTTGATACTAATGTGTATTGGAATAAGAATGATTAAGGATAAAAATGAGGTTACACAAAAGTCTCCCTTGGCTATGAGTACTCTGAGGCTTAATACCGAGGTAAAATAGTATAGTTATACAAATCTTACCTGGGTACAGAGGATGGACAACTGTTGTTTTCCCGAGGTACAAGCCTCAGATAGTTGTGGGCTAGGGCCCGCCCACCCAACCCTACCACTACTATTATGTTTGCTTGTATTTAAGTATCCATATAAGTTTAAGATCATTTTTATCCTGAATAAGTAGGTAAAGATTGCTAGACCCAGATGTGCTTCCTTCTCCCTAGCCCACGACTATCCGAGGCTTGTACCTCGGGAAAACAACAGTTATCTATCATCTGTACCCAGTAAGATTTGTATAAGTATACTATATATATATATATATATATATATATATATATACATATATATATATATATAGTGTGAGTGTGAGTGTGTTCAGGTATGGATATGAAGTATATTACTTAACACAATTACAATATTGCGATATTGAGATTGAGAAAAATATTCTGATCGTAAGGTTAGATATATACATGTTTGTACATATATAGACTATAGAGATATATAATTATATATGCATACACATAGTTTTACATATATATATATATTTATATATATATATATATGTTAGACACCTCGTGGAACCGGATCTATAGTGCAATATATCCGAGTCTTTGCGCAGATAAATTCGGTCGGGCGTTTTGCATATCCGGTGCGGGCCTATGGTATTGATTTATCTGGCACAATGTTCCATGAATTTCCGTGAAACTAGTGGCAGGTTGTGCTCTAATTCTAGACATCGCCGGTAGGTGGCATCGACGCCATCTGACCTTTTCATCGCCGTCCTCAATGGCAATAGCTATGGCAAGAGTTCTGGCTATGGTTCTGGTTCTGGTTCTGGCTATGGTTCTGGCTATAGTTCTGTCGATGGCTATGGTCTGCGTATGGTTCTGGCTATAGGACTGGCTATGGTTCTGGTTCTGGCTATGTTTTGGATATGATTCTGGCTATGGCTCTGACTATGGTTCTGACTATGGTTCTGGCCATAGTTCTGGCGATGGCTATGGTTCTGGCTATAGATGTGGCTCTGGCGATGACTACGGTTCTGGCTATGGTTCTGGCTATGGTTCTGGTTCTGGTTCTGACTATGGTTCTGACTATGGTTCTGGCTATGGTTCTGGCTAATTTCTCATCTATAATTCAGGGTACGGTTCTGGTTCTGGCTACGGTTCTGGTCCTGGCTATGGTTCTGGCTATGGTTCTGACTATGGTTCTGGCTATGGTTCTGGCTAATTTCTCATCTATAGTTCTGGCTACGGTTCTGGTTGTGGCTACGGTTCTGGTTCTGGCTATGGTTCTGGCTATGACCATAGCTGTTGCTATGGTTATATTAACTCATTAACATGTAGCTGTCATGTCGTGAGGATGATCGGTGACAAAGAGAGAACTTACAGCTATTAGATGCACTGAAAGCCATCAGATTACACAACTTTAGACTTGTCAATTTTTCATTTACCTCTGGCCCGCTGATTGATTGATTAAAGGTTTCTTTACGCCTTATCTGCAGAACAGGCCATATTGTGGGTATATCCTTTTTGCCTCTAACCTTGCTGCATATGAGTAGAGCAGCGTTGTGCAAACTTCTTGTTTTTACTGTGACTCAACGCAAAAGAAATGCATTTTGTATTGCGACCCAGTATGAGATTATCCTCCTCACTTGCTTAATTTTTGTGGATTTTTTAATCCTGATAGTCCCGCGAACGATTTGATTTATTTTGGCACCCACTGATTGGTTAGGACCCACAGTTTGAAAAAAAACCTCCTAGAATAGAACAACTCCAGTCCGCCGCCGACCCTCAGCCTTCACCCCACCCCACCCCACCCACCCTCCCACGCCCAACTCTCACCTCACTCACCCTCACCCCATCCCACCCTACCCAACTCCCAACTCTCACATCACCTCATCCTCACCCCACCTTCACTCTCTGTGTCTCACTACACTCCAACTCTCTCACCACCTCACTCTCACCCCACCCCAACTCTCATCCCACCTCACCCTCACCCACACCCACATCCACATCCACATCCACATCCCCCCTTCAGCCTGCTATCATCCCATATACCATACAACACCACCAGAGGTCCTTCCATGACGCCATTCAGAGAAGCACTGTCCAGTACATCCTGTTGAGCCACACATGATCCCGAAGGCGTTCCCATTCAGGCCGTGCTTTAGCTGTATCACGTGAATCACGCCTCTTGGTTTTTGGAGTTTTACGTCCTGGCAACATTTAAGGTTATATTATGTCGGGGACTGACTTGTGACAGTGTGCACTCATGGCGACTTTATAGTGCTGCCCCACTAGGATACCAGACCACTAGCACCACGACCCAATATCCTACTCAGTCACACTATCCTGATACTGAGCTAACAACCCCTTTCCCTTTTCTATCAATGCCGAGTGCCAAGCTAAGAAGCGACAAGTATCAATTTTGTAAGTCATTGGTTTGAGTCGACCGGGAATTGGACTCCCGATCTCCTGCACGGGAGGCCTGCGCTTTACCGATTCGGCCACCGTGCCCGGTGAATCACACATGTGCATATGCATATGTATATGTATGTGTATGTATGCGTGTCAGCGTGTTGTTGTGGTGGGGCCGGGGGAGTTGAGTATGGAAACCGATCTATGCTTCAGGGCATGCTGATAATTTAAAACCTGTTAATGTTATTTGTACTTGTCACTATGGCACAAATGATGACAGTACTTTGCAACATTTGTTATTGTTAGTAGCTATTATCATTTATTAGAATTATCCTCCAGAGACAATGGCTTATTGCGGCCCGGTAGTTACAGTGGGGGTGGGGGGCGGTGGTGGCGCCACTGTCGGGTGGAGGAGGAGGCAATACACAAAGTGAGTACAATATTATAGACAATAAATTCCCTTTCATGCCTTTATACTCGCATAATTCGTTATACATCACATTATAAAAGGACCCATAATGGTTTCTTGATTCAAGACCATATAGCGCTTAGCATGTACGGTATCATGATCGTGGCACCAGTCCCGTGGTAGCGGTTGCAACAAACGGGATAATCTCCGGACAGCAGGACTCGAACCCAAATTTCTACCATTCAGAGGTGAGTCGACTATCTAGACTCACTAATATAGGCAAGAAAACTATGCCGACCTATTTATGTGGCATTCTATTAGGGGGGTCAGTGCACTTCAGTACCCCCCCCCCCCCCCACACACACACACACTCTCCGTGGAATCCTGAACCTCAGGAATAAAAATACAATATCTACGTAAGCACATTTCTGTGAAATACACACACCAAGTTCAATACAATATGAAGTAGAGCATCCTGGCTTTGGGAACAATGCCATGAGGTAATGCTGAGCATGTACTACTGGTCTGGTCATCAGTGTCATGAGGCTATATCAATACTATATAATGCTCAGCATGTAGAGTATCCTGGTCTTGGAACCAATGTCATGACATAATGCTCAGCGTGTTGAGTATTCTTGTCTTGGCACCAGTGTCATGAAGTAATGCTCAGCATGTACTACTGGTCTGGTCACCAGTGTCATCAAGCTATGTCAATACAGTACAGCCCCGTTAAACCAAGCTCGGTTAATCCAAACGATCGGTTAATCCAAACTTTTTTTCGGCGGCCTGGCAAAATACTACCATTTATCATATAAAAAAGTTGGTTAAACCAAGTCGGGTAATCCAAAGTATCGGTTAATCCAAACAAAATTGTCCGCCTCAGGCCACTTCCGGTACAGTTAAACCAAACTTTCATGTGGTTTTAAGGTCATCTGAAACTTTTGTTATATGATAAATGGTAGTATTTTGCCAGGTCGCCGAAAAAGTTTGGATTAACCGATCATTTGATTTAACCGAGGTTAGTTTAATGGGGTTAAACTGTATATACATAAAAAAAACAATAATCATAGTGTCCACATACATTGTACATTTATAATGCAACCCCATTTTTTCCAAAGCCAAGTCAAAGTCAAAGCTCGGTTAAGCCAATGATCAGTTAATCCAAACAAATTTCTAGGGTTCCTTCAAGTTTGGTTTAACGGGGTTATACTGTACTATATAATGCTCAGCATGTACAGTATCCTGGTCTTGGAATCACTGTCATGAGGTTATGCCTCCCTACATGAACCCTAGAACTGAGGGAAAGGACATACAAGAGAATGTCAGTTCATATATTTAATTCCACAAAAAGTCAGGATTTGGTCATTATCTGACCATAGGGCAGGTGCCATGAATTCTTAAGTACACTCAAATTAAACAGTTATCGCTGCAAAGAAGAAATACGAATTCTATTTAATAGAACGTGTCACGGGATCCCACAATAAATGGGGCATGGTTTCATTTTCATTATCTCCAAAGTGAAAAATTTAAAGTAAAAGTTCAAACTCAAGTAAATTAGATTAGAGCGATAAGCCTTAATCTAATTTATCCCAAGAATATGGTTAAAAAACCCAAAACCAATCGAACCACGCACTTTTAATTAAAGTTACATATTCCGATAGTTTTTGAGTTTCTGCCATTTTCTGATCTAAAAACATCAGATGGACCTTTATATTAGTTAAGTTTGAAGTAACTTTTGTCTTGAATGGCTAACTTGGAAGTTATTTGAAATGAAAACATGCCAAATTAATTTTGGCAAGCAGATCAAAATTCGGACACCATAGACCTATTTCATATGACGTCAGCATAGCTATCTAGGTCAGTGCATGCACCTTTTGGCTGCAGGACAACACACTGTCACACTGCAAACTCAATGGCTATAAAATAGACAGACGTTTTTCACTGCGCATACTGGCAAACTCAATGCATTGTCAATGGTCGTGAGCAATCTTCATACAGAAAAAGTGAAACATCTCTAAAACCACACCACCTAGAAACAAACCGATTGGAACACATATAGAAAACATATTCAACAAACAGATTATATTAAATTTATAAGGGTTGCGTTCTGTATTTCTATTAATTTTGAATTAAATAGACGTTTTGCACTGCGCATACCAGCAAACTCAATGCATTGTCAATGGCCGTGAGCAATCTTCATTCAGAAAAAGTGAAATATCTCTGAAACCACACCACCTAGAAACAAACCGCTTGGAACACATATAGGAAAAATATTCAAGAAACAGATTAATTAAAATTTATATGGCTAGGGTTCTGCATTTCTATTAATTTTGAATAAAATAGACGTTTTGCACTGCGTGTACCGGCAAACTCAATCGCAGTGTGCCTTCGTTCTGCAGCCAAGCGGTGTGCGAAAACACAATGTTTATAAACATTGAAAGGGGTCTATAGGCTTCACAGTAACAAGCTCGATTAAATTGGTTTAGCATCCATTTATTTTAACCGGGCGCGGTGGCCTAATTGGTAGAGCGCGGGCCTTGCATGCGGAAGGTTGGGAGTTTGGTTCCCGATCGAGTCAAACCAATGAATTTAAAATTGGTACTTGTCGCTTCCAAACCTGGTGCTTGGCATTATTAGGAGAGGGAAAGGACTGATTAGTGGTTAGCTCAGTGTCAGGGTAATGTGTCTGAGTGGGATATCCGGTCATGGTGCCATCGTCCTTATTTCCCAGTGGGGCAGCACTATAAAGTCAACATGAGTGTGCACTGTCACAAGTAGGTACCCGTCCTGATATGACCCTAGGTGTTGCTAGGAAGTAAAACAAAAAACAAACACAATTCCATTTATATACAGCAATATAGGGATCCTAAAAGCGGTGGCATCGCCTACATCGATGCCATGCTTTACCACCTCAGTCCAGCCCAAAATCTCACCAGGAACTGCAGAAACTTGAAACTTATTTTCTAGAAATCTCACTACCTGAGAGCGTTTGGGCTCTGTGCCCACCTCGCAACCCATAGCTAAGGGTACAAGGTGAGCAGGACGGCTGCCGCTCAGGGCCTGAGGCACCTCCGGGGTTGCCATGCACTTCTCCGTCGTACCAAAGGTAACCGTATCAGATACGTTCCCCTGTGCCGCAATACCCACTTCCGCTCTACTACTCACAACACTAGAGGGACCAATCAACTGCATCGCCCGTGCCTGCGTGAACTGCAAATCAGGCTAACCTGTGCCCCAGTTACCCGATAACTGCGAACAGCTGACCGTGCGACACTGCCCACCCCCAACCTCATTCAATGCGCCAACTGCGTGCTCAGCTGACCCCTTGACCTCGTTGCTGCGAGCAGTGTCAACACCAGAATGTTTACCTATCTCGGCTTTCGCTCCAACCTAACCGTATAATGATTTGGATTAAACACAGGCACAACTGAGTCAAAGGGACTCCACACAAGCGTGTTTTGAGCACTCAGTCCCAGCTCATGCAATTCTGAGACCAAAGGTTCAAACAGGCTCTGGTGGTTTCCGTCGAACCCTGCACCTGTAATCCTAACATTACAACTGGTCAATGGTGCAATGCGAATGTCTTGTGTAACTGCAGACACAGTCTGACTGTCGCGACGCAGCTCACACTGCTCCGTTAGGCGGTACGGATATTGAAGATACAGACTGCCAGCCTTGTGCAGCTCACAACCGTAATACTCCAAAAATTCTGCACCCAAAATACCATCTTCTGAAATATCAGAAATAGTAGGGGCATAATAAAAGAATTTTCCCCCGATATCCAGAGACAGTATGGCTTGTCCGGGCTGTTTGGGTGGTGCACCAGTGACGGTGACTGGCTTCACGCTATTATCAAAAAACACCTTCTCACCATCTAACTTATCGAAGAATTTCCTTCCAGCACACATGACCGCAGCCCGACTGTCTACTAAGAAATACCCGATAGTCCCTCTAACACTCACTCTCACATACCACCATTTTCCGTCCAGAGTCCAGAAAGTGGAATCCATGAACAGGTGTCTACCACAAGGGTGGGATAGGTCGCACCCCTGATGCTGTTCTATATATTTCATACAGTCATCCAGAGGCATGGGAGCCAAGGCAGAGACGCACCGCACTATCTGACTCATGCCATCCCACAATACCGACTCCACTGGGATAATGTCACCAGGGGCGGTTACCGGCTGTCCCATGCTAGCATCAGACTGCATACCAGCTTCCTCATTAGTTAACACCGAGTCCGCTTTGGTGCTATTCGGGCTTGCCAAATGAGTTGGGCCTAAGCTTTCACGGACCAACCCTAAGCATTTAAATTGAGCTTAGCCTTGCCATCTCTGTCTTTACCGAGACGTGCTAGGTTAACCCTATCAACACCTGAGTTGTCCCTCCCCTCGCGATCACTGGCCACTACAGCCTCCTCGAGGGTTCTCTTTACCCCAATATATTGAATAGGCCAATGACCAATCGCAAAGCAATGACCACACTCATGGTCCCGAGCATGTGTATCCTTCTTAGCGACATGCCTGCTCGCAGATAACCCTGAGGGACCACATCCCGTTGGTACATGCATCACATATTTCTGCTCGGCCACCATTTCCCTGACCCAGTCCTGCACCAGATCCTTTGTCATCGGTGGCGCACAGTAAACCCCCCCTCCCCCCCAGAGCCACTCTGGAAGTTACTACCCTCACGGTAGCCCCCCCCCCAGTCAAACCCCAGAAGTTATTACCCTCACGGTAGCCCCCCCAGAACCACTCTGGAAGTTGCCACCACCACCATTATGTCTAGGTCCCCGTGGTGCATTAAAAGCTGCCACCTCGACCCTAAACTCACTGTGCGACTCATCCGAGAGCCGAATAGCCTCAATCACGGTCGTTCGCCCATCACACAGTGCCTTGGTGCAGTAATCGTCGACCACCTCAAACATCTCCTCCAGAGATGACTTGCCCGGATGCCAGCGATCATAGGCAGCTCGCTGCTATCCAGGATCCAGGAGTGAGCGCGCAAAGCGCTCCACCACTTTGTTCTCTACTGCGCGCTCACTCATCCCCATGTCTCTAGCAGCTTCCCGGCATTTCACCTTCAACTGCTCACCATACGGATGATACAATCCGTCCTGGGCAGTTTGGACATGCTTCTTCCACTGATACCAGCGTGCCATAGGATCCACTGGACGGAATTTATATGAGATGATGGAGAGAAATTCCTGCATCGTCGTCAACCCATGATGTCGCCATGCGTCCACACAGTCCTGTGCTGGCCCATGCCTCAACAGAGATAACATCTGGATGATAGCCACCTTCTCATCCCACATATTTGACCTCATGTCCAATGTGAAGTCCCACCACCAGATATTCCAATCCTGCTTAATACCTGTAAATGGCTTTGGACGTATCGTCGAAACACACGCAGAACCAACCATAGTGTAAAATATTCCGATAAAACGCATTGGTGGGGAATGCAAATGGTCTATAATGGAATGCAAATGGTCTATTATGGTAAATGGTGTATAGTGCCAGGTGCATGAATGTATTTGTGTAGTTGCTGATGATCCTTTACTTATGGTCAATAGTCATGGTGTGTTAGGTGTTAGGTAATAGGTGATAGTGTGAAGGAGGCACTAGTGATAGTGTGTAAGGGGCCTTTGGAGCTCTACTCACTACCCCCTCCCCCCCAACTGTTAGTCACGGATCACCACACACTCAGCTCAGGCAGGTAGTGGCCAAGCAGCGACACCGCATGGTGGTGGTGGGCAGATCACAGTAGCCATGGTGACACAAGAATGCTTACTATTCATTGGTGGAACTATCAATGCTTGTTGCTCATTGGAGAGTATGGTCAGGTGGTATGCCATACCAGATCCATGTACCACTATATAATAATAAACCTGAGGGTACAAGCTCTCACACTACTTTCATTCTTTATACTCTTCCTTTCTCTTTTTGCCTGTATTGATTTCATTATAGCCTGCCTACACAACCCACAAATTCCGGCTGAGGACTTTACAATAGGGTACCTCAAAACATTATCATCAAGTTCCGAAGCATTCCGGTTACATGACTCCCAGCCTGACCCACCCCCAATAGAAGTAGGCTCCTGAATCACATCCACTATTGCTGGATGGTCCTGGAATAACCTCAATTCTTCTACTGATGGCCCGCCCGCAGCCCAAGCAGTGACACAATTGGTAATGCATCCCAGTCTGAACATGTCGGGTAAGGAGTGTCATCTCTACGTATATTTACATTAGGTTTCCCCACATATACGGAATCCTGAACAACCCCATGCTGAAGCTGAACAGGAGCCACCCCCCGAGAATCAGATTCCTGACCAGGACAGGCCACTGGCTCCCTCGGATGCTCATATATACTGCCACCCTCCCCCTGGGAGGTCGACTGCAGATTCGGTAATCTATCTGAAGAAGCGGAGTGCGCACCATGCGCCGGATACTGTGATTTCAGGTTCTTCAACCGCGTCACTTCAGTATCCCTAGCACCAAGCCCCAAACTATGCCTAAACGGAGCTTTCTCAGCCTGAAAGGCTGCGCATTCATCTGCAAGAGCGGCCAAAGCAGAATCTATGTCGCCCCTTTCGGCAGCCAATAACTGTTCACATCTTAGGTTCTCTTCTTGCTTCTGAATACTCAGTGCATACCGCATGGAAATTTCCTCGGACTGTCTGGCCCAAGCAGCTTGCTGCTCTTTGATCAACAGATGGTCTGATTTCACTTCTTCAGCCGAAATGCGCCATACTGCATTCAGATCTTCCAAATCGCGCAAAAATGAGGGTGCATAGGAGTCTCTTAATTCATCCAACCACCTTCGTTCCAGCACCACCCGGTTAAACTGGACATGCTTCCAGATTCGCAGGCAGCAGATGCACATCGCTTCATGAAGCTCTACCTCCGACTGCGGCCCCAAAAACATAGACCCATAGCCAACTCATACCCTAACGCTGACATTAATGATTCATCAGCCACGGGCCCAGTCTCCAAAGCCGGTGAGATCTCCACCTGAGTGGGTGAAAAAGGAATATACTGCCCGAACCCCATCCCTGCAGAATGGAATGGCGAACTCCCCAACGGCAAATATTTCAGCAGCGCCTACAACGCAGAACTACTGCGTACTCCCAGACCGAAATCATTTCGACACGCAGTAGTACTGCTACTCTTAAGAACACCTGCCCACGAACCATTGCTGATCGACAGAGACTGTATATCATCAAGAGTGAAGCCCACCTTCACTGTACTCCCTGGTACACCCTCTACAGTGTTTATATCACCCTAGAGAACATTACACACCCTGTCCAATTCTACAACAGCTTTTACCGCGGTAATGCTGTTGACTATTGAACGAGCGCCCAACTGCGAGTCAAGTGCCCTGTCTAGACCTGCCCCTGGTGTAATCACAGAGGCAAAACCTGGCAGAGGACAGCTACTCACTTGAGCTAACTCCATCCCATAGCTTTTGGACTCATCGACGCCTACAGCACCCCCCTGCGTGACCAGAGGTGCCGGCACAGCGGTAGTCACGCCCGCCCCAACCAATTAACACCTCATGGCCCTCCCCGATGATGCTGGCACCTGCACTGGGAATAGAATTGTCACCAACATTCACCACAACAGGTTTGGGAAGAGTGTGATGCGGCGAAAGCACCACAGAAGCATTTGTGCTCACTGACAGCTGTCCTGCGACGGGACGCCCACCACCATCAACTTGGTACGGGCGCCCACTACGCAGAAGGGCTGTCGACATCCCCTCCATACTAATTTATAAAGAGAATTTAAGCAATAAAGACCTAGAACACGTCCATCACGCAGAAGGCGAGGCCTGGTGATGGCACCAATGTGGTATTCCATGATGTTCACCATTCCACAGTCTTTCACTCTGCCACACACTCACGGATGAACACCAAGATTTAGTGACAGTATGCTTCCACTGGTTTATTACAAAACATATCTGCTCTCCACGGTGCCAACAGTGAAGTGACCCACCCCCTAACTCGCTAGGTCCCACATTGCCTCTATAGGTGCATAGGGGGTGTGATAGCCACACCCAGTAGAGGGCAGCCCAGTCGCGGCCCTGCCCAGTGGCTAGTGTGCCACCACCTAGCACAGTTTAGTGTAACTGCATAGGTGTGCTGCGTAGTGTCTGCCACCACCGCATAGTTGTGGAGCTCATGTACAGACTACTACACTTGCTTAATAAGTGAACCAATGTTTAAGTTGGATATTTAGGATCAAAACTAGCTCAATCTTTTGGTTTTGAACATGTGATGCTTTCTTCAGACTATGCATCTTTAAGACATGGATGTATGCGGATGTGCATATTAACAGTAAACACATTCCGGTAAATAAACGCACACACAATATGATGCACCATGGGACGTAATAAGATTAAGAGTGACTCGCAATGTTTGTAAGCGGAGTACCGAGTAATAAGGGAGTATTCGAGGGCGTTTCTAGAGGAAGGAGGGAGGGTGTAAGTGGCGGGTGGGGGAGTGTGGGGGAGTGTGGGGGAGTGTGGGGGAGTGTGGGGAAGTGTGGGGAAGTTTTTGGTCTGGAGGTGTTGAGGGCTTCATTTTCCAGATATAATTATAATAACTAGCCTACACGCCCTACACTGCTCGTGTCTTCGGAGTCAGGGGCGCAGGCAGTGCATCAGTGGGAGAATACTGTAGACTGCGCCGCGAAGCAACACTTGCGGGAATACAGGTCACATGACCACTTCTGGGAATGGCAGTTATGGGCAGGGCCATAGAGGCAAGCGCGACAAAATTCGGACACCATAGACCTATTTTAATGATGTCAGCATAGCTATCTAGGTCAGTGCGTGCGCCTTTTGGCTGCAGGACGACACACTGTCACACTGCAAACTCAATGGCTATAAAATAGACGTTTTGCACTGCGCGTACCGCCAAACTCAATGCATTGATATGAAAACGAGGTTTACATCGAGAACAATCTCAGTGTTGATGTCGATATGATGTTTGAAATTCCCACACCCTTCTCACTTTTCATAGATCTTACAGCGAGGCCTTAATCGTGGGACAAGTACATACATTTACATATTAATTAGTATTACAATATTATTTGTATTGTAGTTTTATTATTTTTATGTGGCTAGTCTTTAATTATGCAATATGATATTTTATTATTACAATGATGTCATTAACATATCGATCTATATGATTAAGTCTATGTTCTGAAATTATCCATTACTGGATAGTGATAATACCATTATCGCCTGTAATAAGATCTGGAGTGCCCCCCCCCCCCCATATCTAGTTTGAGGGTCCGGCATGCACCGCTCAGCCCCCAGCACGAGGTGTGACACTCCACTCGCTCGCAAGTTTAAAATGATACCATTAACATAATATTTATGTGCTATTACATACACTGTGTGCCTATTGCTGCCCCACCACAATACACACTGACGACTGCACTTCCACTGGGTATACCCCGGTGTACCTGGCATACACCCTGTACCAGGTGTATGGATTAATGCAGTGTGTTGTACCACCAACATATATATATATATATATATATATGTAGTATATTAACCTATATATGTGCTATGTAATGTATTATATGAATATAAATTGTGAGTGTATGCGTTGGTAATGTGCGGGCATATATATCAGGCCTGCTTCGGCTATGCTATTTCGGATCCATCGGGACGCTCTGTTACGGAACCTTGGCCCGCATTTCGGACACCTCCGCGCCAAGCCAGGCATTTCCGGCCATTTTGAATGGACCGATCTAAGCATTCGTTGGTGAAATTTAGACTTATTGTGTAATGGTAGGGAATTTATAGTCCAGCCAAGGGCCGAAATAAACATCGGTTCCCACCCACACCTCTGTTATGTTCTCTTTCTCCTATCTCCCTAAACGAGGAATATTTTTTATATGTAGTATATTACAACCTATATATATGTAGTATATTATATATAACGGTACTACGAGTTTATGAGGCTAACATGATCGCGGACCTTCCTAGCCGTAGCACTACCGATTTCGCACCTACGAAGACAGTGCACGCGGTAGTTGCCCTGCTACTCACCAGAGGTCGCACTGACTGTATACGTTGACGAGAGTTTCTGCAATTCACAGACGTATCAGGTGATTGTATATATATATATATGGGTCACTCTCCTGAAAACTGTTCAGCATGGGATGGGATTTTAAAATATCAATAAAAACAACTTTCTACTTATTTTTTCCCTTATACTTTTCATCTTCATGTTCAGATTTAAGGTATGAAATAAGGGAAATAAAATAAACTGTGTGCAACTTTGGTCCTTTTAGTTATGAAGTGTTTTTGTACCAAAAACCCCCATTTTACAGTCAGCGATTTGTAACATGACATGTGGGACATTGTTGGATCCTTACTAACATCTTGTATTGCATTGATGTATCAAACAAAACAGTTCCCAAATCAAAAAGGAAGTATTTATTAACATGTATGCATGCTTAAATTTAAAAAAAATGTATTTGATGTCTTCAGAAATAACATTACAAATTTCCATCACAGATGTAACCAGTGGTGTCTGGATGCCACACAAATATTGTACACTAATTAATCAGTGAATAAAGCATGGCTGGGAATAACATTTTTGTTATCAATATAAGCATGACATATTTCTGTATATTATGCCATGATTAATATGCTTCTAAGTATGCAATTATTTAATTCTGCTTAGATGTTTATTAAGCAGACCGTGTGGTGTCCTTAACATGTGTTACATCTGAGCAACACATGTTATACTGCCATAAGAGATAGTTTAATCATGGACTACTCTTTTATTTTTTATCTCATCAATTTATATTTTACATAGATGTAAAGGGGAGATTTCCTGCTTTCATTTGCAACCAAAAAATGTTAGAAATTCAAATATTAGATTTGAACTCTCCATGTGACACTTCTGGCCAGTTTTCAGGAGTGACCCATATACATAAATAGGTATATAGATATATTCGAATCCTGCTCTAGGCGCAATATTTCCCATTTTCTTCACCCCCCATGACATGTATTTAAAAAAGGACCGTCCAATGGGTCTGGAGGCGATAACGACCAGGCAGAGCTGGCATACAAGTGTCAAAGCCTATGACTAGTGGCTCCAGTGTGGCCGAATGTGGAACTACATGTAGCATGCAGTAGAGCCTAGATAAATGGTATATAATAATAGAGCAAACAGAAGGGAGTTAGTGTCTTTGTTTATATTCCTATGATAGATTATAGAGCTCATATATATAGTCATATATGCATGCATATAGGTAATGCACAATGCAGTATGTGAATGTATATGTATATATCGTTATATACATTTAGAGAAATTTAATATTTGATCTATATATATACATGCACTTGAGACAGTAGTAATAGTATATAATGGGGCTGTCACACTACGGCGTATGGCGTTAGTGTATGCCGGCGTATGTGGTTTTTGACCCATATGCCATCATACGCCATCATATGCCATCATACACTATGCATAGGTTAGGCATAGGTTGGGCATATACCGTATACACTCATCATACACCGTCATACGCCGTCTTATGCCCATCCGTCCAACAATTTTTGTTCATGCTCAAAATGTTCAGCGTATGGCAGCGTATGGCTCATACGCTGCTCATATGCTAGACATATGCTATGCACATGCCGGCATAGGTTACGCATAGGTTAGGGGTACATCAGCATAGGTTAGGCATACTTTGCACCGACACCCTCCGGTTGTCTCTGGCGTACTCACAATGTTCTGTAATGGGGCTGTCACACTATGGCGTATGGTTTTCGACCCATATGCCATCATCCACCATCATACGCTATGCATAGGTTAGGCAGAGGTTGGGCATATGCAGTATACGCCGTCTTATGCCCATCCGTCCAAACAATTTTGTGCATGCTCAAAATGTTCAGCATATGGCAGCGTATGGCTCATATGCTGCTCATACACTAGATGTATGCTATGCATACGCTGGCATAGGTTACGCATAGGTTAGGTGTATGTCGGCATAGGTTACTCATATCTGGTCCTGTCACCTCCAACCATCAAAATACGTCCCAATACGCCGAGTATACGTCGTCATATGCTTTGCATATATCGATATACGGTGGGGATACGGTAGCCATACGCCAGGCATACGCTACGCATACGTTTCATACGTCGCTGGAGTGCAAAAAGGTTGGCGTATCTCGACCTATTCTCATTTTAAAATTATTGCGCCACGTTATGCATACACCGCCGCCATACGCCGTCGTGTGACAGCCCCATTACATCGTGATGTCTAAACTACTAGGACTACTGCTTACAGTAAACAGGTAATAATGCAAAGCGTGTGAGTACAATAGAATAATCTAAATTCAGCATTATTCAATCACCCGCAGGGATTGTTAGTCGTTCCAAGATGACATGAATGCTTGGACGTGAGGAATGCTGATCAAGGCAAAGCTCTGAATATCTGCAATGCTCAGGGCACACAGACAATCCTCTTAAAACTGGAGAGGTAGCATATAATGGTATTTATCTACCGTTGAATGTTGGGTAGTTGATGGAGTTTTACGTCCTGACAACATCCAAGATCATATCAGGACGGGTACTGACTTGTGACAGTGCACACTCAGGGTGACTTTAAACTACTGCCCTGCTGGTAAATCAGGCCATTAGCACCATAACCCGAGATCCCTCTCAGTCACATTATCCTAACACTGAGTTAACCAGTCCTTGCCCTATCCTATTAATGCTGAGCGCCGAGCTAGGCAGTGACAATCATACATTTTGTAAGTCATTGGTTTGACTCGACCGGGAATCGAACACCCGATCTCCCGCACGGGAGGCATGCACTCTACCGATTCGGCTGCCGCGCGCCCGGTCTCTACAGTTGAAAGTTCACGGGTTTTGTCTGCACCCTGGGTGCCCCGGACAGAACTATTTAACATTGCCATGTATTTAGGTCAAGATGGCGGTGCCAATAAGCAACACCGTACGGTTTATCCATAAGCATATTCAGCGCGATACGGAGCGACCCAACCAGCCATGGTGCGACCCAACCAGCCACAGTTGAACTCGTTTGAGCCTGCTTAAACTTGTTTCCGGTACAAAGGCTAGGGGACCAGGTTGGAAACTGAGTGATAATAGCTGAAAACTCCTGTGCCTCTGCCTGAGCAAATGAATGCCAGGGGACCAGGCTAGACCTCCACAGAGCTAGCAGTGTAGTCAAATATTATTTGACTTGTTTATTGTTCAGACATTATCACATATTTATGTGTCTTTTGCACACATTAAATTGTTTGAAGTATATTGGAAATTGATCTACCTTGATTTCTGTTTAAATCACACAATATCACTACTTACTGAATGGGAAACTCATCCTGGAAGGGTATGCTCAATATGACCCAGTGGTCAGCCGTTTTTGCCCCTTTCGTCACTGTGGACCCTTCGCGGTTTATCAGAAGAGCCTCATTCACACACACACATCTTAAATTAAACCGGTTAAACTAAACCGGTTGAACTAATCTGGTTTAAGCGGTTTGCGTGAATGGAGTGTGAAATCGGTTTAGCTCTAAGTCAACTCAACTAGTTCGCTTCATGTAAACCAGTTTGTGAGGTGGATTCGTTAAGCCTAACTAAACCGGTTTAACTGTGTACGTGTGAACAAGGCTTGTACAGACCGGAACTGGATGTGACCGTCAGGAGGTGCCACAAGTAGGTTGATTAAACATTAAAACAGAAAAGTTAAAATATCATAGTGCCATGGTTTTGAGCTTCAGCCATTGTTTTTAAAGATAAATATATTACGTTGATCGCTATAATCTACCTCAGGGTAAATAAATTCATTACACAACAACAAAATATATATATAGGCGCTGACCCTGAACTGAGGGATGACCAAATTCAGCAGTTTAAATAGCATTGGTACCGGCATCGGCATTGCCTCATCTAGTGTCTGCTTTCTGCGTTCTCGCAAGCCTCTTGGCAATGTCACTGAGAGCGATTGGGATACAATCGGCTCCATAAAACTAAACTTGAAGGGACCCTAGAAATGTGTTTGGATTAACCGATCATTGGTTTAACTGAGCTTTGGCTTCGACTTTGACTTGGCTTTGTCAAAAATGCAGGTGCATTATGAATGTAATATACAATGCATGTGGACACTTTGATTATTGTTTTCTATGTTAAACCAAGCTCGGTTAAACCAAATGATTGGTTAATCCAAACCTTTTTCACCGGCCCGGCAAAATACTACCATTTATCATATAACAAATTTAGTGGGGTCTCAGATGGCCTTATAACCACATGAAAGTTTGGTTTAACCATACTGGAAGTGGTCTGGGGCCCAACAATTTCGCTTGGATTAACCGATAATTTGCATTAACCTGACTTGGGCTTACCCAACTTTTTTATATGATAAATGGTACTAGTATTTTGCCAGGCCACCGAAAAAAGTTAGGATTAACCAATCTTTTGGTTTAACCGAGCTTGGTTTAATGGGGTTGTACTGTATATGTCTGTGATGAGAGAATCGTGCGATTAGCAAGTGAACCACCTTCATGAGGATAGGACCTCGCAATCGGCGTTATATACACTCGTGCATGAAGGCCATATCGTGCAATAACAAGAGTTCCTACAAGCGGATTGATAGCCACACCGCCTGTATCAATTATCATGTCCCGCACCCACATGACGCTATAACATTCATCATCATCAATCCATTAAAGTTAACCACACGGGTCGTTGGAGCAGCACAGATGACTTTGCAACCAGATTTCTCCAGGTTTCTGCATGTTCTCCACTGCCCTCTGGGATTTGTCAACTCCAGGCCTGTCCATTCCCTGATGTTGTCATCCTATCTCTTCCTTTGCCTGCCTTAATGTCTTCCCCCGTAACACTGATACATGGTAAATCACCCGATCAAGCCGCACAACTTCTCGCTTAATGCCGCCGCCAACTTGCCAGCACCCGGGCAGTGCTGTACGACCAAGGCTGGCTAATCGAGGCCGGTGCAGTTGCGGGGGAGGTGGGAATTGGAAGGCAGGCTTGACTTGTGTAGGGTAGGAAGATGAATGGCACTACAAGGGGCGGGGCCCGAGGGCTCCTCATGTGCCTGCCGCTGGAGGGGGTAGGGGGAGGTAAGAGGAGGGGGGGGGTAAGAGGGGGGAGGGGAGGGGAGAAAGTGAGGAGGTGGAAGGGGGGGGGGGAGGGGAGAGAGTGAGGAGGGGGAAGAGGGAGAGGGACGGGGAAAGGAGAGGGAGAGGGGCGAGGGGGTGCTTGGTTGGGTGCAGAGTAGCGTGTAGAGTTGGGTGAATGGCACTAGCCCAGGGTCAGAGAAGTCAACCTGGTAGCCAGCACCCCACCTTTCTGCCATAGCACACGAATGGACTTATACCAGGTGATGCTTTGTTTGTTGTTGTTTTACGTCCTGGCAACATCTAATGTCATATCAGGACGGGTACCGACTTGTGACAGTGCGCACTCATGGCGACTTTATAGTGCTGTCCCACTGAAAGACCAGGCTGCCAGCCCCATTACCTGATATCCCACTTAGTCACATTATCCTGACACTGAGCCAACCAGTCCTTGCCCTATCCTAATAATGCCGAGCGCCAGGCTCGGAAGCAACAAGTATCAATTTTTAAGTCATTGGTTTGACTCGACCAGGATTTGAACTCACGATCTACCACCACGGGAGACGGACGCCCTAACTCATTCGGCCATCCCGTCCAGGTGATGATCCTAGACCACGCCTAATATGCGAATATTCTCATAATACATGCACATACATATAAATGTATGCACATATGTATGTACATACACATATATATATACATAAATAATTATGGTATGCACATACGCTGTCGTTTTATGACGTAAAACTCCACCAAACAAAACAAACAAAGCTATATGTAAAACCTCCCTAATCGACCACCTCCACAGATTGACCACTCCCCTATATTGATCGCTTTATTTCGGTCTCATTGTAAGCATATTCTAACTCCCTGAATGGAGCACCTCCCGAAATGGACCGCTTAAAGTCGGTCCAAAGATCAGTCGATTTAGAGAGGTTTTACTGTATATACTATTGTACGTGTGGAAGGTCGGGAGTTCGGTTCCCGGTCGAGTCAAACCAATGACTTATAAAATTGATACTTGTCACTACCTAGTATGGCACTTACTAGGATAGACCAAGGACTAGTTAGCACAGTGATTAGCAATTTGACTGTGTGGGATATCGGATCATGGTGGTGGCGGCCTGGCCTCCCAGTGGGGCAGCATTATAGTCACCATGAGTGTGCATGTCACAAGTAGGTACCAGTCCTGATATGACCTTAGATGTTGATAGGATATAAAACAACAACAACAAATATATGTATATATATATATATGTTTCTAGGTGCAATAGGGAAATGATTCTGAAATAGATATAAAATATTATTCGCTCCGACTGAGCAAAGGAGCGAGGTGATACTAGTGACAAAATCGAAATGCAGGTGGCGCCATGAGTATCTAGACACCGGTTTAATGTATTTAGATTTGAGTGCCTTTGTTATATCTATACAAATACTAAATAATAAATCATATAGCTTTGCTCCACTGACTAAAAGGAGATGAAGCAAATGCAGTGACGCGTGACCTATACATAGGTGGCGCCACCGGCGAATATACTGGTGACCTTTTCACAGATTAGGAGAACATGTTTGGACAATCTTTTTTATTTTTGATCAGCAATAACCACGTTTCATACATGCTGGAAGCGTTGTAAAGTTTACCACCATATGGGATAGGTTACCGAGAGCGGGACTCAAGCCCATAGGTCTGCCATTCTGGGCCACTGATCTGAACGAATTCTAGGTTCCTGGTAAACTTACTCACGCCTGGCTGTCTGTTTGGCACCTTGACTTGTGAGGTCAGTGCAGCTTATTCCCGTTATCTAGATTCATGACATGTATTATGTATACAGTAAAACCTCCCTAACCGACCACCTCCACAGATCGACCACCCCTCTATATCGAGCGTTTTATTTGGGTCCCGACAATACCATTGTAACCATATTCTAACTCCCTAAACCGACCACCTCCCTAAATGGACCACTTAAAGTCGGTCCCAATGATGTTCGATTTAGAGAGGGTTTACTGAATATGTATTTATAGACCTTTTCTGCGGAGCATGCACATTGAGCTGCTGCCCACAATAGAAGTTTCAAACACTGCTACCATTGCTATCAGTATCAATGGGGATATGTTGTCGATGGAAATTTTCTATACCTTTCCATGCCTCCTCCCCTCCCCTCCCTTCCTCAAAGCCTCCTCCCTCAAAGCCTCCTCCCTCCTCCCTCATCACTCCTCTCCCCACCCTCCTCTCTCCTCCTCCTCCCTTCTGCATCGGCTTTCCTCCTTCCTCCTCCCTCCCCCCTCCTCCCCCCTGCCCCCTCCCTTAGCCCTCCTCCCCCCTACCTCCTCCCTCCTCCCCCCTCCCTCCCCCCCTCCCTCCTCCCCCCTCCCCCCTCCCTCCTCCCTCCTCGAGTGGCCCTCCTCCCGTTGAATGATGGACAGCCTGCATGCTGCAGGGTGGCCTGCTGCTACCCACAACCTCATGTCTTACCACTGCCGATTAAGGGCACTTAAACACACTTTTATTCATGTGATTCTTTTTTTTTAAACGCTATTGTTTTCAAATTCAGTTAACACAAATTTAATTGTTGATTAAGCATGGGTATTTTCAATTGCAGAAACTGGTCTTCCTCGTTCCACTGCTCCTTGCTGTATCCCAGTATTGCCAAATGACAGGCTGGGTACTGACAAAAAAACATTTTTAAGCCATTGGTTTGACTCGACCAGGGTTCGACCCGGGGGTTCAAATCCCATGTCCTACACGAACGGGAGGTGGGTGCTCAACTGATTCGGCCACCACGGTTGGTTTTGGAAATCGTTTATGATACCATTTCCACACAACATAATACAGAGTGAGGTACTACTACTAGTATTACCTGTATTACTTCGTCCATTGTTGGTGGTGGAAATCGACTATTTCCAATAAAACAGGCGCGGAACACTAAGAAGGCCAGACCCTATAAACACTGCACTATTACAGCCGGATGTGAACAGCAATAGCTCGAGCAGTCCTCGCTTAACCCCACCCCCACCCCCACCCCCACCCCCACCCCACCCTCCTCCTCGAGTGGCCCTTGACTTGGATTGTGACCCAACTGTGTACCAGACTCCATTGGTTTAGCTCACCGCATTCGCTGAACAGCGTGGGTGTGCTTTAAGAGCGCCTGCTCTGCACCCTCTAGTCGTGAGAAGAAGAGATCGGTGCATGTGTAGGCAATGGTGCCAACAGAATGCTGGGATTGTAGGACAGGGGGACATTGAGCCCGGACGGAGGGGAGCTAGGGTATAAGGGGGAGGAGGGGAGGGGCACGGGAGGAGGAGCGGGAGACGTGGGGAGGAAGGAGGAGGGATGAGAGAGGAGGCAAGATGGAGGAGGGTAAAGGGAGGAGGGAGGAAGGATAGGGAGGAGAGACAAGGGAGGGGGAGGAGGGAGGAGGACGGAGGAAGGAGGGAGGAGGGGGAGGGGGAAGATGGAGAGGGAGGAGAGACAAGGGAAGGGGAGGAGGGAGGAGGGAAGAGGGAGGAGGGAGGGGGAGGGAGGAGGGAGGAGGGGGGAGGGGAGGGGGAGGAGGGAGAGGGAGGAGAGACAAGGGAAGGGGAGAAGGGAGGAGGGAAGAGGGGAGGAGGGAGGGGGAGGGGGGAGGGAGGAGGGAGGAGGGGAGGAGGGACGAGGGAGGAGGGAGGGGGTAAGAGGAAGAGGGGGAGGGAGGAGGGGTGGGAGGAGAGGGAGGGAGGAGGGAGAACGGAGGAGCGAGAAGGTAGGAAATAGGACGGAGGAGGGAGGAGTAGGAGAGAGGTGGGAGGAGAGAGGAGGAACGGCAGAGCTGGGAGGAGGGGAAGGGAGGAGGGAGGAGGGAGGGGGGAGGGGGGGGGGAGGAATGAGAAATTAGGAGGGAAGGCGAGGGCAGGGTGGGTGGGTGGGTGGGGAGGCATGACAATTATAACTTTTGTTTACCTGGATAATTGTAATTTGATTTTCTTTTTCACCATGATATTAGTAATTCTCATTTGGCTGTCATATTTGGCAATTTCAAGTTCTCCCTAAGAATTATCACTTTCATTTCGCCGAATAAATATTCATTTCACGTTGTCAGGGAATCCCCATTACAATTTTTCCACGTTGCCAGGACAATTCCCAAAACCTATACAGCTATGCCGGGACGGTTGAATGAGTTGAGCACCTGCAGGCCTCTTGTTTTGGTTTTGTTTGTTTGAGTTTTACATCCTGGCAACACCTAAGGTCATATCAGCATGGGTACCGACTTGTGGCAGTGCACACTCATGCCCAACTGGGAGACCAGGCCACCGGAACCATGACCCAATTTCCCATTCAGTCACATTATCCTGACACTGAGCTAACCAGTCTTTGCCATATCCTAGTAATGCCGAACACCAGGCCAGGTAAACAAATATAAATGTTGTGTCCTTGGTTTGACTTGAACGGGAATCAAACTCCTGCTGACCTTTTGCATGGGAAGCCTGCACTCTACCGATTCGGCCACTACGTCTGGTTCCCGTTTTGTAAGGTCATGGGATTCGAACCCCTGTGTTCGAACCCTGATCAAGTCACACCAATGACTTAAAGAAATTGATATTTGTTGCCAGTAGCAGTCGAATGAGGAAGACTAAATGTCTGCGATTTAAATTTCCCCTGCTTAATCAACTAATGTAGCAAAAACAACAAACAAACAAAATGCTTACAATTGA
This sequence comes from Branchipolynoe longqiensis, assembly GCA_030323885.1. Lineage (NCBI taxonomy): Eukaryota > Metazoa > Annelida > Polychaeta > Phyllodocida > Polynoidae > Branchipolynoe > Branchipolynoe longqiensis. The sequence goes on along the minus strand of CM059188.1, from coordinate 53,166,067 downwards.
AAGTACTTAAAGGGACCAATCAAATCTCTACAGACTAATATCTATTCACGGTCTGCAATAAAAATAGTTACCGCCAACATTTTTAGCGTGGCGAAACCATTCTGGATGTCTTTCTTTATTCTAACGTTTCTCAGCTCCGCTTCTCAACGTCGTGAACTTTAGACGTCTGCGACGTAGCAACGTCGGGATCACTGCGTCCACCTAGCGGGTTTCCATTAATTAATGGGCGCTCTAAGCTCCCCCTGGGTGCAGGGCCTAATAGCTACACATGGCCTGCCGGGCTCTCTCTGTGCCTCTCTTACGGTAAGAGGCCAGTGCGATATTGTTTTTACAACGGATCTCCACCCGGAGAGGCCAGTGTCGTTGTAAAAGGCCACCAGGGTGTTTGTTACCCGCGCCCCCTGGAGGAATGAGTGCACATCCGGGTTATTGGGAGGAACATGGGGATAGCGCAGTGGTGGCCCCGTGGGGTGTCTGCAGAATGCTAGAACACAACCGTGAGCACTGGGTGAACCCTGCAGCACTTTTACCTTGTCGTGTGTAGAATGCGCAGCCACGCCCTGACTATACTGAGTGTGAAAGGCTGTATGTCACCCTGTCTGCACTGTTAAATGATTAGTGAGGAGGGTTAGCAGGTCTATAATGGGGATTAATTCGGGATGGGTAGCGGGTGTTAAATATATATTCTGATATAACAGCGAGATATAGGAAGCATTATATGTTTACATATACATAATATATATAATATATATAATATCGATATAATATATAATATATAATATATATAATGTATATAATATATATAATATATATATAATATATATAATATCTATATAATATATAACATATAAAATATATAATATATATAATATATATAATATATATAACATATATAATACATATAATATATATAATATATATTATATATATAATAAATATAATATATGTAATATATATATAATATATATAATATATGTAATATAAGTAATATATATAATATATATAATATGTATAATATATATAATATATATAATATATATAACATATATAACATATATAACATATATATATATATATATGTCTACATATATGGACAGAACTGACTAACAAAAAGGATGAATAACAAAGAGGCAGCCATCTAGATTACGCACTCCCTTCCTGCGGTCCATAAATAACGACAATCTAATTCCAAAATTGTCTTCCTTTTGTTTCCTGCTCAGCCCCTTTAAGGACCTGGTTACAATGTCACCAAAGCGTCCCCACCATGCAGACAAGGCACAGCTGGCCGTGTGAGGCTGGCGAATTGACGTGTACTATGACAGCGACGGCTGATTCCTGGACTAACGCACAGACAAGGAGATGATAGCCATCCCGACAGGTGATGGTTGTGGTTTTAGCAAGGAGCTAATAATAAATAATAAATAATAAATAAATAATAATAACGACAAAAACTGGAAGTGATTACAGGAAATAAGTCGGTACTGAGATCCGATCTTGTTTCTTCAGTTTCTATTTCTGTTGCAGAAGCCACAGTGCTCAGGCCTCAAGTTAAAGCTGATTTGAGAGACATGCAGAGAGAGAGACAGAAAGAGAGGGAGAAAGAGAGAGCTACCGTTGACGAGGTCCTGAGTACAGGTATATGTGGTAAGAGACGTTGTTTATTGAACATGAAATAAAATTCTTTGGTGAAAATTAAATAAAATCAATAATATATTGTCTCTCACTGAGCTTCGAGCTGACTTCAATTTATTGGGCATCCTTATTTGATTTGTTTTTAACATCTTCATTAACACAGTATTCATCAAATATTAAGGGAGGGAGGGTCACACTCTTAGCAATATTGGTGATAATAGCGCTGTGGATACAGACTTGGAATGAACCTACTCCTACATATCCAACTTAGATACTTATAGGTATTACTACATATAAGGGAATACTAACTCAATTGGATAAAAGCTGCTACTGCAAAGAATGGAATAGTTGATCAATTTAATAGAACCTCTTACTGCTGAACCCCATGGTGTTTACAATTTTGAGATGTGTGCCTAAATTAATTTGGCATATTTTCACTTCAAGTATCTCTAAAATTAATCATTTATTATCAAAGTTACTTCAAAGTAAAGTATATACAGTATTTATGTAAAAATACATGGCAGAAACTCAAAACCATCGGACCATGCAACTCTTACCAACATCCAGAAATTGACTCAGTCTCAGGACAATAAGAGTAAAATATCTGTCTGGCTGTGTTGCTTCTGTGTACTATCCCAATGAGCTAATCCTATGAAGGCATAATGAGTGGGTAGAGTCCCACATTTGTAGCCACATTGATACATGTCGGGCTATTTGACAAGGCTATCGACTACCAACATTATGCTGAAGGGGTGAACATGTAGTGAGGTGCACTGACCTCCCCAGATAAAATGCCAGATGTACAGGTAGTCAGTCATGTGAAGTTTGGTTAATCACAGATCCTGGATAGTTCAATTGGTAAGAAAAGAGCCTCGCCATGGAATGGCAGACATGTGGAGTCGAGTTTTATTACCACAGCAGCTGTAACCAACACACTTACTGCACCCTGATGTTTGAAATTTGTGATCTGTTAATTTAAATGTAGAACTGCTCTTCCCATGCAAAGAAATCGCCCAAAAATCCCTCTACCCCAATAAATTGCCGGAGCAGAACATGAGGAGGAGCAATGCCTTTGGTGCTGCTTTTTGGTAAAAGCTTATACAGATTGATCAACAACGTAATATGCTCATCCGAACATCAGAGAACGGCTTGGTGTAAGCTGCCCTTTAAGTGATTTCTTACCTGGGGCCTCTTTGGGGAGTTATTCCCAAACAGACGTCCTGGTTACAAATACGTCGCCTACAGTCCGGACCTGCCGTCTGATTACATACAGCCTCAAATGAGAAGTAGTACATGGAACCCCCAATGTTGCATCTCCTCCCTACACTAGACTTTAAGCATTACCTAACAATTGACTCAGTCTTAGGATAATAAGACTAGGATATCAGTACTACAGTGTCACTGTGTCGCTGCCATGCACTATGTGTTAAAGTTGCATAGTCCGATGGTTTAGAGTTTTTGCCATTTTCTGAGATAAATACATTAGATTGATCGCTATAGACTACCATACTTTAGTTTGAAGTAACTTTTATTTTAGATGGTTAACTTTGGAGATATTTGAAGTACAACCATGCAAAATTAATTTTGGCAAGCACGCCAAAACTCTGACACCATAGGCATCTGCAGTAACAGGTTATCTTAAATTATATCTGCATTCCCTTCAGTGTCATGACACATGTTTAATAAGTGCACCAGTATCTAAGTTAGATATGTACAATCAAATCTAGATAATTGTTTTGATTTTGAAAATTTGATATTTTCATCGGACTATGCAACTTTAATCCTATGAACCATCAGGAGTTGATAGGGTCAACTATCTATCTATCCATCCCAATCTAATGTTAGGCGACCAGACAATCCTATCGACTACCCATTTTATGATGAACGAATACATATGCAGCGGGGTGCACTTACCTCCCCAGTTGAGATTCCAAATACACAGGTAGGCATGGGTAGGTGCTTTAGTTGCTTATAGATCCTGGATAGACCAAGAGGTTCGCCTCACAATGACGGGCATGCTGTATTCGAGACAGCTATAGAACTCTTTTTGGGTTTTCCTTTGGTGGGTAAATATGTTTATTCTGCTGAATTAGTCTTTTGTCAGTGCCGAAGCACTGGTTTTCCACCCATTTTTCAATTCAGGGTTATTTACACAAAAGGTATATAGAATAAGGTGTACACTAACTGTTGAATACACAATTTGCAGCATGTAACACAATGAAATTCTGTAATCCAAAAGTTCCATAGCAATATGGTAACAGTAGTGTCATATAACTAGATCAATATTAGTCAGATCAATGTGAGTATTTACATAGTATTTAGAATGTAAGCAGAAGTTATCTTCTGTATTCAGTTGGTAAAGTTCTAGTAACTTTTAATGTTCAGTTGCAGTTAGGCAAGCGGTATATAAATGTCAGTTTGTTAGAAATATTCTAGTGTAACTCTAGTGTAGTTAGTTATTTGAGTTTATGAATTATGTTGTTGGGGTGGGGTTGTTAATAATACACTGGACCAGCTATGACCAGTGAAGCAGTGGGGCCAATCACAGTGCATGTAGGTCTTAAATTTAACATTTTTATTTGGACTGTCTCTGTCATTGTATATGGTTGACTGGAAATAACAGAGGAAGAACAACAAATAAAAAGGGGGGGGGGGAAGAACCATGGTTGTGGGTTCAGTGGTCTGCCACTTACGATATCAATCACTGTTCCTAAGTAATTGTATGCACTTGGCTCCTTTATTTGGTTTCCGCCAATATGCAGTGTAATGGGTTGTGCTCTGATGCTTGGAATTTGTGATGTGCTAATTTAAATGTTAAACTTAAAGTCCTCCCACCAAAAATATCCCCCCTAAAAAAAACCCACAATAAAGGCTCCACTGGAGCAGAACACGAACAGTAACAATGCCTTCAGTGCTGCTATTTTTAAACCCCACAGATCGATCAACAATGTAAAACATGCTCATCCAAACATCAGAGAATGGCTTGGTGTAAGCTGCCCTTTAAACACTTTCTTACCTGGGAACTCTTCTTGGAGTTATTCCCGAGCAGACCTCCTAGTTACTAATATGCGTCTTACAGACCGGACCTGCCAGCTTATTACAGCCTCAAATGAGAAGTACTACCTGGAACACCCAATCTCGCATCGCCTCCCCTCGCATCGCCTCCCCTCATCAGCCAAGTCCGCTATACCTAGAAAGTCTTAGTAGGAATTAGGCCCATATGGTTTCTGATTCTTACAGTGGTGGCTTTCTGAACATTCTGAGTTTTGTTTAGTTTTTTTGTTTGTATTTGATTGATTGATTGATTGGTGGTTGCTTTACGCTGTGTCAGCAGCATAGGCCATATTCACGGCGAGAAATGTTTGTTTTTTGTTCAAACCATCGCTTTTACATGTAAAGGCAGACAATCAATTATGTGCCAATAGACACTCATTAAATTAGAAAGCTCACGCTCATATATCTGTGGTCAAGGGAAACAAATTCCCATAGAAAAAGAAAAGTTTTATTAATAATTGATAGAATCTATTTAGTAAACTATATGAGGTGGTACAGTCCAGCTGCCCTCAAAAAGGCTAAAATGTTTTCCTGTTTTACCTTAGTAAAAAGGTCATGCATACTGTCTGCAGTGTAGAACTGTTGGCGCAGGGCCAAAAAATCAATGCAACTTAGTAAAATGTGTTTGAGTGTCAGCGGGGACTGACACCCAATACATTCAGGGGGAGGTTCCCCCTTGAGCAGAAAAGCATGTGTAAGCCAGAAGTGGCCAATATGGCAACGGCTAAGGACCACTTGGTCCCGCCGACCTCCCGCATGAGTCAGTGGTGGCTTTCCCACAGATGGTTCAATTTCTTTAAGTTTATTAATGTTTTCATCCCACTCATGTTGCCATTTGGATTTTATGTGGGTGGCTATTAGTGGTTTCAGATCAGAGTGAGGGATCAGACACAGTTCAAGATCACAGTTCAGGGCCTTCTTCGCAGCCCGATCAGCACGTTTGTTTCCTTCTATGCCGGCATGGCCAGGCACCCAGCACAGGTGGATGTCATACCCATCCGTTGTCAGTTGGTTCATTTTATAAATGACCGTTGCTAGAATAGGGTGATTTGTTTTCAGTCCAGCAACAGCCAGGAGGCAAGAGAATGAATCACTGTATATAATATAGTTAGTGTGGTTGGATAACTCGATACACTCCAACACGAGAAGGAGTGCGTGGGCTTCTGCAGTGAAAATCGAGCTCTGATCGGGCAAACATACACCAAATTTTTCCCGTCGGCAGACTGCCGCAGCAGCAGCTGTTTGTATTTGAGATGTCACAGTGCTTTTGTTGAAGCAGGTAATAATGAAATCATTCCTTGTCTTGATTGAACACACATTTTCTTCTTTCAATAGCAGTTTCATTTCACTAAACCATAGTGGCCTGAATGACCTTTAATCAACTATTTTTGTTAATAAATTTGTATTGTTGTTACATTCATTGATTAAGTCGAGGATATGCCAACATTGGGCAGTTTCTCTCACTCAGTCCACTGCTTCTTTCCCTATCCAGGTAATGCAGAGCACCAGGCAAGGCAGTGTTTCGTGGTTGTGGATTTAGATCCTGGCAACATCAACTGTCATATTAAGTCGGGTATCGACTAGTGACAGTGTGCACTTATTGTGACTTAATAGTATTGCCCTAATGGGAGACCATTCTACCAGCACCATGATATAATTTCCCACTCAGTAACATTATCCTGATACTGAGTAAACCAGTCCTTGCCTTCTTCTAGTAATGCTGAACGTAAGGCTAGGTAGCGACAAGTATCATTTGTGTAAGTCATTGGTTTGACTCAGCCAGGATTCAAACTCCCGACATTCCACACGGGAACCGTATGCTCTTACCGATTCGGCCACCTTGTGTAATGGTTTGACATGACTCGGCCGGGGATCGAGCCCACACCCATGACTTGCCGCAAGAGAAGGGGACGCTTAACTCCTTCGGCTCTATCTGTGATAAGTCAGCAGGAGAGTGCGCGCTGTGGACATTACACGGGGACCAGTGTAGCTATTTCACGCCGGGATGTCGGCGGGACGCTGACGGCCGATTTGGCTGTTGTCGGCACTCAGCGGCGAAAGGAAGCGACCGGAAGTGACTGCTGGGTGTTGGTAGGCTTCAGTCTCAAGGTGGGTTGGCTGGTTGTTGCAATTTTACATCCTGGCAACATCTAAGGTCATATCAGGATGGATACCGACTTGTAACAGTGCACACTCATCGCAATTCCATAGTGCTGCCCCGCTGGGAGACCAGGCTGCCAGCACCATAACCTGATCTCCCACTCAGTCACATTATCCTGACACTGAGCCAATCAGTCCTTGCCCTATCCTAACAGTGCCAAGCGTCTGGCTAGGAAGTGAGAAGTATACATTTTTAAATCATTGGTTTGACTCAACGAGGGTTCGAAGATGGACGCTCAACCCATTCAGCCATCCTGTCTGGTCCACTTAAGGTGGGAGGAGTTTACGGGTTTACCCAAATGACCACAGACACACTGAGAGTTAAACCTACAGAGTCTGATGAAAGCATAAACTTGTCTAACCCGAAGCACTCGCTTAGAATTTGTCCTACATAGTGAACTTAGATGCTGGTGCACTTTTTACACCTGTGTTGCTGCATAGAAGGACTATTAACTTAATTAAGTCAATCTAGTAAACCCTGTCACTGTTGAAGTATTATGAAGTCTGGCATTTCAATGTGCATTGCTATATTATTCTGCATTTTTTTCACTTCAAATACCTCAAAACTTGATTCTTTCAAATATGTTACTTCAAACTACCGTATAATGATCAAGCTAATATACTGCAACTAACCAATATGGCAGAAATTCAAAACCATCCGATTATGTAACTTAGACATACAAGGCTCCAGCATATCTTGACGGATTAGGGAAACTTTAAATGAATGGCGTTTTCGGAAAGGTGCGGATTTATGACAGTGCACAGTCGTGGCAACTTTATAATACTGCTTCAATAGGATACCATTTGGTCCGCACCATGTCCTGATATCATACTCAATCACATTCCCCATGGAACCCGATGCATTCAGTCATTGCTGCTCACCTGAGAATGCCAATCACAAAGCAAGGTTTGCTTGTTTGGGTTTTCGATCCTACCAACATCTAAAGTCATATCAGGATGGGTACCAACTTCTGACAGTGCCCATTCGGGGTAATTGTCTGCTGCTGTCCCACTGCGAGACCAGTCCACTGACACCATGATCTGATATCCCATTCAGTCACATTATCCTGCTATTGAGCTAACGAGACCTGGCCCTATCCTATTATTGCCGAGTGCCAGGCTAGGTAGCTGCGAGTATCAATTTGGTAAATCATTGGTTTTACCCAGCCAGGTTTTGGACGCCTGACCTTCCACACGGGAAGCCATCACCAGTCAAGGTGGCAACGAGTATCCATTTGGTAAGTCTTTGGTTTGTCTCGGGCAGGGAAGGGATTGGTCCAACCAGTCAGCCTTCTCTATTCCAGTAAAAGAGCTGGGGGTACTTACAGCGGTGAAGACGAACACAAACAAAGTGGCCTTCAGGGAGATCAGGGGGATCAGGGGGTTGAGGAGTGTCGAGGGTGGGGTGCGGTGGGGGTGTGAGTGGGGTGGTAGTAAGGGTAGGGTGGGGGTGGATGTACAGGAAGAGGCCTTGTGACAAGAAGCAGGAGGGGTCGAGAGCAGCTAACTTGCAAATCTCTACACAATATTGCCAAAGGTCTATCCTGTCCTATAACGAAAGAAGGATTCCAATCTCTGCCTGAAATGTGTAAGCATGTTTGCTTTTGCCACAGGCTGCTTTAACCAAACCAATGAAAAACAAAGAACACAAAAAACAAGCGCAGGCAACCATTTTGAAGTGGCATCTGGACAACTTCAGTGTAATTCCGCCTCCTTCTGGTTGAAGGTCTCAAGGAACTGTTTGTAGAATGCTCACATCCTACCCGTGAACATACATTGTGCAGGGACCTGGTGTATAGATGGCGCCACCTCGGCACCACCGTCCTATTGCTTCTCACAGCAGGCATTACGGGGGATGTATGCCTTTGTGGTCACTTCCGGTGAAATGTAATTGGCGACTTATAAACGTTTGTTATCAGTTCATTGTGACATGTCTCCATGCTTAACACTATTCTATTCATGTATTTCGAACAATCATGTATATATATCTACATATATATATGTCCATGTGCATGATTTCTATAGATATGAAAGTATATATGCATACAAGTAGACATGAATGTTCATATATATATTTATTATGCATAGCATGCATAAAATATGTTATCGAAATATATATATACACATTCTATGCACCTCTGACACCATAGGATTTTGCAGTAAAAGGTTCTATTAAATTGCCCTAGTAGACCCTTCTATGTGGTAACAAATGCTTACTAAGTGCATCAGTATCTAAGTTAGATATGTAAAACAAAATCTAGGTAGTTGCTTTGGTTTTGAAAATTTGATGTTTTCCTCGGACTATGCAGTTAAAAATAATGGTGAGAAAGTGTATAGGTGTGTGTGTGGGTGGGGTGACAATAAAGCCTATAAAAAGGGCGTGTCAAATCAAGCTGGAAGTGTTAACCTCCACACTAAGTTGTGATTTGTGTGTGTGTGGAGGGTGTAGGGGGTGTATGAATTTGTGCTTGTGTGTAGGGGTGTGTGGTGGCATGTGTAAGTTCATCCCATCAAAGCAAAAAGCTAAAACTCCAGAGTTTTGGAAAGCAGAGATTGCATCTCCAACTATCAATCCTCACCTGATTAAAATAGTGTTTCTTTTACTAGTAAATACAATTTCTCTCTCATCGAACTATTGTATCCACGTTGTAAATACGTCATATCATGGGGTTATTGTACAGTGTCTTAGAATGATTCCTCTTATTGAGGTACTCTCTGTTAAATGTACATTATTATTATTATTATTAATTATTGTAGTCCGTATAAGGTTGCGGGGGAAGGGGTGGGGGGAGGGGGCTTTGCTCGATGCCCAAAGCCAGTGGATAGGTCTTGTTAAAGAGCAAGCCAATATGCTGCTCAATGGGGGAAACTGAGAGCTGGGTGGGTGGGAGAGTGGGTTGGTTAGTGGGTGGGAGAGGGGGTTGGTTAGTGGGTGGGAGAGGAGGTTGGTTAGTGGGTGGGAGAGTGGGTTCTTTAGTGGGTGGGAGAGTGGAGGGAAGGAAGGTTCAGGGAGGGAAGGTGGGTGGGTGGGTTGTTATGTGGGAGAGTGGGTTGGTGGGTTGGTTGGAGAGTGATTGGGTGGGAAGGTGGAGGGGGAAGATGGGAGAGTGGATGGGAGTGTGGAGAGTGGGTTGTTGGGTGGGAGAATGGAGGGAAGGTGGGTGGGGGTGGGGAGTAGGTGAGTGGGTAGGTGGGTAGGTGAGTGGAAAGTGGGTGGGGTCATTTGGAAGAGGGCTGGCACCCGGCAACTAAGAGTGCGTATCCACGACAACCCAGACCCCGCCCCTCCCTTCCTCCCTCCCTCCCGTCCCCCTCCCCTCCCTCCTTCCCTTCCTCTCTTCCTTCCCCCTCCTCCTCCATCCCTTCCCCCTCACGCCCCTTTCTCCCCTTCCCCCCTCCCCTACTCTCCCTCCCTCCCTCCTTTCCCCCTCCCCCCGGCCTAGCCCAGTGGAACCCGCCCCGCCACGTGGCTGGTGAGGCAGCACGGGGTGATGAAGGAGACCACCTCCCAGGTCCACCAGGCGTGGTGGCCGAATCGGTAGAGCGCAGGCCTCCCGTGCAGGCGATCGGGTTTACAATTCCCGGTCGAGTCAAAGCAATGACTTACAAAATGATACTTGTCGCTTCCTAGCTTAGCGATCAGTATTATTCGGATAGAACAAGGACTGGTTAGCTCAGTGTCAGGATAATGTGACTGACTGGGATATCAGGTCCTGGTCTTAGTGGCCTGGTCTCCCAATGTGGCAGCACTATAAAGTCGCCATGGGTGCGCACTGTCCCAAATCGGTACCCGTCCTGATATGACCTTAGGTGTTGCTAGGACGTAAAAGTCTGACTACCGACAAACCAACCCAGCTCCATCCGCTGCCCACCTCACAAGGGTCCGCCGCCGGAGAGGCAGTTCTGGCTTCAGCCTCCTCACCGACACGCCCCCCCCCCCCCCCCCCCACACACACACCCTGCAGCTCCACTACCACGGATGATTGATGCTTGTGATTAAAGACAGCAAGACACCAACCAACTAGTTATGTAACCTGTTTCTCCCACTCCAATTAAAAGTAACACCAACAAAAGTGGCGATAGAAAGACTTGATCTAACTCCAATTAATCCCCTCCACCCACACACCCATCATTATACCTATGTATAGTATAGTGCATGGCAGTCGCGCAGATATGTACTAAGTAGTATATAAATATAAGTTAGATATATTATTATTATGACAATGTCTTATATATATAGTAGTTATATACCCACGTATATACAACGTATATGCGGATGTAACCGAATTGCACTGTGCTGCCGCCCAGAGGCTCCTGGGGGGCTCACAGGATAGTACCCTGCACAGCCACCAGGTGGGGCAGGACCCTCCCTACACCTGTTGTGTGTTGCCTCAGTGTGTCACTGGCACCCAGATCGTCCACACTTCCTTCAAACTTATATATATATAAACCACAGTGGAATGGATATATATATATATACATATATATATAAATTCCTTCGCGGCTGATACATGAGGTGGGTGGTGACGCCACTAGTAGTTTTGGTAAACAATCAGGTCGAAGATATATGAGATTTTCCATACATTTTTACTCGCATAATTTATTATACATCACACATATATACACATATATACTGTAAAACCTCTCTAAATCGACCGACCCTAGGACCGACTTTATGTGGTCCATTTAGGGAGGTGGTTGGTTTAGGGAGTTAGAATATGGTTACAATGGTATTCTTGGGACTCTAATAAAGGGATCGATATAGGGGAGTGGTCGATCTGTGGAGGTGCTCAGTTAGAGAGGTTTTATTGTATATATATATATATGATGTATAACGAATGTATATATATATTTATACATATATATACATGTGATATATATGTGATATATATATAATTATATACATGTACATAGAGAGAAACCTCATTTCTCCGGTCACCTGTGGGACTGTGCAAGTAGGGGCCGGTCAGCAGGGTTGTAGCCAGCTAGCAGATTGCCACATTAGCTGCATCAGCTGGAAATAGAAGTAATTATCTGGGATTGAGCTAAAGTAGGCATAATTAACTGCTATATCGGGATGACCAATATTTGTGACCCTAGATGCTTCTAAAATCGGAATAATCTGCACGATATGGAGTGTCATCATCAAGGGTTCGAAATGCACAATATTGATATGATCATATCCTATTAATTTGTCTCATATTATTTTTATTTGTTAAAGTCGTTGATTAAACCGGCATAGTCCGACGAAGGCATTACATTTTCAAAACCTAAAACCATTAACTCTTTTAGCTCAATCCCGGATGTGTGTAGATCCTGGTGCACTTATTAATAAACATTTGTTGCTAGATCAAAAGGGAATGCTAACTCAGTTTAGTCAATGAATAATGTTAATAGTGCTCAAGCCTGCGGTGATTGGCGTTTTGAGACCCGTCCTGATATGACCTGATATATTGCTAGGACGTTAAACCCCAACAAACAAAAATAGTTTTGAGATGCATGGTAAAATAAAATTTGAGAGATTTTACTGCAAATAATATGTCCCAAGTTAGCCATTTATAAATAAAAGTTACTTCAAAATAAACTAAGGTAGATTATAATGGTAAACCTAATACCCGAGTCACTGCAGCTTGCGACCACTTTGCGACCACTTTGCGACCACTTTAGACCAAAGAACCCACAGTTACCACTGATGTTCTTGCGACCAAAACAATGGTTGCCGACATCTGGGTTCTTATGTGGCAGCACTATAAAGGTAGATTATAACGATCAACCTAATATATTTATCTCAGAAAATGAGAGAAACTCAAAACCATCGGACTATGCAACTGTATTACAAAATGTTAAAAGAAAAGAATTGTGGTGCATATACTGTCTACAATTCAAGAAAGTCGCAAAATCATCTATAGCGGTGGTGCTGCAAATCACCTTTTTTGTTTCAGCTGAACAAGCTGTGTTTGCACATAGACAGTGCTGACTCAGCCTCTTTGGACATGTCGCCATTAGCCCGACCCAAGGACAGCACAGCGGTCAGTGATATCTGTCTGGTCACATCGGCGCATCCCAATCACACAGAGTGTGTGCAGTGTATGTAGCAGAACTTCTTAACAGAGGGCATCTCTGCACCTGGAGTAGGATGTACTGCATTGTGGTTGAATTGATGTTTCTTGTTTACTCAAATATTAGAAGTTATATTACTTTTTTTAAATCATCACAATAATATTACGTATTTTTAAATCATGAGAATAATAATTGGGTCAGGTCCAATACATTGGGTTTTCTAGGACGGCCCTTATTTACAGGTGATTTATCCCACCTTTGTTGGAAGGGCTGCACTTGCTTATATATATTCACTCACATAAATCTATATATACATAGATGTGTACACTTATGTACATATATATAGACATATATACATATACATATATACTAAATATATATATATATCTTCTATATATGTATAAATGTATGTATATATATATAGTTTGTATGTATGTGTGTATATATATGAATTTATGTATATATGTATATGTGTCTATTTGTATATATGTGTATATATATGTATTTACATATATGTACAGATGTTCATATGTATTTATATCTGTATGTATGTATATATATATATATATATGGAAATATATAATATAGATGCATCACATTTAATATATATATATATATAATATATATATATATATATATTTACCGATATATGTATATAAGAACATACATATGGATACCTACATATTTATCTATATAATCTTTATTTTGTTTAACTAATGGCTCATATGATAGCTGTTGCCTTGTGCTGGGCACGGTTAGAATAGGATTAGGATCGACTGACTGGTTGCCAGGATGCCATTACTGACAGTGACAGTGCAGCCGGGTGCCGGCAGCACATCTCCCTATGGCAATACTATTAAGCCACACGTGTTGTGCACTGTGTCCCGTCCTCCCATGGTATCATTTTGTTGTTGTTGGTAAATATGTTTAATTTGCTAAATAAGTCCTTAGTCAGTGCCGTAGCACTGGTCTTCCAGCCATTTTAAAATTCATGGTTATTTACGCAAAAAGGTATATAGAGTAAGGTATACAATAACTGTTGAATACTCAATTTGCAGCATTTAACACAATGAAATTCTGTAGCCCACAAGTTCCATAGCACTAGGTCATATGATGGTGTTTGGACGCAAAAAAACGCAATCAGTTACATACTCAATACTATAGTTGGTCTTACTGTAATGACCATTCCATCGTATAATAAAATATATAAATATATAAAGATAAATATAAATATATATAAAAATAAATATAAATAAATATAAATATATAAAAATATATAAACATATATAGAAATATATAAACATATATATAAACAAAATAGAAATATATATAAATATATGCACATATACATAAATATATATAATAAATACTTATGCACCTCAATATATAGATAGACATAAACATACATTTACCTGGTCTCTGGCTGAGCTTTGGCTACAAAGGTAGGGAGTGCCCGGGCGGGGGATAAGGCCACCATCTTGTGAAATGGCACAAGGTGAACTCTGCCTGAACCGGAATGAAATGACCAAGACATCTGGGGTGTACCATGACCCGCTTGCCGAGGTGCTTTCATCAACAAATCATTCTGCGCCCGGCGGGAATCACCAATCTCATAAACAGAAAGGATAAGGGGCCATTGCAGCCGCAGCAAATCTAGCTTTGCTACGAAGTGGCAGCAAGATAAGTTTAATAAGATGAGACTCTCACTGTGAGTGTAGCTGCATATGCCGCAGTTACATCAGCGTATTCAAATACACTGTGGCGGTAAATAGCTGCGCATTGGGAACTAGGCTCAAAGAAGTCTGAAGCATTGCACTGTCCTCTGTCTCTGTCCCTGTCCAATTTCCAATTGTGCAATGCCTCTGTCTAATTTTCATTTCTGCCATGGATTTTCCCAGTTTCCTGTTCTGCTCTGTCCCTGTCTAGTTTCCTGTTCTAGAATGTATCTGTCTAATTTTCACATTCTGCAATGTATCTCCTCACTTTCTGCTCTGCAATGTCTGTGTCCAGTTTTCTTAATTTCCAATGTCTCTATCCAGTTTCATGTTCTGCACTGTATCTGTCCAAATTTTCTATTCTCCCATGTCTCTCTCCAGATTCCAATTCAGCAATGCTGCTGTCCAGTATTCCTATGCTATAATGTGTCTGTCCAGTTTTCTTATTCTGCAATGTATGTGTCCAATTTTCCTATTCTACAAACCCTCTGTCCAGATTCCTGTTCTGCAATGTCTCTGTCCACTTTCCTATTCCGCAATCCCTCTTTCTAACTGATATAATAAGCTTCAGTATCAACAAGTTCTGTTAAATTATCCTAGTGTTCCCTTTGACACAGCAACACAATCCCTAATAACGACACCAATATCTAATCAACATACATAGCTTCAAATCGAGGTGATTGCTTTGGTTTAGAAAATTTGATATTTTCATCGGACTAGGCACCTTTAAGGGCAGCCGGAATATGTGGACGCAGCCCTGTGTGGCGACTCACATACCACGTGACGTGTGTTGGGGGTAGTTACTGCCTGAATACGCTCTCTCCCTGAGTGGCAGCCAGTCCGCCCACTGCAGTCTGTGAGTGGCAGACCCCACCCACCCACCCTCCTCCCTGGACCAGACGGGATGGCTGAATGAGTTGAGCGTCCGGCTCCTGTTTTGGGAGATCGGGGGATCCGAAGCCATGGGATCATGTGTTCGAACCTTGGTCGAGTCAAACCAATGGCTTAAAAATTGACACTTGTCGCTTCCTATCCTGGCGCTCGGCATGATTAAGACAAGGCAAGGACTGGTTGGCTCAGTGTCAGGATAATGTGACTGACTGGGATATCAGGACATGGTGCTGGCGGTCTGATCTCCCAGTGGGGCAGCACTGTCACAAGTCTGTACCCGTCCTGATATGACTTTAGATGTTGCTAGGACGTAAAGCAACAACAAACAAAACAAACCCTCCTCCCTGACTCCTTCCTCCCTCCTATCAGCTAGTTGTTTAGGGGGATTTTTATGCCACCAGCTTCCACCTCTTCAACCCAGGAGTTCCTCCAACGGTTCCATGCTGAAGATTCAGCCGACACAGAAAGATGCAGTATAATTGTTTTTAGTGATTGTTTGTTTATTCTGCTCTTAATGTTTAAGTGTATGCACTTGTTTTTGCCACTGTGTAGTAGTGGTCATAATCCATATGGATTGATTTCCTTTATCAATAATTTCTGTAAACTTGTTTATGGGATAGAATCGAGGAGTTTCCAATTTTTTCTTATTTTTTTCTTATATTGTTGTGCATAGTTTGTTTAGTATGGGTGTGTCCTCTGTTGGTTTGTGATGTTTTATAGCTTACTTAGTGTGTATCCCTGATCATCCCAGGTTTCGTTACTTGTTGTTTTGCATCCAAGCATCATCTAAGGTCATATCAGCGCGGGCATTGACTTGTGATAGGTCGCACTCGTGCTGACTTTATAGTGCTGCCCCACGGGGAGACCAGGCCACTGGAACCATGACCAAATATCCCACACAGTCACATTATCCTAATACTGTGCTAAGCAGTCCTTGTCCTAGGATCAAGAATGGTTAGCTCAGTACCATGATACTAGGACTGAGTGGGAACTTGGGTTATGGTGCTGGTGGCCTGGTCTATCAGTGGCGCAGCATCAAAAGGTTGCCATAAGTGCACTGTTACAAGTCGATAGGCATCCTGATATGACATTAGCTGTTGCCTGGATGCAAAATCCCAACAACAAAGATGATGAACTGAAGATATATGACCGATGTGAATGCATTTTTTGTCAGTGATGAACTGAAGATATATATGAGCGATGTGAATGCATCTTTGTCAGTCTTTTGTGTTTGACTCGGTTAAGTCGAGTCCACAAACTGTCTGGTTGTCTGCGCAGATGCGCTTTTCACTTGACGGCACTTCCGCCAAGTACAACATTCTACACATCCCAACAATCAGGTGTGGCCAACCGGCGGGCTGAATGCAGCTTCTTCAAATACATGCACAACTCAATGGCTGCCCATAAATGGAAGACTTGTGCATGAATGGAAGACTTGCACATAAATTGAAGACTGGCGTATAAATGGAAGACTTTCATATACCTGGAAGACTTGCACATAAATAAATGGAATACTTGCATATAAATGGAAGACTTGTGTATAAATGGAAGACTTGCATATAACTGGAAGACTTGCACATAAATAAATGGAAGACTTTCACATAAAAGGAAAACTTGCGTACACATGGAAGACTTGAGCATAAAAGGAATATTTGTGCATACAATAGAACACTTGCACATAAAATGGAAGATATGTGTATCGTGGAACCGTCTATCAAAGTACTTGGATCTAATCTTAAGAATGACTATATGTTCAGCGAAACCCTTGGTATTGTTGGAGGAGACGCACTCACATACCCAGCTGAAATGCCACATCCACAGATAGGTGTGGGTAGGTTGATTGCATCACAGTGCCTAGATAATCTAGTGGTTAGGATACTATCCTTCGGAATGGCAGAAATATTGGTTCATGTTCAACTCTAGGCATGATCCTTCCCTTTATTTGCAACGCCCCCCCCCCCCTAAAAAGATGCAAAAAACCCCAACAACACCCAAACACAAACAACATTGGCACCATCTCTAAGATTCTGTACATGTTGCACACTGCATAGTGTTGAATCTCCCCTGCCTATGCACTGTTAGTGTATTTGTAATTGTAAATATGAGGTTTACAATTCCAGCTGGACGAGTGTAATAAGCAATAAGCTCCCAACGTAAAATGCCACATATACAAGAAAAACATGGGCAGATTGCCTACATCAGGGTACCTCGATAGTCTAACAGTTAGGACACTAACCACTGCAATGACAGAAGCGTGGGATTGAGTCCCGCTTTAGGCTTTTTTGCTTTCCATCGTTTGCAAAAACACCACCTCCCCCCCAACGACACAACTCGTAACTCAAACTGCGGCACCTGTGTGGTAAACAGCCTGATGTCGACAGGTAGGCCTTGCCATGGTTACTTCCTCCAGCTGATCTACTGCTGCCAGCATTAGCTTTAGTACTCGCCGATCCAGCTGTTGCCATTCAGCAATACCTGTGTCTAGTGCGGAGTAGGTAATACGAAATGTTGCGGTGCTATAACCCCAGCTGCACTGACTTTAATGCCCATCCACTTCATCAACCCAATAACTGCAAATGTAGCTAGCACACTTATGGCGCGCAGCTGTCCAAACTGTGGTGAGCTGGTATACGTGGAATGATGTCCGCAAAGATCAGACCGGGAATGATGTCTGCAAAGAACAGTCCCAGAATGATGTCCACTAAGAACAATGCTGGGATGATGTCTGCAAAGAACAGACCTGGAATGATATCCAGTAAAAACAATGCTGAAGTGATGTCCGCAATAACCCTACCCGGAATGATGTCTGCAAAGAACAGTCCCAGAATGATGTCCAGTAAAAACAATGCTGAAATGATGTCCGCAATAATCAGATCCGGAATGATGTCTGCAAAGAACAGTCCCAAGATGATGTCCAATATTAACAATGCTGGGATGATGTCCGCAAAGAACAGACCTGGAATGATGTCCACTACGAACAATGCTGGGATGATGTCTGCAATAATCAGACCCAGAATGATGTCTACAAAGAACAGTCCCGGAATGATGTCCAGTATTAACAATGCTGGGATGATGTCTGCAAAGAACAGACCTGGAATGATGTCCACTAAGAACAATGCTGGGATGATGTCCACAATAATCAGACCCTGAATGATGTCTGCAAAGAACAGCCCCGGAATGATGTCTGCAAAGATCAGTTCTGGAATAATGTCCACTAAGAACAATGCTGGAATAATGTCTGCAAAGATCAGAGCTGGCAGAATATCCGCAGCAATCAGACCTAGAATGATGTTTGCAAAGATCAGAGCTGGAATGGTATCCACAAAGATCTGCCATGGAATGATATAAAAAAAAGAGTAGCAAAGATCAGACCTGGAATGATGTCCGAAAATATCAGAGCTTCACTGCTAAAGGCCCTGTCACACTACAACATAATGATGTCAGAGTAGGAAGAACGTGAAAAACGTCGAACTTCTCGGCATAGTATGCATAACGTCATTCAATTAGAGAGGACAATGTAATGACGCCCACGGAACGTTATGAATTTTATTCCATCACCAGAACTACGTTGCTTTACATTACATTATGTTACTTATGTCATTAAACGTTGGCGAAACGCTGAACGTACGTTGGACATACGTTCGGCATATGTTCTCCTGATGTTCTCCTGACCTTCCCATTACGCCGCATGGATGTTTCCACCGGCTTTAATGTGGGTCAACGTAGTGGAACGTAGTGAGCAGCATTTGACTAACATCTGTTTAACGTCATTGACATTCGCCGAACATGTACAGAATGTACGGCGAACGTAAACCCTTACGTTCGAGTTAAGTCGAAAGTTTTGAACGGGTTCAAAACCTTGACGCATGCCGACGTAACACGACGTAACGTGATGTAGCTCAACGTCAGTCTAACATCATTCTGACATCATCATAACGTAACCCAATGTACGTCAACATAATGATGGAAAATGACCACGTCAGGCTTACGTTGGCTCGTTATGTCGTAGTGTGACAGGGGTATAATAGTGCTATTCGCCACGATCAGCTCTGGTAGAATATCCGAAAAGTGCATAGTTAGAGGGTTCACTACTATTCACTACTATTCAAAGGAGGTTTGTAATAAATTCCCTGATGGCCTCGATTGCAATGAGATGCTCTAAAAAAAATACAACCCTACTGTATAATCAGGGCTCCATGAGTCTGAGCATGTTTCATAGTTTTCATTAGATTGTGTACAACCCTACTGCATAATTAGGGCCCCTTAACCTAAATTATTACTAAAACAAAATTCAAAAGATTTAAATCAAATTGGAATAGTGCTGCCGAGCGGTGAAAATAAGTGTTAACACACTTATCCATTATGAGCAGGGTAAATAAATTCATCACTAAACCCCCTCCCCCCCCCCCCACTAAAAAAAGCTCACCAAACTATGTCTATTCTATTTCACGGAGGAAACATGTTTGTTTGTGTGTTGTTGTCTTACGTCCTAGCAACATCTAAGGTCATATCAGGACGGCGGTGGAAACATGTCTAACTCTTTTAACATATCTTTGCCTCCATCCTTCTAACCAGCTGAGAAGGGTCATTAAAGCTGAATGGCCCTAATAGTCATGTCTTGGGTCGTACACACTCTGCCTTGATTAGGCTCTACATTACTCACAGAAAGTAGGTTATTTCAAGAAGGAACACTGTCAGTAGCTAGCTTAGACTTAGATACAAGATTCACCCCGTACTGCTGCAGTAGGGGTGCAAACCAACCCTATGTAAAAGCTGTCGAAAATACGGGTCAATGAAATGAGAGCCTAATTTCACAATCTAAGAAGCAACATTTATTCTTTACATATGTATTATTGATAGTCCGCTACATTTGAGTTGAAAAATATAATATAATATCTAGTTTAATAAGATTTAAAAGTGAAATCGACGGCGTTCTGCGGTCGCCATCTTGTCTTTTTGCATTCTCTCCCATTTCACCAACTCTGTGCCTATATGGGTAGCCATTTGATACTGGAGCCACAGTTTCTAGGTCATGTTCCATACTAACGCTATTTTCGCCCGTATTTATATAAGGCTGGTCTTCACCCGTGTACTACAAGTACCGGGTGAATCTTTTATCTAGGTTAGACTCTGATAATTGTGAATAAGTAAAGTTATGATAGTCATGTCACTGCTCCTTTAAACCTATATTAGTATCGCCATTGATGTTATATAACAGAATATTAACTCACATTTCTTTCCTGACTGAAATAGTATCACTAAGTTGAGAGTGTAATGACTTTAAAATGTATACTGGTGCTCAATATTAGCAGGATGCAAAAAGGAGTGGTGGAATGAGGAAGGCCGATTTTCAACAGCTGAAATTTCCCCAATTTAAAGCTGCATAATCCGCTAAAGGGATCGAAGTTTCAAAAGCAAAACACTTATCTAGGTTTGAACCTATATATACGTATTAGTAGTTATATATAAAGGTGTACTAAGTCAGTTTAATTGAAGCTGTTACTGCTAAGCTTATGTGGTCAGAGTTTTTGCAAGCACACCAAAATTAACTTTGCATGTTTACACTTAAAATATCTCTAATTTAGCCATTTTAAGTCAATGTTACTTCATTGTAAAGTAAGGTAGATAATAAGGATCAACCTCCTATATTTATTTCAGAGAAAATAATAGAAGTTCAAAACTATGAGACAGTGCAACTTTAATTATTAAATGTAACCAAAACTAAATACAGGTTTGCGCATGGGTTGGTGAGCACATATAGTTGTAATAAATTATATATCCACTTGCAACAATGACCTCATGAAAATTTGAAGCCTATAATGACACCTCATTGAAGGTCAGTGAGATGTAGGGTAACCTGCTACACACAAGGTCAGGTCAACGTAAGGTCAGGTCAAAGCTAGAGTTACTTGCAGCAGCTGGGAATAAATACCCCCAACATTGGCTAGGAGTAGTTCTAGGTAGTTATTGGATCTTCCGCCAGGTGGGGCAAGAGGTGGTCAACCCGGTACACCACACCTCCTAGCCTCATGTGCACCCTTATCACTGCCCCATATGTCACGTGGTTTACTAAAGAATTGTCACCGGAATTAATCAATGCGAGCAAATGAATATAATAGAAGAGAGCATGTGAATAGTATTAGTGGAACTTGTGCAGCAAACAATTCGCAGGCCATTTTACAGACTCTCTCAGGGACCAGGCGAGATGGCCAAATGAGTTGACCGTATGCCTCCTGTTTTGGTAGGTTGTGGGATTCGAAGTCTGGAGTTCAAACCTTGGCTGAGTCAAACCAATGCCTTAAACAGTAATACTTGTCGCTACCTTGCCTGGCATTCGGCATTACTCTGATAGGGCTAGGAGTGGTGGAATTATGAAAACCAATTTTCTCCGATTCAACATTACCCTGTTTAATCAACTAATGCATAAAACAAAGTCTTCAAGGATTACAGAACCTTTTAGTTGTGTAATTTAAAGGGGGAGATAGCAAAACACAAACCCTATATTAATGATTAAATCAGCCACTGAGGGGAGAAATAGCGAAAAAAAACACCTATATATAAATGTATATACTTATATAAAGGTATGTATATAATATACATGTATATGCATATATATTATTATGTATTATATTTTTACTTGAAGATTTATACTGCCTATCATGGCTAAGTCTGAATAGACTTGTTTTCACCATTAGACAGTTTGTCGATAGAAAGCCCGAGTCTACACTTTTACCGACCCACTTGATTTTAACCTCCCACACCACATATACATGGTATGAGAGCAGCTGGCCTTTGATAACGCTGTAAGTTATACCCAGGTCTGGAAATTCAAATTGGAAATTCAAATTGGGAATTGGACCACGACCATATATGTATATATATATATATAAATAAATCTTGCGGTGCAAAGGACAGTATGCTGTATATGATTAGGGACGGGGAGAACTGGTACCGGCGCCACCGGTCATGAGTGTGAGCTCAAGGAGACAGAAAATAGAATAATCGATGCAATATATATAAAGAAATAATTCCACTCCACTCTCATAATACGTTATCCATCACATATTTCTACATCGGTCACTAAAGGGGGAAATAGCCACACAAAAACAAACCAAACCCATTATATTGTTTGTTGTGTTCTCTTACAAATTTGTGGAGCGAGTGGTGCAGGCATGAGGCAGATACATGCGGGGAGGAGACGGCAGGTGGAGCCACCAGGCGAAGCAGAAGGCCTGACCAGTAGATGACTGGAGGATTGTCAGTTAGTGGTGTAGTGTCAGGTTATGAACTGAGGATACAATTGATAGATAATAGGTTTCAGGATAATTATACTCGTATTATTGCTTATACAGCATATCTATATATGTATATATATATATATGTATATATATAGAAAGAAAGAGCGAGAGAGAGAGAAAAGGGGGAGCTAATTCGGCCACTGAAATGTTACTAAAATGTCGGCAGCACGGCAACATGTAAACTCTTCAGTCTCCCCAACCGCAGTTTGATACACCAAGATGGCGTGAGGGGATTACCTAGCAATCTCTGTAGGTATTGGCTATGATGGCGAGTTGACGCAGATTGAAGCCTGAGTGTTTGTGTGTGAGTGTGTGAGAGTGTGAGAGAGTGTGAGTGTGTGAGTGTGTGAGTGTGTGAGTGTGTGAGTGTGTGAGTGTGAGAGTGTGTGAGTGTGTGAGTGTGTGAGTGTGTGAGTGTGTTGGTGTGTGTGAGTATGTGTGCGTGTTGGTGTGTGTGAGTGTGTGAGTGTGTGTGTATGAGTGTGTGAGTGTGTGAATGTGTGAGTGTGTGAATAGGAGTGTGTGAGTGTGTGAGTTTATGAATGTGTGAGTGTGTGAGTGTGTGAGTGTGTGAGAGTGTCAGTGTGTGAATCTGTGACTGTGTGAGTGTCTGAGTGAGAGTGTGTGAGTGTGTGCGTGTGTGAGTGTAAGAGTGCGTGAGTGAGAGTGTGTGAGTGTGTGAGTGTGTGAGTGTGTAAGGGTCAGTGTGTGAGTGTGGAGGGGATTGTCTGCGTGTGTGAGTGTGTATGTGAGTGTGTGAGTGTGTGGGTGTGTGAGTGTGTGAGTGTGTAAGGGTCAGTGTGTGAGTGTGGAGGGGATTGTGTGCGTGTGTGAGTGTGTATGTGAGTGTGAAGGGGTGAGGTGGGTGTGTGTGAGTGTGGGTGGGGGGAGGGGTGGGGAGTGACAGCACTGGGATATCTGACTCACAGACTATTCGCGCTACACGACAGACCTAGATGGATCATTACCACCTGCCTGTGAGGGCCAGATACCCCCTTATCTACCTGGCTGAGAGCACCCTGTCCAGAATTGAAGCCCGGGGAATAGGTGTGTGGCTGGAAGGAGCGAGGGGGTGGTAGAATGGGGGAGAAGGGGGATATCCTTATCTATGTCGGAACCAGCTTCACACTCACTTTGCAAGTGTTGGAGAGGTCATATCGGATCGGGGCTTATCCCATCTGGCCTGAATTGCCCACATGTGATACTTTGCTAGCCTTTCTACCCTTATCTCTGCATTAAATATATACATACATATAATATTACTAATAATACAGAGGGTTCGTACACATTTGCAGATTTGGAATTCAAGACTATTTCAAGGCTTCCAGGGCTGCTTTTGATAGAATTCAAAACTATTTTCATTTGGATTTCAAGAAAAAATAACGGTGGCGAATGGCAATTTCAGAAAATTTAATGGAATTCAGTTTGATGGAATTCAAGGCTTTTCAAGACTAATTACCCAAAATAGGTTAAATTCAAGGCTTTTCAAGGCCTTGAATTTGTGATAATGAAGTTCAAGGCTTTTCAAGATTTGTCAGGCCCTGTATGGACCCTGTCCATATATATATATATCCATTGTGAGCTGTACCGGAATGTCACATACATATGTAGACCGAGATAGGTTCATTGCATCAGCGCGCTTAGATAGTATAATAATTAGGACGCTCGCGCTGGAATGGCAGAAATGTAGGTTCGAGTCCTACTCTACACACAATGTTCCCATATGCTGCAAAGCATCCCATGACACTGGTGCCGTGACCAAAGTGCTGTACAGTGCATTGGACTGCTCGGAATGTTCCAGATAACACAGTGATTGGACGGGCCATTTGCGTAGAACAATTCTAGACATTTCCTCGCAGAGCTCTCAGAGAATGCTTAGCAGCTACAACTTACAAGTGCAGCGTGGCAATTATGAGCTCCCATATGGTAGCGATCGATCAAATATGATGCATAATTATGACTCCATAACAGGATAATTTACAATTAAAACCTGCTAATTTAGGGTCTAATAATTATTCACAGTCTATCAGATTATTCACAGTCTATCAGAACAGCACACCATCGGGACAAGTGGAGAACCATTGCATCCAACCCTCGACTAGAGGACGGAACTATTGATTGATTGATTGAATTTATGGTCTAAAATAGCTATACACTGCACTCCATCAATGGTTGGTGTGAGCCTCATTGCTTGCATTCCTCCCTTATATTTAAGTCATGTTCACACCCCTATTCACACCCCCATGTTCACACCCCCTATTTACACCCCCATGTTCAAACCCCCTATTCCTATACACAAATCCCTGGCTTTCAAAACATATGTGACATATAATTAAAAATGCCTTAATTAATTAACCCGGTTCTCTCATCGTAACTGGCGGTTCTAATGTTAGATGTGGAAGCAGAATCCTGACCGTACTATAAAAGGTTCTATCTGACAAAGTGACCGAATTGGTGTTATGGATGTAAAAATGTTCTATCTACAAAAGGCTATCATGCAGTTACGCAACTGTTTCTCAAGTGATATTTTTCACTGAGATATAGTAAAAATAACATTGTTCTATCTGCTTTGCTATCATGCAGTTACACAGCTTCAGTCCTCATTATCTCGAAAGCACCATTTTGTCAGATAGAACCTTTTTATAGTAAGGTCGTGAGATTCTTTGTAGAATGGTGAAGACGGATATGGAGGCTAGTCCTTCTAAGAATACCCACACAATGACATGTGAAGTGAGTCTATACTATAGTGTGAGTATTCTGAACTTCGCTGGTCCCTCGGGAATCACTGAAGCTGTGACCCAACATGCCGGGTTGCAGCTTCAGTTTACACACCGGAAGTTGGGGTTGATGCCACTCCCAGCCCTATCCTTCACTATAGACACTATACTTTCAAACTTACTTTGCACTGATATACACCACATGCCTTCCGATGACCACCTTTGGTAGGATTCTTCCCATACATTTGTTTGTAATGCAGTTTGTAATGAAATTGTCCTAGCAAATGTTTTACATTAGCTAGACTACCCCTTTATGTATCATAGTGTATGTCTATTCTTCCCGTACATTTATTTATAATGCAGATTGTAATGGCATTGTCCTGGCAAATGTCTTAACAATACATACCACTTCATGTATCATAGTGTATGTGTATTCTTCACATACATTTCTTTCATTGCAGATTGTAATGAAATTCTCCTAGCAAATATTTTACATTAGATAGAATACCACATTATGTAACATAGTGCATCTGTATTCTTCCATACATTTCTAATGCAGATTGTAATAACATTGTTCTAGCATATATTGTACATTAGATAAAATACCACTTTATCCTAACTGCAACTGAACATTAAAACTTACTACAAGTTTTCAAACTGAATACAGAAGATAACTTCGACTTACATTCTAAATACTATGTAAATACTCACATTGATCTGATTAATATTGATCTAGTTATATGACACTACTGTACCATATTGTTATGGAACATTTAGGTTTCAGAATTTCATTGTGTTACATGGTGCAAATTGTGTATTCAACAGGTATTGTACACTTTATTCTATATACCTTTTGTGTAAATAACCCTGAATTGAAAAATGGCTGGAAGACCAGTGCTTCGGCACTGACAAAAGACTTACTCAGCAGAATAAACATATTTACCCCCTCCAAAAAAAAAAAAAATGTATCATAGTATTCATCACACCCCCCTCACCTTCCACCATACAAGCTGAAGTTGCAACCTTTAGCAGATTGAGCCTTCCGGAGGAACCAGTGGAATTAAAAATACCTGTATTCCACATCGGGTTAGTATCAGCTGGAAAAATATATAGGCTAACCGACATTAAATACGCATATCTACTACACACACCACACACACCGGAAGTTCAAACCCACATGGCAGTCCTGCGCATACGGGTAGTGAGTGCTGGATCACAAGGTCTCATACGTCATGCGCATGTCACGTGGTTAGACAGAGATATATTGGTTCCCCCACATGCAGGCTAGCTCAATTCGGGTCACAGGGCTATAATTCGTCAATTGAAAGCTGTTGGAGATTTACTCCAGGGTGCATGCCGTCAATATGGTTTGGCAAAGGAACCACACACAGAGGGGGGGGGGGGGTGGAAGTAGTGACAGTTCATTCAAAACCAAAACAATTACCGAGATTACATTTTACACATCTAACTTAAATACTGATGCCCTTATTCTATAGGTGTTGTCACATCATCATCATGCTGTCGGTCGCGATGCGAAAAAGACTGCTTTCATTACTTGACTGCCGCTCTCCATTTAGCTAAGTACATTTCATGAAAGCTGCCTGCAAAAGTGTTGAAGTGCTGCTGGCTTTTGCAAGTTACCAGCGGCACTCTCTCGGGGAGCAAGTAGAGGTTTCACACCGGCAAGAACATGTCCAGACAGGCGCAAATCTATTTGTCCCTGCAGTGGCTGGTCGGGAGATGTTGGGAGTTCCATACATCAACTGCCCTTGATGCTGCCACAGTGACATGGTTTTCTGTTCAGGGTTTGCTCCCTTAGCCTTCGGTTCTGTCAAGAACCTGTACCACAAGGCAGTGGTTTACAACTCTGCAGGGCAGGGGCGTCAAACTCCCTGAGGTATTGCAATACCTGCAGGTGTTGTCACATAGAAGGGAATACTGAGTCACTTTGATAGAACAAACCTGTTACTGCAGAAGTCCATGGCGTGTCAGAATTTGTTGCATGCTTGCCAAATATTGTATACTCTTCAAATATCTCAAAGGTTAGCCATTTAAAATAAAAGGTACTCTCTGGTGTTCTCTGTGGCGGAGTGGTTAGAGTGGCTGACTTTTTCTAGGTGGGACTCCTAGTCTGAAGGTCAGTGGTTCGATTCCCCATGCCTCCACCTCTGCCAATTTGGATTTTCCATCACTGTGTATAACTTAGGCATCATCAAAGGCCAGTTGCTCTCATAGCATGTCTATGTGGTCTGGGAGGTTAAAAATCCTATGGGTCGGTAACAGTGTAGGCTTTCTTTCGACAAACTGTCTAATGGTGAAAACAAGTCTATTCAGACTTATCCATAATAGGCAGTATAAATCTTCAAGAAAAAAACTAAACTAAGGCACATTATAACAATTATGCTTGTTTCTTCGTTTGTTCTTTTTTTACGTCCTAGCAACATCTAAGGTCATATCAGGACGGTGATAACAATGAAATTAATATATTAATCCAAGATAAATGACAGAAACTCAACACCATCGGACTATGCAACTTTAAGCAACCAGAGTAGGTACTGGGCCCCAGCCCTGTTCAGAAACCAATAATAATATAAAATAGTAGGGATGGTGGGTGGAAAAATCGATGTATCGCCGGCTCCCCGAGAAGTGAAGAGGGTGAGGCGAGCTGCGGCCAATGAGGGAAAAGGTGTCAAAGCTTGCTGACCAATCAAGTGAGCGGAAGATGAACACATCCGTCCACCCAAAGAACAGTCCAAGGTGCAGTGGGTGGGGGAGAGAGTAGGCATGTTGTCTCCCCCCCCCCCCCCCCCCCCCCCCCCAGGCCCCCCGAAGGAAGTGCAATGCGAACATTGCAACAAATCTTTAGTTATGTTAAAGGAAGTAAAGATTATTTCAAGGCAGATGCTAAATTTCTGCATCTTTCAAGACTGTTAACCAGGTTATAAATATGTCCCATTGTGGGGTTATTTTACAGAGCCTTTAAATGGCTCCTGCTACAGTGCTAGTATGGGCGCTCTATTAAATCAACGGTGCTTTACTGTATTAACATTTACATGACCACCGTCACTGTAACCATTACCATCATCAATAATATAACACTATAATTATAATTTATTATTCCTGACTTTTATAGGTATTTTAGAATGCGCGTCCATGCTCCTTTACAATTAACCTGCGTAGTAATCCACTTACACTGTCCATCTGATTTGCATAATCCTGTTTCCTGGATTGCTAGCGTTGTTACCGAGTTCTTTCCTCTCCTACCCGCCGCAGGCTCTAACACCCACACCCACACCCACCCTCATCCCCCCTCCACCCACCCTCTGCAGTCCCCCCCCCCCTCCCCCCCCCCCCCACCCCCACCCCCACCCCCACCCCCACCCTCGCCTTCCTCCGGCCCGACGCCCGCCAAGCTAAGCCGCCTTTCCAAGTTTCTTGTAACAGCTTGGCTTTCTGCGGTTTCTTTGAGACGCTGGTCACAATGGACGCCTTCTAGTCGCCAACCCTCACTATTAAGGCGGGCTGCGCCCAACACCTGCGGCGAGGCTGTGTGTGGGGGGGGGGGGGGGGCGCGCGGGTTGTGGCCGTGTAGGTGTGTGTGGCGTGTTGGTGCGTGGTGTGTGGGTCTTTGTGGGTCTGTAGGTGTGTGGCGTGTTGGTGCGTGGTGTGTGTGGGTGGGTGTGCTGGTGGGTAGGTAGGTGTGTGTGGTGTGTTGGTGTGTGGTGTGTGTCTGCTGGTGGGTGTGTATGTGTGTGTGGCATGTTGGTATGAGGTGTGTGGGTGTTTGTGGGTCTGTAGGTGTGTGGCGTGTTGGTGTGTGGTGTGTGGGTGGGTGTGCTGGTGGGTAGGTAGGTGTGTGTGGCGTGTTGGTGCGTGGTGTGTATGGATGTGTTTGTGGGTATGTAGGTGTGTGGAGTGTTGGTGTGTGGTGTGTGTGGGTGGGTGTGCTGGTGGGTAGGTAGGTGTGTGTGGCGTGTTGGTGCGTGATGTGTGTGGGCGTGTTTGTGGGTCTGTAGGTGTGTGGCGTGTTGGTGCATGGTGTGTGTGGGTGGGTGTGCTGGTGGGTAGGTAGGTGTGTTTGGCGTGTTGGTGCATGGTGTGTGTGGATGTGTTTGTGGGTATGTAGGTGTGTGTGGAGTGTTGGTGTGGTGTGTGTGGGTGGGTGTGCTGGTTGGTAGGTAGGTGTGTGTGGCGTGTTGGTGCGTGGTGTGTGTGGGCGTGTTTGTGGGTATGTAGGTGTGTGTGGAGTGTTGGTGTGGTGTGTGTGGGTGGGTGTGCTGGTGGGTAGGTAGGTGTGTGTGGCGTGTTGGTGCGTGGTGTGTGTGGGCGTGTTTGTGGGTATGTAGGTGTGTGTGACGTGTTGGTGTGTGTGGTGTGTGGGTGAGTGTGCTGGTTGGTAGGTAGGTGTGTGTGGCGTGTTGGTGCGTGGTGTGTGTGGGCGTGTTTGTGGGTATGTAGGTGTGTGTGACGTGTTTGTGTGTGGTGTGTGTGGGTGGGTGTGCTGGTGGGTAGGTAGGTGTGTGTGGCGTGTTGGTGCGTGGTGTGTGGGTCTTTGTGGGTCTGCAGGTGTGTGGCATGTTGGTGCATGGTGTGTGTCTGCTGGTGGGTGTGTATGTGTGTGTGGCATGTTGGTATGAGGTGTGTGTTGGTATGGTGTGTGTGGGTCGGTCTGTAGGTGTGTGTGGTGTGTTGGTGTGTGGTCTGTATGCGTGTGTGCGGGTGAGTCTGGAGGTGTGTGTGTGGCATGTTGGTGCATGGTGTGTGTGTGGGTGTGCTGGTGGGTCGGTAGGTGTGTGTGGCCTGTTGATGCGTGGTGTGGGTGGTGTGTTGGTGTGTGTGGTGTGTTGGTGTGTGGTGTGCATGGATGTGTGCTGGTGGGTCTGTAGGTGTGTGTGGCGTGTTGGTACATGGTGTGTGTGTGGGTGTAGGTGTGCTGGTAGGTCTGTAGGTGTGTGTGGCGTATTGGTGCGTGGTGTGTGTGTGCTGGTGGGACTGTAGGTGTGTGTGGTGTGTTGGTGTGTGGTGTGGATGTGGGTGTGCTGGTGGGTCTGTACGTGTGTGTTGTGTTGGTGCATGGTGTGTGTGGGTGGGTGTGCTAGTGGGTTTGTAGGTGTGTGTGGTGTGTTGGTGTGTGGTGTGTATGCGTGTGTGCTGGTGGATCGATAGGTGCGTGTGACGTGTTGGTGTGTGGTATGTGTGTGTGGGCGTGTCTGTAGGTATGTGTGGTGTTTTGGTGCATGTGTGTGTGCTGGTGGGTCTCTAGGTATGTGGCGTGTTGGTGCGTGGTGTGTGTCTGCTAGTGGGTGTGTACGTGTGTGTGGCATGCTGGTGCATGGTGTGTGTGGGTGTGCTGGTGGGTAGGTAGGTGTGTGTGGAGTGTTGGTGTGTGGTGTGTATGAATGTGTGCTGGTGGGTATCTAGGTGTGTGTGGCATGTTGGTATGTGGTGTGTGTCCTGGTGGGTCTGTAGGTATGTGTGGTGTATTTGTGTGTGATGTGTGTTGGTGGGAGGCTGGTGCGTCTGTAGGTGTGTTTGGCATGTTGGTGCGTGGTGTGTGTGCTCGTAGGTCTGGAGGTGTGTGTGGCAAGTTGGTGTGAGGTGTGTGGGTGTTTGTGGGTCTCTAGGTATGTGTGGCATGTTGGTGCGTGGTGATGTGTGTGGGTGGGTGTGCTGGTGGGTCTGTAGGTGTGTGTGGCGTGTTGGTGGGTGGTATGTATGTGGGTGGGTATGTAGGTGTGTGTGGCATGTTGGTGGGTGGTGTGTGTGCTGTTGGGTGTGTACGTGCGTGTGGTGTGTTGGTTGGTGGTGTTTGTGTGGGTGTGTGTGTAGGTGTGTGTGGCGTGTTGGTGGGTGGTGTGTGTGTGGGTGTGTGTGTAGGTGTGTGTGGCGTGTTGGTGCGTGGTGTATGGTCTGTTGGGTGTGTACGTGTGTGTGGCGTGTTGGTGGGTGGTGTGTGTGCTGTTGGGTGTGTCGGTGAGTGTGGCGTGTTGGTGGGTGGTGTGTGTGGGTGTGTGTAGGTGTGTGTGGCATGTTGGTGGGTGGTGTGTGTGCTGTTGGGTGTGTACGTGTGTACGTGTGTGTGGCCTGTTAGTGCGGGGTGTGTGGGTGTGTGTGTGCGTCGGACCGACTACCACGTACCTGCGGGTGCTGCCCTCAAACCCCCACCTGGTTTCAGCAGTCCCGAGCAACTCCAAACCCAAACGCGCCAACATTATTGTCTTACAACTCAATGCACCAGAACTTAACTTGTTTTATAAGAGAAAAAATGTAACCCACAACGATTATTTGAGTTGCCCCGACTATACACCTTCTACTCGGTGCTGCTCCCCATTTTTGCATGAACTACAGTGACTGGTGCTGTACATTATACAGCAGGAGCCACTCCCTTAATTCTACGGGATTGGTGCTGTAACTAATACAGCACTGATCAAACTTAGATTATTGAGACTGTCAATTCTAATAGTAAGATGGCCGGAAGACCAGTGCTCCGGCACTGACAAATGTTATGTTCAGATGAATAAATTAAAAAAATAAAAACCCTCAAGATTCAGAGCAATAATAGATGCGTGCAAACAAGTTAAGAACTAAGAAGGGTAACTCATCCCTCCTCGAAATAAAAAATAAAAGAAACTCCAGATGGAATGGCTGAATGAGTTGAGCGCCAACTTCCAATTTTGGTAGGTCGTTCAAACCTTGTCCGAGTCAACCAAAGACTTAAAATTAAACATTGATACTTACTCTGGTGCTCGGTATCACTAGGATCTGTCTAGGGGCAGTGGAATGAGGTAAAGCAATTGTCTATGATTGAAATTTCCCCTGCTTAATCAACTAATATACAACAAAACCCACAACAACAAAAAGGTGGATAAATCCACCCACAGAAAACACCAACATACACACAGATAAACTACAAGGAACGGATCACTGAACACAGATCACGCATTGTGTGTGGAAATGGTGAGCAAACTGCTGGCACTCCGCGTCCCAGCCGGGGCCGCCACCTAAGGGTGACTTTAACGAAGGAGGTGCCGTAGGCGGGCCGCATTGGGGACTCAGGCTCTGTGGCGTGTAGCAGTGTTGGGTTAGCCTTCACGCGTGGTGCCATATGGTGACCTGTTAACATTGTTTGTTCCTCCCACATCTCACACACACACCACCCACCTTCTCCACCACACCGCCACTGCATCACTTTGCAATACTATCACGCTGCCACACTATCACACCACCACACCTCCAGCCACACTACAACACTATCACGCCGCCGCGCCGCCGCGCCACCACACTGCAACACGATCACACTGCAACAGGACCACACCACTACACGACCACACCCCCACACGACCACACCACTCACCACACCACGACACTATCACACTGCCCCAACACCGCACCACCACATAACCACACCACCACATAACCACACCACCCACCACACCACTACACTATCACACTGCCACAGATCCACACTACCACACCACCACATAACCACACCACCACATAACCACACAGCCACACCACCACACTATCACACTGACACACCGACCCACCACCAGACCACAATATAACCACACCGCCACACCACCACACTTCCACGGCACAACCCTGCCACAGCACCACGCCGCCACACTGCCCCCCCCCCCACCACACCACCACACCACCACACCACCACACCACCACCACCACCACCACACCACCACCACCACCACACCACCACACCACCACACCACCACACCACCACACCACCACACCACCACACCACCACACCACCACACCACCACACCACCACACCACCACACCACCACACCACCACACCACCACACCACCACCCTCCCACCATTGCCCAGCCCTGACTTTGCGGGATGATGCCAACTAGAGATGACAAAAACAAATAGAGACAAAGCTCAGTCAGACTACCTTGGCAGCTGCTTCCTTCCGAACAAAAAAACAAACCCCAACAACCTATGTATTTATTAACATACGGTATACTATGCTTTAGTTTATTGACCCCAACAAACGACTAAAATAGACAGACATCTATTGTTGTTTCGAACCTCAGCTATGTGACGTTTGACCTAAACTGAAAAATCACCTGTGCAGGGAGTCTGCTCAGTGAAAATACTTCTTTCAACACACTGCAACTCGTCAAGTGATGCTCCACACTAGTTCTCCTATCAAAGGGAGTCAGTGAATGATTGGGGTTTTACGTCCTAGTAATATCTGAGCTTATGTTAGTTTGCTTGAGTTGCTGCCAACATTTAAGGTCATATCAGGATGGGTCCCGACTTGTGACTGTGCATTCATGGCGACTTTATAGTGCTGCCTCACTGGGAGACAAGGCTGCCAGCACTATGGACTGAGATCCCACTCAGTCACGTCATCCTGATAATGAGCTAACCAGTCCTTGCCCTATTCTAATATGTCGAGAGCGCAGGCTTCCCATGCGGAAGGTCTGGATATCGAATCCCAGCCGAGTCAAGTTGATACCAGGATAATGTTTGCAAAACACTCCAAGTGAGATATAAAAAAATCTACACACATATTTAGTTCCCATCCATTCACCTACCCTATATTGCACTAATATTGACCGAACCAATTTCCATGCATTTACTGTATTTAAGCTTTCGGTGTGGCAAGTCGTGGGTTCGAACCCCCGCCGAGTCAAACCAATGACGTTAAAATCGAATCCCACGACATACCAAATTGGGAGGTGTGCCCTCAACCATTCGGCCATCCCGTCTGGATTATATATAAATATATATGTAATTATATATAAATACACACATATTGTGTGTGTTTCGTGAGGGAGGCCCACCCACTAATTACCCCGACAACTGGGGGGGGGGGGGGAGGCAACTGCACCAGTGCGGCAAGGAGGAATAGATATATAAAGTATATGTTCCCCCTGCATTTATACTCGTATAATGCGTTATCCATCATATATATAATATATATGTATGTTACTGTTAGCGTCCAGTGGGACAGTAGGCCAACCGCGGTTAGTGCGGTGAGGAGGCGGATGGGGGCGCCACTGGTCATAAAATGGCATATATTGAAGTGGAACGTGAAGTTGGCGGAACGTCCGGTTTAATTTATATTCGCATAATTCCTATGCATCACCCATACACCGGCGTCCCAGTGACTCGGTAGCCGCATGCATGTGTAGGTGTACCGCCCCCGTCGACGTCTGATGGATATTTCACAGCACATAACTCACAGTTAACACGGTGCATGCTGGGAGGACACGTGACCCCTGACATGGCCATTACCCTATACCATCAGCGACCGGGGGGCGCGTTGTACTAATTACCCACCGGCCATTACCGTAAACCGTCAGCGACGGGGGTGGGGGTAGGGGGCGTTGTACTAGCTATCCAATATCCATCACCGTATACCATTAGCGACCGGGGGGGGGCGTTGTACTAATTATCCACCTGTCATTACCATGTGCTATCGGCGACCGGTGGGGACGTTGCACTAATAATCCACAGAAGATGGAATTTTGTTACCCTGAAAGAACCCGGATAAAGCATTGCATTCTTCTACCTCCCTCTCTCTCGCTATATATATATATATATTTTTTTTTAAACACCTTCCGAGCGAGTGGAGTGTGACGCCCCCGCGCAGGGGGTGTGGATTGAAGCATGCTGGTACCTTGCCCCCTACCCACGTCGAGAATGGGGGAGGAGCAAGGCACTACAGAACTTATTACACGCGATAAAGGGTTTATCAGTATGCAAATACATATTCATTTATAATACAACCTAGGCTTATTTCCCCAATAAATACTACATTCCAATTATCATGAATACAACATAATCTTATTTTCGTCATAATAATTAGATTCCCATTGTTATGATTTCAACATCTTATTTTCCTCAGAAACACTAATTTCAAAATGATCATGAATACAACATTTTCTTCTTTCTTTTACCCACAAACACTAGATTCGAATTATCATGTATATAAAATCGTGTTCTTTTCTAAATAAAAACTTAATTCAAATTATCACGAATATTTTTCTTCATGAAAGTTAAATTCAAACCAACACGAATCATAGTGTTTTTTTTAGCGGGTTATGTGAATGTTGACGATTTATTAGTAGAAGGATCCTTAGCTGCCTGTGATTGGTATAGCAAAGGGTCTGTTAATTATTGAAGGCGCCTGCTCCTATGATTGTATGGCCTTACCAATTGCAGGCCTTGAGTTAAATGAGATGCCATAGTGCATAGCCTACAGGGGGCAAGCAGATAAGGGTGTGAGTAGGGAGATCTCCCTGATACACAAATTGTAAATAGGAACAAATAGCACGGCAGAAGGAGGAAGGGTGCAGGTTTGACAAAAAGGCCATATAAAATTATGCATTCTGGTGCATTTTGAAGGAAAATATACATAATTCTTTTTAAAGCAAAACACAAGCTAAACTGATTCTTTGGCGAGAGATTGCAGTTGTTTTGTTATATTTTAGGGAGATCTGTTAAATCGGGAGAGTTGGCTCCTTTGTGTTAACCCCCATGTTGTGAAATACAAATTACACGTGGTGGAATACAAGTGGAATGCATAGGCAACGTGGGGTGGAACACAATTATAACCAGACAGGATGGCTGAATGAGTTAGAACGTCCGTCTCTCTAGATATAGGATTCACCCGGCACTCGCAGTACACGGGTGAAGACCAACCCTATATAAAAACGGTCGAAAAAGCGGGTTAATGAAATGAGAGCCTAATTTCACAATCTAAGATACAACATTTATTCTTTGTAGATGTCTTCATATTTACCCGCTACTTTTGAGTTGGAAAATATAATAAAACATATATTTTAATGCAATTTAAAAGTGAAATCGACAGCGTTCTCTGGCCGCCATCTTGTCTTTTTGCATTCTCTCCCATTTCACCAAATCTGTGCCAATATATGTAGCCATTTGATCATGGAACCACAGTTCCTACTTCATGTTCCATACTAAAGCTATTTTCGCCCGTATTTAGACTACATTGTCGTTCACCTGTGTACTACAAGTACCGGGTGAATCTTTATTCTACCGTCTCCCGTGTTGGTAGACCGTGGGATCATCGGTTCGAACTCTAGTCGAGTCAAACCAATGATTTAAAAATTGATACTTGTTGCTTCCTAGTATGGCGCTCGCCATTATTAGGACAGAACAATGACTGGTTGGCTCAGTGTCAGGATAATGTGACTCAGTGGGATATCAGGTCATGGTTCTGGTGGCCTTGTCTCCCAGTGGGGCAGCACTATAAAGTCACCATGAGTACACACTGTCACAAGTCAGTACCCGTCCTGATATGACCTTAGATGTTGCTAGGACGTAAAACAACAAACAAACAAAACAAACAATTTTAACAGAAAACCTATTTGAAAATTTGATGCTTTCATCGGACTATGCATCTTTAAGAAACACTGTTTTTTATTACAGTTTCACAAGGCTTGTTCAATTTCCCATTGCACGAGAGGATTATCTGAGTTAATGACAGTACAGAAGAGCCATCCTCTATGTGATCTCCATCACCGACCCGCCCTCTTGTGGTAGTGAAAAAAACAAAGGTTGTGGGTACCCCCTCAATCTGTAGCATGTTCCATTGATAAGTTTTTATAAAGGATTTCCCCCACCAACCCGCACTCTGACGGTAGTAGTAAGAACTAATATTGTATGTAACAGCTCACTGTGTAGATTCTGCGGGAAAAAGGTTTATTAGTGTATAGATAATGACACTGCATATATGTGGAAGAGAATTAGGTTGGTTGTTGGAGATTTACGTCCTGGCAACATCTAAGGACATATCAGGACGGGGGAAGAGAAAGAACACAGCATGCACCATGCCCTGTGTTCTCTTATGGAAGTGCTTCTTGTGTCAAGGTCATACGCTGACTGGTCTTGAGTAAGCTACACACAACGGGATGAATGAGCACGGGCGTGCTCATTGGCTGTCATTGCTGGGGGCGCGCACAGCCCCCTCCCCCATCCCCACCCCCACCTCCAACCCGCTGGGGCGGGTTCGGGGTGTGTGTGGGGGAGCGGCTACCCTGTGGTGAAGGCCTCCTCCACACTTGCTATCCGGACTGCACTTCGTCCACCCCTCTCTCTATCTCCTCTCCGCTGGTCATGCTCCTCCTCGATATTGTCTGAAAAGAGTTCTAGCAGGGGGAGCCCACCAGCATTTCACTTTCTACTCATACTCTGACCGTGTATTTGGCTCGCCGGCTGGTCACCATACAGCAAATAGACATGGTCCTTTGACTCAACTCTCCTCATTTCTCTTTCCTATACTCTACCCTTTTTTCCCCTCCCAGGCTTACTTCTCCCCCTGATCAAGGGAGTTGCTTGCTTGGATGGGGCCCTTTACCTTATCATTTCCTTTACTTTGTTCTCATTGCTGGAACCGCTGGACCCTCCTTTACTCATCCCTTCCTCCTAAATCCTTGCTGCTCTCGACTGGATACGAGTGCTCTGCTACCAACGGACTGGAGAGATTCTGGGCTGCCCCAACACTTCACCGTTTTGAATGTTGTAAAGACATCCCCAGTTTCTACAAGAGTCCCTACTGAAGATTAATCTTCAACCAAAGATTGGACCAATTTATCGGGGCCTTTCTATATTGCTGCAGTTCTGCAGCCGGTGACAGTCATAAGGTTATGAACAACCCCAAAAGCAAGCCTCCTCCACTCTGCCACTCACACACCAAACCACTCCTCCTCATCACTTCCACCAATTACGGGTCACCCTCCACTTGGCCCTCACACCTCATCCAGCTAATCACAGGCCTCCTTCCCCAAATGATATTTCCTCCAACCGTCACCATTGCATGCTTCTCACTGCTCGTCGCCCTACCGACCAAGCCACACCCCACCCGTCCGCCGGATATGGTGTACGTATAATACACCAATCAGTCAACCTATACAAAAACATAACAATATCAAAATATCAAACACTTAAATTATGAGCTCATTAATTAAAATGAATAATTTCATTCAACGAGTTAAATGTGAGCATTTATCAATAACTGACCGTCATACATGAACCTGAGCAAATCATCATCTGCTTATTATTTGTCACATTGTCTTGGCGGTCAACGTCTACCCTCATAAATTAGTTGTCTGCATTACTCCAGGGCTATGTAAGGGAGCCCGAGCTGCTCCAAGCATATCAGTGGCCAGTGGGCCGGGCCCCCAGGTGACTTGTCATACATGGTAATAAAGTAATGTTTATCCCGTCTCCCCTATCCGCGCTGTGTGTGCCCTTGCCAGCAATCTGAGCAATGTCTATCGTCAAGTACGCCGACTATCCAGGCCCCGCTGACAGTAACAGGTCCTATTAAATTGAGCTAGTATTCTTACCATGTGGCAAACAAATCTAATGGTGCGGTCACATTACGACTCTTCTCGCCAATGCACGTCGATGTATGTGATTTTTTGGCGGAACGTCTGGATTTGTCAGGAAGCGTTAGGCGCGCGTTGGTATTCGTTGCTGGACGGCGCTGGTTGGCGGTGGTTGGCGGCATGCATCAGGGGATCGGCAAAGTTTTGTGCTTGCACAAAACTTTCGACGTGCGACAAAGCGCGGGTGCCAACATTATGGCGACGTTAGGGGCGTGTCGAGATACGTTAAACGCGCTGGAATAACGTTATGCGAACGCTAGGTACATGCCGTGCGCACATGAGGCTCGTTGCACCAAACTGTTGCTTTGTTTGTTTGTTGTTGTTTTACATCCTAGCAACATC
Organism: Branchipolynoe longqiensis; assembly: GCA_030323885.1. Classification (NCBI taxonomy): domain Eukaryota; kingdom Metazoa; phylum Annelida; class Polychaeta; order Phyllodocida; family Polynoidae; genus Branchipolynoe; species Branchipolynoe longqiensis. The sequence continues at coordinate 53,126,808 of CM059188.1, read as the reverse complement.
TAAGGTCATAACACAACGGTGAGCCAAACATTTTTAAAATTCTTTCTCATGCATCGATATACATTACAACAAAGTCGGCTGCACGCTACCAACACGTTGCGCTGACGTCAAACTTTTTCCCACCACACCGAAAAGTTTGACGTTTCTAGACTTTTTTGCGCGTTGGCGGCATGCCGGTGAGAAGCGTCGTAATGTGACAGGGCCATAATATACACCAATATCTACAAGGAAATGCAAATCCAAGGCAGTGCTTCTGTTTGAAAATGTTATTATTTCATCGGATTATCCAATTTTAATCTGTCTAACAATCATGTGTTTATATTCCGTGAAAGCTGCATATTCCGACGCATGCGACAAATTTGTCAAAACCAAATCACTTAGGTGGATTTGATCCTGAATATGCGACTTAGATACGGGTGCAAATATTAAGCATTTCTTACTCTGTAGAAGGGAATACTAACTATTCAATATAACCTGTTAATGCCGAGTTCTATGGCATTCAGCATTTCGACGTGCATTCCAAAAGCTATTTTATATGTATTCAATTCAAATGTCTCTTAAGTTTGGCATTTTAAAATCAAACTGACTTCAAACAGCACTCTATTGCATCTAGCTAGCAGCCCCCCCCCCCCCCCCCCCCCCCCCCCCCCCCCATCGTTAGAGGTTACGTGTGACCTGGCTGGTTAAAGGGGGGGGGGCGGTCACTTGGTTCTGTGATACTGAAATAAAACGTGGAAGCATATGGTTCTTCTTCTCATCATCTTTCCGCGCTGCATATGAGAGACATACCAGGGAGAGCCGGCCGTACGTGGCCTATAACAGTAAAGCCCCGGTCACACAGCCGTTAGTGGACGTAGTTGAACGTAGTGGAGGCTAATGCCTAGTACACACCTCCCGTATAGGATTCGACTACCGGTCACCCGACCTTACTGAACGGCCGATTCGTTTTTCGAATCCGCGATCGAGTTTTAGCCTAAAACTGAGTTTATCGGAATCGCAAGCTGTGTGCCGGGGTCGCACACCTACGATAAACCAGTTTTCATCGTAACGGGAGTTCGCAAAACGGTAGGTGTGCGCCGGGCATAAGGTGGGTAAAACGTGGTGTAAGTACGTTAAACTATGTTGAAATATGGTATGGCAGGTTTTGGTATGGATAAATACGTTACGGAAGGGTTAAATAAGTTACAGTATGGATGGTGATATGTTCAACTACGCTCAACTACGTTAGCCTCCACTATGTTCTCCTATGTCCACTAACGGCAATGTGACCGGGGCATAACAATCAGCCCAATATAGACTATGTGACCAGGGCTTTGTCCAAGTATGCTAGAGTATGCTAGAGCAAGCTAGAGTATGCTAGAGTATGCTAGAGTACACTAGAGTATGCTAGAGTACGCTAGAGTATGTTAGCATCATGGATGCAAATTCAGCCTTTAACATACCCCTCTTTTGAACATGTCCAAAAATTAAATCGGAGATCAGGGCTCACCCACATTATTACCAAGTTAACATCACGGACATGGACGGATGCTGGTATGTTCAACTAGGTTCAACTACATTCACCTATGTTCAACTACGTTTAACTATGTTCAACTACTTTCAACTACCTTCAACTACGTTCAACTACGTTCAACTACATTCAACTACGTTCAACTACGTTCAACTACGTTCAACTACGTTCAACTACGTTCAGCTATATTAGCCTCCTCTACGTTCAACTACGTCGACTAACAGCTATGTGACCTGGGCATAACAATCAGCCCAATATAGACCTTGTAAACATCGTGTATGCGCGCGCAGCTTGGCTGCAGAACGAATGCACACTGGCACTGAGTTTGCCAGTACGTGCAGTGCAAAATGTTTATTTTATTCAAAATTAATAGAAATCCAGAACCCTAACCATATAAATTAATATAATCTATTCGTTGAATATGTTTTCTTTCTGTGTTCCAAGCAGTTTGTTTTTAGGTGGTGTGGTTTTAGAGATATTTCAATTTTTCTGTATGAAGATTGCTCACCACCATTGACAATGCATTGAGTTTGCCGTACACGCAGTGCAAAACGTCAGTTTTATTCAAAATTAATAGAACTCCAGAACCCTAACCATATAAATTTAATATAATCTTGTTGGTAAATATGTTTTCTATATGTATTCCGATCAGTTTGTTTCTAGGTGGTGTGGTTTTAGAGATATTAAACTTTTTCTGTATGAAGATTGCTCACTGCCATTGACAATGCATTGAGTTTGCCGGTACGCGCAGTGCAAAACATCAGTTTTATTCAAAATTAATAGAAATCCAGAACCCTAACCTCATTAATTTAATATATTCTTGTTGGTAAACATGTTTTCTATGTGTATTCCAATCAGTTTGTTTCTAGGTAGTGTGGATTTAGAGATATTTAACTTTTTCTGTATGAAGATTATGAGAGCTATGGGTGAAAACCGCCGATCGCCATGGAGCGGTTTGGCAACAACGATAACACTAGCTCCATTCCGCTGCGCAGAGCTGCTTTGCAGTAGGTGTTACCTTTCAGGTCACCAACAGGAGGGTTTTCTAGCAATAATTTAACTCTTGGTTTCATGACAGAGCACATATGTATCTACATCCTCATCTTTTAATTGTTTAAATTGAACGAGTATTAGTTTCAAAAGTTGATGGTTAAATTTCAAGTTTTACTTTTCTCCACAAAATCTTCATCAAATCACTCAAAGGTGATTAAAATAGTCTATCAAACCATGCAAATATTGTTCCTTTACTAGTTCTCTACATGTTGTGAAATTGTAAAGATGTTTGATAGATTGCCAAGAGAGTTATTTAATCCGCAGCACTTGCTTACAATGTCCCCTCTGTCTCACACAAATTGGCAGTTGGCATTCATGCCTCAGCCTTGCTCATAAAACGAGTAATATGGGTCACAACCTTTGGCTGGTTTACTATAGAACAAAGGGCACATAATTAGGCATATTTTTCAAGTTCAAATCGATGTAACTTTCTTGATATTTACATTAGAAAAATTATATGACTACCAAGTTTAAGGTCTCTTCAAGCTCTTTCCATTGAAATATGTTCCATTGAGATAAAATGCTTTTAAAATAAATACTCACATAGCATTGCTCACGGCCATTGACAATGCATTGAGTTTGACGATACGCACAGTGCAACACATCGATTTTATTCAAAATTAATAGAAATGCAGAGCCCTAACCTTATTAATTTAATATAATCTCTTCTTTGAATATGTTTTCTATATGTCTTCCAATCGGTTTGTGCCTAGGTGGTGTGGTTTTAGAGATATTTCACCTTTTCTCTATGAAGATTGCTCATAGCCATTGAGTTTGCAGTGTGACCGGATGCACTGACCTAAATACATGTGCTGACGTCATATGAAATTGGTCAATTGTAGACACTCCAAACTAGGTGACTATGCTACAATATTAATATGATCTACTTTCCCCGATTTAGCAAGCATTCGCTGCTGTCGATTCGGTGAATCGGCTTAGTTGGCGCCATAGTACTAGTGATATCAATACCCTCGTTTATAATGCATAACCTTTCTCATACAGCTTCCTAAAGGTAATGCCTGTGTGCCGGAAAGGTTGATGAAATGGGAGTATTTGCTTTGATCAGGAATCAACGTCACGACAGACCTATTTCGGGAGCACAGTGTGGTGCTTCTTAGCCACTCGGCTACCTAGAAACCCACTCTTTTCAATGAAGCTCTACAGGCCGAATCGGTAAGAACGTCGGCTGTTGGCTTCTCGTGCAGAAGGTTGTCAGCTCAAGCTTCGACTGTGTCAAAGCCATGACTTAACACAATTTATACTTCTTACTTCCTAGCTTAGCATTAGAGATTAATACTAATAGGATAGGGCAAGGACTGATTTGCTCCATATCAGGATAATGTGAGTGCGTGCGAGATTGGGTCTTGGTGCCCGTGGTCAGGTCTGTCAGTGGGGAAGCACTATAAAGTTGCCATGAATAGTTCAGTTCAATTGGGCTGTATCGCCTCCTGTAACCTTAACTATGTTTAGTGAGTTACAATTTTCCATCATTTGACAGAAATTTAACCACTTCAACATTGAATCTGAGATTACCTTTGCTGTCATTTGACACACATCTCTCCATTTTAAGAACATACAAATATTATAAATGTTATTAACAAGGGTGACATAATAAATACAACTAACTTTAAATTGTGAATATGGCCCTTGCTGTTGACGCGGCGTTAGAATATCACCAATCAATCAATCAATCAATCAATATTCCCCTCCCAAGTCCCCTCCCCTCCCACCCAGACAATCACACCCTCCCACTCTCACCCGCCCTATCACCCCTCCCCCACCACTCACCCCTGCCTCGGTGGGGGGTAGTGGACAGAACAATATATCTTAGTGGCAGTTGCATCCATCACGGCCCCCTAATGGCCGCTGGACAGCCGCTCGACGCAGTGAGACTCACGCATATGCGGACACACATACGCGCGCACACGCGCACGCACATGCGCGCGCACACGCACGGACACACGCGCATTCAACCGAAAGTACTGATCACCAGTGTAAGGTCAGCGCATCACAGGGTCTAGGGGTGAGGTGGGGGTGGTTGGGGTCAGCGGTGAGCAGGCAGGCAGTCAAAGGAGGATGGTTGTGTGTGTGTGTGTAATATATATATACACACACAAACACACACGCATATTCTGCTCGAGCGTGTAGAGTTCGTGGCTTTGTGTCAACACTGTAGATAGAATGCAAGACCCCTTTAAAAAACATAGAGAACAAACAAGTTTGATATATATATATATATATATATATATATATATATATATATATATATATATACCCTGAATAGATTAATAGTGGCTGATATCCGCTAGTACGTGCATTTTACAACCAACATTATTGTCTATAATTGCTCATATTTCTAAGACTATCAGGCATTATCTTCCTGCCATATATACACACATCTATGTACAAATATACTTATATATATATATATATATACATATTTACATATGTAAATATATACCTCTGAGGCATGGAAGAACATAGAACAAAATATTAAAAAATTACTGCAAAAAGTCATTTTCTGAATGTTTTTTTGTTGGGGTTTTATCTCCTGGCAACATCGAATATTATATCAAGATGTGGAACCAAAGTGAAAACAAGCAGCAAGCGTCAGTGATGGTGACTTCTTAGTGCTGCCCCACTGGGAGAACCTACCGCCAACACCAAGCTCCGATACCAAACTCAGTCACATTATCCTCATACTAAACAAGCCACTTATTGCTCCTATGCCAGCCATGCCAAATGGCAAGCTAGCTAGCGACAAGTGTCATTTTTTTTGTAAATCATTGAGTTGACCTGCCCGAGATTCGAATGCAGTGTCAAGGTTTGTAAATTCACTGGTTTGACTCAAGCAGGATTCGAACCCACGGTCATTTCCGATTCAGCAAGGTACCGCCTAGTCCTTCTATATAGAGCAGTGACATTGGAGTGGGATGGCAAGCTGGGCTATGGAGTCCTGTTACTGTTGTTAGTGACTGTGGAATGTCTGTGAGTTCCTTATAGATGCGCTTTCCAAGTTCCTGTGGTTGATCTGTAAGAGTCTAGCACCAACATAACCTCATTCTCTGTGCCTCCGCACTCTAACTTAACCCGGATATTGCCTGTGGATAAACACATTTCCAAGTAGATAATGCTTTTCGAAGAGGTGTCCTGAACATGGTTGAGCAGCAGCTGAGCAGGTGCATTACTCCCACCTGGTGAGAATGTATGTAACTAGTGGTAGATCTGGGTGGGAATGGTGCACAGTTGAATCAAGATAGCAATGTTATTAGCCCATATTCAATGGGAAATCGGTATGCGGTATAACGAGGCTTTACCCTTAACACTAGCCCTAACCCTAGCTCTAACAATAACCCTAGCCCTAGTCCTAGCCCTAACCCTAGCCCTAACTCTAGACCTAGCCATAACCCTAACCCTAGCCCTAACCCTAGCCCTAGCCCTAGCCCTAACCCTAGCCCTAACACTAGCCCTAACCCTAGCCCTAACCCTAGCCCTAACCCTAGCCATAGCTCTACCCATAACCATAGCCATAACCATAACCCTAATCCAAACCCAGACCCTAACCCTAAGCCAAACCCAAACCCAACCCCTCATCATAACCCTAACCATAACAATAACCATAATCATAACCATAACCAAAACCATAACCCTAACCTAGTCCTAACCCTAACCTAGTCCTAACCCTAACCTAGTCCTAACCTAGTCCTAACCCTAGCCTAGTCCTAACCCTAACCTAGTCCTAACCCTAACTTATTCCTAACCCTAACCTAGTCCTAACCCTAACCTAGTCCTAGTCCTAAACCTAGGTCTTTATAACAAGCGCGCCGGTATCTAAGTAGGAGATACAGGATCAAATCTGGCTAAGTGCTTTTGTCTGACTATGCAGGTTTACGTCTTCTGGGATGGACAACAAACTACGCAGCGCGCGCCAGTAAAGAACGTACTGATAAAAGAGTATGTAGTTGAACGTAGTTGAACGTAGTTGAAGGTACCGGCATCCATACTTGTCCATGATGTTAACTTGGAAATAACGTGGGTGAGCCATGATGTCCGATTAAATTTTTGGACATGTTCAAAAGAGAGCTACATTAAAGGCTGAATTTGCATCCGATTTGCTAACATACTCTAGCGTACTCTAGCATACTCTAGCATACTCTAGTATACTCTAGCATATTCTAGCATATTCTAGCATGCTCTAGCATGCTCTAGTATAATCTAGCGTACTTGGACGAAGCCCTGGTCATATAGACATTAGTGGATCTAGGTGAATGTAGTGGAGGCTAACGTAGTTGAATGAAGTTGAACATAGTTGAATGTACCAGCTTCCATACCATAATGTATTTATCTGTACCGTAACATATTTATCCAAACCGTACCAGATTTATCCGTACGAAAACCTGCTGTATCTTAATGTATTTCAACGTAGTTTAACATACTTACTTACACCAGGTTTGACCCATATTATCTTCCACTACGTTCACCTACGTTCAGCTACCTCCACTAACGTGTATGTGACCAGAACATTATATGGAAGCTCCTAGTCCAAGAACTGGCGATGAAAGCATCAGCGAGTGATTGGAAATCCAGAGGTCAGATTACCGATTAGTGACAATTTGCAATCCTGATGTCATTGTAGTGCTTGCCCCATTGATATATCAATGCAGGCAGATCCATGGCATGATATCCCACTCACTCACATTATTATCCTGACATTTGTCTACATGAACTCGTTCCTATTCTGGTAACGTGTCCTGCACGGTATAGGCACATTTCGCTGGTTAGACTCGGCAGGGACTTGAACTCACGATAGGAAGCAGACACTGTATGGCTAGGCACCGTGTCTGGCCTGTGCTGGAAGCAGTAAACGAGAACCTTCTATACTTCACCATTTAATTGATTCACCCGCATCATTCTCAACCGGCTACTGCAACGCATATCCTTGACCTGACCTTGAACTGCTGAGGCAAGGGGAGCTCAGACGTTTTATAGTTCGTGTGATCAAAGTTTGCTAGAAGAGTCCTTGTCTTTATCTCCAAGTAACGCATCTTAGCCCATGTGTACAACATTGTGATATACTTTAATCTATGTGTATTGCATCTGCTTGGTTGGTTGGTTGTTGGAGTTTTACGTCCTAACAACATCTAATGTCATATCAGTATGGGCACCGACTTGTGACAGTGCACACTTATGATGACTTTATAGTGCTGCCCCACTGGGAAATTAGGCCGCCATCACCATAACCCAATATCCGACTCAGTCACATTATCCTGACACTGACCTATCCTATTAATGCTGGGCACCAAGCCAGGAGGTGCCAAGTATCTGATGTGTAAGTCATTGGTTTGACTCGACCGGGAATTGAACTCCCGATCTCCCGCACGGGAGGCTTGCGCTCTACCGATTCGGCAACCGCACCCGGTATTCTGTTGCATCTAAATGTATTTTGACAGCAATGCGCTGTGTGTTAATGCACGTGTATAACATTATTTTGTACCTTAGTTCATGTGCAGAGCATTATGCTACATCCCGATGCATATTAATAGAATGGCATTATACCTTAATCCAGTGTTACATTCTGTTGTATTTAAAGCTGCATAGTCCGATGAAATATCAAATTTTCAAACCCAAACCAATTATCTAGATTTGATTTTACATATCTAACTTAGATACTGATGTACTTATTAAGCATTCATTTCTGCATAGAAGGCAATACTGAGTCAATTTAACTGAATATGTTACTGCAGAAGTCTATGGTGTCAGAGTTTTGGCAAGCTTGCCAAAACTAATTTTCCATGTTTGCACTCAAAATATCTCAAAAGTTTACCATTTAAAATAAAAGTAACTTTGAACTAATGTAAAGTATACACTAGTGATCGACCTAATATATTTATTTCAGAAAGAATTCAGAAATTCAAAACCATCGGACTATGCAACTCTAAGTGTATGTGCATAGCATCGTGCTGTGTCTTGATGCGCGAGAAGGAAGAACAGAGGCGGATGTGGGAAAACTGAGGCGTTTATTGTGACGCCTCGGGCAATATACAGAGAACAGTGAGAAGAACAAAAACAATGAGACAAGTAAGGTAAACGGTACAAGCAGGGCAACAGGGGAGGTAACACAGGCTGAGGAGGCAGACAGCAATAAGAGGGGCTCATGAGGAGCAACAGGCTCGTGAGGAGCAATAAGTGAGGGGCTCATGAGGAGCAGAAGATAAAATACAGGAGGGGCTCATAGGGAGCAATGTCAGAGTTCTGGTAGAGGGGGGGCCGAGGAGCCCGCCGCCAAAGAGTAAGGAGAGGACTCGAGGCGCGCCCGAGGCGGGGGCGCGGGGCGCCCGAGGCGGGGGCCCGGAGAGGCAGGCCTGGGTGAGAGGAGGGTCCGGGGCCTACGTGGAGGGGGAGCGGGCGGCCAAAAAAGGGAGGCCCGCTCCTGAGGCCTTGGGGGAGGAGGTCCGGCGAGGGTCGAGCAGGGGGGCAGCGAACTCCTCAGGGCTGGGCTGGGTGGAAGTCGGGGTCGGGTCGGGCGGCATCAAGAAGGCGGTGCCGTGGAGGTCGGTGGCGTGAAGGTCGGTGGCTGGGCTGTCTGGGGGGGTCTCTCGTGAGGCTGGGCTGGGTCGTCTGAGGTGTGAGGTGCGAGGTGATGGTCCTCGGCTTCGTCTGGGCGGCGTTTCGATCGGTGTTCGCTGGGAGACCGTCGGTGGGCGTTGCGGGGCTGTCGGGAATGGTTGGGGTGAGGCGCCGGGCTATGCCCCCGGGCCAGCCGGGGGGAGGGCCGGCGGATCAAAAATCCGCCGAGGCGGCGGGGGTCTGGTGCTCACGGGCTTGCTTGGTGCGGCATGCGGCCTCGCTGTGCATTGTTAATATGCGCCGGACGTTGGCGCAATACGCACAGACGTGCCGGCGCCTGTCTCCCACCTCGCCGTGAGCCTCTCCGAGGGGTGCCCGATCGCACGAGGTGGGATCGCGGTTCCAAGCGGTGCAGGGGGCCCCGTGAGCGTGCCTATCGTAGGCGGTGCGGGTGTCGACTTGCTGCCGGGGCAGGTGTGCGCCTCGGGCCCCCTCGTCGCCTCGGGGAGCTGGTGTTGCCGGGGTGGTGGGCGTGGTGAGGGAGTCGAGCCTGACCGCGGTGAGGGCCACAGGGTCATGCCACCCCTGGGGGAGCCTTCCGTCCACGATCCAGGAAAATATGGTCTCTGAGTACCGGCGGACGGTCGGCCAGGGGTGGATGAGGACGTCTCTCAAGAGGGTGAGGTGGTGTTGGTGTAGGCCCTGGAGGGAGTGATCCGGGAAGGATGGGTGGTTGACCATGGAGAGGAGGGCGAGGCTGTACTCGTCCTTCGTTGCTTCTCCGAGCTTCACCGCCTTGCGCCCCGGCCCCCTCTCCACGAGGTCGCAAGGGAAGAGGTAATCGGCTGGGATCCCTCGGCGGCACACGGTGTGCCGCGCCTCGGCGGATGCGAGGATCTCGCGGACCGCGTCGGCCGCGGATGCCGGGCTGTAGTCCTCGGGATCCTGGCGGTAGGTGGGCGGTGGAGCTGAGCTGGCGTGGGCGCGGGTGTAGCCCTGGTACTGCAGGTGCGGGCCTTCGGGCTGAGTCGCTTGAGGTGGAGGCGGCGGCCGGCTCCCGGCGGCGGCGTACGCCCGAGGTGCCGGGACGTGGTGCAGGCTGCAGGCGGGCTCCCGCCTCGGCGTGGGCGGGGGGCTCCGCGGGGCCCCTCGGGCTTCCCCCCTCTCGTCCAGGTCTCTGTCCATGCGTCTGGTGAGGCGGGTGATGGCCTCGATGAGGAGGGCCGTCTCGCTGCTGGGCTGGCCCGAGGGCGCTGCGGGGGAGGTCGGCGCCGTAGGGGGGGCGGGGCTCCCCGGGGAGCCCGAGGAGGGTCCTGGCGTGGCCATCCCGGACGTCTTGGAGCTTCTCCGACTCTTCCCTTTGCCGCGGCCGGGCATGGTGCAGGGTCGGCAGAGGAGCAGCGGTCCGAGGTGGAGTAGAGCCAAAGTAGAAGAAAGGGCAGAGAGGTGGAAGGCGGCTGGAGGCTGAGTGCCTGAGGGAGGCCGGCGGGCGGCCTTATAAGGGGGGAAGGGAGCAGAGGCCGGAGGGGGGTGAGTCGCTCAGGGCCGGGGGGAAGTGAGCAGTGGCAGGAGGGGGGGTGAGTCGCTCAGGGCCGGGGGAGGGCGAGGGTGAGCAGCGGGCGTCGCGCGAGGCGCGAATGCTGGGTGAAAGCCCAGGTAGAGAGGGGGGGGGGAGTCGCTCTCCCTTCCCTCGCATCAAACGAAATGCTTCGCATTACGACCAATGTATGGTTATGACATTGTGCTGCACATTAATGGGGGTGTAGTACTCTGTACTGACCTCTCAGGCAAAGACCCGCTTAGGCAGGTAGGCACGAGTAGAGTGGTGACATCAGGGAGCCTAGGTGGTGAAATGGTTAGCACACTGGCCCGGAATGCAAGAGATGTGGGTTCGATTCCCACTCTAGGTACAATATTTTCCATTTTCATCACCCCCACGACAGATGTATAGACTTGTGTCGTCCTTTGGCATTACATTAGAGAAATATATTAGTTGCATTGCTGTAATGAACTTTATATTTCTTTGCAGTAATGTAGATTATAAATAGGGAGCATTGGAGAAACTCTAAGTGAAAACACGCTAAGGTAATCTTGGCATATATGTCAAGATTCTTACATGATAGGTTTCAGTAGAAACAGGTTCAACAAAGTGGGAGGATTTCTGTTGCGTACCTGTTACTATTGGAGCATATAAATTGTGAGATTTTGTTTACATACATGGCAAATTAATTTTAGTATGCTTTCACTCCAAGTGTCTTTAAAATTAACCATTTATAATCAAATTTACTTCAAACTTAAATAACATAGATAATACCGATCAAGTTAATATATTTATCTATAACAAAAAGACAGAAACTTGGCGGATCAGTTGGGAGAAGAAGGAGGGCATCACATACATTATTGTATTCTACGCATTCTCTTGTAGGCCTAGTGAATCCTACTGTTTCCATAAAGATGTATTTGTGTGACTAACAAAAAAATCTGAGATGGTGACCAAATATTGTTTGGGGAAATTGGGTGATTTGGCGTAGAATGACTCCATAGACTACATCCCGGTTCCGACTGCGCATGCGCTGAAAACGGCGTTGGGAGCAAAACAAAAGCATACGGCCATTGAGCTTGCCAATATGCGCAGTGAAAAACGTCAGTTTTATTCAAAATTAATAGAAATCCAAAACCCTAACCTTATTATTTTAATATAATCTTTTTGTTAAAGATGTTTTCTATATGTGTTCCAAGCAGTTTGTGCCTAGGTGGTGTGGATATAAATAAAAACATGAATAAAATAAGTGAAACTAACTCTGGCTATGGCTCTAACAGTAGTCTGAGTGCCTAGATTTTTCTAAATCTAAATGCACGTGGCATAAGATGTGCTGATTATATTGATGTAAATGCAATGCTGGATAAAAGATTAATATCTTAATTTATTATATATATTTTTTTAGTTGGTATTCTATGTTTCAAACAAGAGCTGAGATGAGCTGAAATTAGCACATTTCATAGCTGCACGCAGTGTATTAGCATGTGCCATGTGCTTCTGGGGGGGTTGTTTTGCTCTGACGCATCCCACAATGCACTGCGCCGCTGGAACCGTGATGTAGTCTATTGTATTGTATGCATTCTCTTGGAGGCCTAGTGAACCCCAATTAATTGACTAGAGAATTGAATTCTCAACCAAGGAAAGACCGGACGTGGTGACCGAATCGCTAAGAGCGCCGACTTCCCGTGCGGAAAGTCGTGAGTTCGAATCCCAGTAGAGTCAAACCGATGACTTACAAAATTGACCTTGTCGCTACCTAATGGTGGAGTCACACTACGACGCTTCTCGCCGGCGACACGGCGACGTGTGGTGTTTTTGGGCGATAATAAGTGAAACGTCGGGACGTGCTGGGGGCGCGTTATGGGGGCGTCGGTACATTTTGGTACACTATCTGTGACGTTGACGGTCGGCGGACAACATCGGCGCGCGTTATTGGTCGCCCAAGGTTTTAAGCGTGTCAAGAAAAAAACAACGACCGGGAGCGCGCGCAAATATATGGGTAAGGACCTTAGGCACGCGTCGCGATGCGTTGGACGCGCCGGAATAACGTTATGGGAACGCTAAGAAGACGGCGTGCGCGCGGGAGGGTCGTTGCTCACACGTTGTGGTAAACTGGGGCGTTTTTGTTTTACGCCCTAGCAACATTTAAGGTTAGATGAAGACGTCGCGCCAAACTTTTTTTTTTCCCCCCCCAAAGCGTCGACACCCGTTGGCCGCGCGCTACTAACACGCTGCCCTGACACCGATCTTTTCCCCCAAACCGCCGAAAAGTTGGACGTTTCTCGACGCGTAGAAGTTATTTTGTGCGCTGGTGGCACGCCGGAGAGAAGCGTCGTAGTGTGACTGCACCATAACATGTGAGTCATTTAAACTAAAGGTTTCTTCAACCTAAAGTTAAGTCGATTATATTTAATGATCAATCTAATGTATTTATCTCAGAGAATTGGAGCAATTCTAAACCATCGGACTACGCAACTCTAACGAATGTAATAAAACATGAATTAAAAAAATTGGTATTGGGTCATCCGTAACTTATTACCCAGTGGTATGTGGGACACAATGCTCCATTCAAAATCAGTCAACAATGTCATATATTAATCAGACACTACTAAAGTACCCATATGTCACTGAAGAAGGTCTCATTCTCGTGCTTGTATCACCACCCGTTATCTACACCTTATCGACATGTATTGTCTGTTCCCAAGATGAAGGCCAAGTCCATTATTCACAAGGAGAGAACTATCTAGATAAATCTTTATAATGCTACCCACATGATTAAAATACAGGATATATTAACTCCTTGCATAAGAATAATTACTATCATATCTTTTTTTTTAAATCTTCGAATCAGCACATGCTTGCACAGTGTAATTTCAACCCAAGGCAACTAGCGGTATGTCGACAGATTAACACAAGATTAATATGTGGCATCCTGCCTGCTCCCGCCCCCTCAAACAGTATATGTTGGTAATCTCTGTGTATCTGAGATTCACCACACCCAATCTGGCCTTCACGTGGTCCCCCCTTTCCAACAAGCAACCGACAGGATCACCTAACTAATCATAGCTTTATTTGTTTGTTGCGTTTTTACGGCCTAGCAACATCTAAGGTAATACCAAGGCAAGTACCAAGTTGTGAGTACGCACTCATGGAGGATTTATAGTGCTGCTCCACTTGACGAGTGTTCCACTACCGAACCATCATCCGATATCTCACCCAGTCAGATTATCTTGATACTGAACAAGCCAGTCCCTGGTAATCCCGAGCGCCCGGCTAGGTATTGACACGCATCAAATTTGTTTGACTCGGCCAGAATTCGAGCACGTGAACTTCTGCACAGGAAGCCAGCCAGCACTCCTAACGATGCAGCCATCCCGTCATGTCAATAAGTAATTCATAATGGACAATAAATAGCCACAAAAAGCGCAGGCACGCCTTTAACAACTAGATAACTAGTTTATGTTGTACTTCACACACATCACATTAATGTGGACCATTTCATGGAGGTCTCGTCCTTTCTGCCGTCCTGATATGACCTTAGATGTTGCCAGGACGTAAAACTCAAACAACCAACCAACCAACCGTCATTTCTGTGACATCAGTCCAAATGACCGTCGATACTTTGGTTCTCCTGCCCCTATATATGTCCTGGTTTGCTAATAATTCGCTGGCTATGTTTGGCAAACCTAAGTGTTTCAGTGAAATAGCATATGAAGAGTTCGGGCGAAAAACCACGTAAACGCCAATCCAAAAACGTTGGAATCAAACCCTCAACAAATTACTTTTTTAATATTCCTTCTCTTTTTTTTCCATTTCTCCATAACCATGTGATCATATGAAAAGTGGAATTAGTGAGAATTAAAATTATTTTCAGGTAAAAATCTTTTATTTAAACTACATTTTTTATATGAAACCTGAATTAGGCGCTCTACAATGGAATGTGAATTGTTGCTAGGAAGCATGTGTTTTGGAATGGGGGGAATGGGAGGGGGAGGGGGCGAGGGGGGATTTGTGAGAACAAGGCCAGGTGTGTGAGATGTGGGATGTGGGGTGGGGAGGTGGGGGGTTGTGGAGTGTGGGTGTTGGGGGCGGTGATGGCAGCGGATTCATTGGTGAAATACAGCACAGATAACAATGTTTATACTCACACTCACGTCTGACTTAGAGTGTGTACCGATCCCACAGCTAAGGCCATATAGCACAGCCCCACACATACACGCACACACGCACACACACGCACACACACACCAGGCGAAGCAAACACATCACAAAACAGCACAATGCTGGCCCACGTGTATATAATAGGGCGACTCAGTCTAAGCTGTCTACATCCACGCATGTTATTTTTTGTCCACCTAAGTTGTGTTGGGGTTTTACGTCCTAGCAAAATCTATGGTCATATTATGACGAGAAATCTTCTATCAATTACAGGTAGTGTCAATTGATGTTTACCACAAGATGTAGTTACCTTTATAGATCCACTCAACACACAAACATCCGCCTCCAGCACAGAATAACTCAACCGGTCGATGAAAGAGACAATTAAATAATACAACTGCCTTATGTAAGCAGATATTTCAAATGACAACGCACATCCGGTGGCGGCGGGTGGGGGGGGGGGTGTCCCATAAGTGGAACAGCGGCTCCGTGTGGGACAGGTGCTGGTGCATAGTTTACCGTTAAACATTGGGTCTTTGTGGGATGTATATGAGAGCAGCCCACCCCTCCCTCACCCCCTTAACCACGCACCCACGCCCCCCCCCCCCCCCCCCCACACACACGGTCCATGCCCGGGTAAACACATGGCGGCAGGGACCAAGACCCCTGACTCAGAACTGGTAAAGATTACCCTGGACAAGTAGTGCCCAACCGTATGCCCACTCTCACCACTCCCTACAGCCACTCGCCCCCCCCCCACCCCCCCCCCCCACACACACATCCTCCCTCCCAACTCTCCGCCCCGTTCCCAGCCCTTACCTCCAGCAATATGACCGGCGTATATACATATACCGGTTGTCAGGTGCTTGATTCCACCCACCTGACTAGACAGTATAGATGACCATATATATATATGTGTGATGTATATGTGGGGTGTTCTCTGTGGCTGAGTGGTTAGAGTGTCTGAGTTTTTTCTGGTGAGACTCCTAATCTGAAGGTCAGTGGTTCTATTCCCCGTGCCCCCAACTCTGCCAATTTGGATCTCCACTGCTGTGGATAACTTGCAGCGTCATCAAAGGCCAGTTGCTCTCATACCATGTCTATGTGGTGTGGGAGGTTAAAAATCTCTTGGGTCGGTAAAAGTGTTGACTCGGGCTTTCTATCGCCAAACTGTATAATGGTGAAAACAAGTCTATTCAAACTTATCCATGATGGGCAGTATAAATCTTCAAGAAAAGAAAAGAAGAAAAAAAGCATTATGCAAGTATAAAGGCGCGGAAGGGAATTATTATTATTATTCCTCTATTTCATTATCTACCAATCATTGTCCTCGATGTATTCACCTCCTATACTACATACTGCTACTGCTCGCGCCACCTTCGGCCTCTACCTGAACTACGGGCTTTCCCATTGTCATTCAAGCCCTGGAATTTTGACTATGTAGACTTATATATACGTATATGCGGGTGTAATTGGGTCTAGGGGTCCTCCATTTTAATAATTATTACTGCTAATTATTATTAGTATTCGCTACTACGCTGATTGGTATTCCACTGCGGTGTCACTTCGTACAAAGACTAAAGGGCGCATTCCATATATGCGTAATGCATAATGCGTAATGCATTATGCGTTATGCGTTATGCGAATGCCATCATTCCATACACACGTAATGCGTAATGCGTTATGCAGCACACGACTGGCTATATTTAAAAAATAAAAATAAACAATTATTCTCCATACTGCTCTGTATATGACCAAATATTGCATTTATATCTATGTAACTTTTTATACGTCACATGGGGGTTCCTACCTTTATTATAACCAAATTATAGATAAGTATTCATATTTTTGTGGCTCTGGTAGCATTTTTAGCAACCCGAACCCCCACCACCACCACTACCATATGTTTCCACTCAGCAGCCTTGGATACTGCTTCCTAACAGGTCCGCGCTCAACCTTGTCCCGGCTGTCCGTAATTATCAGTCGCCTCCTCCAGCCTTATATCAATGGACAAATGTGACTGATGCTTTTCTATTCGCACCACCTTTACGCATTACGCATTACGCACCGATCGCTACATGGAGCGATCGGGATAATGGATTTTATTCGCATTCGCATTACGCATTACGCGTATATGGAATGTAGCTCATAGGTTTCAAGGCGTTTCGATTTTTTGTCACATTCGCATTCGCATTCGCATTACGCATTACGCGTATATGGAATGTGTCCTTAAGCCCCTACTCGGCGCTGCGTCGCTGGAATTATATATTCAGACCGATGGGGTCTAATCTTAGAGTTACATGTGCAATCCGCCAGGTGGCACTTTGGTGGCGGTATTTAAGGCGTGTGTCTGTGCTGAGACAGCCTCTATTGCATTACGAGCGTATCTGACCCGTATTTTGATTCGGTTGGGCGGTTATCCCAGCCAGATATGGTTCTGTTCATTTAATAAACCGTATTACCCACACTAGTTCTTCATTCTCGCTTAGTTTGTTTGTTGTTGTTTTACGTCCTAGCAACATCTAAGGTCATATCAAGATGGGTCCCGACTTGTGACAATGTGCACTCATGGCGACTTTATAGTGCTGTCCCATTGGGAAACCAGACCACCGGCACCATGATCTGATATCCCACTCAGTGAGATTATCATGACACTGAGCACACCAGTCCTTGCCCTGTACTAGTAATGCTGAGCACTTCGCTATGAAGCGACAAGTATCAATTTTAAAGTCATTGGTTTGACTCGACCAGGGTTCGAACCCACGACCCCACGATCTACCAGCACGGGAGACGGATGCTCCAACTCATTCGGCCATCCCGTCTGGTCTTTCTCGCTTAGTGGCCCTTACATAGATATGTATATATAATATCCACGTATATACTACGGATATGCGGATGTAACGGAATTGCACCGTGCTGCCCCCAGGGGCTTCCTGGGGGATTCGCAGGATAGTTCTTGTCAACCGGGCAATGTAGCCTTCGGTCTCTCTCACTTCAATAACTTGGTCTCTTATTCTTCTGTTCTTACTTGATTTAGGTATGGCATTTAAGGTCCAGCCAGGTGCATATGTATGGTTTGTTTATGTGTTGGCAACATCTAAGGTCATATCAGGAAGAGTACCGACTTGTATCAGTGCGCACTAATGGCGACTTCATAGTGTTGCCCCTCTGAAAGACCAAGCTGCCAGCACCATAATCTGAGTTCCCACTCAGTGACATTGTCCTGATGATTAACTAGTCCTTGCCCGATTCTAGTAATGCCGAGCACCAATCCAGCATCAATTTTGTATGTCATCGGTTTGACTCGCCTGCTATTATTCAAACTCCCGACCTTTCTCACGGGAAACCACCACATCCAGCCCAGTACACAAAATCACACATATATATATGTATATATATAAAAATATATATATACATATATATATACATATATATATATATGGCCATGTGTACTGTCTACTGAGCTGGGTAGAACAAAGGACCTAACAACCAATATACAGTCAGCTCCGGTTAATTGGACACTGGTTAATCCAACAATTTTGCTTACTGACACGATTTCAGGTGCAACGGATTTTCCCAATGTTAATAAATGCTAATTACTCTGGTTATTCCGACACTCACTCTCCGACACTGACACTGCGTTTTTGTAACAAACATGCCTATAGCATGCCTATAGCTCTGGTTAATCCGACAGTTGAAATCCATCAAACATGAATTACCACTAATATCCCAGATTTAGACCTTCTTTCAGGGGCAATTCTCACACTCACAGTTAAGCTGGAATGTACCCAACTAGACTAGAGTGTTTCCAGATTCTGCCGTCAGATGTCACTGGCTTAACTGGCACGGTCCATTAAGCCACATCAAGCGGCTTTAGTTTGTTGTCATGGGTACATTGAGTCGGAAGCTGAAAATAGTTTTTATGGTCTAAATTGGTTAATCCGACAATTTGCTATCCGACATTATTTGGCATGTAACAGAATGTGTCGGATTAACCAGAGCTGACTGTATACACCTGTCACATTGCTGAAGGTAAAATGCTGGTGGGTGGGAGGGTGGGGGATGTGGTGGAGGTGGGGTAGAACTTGCATACACTCCGATGCCTTTGAGTTTCCATCATATATTTTAAAGATAAATATATTAAGGTTATAATCTACCTTACTATTAACTCAAGCCCCAGTCACACATCACCGGATTGAGCAACGGACAGAATTGTCCCGTCCAGGCGTCATAAGTATCAAAATGTAATAAAATGTGTCAAAATGTTGCAATATCGGGCAAAGGCCGCTGGATGAAAGCACATGAAACAGACATTAAACGGACATAAAACGCACACGAAACAGACATGAATGGATAGCCAACAGACGAAACGAACGCAAAACGGACAAGAACCATAGACGTCAGTCCGGCGGCATCCATTCCTAGTTTTGTGCATGTTCCGAACTTGAACGGACACAAAATGGACTTAGTTCGGTTTCTGTCCGTTTCCCCCAATCCGGTAATGTGTGACTGGGGCTTTAGAGACAATTTTACTGTAATGGCTGACTTTGGATATATTTGAAGTGAAATGCGTAGACAAATTATTTTCGCTTTGAACAGAAATAAAAACTGGGCGCTATGGGTTTCATTCAGCCCGTGATAGGTTCGTTTAAATTGAATTACTATTCTTTGTATGTTAGACACGTGTTTAAAAAATGCGCCAGTACCTAAGGTGGATGTGTTGGATTAAATCTAGTTAAGGGATTTGGATTTGGAAAAGCAGATCCTTTCATCGGATTATATTAGAAGGAGCTGGTTATCGATGGCTGGCTGGTAGGGAAGGTTGTAAATTCAACAGCCAAACTTTCTACTAGTACCAATATAATTCTGAGTAAGGTTACTTTTAAGGGAATTCTCCTAGATAAATTCTGTCGTCTGTCTTTACCTACTCATAGTAATATCCACTTTGAAGATATTTGCACTGGAATTTGTATGAATAGACGATTTCCAGAACCAACCTACCCTCTGATCGAAGTGGTAGGAATTACTATTGTAGCAAGAACCTCACTGTGCACATGTATGTTCTACTTTTGTGTCCGTACCTTATACCTGTCTGGCATTTTAAATTAAAGAGATATATTAGTTGTACTTTCATCGGCATACTCGTCAATCTTCAATGGATTTGGGACCAGACGGGATGGCCGAATGAGTTAGAACGTCCGTCTCCCGTGCTGGTAGATCGTGGGGTCGTGGGTTCGAACCCTGGTCGAGTCAAACCAATGACTTAAAAATTGATACTTGTTGCTTCCTAGCCAGGCATTCGGCATTATTAGGTCAGGGCAAGGACTGGTGTGCTCAGTGTCAGGATAATGTGACTGAGTGGGATACCAGGTCATGGTGCCGGTGGCCTGGTTTCCCAGTGGGATAGCACTATAAAGTCGCCATGAGTGCGCACTGACACAAGTCGGTACCCGTCCTGATATGACCTTAGATGTTGCTAGGATGTAAAACAACAACAAACAAACAAACAATCAATGGACTTGGAGTGCTTGGTATTTTCCCTGCTGATCTGATAGCAATCTGATTAGATACTCAAATAGGCCACGAAGCATAAAGTCATGTAACATGAATCATCACTGTTCAAATACTACACTTCAAGTGCTGCAGTGAGTTGCAATTACCATCCCAGGTGAAATTCCACATACAAAGGTAGGTGTGCGTAGGTTGGTTGGGTCAGGGAGCCTAGGTAGTCTATTACTTGGGATGCATTGAAATATTAAACTTCAAATACTGTAGTCGGTTGCAATTACCTCCCCAGGTGAAAGTCCACATACAGAGGTAGGTGTGGGTAGGTTGGCTATAAATTGAGATGTGTTCAAATACTAAATTTCAAATACTATAATGAGTTGTAATTACCTCCCCAGGTGAAATTCCACATACAAAGGTAGGTGTGGGTAGATTGATCGTATCAGGGAGCCTAGATGGTCTACATGTTAGGATGCTCACTCCATGATGGCAGAAATGTTGGAGCAATGTTGGAGCAAGTCCTGATCTATGTAAAGTATCGTATTGGCTTCCACCACCCTCATGACACTGGTGTCATGACCAGGATTCTGTACATGGTGAAGACTGCATATTGTTGAACGTGCCAGTGTCAGTACTACTGGAAGTGGGCTACCTGGATATTTGTAGCCGTGAGTATAATACTTCCACTTTCAGGGGGACGAGTGTAGTGTGGGTACACTCACCTCCTCATGTGAAATTACACATAAACAAATATGCATTGGTATGTTGATTGCATCAGGCAGCCTTCCTAGGTAGGGCGCTAACCCCGAAATGGCAGAAATATGGGTTCGAATTCCGCTCTAGCAAGATTAACACAGTTGAGTTGTTTCCAACGCCACCACGACTATTGCATACGCCACAAGAGACTTCAACGACAACTATCAATTTTACCAAACATGAGAAGTCAGTTGTTAGTTTTCAGTTGTTAGCTTAGAGGTAAACTGCAGGTGTAAGTTGTGGTACACATCCACATGTTGTAACGTCCCGCACAACAGACAACAGAGAGACAACAAAAGACTCTGCCAACATGCAGACTCTGCCAGTGTCATGGTGACATCTGTCACCATGACACTGGCAGAGTCTGCATAGTTTAGATGATGAATTGATGCATTCTGTTACAACAACACATACCTTTATGATTCAGAACTAGCTCATAATAGACCCTTTTCCCACTAGTTGATGTTGGAGTGAACAACATTGCTTCTCTTGAGTATACGTTCAGTCATAAGTGCCTGATGCAGACCCTTCTTCATAACTAACACTACTCCGCCCCCCTCGCACACACATATCCCCCCCCCCGCCCCCACATCCACACACCCCACAATCCCCCCCCCCCACACACACACATCCCACAACCCCCCCCCCCACACACACACCACACCTTACTGAATCCGTTCATTCTCTCCACACCCAGCCATCATCGACTTCTAATCCAGTTAACCCTTTCTGTTGTCATCGCTGCTACCACTAGCATTGCCTCATCTAAGTTCCACAACCTGCCACTAAAATGCAGAGAGCATGTGCCATTTGAGGCATCATATAAGATCTTCAAGGAGAGGCCCAGACTTGAGGTCAGGAAACACTCATTTTTCTTTTGAGTGAAAGATCCATGGAAGAGTCTCCCATACCAAGTGGTTGAAGCACCAACAGTAGAAGCATTTGAGAGAAGGCTGGACAGCCATTGGAGAGGACACCCACAATTATATGACTTCAGACCTATATGTGTGAGCAAAAAATGTTCTTTTTGCCATAATGAGCTGGCATTAGGGCCTAGATCAGCCAGAAGAGGATTTGTAAGTTAATCTGTCAGTTAATACCCCAGCGAGCAATTACCATTTCAAATGTTAACACTATTTATTTCTATTTCCTTTCACGTTTATCATTTGCTATATTGACGCAGTCTGATTGTTAGTAAATTGTTGAGTTGAAGCCTACATTTCAGACTGCCAGGTTCATCAGGGCATTACCTTGTTTTGTAATAAAAGAAAAGAAAATGGGAAAATTATTATTGGTAGGGCTAATTGAATGAATGGGAGTTAATAGCAGAGAGCGTGTATATAAACAGATGAGAGGGACAACTCCCATACTATGTTGTGGTATTTAATCTTCTCAACATCTCAAGGTCATATAGCCGGGTACCGGTTGGGTTGTTGCACACATGCGATTACATATGGGCAAACCTCAAGGCATTTCAATGGCAGTGAGCAATCTTCATACAGAAAACGTTTAAATATCTCTAAAACTACAAAACCTAGAAACAGACTGATTGGAATACACATAGAAAACATGTTTACCAACAAGATATATTAAATTGATATGGTTAGGCTTCTGGATTTCTATTAATTTTGAATAAAACTGACGTTTTTCACTACGCCTACGGCAAACTCAAGGCATTGTCAATGGCCTTGAGCAGTCTTCGTACAGAAAAAGTGAAATATCTCTAAACTACACTACATAGAAACAAACTGTTGTGGAACACATATAGAAAACATATTTAACATGAGACTATATAAAGTTTACATGGCTTGGGTTCTGAATTTCTATTAATTTTGAATAAAACTGACGTTTGCACTACATGTATGCAAACTCAAGCATTGTCAATGGCGGTGAGCAATCTTCATACAGAAACGTTAAATATCTCTAAAAACTACACACAAGAAACAAAATTAATATGCTTTGTATTCCATAGCCCTGTGGTAATACGGTAGTCAAAGGCCATTGTTATGGCTGTGCTATTTGCTAGGTCTTACAAATCCTGGGTTCTTGGTAAAAGGGTAGGCTTGGGATTATGCTACTACCATGGCTAGGTATAATAGTGCTGCTCCATATGGAGAAAGCTAGATGAGAAAAAATGAACTGATATCCCACTCAGTTAAATAAATGCTGATACTGTGCAACCCTGTCCTCGTAACGCCGAGCGCCAGGCTGGGTTGACAAGTACAACCTTTATAAGTCCGGAAATGTGGCATCCCCGCTGAATCAAATGCACTGCTAACATTTCATTGTGACTGATCCAACATTTAGTAAGAGCGGTGTGACAGCTGTGCCTGACGAGGAAGGTCCATGCAGTTGGTTGGTTGTTGGAGTTTCACGTCCTGGCTACATCTAAAGTCATAAAAGACTTGTGACAGTGCGCACTTATGGTGACTTCATAGTGCTGCCCCACTAAGAGACCAGGCCACCAGCACTATGACACAATATCCCACTCAGTCACATTATCCTGATACTGAGCCAACCAATTATTGCCCTGCCCTAATACTCCCGAGTGCCTGTCTAGGAAGCGACAAGTATCAATTTAGTAAGTAATTGGCTTGACTCGACCGGGAATCGAACTCCCAATCTCCCACATGGGAGGTCAGCGCTATATCGATTCGGCTACCGCGTCCGGTGCAGGGAGTTGGTCGGGTTACTGAATCTCCGGCCATTGCAATCAGATAACTCTTCCCGCCAAGGGGGGTTTCAATTAAAGCATATTCTAATTGAACGAGGTTCGGATGTGTGTGATATTTTAAAATCAACACCAGCATCCAACGGACATGTTGAAAACGCCATTAGGTCTGTGTAATAAATAATGTACGATGCGCAGCGGAAATGGACCATGTAACCTTCACTCAGCCGATTATTTTATATGCGATGAGTTCATTTCAGATTAAAGCTATATAGTGCGATAGTTTTGAGTTTCTGACATTTCCTTCAGATTAAGATTGCATTGATCGTTATAATCTACCTTATTTTGGTTCTAAATAATTTTGGTTAATGATGCCTGAATTGTAAATAATTGAAGTATACTGGTATACAAAAACACACATAATTTTGGCGTGCACCTCGAAATTATGACACTATAGGCGTCGACAGCAAAGGGTTCTATAACATTGACTTAGTGTTTCCTTATATGCAGCAATAAATGCCTTATATGTCGTGTTTTTTTTATTTTGTATGTAAAGCTTATATATATCTGTGTTACGGCAACAATTAAAAACTATATGATGATGAATTTTAAAGGAGGTATCACTTCCCGAAGTCTATTGCGTTAAAATTGTCATGTGCATGCCACAATTCAGTTAGCACATTTTAACTCTTAATATCTCCAACGTTAGCCATTTATAATAAATGTTGCTTCAAAGTAAAGTAAGGTAGATTATGATAAAAATGTAAAAACTGAAAACCATCGGACTATGCACCTTTAATAGATACACTATGTGGGTTGTATAAGCGAGGCGTAAATTGAGCTCATACCAAAAATTTTCATTATTTTCAAGGTACAGTATAACCCCGTTAGACCAAACTTGAAGGGACCCTAGATATTTGTTTGGATTAACCAATCATTTGTTTAACCGAGCTTTGGCTTTGGCTTTGACTTTGAGTAAGCGTGTATTGCACCTGGAATATACAATGTATGTTGGCACTGATTATTGTTGTTTTTTGTTATGTATATACAGTATAACCCCGTTAAATCAAGCTCAGTTAAACCAAACGATCGATTAATCCAAACTTTTTTTCGCCGGCCCGGCAAAATACTCCCATTTATCATATAAAAAAAGTATCAGATGACCTTATAACCACACGAAAGTTTGGTTTAACCATACCGGAGTTGCATGGGATCCGAAAATTTTGTTTGGATTAACTGATAATTTGGATTAACCGACTTTGGTTTAACCAACTTTTTTATATGATAAATGGTAGTATTTTGCCGGGCCGCCGAAAAAAAGTTAGGATTAACCGATCGTTTGGTTTAACCGAGCTTGGTTTAATGGGGTTGTACTGTAGTATGAAGAGTGCTACTTTTCCAGACCCCCCCTCTCCCCCTCCCACCCCCGAGTAGTACACATCAACATTTTACTAAATACACCCAGACAGGGTGGCCAAATGACTGGAGCATTCACCTCCCATTTTAATAGGTCATCGGATTCGAACCCTGGTCGAGTCAAACCAATAACTTAAAAATTGATACTTTTCACTACCTAGCCTGGCATTCAGCATTACTAGGATAGAGCAGGAAGTAATGGAATGAGGAAGACCAATTGTCTATGATTGAAAATTACCCAACTTAATCGACTAATGTACCCCCTCCCCCCGCCCCCAAAAAAACCCAACAACGCACCCTCAGAAAACAATCAGCAAAATATATCAACATTGTATTAAACGATAAAAGTTGTACTTCACTGACATCCCCCCTGTCCCCTGTCATACGCTTTGTAGGACACTGAACATGTTGACAACGTTGGACGGCCCCTAAGACTAATATAAGACTATGCAATGCGGTGTCTGCTTTGTCGGTGTGGGACAATGCCCCATTGTTAGCATCGCCTGATTGGACTAGAGTCTCAGTCCTCTCACATCCAGTCCACTTCTACACGTATGCGGGACATGCACGCGGTGCTTTCTTCCAATGTCCCCGGTAAATCATACAGAAAAGGGGAAATATATGACCCAATTACATGATATTTGTCTCGACACTCTTCATCTGTTATTATACTCTTAAAGGAAACCTGTTCCCAGTTAAAGCGATCAATGTGGAACATCAGCGATTGTCGACAGGACAGTAATAACCTGGGCCACATTCAGGGTCTATTTCAGAGGCGCCTCGGAGGCGGGCCTGACGTCACGCTAGTCTGAACAGCATTTAGCTGTCGACCGCCTCCAAAATGGCGGCCTCCATAGCTGGCAGCCATTTGCAATAAAGAGGAAGCGCTCTGATTGTCTGAAACCACTGAATACAGCAGCCATTTTCGAGGTGCTTTATGTCTCCTATCTGAATAGGGAGACATCTCGGAGATGCACCCTGAATGGAAATAAGCCAAAAAGCATCGTGGAGAGGTCTCAGAGACGCACCCTGAACACGGCCCTGGTTTCAAAAGAGGAACAGGAGCTGAGTGAGCTTTGAATGATGCATACCGCCCTGTCGATATCAAACTCACATAGCACATAATAGTATACATGCATGCATCGTAACACAAACCTGCCTGCTGATGCATGCTCCCCGATAGAAAGAAAACATCATCTATCGGGACTCTGCACCATCAGCCCCCGATGGATGGTGTTTTACATCGGGCGTTGGTTTGCCGGGTGTGTTGGGCTTGTGGTAGAAAGGTCGGGCTGCGTCGGGAATCCCATCACCTGTCACCTTCATGTAATTGTCACAAAAACACCAAATCATCATCAGTAACCAGACTCACCATGAGTGGAAAGAAACACCAGAAGACATCATGTCTACAGCACACACCAACACACACCAACACATACCAGCACCACATCATCGTCACAGACTGAACTCCCCAACACTGTATACTGAGAGACACCGACAGCTCAATGCCCAAAATGCTCAACCATACATTTCCAGGACGACATGCCAAGAGACAAGAATTTAGAAGGAAAATGGGGGTGGGGAGTGAGCAAGATACATACTGTACAATTGCACCGACACAATTACCTCACATAAATTTGCTATCAACTTCGAGCAATACCCAACTGATACCAGGATGCTGAGGCCACCACAAGAAGACAGTATCCTTACTATGTACACATCTTTATATATGTGTATATGTACATATATTATTAATGTCTATATATATGTGTATATATATGTACATATATATGTATATATGTATATATGTGAATATATAGGTATACCTATGGATATATATGCATATATATGCATATATATGTGTAGATATGCATGTATATATATGCATATATATGTATATATATGTATATATATGTATATATAATTATATATACAGACTATATATAATTATGTATTATGTGTTTTGTCTATATATGCACATATATGCCCATATATGAAGCGAGAGAGCGAGAGAGGAGAGATAACAAGTGGATCACAAGAGTTTTGACCATGACAGACGATATGAAGAAAGACTTGAAGAGTTGACATGATTGACAAGAAGATGCGTAATATATGAACGGACTTATTCTTTAGTGTCACATAGCCACTGACCGAACAAGGAGATTAGAGAAACTACGATGCACACGATGTGAAATACAGAAGAAGAAGGGACATGAAACCACACACAAAACTAGCAGCCATGGATGTTGAGTAAGCATTACCTCCAAAACAGTGCTGCTCTCATAGTTGAGTAAGGACCCCGCTTCGCGGATGTGTCCCAGCCGCACCATGCAGTCCTCGGACACGGAGCGCCGGAACCTGCCCGGGGGGATGCCGGCCCGGGGCAGGTAGACGCCGCCGGCAGCAGCTCCGGCATGGAAGCCCGGCCCGTCGGGCACCTGCAGCAGATCCCCGGGCGACAAGGGCGACACGGGTGATACGGGCGACACGGGCGACATGGGCGACACGGGCGACACGGGTGGGGACTCCGGGGAGGAGAGGTAGGATACACAGCCGGGAGACGGTGGGGTGCCGCCCGCCACGGCCCCCAGGTAGTGGTAGCTCCTCCAGTGCGTCAGGTGGACGCCCTCAGAGCCGGCGTCGTCGAGACTCTCGGTGATGTCGTCGAGGCGCGTCAGTGACTTGTGGAAGAGGCGCCGCGCCACCTTGGAGAAGGACGACGAACGCTGGCGCTTCAGCGTCGCCATGGTCACCGGGGGACGCTGGGGGCTACCGGTAGCTGGGTGATCTTGACCTTGACCTTCAGGGTTTCGCTGAGGTCTCAAGTGTCAGCGAGCACTGACCGCCACATCAGCTTGCAGGTTTTGTTTTGTTCTCTTCCCACAATGCAGCACTGTCGCACTCTAAGCATTCCGAAGTATTAAAAAAAATATATATATATATTAGCGTTGCTCCTTCCTGTATACACCAGGTGTCGTATAGATCCTGTATCTGTACATGCCCAGTCGTGAACAGATCCTGTAACTGCACATGCCAACTGCCGTACAGATGCTGTAAATGTACATGCCAGATGTCACACAGATCCTGTAACTGTACACACTGGGTGCCACATATATCCTGTAAATGTACACACCAGATGTCACACAGATCCTGTAACGGTACGCACTGGGTGCCACATATATCCTGTAAATGTACATGCCAGATGTCACACAGATCCTGTAACTGTACACACTGGGTGTCACATATATCCTGTAAATGTACACGCCAGATGTCACACAGATCCTGTAACGGTACGCACTGGGTGCCACATATATCCTGTAAATGTACACACCAGATGTCACACATATCCTGTAACTGTACACACTGGGTGCCACATATATCCTGTAAATGTACACGCCAGATGCTGCAAGACCCTGAAACTGTACATGTCTGGTGCCATACATATCCTGTAACTGCAATGTTGGGTGCCACACATATCCTGTAACTGTACACGCCGGGTGACGTACATACCCTGTAATTGTACAGTCTAAGGTGCCTGGTCTGTATATCTATAAATAGCGCACAGTTTCGGAACCTGCATTTAAAATAGAAAATTGTTTTTCAATTGTGCCGTCATACATAGGATAGGCATACTCGTGCGTCTACATATCGTAACTGAACCGGACTTAACTTGTCTACGGGACAGCGCAATTGTGAAACCGCTATCAGTATCACTTGTCACACCTGACTATCTATGACTGCGAAGTCCCCTCCCCCTCTATCCTGCTCTCAGAGGGAGCTGTGGACAGATTGATAGCGTGTGGGGGGGGGGGGGGGGTCAGCGGGAGGGAGGGTGTGAAGGGGTGGGTGGCATCTACAAAGGTTCCCAACTGATGTTAAATCACACACAGCCTGATCAGGGTGGACTGACAGTGACAGTGACAGCAACCTTGATAGTGACAGTGACACTGACATGCTCCGAAGCCTCCTGTTGTAGAACTGACCATTCGGAGCTCTATGTTTGATGACAGGGCCTGTTACACATCACGCATCACACACAGCTACACACGTCGCAGGGGCTCTCTCCGGACTGGTTCATGACCAGTCAGCACTGTGCTTGTACACACCAAGCTGTCACCAGAGGTCAGTCACATGGTGAATGGTGTCCGTGACAGACCGACACGCGGCTAATTCCTCCGGGACCAGCCGAGCTGGACTGCCAAAGACCCAGGTCCAATGAGCCCCGGGGATTGCCGGAGGGCGTACTCATTGGGGTGAGAGTGAGGGATGGAGGACGGGGAGGAGTGGAGGAGAGGGCTAGGACTTATTAGAAGGATGGGTGGGGGGTAGTTGTGCGTTGTGTTGCGCATGCGCTTTAGGCTATTAATCGCACACCTGCGATCACATGGGACTGACTGTTACTGCTAGCTACCTTTGTGTGGCCCCTCTCCCGCTAGCTAAGGGCCATCCACATGCGTGGTGCAACGGGAGGTATGATGCTGGTGCTGGGCGGTTCTAGTGCTGCTGGTGCCAGCGCGCCGTGACATATGGAGGGATCGGGTAGGCGGAGAGTCGGCGAGACGGAGAGAGAGTGTGACAGTGTGCAGGTGTGTGGTGATAATCAGCGGCCGACAGACGCCCAGGCGACATGTGACAAGCGTCTTATTGCGACGGCGCATGCGTGAGGACCCTCGGCGCTGCCTGCTCCACGTCCACAGCAGAGGTCGTGGGCGATAACGGGGGACCGCGGCTAGACCATTGATAGACCGCCCTGCCTGGGCGCTGTACGCGCTTAACGGATTGTATTGTCTGTCTGGTCGATCTACTTGAGTTTATATATATATACATGTATGTATATATGAACTACAATGTATGTATATATGCATATATCTATATATTTATAGATACATCTATATGTATGTAATATATGTGTATCTACATATATAATGCATCCATACATCTATGTATATTTGTATATACTATATAGATCAGTTTATATATCTCTATATCTCTTTATAGGCCTATATCTATATATCTACATGTATAAATATATATATATCTAAATCCATCTATATATGCAAAGATTTATATATCTCAATATCGCTCTATATCTCTGTGTGTATATTTCTCTAGATATTAATATATAAAACTATATATGCCCATACATAGACAGCTATATATATGTATTAACGTACAGCTATACTCATATATAGCTATCCCTATTTATAAATCCAGGTGTAGAAAGAAGTGCAGAATTAAACATACATTGCTTCAGATCCAACTTGATTCGACACTGAAATTAGCGCAGTCACACGATCCCCAAAACTAGCCTGGTTCCCTGCTGAACACCTAGCTCGATGTCCTTGTTTAATCCTGGACCGCCACTATATCCGAGCCGATACGGCCTAACGTCACGTGACGCCGCGCGTGACGCTGCATGTGACGCTGCCTGACGGTCCCGCGCTGAGTGAGTGGGTGAGTGTGAGGGGTGGCGTGTCGCGGCGGACCCCTCCTGTGTGTTGTTGGTCGGGCTGTGTGGGAACGCGGGCTGGGGCCGGTGTCGCGTGACTGTTTGCCGCTATTGTCAACTTGATAACTAGGGGTGTCTGTGTGTCTGTATGTGTGTAGGAACATGTGTCTGTGTTGACGTTGGGCGGGTATGTGGCGGGTCTTTGATATTAATGGAATAGAGCTACTGCGTGCTAACATAAGACATTTATAAAATCAAATGTCAAACCTGTCACCATTTTGAGGTTTCCCTTAGAAGGATCATTATGCCACACGTGGGGGAGTTAAATATATGTTTGTTGGGGTTTTACATAATATGAACATCTAATGTCATATTAGGACAGGATATATACATATATACATATACATGGATATATATATATAATATATATACATATATATATATGAGTGTATGTGTGGGAGTGTAGATGCTTATACCACTTTACTGTTGACTACATCCTGGTATGCGGGTAATACAGTACCTATCTGCTAAAATACCTCAGGGAGTTTGACGCCCCTGCCTTGCAAAGTTATAAACCACTACCTCGTGGTATAGGTTCTTGATAGAACCAAAGGCTAAGGGAGCAAACCTTAACAGAAAACCAAGGGCGGCGATGAAGGGAACTCCCAACACCTCCCGTCCAGCTACTGCAGGGACAAATAGTTTGTGCCTGTCTTGACGTGTTCTTGCCGATGTGAGACCTCTATTTGCTCCCTGAGAGAGTGATGCTAGTAACTTGCAAAAGCTAGCAGCACTTCAACACTTTGCAAGCAGCTTTTATAAAATGCACAACCGCACATTTAAATTATGTGCACTTCTGATTGTTCGCAACACAGTGACTAAACAAACTGGTCATTGTTAGCTCTATATATCGGACAGAGCGGCACTAGACGATTTCCACCACCAACCTGCCCTCTGACGTCAGTGGCAAGAACTACTGATGTGGCGGGTAGCAGAGCTCAATGTGCATCATGCTCTGCGTACAATGTTTTATCAAGGATTTCTACCATCCATTCACCCTCTGGCGGCAGTGACAAAAACTAGTTGAATAGGTATTATAGAGGATTTCCACAGCCATCACCCTCTCTCTAATGGAAGTGGCAGGTGCTTTGGGTGGTGGCTCACGGCGCCACGTTCCGTGGCACAAATCTCTTTGTACAAATATCCCACACACTTCCATATATATCTCTGGATTGCGTCGTGACAGTGACAGTGACAGTGACAGTGGCAGTGACAGTGACAGTGACAGTGACAGTGACAGTGACAGACAGTCAGTCAGTTGCCCGGCACTTCTCGCGCAGAAACGCCGCCGTGTGCGATAAGGTTAGTCACACTGCCCGCGATTCTAGATGCGCAGAAAACCGCTGTGACGCCGTGACGTCAGGACGCGATAATCTCGCGTCGCTTTGAACATGAATACAATATGATCGTCTGGCATCATACTATCCAAGTGCCTTTGTGTGTGTGTAATAAAAGGCTACACACATACGTGTACACACAGAAAAAAAGAAGAGAAGTCCATCAAACAAAGCTAAGCCACCTCTTGGTCCTCCTCAGTCCGGCAACCAGTGGTCCACAACTGGTTTATCAAAGGGTGTGGTATGTGCTGTCCTGTCTGTGGGAATGTGAATATAAAAGATGCCTTGCTGCTTATTGGAATGAGTAGCCTATGTTGCGGCAACCAGGTTTCCTCCAGACAGTCATAATGACCGTATGTTTGATGTCCAATAGCCGATGATAAAAATCCATGTGCTCTAGAGGCATCGTTAAATAAAACAAGCTTTGTTGTTTCCTCAGGACGGGATCAACTATGGCAGGCCCCGTCTAGAGGTCTGTCGGTACGTGTTCTCACATGCGCATGGGCGTGAGTCAATTGTCAGTGTGGCCGCAGATACCTGACGACAGGGCCACCACGGGCTCCCCCACCTCTCCTCCAGTGGTGCCAGGTGTTGGTTGGTTAACCCAGCAGGGACACATCTGGAGGTGTGACCCATCTTGACGCTGTGTGATTAGCACAACCCAAAAAAAAACACACAAAAAACTCTCATAAATAAGCAATAACAACTGAAGTTAACAAGACGAAGTGGAACAATCAGTGATGCACAGACACAGGTCTGGTTAGCAGGAGACTCAGTTGAAGATATCACCTGGAAACAATGAGAGCATGTACGTTTTATGCTTATGGAGACGCTGCATTCTTCTGAGGTTTTACAATTAATTTCTTTTAAAGTTGAATTTAATAGTCAGGGGCCGTATGCAGGAGTCGGTGATAGCGAGGCAAAACGGTGCTTGGCCGGAATTCTCGTTTAGCGGGGAAAAATGGCATGCACGAGTCAGTGATAGGCCTAACACCAGAAGCTTAAACTAGGTTAAGGTAAACCAGAAATATAGCTAGTTTACAGCGGTCTTAATGTTAGGTTAGGCCCAAATCTATTCAATGCTATCATATTTAACAGAATTAAATATGCAATAAGTGAAATTTGATCAAATTAACCCTAAATTCGAAGCAATATTAACGCTGCCGCTGGATCAGCGGCGATATTAATATTTTCGAATCGACGAATGTAAAGTAAACAAATTGCCACCGCCGCAGCGATGTTGATATCCATACTGTCCAGCGTCAACTAAACATGGCCACCGCCGTCGCCGCCGCATCGGCGGTAATATATTTGGGCCAAATCTATTAAATGCTGTAATTTTTAACGTAATTACATACGCCATAAGTGCAATTTAATCAAATTAACCCTAAATTCGAACTGATATTAACCCCACCGCCTTCATAGTGTCTAATTGCCAAATGTAAAGTAAACAAATCACCGCTGCTGCCGCATCAACATCGCTTTCATCCGCCAGTATGGAAAGCAACGTCGATGCGGCGGCGGCAGCAATTTATTAGGCCCAAATCTATTCAATGCTCTCATATTTGACAGAATTAAATACGCAATAAGTGAAATTTCATGAAATTAACCCTAAATTCAAAGCAATATTAATGCTGCTGCGGAGTCGGCGGCGATATTAATATTGTCAAATGGAGGGATTTCCCAAATCTATAAATAACTTCATGTTTAGCTATAATGTAAGTGTTACGCACTCCTACATACCACTTGACACAGTTCCGGTGACAGGTGTAACACCAAACGCCGCTAACACTGACTCCTGCATACGGGCCCTGATGTAAACATCACATTTTCAAAACCAAAATAATTATCTAGGTTTCATTCTACATATCTAACTTAAATACTGATGCACTTATTAAACATTTTTCACCAGATCACAGGGAATACTGAGGGAATTTAATAGAATCTGGTACTGCAGAAGCCATGGTGTCAGACTTGTTGCATGCTTGCCAACATTAATTTACCATGTTTGCGCTTCAAATATCTCAAAAGTTAACTGAAGTAAGTAGCGATCAACTTAATATACTTATCCAAGAAAATGACAGAAACTCAAAATCATCGGACTATGCAACATTAATAAATTTGTTAATAAAGAAGACCTGTTATTTGTAAGTCGGAGGAAAAGCTATAGACCCTTGTTATCCCCCCACTACCCCCCGCCCCCCTCCCACACATGTACTCACACAACGCACCTCCCTCCCATACACACACCATCATACACAGATCCGGACGCGTCGTGAGTGGAGGGGGGAGTAAAGTCCTGTGTGTGTGTGGGGGGGGGGGGTATTACAACCAACTGCTGAATGCTGAATGCTGGGTCAACACTAGTGGCTGCATGAGGAATGAGGAGCCCCGGCTTCTATCAACACACCTAATGAGACCCATGCATAATGAACAAAGGCTCCGATAATTATAGTCTGGCTGCTGGACACACTAGCTAACAAGCACGGGAGGCTGATGTAGGAGGACTGGCCAAGCCAGCCGATATTACCAGCACCTGGACCTTAAAACTGCACAGGCTGAGAAAAGAATGACATTGTCTAAACCAGCAATTGATCCTATATAAACCAACCTTAGATATGGATGCATTTATTAAGAATTTGTTGCTGCATAGAAGGATATATTAATCAAATTTAATAGAACATGTTACTGCTAAAGCTTAAAATGTCAGAATTTTGACGTGCATGCCAAAAGTAAATATGCCATTTTCACGTAGAATATGTCCACCTTAAAGCATATTATATCTAATGAATAATTCAATTTAATGTAAGGTCGATTATAGCAAATATTTAATATATTTATTTGTAAAAAAAAAAAGATAAAAACTAAAAACTATTGGACTATTCAAATTTAAGTTATCAACTATGAGGATTGCCATGATATATATATATATATATATATATATATGTGAATCTATATCTATATATATGTGTGGCTATCTAGCGACCTACATCTTATCTTGTGAGTTGGTGTCGTACAGGCGTGTAAGAGATAACAGAAGGTAAATGTAGCCCTGAGTCCTTCATCTTTAACACGTATAAGACAGGTGCACACCTTAAAGCCGCATAATCTGATACATGTATTACATTTAATAAAGCAAACACCTTATTTAGATTTGAACCTACATATCCAACTTAGATTCTCGCGCACCTATTAATTATTTGCTGCTGCGTAGAAGGGCATACTTAAGTCAATTTAATCAAATCTTTGACTGTGGAAGCCTATGCTGTCAGAGTTTTACCGTGCTTGACTAAATTAATTTGGCAAGTCTCAAATACAAGGTTAGTCATTTTAAAGTGAATTTAAAATGAAAGTTACGTCAAAGTAAAGTAGGGCAGACGACAACGATCAACCTAATATACTTATCTCTACAAATTACAGAAACCTAAAACCATCCGACTATGCAGCTTAAAATAACATACGCCCCAGCACCACGCTGATATTGTGTGGGTGCTTGGTAATATTGAGAAACTTCTAGAGAACTGGCCCTCATGAAATAATAGACATACAAATAAGAGAGTCTCTTCTGCAAATGACATTGAAATGTGATATGTGCAACTGATCTCTTTCAGTATTAGAGGAATTGCTGAATTTTGACGGATCAATACGAAGCCAAACTTCTAGTTAAAACCAGGAGTACTGCCTGTATAAATCCCTGCGCAAGGTTGCTGAATGGTTAATGAGTACCGAATGATGCATATATTGGCGAGGGTTAACACATCAGGTAGAAAGTAGCCATGGACAAATTGGGGAGAAAGGAAGCCATAAGTGAAGAGAAATCTCAAGAGCCAAGGAATGCCTGATAGAGAGGTACAATGAAACCCTGATTAAATGAGCCATTACCGGTTTGATTTTCTTAGTTTTCTTTAAAAAAAGAGAGCTGATGCAGAGGAATTGGATAGGACGACGTGACCAGCGCCCGACACGACACGCTCACGACGCTGCACTGCGATGAGCTGCTGGTTGGTTCGCATTGCGAATAGTAATACAACAACGGAAAACAAGTGTCACCCAATTGAAAGTGCTGAAAGGAGAAGCTGTCAATACCGCCTTGCCAAACAACGAATAGACTTTATCTTGACATGCGCCACTGCAGGGCGCCAATAATGAGCGCCAGCTGCCAGGCATCAGACGCCAGGCACCAGGAATCAAGCGCCATGCAGGCACCAAGTGCCAGGCATCAGCTGTGAGATATCAAGTGCCAGAAAATAGGCGCCAGGCTACTGAAATCAAGTGACAGGTGCCAGGCGTCAGCAATCAGACACCAAGCATCAGGCGATAGGTGCCAGGCATCCGGAACCGAGGTGCCAGACTCTAGGAATCAGGTGCTAGGTGCCAGACGTCAAGAATCAGGCGCCAGGCGCCATGCATGAGGTGTCAGGAATCAGGCGCAAAGAATCAGGCACCAGGCGCCAGATGGCAGGCATCAGGAATCAGATGCCAGGCATGAAGCATTAGGAATCAGGCGCCAGATTTCAAGTATCATGCTCCAGGCGTCAGGTGTCAGACATCAGGCATTAGGTGTCAGCCATCAGGCGCCAGGCGTCAGACCTACACGATAGAGGCGTCAGTCAGACAGATACAATCCCCTCACACGTTCACACATGTTTCACATTGAGTGACTTCCAGGCAGTAGCTAGCTCCTTCCCAGGTTGGGGTTATGCAATGCAGGCGGGAGAGAGTGGGAGATTTCGGGGGGGTGGGGTTAGGGTGTAGGGTGCAGGGGTTGTGAGTGCACCCAACACCCCAGGTGGTACACAGGTATACCTACCTTACGGGAGCCTATGGTGAAGACCACCATGGCTTCACTGATCATCACGCCTACTGCTCCGGGAGGGCGGGCACAGGACAGCCACAACCGCAGTGGCTTGGACAACCCACCGTCACTTCTCACGTCGCCCCCCTTCCTCACCTCCCCCCTCACACACAAACAATACACCGAGGTAGCAGCTACTGGAGCCGCTATTGGAGCAGCGTCCTCAAGGCTCCTCCAGCAGTCCCGGCTAGGTGGCAGGGCATGGCTACGGCTCCTCCACGGTCTCCCGAGCCGGCCCCGGGAGGAAGGCGGGAAGGCAGGAAAGAGGGAAGGTGTGTGCGGGGCTTATGAGGGTAACCCCACACGGTGTGTGAGGGGACGGCAAGGGGCTATGTCCTCCTGGGCTTTAAATAATAGTGTCCTTCTACTCCTCATCATACTCCTGGGGTCAACTCTTCCATGGTGGCGGTGGGTACTGGTCGCCCACGGGTGTGGGAGGAGGCCGGGCGGGCGGGTGCATCAGGGAGACGCCTGTACGGGGCCTTGCTGTCAAATGGCCATGGTGGCCTGCCGCCTGTCTCCAGCATTGCCTCGTTCCTCTGCTGCTGCTGGTTCTCCTGCTGCTGCTGTTTCCTCCTGCTGCTTCTGTTGCTCCTCCTGCTCCTGCTGTTTCCTCCTGCTGCTGCTGTTGCTCCTGCTGTGCTGTTGTTTCCTCCTGCTGCTGCTGCTGTTGCTCCTGCTGCTCCTGCTGGTTATTGCTGGGCTGCTGTTGTTTACCTGGAGACGTTAACTCGCACCACCTGATGCTCACAGCTGTGTCAACGTAGCGCACAGCGCCGCCTGGTGGGTGGATGGGTAAGACTGCAAGGTTGTCGATGGCATTTGACGGCCTGGAGAAAAGCTGGCCTTGCCTTCTTGTCCATCATCTCATCAAATCCTATGTGCCTCTACAAATCTCCACCAATACATGTGCGCGTGAACACATAAGCAAAGGTAGATAACTACCAACAAATACACATAGAGACAATATAGAGAAAAACAGGCAGTGCTGTGAAACACTGCAGACTAAATAATATTGGCATAATAAATTATGCATCACATACCTTCAATATGAATGGTCACACGTGTATATGCAATTGTGGTTCACAATTATATAATAATTGTGTGTAAAAATTATATATACATATATGAGTAAAAAGACGAGATGTAATAGAGATGGAGAGAACCCGTGGTGACACCACCGGTCACGAGTGTGAGGTCAAGTAGGCAGAACATAGAATAATCGGTTCAATATATCTTCCACAAATCATCCTTCCATACCTTTATACTCGCATACTACGTTATACATCACATATATAAATGTGATGAATCATCAAATCCGGTATAATCTAGCATTTTGGACAAAATGAATTATTTATATATTCATATTCCATGGGAAATGGGCTCCATTTGGATACCATTCCCATCTCTCCCACGTTCCAATGGCCGAATAAGTTGAGCATCCGCCTCCCGTTTTGGTGGGCCATAGAATTCGAAGCCCCAGGTTCGAAACCTGACCGTTTCAAATCAAAAGAAACATGAAAGGATCTCCCGACTAAACATTGTGAATATTCCTGAAATTAAATGACTGCAGATCATGTAGCAATGAATCCTCATTATATTATATCAATAAATCCATAGTATATGACAATATGCGCGGCCGTAGTTAGGGTTTGGGCCGGTGGTGGCGCCACCAGTCCCAGGATGGAAGGAACGGAGCAAATACCTTACGAGTAGTAATTGGTAATGAATGAATAATAGTGGATGATAATGGACAATAATAATAATAATAAATTCCCTTCTGCACCTTTATACTCGCATAATGCTTATACATCTACAACATCAACAATTCTGAATATAAACAATAATGATGTGATTGACACAAATAATGCCAGTAATACGCATGTGAATTGATTTGACAGAAAGCCTCAGCTGTTGTTGTAAAACTGCAGAGGGTGCTCATGTTGGCAATGCCTGCCCCTCCCACTGCCTTCTCCTCAGCCCCAAACCCCACACC
The DNA here is from genome assembly GCA_030323885.1 of Branchipolynoe longqiensis. NCBI lineage: Eukaryota > Metazoa > Annelida > Polychaeta > Phyllodocida > Polynoidae > Branchipolynoe > Branchipolynoe longqiensis. Next base: position 53,087,935 of record CM059188.1, on the reverse strand, counting down.
TTCCCTTGTTACTTCACGGAGCCGTGCCTCCTTCTCACCCCCCCCCCCCCCCACAACACACACACCCTCCATTGTTATTTCATGGAGCCCTGAGCTAATTGGTGGTAATGCTTGCATTGAGTTTGATTCGCGCCGGAGGAGGACCCCCCCCCCCCACTGCCCCCTCCCTCCCTTCTGTCCTCTCCCTCCTGGGTTACGGAACCCCCCCCCCCCCCCCCCCCCTACTCTGCCCTTATAACCACGCCTGCCACTGCCTCCAGCCACTCCGACTCCTGCCCTGCTCCAGTAGCTTCACTTTTTATTTTGGCTTACTCCTACGAAATCCAACATGGCGCCGCAGCGCCAGGAGAATGCCAGACACCACCGTCCCGGACTCCGCCTCTGCGATGTCTTCCTCCTCGCGCTGCCCATCAGAGGCCGCCCAGTGGATCACCTCTGCCGAGGTGACAATGGACACAACCGCCCGCTCCATGGAGCGCCTCGCCGGGATCGTGGAGGCGATGGCCATCACCCATGCCGCCGCCCAACCGACTCCGGCCGCTGCGCAGCACACCCCCCCCCCCCCCCCCCTCACACTCATCACACCGCTCACACTCATCACATCACTCACACTCCACAGACTCATCACACTCCACAGACCCATCACATCTTTCACACTACTCACACCCGAACACACCCTCACACTCAATAGACCCCTCCCACTCATCACACCCTTTCACACCCCTCACACCCCCTCATACCCTTCACACACCCTCACACACCCTCACACACCCTCACACAAGTCACACCTCCACACACACACTCAAACCTCTCACACTCTACAGACCCCTCACACTCATCACACCCTCTAACACCCCGCACACCCACTCACACACGTCACACCCCCACACACCTCTCACACTCCACAGATCCATCACACCCCTACCACCCCCACCTACCCCTCACACCCCTCGCACCCCACACACTCTTCACCCTATTCAAAACCATTGCCACAACTCATCCCTCACACGCCTCACCCATCATAAATCCCTCACACCCCACATATCCCTCACCCCCCACACATCCCTCACAGCCCCACACATCCCTTACACCCCCATACATGTCTCACACCCTCACACATCTCTCAACCCCCCACACATCCCTCACACCCCCACACATCCCTCACCCCCACACATCTCTCAACCCCCCACACATCCCTCACACCCACACACATCCCTCACACTCCACTTATCCCATACACCCCCACACATCCCTCACGCCCCACACATCCCTCACCCCCCACACATCCCTCACCCCCCAACACATCCCTCACACCCCATGCCACATCCCATCACACACCCCCACACATCCCTTACACCCGCAGACATTCCTCACACACCCTCACCAACATCCATCACACACCCCCACACATCCCTCACACCCCACATATCCCTCACCCCCCCCCACACACACACATCCCTCACACCCTCACACATCCATCACCCCCACACATCCCTCACACCCACACATCTATCACCCCCACACATCCCTGACACCCACACCTCCCTGACACCCACACATCCCTCACACCCCACACCTCCCTCACACCCCACACATCCCTCACACCCCCACACCTCCCTCACACCCCCACACCCCCTCACAGCCCCACACATTCCTCACAGCCCCACACATCCCTCACACACCCAAACATCCCTCACACTCATCACACCCCTCACACTCCTCACTACCTCATACCGTTCCCACAACTCATCCCTCACACGTCTCACCCATCTCACATCCCTCACATCCCTCACATCCCTCATATCCTCACACCTCCTCTACGTTTCCCGCCCCTTCCACCCCTCTCGCTCTTCACACCCTTCAGACGCGTTGGCTATGTTTTGCGAGTTAGATTTTGCTCTCAGTTGACTGACGTTTGACCTCTTCAAAATTGAACCAACTATGGTTCTTGATTTCCCTTGACACATATCTGACCTTTTCGGGTGATCCCGTTGATTATATTGGCTACAGCAAATGCATTGTAGCTAACCTCTATCCATGTATCTGTTGCGTTATGCACCATTTACATACCAAAACACACATATGGAATATTAGTACTTACAAGTTTTGAAGACAGCGTGATACATTTTCTATTATTCAATTAATTAGAGTAAATATTAATGAAAGATTGCATACGTCAGCACTGGTTACAGTAAACTATATATTCTTCAGCAATGCGTACAGTGGACTATAAATAAATAAATAAATATATATATATATATATATATATATATATACACACATCAGCTTTATAGTGTTGCCTCAATGTTAGAATATGCTGCTAGCAGTCTAAAGTGACATCCGATTCAGTCAACTATATTATCCCGAAAATGATGAATCACTAAGCTTTTCCCTTAACCTAGTGTTACCGAGCGCCAGGGTATCGACAAGAACCAAGTCTTTGGTATCAATTAACTGCGGATTGAACCCATAACCTCACTTTAGCAGTCCTCGAGTAAAATGGCCACCTTAAGTCAAAATAGCAAGCCTTTATTATTACCGGGTTGGTATCTGACGATGATGGGGTTCGCATAGATTTCATGAATGCACACTCTAGTTGGCCATACATCCGGTCACGTGCTTTTAGCGGGTCACGTGACTTTATCGAGTGTGTGATTGGCGATTTACCACCACCTTGGCTTCGTCGAGAAAAGTACAAATTTCCAATATGTATTCCTTGTATGGATATTCCTCTATTTTAACCAATTTATTCAGATCCAAGAAGTTAAAGGGATCCAGTATAGGCCGCTGGAACTGGATCTGTACCCGAACAAATGCTCTCCAACCAGGCTCTTTCAGTTTATGTAACTGAATACTTATGTAGAGATCAGTGTAATGTACACGACAACTCCACAATGGCCAATATCCAAGTGCTTTATTATTGCTTTTCGGGAGAAACTTCTGTATGTCACGTCATGAGGGAATCCCACCTATGATGTCATTCATACATCACATACCCCAGCACTCTCCCTCCACATATTCAGTTGCATAAATGGAAAAACTACGCAGAGATATGCGTGGAGAGAATTTGTCGGAGTACAACTCCAGTCCTAGCAGCCTTCACATGATCCATTTTTATATTGAGCTTACTACTACTACTAGGCACAAACATAGGTTCTCCGAGCAACTGGGTATTGGGTAGGAGCAACACGTACCTCATGAAGGTTAAAGGTGCAGTAACATGACTAACACAACGTTACCTATTCACAATGCCTCATCCCAACTTACCCCTCATTGATCTCAAACACAACATCAGATTGGTGTAAATCTTCCACTTCACACATTTTCAACACGCAAGAATGACAAGAGTTTTTGTTTCCCCCCCGACCCCCATAACAAGAAATCTATGCTCACATGTCCACCCACCGACGCCCTGAATATTGTACTTCCCGAACCAGCACCAAGAAACCCCCATTCAGGTCACAATCCATACGCTCACCTCGCAACCAGTTAACCAAAGATAATCCCCCCCCCCCCCCCCTTTCCCTGAACCGCTAGGAGCTAATAGTTTGTTCGTTGGTGGTTTATGCCCTAACAACATCTAAGGTCATATCAGAATGGGTACTGATTTGTGACAGTGTGCACTCATGGCAACTTTATAGTGCTGCAACAATGGGAGACTAGACCGCCATCACCATGACCAGATATCCCACACAGTCACATTATCCGAATACTGCACTAACCAGTCCTTAGTTGGTTGGTTGTTGGGGTTTTACTTCCTGGCAACATCTAAAGTCATATAAGAATTGGTACCGACTTTTGACAGTGTGCACTCATGGTGACTTTATAGTGTTTCCCCACACCATGACCCAATGTCCACCACACAGTGGCTTTATCCTGATACTGTGCGAACCCGTCCTTATCCTAGCCTATTATTAATGCCGAACACCAGGCTCAGTAGCGAACGACAATATCAATGTTATAATATAAGACATTGATTTGACTCGGATGAGGTTTCAAACTCCTGACTGTCCGCACGGGACGCCGACACGCCCGGTCTTACAGTGGTGAAATAGACTCTTGCCCTCCGCAATCCGCAGGATCAAATAGGACGATTACTCATAGTTAGTAGATATATCTTTAAACTATATATTCTTTGGAGTTAGTTAGTATCTAATGCTAGGTACACACCTATCGTTTACGATTCGCGCACTAAAATTCGCGACCCGACCCGACCCGCTTAAAACTGAAAACGGGCCGATTCATTTTTCGAATCACGAATCGCAATCGTAAGGAAGCGCTTTTAGCCCTAAAAAGTCGCGAATCGCAATCGGTAGGTGTGCTAGGGGAGTGCACACCTCACGACTTTTGGGCAGTTTTAGATCGTATACGGTAGGTGGGTGCGGAAAAACGGTAGGTGTGTACCTAGCATAAGCAAGGGTAAGCCGCTCTGTGGTCGAGCAGTATTCGGGTCAAACGGTCTTAATTCACCGCTTCAGCTGTTAGAGATGTAGAACAAGAAATTTGTATGTTTGAGTGTTGTTGTTTTATGTCCTAGCAACATCTAAGGTCATATCAGGACGGGTACCGACTTGTGACAGTGTGCACTCATTGCAACTTTATAGTGGTGCCCCACTGGGAGACCAGGCCACCAGCACCATGACCTGATATCCCACTCAGTCACATTATCCTAACACTGAGACAACAAGTCCTTGCCCTATCCTAATAATGCCGAGAGCCTGGCTAGGATGCAACAAGTATCAATTTCCCATCCACATTTGACAAACAACTATTATAATTCAATGACTCGAGACCCACTACCACTATTCGAGACCCATTACCACCACTGAATAACTACATCTTCAGCCAGCAATGCACACAATATAAACCACTATACATGCATAACATGGCACTATTAAAATACTAACCATTATTAAAACCAAATCTAACTGATATACAAACACAGCATATGATTTAACCACTAGTGTAAATTACCACACCCTCTATATTGATGCATATACCTTGCACTATATTGAGTACCTATATTGTACACTATACAGCATAGGCTGCTCCCCCACTTTCTTTTTATGTTCAGAATGGGTTGTGCTGCACACAATGCAACACACTCCACTTCCACTATGTACAGATCAAATGCGATCACTCCAACGGCTGGAAGACCAGTGCCCCGGCACTGACAAAATATCTATTCAGACGAATAAAATATTTACCCCCCCCAAACATTTTTTTTAGTTTGACTCGACCAGGGTTCAAACTCACGATCCCACGATCTACCAACACGGGAGACGGACGCTCTAACTCATTCGGCCATCCCGTCTGGCCAGAACAAGAAATACTTACACAGCCGAATAAGGTTTCACTATAAAATAGAAGTCACACATGTTTATAATTATGAGTCAGTGACCATTGAAGTGGTCTTATATAGAAACGCCGCTGATTCGCCTCAGGAACGCAGCCCACAGTGAATTTGAAGCCCTTTAACATTTTCACGTGGAACCTCTAATTGCCATCTGTCCCCTGCATATGTTATATGTGGTGTTTTAGGGTGTTTTTTTCTGGAAATAAAAGGAACATGGTTCATATTGTGGGGTTTGAACCCTATGTTCGAACCGTGGCAGAGTCAAACCAATGACGTAAAATTGGTATTTCCCGCTACCCAACCTAGCATTCAGCAGTAGGGCCTACTAATAGTAATGCTGAATGCATACTAATACTAGGATAATGCTGAATGCATACTATTACTAGGATAAGGCAAGGAGCAGTGGAATGAGGAAGACCAATTATCCGAGATTGAAATTTCCCCTGATTAAAGCTGCATAGTCCGATGGAGCATCACATTTTCAAAACCAAAACAATTATCTAGAATTAATTCTATGTATCTAACTTAGATTCTGATGTATTTTTTAAGCATTTGTTGCCACATCGAAGGGATTGATGATGATGCAATTTAGTACAACCCACTACTGCTAAGCCTATGGTATCCAATTTTTGGTGTACTTGCCAAAACTAATTTGACATGTTTGTACTTCAAATATCTCAAAACTTAGCCATTTAAAATAAAAGATACTTCAAGCTAAAGTAATGTAGATTATAACAATCAATTTAATATATTTATCTCAGAAAAATGACAGAAATTCAAAACCATCGGACTATGCAACTTTAATCAACTAATGTACACCCCCCCCCCCGCCCGAAAAAAAATGTAGGAAATACGACAGCCAAAATCACATATGGTATAAGATATTCACAAAGTTGCCGACTAGATGGGATGATCGAATGAGTTGAGCATCAGTCTCCTGTTTTGGTAGAACCCATGGTTTCGAACCCTGGTCGAGTCAAACCAATGACTTAAAAATTGATACTTGTCACATCCTAGCAAGGCACTCGGCATTATTAGGATATGGCAAGGACTGGTTGGCCCAGTGTCAGGATAATGTGACTGAGTGGGATAACAGGTCATGGTTCAGGCCGCCTAGTCTCCCAGAGGGGCAGCACTATAAAATCGCCATGAGTGTGCACTGTCATAATTCGGTACCCATCCTGATATGACCTTAGATATTGCCAGGACGGAAAACTCCAGCAACCAACCAACCAACCAACCAACCAACACAAGAAGGCCCGTCTTGATTATGACCTTAGTTGTTGCCAGGACGCAAACCCCAACAAAAATCCAAATCAAAGGGGGCAGTTTCAAATCAAGACCTGCTGAAATGAGGCTTCGGAAGACTTGGCTCCTGATTCAGCGCAGGATCAGACCATCAGGGTGCCCGCGTTCCATTCCAGAATCCAAAACAAAAAGTCGCCATGTTCCGAAGAAGCACTTGCTTGCCCAAGCGAAATGTCTCCCGATAGCTGAGTTGGTGACTTTGCCTCCAGGTGGCAGCACCAGGTGGCAGCATTCGTCGGCCAACGAAACGGACTGATCTGTCCGAGGGCAAAGCAGGTTCTGTCTCCATAGTCAGTGTGTCCCATCATCGACGAGACAATTTGAACGAAACAAAAGAGTTGATGATTTGATTTTTTTGTATACACATGGCGTAGGTTGGCCAGTGAGAGGGTACACTGAAGACATGTACTACTCTATCTCATGCAGTTGTGTGTGTGGAGTGATTTTTTTTATTTTTGTTGTTGTTGTTGTAAATATAGTTTATTCATTGAATACAGTCTTTTGTCAGCGCCGTGGCACTGGTCTTCCAGCCACGTGACAATACAGTAATTTGAAGTGGCCTTTGGCTGATTAGCAAAGCTTGTACTACAGTACAATCCCGTTAAACCAAGCTCGGTTAAACCAAACGATCGGTTAATCCAAACTTTTTTCGGCGGCCCGGCAAAATGCTACCATTTATCATATGAAAAAGTTGGTTAAACCAAAGTCGGTTAATCCAAATTATCGGTTAATCCAAACAAAATTATCAGATCCCAGGCCACTCCGGTATGGTTAAACCAAACTTTCACGTGGTTATACGGTCATCTGAGACTTTTTTTATATGATAAATGGTAGTATTTTGCCGGGCCGCCAAAAATAGTTTGGATTAACCAATTGTCTCATTTAACTGAGCTTGGTTTAATGGGGTTATACTGTATATAGATAACAAACAATAATCAGTGTCCAGATACATTGTATATTACATGTGAAATACAAACTTACTCAAAGTCAAAGTCAAAGCCACAGCTCGGTTAAATCAATGATCGGTTAATGCAAACAAATTTCTAGGGTCCCTTCAAGTTTGGTTTAAGGGGGTTATACTGTATATAGAATAGCAGACTCTGATTTCAGGCTTAGCCGTTCACATTAAGATATTTGAAGTGAAGGCATGCCATTTTAATATTGGCATGCACAACGAAATGCCGGACATAATAGGCTTCAGCAGTAACATGTTTGACTCAATTGAATTAATATTATTTATATGCAGCAATGCATGTTTAATGAGTGCATCAGTATCTAATCTGGGACATAGAAGCTCAAATCTACATTTTGGTTTTGGTTTTAAAATGTTATGATTTCATCGGATTAGGCAGTTTAATGTATATCTTTAATATCCGCTATTTATTTACGACCACTTAAGCTACGATAATAAAACTTATATTATGCTACTACAATGCTACTTATATTATATATATATATCTATATATATATATATCTATCTCCGAATACAAATGTAGCATTTAACACATTTATACCACATTCGTTTATTAAGCACCATTCATCACAGTTAAGCACATGACATTTACATTGTGGACAATTGGTATTCCACATTCAATGCCCTATCCTAATAATGCCGAGTGCCAGGATAGATCATGACAAGTAACAACTGTTTAAGCCATTGGTTTGACTCAGCTGCATTCGAACCCCACTTATTAAAATCGTACGACCTGCTCACCCCATTAGGCCATCCCTTCTATAATATATTAATATGATATTACTAATAATATTAAATAAATTGTTATTTTCCAACTTGCATTAAAGTTGCATAGTCCGATGGTTTTGGATTTCTGAAATTGTTCTGAGATAAATATTTTAGATTGATCATTACTGACTTTACTTTAGTGTGAACTAACTTTTATTTTAAATGGTAAACCTTTGAGATATTTGAAGTGCAAACATGTAAAATTAGTTTTGGCAATCTTGCCAAAACTCTGACACCATAGACTTCTGCAGTAACAGGTTCTATTAAATTGACTCAGTGTTCCCTTCTATGCAGAAACAAATGTTTAATAAATGTACCAGTATCAAGTTAGATATGTAGAATCAGATCTAGATAATTGTTTTGGTTTTGAAAATGTGATACTTCATCGAAATATGCAGCTTTAAGAGCAGTGGCAATGCTTCTCTGCAGGCTAGACCCCCCCCCCCCCCCCCCCCTTTACGCATAGCAGCAGCACAGGCAGCCTCCATTGCAAGGCTGCATTACTGTAAGTGGCGCCCTCTGCCGTGAAAACATGACGGCAGATGGCGCCCCCTGTGGGGTAATAGCAGCATACACTGAACGTCTGCGCCGTTTTGTCGTCATCTGTGACAAGCCGGGATAACTGACTTGTGTGGAGTGAATACTGAGAGGGTAACTGAGAAGAAAAGGTGATCTTAGTAATGTTCACACATTTCAAAAAGAGATTTATTCACACTTTCTATTACCTACCACCCTTCCGTCACAGTTGCTCATACCAAGCTCTCCATAATTAGTCAGATTCCTTCCCTCCATTATCCCCAATCTTCCAGTACTTTCTCCTAAGTCCCCAACCATTGTTCTGTAGATGGTAGTACAGTCACATCTTAGGTAAAATGCCATATGTATGTGTATATATATACATACACACATATATATATACATATGTATATTATCTGCATCCATAGGTAGGCATGAGTAGGTAATACCCCTGTCACACTATGATATAACAGGCCAGCGGCAATGTAAAAATCACTTACAAGATACATTGAAATACATCAAAATTCTTGGCGTTTCAGGGCCAAATTGGACGTCAGTGCAACATAGTGGACGTAAGCGAAACGCATCTCAATGAGTTAGAAAGTCAACAACAAAAATGGCCCAACGTACAGGTAATGAGCCTCAAGTCCACATGGCGTCAGCCTACTGAAACCATAGCATCGGCATAGTGTAGGACTTGCATAATTAAGCCCACCCTAACATAGCTATGTGTGACTCTGACGTAATTCATAATGTAAGCTGACGTCAGGCCCACGAGTTAGCAGCGTCAGTCTCATGACAGTCCAGCATGCTCAGTGTAAGGACAGTGAGTGCTCAACATGCTCGACATGAGCGTAACGGAGGCCTTTATATACTTGAAGGCAAAAACGTTCACACCACATTCAGACCATGTTCACACCACATTTGCTTATGTTCGAAGAACGTCGGCACGCTCTCCATATGTTAGGCGCGTGCCAGCTGTTCGTTAACTATGTCAAATATGTCAAGACACATTGGACTTATGTTAGACTAACGTTAGACACACGTCAGAGACACGTTAGATCTACGTCGAGATACGTTACCACCACGTTGCAACGCGCCGGCTGCACGTTCCTCCAGGCTCTCCGTCAGTCTACCATAAGTCAACGTAGCTCAACATACACTGACCTAGATCTAATGAACATCTAATGTATCTCGACATAAGCCTAATGTGAGCGCAACATAAGCCCAACATAAGCCAACGTAATGGCCTTATGTCGAGCTATGTCAAATGTTTTGGGTATGTCCAAAACCTTGACATGTATCACCTTATCTCGACATAACTCAACGTAACTCGATGTAACTCGACGTATCTCAACACATCTTGACATAGGCTTAAAAAGTGAGTAACATATCTGAACGTAATGGCCAAATTTCACCTATGTCGGCTTACGCTACCGCGTTACCTCGTAGTGTGACAGGGGTATTAATGAATTCAGATCGACCTAGATGTCCTTCGTCGAATGGCTTCTATTCCGGTTCTTGACAGGATGTTCTTATTTCTTTGCAACACCTCCCACGACACTGGTTCCATGACCTCAATGCTGGACATGCTCAACGCTGCATGGTCCAGGACCTTCCCCACGTGAATGACTTACAAAATTGCTACTTGTCACTAGCTAGCCTGGCGCTCGGCATTATCAGGATAAGGCAAGGAATAGTTGGCTCAGTGTCAGGAAAATGTGACTGACTGGGATATCGGGTGATGATGCTGGTGGCCTGGTCTCCCAGTGTGACATCACTATAAGGTGCACACTGTCACAAATCGGTACCTGTCCTGATATGACATTGGATGTTTCCAGGACGTAAAACCCCAACAACCAACCAATCTTCCCCGTGTAAGTACTGTATGTGCGCTACCTGGATATTGGGTATTTGTAATTTACTCATGATCACAAGGACATGACTATAATCAGTTGCCTTAGCCTCCCCAGGTGAAATGCCGCATTCACAGATAAGAATGGGTAGGGTGACTGCATCAGGAAGTCCAGATAGCCTGATGGTTACGACGCTCATCCCAGTATGGCAGCAATGTGTGGTTGAATCCCGCTCTAGACACCAATGGTAGGGTTTGTTTTCCATATCCGAATCAAAGCATACTGTTCCCAATACAGTATCAATTAAAGTCAAGAGAGTCCATATTGTCTCGGATGATGACTCAGCATTTTCCAGCAAAAGCAAAACAAATACTATCCTGTCCACTGGATGGCATGACTAAGTGGACGTGGAGAGTCGGAGGTCGTGGGTTCAAACCCCGACCGACCTCCGCCCTGATATGACCTTAAATGTTGCCAGGACGTAAAACTCGAACAACCTAACAACCAAACCCCGACCGAATCAAGCAGAACATGGACATAATTGATATCAGCTAATCCTATCTTACCTGGCGCTTAGAATCTAGGGCAAATACTGGCGGACTCATCGCTAAGATTATTCAAAACCTCAGTTGGGATATTGCGTCATGATGCCGGCAGTCCTTTATCCCACCGCGCCTGCACTGCCACCTCTAGTGATTTCCACCAACCCCAGGGCAAGCAGGTGCACATTGTCGATTTATATCCACATAACAAATTACACAACACGTACCATGGTGTATATACCATGAGATTACTCAATTTCTGCCTTAGATATATTCCAGGAGGAGTAGATAATGATGGTGAGCGGGGAGGACAGGTAACTGATTGACACTTCGACCATTGCCTTGCCCAGTACTATTCTGAGCCATACACAGTTCCTGTAATTGCATTGTCTCCCCGGTGATTATTTCCAGAGAAGAAAGACATGTACACAGTTGGATATATATATATATATATATATATACGTATATATATACGTATATATATATATGTATATATAAATCCCTGGCGTGAGTGAACAGTTGGGCGTGCAATTAGGGACGAATAGGGGTGGTGGTGGCAGCACCGGTAGCATAGTGTGGGAGTCTGCAGGTATCAGCAGCAAATATACAGTAATAATGAGAATATAATAATATAATTCCCTTCCGCGCCTTTATACTCGCATAATACTTATACATCACATATATATGAGTTGTTCACTATCACTGGGTGCGGAGGCCAAATTGATAGAGCGACGGGTTCCCATGGGGAAGATCGGGAGTCCAAATCCCACTGAAGTCAAACCACAATGACTTATAAAATTGATACTTGCGCTACCTTGTCTGGTGCTCGGCATTAATAGGATAGGGCAAGGATTGGTTAGTTCAGTATCAGAAAAATGGGACAGAGTCGGATATTGGATCCTGGTGCCGGCGGCACTATAAAGACACCATGAGAGTGTACCGTCACAAGCCAATACCTATCCTGATATGACTAGCTGTTTCTACAATGTATGTAAAAACCCCATCAATATCTCCATGTTTCTACAATGTGCAATGCTTCTACATGTTCAATGTACAATGTTTCTACATGTTTCTACAATGTATGTAAAAATCCCATCACTTTCTCCATGTTTCTACAATGTGCAATGCTTCTACATGTTCAATGTACAATGTTTCTACAGATTTCTACAATGTACATGAAACCCATGACTTTCTCCGTGTTTCTACAATGTGCAATGATTCTACGCGTTCAATGCACAATGTTTCTACATGTTTCTACAATGTACGTAAAACCCCATCACTTTCTCCATGTTTCTACAATGTGCAATACTTCTATGTGTTCAATGTACAATGTTTCTACAGATTTCTACAATGTACGTGAAACCCATCACTTTCTCCATGTTTTCTACAATGTGCAATGCTTCTATGTGTTCAATGTACAATGTTTCTACATGTTTCTACAATGGACGTAAAACCCCATCACTTTCTCCATGTTTCTACAATGTGCAATGCTTCTACGTGTTCAATGTGCAATACTTCTACCTGTTCAATGAACAATATTTCTACAGATTTCTACAATGTACGTGAAACCCATCACTTTCTCCGTGTTTCTACAATGTGCAATGCTTCTACGTGTTCAATATACAATGTTTCTACAGATTTCTACAATGTACGTGAAACCCATCACTTTCTCCGTGTTTCTACAATGTGCAATGCTTCTACATGTTCAATGTACAATGCTTCTACATGTTTCTACAATGTATGTAAAACCACATCACTTTCTCCGTGTTTCTCCAATGTGCAATACTTCTACTTGTTCAATGTACAATGTTTCTACAGATTTCTACAATGTACGTGAAACCCATCACTTTCTCCATGTTTCTACAATGTGCAATGCTTCTACATGTTCAATGTACAATGTTTCTACATGTTTCTACAATGTACGTAAAACCACATCACTTTCTCCATGTTTCTACAATGTGCAATGCTTCTACATGTTCAATGTACAATGTTTCTACAGATTTCTACAATGTACGTGAAACCCATCACTTTCTCCGTGTTTCTACAATGTGCAATGCTTCTACGTGTTCAATATACAATGTTTCTACAGATTTCTACAATGTACGTGAAACCCATCACTTTCTCCGTGTTTTCTACAATGTGCAATGCTTCTACATGTTCAATGTACAATGCTTCTACATGTTTCTACAATGTATGTAAAACCACATCACTTTCTCCGTGTTTCTCCAATGTGCAATACTTCTACTTGTTCAATGTACAATGTTTCTACAGATTTCTACAATGTACGTGAAACCCATCACTTTCTCCATGTTTCTACAATGTGCAATGCTTCTACATGTTCAATGTACAATGTTTCTACATGTTTCTACAATGTACGTAAAACCACATCACTTTCTCCATGTTTCTACAATGTGCAATGCTTCTACATGTTCAATGTACAATGTTTCTACATGTTTCTACAATGTACGTAAAACCCCATCACTTTCTCCATGTTTCTACAATGTGCAATACTTCTACGTGTTCAATGTACAATGTTTCTACAGATTTCTACAATGTATGTGAAACCCCAACAACAAACTATAACTGTACAGGTAGGCTCCCGGTGGACAGGTTCTGTTTGGAACTTTTTTAGCGATGCTCAATTTGGGAACGCTGGCGTCGCTAATTAATAACAAATGACTTCAGGTCGACCAACAGTGTGACCTCATCTGTTCACTAGCACCAAGGAGGCTAATGGGTAACAGGAGAGCAAGCGTGGGTTGCTAGCCTTGATAGGTGGGTGGAGTTGGGAGCTTATATTTTCATGTGTCAGGTGAGAACCATGCTATAACAACTCACCCTTTTTTCTTGTTTCTGTAATGATTTTTCTTTTTTGTTTGTACATTACTTGTTTAAGCAGGGGAAATTTCAGTCGCAGATGACTGGTCTTCCTCATTCCACTGCTCCTTGCCCTATCCTAGTAATGCTGAGTGCCTGGCTAGGAAGCGACAAGTATCAATTTTTAAGTCCTTGGTTTGACTCGACCAGGATTAGAACCCACGATCCCATGATCTACCAACACGTGAGACGGATGCTCTTACTCATTCGGCCATCCTGTCTGGTTAACCCTGCTTATAACGGATAAGTGTGTTAACAGTTGTTTTCACTGCTGGACAGCACTAGTCCAATTAGATTCAAATCTTTAAAATTTTATTTTATTGATAATAATACGCTCTGGTCAGGCGTATTGCTGCATAAACTGTATCATACTTTAAAAAGTTGATCGTGTATTCCGTACACAAATATTTAATTAATAAAATAATCCTATTCGCGAAAGATTTACCCGTATTGCACTTATAATGGTTATTTCGTCTTCAATCCAGTCGCTATAGACTAATCGGTTCAGCACCTTTAGCCGAGTACAACGTGCCTATTTTTAGTAGTTATTTGACGTCAGTCATTGAAGGGAAAAGTGGCACTAGGTAGGCATAGTCAAAGGGCATCAAATGTTGCATTAGTGATTGTGGGGTTTCATCTACTTTCCGTACTGACTAGCGTTGCAGTGAACTGGTTGTTTATGTAGTAAATCTCTAGAATATAAGTAGTCCAATGGATCTATAAATAAATCATTTCTATTTAATAAATAAAGCCTGTCTAAAGCTGTATTCATACGGGCGAGTTAAAACGCCTCACGCAAAACTACTTGCGTAGTTCGACTCAGATTTGCCGTGTGAATGCACGGCTGAGGCGTTTTAGGGCTGAATCGATTCATATAAATCGTTTAATGTAAAATGCTTCGCTAGGTAGTCTACAGGAACCGATCTATGCTGAAACGTTTTATTTATGACATCACACGCATGCGCAGTCGAGGGAAACGTGACAGTCGAGACCTGAGTGTGTTGACTTTCCGATAAATTTGCTTTATGAACCTGCTAGCTGTGCACATATATTTTTTTCATGATTTATTTTTAGGGTTTCACTGCCCAGCAGAAGTTTTGACTGTTCCAAACCAATACGATTCAGTCCATACATATCTAGGTCGAACCCACACTCTCTCGGCCGACGTCGACAAACCCAAAGTGGCGCTGGTTAGTCTGGACTTGCTCATGCGCAGATATCCACTTCCGCCTTCAACCGATTCAAAGCACTGCCTGTGTGAATGCGACACACTTTGAAACTCAGCCCGTGTGAATGCGCGCACATATAAATCGCCTTCTTTAGATCGCTTTAGATTTTGCCCGTGTGAATACAGCTTACAACTATGCAGGTCCTCGCTAATGTAACGGGTGAGGAGGGTCATTAGGGCTAAATGACATTAACAGCGACTAGACGGGATGGCCGAATGAGTTAGAGCGTCCGTCTCCTGTGTTGGTAGGCTATGGGATCGTGGATTCGAACCATGGTCGAGTCAAACCGATGACTTAAAAATTGATACTTCTCGCTTCCTAACCAGGCGCTCGGCATTATTAGGATAGGGCAAGGACTGGTTGGCTCAGTGTCAGGATAATGTGACTGAGTGGGATATAAGGTCATGGTGCCTGACTGGCGGCCTGGTCTCCCAGTGGGGCAGCACTATAAAGTCGTCATGAGTGCGCACTGTCACAAGTCGATACCCGTCCTGATATGACCTTAGATGTTGCTAGGACATAAAACAACAACAAACAAACATTAACATCGACATTTACGCAGAAGCGACCCTCAACCATGGACCCGAATAACTCCCAGAGACTACAATGTTTCAAGATATAACAAATATGACTTAAACATATTTGATGATGGTAATTGTGAATAACTAAAGTTATGTGGCCATCTGGGTTGGTTGTTGGGGTTTTACATCTGGTAAAATCTAATGTCATATCAGGATAGGTACCGACTTGCGACAGCATGCACTCATGGTGACTTTATAGTGCTGCTCCACTTGGAAATCAGGCCGCCGGGACCATGACCTGATATCCCACTCAGTCACATTATCCGGACACTCAGCAAACCAGTCCTTGCCCTATCCGATTCATGCCGAACGCCAGGCTGGGAAGCGGAAATTATCAATTTTATAAGTGGTTGGTTTGACTCGACCGGGAACCAAACTCCCGATCTCCCGCACCCAAGGTCTGAGTTCTACCGATTCGGCCACCACCCGGTATGTGGTCATGTTAGTGATCCTTTAAATAATGTCTACATGTTGCTACAATGTTTCAATGTGCAATATTTTCTATGTGTTCAATGTACAATCTTTCTACATATTTCTGCAATGTACGTAAAACCCCAACAAACAAACTATAGCCCTGTTTACACGGGCGATTTAAAACGCCACATATAAAATGCCTTGCCTAGATCGACTCACATTTGCCGTGTAGACGCGGCTCTGTGGCGTTTTAGGGCTGAATCACTTCATATGAAACGGTTCATCTATACCACCTCCCGAGGTGGTTTATTTGAAGCGATTCAGCTGGTTCCCAGGCGGCGATAGTATAAAATAGTAGTGCGTGCCGGCAACAGGGGGAGCAGTAACTAATTGCTGGTGCCCGGCAGTGTTAGGGCCCGATTACGCCGAAATCTAGTGAATGCGATCATATTTAACAGAATTACAGACTCAAATAATGAAATTTAATTAAATTAACCTTAAATTCCAAGCGATATTAATGTAGCAGCTACATTGGCGTCGAATCGACGTGTGTAAACTAAACAAATAGCAGTGCTTGCCGGCTACAGGCGCCTGCTGGTTCCCGGTGCCGACACACTTTCCAACTCCGCCGTGTAAACACACTTCTAAAACCCTTCATATAAATCGCCTTGTCTAGAACGTTTCACAATTCCCCGTGTAAACACAGCTTACAACTCTCCTCCCACACACACAAACCCCTACATGTGGATTCACAGGACCTGAGCATCTTCAGGTGGCTGGTTAATGGTGGCCACACCCTCCTATCAGAGCTGCTCACACCAACCCCGGGGAACTGCTCCGCTGCTGCTCCAGCGCATGCCATCTGTTCACCGCTGACATGTAGGAGGATGGCGAGGAGTGACCTAATTACCGCCGGCAGTAAAGCTGCACAGTTCTATAAAAGCCTCAAATTTTCAAAACCAATCAATTAGCTAGATTTGATCCTACATATTTAACTTAGATACTGATGCACTTATTAACTATTTGTTACCATACGGACGGGAATAGTGGGTCAAATTAATAAAATATGTTAATGCTGAATCTTATGGAGTCAGAGCTTTGGCTTTTTTTTCTTTTTTTCTTTTTGTAAAACAGTTTATTCATCAGAATCTACATTTCTTTCAGGGTCAAGGCACTGGTCTTCCGGCCGTTCACATTACATTGTAAATAGGTAGATAAGCGGGTACTTAGATAGGGCATATTAGTAGATTGTGAAGGGGGTTACTGTGTTAGGCGGTTAGCCATAATAAGTTCAGTGTTATGGGCTAAGATGGTGGGTCGCGGTTACGATATAGCTGAGGTAAGGAATTAAGTGAGTGGGGGAGGGGGGGGGGGGGCAAGGAGGGCTATGCCTGCCAAAATGAATTTGGTATGGTTGAACTTCAAATATCTCCGAAGTTAACCATTTAAAATAAAAGTTACTTCAAACTAAAGCAAAGGAGTTTATAACGATAAATATGATGTATTTATCTCGGAAAATGTCAGAAACTCAAATCCATCGGACTATGCAACTTTAAGAAGACTAGATTATTGTCTGTTTCCGGCAGAGTAATGTCGTATACAAGCACTGGCCCTGATTCGCGTCAGGTACCAGCGGAGACAATCCAGGTAATACAACATGGGTTTGAATATATGTGTGATACTGATCAGCTGTGTCGCATTGAATCTGGCCGGAACTTCTGCGAATGGTGACGGAAACGGAAGTAACAGCAGAGGCAATCCTTTCGGCTTCGGCTTCTCACATTTATTCTCCTCCACTCTTGCATGGTCACCCGTCAAGCGTCAAGTCACTTGCCCTCTGACCAGCCAGGTCACAGGTCACAGGTCACAGGTAGCTTCTCATGGTTGGAGGATGGCCGTTAGCCAGTCGCAGAGGGGCGGTCCACCCAGGAAGGTCAGGTTTCTTTTAAGACTACTGGAGCGTAATGTACATTCAAATTACCCATTTCACCCTCACCAAGGAGCCCCGGGGCACTGGGCTATTTCTTATTGGGGGAGGACCTTGCAAGTGATCTATTATTTCCAAAAGTATCAAGAAAAAGAAGAGCTGCCAAGCATTGCACTTCCATAACTGTTGGTTATTGGCTTCCCGGAAACCGCATATATCTAGATGTCAATTCTGGTTGTCAATGGATATGCAAGAAGAATATGGCAAATACCACAGGTGTAGTGGATAATCGCCACACTCAACAGGTGTCCTGCCGAACACAGGCTGCTCATTCAGGTTTATTTGAGTGGACGGGAAAAATTATGTCGGGCACCATTTTTTAATAACCCCCCCACCCCAAATAAAAATGGTGGATTACCTGAATGCTAAATAACCGAGTGGTAAAGACCTCGGTTGGATCCACATCACTAATAGTGCCCCAATATAATCCCCACAAATTAATTGCTGCCAACAAATATTTTACCACAAGACATTTTTGCACGGCTGGAAGTGATGATGCGTCTCAGGGATTTTAGCGAAGATTGGTTGGTTGTTGGAATTTTACGTCTTGGCAACATCTATGGTCATATCAGGATGGGTACAACCTTGTGACAGTGCACACTCATGACAACTTTATAGTGTTGCCCCACTGGGAAATCAGGCCGTCAACACCATGACCCAATATCACACTCAGTCACATTATCATGACACTGAGCTAACCAGTCCTAGCCCTATCCTATTAATGCCGAGCACCAAGGTAGGAAGCGACAAGTATCAATTTTGTAGATCATTGTTTTGCCTTGACCGGGAATCGAACTCCCGATCTCCCGCACGGGAAGACTGCGCTCTGCCGATTCGGCCACAGCGCCCGGTTTTTGGCGAAGGAGTATGAACAAAGGAACAGCTGAAAACCAAACCCATGCATGTTCGGTGCACATTAAATGAGTTCAGGTACCAGCTAAGTGATCTACCTACACCAGCTGTTTTCAAGGTCGGGCCCGCTGCACCTGCCGCACACAAATTCTTCTTTGAAAATGAAATTAGAAAAATAAAACTATTAAAAAAATATATATATTTAAAAAAAGAAGGAAGACAAACGAAGTTTATATTGGGCAATAAATGCCATAATCTAGATCAGTAAACAGCGACCTCTTGTACCCCATCTCCTCCTACTTTATATGTGTATGGTCTACAACCCAGAAAGTAGTCTATTCTGGCTAGTGTAAATAGTGTCTGGTTAACATCTCGAAGAATGTTGAAGGCTTAGATTACCTGCGTCGATACCAGATGTCCATGTACCTGTTGCTAACCCAGAAATGGCATTTATTTAGCACCATCCGTGATCAGGTAAGTCTTTTCATTGTCACCCATTGTAAGTGTATGTTGGGGGGAGGGGCGTTGTCGTCTGTACAATGGTTTCAAATGTCGTCTGCTTCCCAGTATTCAGAAAGGAATTGATACAGGTGTTTTATATATCAGCGTAAATAGCTCGGAAATAATTGCGATAGCCCTTTTCCATAACCTTTTCTTTGAAAAACTGAGCCTTTATTGCTACGTGCTAAGGCTTTTGGGATTCCTTTTTTGATTAAACAAAAGCCGCGGGAGACAGCCAACGATTTTAATCAGGTACTGAAATCTTTTCAACTGTTCAGTGTTTATAGTTACAGTGATAACCCTACAAATCGTTGAAACTTCAAATGGAGTTTGCAGTCGCAGGATCTCGAGTGGGTGGTGGGTGAGTGGATGAGAAAACATTATATTTTGTGTAGATGAGCATGATGAATTCTATCCAAGCAGGCAGAGTCTTGGTCAACAGTGTTAGTTCCGGGGTAGCTCACTGAGGGGCGCGAGTGGGGAAATGGGGGGCAGAGGACAGAGGGAGCAGGGGGCGGGGCCAGGGGGCCTGGGGAAGGAAGCATGGGGCCTGGGGAAGGGGGAAGGGGGACGGGGCAGGGGGAAGGGAGAGGGGGCAGGGGGAATGGGCAGGGGGAAGGGCAGGGGGAAGGGGGCAGGTGGAAGGGGGCCAAAAGGGTGGCTGCGTTTTCTCCCCAATCTAAAATTACAATGATTAATACTTCTCCTTAAACTAGAAGTTAAAGTCTGATGAAAACAGCAAATCAAAAAAATAATATACTTATGTAGATTTGATTCTACTCATCCACCTTCAATACTGATGCATTTATTAAGCAAATATCCAACTTCGATATTGCTGGGCCTATTCCACAATTATCGCTGCATTGACGGGTAAATGAAGTCAACTTAACAGAACCCATTAATACTGAAGCCTATATATGCTGTGAGAACTTTGCCGTGCTTGCCTAAATGAATTCTGCATGATTGTAATTCAAATATCTCCAAAGTTAGCCCTGAAAAATAACAAGCTACTTCTAATTAAAGTAGGGTAAGTTATGACGATCAACTTAATACGTTTATCTAAAAAAAAAAGTGGTAGAATCTCAATTCCATCGGACTATGCAACTTTAATTAGTGGCCAGGTGGAGTCTGGACCAGTCAACTGATTGTGACTCATTCCAAGATATTCAACATGACTCTGAATATGTGGGCGGGCAGCGTAAATAACCACCATGCCCCAAGGAGGAAGCCTGTCAGTCCATTCATCTGAGCCCAGGCTGGAATAAAGAACCTCTCATCTCGAATGAAAGAACTACCCCCTCCCCCCCCCACCCGATCTCACCTCCAAATGACAAATCCAAAAGCGCTGACTCGCCCCATGCTGGTAGTGAGTGGTAGCGCTGGTAGTGAGTGGTAGCGCTGGTAGTGAGTGGTAGCGCTGGTAGTGAGTGGTAGCGCTGGAGTCTGCATTGTGGATGAGGTGGGGTGGGGGGACGGGGACGCGCGTGCAGCAGTGGCGCCATCTAGTGGCCAGATCCCATATCCGGCACCTCAGTTTCATTTAGCGACAATCACCATGCGCAAAGCTGTTTGACATCTGCGATATAAGATTTTGCAGGCCGCGAAAGATTCTAAATACGGCTATTCCGAGTTCAACTGGTCCCTCACAGTGGTCTCTCCAGTAGGAAAAGGATGGCGGGAATCGGTTGAGCTAGTAGGAATGGGATGGCGGGAATTGGTAGAGCTGGTAGGAAAGGGATGGTGGGAATCGGTAGAGCTGGTAGGAATGCTATGGCGGGAATCAGTAGAGCTGGTAGGAAAGGGATGGTAGGAATCAGTAGAGCTGGTAGGAAAGCGATGGCGGGAAGCAGTAGAGCTGGTAGGAAAGGGATGGCGGGAATCAGTAGAGCTGGTAGGAAAGGGATGGTGGGAATCGGTAGAGCTGGTAGGAAAAGGATAACAGGAAGCGGTATAGCTGGTAGAAAAGGGATGGCAGGAATCGGTAGAGCCGGTAGGAAAGGGATGGTGGGAATCGGTAGAGCTGGTAGGAAAGGGATGGTGGAAATCGGTAGAGCTGGTAGGGAAGGGATGGTAGGAATCGGTAGAGGTGGTAGGAAATGGATGGTGGGAATCGGTAGAGCTGGTAGGAAAGGGATGGTGGAAATCGGTAGAGCTGGTAGGGAAGGGATGGTAGGAATCAGTAGAGCTGGTAGGAAGGGGATGGCGGGAAGCAGTAGAGCTGGTAGGAAAGGGATGGCGGGAATCAGTAGAGCTGGTAGGAAAGGGATGGTGGGAATCAGTAGAGCTGGTAGGAAAAGGATAACAGGAAGTGGTATACCTGGTAGGAAAGGGATGGCGGGAATCAGTAGAGCTGGTAGGAAAGGGATGGCGGGAATCAGTAGAGCTGGTAGGAAGGGGATGGTAGGAATCGGTAGAAGTGGTAGGAAAGGGATGGCGGGAATCGGTAGAGCTGGTAGGAAAGGGATGGCGGGAATTGGTAGAGCTGGTAGGAAAGGGATGGCAAGAATCGGTAGAGCTAATGCAAACTTATAGGCAGTATGTTGTTGCCAACGAATGGCGGGCTTACATAATAAGTCAATATACTCCCGACTTCCCGCACAGGAAGCCTACACTCTTCAGATTGGGCCACTGCGTCCGGTGCTTCCCAGGTGGAAGGTGTGGAAACTGAGCATCAAGGTGTAATATTGCCGTACCTTCTTGATTTGCAATATAAAAAGAGACAACAACTGAACTAACAACTCTGACTCTCTCTTTATATGTATTCGTAGCCTCCCGGTCTAGGCGTAAGTGAGGATCCGCGCGCATCTGTCTCGTGAGGATGTGCGCGCATCGGTTTGAAATTTGTCAGTTACACTGTTGACATTGAGCATGGCAGAAATAGTGTTGGGCACGTTCATTTTGTGGCCAATATTCATGAAGAATATATGCATTTTGAGGAGGCTACGCTCAAATATTCTTATAAAACCACTGCAAATCCTGTAATAACTATTTTATATTTATATTTTTTCGTGGTGACTTATTTACCCTGTCCATAACGAGTAAGTCAGTGTTTTTGGTGTCATATTTGCAAATTTTACTTTTTTTTATCAACTGACTCCCAGCCACCTGAACATACCATAGTGTCAACTATTGGAGCTGTAATGATATTCACAACTAATTTCACAAATAAGGGATATTCGAATTATATATGGTGATTATATATCAAGCTGTGATCTAAAGGGGCTGTCACATTACGATGCATCGCGCCAACATATGCTGACATGTGTGATTTTTGGCAGCTATGCCAGGATACGTCGCGATTCCCTGACAATGTTAAACCTATGGGAGAATATCAGCATGAATTAGGTGCTCATTGGTATATGTCAATGTATTGTCGTGGGGGTGATGAAAATGGGAAATATTGCGCCTAGAGCGGGACTTGAACCCACATCTCTTTGCATTCCGGGCCAGTGTGCTAACCAGTACACCACCTAGGCTCCCTGATATCAACACACTACCAACACCTACCTGTCTATGCGGCTCCTTGCCTGAGAGGAGGTTCATCGAGATACAGCGTCATGCATCAGGGGGTTAGCAAAGTTTTGTGCATGCACAAAACTTTTGATGCACAACAACGTTCGCCAACGTGTGGATTTTACGTCAGCCATATGTTATGTATACATTAGATGTATGTCGATGTATGTTAGATGTACATTAGACAAATGTTGTCCACTATGTTGACCTACATTAAAGGCAGTGGCAACATACAGTCCGCATACTGACAACGTATGGATAATGTATGTCTCACATACTTTTAGCATTTCTCCAGGATGTCTTGACGTATATAACATATGAGGCATAGTTCTGGTGATCGAATAATGTATATAACATTCACTGGTGTTCTGTGAACGTACCATGAGCAATGAGCATAATTTGAGTGTTTTTCGCTGGGAGGCACGTTAGCCATACCTTAGTCATATGTTGGCCATACGTTATGTATGCGGCATGTATACGTCCAACTTTGCCCCCCCAGCTGAAAAGTTAGACACTTCTAAACGTAAAAAGTTGATTTTACACATTGGCCGCGCACTTGCGAAAGGCGTCATAATGTGACAGGGCCTTAAATGCACAGCTCACGTACGAGTAGCCACTGTCTCGCCATACGTTTAGACCAACAGGCTACACATATGGCTCACGTATGCGTAGCCATGGAGGCTAAAGACACGTGAGGAACTAGGGCACATCTATTGGAGCTGCAATAATTTTCACAAATAAGGGCTATTTGAATTATATATGGCTATTATATATCAATCCGTGATCTAAATGCACAGCTCACATACAAGTTGCCATTTTCTCACCATATGTTTAGACAGCCAGACTACACATATGGCTCACATATGCATAGCCACGGAGGTTAAAGATACGTGCGCACACACTGCCGTACGTCTAGACCAGCAGGCTACGAATACGGTCATGTACGTGTAGCCACTGATATCCGACCCACACCATTAGTTTATGCCACTGTCGCCAGAGGGCCGGTTTGTGGTGAAAATCGCCTAGTGTTTACTAAAATAAATGGGAGAAGTCAGGTGGGAGAGGGAAGGGTGGGGAGGGGGTGATGGTGGGAGGCAGGGGTGTGTGGGTGGGGGGGGGGGCGTTAGCTAACTCATTCAATGTCTATCAACCTTTAATTAAGAGTCATTGGCAGCAAATATTTGACCTTTATTTCTAGACACTCGCGCTATTAATCACATTCACAACAGGAGGTTTTTGATGACATTACGATTTGTTACTTTCTTCCGTTCTTTCACATCAAGTTGCCTTATATTCGAATCGGTACTGTTGTCAGCTTTACACTAATTATCTACTCAAAATGGGGGTTAGCAGATCAGTTAAAGCTGCATAGTTACAAGCTCACTGAGGGGCGCGAGTCGGGAACTGGGGCCAGGGGCCAGGGGTCAGGGGAAAAGAGGGCATGGGGAAGGTAACAGGGACAAGGGGTCAGGGGGAAAGAGGGCATGGGGAAGGTAGCAGGGGACAAGGGGCAGGGGGAAAGAGGGCAGTGAAAGGTAGCAGGGGACAAGGGGCAGGGGCAAGAGGGTGAGGAAAGGTAGCAGGGGACAAGGGTCTAGGGGGAAAGAGGGCATGGGGAAGGTAGCAGGGGACAAGGGGGCAGGGGGAAAGAGGGCAGGGGAAGGTATCAGGGGACAAGGGGCAGGGGGAAAGAGGGCATGGGAAAGGTAGTAGGGGACAAGGGGGCAGGGGGAAAGAGGGCAGGGAAAGATAGCAGGGGACAAGGGGCAGGGGAAAGAGGGCAGGTAGCAGGGACAAGGGGGCAGGGGGAAAGAGGGCAGGGGAAGGTAGCAGGGAACAAGGGAGCAGGGGGAAAGAGGTCAGGGGAAGGTAGCAGATGACAAAGGGGCAAGGGGGAAAGAGGCAGGGGGAAGGTAGCAGGGGACAAGGGGGCAGGGGGAAAGAAGGCAGGGGGAAGGTAGCAGAGGACAAAGGGGCAGGGAGAAAGAGGGCAGGGGGAAGGTAGCAGGGGACAAAGGGCAGGGGGAAAGAGGGCAGGGGGAAGGTAGCAGAGGACAAAGGGGCAGGGGGAAAGAGGGCAGGGGGAAGGTAGAAGGGGACAAAATGAAGGGGAAAGAGGGGCAGGGGAAGGTAGCAGAGGACAACGGGGCAGGGGGAAAGAGGGCTGGGGGAACGTAGAAGAGGACAAAGGGGCAGGGAGAAAGAGGGCAGGGGGAAGGTAGCAGGGGACAAAGGGCAGGGGGAAAGAGGGCAGGGGGAAGGTAGCAGAGGACAAAGGGGCAGGGGGAAAGAGGGCAGGGGGAAGGTAGCAGAGGACAATGGGGCAGGGGGAAAGAGGGCTGGGGGAAGGTAGCATGGGACAAGGGGGCAGGGGAAAGAGGGCAGGGAAAGGTAGCAGGGGAGAAGGGGGCAGGGGAAAAGAGGGCAGGGTGAAGGTAGCAGAGGACAAAGGGCAGGGGGAAAGAGGGCAGGTGAAGGTAGCAGGGGACAAGGGGGCATGGGGAAAGAGGGCAGGGAAAGGTAGCAGGGGAGAAGGGGGCAGGGGAAAAGAGGGCAGGGGGAAGGTAGCAGAGGACAAAGGGGCAGGGGGAAAGAGGGCATGGGAAAGGTAGCAGAGGACAAAGGGGCAGGGGGAAGGCGGGCAGCGGGAAGGTAGCAGAGGACAAAGGGGCAGGGGAAAAGAGGGCAGGGTGAAGGTAGCAGGGGACAAGGGGGCAGGGGAAAGAGGGCAGAGGGCAGGTAGCAGGGGACAAGGGGGCAGGGGGGAAAGAGGGCAGGGGAAGGTAGCAGGGGACAAACGGGCAGGGGGATGCGTTAAAGCTGCATAGTTCAATGAAAACACAACATTTCCAAAACTACAACAGTTATCTTGATTCGATTCTGTATGTGCACCTTAGACATTGCTGCACCCAGTAAATATTTATTGCTAAATAAAAAACCATAATAAGGCAACTTAATAGAACCTGTTTCTGCTGAAGCCTATGGTGTCACAGTTTTGACATGAACACCAATGTGATATTTTCAGGGTTTTCCTTCACATATCACAAAAGTTTGCAATTTAAAATAAAGGTTACTTTAAGCTAAAGTAAAGTATATTATAACGGTCAAAATGTGTATGTAAAAAAAAAGGTAGGATCTCAAAACTATCGGACTATGTGAATTTTAGGGTTGCCTGCCTTTACTTATTTTGAGTATATATGTGTAGGTATATGTGTATATATACACATATCTATAATATGAGGCTTGCAACTACTTAGCCAATCGGTAAGAAAACTGGGAAAGTCATGGTTTCAAATCCTGAATGGGTTCCCTCTATGACTTAAGACACGAATACTTGCCACTATCCTGACACTCGACATTGCAAGGATATATAAATGTGTGGCTTCCTCAAAATCAGGATAATGCGTCTGAGTGGGATATCGGGTCATGGTACTGGTGGCCCATTCTCCCAAAAGGGAGTTGGCGTCAGTGCGCACTGTCACAAAGTGGTAAAACATCCTGATAGGACCCGAGCTGTTGCTAGGACATGGAACCACATCAACCAACTATTAAGCCAACAATACTAGTCAGCTGCATCAAATTAGGTCAATAAAATACGGAGTAAAATAAGAATGTAGCTAATGTAGTTGTCTCATTACACGGCATCTAATGCTGACTAAAACAATATAATCTATGTGTACCAGGTGTTATGACTGCAGAATACCAGACCACATAGCAATCCCAGTACAGAACAGGTCTCATAATCCGAGCTGCATTGTGTATTCTTATTTCAGTCATCACAACACCACCAGTTTAACCTCCCCCTACCACAAGCGGTGTGGAAATGCATACAACCTATCATTGTTTTGTGATGGATAGATATTCACTTAGGCATCTCCGCCCACTGAATGTTAAGCAGATAGTGGTGTTTTTATACCACCACATTTATGCATCCACTCATTGAATTATTCCTGGTCAATTATACTTCAGGACACACGACCCAACAGCCCACAAGAAAAAAACCAATATAATAACAACAAAATACCATACGCCCTCTGGTGGTGTCTATCTGAAATTCCTTTAGGCAGGATACATTAGAGTAATGATAAACAGGGTTGGGCATCTTATGTATATTATGGCCTTATACCTGTGATAACTAGCCATACCTATTATAACTAACCATGTGTATTATAACTAACCATGTGTATTATAACTAACCATGCGTATTATAACTAACCATGAGTGTTATAGCTAACCTCTGTATGATAACTAACCATGTGTATTATAAAATATAACTAGGACTTAACAATTCATACTTGTCGCTACCAGGCCTGGCGATTGGCATCAATAGGACAAGGCGAGGAGCAGTGCAAGGAGGACGACCAAGGCCGGCCGCATTCCACTAACAGGGTTCCCACCAGAAAATAATTGGAGGGTACGCAGAATGGGGGAGGGGGTCTGGGGGTCTGGGAGTCTGGAGGCTTTGTTGTCTCTCACTCCTTGAATAACCTTTAAAGAAAATTATCCCAAGAATGTGAGGGTACTGAGTTGTACCTTCAGAAAATTTAAGGGTACAGAATTTTACCCAGTTTACCCTGTTGCAAACTATCACCAGGCTAATCTAACATAACTCACTCTATCATGCTTTATTATCGATCACATTGTTCGCCTTTTAAGTTCATATCAATGATTTGTGCCCTATTTCCTTCGAAGTGCCCATGTATATTGTTTATAACTTTGTTTAATCTGTAGTGGCATTTGTCATTAGGGCTAGAAGACATGTGCCATGCGATTGACAGTATTATGTTATTCAGCAGAATAATACAACTTGAACAAATACAAAGTTGTCAACAATTAATTTCTTTGACAACATATGTTATTCAGCAGAATGATATAAACTTGAACACAAATACAGTTGTCCCCAATTGAAACAGAAGAAGAGAATGGCAGAATGAGTACATGGAATAAGGTAGGAAGAACAGAATGACAGAATGAGTACATGGAAAAAGGTAGGAAGAACAGAATGAGGAAGTGGAATGGCACAGGAAGAATATACTGGGTAGGTGGAATGAGAAAGTACAAAATAACTAGGTGGAATTAAGAAGGAAGAGCAGATCAAAATGAATAGGTGGAATGAACAACGAAGAACATAATAAGTAGGTGAAAAGAGGAAGGAAGAATAGAATGAGTAGGTGGAATGAGGAAGGAAGCACAGAATAAGTAGGTGGAATGAGGAAGGGAGAACAGAATGAGTGAGCGGAATAACAAAGAAAGAACAGAATAAGTAGGTTAAAAGAGGAAGGAAGAACAGAATAAGTAGGTGGAATGAGGAAGGAAGAACAGAATGAGTGAGCGGAATAACAAAGAAAGAACAGAATAAGTAGGTTAAAAGAGGAAGGAAGAACAGAATAAGTAGGTGGAATGAGGAAGGAAGTACAGAATGAGTGAGCTGAATAACAAAGAAAGAACAGAATAAGTAGGTTAAAAGAGGAAGGAAGAACAGAATAAGTAGGTGGAATGAGGAAGGAAGAACAGAATGAGTGAGCGGAATAACAAAGAAAATACACAATAAGTAGGTGGAATGAGGAAGGAAGAACAGAATGAGTAAGCGGAATAACAAAGAAAGAACAGAATAAGTAGGTGGAATGGAGAAGGGAGAACAGAATGAGTTAGGGGACTAACAAAGAAAGAATAAATGAGTAGGTAGAATGAGGAAGGGAGAACAGAATGAGTAGGTGGAATGAGGAAGGGAGAACAGAATAAGTAGGGGGAATGAGGAAGGGAGAACAGAATGAGTGAGGTGAATAACAAAGAAAGAACAGATTAAGTAGGTGGACGAGAGTGAAGATGAAGTAAGTATAAGACAAGAGATGAGAATATTTTAATGGGTGCACAAGTAAAGTGAAAAGAGCTTTTTGATAAGGGGCTGGTGCAAATAATTAGCTTTGGGTGCACAGGATAATCCAAGTGGCTTAGTGTGGGTGTGGGTGCGTGGTCAGCAATATACAGATATTTAGGCCTACCTACAAGCGCTCTTGGTACCAAGCTAATCAGACAGGTATGCCTGCAGCAATTCTTAACCAACGATTCCTACTAATATATAAAAGGCGAGACAGAAGCGGGTTCCCCGGAACATTTGACAGGTCCATTGTTGTAATACGGAACCACCGAGATCAGGAACTGATAAGGACATAGACAAGATCCTACTCTCTTCATAGTAGTAGTCATCTATGAGCCAATCAGTCGGTATCTCCTTAATACAACTGGTAGTGAGCATGTTTGTTGGATGGGGATAACCACTCTATCGCGGGTAATTACTCTGGGAGTGCTATTGGCTTCTACTTTAACACCCCCCTCCACACCTCCACATCACCACCATCCTGGTTGGAGGGGTGGTTGGAGTGGAGGTTAGCGGCCTGCACTCGAGTTAGTCCCGCCCACCTCCTCGATTCACCACACTCCAGTCGCTCTCACATCCCCACGACCATCCTCACTTACTTTATTTGACCAAGTTCTGTTAAATAATCAAAGGCGTGTTAAATCATTCCGCCTGGAGTATTCACCCTATTTGTGAATGCTGCACCGGTAGAGTTGGAAGTAGCCACATAATTATCTGAAGTACATAGTGAGCCCAGGCCACTGTTAACAAGAGTATTTTGTATTGCCATCACTAGTAAAGGCCACACCTTTATAACTGATCCAAATACCACCTCAATTCACCATGTATCATATTTCTGCACTGCCTTATTGAATGAGCTCGTTATCATATGCATACCGTATATGTCCCAAATAGACGCACATTGCGCGAGTGTAGACACATGGATGTGTGTCTATTCAAGGTTAAAGAATTTAATGGATTTGTTTTTGTTGTGCCTCTGAAATAAAGTGGAATTGTCTCATTTTAGGTGCATTTAGTCTGAATATGATCCTAAATTTGTGCATGCTTTAATCTTGAAATGGGCTGTGTGCTTCTGTTGGGTAGCATGCTTCTATTGGGACATATACAGTATTTATAGAAAGAGCTGCACCACCTCTCCTAGTCTACGTCTAATATAAATATATGTTATAGACACAGATTTAATACAGCTAGAAATATCTCTGTATATATCTATATATCAACATCTATCTATCCACATATCTATGTATATATCTATCTATCTATATCTATATATATATATCTACATATCAATATATATATGTATATCTGTCTATATGTAGAGACATATATATGTATATCCATATATATATCATTTTTAATGATATATATATGGATATACATATATATGTCTATATTCTAGATATATCTCAATATATCAATACATGTTCGATGAATGTTTTACTTTATAATATCAATATATATTCGACGAATGTGTTATCTGTCTCTCTCTATGTATACTACGAAGACCAGGAGGGGTCGTGGAGACAGATTGGTAAGGCAAACCCCATATAGAGGCCATCAGTATCGTGTTCATCTACATGATCAGCACATGATATTGACATTGGTCGGTATCATAGATAGTGATAGGAGATGACATAATAACAACATGTACTAAGGCATACAATTATAAAATGGTCTCCATTCGTTGATTTATACGTACATATTGAACTACACTGTATATATAAAATAGTATACTGTATATATACATTGTATGTCAACTCGTTAATATATATATATACTCAATTATACTGCATACATTGCATAATACTGTAGACATGCAGCATAAATGAGTCTGTGAGTATAAATTAACCAATGGACATAATTTTCTATGTACTAGTTTCCAATATGTATGTATAAGCATATATATGCATGGATATACTTGCTATCCGGACCGCACATCATCCACACCTCTCTCTATCTCCTCTCCCCTGGCCATGCTCCTCCTTGATATTGTCTGAAAAGAGTTCCAGGAGGGGGAGCCTGCCAGCATTTCGCCCTGAATATGGCCTATGCTGCCATCACGGCGTAAAGCAACCACCAATCAATCAACCAATCAAAAGCATTTCACTTTCTACTCTTACTCTGTCATGTCTTTGGCTCGCTGGCTGGTCACAATAGAGCAAATAGACACAGTCCTTTGACTCAACTCTCTTCATTTCTCTTTCCTATACTCTACCCTTTTTTTTTCTCCCAGGCTTACTTCTACCCCTGATCAAGGGAGTGGTTTGCTTGGGTGGGGCCCTTTACCTTTTTGTTTCTCTTGCTTTGTTCTTGTTGCTGGAACCGCTGGGCCCACCTTTACCCGTCCCTTCCTCGTAAACCCTTGCTGCTGTCTGCTGGATACAAGTGCTGTGCTACCGCCGGACCAGAGTGATTCGGGGCCGCCCCAACGACTCGTTGTTTAATCGTTGTAAAGACATCCCCCAGCTTCTACAACCGTCCCACCAGAAGATTAATCTTCAACCAACGATTGGGCTGAGTTATCAGTGCCTCTCTATAATGCTGCAGTTCTGCAGCTGGTAACCATCATAAGGTTACAAACACCCCAGAAGTCAAGTGCATGGATATATATACATTTCTCCGCCGAGTGACAAAGTTGAGCAAAGAGAGACATGTGAACTAGTCCATTCCGTTATTTATACTAGCATAATTAATTATGTAACACACATATGTATAGATATGTCTTACATAATTAATTATGTAACATATATATACATGTTACAACTTAATTATCTAATATATATGTTACATAATTAATGACATACCACACATGTATATATGTTATGTAATTAATTATGTAGCATGATATACTTAATTATGTAACACACATATATATATAATTATGTAACACACATATGTATAATTTATATATATGTGTATATATATAAGTGTTCTGAAGAATTTCTCGCATCCTGTTGGTGGCGCTACCTACCTGCAGAGCGTCAGGCCAGCTGAGGTGGCGCACGCGCAGCTGTGGCGTCATCGTGACGTTACGCATCGAGGTGCGCAATCTGCGCTCCATCACGCACTGCTGGCGGCTGCACATGCGTACTCCTCCCCCTGCCCCTCCTCACGGTGCGCTTGCGCTAACACTCCTCCGTCGTCACGAGGGAGTCCGGACGCAGCGGCCTGTTTCCCGCCTCCACAGTCAGCGAACTGACTAACTCACTACATGTCCTCTGCGTCTGCAAGTCCCTTTCGATATTATGCTGAAGAGGCTAATTTGATTTGGTATTACGGCGGTGGTTTCAAATGGCCGCCCACTTTACCCTCGTTATCGCGCACACTTCCGGTGCTCCATTAGGGTGGACAAACAGACAGACGGAAGTTGGCGATGAGAGATGTGGCATGGTCTTTCGACGTCCAGGCCGTAGCCTATATTATTCACTCTTGATATACATCTATATATGTGTATATTTATATATGAGTGTATATGTTGTCACTGGACAGAAAAAACTCCGAGGAATTGCAAGCGTCTGTTCTCAGCTATGAGACTTTACTTGCGCTTAGTTGTGAGTAATTGTGAGCAGTGGCGATCAGTTGTTGTCACTTAGGACCAACTGTGGTCAGTTGCTCGCTGTTAGGAGCAGGAGAGATCAGTTGCTGTCACCAAGGAGCAGCTATTGTCAGTTGTGTGCTGTTAGGAGTAGTTCTACTCAGGTATGAACAGTTGTGAGCTGCTAGCAGCAGTTGTGAGCAGCTGGGAGCAGCGGAGAGTAACT
Organism: Branchipolynoe longqiensis; assembly: GCA_030323885.1. Classification (NCBI taxonomy): domain Eukaryota; kingdom Metazoa; phylum Annelida; class Polychaeta; order Phyllodocida; family Polynoidae; genus Branchipolynoe; species Branchipolynoe longqiensis. Next base: position 53,055,023 of record CM059188.1, on the reverse strand, counting down.
CCGAGCAGCTGGGAATAGCTCCGAGCAGCTGAGAGTACCCTCGAGCAGATGGGAGTATCCCCGAGCAGCTTGGGCTAGCCCCGAGCAGCTGGGAGTATCCCCAAGCAGCTGGGACTAGCTTCGAGCAGTTGGGAGTAGGCCCTAGCACCTGGGCCTACCTTCGAGCAGTTGGGAGTAGCATCGAGCAGCTGGGACTAGCCCCGAACAGCTGGAAGTAGCTCCAAGGCAGCCGCGAGTAGCTCTAAGGCAGCTGGGCCTAGCTCCGATCAGCGGGGACTAGCTCCGAGGTAGCCCGTTTCAGAGTCACGTGGGCGTCTCCAGTTGTGCGCGGTTTCCACTTACTAAGTACGTCCCAGCTGCGCATCAAGTGAAACGAGAGAGTGGGCCCAGTTCGCCTTCCCTCGACCGGACTCACCGAGTCTGGTTTCGGCCACACTGTGTTCAGCAAGCAGTGTGTCGCTCAGTGGACGCGGAGGGCCAGACACGCCAAACTATGCCACGCTACACAAATCACTTTTGGAATCATAGGCAGCGGCCGTCCTCCTTCTTCTGTGTCTTTCTATCTGTCCACCATGTCACCTCTGCAATTCTGATAACTGGTCAGCCCGGTGTCGGAGGAGGAATGGGGCATGACAATCTAGTGCCTAGTTCAGGTGAAGAGGCATAACCAGGTGAAGAGGCACAGACAGCTGTTTAGGCAAAGCCAGGTGAAGAGTTAATTAATTGTGTCACGGCACTGATAAAATGAATGTTCAATGATATAAACACATTTGCCAAAAATCGATAAATGAATGAATGAATGAATCAATCAGTCATCGGAAAAGGCATTATTACCTCCTTCATCTCCTGCAGGCTGGAGCGGTTTTGAATGATTATAATCGCGTTGCATGCCTCACCTTCCAGCTGGCGCTGTTAGCTATGGTTGGTTTGAATGTGCTGTTATAATCCAATTCATCCACTAGCAGGATACATAGCCACATGTATGTATATACATGCTACCAGGCAGACCAATCTCGGACGCCTCTCAAACACTGGCTTGGCAGCCGCCCGCCTGTGTGTCTGTCTGTGTGTCTGTCTGTGTGTCTGTCTGTGTGTCTGTCTGTGTGGCTGCTGCGTGTACACAGATTGCTCTTGGACACTGCACAGCTGGGAACTGGGCAACTAAACACGGGGCGGCGCTGAGGCAGTGTGTCCCGATTTCCTGACGCGGGCCGCTTGTATCGGCAGGCCGCCCACCACTACGGCCGGTCCTCCACAAAGTTAGTTCTGCCTGGCACAAGTGCAGTTGGTAGAGTGGTGGAGGTGGTGGTGATGGTGGTCTAGTTGGCGGCGGCAGTGCCAGCAGTCACAGTGGCGTTGGTGCTAATGGTGGGTCGTGGTGTGTGTGTGGGTGTGTGGTGGTGTATGGTGGTGTATGGTGGTGTATGGTGGTGTATGGTGGTGTGCGGTGGTGTATGGTGGTGATAGTGGTAGGTGGTATGTGGAGGTGTGTGGTGGTGTGTGGTGGTGTGTGGTGGTGATTGTGATGGTGTTGCTGGAGGTGGTGGTGTATTGTGGTGTGATGGTGGTGGAGGTGTTGCTAGTGGGTAGGTGCTGGTGATAGCGGTGGTAGCATTGGTGGTGGTTCTGGTTCTGGTTCTGGGTTGTTGTTGGTGGTGGTGGGAGTGTGGGTGGTGGTGGTGATGATGATGGGTGGTGGAGGGTGGATGTTGTTGGTGGTTGTGGGTGCGTGGGTGATGGTGATGGTGGCGGTACTGGTGGCGGCGGTGGTGGTGGTGGGGGTGTGGGTGGTGGTGGTGGGATGTGACGGGCAGGCACCGCTACAAGCGGGCCCGCTGACCTTGTTAATTGGTTAATGATTTAAATACCACGTCCTCCTCTCTGCATTGGCTCCACAGGGATGATGGTAGCTAGCTAGACTAGAACCACCGCAGGCTCAATCCATCAGGCGTCACATCCAAAGTGAAGGTCCCTATGTCCTTATAAGCAGTTTTAGTAAAACTGTTACTCCCCTCAGACATGCACTCATCCACACACCCACACACCCCACCCTCTAGCCAGCTCCCCATCCTGCACATGTACTAGTGCAGCATCCATGCAGCTCTCAAAGACCTGCAGTAGAGCTACCTCCAGACCCCAACCCCAGATAGGTCACGTGTCACCTTGGCACACCGTCAGGGACAGCATCTCACCGGGTGTGTGTGTAGGGGGGGGGGGCGGGTTGCTGGATACCAGACACAAAAGAGAGGTGGGGGTGGGTGGAATTGGGAGTGTGGAGGAGGGTGCTTGGTTTAGTGGATGCCAGAGGTCCTAGTCGGTCCGTGAGATCGTGTCTATATTGCTGTAAAATCAGGTCATGCAGATGCACCAGAAGCGGTTGTCCAGCGCGTCTTTATTCTATGAGTGTGAGACGCTGATGTGGAGTCTTTTTCTTTTAATTGTAGGGTGCGCGTCCGCACTGCGCATTGCACGCTAACCTCTGGTCTTTACTCCCCCTCCCTCACCTGGTCTCCCCACCCCCCCTTGCCACCTGCTGAATCGATACCGGCTTGGGTGGGCTTTCCGTGCAATACAACACAGTCGGTGGCGTTGACCGAAGCAACAAAAAGTAGGCTATGTATAACCAGCTCCTCATTAATACTGTTTCAAGAGTTGATTGACTCCGTGGTCTGCTCCTGACACCCGTAACGTGTGTGCGCGTGTGTGTGGGTGTGTCTGCGTATGTGAGTGTGAGTGTGTGCGTATGTGTGTGCATTTGTGTGTGAGTGTGTGTGTGAGTGTGTGTGATTGTGTGCTTATTTGTGTGAGTTTGTGTGAATGTGAGTATGTACGTGAGTGTGAGAGTGTGTGTGAGTGAGTGTGCGTGTGTGCGTGTGTGTGAGTGGATGTGTGCACGTGGTAGGGGGATATTCCCGGAGGAAATTGAGAGAGGTGGTGTGTGGTGGTGCTTTGTTTAAGCGAATTTGTACACGCGCATTGATGTCTAATGAAATGTATTTTAGGCAATGGAGGCAATCACATTCAGTCCCATTTAGCGATCGTCAGGCATAGGCCACCATCCCTATCCTCATCCTCATCCTCACTGTCCTCTTGTGTAGCTAGCTCACAGCAGGTGCTGATTGCTGGTCTCCAGTAGGTCCACGCGCCAGGTGGGCGGCCCCCATCCCTCCTCTCCCTCCTCCCCGTACCTGATGCAGTGTCCGAGCGTCCGTCCGAGCAGACGACAACTGCGGGCAGAGCGCACTCAAAACAACAACCTGCGAGGTGCGAGCCAATCTGATGGAGCAGGAACTGGAGGAGACTGGAGTAGGCGAGGGCGGGAGGGGAGGGTGAGGGCGGGAATGTGTGTTTGGTGGGGGTGGGGTGGAGGAGGGGCGGCAGCATAGCGGGCGGCGGGGGACGGGGGAGGGGGCGGGGGGGGCCTGGGGGCGGGTGGCGGGTGGCGGGCGGCTGGCGGCTGGTGGCTGGCGACTGGCGGCGGGCAGCGGGCGGGAGGCGGCCGGCGGCGGGAAGGGGCGGCGGGCGGCGGGCGGCGGGCGGCGGGCGGCGGGCGGCGGGCGGCGGGCGGCGGGCAGCGGGCGGCGGGAAGTGGCGGTGGGCCGGGTGTAGTGGGATGGCGGTAAGATTGCACTAAATGAGCACACCGGGTCAGTTTTTGCTCAGATTAGTGTGTGGTAGAACGGTACTGAACTGTCACGCACAGGCCAGAAATAAACTTGCCAGTCGTCTTTCGAAAGTCAACCACTTCTTTGAGGGTTAGCTGCTGGTGTCGCCAAGACAAATGAGCAGCGACAGCATTCAATCAGTGCTGGTGTGAGATGGCGCCAAAGCTTTAGGGGTTATATATAAATATATATATATATGCATAATTCATCCATTTATATATATATAATTATGCATATTTACGTATCTGTAAACACCATATCTAATATATCCACCCGGTGCAAATGAAAATAATATCCTCCAGTGTGAATGACAGCAGGCATCGACGATTTAAGGACAAGGAGGACCGAAGGCGGTGCCACCAGTCACATGCTTTGGGTGAAGGAGGCAATACATAGAACAATTGGTATCATAATAACAAGCAATTTCAAACCATATTCACGGCGAGAAATGTTTGTTTTTTGTTCGAACCATCGCTTTTACATGTAAAAGCTAATACGTTATATATCACATATGATATATAATATGATTTCATATATTACATTATACATCATATAACATATATATACTGTATTTATTCATATATACACATACATCAATAGATATATACAAATATGGATCATGCATATATATATATATATATATTTATATATATGTATATATATATATATATATATATAAATTCTCGGACGTCAATGAAAATGCGCGTGCCAGTAGTTAGGGTTGGTGATGGTGGTGGCGCCACCAGTCCCATGATGGAAGGAACAGAGCAAATAAATTGTGAGCAGTAATTGATAATAAATGGAAAATAGTGGATAATAATGGATAATAATAATAAATTCCCTTCTGCGCCTTTATACGCGCACACTGCTCATACATCGATCTATGGAGGGGTCGGTATAGTGAGGTTTTACTGTATATATATATATATATATATATATATATATAGATATATATATAGATATATATATATATATATTAGCAAGCGGTCAACAACCACCTGAACCATTTAATAGCCAATTCCACCGACAAATGCGCGACCTATTTCTCCCTCCCGCCGCCCTCCTCTCCCCACTGGGCCAGGTGCTCCTCCCATCCACACTCCACACCCACGGCTAAAAATAGACTCTACCAGTTTGAGCTGACGTCATACAGGCCGACATAACGATGAGGAATAAAGACTTCATCATGGTGCTAGATGATATTCCAATTATTCAGAGGCCGGACGCTGTGGTTTCTACCTGTCACTGTCCTTGGAGGATTGGTTGGTTGTTGGGGTTCTACATCCTGACAACATCTAAGGTCATACGAGAACGGGTACTGCCTTGTGACAGTGCGCACTCATGGCGACTTTATAGTGCTGCCCCACTGGTAAACCAGACCACCAGCACCATGCCTTGATATACCACTCAGTCACATTATCCTGATAATGCCGAACGCCTGACAGTCATCGGTTTGACTCGTCCAGGACTGGTTGCTTCAGTGTCAGGATTATGTGACTGAGTGGGGTATCAGGTCATGGCGCTGACGGCCTGGTCTCCCAGCAGGACATCACTATAAAGACGCCATGAGTGTGCACTGTCACAAGTCGGTACCCGTCCTGATATGTTGCCAGGACGCAAAACTCCAACAACCAACCAGCTTTCGCAACTAGATATTGCCTAGCTTCCAGTTTCCTTGCGCCACCTATGTGTTGCTCTTGGAACTAAAAGTAAAACCCACACAGCCTCACTTTGAATAAACGCTGCCCCTGAGCCGAGTCCAAAACGCTTACACTCGCGCTGATGCCAATATTATTTTAATTTGTCAATTTTCCTAACCGTTGTGTTTTGGGCGAGTTGTGTGGACGCCTCGGTAGATCGATGACCAGACGACTGGTCTAAGTTGAAGTTGCATAGTCCGATGGTTTTGAATTTCTAGATTTTTTCTGAGATAAAGATATCAAATTGATTGTTATAATCTACCTTACTTTCGATTGAAGTAACTTTCATTCTACATAGCCAACTTTTGAGATATTTGAAGGGAAAATAATCAAAATAAATTTGGGCAATAGTGCCAAAATTCTGACATCATAGCCTCATGGAGTAATATATTCTATCAAATTGACTCGGTGTTCCATTCTATGTGGTAACACATGTTTACTAAGTGCGCCAGTATCAAGTTAGAGATGTAGAATAAAATCTCGATAATTGCATTGGTTTTGAACAATTTATAGTTTCATCGGACTATGCAGCTTTAAAAAGGCCCAGACACAAAGGTCAAGGTCAGTGCATATGTAAGAAACATGGCGCCAGCGTTTCCTTAATTGCATATCTAGCGGCGACACTAAGAATACATGCTGAGCCCACAATGTATGTCAGTGACGCACACGTGGCAGCGGCGTTTCTAAGAAAACAAACACACCATAATTGAGTTTCTCATTAGGACGATAGTTTTCATTCTTTTCCCCAGATTGGTTTGGTTTTTACTGATTTCTACATAAAGTTGGTTGGTTGTTGGAATTTTATGTCCTGGCAACATCATTAACTCTCATTAAAAACACATAGCATGGCACTGGGAAAAGGCTCAACTCAATGCATTTTGGGAATTAAAAGAACATTTGAGTAATGCTCCAATTCTCAAATATTTCGACGGAAATGAAAAAATTACCATAATTGTGGATGCATCTAAATATGGCTTAGGAGCCACCTTATTTGAATGTAATCTACCAGTAGCTATGGCATCCAAAACATGAGATAAAACACAAATAAGGTATGCAGTTATAGAAAAGGAACTTCTTGCTATATGTTTTGGCTGAAGTAAATTCCATGATTATATCTATGGAAATGAAATAACAATACAAACAGATCCTAAACCTTTCTTAGCTATTATGTTTAAACCTAGTTGTCAGCTAGAATGCAGAGAATGTGACTGAGACTCCAAAACTACAACATAAAAGTAACAAGGGGTCAAACCTATTTTTTGCAGATACTCTGCCCAGGGCACACACATCAAAAATAGAAACAAACGACCTGTACGATAATGGTATCTCGATAGCTTCAATACACATCAGTACTGATATCGTACAGCGCATCAGAGCAGCCACCGATATGGATAAGACACTCCAAGAAGTCAAGCACTTAACAATAAACGGCTGGCCTACAATCAATAGTATATTGCTCCCGAAGTAAAACCTTTTTTACATATAAACACGATATAACCACATATGATGGAATCCTATTAAAAGGGAACCAAATAATAATCCCTAAGTCATTGCAACCTAATATTTGAGAGAAACTACATGAATCACACCTAGGGATAGTCAAATGTAAACAACTAGTGAGGGATAATGTTTTTTGGCCAGGCATGAGCAGCAAATTAGAAGACAACATCTTGAGATGCCAAATATGTCAGGAGTTCAAAAGTACACAATCCAAAGAGCCCTTAATAAATCATTCTTTCTTAGACATAACATTTCATAAGGTAGGAATAGAGTTATTTCATGTAAATAATACAAATAACATATTAATGATTGACTATTACACTAAATTCACTGAAGTAGAGGAGTTGAAGAAAACGTCTAGTCAATCAATTATTAATGCACTCAAACAGATATTTGCAAGACACCGTATACCCAAATATGTGGTATCCGATAATGGCCCACAATTTGCAAGTGATGAGTATCGAAGGTTCTCCTCAATATCTGATTTCAAACCAGTATATACAAGTCTTATGCATGCTCAAAGCAATGGACAAGTCAAACGATATGTGCAGATATTAAAAAAGATGATACAAACTTTTATTAAAGATAGTCGAGATGTACATATAGCTCTGTTAAATTATAGAAACACTACACTAGATGGCATTGGTGCATCACCAGCACAATTATTGATGTCACGTAAATTAAGAACTCAGATACCAACCCTAGACTATGACCGTAAACCTAAAATACAAGAGTCAAAATTAGATCAAATAAAACACAAACGAACAGTACAAAAAATGTACTTAGACAAATGAGCAGGTAAAAAACACACAAAATTAGAAACAGGGGACAAAATAAGATACAGAAATCACAAAAATGAATGGAAACGAGGTAGCATTGTACATACTAGCACAAGCAGGCTGAGAGATTATAAAATCATAAATGACGAACAAAACATCTTACGCCGAAACAGACAATTTATTTTCAAATGACCAAACGAACAGAAACCACAGAAACTACGGCCAAGCAAAACCAAAGAATATACCAAAACAGCCGAGTTAATTAATAAAACACCACAATACACTACACAATATGGCAGAATAAGTAAGCCTACAGCCTGTTTCGGGTAGTATGAAATAAATGCACCAAGGGAAAGGTAAATATAACTTAAGAGCCAGTATAAAAGAATACTTGTACACAATGTATTGAATTAAGAAAAATATTGTATAAATATTATGATTTTATTTCAATAATTGTATACTGCATTACAGTAAGATAAGAAATCTTGTAAGCAACATAAGTAAGCATGCGTGTTACAGCTGCAGTCATATGCCGACTTGGGACAGTGCACACTCATGGTGACTTTATAGTGCTGCCCCACCTGGAAATCAGGCCACCAGCATCATGACCCGGTATCCCACTCAGTCACATTATCCTGACATTAAGCCAACCAGTCCTTGCCCTATCTTATTAATGTTGAGCGCCAAGCTAGGAAGTGACGCGTATCAATGGTGTAAGTTATTGGTTTGATTCGCCTGGGATTCCAATCCCCCGCACTGGAGGCCTCCGCTCTATCGATTCTTTAACTCACTTTGCAACTCGACTCTCTCGACTACTTCTTCAACATTCTCCCTCTCTCTCCTCTCTACATTTGAAGTGTCCTAGATTCAATCTCCATAATCAGTGTGGGTTTTGCTTCATTTCGCTTAATTCAGTCACCCCGGAGCCAATCAGATTGGATGCGGACAGGCCACGCAGTCGAGCCTTAAGGGGGGTCTATTCATTCGTATTACCTACAACACGCCACCAAACACCATAATCTAACCGAGCCGCCTCCTGTCCTGTCTTTTAATAATGAACTCGCTGTTTAATTATCACTTATCTCATAGCCAGCAGCACTTCAACACTTTTGCAGGCAGTTTTCATGAAATGTGACCGACTCATGGACGCAACTCTCACAGCAGAGAGCTAAATGGAGAGCGGCAGTCAAGTAATGAAAGCAGTCTTTGTCGCATCGCGACCGACAGCATGATGATGATGGTCTCATAAGATCATACTCAATTTCAAGGTTTGAATCTCAGCCGCACCAAAAACAATGACTTAAAATGTAATACTTGTGCTTCTCTAGTCTGGCGTTTGTCATTAATAGGATATGGCAAGTAGCATTGTAATCAGGAAGACCAATTGTCCGTGATTGAAATTTACCCAGTTTAATCACAGAATCTTATCATACGTACACAAATTAGCTATACTAAAACCATCAACAATGATGGCTTCTAAACTTGCATGTGACTTGATTTACAATTTTGTTATATATATTTTTTTAGTTAGACGTGACCCAGGTGGACATTTATTTACATCTCCACCTGTCGGGCCCGGAGGACATTATGTAAGCAGGTCAGGTTCATGTCCAGCCAACCAACACCTTGGCCCCCGGGAGGAGGTCCCTAAAGCACTCACTCTATACGGACATACCCACACCCCGACGTCTTCTAGGTTTGGACCCGCTCCCAGCCCCTCCCCGTCACCCTCCCCACTCCTCCCCACTCCCACCCCAAACCGTCTTGCAGGATGGTTGGTGAAGTTTTATGTCCTAGCAACATCTAAGGTCATATCAGGACGGGCACCCACTTGTGACAGTGCACACTCGTGGTGACTTTATAGTGCTGCCCCACTGGGAGACCAGGCCACCAGCACCATGGCCTGATATTCCCACCCAATCACATTATCCTGACACCGAGCCAACCATTCCTTGCCCTATCCGAATAGGAAGCGAAAAGTATCAATTTTGTTAGTCAGTGGTTTGACTCGACCGGGAATTGAACTCCCGACCTTCCACACGTGAGGCCTGTGCTCTACCGATTCGGCCACCGCGTCCGGTGACATCTTGTAGATCCAGATGTATAGGATGTTTGGTGGTAGACATAGACTCATACGGTTATGTGTGTGTCGTCTAGGGATGGCAGAGTTGGACACACCCTTCTAATTCTACCCCCGTTCATCTCCCCCCCCCCCCCCCACACACCCACCACCCATCCCACCCGCCTCCCATCCCAGCCTCGAATGCCTAAAGCGAGCAGGATCCGCCCACCTGACAAAGGAGGGGCTTACACACCGGACAATCAGCCACTTATTAACCTACAAAGGCCGCATTGTGGCGCAGGTATAGCTGTATATATCCCCCATTTCCCACGCCCCCACCCTCACCCCCCACACCCCACACACCAAACTCCCAAAAGGAAAGGACCCCAGTGTTCTACGGGTGGTGGCCGGGTTAGCCGGCATCAGTTATTGATGTGCAAAGGGGGCTATGTTTGTCATCCATAATTACTGGCTTTGAGGGAGAATGATGTTTATTGTTGATTTATTTGTTTGATTGTTTGTTTAATCATCCCCCCCCCCACCCCCTCCGGCCTCCCAGCACAACAAGTAAACATCGGCTATTGGGGGTCATACTGTGGTTAAACATAACTGAGTAAAATAATACATTTCAAACAGGTAAAATAGAGCAAGAACTATATGCCAGAAGAGCACACAACTGGGGTAAATTCAGAAGTGGTACAGTAAAACGTCCCTAACCGACCACCTCCACATATCGACCACTCCCCTATATCGATCGCTTTATTTGGGTTCCAACAATACCATTGCAACCGTATTCTAACTCTCTAAACCGACCACCTCTCTAAATGGACCACTTAAAGTCGGTCCCAAGGTCGGTCGATTTAGAGAGGTTTTACTGTATATGATAAATAAAATCACCAGTTAAAGAAAATATGACAGTCGACTAAAACCAACAATGTTAAAACTGCATGATCCGAAGACGAGGTCAACTTAATAATGAGTGCAGCAGTATTTAACTTAGATATGTAGTTTTTGTTTCTTTTGTAAATTAATTTGATTAATATCGATGTCATTTTGCATATCCCATATCAATCATTTTCCAGCACCGTTGACGATAACAATATATATATGTAATGTATAAGCATTATACAAGTATAATTAATCGGAAGCTTTGACACCTTATTAATAGTCTAATTCATCTACTCTACTGATCTGTTATTACATTATTCATCTATTATGCAACTGGGCCGATTGTGTCGCCCCCTGCCTTTAAACGCTGAACCTTGTCTGGTGGCGCTCACTCTGCCCACGAGTTTAATACATGGTATATATAGAGAAATATATAGAGATAGATAGATAGGTAGATTCCCGCGGTTGCTATAGCAATAGTGACCGATGACAGACGCCTCCGACTTGGGACCATGTATTTAAAGTTGCATAGTCCGATGGTTTTGAGTTTCTGCCATAGTTTGATATCAACATACTAGGTTGATTGCTGTTCTCTATCTTAATCTTAATCTTAAAGTTCCATAGTCCGATGGTTTTGAGTTCCTGCCATTTTTCTGAGATAAATATATTCAAGTGATTGTTATAATCTATCTTACTTTAGTTTGAAGTAACTTTCATTTTAAATGGCTAACTTCTAAGATATTTGAAATGTAACCATTTCAAATTAGTTTTGGCAAGCATGCCAAAACTCTGACACCATAGACTTCTGCAATAACAGGTTCTATTAAATTGGCTCAGTATTCCTGTCTAGGTGGCAACAAATGTTTAATAAGCGCACCAGTATCTAATTTAGATATGTAGAATCAAATCTAGGTAATTGTCTTTGTTTTGAAAATTTGATGCTTCATCGGACTATGCAGCTTTAATGTAGAGTAAGTTTTATTGTAATTGGAAAACTTGGGAGATATTTGAAGTTAAGCCATGCACAATTAATTGTGGCATGCCTGTCTAAATGCTGGCTACCATACGCTTCAGTAGTAACAGGTTCTATTACTTTGAAGCTGCATAATCCGATAACACATCAACATTTCCAAACCAAAACAATTATCTAGATTTGATTCTACATATCGAACTTGTAGTAGTTATTGCATTGATCTCTCAGACAAGGAGCCACGGAGACAGGTATGCTTTAATAGGGTGATTGCATCAGGGAGCCTAGGTAGTGTATCGGTTACGATGCTAGCCCCGGAACGGCAGGATGTGGATTCAAACCCTATTCTAGGTACAATATAATCAATTTGCAAAAGATACCCCAACAACACTGGTGGTGCTATAACCATGAAAGAGTAAAAGCTATGTACTGTCTGATTGGTGAACATACTCTGTGCATGTACACCTAAGTGCATTCCGTGTATGTGTGCATTAATGGGATGGGATGATCTGTAGGAGCGCTGCATGGGATCGGATGATCTGTAAGAGCGCTGCATGGGATGGGATGATCTGTAAGAGCGCTGGGTGGGATGGCTGAATCTGTAAGAGTGCTGGCTGGGATGGGATGATCTGTATGAGTGCTGGTTGGGATGGGATGATCTGTAAGAGTGCTGGATGGGATGGCTGAATCTGTAAGAGTGCTGGTTGGGATAGCTGAATCTGTAAGAGTGCTGGTTGGGATGGGATGATCTGTAAGAGTGCTGGATGGGATGGCTGAATCTGTAAGAGTGCTGGATGGGATGGCTGAATCTGTAAGAGCGCTGGCTGGGATGGGATGATCTGTAAGAGCGCTGGCTGGGATGGGATGATCTGTAAGAGTGCTGGGTGGGATGGCTGAATCTGTAAGAGTGCTGGCTGGGATGGGATGATCTGTATGAGTGCTGGTTGGGATGGGATGATCTGTAAGAGTGCTGGATGGGATGGGATGATCTGTATGAGTGCTGGCTGGGATTGGATGATCTGTAAGAGTGCTGGATGGGATAGCTGAATCTGTAAGAGCGCTGGGTGGGATAGCTGAATCTGTAAGAGCGCTGGGTGGGATAGCTGAATCTTTAAGAGTGCTGGTTGGGATAGCTGAATCTGTAAGACTAAGAGCCTGGTGTTGAATCTGTAAGAGTGCTCGCTGGGATGGGATGATCTGTAAGAGTGCTGGATGGGATGGCTGAATCTGTAAGAGTGCTGGCTGGGATGGGATGATCTGTAAGAGCGCTGGATGGGATGGCTGAATCTGTAAGAGCGCTGGCTGGGATGGGATGATCTGTAAGAGCCCTGGATGGGATGGCTGAATCTGTAAGAGTGCTGGCTGGGATTGGATGATCTGTAAGAGTGCTGGTTGGGATGGCTGAATCTGTAAGAGCGCTGGATGGGATAGCTGAATCTGTAAGAGTGCTGGATGGGATAGCTGAATCTGTAAGAGCGCTGGATGGGATGGCATGATGTGGATGGGATGGCTGAATCTGTAAGAGGGCTGGATTGGATAGCTGAATCTGTAAGAGTGCTGGATGGGATAGCTGAATCTGTAAGACTAAAAGCGCTGGCTCCCTTATCTTGACCGGGTTTAAACGCCGGCCTAGTCAATGACCAATGACTTATACGCATTTATACTTGTCGCAACCTAGCCTGGCGCTCAGCATACGGCAAGGACTGGTTTGCATAGTATCAGGATAACATGACTGAGTAAGATAATGGCTCATGATGCTGGTGGCCATGACTGCCAGTGTGGCAGCACGATAAAGGCATCATGAATATGCACTGTCACAAGTTGGTATCCATGCTGATATGTTGCTAGGACGTAAAGCCCCGATAAGTGAGCGAGCAAACAAACAAATAAATGGAGGTAAAGTGGGTTGCCCCTATAAATGCTCCATTGTTATTGCCACAGTAGGACTTTTGTGGGCAATGCTTGTGCCACTTAGCCCACCAAACATTCACTATCATATTCCACCGCTGCATGATGATTGTTTGTTGCTGTTTTACATCCTAGCAACATCTAAGGCCATATCCGGATGGATACCGACTTGTGACAGTGTGCACTAATGGCGACTTTATAGTGCTGCCCCACCGGGATATCAGGTCGCCAGCACCATGACCCGATATCCCACTCAGTAACATTATCCTGATGTTGAGCTAACCAGTCAGTAATTGCTCTATCCCAGTAATGCTGAGCGCCAGCGTAGGGAGAATTATCAATGTTATATGTCATTGGTTTGAATCGACCGGGAATCGAACTCCCAACCTTCCGCTGCATGATGAAGCTTCTTCTATTAAAATATCTTTCTATCTGAACACATGTTTTCCATATCTAAATAAGGGCATTTATGCTATGGTTTCTTGGAGCGCATTTTCTGGAGCGCATAACTGGCTGTCCTGGACATCATTTTTCTGTTTTCTCCATATTTATGTGTGCCCCATATTCCTGTCTGCCCCATATTCCTTCCTGCTCCATATTCATCCGTGCCCCATATTCCTTTCTGCCCCATATTTGTGCCTGCTCCATACTCCTTTCTGGCCCATATTCATGTCTTCCCCATATTCATGTCTTCGCTATATTCCTATGTGCCCTATATTTATGTGTGCCCCATATTCAAGTCTGCGCCATATTCCTGTCTGCATCCTGTGTCACCGCAAAGGTTCCAGCGTCATCCCCTGACTAAACAGACACACAGGTGCTTCCATGTGTAGCGTCGACCCCCGCCTTTTACTAATAAACACATTACAATAATTATCAAAGAAGAACTAATACACCAGGTGAGGTTCTCAACAGGTGGATGGGTCAGACACGGGCTGTGGGACCCTGGAGTGGAGGCACTTACCTGTGAGGTGTCGGATGAGGTATTGAGGTCTCCCAGTGACCGTACCGGCCGGTCGCCGCCCGCCAGTGCCGCCGGACCCACGTGACCTCCGTGACGGACGCCCGGGGATGCCGTAGGAACACGCTTCGTGACGTCACCGGCCACACCTGTGGATGGAAGCGGAAAGAAGGGTCAGTGCACTGGAGTCAACGGCGGGGTCAACTAGGCAGGTCGCAGACTGGAAGGAGGGGGACATTGGGCAATGCGACAGGAAATGAGTTAGGCAATGTGTCAGGTAATGTGTTAGGCAATGAGTCAGGCAATGGGTCAGAGGATGTGTTAGGCAATGTGTCAGGTCATGTGTTAGGCAATGCGTCAGGCAATGCATCAGAAAATGTGTAAGGCAATGCGTCAGGCAATGGGTCAAGTAATGTGTTAGGCAATGCGTCAGAGGATGTGTTAGGCAATGTGTTAGGCAATGCAACAAGCAAGGCATCAGGCAATGTGTTAGGCCATGCATCAGATAATGTGTCAGGCAATGGGCCAGAGGATGTGTTAGACAATGTGTTAGGCAATGCTTCATGGGATGTGCTAGGCAATCTATTAAGCATTGTATCAGGCAATAGGTCAGACGATGTGATAGGCAAGGTGTTAGGTAATGTGACAGCCAATGCATCAGAAGATGTGTTAGGCAATGTGTTGGGAAATGTGTCTGTCAGACAATGCATTAGGAAATGCATTAGAAAGGTATTTTGCATAAGAATGAACTTTAATTTAATATAGCATTGATTGCTTGACTGGAAGATGACCCCTTCCGGGAGCCTTACCATACAGCTTTATGTATGAGGGTAAATAAAACTGAAATAAAATTCATATTCTACCTGTAAATAAAAGACAAGTACTCTAAAAAATGAAGAGTTAGCATCTGACTAGCCTTTAATGCTATTTCTTTACTTTTAATTATCAAATTAATGTATAAATGGACCCTTTTTTGAGTAGCAGCCACTTAAACTTGTTTCAACAACTGAGAAAAAATAGTCCCTGTGTGCTTCAAAGTTAAGCACCCAGTATAAAATAAATCATCACACATATGGTATTGCAGTATATCAGTTGATTTGATGTCAGATTATATGCCCTCTATTCAAAATATTGCCTTGGATTTAATTAGTCATTGGGTCAGACATTGAATTAAGCATTTGGATCAGCCTTTGCGTTAATATTGGTTGAAATCTAATTTCGATAACCATGGTTACACACACCTTAGCACCGATAAATCGGGGCTAAGGCAGAACTCTAGAATATCCACATGGTCTCTCTTTGGGGGGGGGGGGGGGGGGGGGGCGGGGGGGGGCTAAGGTTGTGCTTGGAGAGGTGCGGGTGGGGTTTGCTTAGGAAAGGTAGTAGGGGGAAATGAGGGGAGAGTGAGCATAACAGATGGATCTGGCTTTGTCGGGGCTTCCTCAGTCGGTCACTGCATATTCATGAAGACCTCCACCTCTGATATCATTCTTATATCAATATTCATCCCCCTCCTGTGCATAGGCTGTAACCCCCTTCCCACCCTCCTCCTCCCCAACCGAAGAAGCACTGAATCGGTAGGTCGGGAGTTTGAAACCCGGCCGAGTCAAACCAATGCCTTACAAAATTGTTACCTGTCACTACCTAGTCTTTTTTTAAATTTTTATTTTTTATTGAGGCTGTATTCATACTGTCCATAGCATGTAAGCCCGGTTACCCAGGCTTGTTTTCAAAGCTGGCCAGCTGTAGTTTTGGTGTTGTCTTACCAAGCAGTAGCTGCTGATAAGTTATTTGATTGTCTGCGCTCAGCATTACTACGATAGGGCCAGGACGGGTGAGCTCAGTATCAGGATAACATCACTGTGTGGGAAATCGGGTCATACTGCCAGCGACCTGATCTCCCAGTAGTGCAGCACTAAAAAGTCACCATGAGTGCTCATTGTCATAATTCGGTACCCATCCTGATATGACCACATTTGATTCCAGGATGTAAATGCCCCACAAACAAACAAACAAACAATCCAACAAACAAACAATCCCCCCACTCCCCCCTCCCCCATGCCCTCCCCTCAACTGCAATTGCAAAGGACCGCATACATACACATACACATACACATACGCATACACCTACACATACACATCCTGCTGGTTGCTGTCATGATGAGACTACACACCGGGATGCCGGCCATTACATGGCAGGTGTCTCCGCAGTGTCAAGCAGTGTCAAGCAGTGTCAAGCAGCCATCTCGGGGATGCTCGGGTAACCAAGGTAACCAAGGTAACCAAGGTGGCCAAGGTAACCAAGGGAGCGGGCGACCTGCTGACGGCATCTACTCCAGTATGCACGGACTAATCAGCATCACCTGGCCACTTCTCCCTCTTATTGCGTCCGTACTAAAGCCCTGTCTATGAGTGCGACTCAACCCCTGTCCTGTCCTCATCCTGCACCCCTACTAAGTACTAATTAGTAATTACTATTAACTTGTACCTGTAATATATGTTGATGTCGACACTCTCAGATCTAGTTTGCAACTGTCTTTATTTAGAACGTAGTCATGACGTCGTCCGGTGTTTTGGTGGGGGTGTTCGTACAGCTACATACATTACACTACCTACTGTTAACTACTAACTATTAACTACTACCCACTAACTAATAACCACAAACAAACAAGTAACTACTAACGACTATTAACTAATATTACCCACTACCCACTAATCACAAACAATCAACTAACTACTAACTAGTAACTACTAACCACTAACTATTAACTAATACCCACTAACCAATAACCACAAACAAACAACTAACTACTAACTATTAACCACTAACTATTAACTACTACCCACTAACTAATAACCACAAACAAACAGCTAACTACTAACAACTGTTAACTATTATTACCCACTACCCAGTAATTACAAACAATCAACTAACTACTAACTATTAACTACTAACCACTAATTATTAACTAATACCCACTAACCAATAACCACAAACAAACAACTACCTACTCACTATAACCACTAACTATTAACTACTACCCTCTAACTAATAACCACAAACAAACAGCTAACTACTAACAACTGTTAACTAATATTACCCACTACCCACTACTCACGACCAATCAACTAACTACTAACTATTAACTACTAACCACTAACTATTAACTAATACCCACTAACCAATAACCACAAACAAACAACTACCTACCACCTATTAACTACTAACCACTAACTATTAACTAATACCCACTAACCAATAACCACAAACAAACAACTAACTACTAACTATTAACCACTAACTATTAACTAATACTACGCACTACCACCTAATCACAAACAACCAACTAACTACTAACTATGAACTACTAACCAATAACCATCAACTAATACTATCCACTACCCACTAATCACAAACAAAAAACTAACTACTTACTATTATTAACTACTAGTCACTAACCACTAATTAAATACTAACCACTAATTACTTACTACCCACTACCAACTAACCACTATTAAACAACTAACTACTAACCATTAACCACTAATTATTAACTACTACACACTAACCAATAACAAGAAACTAACTACTAACTATTAACTACTAACCATAAACCGCTAATTAACTACTACCCACTAACCCCACACCTCTAACAAACATCTAACTACTAACTATTAAAGTTGCATAGTCCGATGGTTTTGATTTTCTGTCATTTCCTGAGATAAAGATATAAGGTTGATCATTATAATCTACCTTACTTTAGTTTGTATCAATTTTAAAGTCATTGGTTTAACTCGACCGTGAACCGAACGCACAACCTTCCGCACTCGAGGCCCGCGCTTTACCAATTAGACCACCGTGCCCGGTCACGCCTCCAAGAAGTAGTATCCACCCACTCACTCCACCCAGCACCAAGCCTCAATCCCTGTACATTTCCTCTCAGCGTTACCAATAACTAGACATATATGTCATTGAAATTTACAAAAAAAACACCCAGATCAGGTCTAAATTATACTATATTATTCCACATTATAAAAATACAGATGGTGCTTGATGGACATGCTAACATGATTAAGCAATATCGGCCAAGAAAATTGGTGACTTTTGGGTATTTTGGTTCCAAGGTATTAAATATGATCCATGGATGGCAAATTAATTGCCGTATAAATGATGTAATAGTCAGCAGTCATGCGAGTAGGCCTAATTCCTCCATTATCCATCATCGCGTCATGGTGGTGTTCTATGGTGGAGGGTCAACGACCATCAGAGTATTGGACACACAATGTATCTAAAGCAACTGAACCCTCTTTGTTCCTCTCTTCTCCTCTCTGCTCCTCTTTGCTCCTCTCTGCTCCTCTCTATTTCTCCCCTTCACAACCAACCTATAATATCCCATGCAGTGCTACTCTACTTAATGGCCCTGTCACATTATGACGCATCGTGCCAGCGCGTGGCCAACGGCTAAAATCACTTTCAAACATCAAGATGCGCCAAACTTTTCGGCACAGGCGGGAGGGGGGGGGGGGCAAAATTGGATGTATACATACTGTATACACAACATAATGAAAGTATGCAGAACATATGTCCGACCTATTGCTAGCATATGTCCATCAGATGTGTAGTGCATACATACCATATACACAACATGCTGAATGTATGATGAGTGTATGCAGAATGCGTGTCCGACCTATTGCTAGCATGTGTCACTGGATGAGCACCTATCATAAAACGTAGCAGAGCATATGGCCAACATATGGCCAACGTATGGCTAACCTGCCGCCCAGTGAAAAACGCTCGCAAAATGCTCATGGTATGCTTGCAGAATGCTGGTGAACGTTATATATGAAATTTGATAGCCAGAAGTACGCCTTATACATTACATATGTCAAGACACAGTGGAGAAACTCAAAATGTATGTTATACATATGTTAGATGAATGTTATCCATGCGTTGTCAATACATTTTCAATACATGGACTGTACATTTCTGCTGGCTCTCCGTCTGACTGATGTAGGTCAATGTAGTGCTATGTATGAACAACGTTTGTGTAACATATGTCTAACATACATCAACATATGTCTAACATATACATAACATATGCCCTATGTAAAAACCACACACTGTGGAACGTCAAAAGTTTTATGCATGCACAAAACTTTTGCGACCCCTTGACGAGCGATGCCGTATAAAGACAAACATTGATGTACACTGACATATACCAATGTACACGTAATGAAGCATAACCTTCAAGTAATGCATATCGACATACACCAATGTATTGGTGCAAAATCAGCTATGTCGGCTCATGCTTGCGCGATGCGCCATAGTGTGACAGGGCTATAACCATTAACAAATTTACTGTTGGAGTTTACATCCTGGCAACATCTAAGGACATATCAGAACGGGAACTGCTTTGGGGTGGGTAGGTGTGCGGTTACAATGGCTACTAATGAACTCTGGGTCTAGGTGACTCGAGTCAACACTCTGTTGTTGAAGTATCAGACGCTGTGTTTGTATGTTGTTGCTTTATGTCCTAGCAATGTCTAAGGTCATATCAGGATATCAAACGAATTGTGACAGTGCACACTCAAACCGACTTTATAGTGCTGCCCCACTGGGAGACCAGGCCGCCAGCACCATGACCCGATATCTCACACAGACACGTTATCCTGATACTGTACTGACCAGCGCTTGCCTACCCGAGTAATGCTGAGCGCCAGGCTAGGTAGTGACAAGTATCAATATTATAAGTCATTAGTTTGACTCAGCTGGGATTGAACTCCCGACCTTCCGCAATGGAGGCATACACTGTACCGATTCGGAAACCGCGTCCGACAGGTGAACATAAATCAACGAAGTAGTATTTTACTTGATGTAGAATTAGTTTCTAGCATAATTACATTGCAATCCACCTCGGAAACAAATACAGGGGCTAGAACCCCACTTAGTTTGGACATCAGCAGCCATGAGATTATGTGAAGGACAGGACGTGATGAAAATGTCACAACACAAAGGGCAATATAATGACTTCCACTATTGCAACTATGATTCTACCAACACTATCTCATTCACCATCCATTTTTGTTGTTGTAAATATAGTTTATTCATTGAATAAAGTCTTTTGCCAGCGCCGTGGCACTGGTCTTCCAGCCATGTGATAATACAGTTATTTACAATATATGCAGCTAGCCCAAATCAGCTGAAATAACAATATCAAACATTCAATGATTTACATATGGTATAGTTTGACAATTCACATACAAAAATAGCAGTTATATGTTGTATTCCTACACACTTGATACATACATGTGTATTGATTAGACCTTTATTACGGAGTGGTTAGGTGCATAGTTTCCCTTCATAGGTTTGTATGCCTACTATGTTGTGAATTGCAAAACTATCATGTTGCTGGAGTCAACATTTTGAGATGGAGTGAGTGTTAGTCGAATTGTTTGTTTATTCTGTTAGATAGAGTGTGGTTAGCTTATAGGGTTATACTTAAAAGGTGTGTTTTTTGACTACATGAAGTAGTTTGAGTAAGTAGGTTGTTAGTAATGATGAGATAAACAATGCTTGGAGGATTGTACATTTCAGTCATTTAGTAGTCTAGTACAGACTTTATTAGTGTCTATGTTTATACAAAGACCCTACAATACCAAGACGGCTACATGTTTACATGCCTACATATCTACTCCTTGCATGAGAGGTCAGGGCAGACGACTTACACCAGTATTACTCCCCTAATACCGTAACAGAAGCATAACAGGCTGCAGTATAAATAATATTTGCATAGTACGTTATACCCCATACTATTCCTAGAAGTGTGTTGCCTTTTGGCGGTTTTACATCCTGGCGCTTGGCATTACTACTACTAGGATAGGGCAATGACGGTTTAGCTCAGTATCAAGATAATGTGATTGAGTGGGAAATCAGGTCATGGTACCAGCAGTCTGATCTCCAAGTAGGGTGGGGTAGCCTCATAAAAGTTCCCATGAGTGTGCACTGTCACATGTCGGTACCCATTATGGCATGACCTTAGATGTTGCCAAGTGGTAAACACCTCAACAAACAAACAAAACCATTAAAGTGTATAGTCCGATGAAGCATAACATTTTCAAAACCAAAACAATTATCTAGATTTGATTCTACATATTTAACTTAGATACTGGTGCACATATTAAGCATGTGTTGGCACATATAAGGGAATCCGAGTTAATAGAACCTGTTTTGGTGTGCTTGCCCAAACTAATTTGACACGTTTGCGCTTCAAATACCTCAAACCTTAGCCATTTGAAATAAAGGTTATTTTAATCTAAAGTAATGTAGATTATAAAAATCAATTTGATATATTTAGGCCTAGCCCAGAAAAATAACAGAAATTCGAATGCATCGGACTATGCATTTCACATAATATATACCAGTGGCCACGTACCTGCGTGGTGACCCCCGTGTTCGGGGGACGTCCCGTAACCATGGGTAACGCTAGGACAAGACGCCGACCGCGCGGCCTCCGATGACGTCATCACCACTGCGGGCCTTCCGGTTGCAGACGCCGACGGGGTGTACTCCTTGGTATCCGTGTAGGACCCGGATGCGTCGCTAAGGTTACCGCCCTCATCGTCTGTATCGTCCGAGTCGTCGTCCTGACCGTCCAGGGAACTCAGGCTTTGACTGCGAAGGGGGTCAGATTGGATGGGGGTCGAGGGGGGGGGGGAAGAAAGGGGAAGTTTATTTATTACCATAAGGAAACACAATGCTCTAGTTAAATATGTAATAGAGTAATTGTTGGAATCTTGGAACTGGAATGATGAGACGCAATGGTCTATCGCTTTTTGCTCTGCGTTTACTTACATACCAAGATACCGGTAACACTCGTTTGGTTTGTTGTTGGAGTTTTATGTCCTGGCAACATCTCAGGTCATATCAGGACAGGTACCGACTTGTGACAGTGCGCACTCATGACAACTTTATAGTGCTGCCCCACTGGGAATTCAGGCTGCTGGCACCATGACCCGATATTCCACTCAGTCACATTATCCTGGCTGGAAGACCAGTGCTATGGCGCCGGCAAACTATTTACATGAATAAAATGTATTTACCAAAAAAAAGAAGAAGCAGTTTAGTCGCAAAAGCCACATATAACAATGCGAGTTTAATGAAGTGGTGTCGCTCGAAGGAACCATTCTAGGGTGTTGTACAATAAAGGCATGAAATGACATATTTACCAGTTGGGATAGAGAAAGTTAATTGACAATAAAAAAAACTACCTTAAACAGGTGAGTCTTGAGGACAGATTAAGAATTTGTCAAAAGATGCCGCTTTCCTTAAATCCTCTCGGAACCAATTTCATAAAACGTGATCTGTCACATAGAACATAGAACTTAGAAGCGGCGTGAGGCGTGAGGCGTGAGGCGTGAGGCGTGAGGCGTGAGGCGTGAGGCGTGAGGCGTGAGGCGTGAGGCGTGAGGCGTGAGGCGTGAGGCGTGAGGCGTGAGGAGTAAAATTGCCCACTCGGCTGGTAGAGGAGAATTGCTGGTGTTAGTGGCAGCCGTTCTGGGAGGAGGCGATAGGTGGCGCCTCGGCGGAGAGTTCTGATTGGCAAGCATAGTCCCTGGAGGAGCGCGGTTGCCGATTCGGTAAAGCGCGGGCCGCGTCTGCGGGAGATCGGGAGTTCGATTCCCAGTCGAGTCAAATCAATGACTTATACAATTTATACTTGTCGCTTCCTAGCCTGGTGCTCCAGATTAATAGGATAGGGCAAGGACTGGTTCAACTCAGTGCCAGGATAATGTGAATGAGTGGGATATTGGGTCATTGTGCCGGCAGGCAGATTTCCCAGTGGGGCAGAACTATAAAGTTGCCATGAGTGCGCATTGTCACAAGTCGGTACCTGTCCTGATATCACCTGAGATCATGCCAGGACGTAAAAGTAGAGCGCAGACTTTCCGTTTGGAAGGTCCAGAGCTCGCATCCCAACTGATTCAAACCAATGACTTATAAAATTCACAGTTGTTGCTACCTAGCCTAGTGCTCAGAATTAATAGGATAGGACAGGGACTGGTTAGCACAGTTCCTGGATAATGTGACCATAGGATATCGGGTCATGATGTCAGCAGGCTGGTATCCCAGTGGGGCAGCACTATTAAGTTACCATGAGTGTGCACTGGGACAAGTCGGTACAAACGGGGGCAAGAACTGCCGCCATTACGGACACCAGGTGGTGCGCAGGAATGCGTTAATTAGTGAGCGTGCCAGCCACCAGGGGTTGGCCCGATGCCCGACTAGGAACATTTCACAATACTGGCCGCGTTCAAGGTACGCCTCCGAGTCATCTCGGAGACATCTCCCTTTTCAGACAGGAGGCAAAAAATCGCCTCGAAAATGGCCACCAAATTCAGTGGTTTCAGCCAATCAGAGCTCTTCTTTTCCATTGCAAATAGCTGCCCCCTATGGGGGCCGCCATTTTCGAGGCAACCGACACCTAAAGTCCTTCAGACTAGGGTGATGTCAGGAATTTCACCGAGGTGCCTTGGAAGCATACCTTGAACACGGCCCAGGTGTTCCGAATACCGCTTCCCGCTCGGGAAGGATTGAAGCTACGACTCAGCATGCCGGTGTAACGATTTCAATTTCCCCCCTTTAAAACGTTTTCAGATTCCCGGGGGGGGGGAATTAAAAACAGTTTTCAGAATGCTCCCTGTATTTTCAAATTCCCCCCTCCAGGAATTTAAAATTGTTTAAAAAACTTTTAAAAACTTTAAAAAACGTTTTAAAATTCAGACCTATAATATTTTTGTCTTCGCCATCTTGGAGACTTTTTGTGTCATTTGGGATGAAATATGTTTTGTTGCACTAGTAATAATTTCCATTATGCTATTCTCTGTGCATTATTGTATTTGTCATGAAAAATAACAACAAATAACAACAAATAACAAAAATAAAGAAAATTCCCCAAAAATGGGGGGAGGGAAAGGTAAAACGAGGGAGGGAACTTGAAAACGTTTTCAAATTTCCCTGGGATGAATTTGAAAACGTTTTCAAGTTCCCGGTAGGGAACTTCAATCAGGAGGAATTTGACATCTTTACACCGGGTCACAGCTTTAGCTTACCTGCAGAAGCTGGAGTTAGTGGTGGTGAATATACCTATACAGTACACCATGACACATGAAGTGCTTATTTTATCACATGTGAAATATCTTGCTAGGGCAATTTCACTGCACTCTACATGAGAAACAGATGTATTACTGCAAGAGCCCTACCATGTTTGTTGATTAAATGTTCATTGGGGTTTTACGTCCTAGCAACAAGAATGGGTATCAACATGGGACAGTGGATTTTATACTGCTGCCCTACTGGGAGACCAGGCAACTGACACCATTTTACTGATACTGAGCTAACCAGTCATCATTGCCCAATCCTAAAAATGCGAGATGCCAGCCTAGGTAGTGACAAGTATCAATTTGGTAAGTCCTTCGTTCGACTCGGCTGGGATTTGACTCCAGACCTTCCACCCAATAAACCTGTGCTCTTACTGATTCTGTCACCGCGTCCGGTATTCTTGATAAGAAGGCAGCTGTTTATAATAGTTGATAAGTCAGTTTAACGTGTTCGGTCTATAGTAAGAGGAAGATGTCGGAGGGGCGCCAACTCCAACTTCTGCTGAGTAAGCTGAAGCAATGTGCTGGGTCGCAGCTTCAGTCCATTC
This sequence comes from Branchipolynoe longqiensis, assembly GCA_030323885.1. Classification (NCBI taxonomy): domain Eukaryota; kingdom Metazoa; phylum Annelida; class Polychaeta; order Phyllodocida; family Polynoidae; genus Branchipolynoe; species Branchipolynoe longqiensis. The sequence continues at coordinate 53,029,884 of CM059188.1, read as the reverse complement.
TCAGAGGCTAGCGGAATTTGGAGCATGCCTATTGTACAATATACATTTTCGGCAGACCATCTGCTGTGAGCTGCTAGTGAGAACATTAGTTTCTTGTCACTGTCCTCAGAGGGCAAAATAGTGATGGAAATCATCTATAAGGTTTTTTTCCACAGATAGCTGTTAGTCATATCATAAGTGACAACATTAGTTCTCAGACGGGGGATAAGGTGGAATTCGCCTAAATAACCAGACACTTTGAATCTAGGTTGGACTTTATTAGATAAAATGCATTGTATTTCGTTATTTCCTTTCCTTTCATGTAATCGTGGCAGGTGATTTGATATCACACAAATTTATTAAGTATTATTTGTTTTACAGTACCTGTTCTAAACAGGTGGGTAGGGATTGCCTAAGCGCTTCCGATAATATGTATTGCTTCATCTGAGATGAGTAACCAGGCTATTATCATCACTAGTATTATCCTTATCTAACGATCATTATCTAGAGCAGTTCAAATGACCGAATGACCTGATCACCCACCTCCCAATTTTGTAGGTTGTGGGATTTGAACTCCCAGGTTCGAACCCTGGTCCAGTCAACGCAATAGCATAACAATTGATATTTGTCGCCACATAACCTGGGGTTTGGCATTACCAGGATAGGGAAAGGAATGAGGAAGACCAATTGTCTGAGATTGAAATTTCCCCTGCTTAATCAACTAAAGTACCAAATTATTTTTTTTAAATGCGTTGAGGTGTGCCATGTGAGTAGTGTAGGGAAACGGTGATTGTACACTGGCAGCATCCAATACCTCTGCGCTTCTGTGCCGAAGCGGCATAGTGCCTGGGTTCAGGGTGTAATAACCAGGCTTATCACATGTCTCACGTCAGCATTGAGAGTGATCCTTCTCACCGCTGTACCGGCCGAGATGGCAGCATCAGTGAAGGCACTGGCTTTCCGTGATAAAGGTCCTGGGTTCTAATCCTGGGATTCAAAGCAATGATTTAAACATTGGTGCTGGTCGCTATCTAAGGCTGTGCCAGGCATTACTAGGATAACGCAATGATTGGTTTTGCTCAGTATCAGGATAGTGCGACTGAGTGTGATATCCGGTTACAGTGCTGGTGGCTTAGTCTGCCAGTTGGGGGCAGCACTGCAAAGACGCCATAAGTGCGCGCTGTCACCAGTCACTACCCGCCCTAATATGGCCTTAGATGATGCAAGAATGTAAAACCCCAAGCAATAACCCGCTAAAACCGGAGGCATAGTCTCGCCGTAAATATGGCCTATGCTGCCGACACGGCGTAAAGCAACCACCAATCAATCAATCAATCAATCAGCATAGTCTCCAAGTGGGACAGCACTATAGTTGTTGCTTGCTTGCTGCTGTTTTACAACCTAGTTACATCTGAGGTTATATCAGGATGGGCACTGACCTGTGAGAGTGCGCATTCATGCCGGCTTTATAGTGCTGTCCAATTGTGAGACCAACCCGCCGGCACCATGACCCGTTATCGCACACATTCTCCTGATATTGTGGTAACCAGTCCTTAATGCAGAGTGTCAGGCTGGGAATCGAACGCTCGACCTTCCACAAGGGAAGCCTAAATTTACATTTACATTTATCCGCTTCTGCTTGATATACTATAGAGCCTTTGCCAGGTCGGGTCGCTCGCCGGGATGACTATGACATGAGTAATAGTCATGGATCAGATGCTGGCTGTACCTGTATTCTGGCCACAACTTATCGAGCCTCGCCTTGAAACAGTTCAGAGCTGGTGCATCTGTGACTTGTCCCAGGAGCCGGTTCCATGAATTGGTTGCCCGTTCTACCAGAAAGTTCTGCCGGACCTTCTTATTTGTGTGGTTTTTAAAAAGTTTCAGGTGGTGACAAGGTGGGTTCTGGTTATCTAACTTGATATAGTCTGCATCCACTGTATAATACCCGTGAGTGTGCTTATACAGCTCGATCTCCTCGTGATCTCCTCATGGTCTCCAGTAATACAGGCTGGGTAACTTGAGCACTGCCAGGCGTTCCGGGTATGGTGTGTCCTTCAGACAGGGTACAAGTTTGGTGGCTCTCCTTTGCGCATTCTCCAAGAGTTCACAGTCTTCGTGGTAGAGGGGGGCCCAGGCCGGGTATCCAGACTCTAATGATGGTTGTACCAGGAATTTGTACAGGCGCATAAGGCTTCCTCCATCCAGGTAGGTGTATGAGTGGTGGATCATGCCAAGTGTTCTGTTTACCTTAGCTACTTGGTTACCACAGTGATGGCTGAATATCAATTGCGAGTCCACCCCAAACACCAAGGTCCTTTTCCAGGACAGTCGGTTCCAGGTTGATGTGCTCGCCAAGATGGTTGGTCAAGTGGTAAAGTTGTTCTGGGTTGGCTCGTCCCAGGTGCCTTCTCTTGCATTTCTCCACATTGAAACGGAGGAGCCAGGTGCAGCACCAGTGTTGGAGCTCATTCAATTCCTGTTGGATGGTGGTATGACTGGTGTGCTTCTGTACTTCCGAGAATATTTTGGTGTCATCCGCGAACATAATAATGGTTGACGTTATTACTTCAGGCATGTCGTCCACAAAGATAATGAACAGCAGGGGACCAAGGACAGTCCCTTGGGGGATCTCACTGAGCGCTGCTGCGATTGTAAACAGAACACCATTGATGGGCATTTGTTGGGTTCTATTTCTCAGGAAGTCCGCAATCCATTCCCTTAATCTACCACTAATCCCATATGATTTGAGCTTCGATAATAGTCTCTTATAGTCTCAAACATTTTGAAAAGACTAGATACACAGTGTCAAGCATACCTCCTCTACCCAATATGCCAGTCCAGTTGTCGAGGGTAGCTAGAAGCTGAGTCACACAAAATCGCCCTTTAATGAATCTATGTTGACACTTAGAGACCAAGTCATTGACATTCAGGTGATCCATTACTCGGTCTCTAATTAGTTGCTCCAGGATTTTGCAGATAACTGAAGTCAAGCTCACTGGCATGTAATTTTTCAGAGCATGCTTGTCGACTTTCTTGTGGATGGGGGATATATATCCAGTTTTCCATTGTTTCCGAATTTTCCCTAGTCTCAATGATATGTTGAAGATATCACACAGCGGTTCACTTATGTCATCTATCAGTTCCTTAATGACCCTCAGATGAATGCTGCCCGATTCAGGAGACTTGATTGGTTTGAGCTTCATAATTTTCTTCTTGATCTGGTCTTCCGTGACTATGATATCTGTAATTGGTGTGTCATATACTCTTGGTGGTAAGTTGGGTACTGTTGGAGTGTCCTCCTTGGTGAATACTGAGGAGAAGAAATTGTTCATTATGTTGGCTTTGTCGATGTCTCAGGAAGTAAATTCTCCATTAGGTGATCCGATGTCCGAGATCCTACTCCTTGTTTTAAGATTTGTTTGATCATAACGGTAGAAGGCCTTGGGGTTCTTCTTAGCTTCTGGTGTGATTTTGCGCTTGAAGTCTCGCTCAGCTTGGTGACATGCCTACTTGGCATGGTTTCTGGCTCTAGTGTATAGTAAGTAGGTGGTCACTTTCCTGGTGTGATGCTCTCCATATCTCATATTTCTGGTTCTTGACTCGTACCTTAGTTATTGCCGCTCCAGTCATATATAGTGGTCTGTGTCGACTCCGGCTGTTTGGTTTGGATTTCCTTATATGGTTGTCGATCAGAGTTCTAATGTTGTTGGTGAACAGGTGCCATGTTTCCTCCAGGTCCCCAGATGGGGCTGTCCAGTTGCTATTTCTTGCTTCTCTTCTCAGGTCATCATAATGTCCTTTGTGGTATGGTAGGCATGGTTTTGGACTAGGTGGATCACTAACATAGCAGTTAAATTTGTAGACAATGCAGGTGTGGGGGCCTATTGGGGCCTGAAACTTAATGTCAGTTATCATTCCTTCCTTGTTGCTTAGGATTAAGTTAAGGACATTTGGGGTCTGTAGGCCCCTGTAATGGGTCAGATCCTGGATGTGTTGGTCAAGGAAATGATCTCTGACACATTCCGTGAACTGAGTTGCTGGATTTGTTAGGCTCGGCAGTGATGTGTTGCTCTTCCAGTTAATTTCTGGGTAATTGAAATCACCCATTAACATAAGATGAGAAGTATTCATGTTTATAGCTGCATGCATCCAAGTGCATAAATCCTCATGATTTGCATGATGACTGTTGGGTGACCTGTACATAATACCAACTAGTAGTCTATCATTTCCCTTCAAACGTATGTTACACCAAGATGACTCCTCAACAGTTTAATCAAAGGTCACGATTGGAGCCTTTAGATGACACTTAGCATAGATGATTACTACACGCTATCTATTCAGCTACCACATCAGGTGCAGCATTATAGAGTCATCGTCAGTATGTGCTGTAACAAGTCCCGATACATGGCCTAACACGACCTGATGGGATGGCAAAATGAGCAGAGCGCCCATCCACCTCCCGCTTTGGAAGGTTTTGGGATTTGAAAACCCGATTTCGAACCCTGGCCAAGTCAAACCAATGACATAAAAAATAACAAATAATGCCAGATAGCTTGGTGCTCGGCATTACTAGGATCAGGCAAAGAACGGTGGAGTGAGGAAGAGCAATTATCCGCGATGGAAATTCATCCTGCTTAAGCAACTAATGTACCGAAAAAAAGCCCAACCAACAATTGGTTGCATCAACTCTTTTTTTCTTGAAGATGTATACTGCCTATCCCGGAGAAGTCTGAATAGACTTGTTTTCACCATTAGAGAGTTTGTCGATAGAAAGCCTGAGCCTACACTTTTACTGACCCAAGGGATTTTTAACCTCCCACACCACATAGACATCGTATGAGAGCAACCAGCCTTTGATGACACTGTAAGTTATACACCGCGGTGGAAATCCAAATTGGCAGAGGTAGGGGGGGGGCATGGGGAGTCAAACCACCGACCTTCAGATTAGGAGTAAGTAATCAAGGGACATAGGCAGGTTTATATAACACACTAAGTTTATATTTGCTGTCATTTAACACAAATATGACCATTTCAGATTTGTCTCTCTATTTCAGTCTAAACATATACATAAAATATTTCTCATAAAAGAATCTGTAAACAAACTGAATCATCTGAACGACCCTAACGTAGCCTTAACCTGTGATGCTCATGAAAAAAACAATAAGTCATATCCTTATCTACCCTTACCTCACCAGCTGGGAGCTGACTTGTAATGTTCCACCTCAGAGGTGGCTAAGTGATGATACAATGGTGAATCCAGATAAGATGCTGAACAAAAGAGCCGAGGTAGGAGGTGAATGACCCGGTGTATCAATCATCTTCAACATCCTGCCCGTCCGGGACACTAAGCACCCATTTTGTAATTATCACGTGACAGCAGAAGCCCATAACTACCAATCTCTCCCCCATGAAAAAAAAATCAACAAAGAAATCCAGAAATTTAAGAAATACCAAATCTGAGGACATAGTTAACCAAACATTGTGTAAGTAGCTAGACGTGCTTACAATTTTACAATGTTACAATGCAAGCCGCAAAAAGTAAAGCTTCTTTTATTTCACGACGCATGTAGAGCACATTGATTTTTTATCATCGGTTATTGGACGTCAAACATATGGTCAACAATGCAAGCAGCATGTATGATGCTTCTACCTATGTAAAATAAGATCGGTTCGTTGTTGGCATTTTACGTCCTGGCAACATCCAAGGTCATATCAGGATTGGTACCAACATGTGACAGTGTGCACTCATGGTGACTTTATAGTGCTGCCCTCTCGGAAAGCAGGTCGCCAGCACCAGGACCCAATATCCCACTCAGTCACATTATCCCGACACTGAGCCAACCAGTCCTTGTTCTATCCTATTAATGCCGAGCGCCGAGCTAGGAAGCGACAAGTATCAATTTTGTAATTCATTGGTTTGAATCGACCAGGAATCAAACGCCTGATCTCCCGCACGGGAGGCCTGCGTTCTACCCAATCGGCTACCTCGTCCAGTGTGCAAAATAAGCTGTCTTCAAGCAGGCTAAAATGTAACATGAATCAATTAACCTGCAGGGCACAATGGCGACAGAATTAATGTGTTTGTTAGCTACGGCCTTAAGCTAATTGACTGACTTCTGCCCAAAAAAACCCGGACCTCCCTTCAGTTATAATCAGTCTTTTGACATCATAGATAGTCATGCCTTCAACTGTCTTAGATTATGTTTTGTATTGCATTTCTATTGCATTCATTCAATGATTGATTAAGTAGCGGACATTTCAATCGCAGACAATTGGTCTTCCTCAGTCCCCTCTTCCATGCTTTGTCCTAGAAATGCCAAATCTCATGCAAGGTAACGACAAGTATAGATTTTAAAGTCATTCTTTTTGCTCGGTCTAGATTCGAATCCAATGACCGGCCACACGGAGAGCAGGCGCTCCTCTCATTTGGCCATCTCGTCTACTACCTGGATATGGCTGCATCTCTATCTAACCCGAACACAAACTCCAACTTTAGCGCATTTACTCAGACGTACCACATACATTATATATATAAATATATATATATATAAATATATATATATATATATGCTATATAATTTATTATGTGTATATAAATAATTTTCAGTGTCCATGTTCGGACATCTCTCGCTTCCCAATACCCATTATTCTCTGTAAGCCCCACTCTCCTGTAACTTGGCACTCTCTGCTTCCCTCCTCCTCTGAACCGACTCCCACGCTATCTCGCCACTCACTTCAAACTGATATACATTACAATATACTCACAATAGAGCATTTTACATTCAGCGCCTTTGTATATCTGAAAAAAAGTCAGTTATTTAGCAAGTCAGATTTTTCGTCGGGACTCACCTGCGGCCGCTGACGTTGAGCATGCGCTGTTTCTCGTGTTTCTCTTCCTTTTTCCGACACTCCTCAGGGCACCACGATGACCGCCGACGCTGCTTCTTGAGCTCAATGGCCGACATGACGTCATCATCGTCATCCTCTCCGCGTTCCTGGCCGCTACTGCTGAGGTAAGCGGATGAAATGTGAGACACATCGGTAAGACAAAGCCCAGCTTCATAATTATAGCCTAGCATTATTTTAACATTCCGTCGGCTGAGAATTAACTAGGCCTATGTCCACTTCCAGGAACAGATTTGATGTATGCACACAACCCATATCAGAGTTGATAAGTTGGATATCCCCAACCCACAGATCAATACATAAACCCCCAAGCCACTCACTTACTCTGTATATTGAGCTATGGGTTGGGGAAATAAAGCTTATGATATGGGTTTTATGTACAAATATAATTTTATTTCTGAAAGTGGACATCGGCCTGGTTAATTCTCAACCGGCGATTTTAATCTGCTAATGAATGCAACTGAGAATTGTTGTTGCAGATACATAACCAATACATTGGTAAATATTCACTTTTATTTTTGAACTACAATAACATACACATGAAAGAAGCTATATTAGTCCGATTGTATTTTTGTATTAGTTAATAATAATCATTACAAATATAGCGCTTACAAAAAAACCCTCAAAACACTTAAATAGCGGACAGTATACATGAGCACTGTGAGGAGCATGTCCACATATTGATTGCGGTTAAAGTAACGGAATCCGATGGTTTTGAGTTTCTCCAACATTAAAATACAATAAATGTACTAGAGTAATCATTATTAGCTCATGACGAATATAATGTTTAATTAATCAGCTTGACTCAGCCGAGATTAGAACAGGTACAGGAAGCGAGCACTCAACATCGGCCATCCCCATATATATGGATGCTCCTCGGACATGGTCAGGTGACAGGACATGGTCACGTGACGGGACATGGTCACGTGTCGGGACATAGTCATGTGACTGGACATGGTCACGTGACAGGACATGGTGACGTGACGGGATATGTACATGACTGGACATGGTGACGTGATGGGGCATGGTCATGTGACTGGACATGGTCATGTGACTGGACATGGTCATGTGACTGGACATGCTGACGTGACGGGACATGGTGACGTGACGGGACATGTTCACATGCCTGGACATGGTCACGTGACTGAACATGTACATGACTGGACATGGTGACGTGATGGGACATGGTCATGTGACTGGACATGGTTACGTGACTGTGTAAATCTGCATGCCTGACGCGAGTTGATCTATTACATGGAAGCCCACTCACCTGAAGTCGTCGGTGCTATCGACTGTGACGTCATTGATGCATATCCTGACGTCACTCGGGTTGTGGCATGCCGAGTGCGGGTCCAGGTAGATGCGGGAACTACACCTGGCGCCATCTGGTGTCACAGCCCCGCTGTGACCGGGCTGTTGTCCGTCAGTCAGATCTAACATCGACTTGAAGTGGTCTGAAAGGAATAGCAGATTCAGCTAAAGTCGTATAGTCCGATCGTTTTGATTTTCTGTCATTTTCTGCGATGAACATTTGAGGTTGATCGTTATAATCTATCTTACTTTTATTTTAAATGCTAAATTTCGAGATATATGAAGTGCAAACATGCAAAAATAATGTTGGCATGCATTTCAAAACTCTTAGACGATAGGCTTATGTCGTAACTATTCTATTAAATTGTCTCAGTATCCTAAACTAGGCGGCGACAAATGTTTAATAAGTACACCAGTATCTAAGTTAGATATGTATAATCAAATCTAAATAAGAGGGCACCCTAAGGGGCCTTTCAAATAGTATATAACGCTTAGAGCTTGTGGGGCGAGGGTGTAGGCCTAAGCGTTATGTGGCATGTATGGTCTGGCGTTAACGAGCGTTACAAAGGGTATGTGTGCTAATTTTGACAAAAATAGCACTACGTAATATTTGAACTACCCCCTAACCACAAGGGCAGTCTAATTTAATTTGGAGAAAAATAGCATACGTAATATTTCAACGGCCCCTAACCAGTAAGCCATCCTGTTCAAGGCTATGGTCTAGCATTACAGATCGCAAACCAAGGGGGTGGTCTAATTTAATTTTGACAAAATTAGCACTACGTAATATTTGCACGGCCCCTAACCACAAAGCCATCCTGTGCAAGGTTATGGTCTAGCATTACAGAGTGCAAACCAATGGGGTTGGTCTAATTTAATTTTGACAAAAATAGCGCGATGTAATATTTGAACGGCGCCCTAACCACTAAGCCATCCGGTTCAAGGTTATTTCCTAGCATTACAGAGGGCTACAATTAGTACCAAGGGGAGTGGTCAAATTTAATTTTGAAAAGAATAGCACTAAGTAATATTTGAACGGCCCCCTAACCACTAAGCCATCCTGTTCAAGGTTATTTTCTAGCATTACAGAGGGCTACAATTAGTACCAAAGGGAGTGGCCAAATTTAATTTTGACACAAATACCATTACGTAATATTTGAACGGCCCCCTAACCTCAAAGCCATCCTGTGCAAGGTTATGGTCTAGCAGTACATAGCGTTACCAAGGAATTGGTCTAATTTAATTTGGGAAAAAATAGTGCTATGTAATATTTGAATGGTCCCTAACCACAAAGCCATCCTGTGCAAGGTTATGGTCTAGCAGTACATAGTGTTACCAAGGGGTTGGTCTAATTTAATTTTGATAAAAATAGCACTGCGTATTAATCTGAACGGCCCCTAACCACTAGGCCAGCGTGTGTGGCAGCGCCGCCTACCTGTGCCCTCCCCGTCGTTGGTGACCAGAGACAGCGGGGTGAAGATCTTGTCGGCCAGCGACGGGCAGGACGTACTGAATCGCTGCAGACTGTCCTTCCGCTCGTCCTGAAACAGATGCAATTTGAAACCCGGTTAAAGCTAAACCTGCACAATCCAATCAAAAGCTTTACAAAAACTAAGAAACAAAAACATGAACTTTGAAAACCTCGAATACAGCCCTAGGGGGCAGTCATTGTTATATGACGCTTAGAGGGGTAATACAGGTTCTTAATAGAGCCACAGGCTAAGGGAGTAAACCCTAACAGAAAACCATGTTACTGTTGCAGCATTAAGGGTGGTGATGAATCGAACTCCCAACATCTCCTGATCAGCCACTGCCGGGACAACTTGATGTGTTCTTGCCAGTGTGAGATCTCTATTTACTCCCTGAGAGAGTGCTGCTAGGAACTTGCCAAAGCCCACAACACTTCAATACTTTGCAAGCAGCGTTTATTAAATGTACAACCACACAAAATCATTCTGACAGCAGAGAGCTAAATGGAGAGCGGTGGTTAAATGGAGCTAAATGGAGAGCGGCGTTTAAGTAATCAATCAATCAATAGGATACAGCTATAATAGGCCTTGGACCTGTTAGCCACTCTTAATTAATAGAAATGGAGACAGTTCTTCAGACATGGTGGATTGTAGCAACTGTCACTGGCTCCAAGATATACGTAATGCTTGACCAGTATGCATCCAGTCGGGACTTGAAACAGTTTACCGACTCTGCTTCTACGACACTCTCCAGCAAGTCATTCCACAGGTTAACCACCCTAAAGCCAAAAAAGTTCTGTCGCAGGTCGAGTCTGGAGTACCACTTCCTCAGCTTCTGGGAGCTTCCTCAGCTTCTGGCCCTGGTTTTGGAGTCTCTGATAGGGGAGCTGCCTGTCTTATAGATACCATGGATATATTTGAATACTTCAATCATATCCCCCCGGGCCTGTCTGTAGTACCTGCTTGGGATCTTCAAATGACGGATACGTTGTTCATAGGGTACTTCATCAAATCCATGTACAAGCTTCGTTGCCCTTCTTTGGATCTTCTCAATTGACTCAGCATTCTTCCTGTAGAGTGGTTACCACACAACATTTCCATATTCCAAAAGTGGACATGCAAAGGATGTGTACAGTCTGCCCACAACATCCTCATCTAGGTATGTGTACAATCTTCGAATGATGGCCAGTATTCCATTAGCTCTGTTGGAAGGAAAGCAGTCTTTGTCGCATTGCGACTGACAGCATGATAATGAGAGGGGAGTGGGGTTGGGGGTGTAGGTCCAAGTGTTATGTGGCATATGGTCTAGCACTAAGGGGGCGGGTGTCGAATTTTCACAAAAACAGCGTTACGTAGTATTTGAACGAACCCTTAGATTATGGGTTGTGTATTATTATCGGTGGTTTATCATTGTTCATGTGCTTGCTTCATTAATATAGTAATTAAAACGATCAACGAATTAAAAGTACTCTAATCGCCCACTTGAATTTGCAGGTAGGCCTAAGTCATGTAATTAGATTGTACACATAATGGTTTGTTTTAAACAGTTGAGGAGAAAGTTATATATACAATTATAGGGGTGATATATGCATATTCAGTGGAGGAGATATATTCACATATATCTCCACTCTATATGCACATATATATCACAGCTGCTCATTCTGCTAAATGCTAAGATCAACAATAGTTCTCAGATTATATTTATATTCGCGGGAGAAGATTTAGAATGACATCACGTGTCAACTTGCGCCCGCAGACAGTTAGGTAGCTTGTAGCCTGTGGATCCCTGTTTGTATATATATGGCAATACCCAGTGTAGACAGATAGATAGTGTTTCTATTTCCCACCAGGTGGAGGCAAACTAGCGTCGTCGCTATCAGCCAAGCAGCCCAAGAACCAGATCATCACACTACTTCACAATAATATATTTCATATGCTTCTCCGTTGAACCTGAATACTCACGCCACTGATACTACAGCTATGCTAGTTTGTTGAGGGTATTACGTCCTGGCAGCACCCAAGGTCATATCAGAACAAGCAATGACTTGTCAGAGTGCACACTCGTGATGACTTATTGATTGATTGATTGATTGGTGGATGTTTTACCCCATGTCGGCAGCATAGGCCATATTCACGGCGAGAAATGTTTGTTTTTTGTTCAAACCATCACTTTTACATGTAAAAGCAGACAATCAATTATGTGCCAATAGACACTCATTAAATTAGAAAGATCACAATCATATATTTGTGGTCAAGGGAAACAAATTCCCATAGAAAAAGAAAAGTTTGATTAATAATTGATAGAATCTATTTAGTAAACTATATGAGGTGGTACAGTCCAGCTGCCCTCAAAAAGGCTAAAATGTTTTCCTGTTTTACCTTAGTGAAAAGGTCATGCATACTGTCTGCAGTGTAGAACTGATGACTTATTCTCCTGCCCAACTAGGAGACCAAGCCACCAGCATCATGGCCCGATGTCCTACTCAGGCACATTATCCTGGCACTGTACTAACCAGTATTTGCCATATCCTAGCTGTGACGCAGCGTGTTTACACAAGTGGGGGGGAGGGGTAGTTAGGGGTAGGGTCTCTCACACTGGCACAGACATATACGTATTTGCTGCCAGTGGAACAATGAACATTTAAACAAATTTGATTTGTGATGGGTGTTATGATGCCCATAACGGTGAAGTCTAATGACTTGTTTTTGCCACTAGACAGTAATAGTCTTGTGACTCCCCTTGGTTTTTATCACTTTCAGTCATTGTGTAGCTATCTAGTGCAGGCATTCTTTCTCTGTTTGTAAGCATTCTCCCACATCCCCCAAACCTCTGTGTGTTTGTGCTTTCTCTGACTGTCTTCACCTTGCTGTGTTAGTGGTCATTAGTTTTTTGATTGGAAGTTTAAAGTTTACCTCTCATATATATCATACCTAGCATGTATACCCTCTAAGACTTTGCGTGAATTATCAGTAAAAACATAATGAACTGCATTTGATCGTTTGTAACCGATTAAACATAAAATAATAAATTGCAAGCACGTGCAAGCAATCTTTCTGAGTGTCACATTTTGTCCATGCTAAATCTTTTCCTAATATCCACTTTTATTTCCTGTAAGCATGCACAAACAATTTTGTGTTTACAATTTGTACATAGGGGCCTACCTTTTGTATTATGCACTTTTTGTGTTTATACAATAAAAACTAAATTCTGGCTACCGATAAGTCTATGCAAAATGGCACCCATCTGCTTTGTTTTGCCAACCTTCGATATCCCAAGTGCAATACATGAAAATCCTTCTGCTTTGATATCAATTCAATCCATATTTACTCTCAAAATAAACACCAAATCTGGCTGATATAACACAGCCTCAATAAAAAAAATAAAAAATAAAAAAAACAACCAAATATGGCTGATAGTCATTTAATTAGTACAGCAAATGTGTATCTTTTATTAATATGAACATTTATTGCCAGGCCATGCAGGTTCATTAGGTATAGGTGACAACACATTTCCCTCTTGTAAAACCAATCACTTAACGTCCCGAAGTATAGCCAAGAAACTGATGATATCCACAACTCTTCTGTCCAGATGTTTCCCCAACCTAAGGTTAGTGGTGGCTGGAGGGCCCCCCATTCATACTGAAAACCTAGTTCTCAATCCACTCATATGAGGTCACCATATACCGCTCCGCAGCACAGGTTCCGATCGCACGGCCTCTAGTGGCGCCACCTAGCCAGGAATATCGGCAAAACTGACCGTTCCACCACATAGCGTTCTGTCGCACTGCCTCTGATGCCGCCACCTCGTGAGTACGTGATTTCTGCTTCACTTTTGCGTGTATTGTGAAAACCAGTGATACTCTTTAGCATTCTAGGTATGTATAAATTTGCACTAACCAACAAATATACCTTTATCGCAGAACATGTCACGCGCATCAGTAGTTCTTCCCACTGCCATCAGAGGACGGGGTGATAGTGGAAATTCTTTTAAAGAGATTTTACTTCACAGGACTGCCCCATCGGGAGACTGCCCTACTGGCTACCCTGGCCCAATATTCAATCCAGTTGCATTATCCTGACGCTGAGCCAACCAGTCTTTGCTTTATCCTAGTAATGCGCAACTAGCGACATGTGTCAAGTGTGCAACCCATTATGGTTTGATTTGGCTGGGGATTGGTTCGATCACCTAACCGGGCTTGGGATGTGAGTGCTCTCTTCCATCGGGTTTCCTGTCCCATATATATATATATAAATATATATATATATATAATATATATATTTAAGTTAAAATTAGACCGTCCAGACGGGTCTATAGGTGATAAAGGCCAGACGTAGCTGGCATACAGAGCTTAGAGCCCCTCACAGGTGGCGCCAGTGTGGCCAATACTTGGACTGCACAGGGTCAGGTAGATCGGATACAGTGAATATACTATTACAGAGGGAACTGAAGATAGATACTGTCCTAGTTTATATTCCAATAATATATATATATATATATATATATATATATATATATATATCCAACATGTTATTTCATATACATACATATATAGAGTAAAACATCTGTATACCGACCCCTCCACAGATCGACCACTTCCCTATACCGATCGCTTTATGTAGGTCCCAACAATACCATTGTAAGGATATTCTAACTCTCTAAACCGATCACCTCCTTAAGTCGACCAGCTAAAAACGGTCCCATGGTCGGTCAGTTTAGAGAGCTTTTACTGTATATATGTATATATGTGATGTATAAGCATTATGCGAGTATAAAGCTGCGTAAGGGAATCTATATGTTTATTACGCTGTACTACTTTATAACACACTATGTTATTGACCAATCGGCTCTCTGTATCTATTCACCTCCTACCACAATGCACTTCGAACCGCACTTCCGTCGCCTCCACTGTCACTTGCGACCGGAATTTTGAAGCGTCAACACCTCTCTCCGCACCTCTCTCACCCACCGCCCCGCCCCGCCCGCTGCCCGCCACCACCGCAGCTACCTCCGAATCGACCACTTACGATGTCGGCTGTATACTGTGCTCTCTGCGCATCGACGCACAGGGAGGGCGACCTTGATGCCTGCTCCCGTAACCAGATCGAGAGTGAGGTAGACGGTCAGCCATCACGTCTATCACGCAGAGCATCCACTGAAAGACAGGCAAGATCTAAGCAGGAGGGGGACATCTCCTCAGCCATGCAAGGCATGTCTATGGAGGACCAGGTGAAAGAGGCGAGGGAGGACATCCGCGAAATGGAGCTGAAGGAGGAGATGGAGAAACTGGACGATCGCATGGAGAACCTACGCAGATGCAAGGTCCAGCGCCAGATGGCGAGAGACAGGGGCGCGCGTGGCCCGGAGATGGCCCATGGTCATAGCGGACAGGAACAGTCCAAACACGGATCGAAGCCTGAAGCGAATCCTACCACTACAGAACACTCCAGCTACGGGACGCGTGCATCCCGACACCGCTCCAGGGGAAGGAGGTGCAGACGCCACAGTGACTCCAGGTCTGGGAGCAGATCCAGCAGCAGCACGAGGAGGCAGAGAAGTAAGTGGTCCCTTCGAAAATTCACTGTTGCGCGCAAGGATGTTAAGAAACTGAACCCGCACGAGCTGGTTGCTGCCTCGGCACTATGGTGCCTTGACATTGACATGGACTCTCTTTCAAAGAAGGACAATCGCACCTTCCGTGAGCATATTCATTTTCTGTCTGTAAGAGCCATGACTGATGATTTCAAAGATGCAGCACATGTCGCTTATGACACGGCGATTAGAAAAAAAGGCGGAGGAGCATGGCTTCGCCGCATTTGCCGAGGCATTCCAGGGTGCCAGCGTGATACATTATGGCGCACAACAGATGAAAACTAAGTAGGGGAACACTTACAGTAGCAAGCGGAGTAGCACGGGGGGTGTTAAGAAATCCTGCTTCCAGTGGAACAAGGAAGCCGGGTGTCCCCGGTCAGAGGAGAGCTGCCACTTCGCTCACAGCTGTGGGAAGTGTGGTAGCCGCTCCCACAAACAATTCAAATGCAATAGGGATTGACAAACCGTTGAGCACCGTCTATCCGAGGGGACTGTGTTTCAGACTTTTGAGAGGCCTAATCTCGTTATTAAGGCAGATGTCGGTGCCGACACTCTGGACGACAGTCACGGTCATTATGATACCGACTCATCTTCTGTAAATGTTTCACGCGTTCTTGCTACACCTGATGACCATTGTGCTAATAAGGTTGATGTTGACGCCGCCGCTGTTAAAAAATGTTTCAGGAGCGGTGGCGCTGAAGATATCGTGATTGCGAATGTTGCTAATGTTGAATCTGACACTTGTGCTCGTGATGCAATGATGATACAAACTAACAATGATTTGACCCCAGGTACTGGCCATGACCAGAATAACAAAGATTCAGATGCCATTTCAAATCTAAATTGTGGGGTTTTTGATGTCGTTGATAAAATTACATCCAGCCAAGTAAAACGTACCGGCCAGGATCGCCCCCAACGTGGTCCGCCTGGAATAGGGGGGGACGCTGTTGATATAGGGGACTCCGAAGTAGAGAGGGGGGACCCCGACATGACGGACGCAATGGTTAAGGGTACCCATAATAGTCGGGGCCACCTCAATTTTGATTCCCAGCAGGGGGGGGGGTGACGCTCTAAGAAGTAGCAGCCCCGAATTTGGCGGGAAGGAAGACCCCCAGCTACCCGTAAACAATAAAGACTGCGCTAATGTCTGTGCACACAGTAGCTGGGATGGCTCGGCCGCCCATTGTAGTGACAGTGCCAGCAGTGGTAGGCAGGGCGGGAGGGGGGACAAGGGCGACACCCACACACCCGGCGCCGCCACAGCCTCAGATCTCGCCAGTGGTGATAACACCCACAGGGGGATTAATGCCTATGCCTCTTCTAAGGGGCGTGAAGGCCCGCACTGGTTTAGTGATGACGGTATAACCTGTTGGGCTGAGCTCGAGGGACATGAGGACGGTGGCTGGTTGTCAGTAGTCTATGAAGATCACGCCCTATCTGTGACTGTTCGCGAGGTATTAGAGGAATTTTCCTTTCGCGTTTATGATAGTTGTGCCCAGGGCACTTGCTCCTGCATACACACTATAGCGGACTGTACTGCCCAACTCCGGCCTTGCAGGGTGTTCAGTGAATTATTTTTGAGGGGAGACTCTGATCCTGATGGCCAGTATATCCTAACCGGGGCGGTCTTAGGATTCAATGTAATTAATCCCGATTGCGACTTAAAATACACGACGGACTGTAGGGTTCCCAGAGACACACATGACAGCTCTGCGATTTCGGAGAAGCTTACCAGCGAAATCAATAAGGGTGGCGTTTCCGTGGTAAATGACCTCCCCACTTGTATACACAATTTATTTTGCATACCAAAGGATGGGGGGGGGGATCTTGGACGATTGTCGATTGTAGTCGCCCAAGTGGGTGCTCTGTTAACTCGTGCATGAACGACGTTTGCGCGAAATTTTCATATAGGAGTGTCGACTCTGTAATTGAGGTTATGGAGAGGGGTGATTTTATGTCGACAGTCGACATTAAGGATGCTTACCGCGCAGTATCTATACACCCTAGGGATCATGAAAGACAGGGTCTACACTGGCACTTTGGTACAGAGGGTGACACGAGATGCATCTACATGAAAGACAACAGGCTATGCATGGGACTTTCCTCCAGCCCTTATGTGTTTACCAAGATTTCAGACTTTATAGTGAGATGTGCTATGCGGGAGGGGGTATCTAGATTTATCAACTACCTCGACGACTTCTGCATAGTCTGTCAGAGCCTTGCCGAGGGCTGTAGGGACCAGGAGAAGGTCATATCCATCCTCAGGAGGGTCGGGTTCTTCGTAAGCTTTAGCAAGCTGACCTCCCCAACCACCATGGTCCGATTCCTTGGGATCATAATCGACTCGGTGGAGTTGGAGATGAGGCTCCCAGAGGATAAACTGGCCAGGCTAATCACGGTCCTCAATGACATAAGCGGCCGGAGGAAGGTGTCTTGTAGGGAGCTTGAAAGCTTGGGCGGTTTGCTTGCTCACTGCAGCAAGGTAGTGAGGGGTGGGAGGACCTTCTGCCACCGGATTTATGACGCGATTAACAGCGTGAGAGAGCCGCACTTCAAGGTCAGGCTCTCGAGGGGCTTCCGGGACGACATTGACTGGTGGTGTGGCTTTGCAGCCCATTTCAATGGCAAGGCCAAAATACTCGGCCCCTTCGCCGCTCACCTCTCCACCTATAGTGACGCCTCCAACTATGGCTATGGGGCTCTTCACGGACGAGACTGGGTAGCAGGCGCTTTCGCCCCTAATGATGATGAAGGTTTAAAGGTGAGCATTGGTAACCACCATGCCCCCCCCCGATGACCACGGTTCCTCCACACACATCAATGTACCTGAGATGTGGGTGGCCTATGCTGCCGCTTTCAGATGGGGAGTCTTTGGAAAGACTGCTCAATTGTAATGGTTACAGACAGCACAACTGTTATGGCCGCTCTCAACTCTGGCTGCTCCAGGAGCCCCGACATAATGTTCTACCTCAGGCGCCTTTTCTGGCTAGCTTCAGAGGGGAATTTTGAGTTCTCTTCCGTATTTATTGGAAGCAATGATAACGTCATATGCGACGCTCTGAGCAGACTAGACGACCCCAGCAGTGCTAGCCGCATCTCTAAAGCCGACCCGACGGGCAGGCTCTGTTGTGCGGGGCTATTCAGTAAAGTCCTCTCTTCCCCTTGCAGGGTTGGAAGAGCTGCAGAGGGAGAAAGTGATGTTCCAAAATCGGTCATACGCCCCCAACTCAATCACAACACGGGGGGTTCAGGTGAGACGGTACCTGGAGTTTGTGGAAGGCTACTCGGAGTCACTCACCCCGTTGCCTTGCCCGCCGAGACAAGTGGCACTGTATGCCACGTGGCTGGTTCGGACGATGAAGTACTCATCGATCCTGAATTATCTCAGTGGGCTGAACAACTTCCTGAAGCAGAGGGGCTCAGAGCCAATAGCCTACACTAACTTGGAGATTGCCTTCACCTTGAGGGGTATTCGGAGGGAGTGCTCCACTGCCCCAAAGCAAGCCATCCCTATCCTGCCCGATACCCTACTAAGCATGTTCCGCTTCCTGTCCCCAAGACTGGGTCACGTCGCATGGAGGGCGGCCCTGCTGTGCAGCTTCCGGGCCCTGCCTAGGAAATGCCAGGTAACTGCATCTGACTCCTCTCTCCCCAGAGGGGACTTCCGCTTCTTCCCCTGGGGGATGATCATCTCCATAAGATGGTCAAATACGATACAATTTAAGGAAAGGGTCTTGGAGATCCCACTCGCTCGCTGTCCCAATACGCATATCTGTGCAGTTCATTGGACAGCACTCCACTTTGAGCAGCTCCCAGCGTCTCAGTCGGACAATGCCTTCCGGATCCCTGGGCTGGGTCAGTACTCTATCCCTCTTCCTTATAAGGTCTACCAAGCGACTCTTAAGATATTTGCTGAGAAGGCGGGGCTTGATCCCGCTTTCGTCTCCTCCCACTCCCTCAGGAGGGGCGGTTGCACCTTCCTCTCTCTCTGCGGCGCTACGATCGAGGAGCTCCGCACCAGGGGGGATTGGTGCACCAACACAGTCTTCACCTACTTGAAGACCCCCCTCTCTATCAGGATCATGAATGATATTAGTTGGCGATGTCGCTTGCCACCACCCCTGTGCCTCACTACTAACCTAAGATATGGGTTGGGGTATCTTCGATCTTGGCAAATATTCCCTATGCCAGAGAATATATATTATCTCATCCCATATCATTGTTTGTCTCCTTCTTGTACTGTAGCTTGTTTATGTGATGTATAAGCATTATGCGAGTATAAAGCTGCGTAAGGGAATCTATATGTTTATTACTCTGTACTACTTTATAACACACTATGTTATTGACCAATCGGCTCTCTGTATCTATTCACCTCCTACCACAATGCACAATATATGTATATATATATATATGTATATATATACACAATACCATGCCGGTTAGCGCTCTCGATATATTCCTAAGTTAAACGCAGTGCTAATTGAATCAGCGCTACATGAGATTATTATAACATATCATATATAAACCTATTTATAAAATATTCGATGAATATAAGATAATTAGCCGGTATTGTAGGTCAATGTAGGAAACTGCTCTCTACTCCCCGGAGAAGGCCTTAAGCTGCGCCCTGGCTTGCTTGGTCGGAAGTGGGATAACGGGAAGTGGGCACTGACACTCCTCACTCCATTCCTTCAATTATTCACCCTTCACTTAAGGCTCAATTTAAACCTGTGAACACCTGCGTCCTGATGACCAAACTTGGCGCAGTTCTAGCACCACAGGACGGTTTGGTTATTTCCCAGTGTAGATTGGAACGAGGTGGTGCACATCAATAGTCTATAGTACTCTTAAAAACAGAAAGAAAACAATTATTACTTCATGGATGTAGGCGTAGTAGTAGGCCTAGCTTGGGATTTTCAGGTAGTACATAGATGGAAATAAAATTCGATCAGAATGAAACACGGTGGAATAAAACGCTATAAAACATCATATATCGTATTTGAAACAATTGTAATATCATGTGGTACACAGCTACGTACCTGCATATATAGAAGCTAGGTCGTAGTGTAGAGCTGCAGTGTGTTTCACCCCCAGCCTAGTCTGCTAGTCTGCTAGTATTCTCTGGGAGCTGATTCATGACACCATAAGTGACATGTTGTTGATGCCCTGCTGAACAGGTGTGCTTCCAAATAATGAACAAGTTATATGACAGTCCCACCCTGATAAATCTTTCTGTCGTGACATCGCGATACACGCAGTGCAAAACATTAGTTTTATTCAAAATTAATAGAAATCAAGAATCCTAACCATATAAATGTAATATAATCTTGTTGGTAAAGATGTTTTCTATATGTGTACCACGCGATTTGTTAATAGGTGGTGTGATTTTAGAGATATTTCACTTTTTCTCTATTTTCTGTATGAAGATTGCTCACGACCATTGACAATGCCTTGAGTTTGAGTCTATGCGCACGGCTGAAACTGACAGTGAGCTGAAACCGCCACACCGGTAACACAAGCGGACCCTGGCTGCTTCATCGTGTACAGGCTAGGAGGAACGCCATAGGAGTTCCCACAGTGTGGCGTCCTCTGGTGGCATTCACAGGAACTATGATTCAAGCCCCGCGAGTATTGCGTAGTCGCTACACAATGTGAATGGTAACTGAACAGGTATTGGCTTGGTTGGATGCTTGTAGGCCTATTATATATATATCTTTTGTATTCCTTCAGTATTTTTTAATTCTACAATCCATTAATACCTATTTGTGGAAATAACTAACAGGACGAACGGAAGAAAAGTCAATGCCACAACGCCGACACATGCATGATATTTCCAGACGAATAAATATCTACATAAATAAATGCAATCTTTTACTAATTATCACTGATGAAGTTGTCTCAATTAGCTAGTAGGGAAAATACAGTGATGCAGTCCGAGATGAGAACATGATTAAGAAAGTACATTTTTGCTTAGTGGTCTTAGAAGACTTACTAAGTTATTTGTTAGCTAATCCAGGGAATCTAATCATTACATAGCTGCCACTCCAGTGTTATCAACAAGACTATGGCGATTCGCGAATCCCATGTGTCTTGTTCTCTGTCAGCTGGAAGGCTATTACCACGGCGCTGACTAATGATCTATTTATATTCATATCTGCTGCAAATCGTTAGATATCCCATGAATATTACGTAGTGTTCTCTGTGGCGGAGTGGTTATAGTGTCTGACTTTTTTTCTAGGTCAGACTTCTAATCTGAAGGTCATTGCTTCGATTCCTTGTGCCACCACCTCTGCCAATTTGGATTTCCACCGCTGCGTATAACTTACAGCATCATCAAAGGCCAGTTGCTCTCATACCATGTCTATGTGGTGTGGGAGATTAAAAACCCCTTGGGTTGGTAAAAGTGTAGGCTGGGGCTTTCTATCGACAAACTGACTAATGGTAAAAACAAGTCTATTCAGATTTATCTATGATAGGCAGTATAAATCTTCAAGAAAAAGAATAGAGCCTATGCTGTCGACACGGTGTAAAGCAATCAATCAATCAATCAATTAGATATGATGTGTATTACATTTACCCCTTCATAACTAGTAAATAATCCAACACTCGTGTAATGATACTTAATACTCAATAGTTGTTAGATGAACTTGCTTGCTTGTTTTGGGGTTTATGTCCTGGCAAAATCTAAGAACATATACTTGTGCCAGTGCGCACTCAATCCAACTTTATAGTGCTGAACTATTGGGAGACCAGGCTACCAGAAGCATGACCTAATATCCCACTCAGTCATGTTAATTTAATACTGAGCAAACCAGTCCATGCCTTATCCTAGTAATGCCGAACACCAGGCTTATGTAGTGACAAGTATCAATTTTGTAAGTCATTACTTTGGCTTGTCTGGGATTCTAACTCCCAACCTTCCGCATGTGAAGTCTGCGCTCTTACAGATTTGGCCACCATGTCTGGTACAGTAGATAACCAAACCACCGGTTGGTCATAGGTAATACCCCTGTCACACTACGACGTATCGAGCCAATGTGAGCCTGACGTGGTAATTTTTCCTCATTACGTTGACGTACGTTGGGTTACGTCATGATGACGTCAGAATGACGTTAGAATGACGTCGAGTTATGTCACATTACGTCGTGGTACGTCGAGTTAGGTCAAGGTTTTGGACATGTTCAAAACCTTTGACGTAGCTTGAACGTAAGGGTTTACGTTCGCCGTACATTCTGTTCACGTTCAATGAACGTCAATGACGTTAAACGGACGTTATTAAAACATTAGTCACTACGTTCAACTACGTTGCACTACGTTGCACTCTGTTGCACTATGTTGACCCACATTAAACCCAGTGGAAACGTCTATGCGGCGTAATGGGAACGTCAGGAGATCGTCAGGAGAACGTCAGGAGAACGTCAGTAGAACGTCAGGAGAACGTGCATTCAACATACGTTCAACGTCTCATGACGTATATAATGTCACGTAATGTTCTTCTGGCGAGGGAGTAACGTTCATAACATTCCGTGAGCGTCATTACGTTGTCCTCTCTCGTTGAATGACGATATCACTACGCTTTACCGCCGTTACTCTCTCGTCCACTATGCTGCATCCACGTTCAACTTGTGCCCAAATTTGCATACCACACCGAGAAGTTCAACGTTCTTCACGTTCTCCCTACGCCGACGTCGTTACGTCGTAGTGTGACAGCCCCATAATCTTGAAAGGTTCCCTTTGTTCAGCCTGAACTGAAACCATCGTCAAACTGGCTATCAATCATGAATACAATGCGTGTTTTTTTACTAGTAACAAAGACCCTATAATACTAAGATGGCTCACTCCCTATTTCTCCCATGGTAATGTAAATTTCGCAGTGCCACCTTGTGGTAGGTTTGATCAGCCCGGCTGCTGGTTGGTGTTTCACATGTAAACACATACAATTATATTATACATGAGATAGGTAAGTATGAATACACATCAATATGAAATTTCTATGAAGAAATACACATCATGATCAGCATCATCATCAGCATCACCATCATCACACATCTTTCACATTCATATATACATTTATACATATAATATAGCACCGGTTTAAATAAGAGAACAGCCAGCGCACCAAGTGGTGGGTTTGATCATTTTGATTACACAGTACAGGCTGAGTGAGCCGTCTTAGTAGTATAGGGTCTTTGCTAGTAACTAGCATAATTAGTTTAAACTCAACCAGCAAAGATCACCTCGCCGGGCGTTCCATTGCCTCCTCAACTAGGATAGGGCAATGACTGGTCTGCTCAGTATCAGGATACTGTGACTGACTAGCGTCCTGATCTCCCAGTGGAACAGCACTATAAAACCGACATCGCCATGAGTGTGCTGCGCTGTCACAAATCAGTACCCGTTCTGATACGCCCCTAGATGTTGCTAAGGCGCATAACGCCAAAAACCCTACAAATATCCATGAAACAACAAATCCAACATGCTGATAATACTGATGTTCATTCTGCTGTACAGGACGGTTGTGTAAAAACAAAAAAACACAAACAACACAAAAAACAACGGAGTGGGCCGGCGCCTAAATGACACCGGTCACTGACTGGGGCAATGTTAAGTAGGGATTCATGCCCAGCCCGGCGACGGCTTCGCATCGCCGCCTCAACGCGATAACGAGGCGTGCCACATGACGCGTTGGGGGTCACGGTCGGTTGACCCGCCGATCGATTGACACACACACAGGGGTGACTGGTCCACCCTCGCACGGTACCCTGGGACCAGCACTGTACAGCAGACAAGGGCGGTTGGTGGCGCGTCGCAGTAAGGGGAGAGGGGGGCATGGTCTGTCATAGTTCGCGTGTGCGAGTTATGGTGAGCCATGTTCTGCTATAGTTGGTGTGTTTCAATTATGGGGTGTCATGGTGTGTTATATTTATAATTTGTATGTGGCAATTCTGGGAGCCATGGTTTGGTATAGTTGGCGTGTTCCAATTAGGGGGAGTCATGGTGTGTCATACTCCTAGTTTGTGTGTGGCAATTCTGGGAGCCATGGTTTGGTATAGTTGGCGTGTTCCAATTAGGGGGAGTCATGGTGTGTCATACTCCTAGTTTGTGTGTGGCAATTCTGGGAGCCATGGTTTGGTATAGTTGGCGTGTTCCAATTAGGGGGAGTCATGGTGTGTCATACTCCTAGTTTGTGTGTGGCAATTCTGGGAGCCATGGTTTGGTATAGTTGGCATGTTCCAATTAGGGGGCGTCATGGTGTGTCATACTCATAGTTTGTGTGTGGCAATTCTGGGAGCCATGGTTTGGTATAGTTGGCATGTTCCAATTAGGGGGCGTCATGGTGTGTCATAGTCATAGTTTGTGTGTGACAATTCTGGGAGCCATGGTTTGGTATAGTTGGCATGTTCCAATTAGGGGGCATCATGGTGTGTCATACTCATAGTTTGTGTGTGACAATTCTGGGAGCCATGGTTTGGTATAGTTGGCGTGTTCCAATTAGGGGGCGTCATGGTGTGTCATACTCATAGTTTGTGTGTGACAATTCTGGGAGCCATGGTTTGTTATAGTTGGCATGTTCCAATTACGGGGCGTCATGGTGTGTCATAGTCCGTGTGTGGCAATTCTGGGAGCCATGGTTTGTTACAGTTGGCATGTTTCAACTATGAGGTACCATGGTGTGTTATATAGTCTGTGTGTGGCAATTCTGGGAGCCATGGTTTGTTATAGTTGGCATGTTCCAATTACAGGGAGTCATGGTGTGTCATAGTCCGTGTGTGGCAATTCTGGGAGCCATGGTTTGTTATAGTTGGCATGTCTCAACTATGGGGTACCATGGTGTGTTATATAGTCTGTGTGTGGCAATTCTGGGAGTCATCGTATGTCATAGTTGGCACGTTCCAATTGTAGGGTATCATGGTATGTCACCGTTGCCTTGTTCTAATTGTCGGGTGTCATGTATATTATATTTGGAACGTTCCAATTATGGTGACCAGCGGCCTGGTCTCCCAGCAAGACAACACTATAAAGTGGCCATCAGTGTGCACTGTCACAAGTCAGAACCTGTCCTGATATGACCTTAGATGTTGCTAGGGTGTAAACCCTAATAAAACAACAACAAAATTTCAAATTATGGGGTTCCATAGTCTGTTAAAGTGTTATAATCAGTGCACGACAAGTATGGGGTGCTATATTCTGGGTAGATTTGAATGCTGCAATTATGGGGCGCGTGTGTTCTTTGTCATTATGTGTCGAAATGGACTAATTCTACAAATTAAAGAACAGGATTCCGTCCCCGGTTTGATTATTTGATTAAAAATAACACACATGCCTTCCGTTAGCCATGAATCTTTTTGTTTTTATTTTTTTGTGACAAAGTATTTACCCTGCCCATAACATATAAGGCCCCGCGAGGGTGCTTGTTTTCAACGCTGGACAGCTGTGATGTTGTTTTTGTTCTGATGCTTTGCCCAGGGGTGTTTACTGTTTCAGCTCAGGCCAGTCTCTTGTGGTTTTGGGTGTTACGAATAATCTATGTTAGTTTCTTTGTATTTTTTCCAGGCATTTAGTTATTTAAACCATTTATTTGATTTCTCCTCTTTAACAAGGTTTTTGTCTTGAGAACCCCGCTTGGTCGTTTAATTAAAACAACTTACAGTTCATATTTTCAAATCGGACTCAATATGTTAAGTTCTCAGGCCTTCATGGAAATAGAATTATCGTCTTAAACATTATGTCTAGGGTTAACCACAGATACACTCAGACTCAAATATAAGTAATATAGGGCAAGGTAATGTTAAAATATAATCCTTACATTCGCAATATACGAACAAAATGTTAAAATTATTAAAATACTAGCCATATGTCACTTAGAACTACTAATCATAATCATGATAATACATTCAATGTAATGGTCCTAGATAGATAGGTATATACCTCCTTGGTTGGAACTCAAATATCTGTGACGTCATGCAGGGAAAGGATAGGTGGAATTACAGAGGTTACCTGGCCTCATCAAAGGGCTTCAATTCATGATTATTGAAAGTATATTTTTGTATTCTTTCCACATGGACCTCTTTTATAGTGAACTGCTTCTTTATCGCCCTTATCTACAATTAGTGACACATATCTCTTTTCACGTTTCAATTGTATTTGATAGAGAAAGCCTATCGAGCCCTGTAAGCATTGTTCGGCCTACATCACTATAACAGTCGAAGAGGGTTTACTATGGAAAAATGATCCTGATAATCAACACAGATCCTCAGCATTGACTGAGCCCTAAATAACTGTATTATACTAGGTTTATTGATATATATATAAAGCATGGATAGCCATAGTCCACAGGATAATTGTGAAGACATAATGATCATCATTATTCATATTTTAACCATGACGGCCATTGAAGCATAGCAGATGACCGCATGACAACTATAATTATGACAGGTCATAAATAGACAGGCCGAATCTGTTAACAAGCTATTATGGGGAGATTATTGAACGTATAGCCAACCATAGTGTACTTGATGGTTCTTTCCGTGTCAGCTCGGCTCGCCTTGGTAGGCGCCCCTCGTGATGCCTGCGTTGACGCTGTTCGACCTGGGCCAGCTGAGGTCGATGATGACACGCCTGTCTGCAGTGTTCTTTTTGGGGCGTGTCATCATCGGGCTGGTCTGGGACCAGGGGCCGAACGGTGGGCGGGGGAATGGGCCGAGGAGAGCCCCATGCCCGATCTCGGTCTCAATGTATCGATGTATGTAAATGAGGTGGGCGGGGTCTTCGTTGTGGTTGCTGGTGCTTGGGGTGGGGGGCTGGGCGGCCGTGTAGTCGACCGGCCACCCAAACTCCAGGAAGTCTACCACCTGTTCGTCGTGGTAGCCGGTGAGCAGCCTCCTCCATTCATTAATGATGAGGCCCGAAGGTATGGGGATCCTGGCCTTAAGGTAGTTGGGTAGTGCTGTCAGGCGTACCTGGTTGTATGTGTCCATGTATGCTGTGTGGCTGGTCCATAAGTCGATAAGTGGGTGGGGCCATATGCGGTTGAGAGTGGGTCTGTAGTCAAGTGGGGTCACAAGGGGGCGTGGCCCTTGTTCGCGACCGTCGTTACTATCAAGGGCGGGTTCAGTAGTGTTATCAAGGTCACGTATCATAACAGTAACTTCATCGTTGTTAGATCCAGTCGGGTTACCTTGTGTGCGGGCATGGGTGTCCATGGCAGGGATCTCGCGCCGTTGTGAGTGTGTGTCGTCGCGGGCGTCGGGTTGTCCGAGGTTGTTTACATCGTGGTCGGCCATTGTTGTTGACATGGCTTCAGTTACGGATGTACCCGCTGCTCCTGGAGTGTCGCCACCATCGCGGTCGTGGCTGGGGGCTGGCGGCCATCTTGTATCCGGGCTGTCAGTGTCGCCACCTTGCGTGGTGTGTGGTGACTGTTCAGCCGGTACTCTGGGGTTCACCCAGGAGATGGTAATCCCTGCCATATCGCCAATGTCGGCGTCACTAACGCCGTAATCCGATGGGCCATGTTTGGTAGTGTCAATAGATGTGTGGCAGCGCTGGTTGCCGCGGTTTGCTGTCATGCTCGCACGTCTGTATATTTCGCGTGCACATATGGTTACTTGGGCAGGGGTTTCACAGTTCATAATCACATTTTTACGGGGAATGGGGACCGTTACACTTTCTTTGCTGCTCGTCGTGTATTGATATTCGTCGTCAGTGTCTGGTTCTCCAGGCTCCGCATTATCGTCGTCCATGCATGATGCGGAGCCGTTTACTGAAAACCCTGAGCCGGCTGTTGGCTCGTGGCAGTGTTCGTTCCAGCAGTTTTCTTCTCGAGGAAGCGTTTTTTGTTTATACAGTCCCTTTCCTTGTGTTGGTTCGCACGGTGATATTTATTGGCGCACCATGCGCAGACGTGCGCCTTCTTATCGGGGATCTCACCGTGTGTTGATGAGAAAGTGCACTCATTCCCCCAGTTCCACGGCTGGCATGGCTTGCCGTCTGTGTCGCGGTTGAATTCCGGCCGGCCATCGTTGTAGCTGCTCGCCGTGGTGGCTGCCTGGCCTTGGGTGGCTGCCGCGGTGCGGGCTGTGTTGTATTGGCGGCTAGTGTTACGGCTGGTAACCCTAGTGCCTTCCGCGAATGCATCGCGCTGGGCGTCCTTGATGGCATACTGGTCTCCCCACCCGTACGGGAGGCGGCCATCGTCTATCATATTAAAGATGTCCTCCGACCATCTCCAGCACGTTTCCCAGTCCCATGATGTGGCCATGGTGGCCAACTGATGCATGTGGTCGATAATCGGGTCCCGCCAGCTGGCAGGCACCTCAACCACCTTGGTCATGTTACAGAGTGCTGCGAAATACTCAGGCAATGTGGCTTCTGCCCTTGCTACTTTCTGTCTCTTTTCACCCCTAACTACGAACAAGTGAGGTAGTAATGCGGTTTTACCTCGTCTGTTGCCGATTGCCGTCCCGGCTGCTGTTAGGATCTCTTGCATGGCGTCAGTGTTATCGGGCTGTGTACTGTCACCCGTGAGGCGCGCCACGTGGAACTGAGCACGTGGGTAGCTGTCGCTCTTGTCACTCCTGTCACATGTGCTGGTAAACTGCATCTCGTCCACGTAGAGATGTCTGGGATCGTCGGGATGTGCGCGCAATACACGTCGTGGTGTGGGGCCCGACTTAAAGATGTTGTGCTCCTTTGTTAGCTGGCGCGGCCTAGGTAGTGCGCGTTGGCGAATGTCAGTGTCAACTTCGCTGTCAACTGCTCGGGCGGGCTCCGCACCACGTGCGTGCCCGTCTGAGTCCTCTTCGCATCCATCCTCCTTCGTCCGTTGATTAGCCTCAATGGCGTCCATCCTCTCGTCCATCCGATTCATTAGGTCACTTTTGAGGTCTTATGTCTGAATATATAAACAGAAGAGGATATGAATAAGTATAAATAAGTATACGTAAGTATAAGAATGACTTTGCAGTTTTCTCCAATTTGTTCTATTCTCAATTTCGTTCTGGGATTTGCCAACCTCCAGACCTTTCTCTTGAGAACTAACTTTAGATATTTGTATAAACAGAGTAGGATACCTGCTGTGTGCTTTGCTCATTAAGGAGGAGGTAATGATATCTATCGGTGGGTGAGTCAAGCCAAATACCTTTACGACGCTGATACCTATCACCACCTAGCCTGGCACTCAGCATTTGTAGAATAAGCCAAGGCCAGGTTGACCCAGTGTCCAGACCTTGTAAATGAATAAGATACCCTGTTATGATGATGGTGGCACAGCCTCACCATGGGTGGGAAAGTGTGATAGTAAAGCTTGTTTTATTTAACGACGCCGCAAGAGCATATTGATTTTCAATTCATTGGCTATTGGGCATCAAATATATGGTAATTCTGACATATTTCTTTGGAGGAAAACCCCCACTGCCATATATGTTACTCTTTCCGATAAGCAGCAAGGGTGGGGTCTTTTATATGCACTTTCCCACAGACAGGAGAGCACATACCACAACCTTTGATGAACCAGTTGTGGACCACTGCTTGGAATGGAAAATAACCCAAACTGCAAATCGGTCCACTGAGCAGGATCGATCGAATGGCCGACACCTTGACTGGTGGACACGCTACCGTCTGAGCTATGTCCTACTCCCGGGTGGGAAAGCATGATAAAGCCGCAATCAGTGTGCACTATCACAACCACGACATCAGATGTAGCTAATGGAGGTGGTGATACCTATCACCACCTAGCCTAGGATTTAGCATTACTAGAATCGGGAAAGGCCAGGTTAACCCAGTGCCACGACCTTGTAACTGAATAAGATATCGGGTTATGATAATAGTGGCGCGGGCTCACTCTGTGTGGGAAAGCGTGATACAACTACAATCAGTGCGCACTGTCACACACCAAGACATCAAATGTAGCTCAGGGGAGTGATGAGAGGAGGAGGGTGGTGGGGGTGTGAGGGGGGTGTGGGGGTTGCAGGAGGGATTCCGGGTTGGGAGAAAGTGTCTGACTGGAAGAAGTTGGTGACTGAGGGAGCTCAGATAAGGCATGGGGGAGTGGAAGGAGGAACAGGGGAGGTGTGCAGAGGTGGGGTAGGGCTGACTAGGTGCGGCCTATATGGGGTCTGGGTAGGGGCAGGTGGGGTTAGCTGTGCGATAGCTGTGGGATATATGGGGGTTATGTGGGGGATCATGTTGCGGGCTAGGCGAGGGCTAGGTAGGGGATACGTTGGGACTAGGTGGGTGCTAGGTGGGGGATAGGTGAGGGTTAGGTGAGGACTTGGTGGGGATAGGTTGGGGCTAGATTGTGGAGGTGGCTAGCTGGGGTGGGTAGCTGGGACCTGACTGGAAGAATTTGGTGACTGAGGGACCTTAGATTCTGACAGGGGAGATCAATCACCCAAATGGGAATAAAGGGAGTAACAGGAAAATGGCTAGCGAGCTATCTAGAAAACAGAAAGCAATGCACCACAGTAAATAGATCCATATCCAATGAGGAAAAGATAACTTGCGGAGTACCCCAAGGGTCAGTCCTGGGGCCACTTCTATTCCTCATATATATTAACGATCTAGACAACTGGCTAGAAATTGAAAACATCCAACTATATGCAGATGACACTGTGGTATATGCTGCAGGCAAAACAACCGAAGAAATAGAAACGAAACTGAATCTAACATTAACAAAACTAATTGAGTGGTGCCAACTAAATAGGATAACCATAAACAACAGCAAGTCAAAAACAGTACTATTTGGTAACAGGCTAACAAGTAACGAGAAAATAAAGTCTCTTCTGGGAAACACCAAACTAGAACAAGTAGACAACTACCGATATCTGGGAGTGGATCTAGACAGACACCTAAATTATGACCTCTGCATAACAAACACTATCACAAAAGTAAACCATAAAATATGGCTACTGGCTAAACTGAGATACTACATGACTGAAAGCATGGCAATTAAAATATATAAAGGCATGATCATCCCCTACTTTGACTATGGCGATGTAGTATATATGGGAGGAATTACAAAACTATTAAACAAACTACAGGTGCTACAAAATAGAGCCCTCAAAGTATGCCTTCAGGTGAACAAAAGATATCCCACAATCGAATTACACAAAAAATGCAATGCAACACTACTAACGAGTAGAAGAGAAACGCACCTCAAAATACTGGCACACCATTACACCACAGAACCAGGCTACACAGCAACCCCCCATAGGGACACCAGGCAAATGGCAGCCCCAGTGCTACTGACAGCAATACGTAACACCCACAATTTATGAGAGAAGTGTACTGGCCATGGCGGCACATGCCTGGAATAATCAACCCACACAACAATGGGCAATTGAAAGCCTGGACCACTATAAAAGGTCCCTAAAGAAAACATAATACACAACCACCTACTGAAGAAAGAATATCTCACCTGATCTTGGGCGCAGTCACTGCTTGCTGTGTTCTGGCACAAAAAGCAAAAGACCGGCCAGAAAAGATGGTAGATATTACAAATACGGAAACTAGCCCTACTAAGTTCTAAGGAATTCGAAATGACTATCACCACAGGGCGCAGTCCGTCTGGGTATGTCTACTGGCACAAACCAAAGCAGAACCAGGCAGGCCACGGTCATGCATCCGAATCACCCTGAAATACAAAATGGCTAACCATACAACACAGCCATCCCACCTAGTCGCAGTCCTGAAGGGTCCAGGGGTGTTCTGGCACACTTGTGTACTATCTAAGGACAGGGCATGGGTGAAAGGATGCTGTAACAAACCACAATGGGATGGGATCCTCTCCCACAGGCCTGTATGTCATCTGCATAGATGTACATAGTAGGCTAAGTTATCATATACAGGTTAGGAAAAAACTTGAAAATTAATAAAAAAACTAATATAGAAACTACTAACACCCAAAACCGCAAAGGTTGGCCCGAGAAAGATCAGGTAAAGACTCCTTAGTGCGGGACCAGACCAATCCATTATCACAGCTGTCCAGCATTGAAAACAAGCACCCTCACGGGAGCTTATACGTTATGGGCAGAATAACAAACTTGTCACACACACAAAAATCAGAAAAAAAATCAATCAATATGATCGAGGCAGTTCTTCTATGTGGTTGATTGTAGCAACTGTCACAGGCTCCAAAATATACATAATGCTTGACCAGTATGCATCCAGTCGGGACTTGAAACAGTTCACCTACTCTGCTGCTACAACACTCTCTGGCAAGTCATTCCACAGATCAACCACCCTAAAGCCGAAAAAGTTGTTTCACAGGTCCAGTCTGGAGTACCACTTCTTCAGCTTCAGGGAGTGTCCTCTGTTCCTGGTGTTGGAGTCTCTGATACGTGATATGAGATGGTGGGATGAAGAGAGGAGGTGGGGGTGGGGAGTGGCTGCAGGAGGGGACTGGTATCTGCGGGCTAGCTGGGGTCAGACTGGAATAACGTGATGACCGAGCAGCCTCAGATATTGCTATGGGAGAAAGGGAGGGAGGTAGGGGGGGGGGCCTGGGGCTGGGGCAGGGGCTGGGGGCGGAGGAGGGGGGACTCGGGGCTGGTAGCTGGGAGCAGTGGGCTGGCGGCTGGGGGCGTAAGAGTGGGGGCTGGGGGCTGGTAGCAGCGGGCTGGGGGATGGGAGCTGGTAGCAGGGGGCTGGGGTTTGGGAGCTGGTAGCAGGGGGCTGTGAGATGGTAGCAGGGAGCTTTGAGCTGGTAGCCGGCGGTTGGGGGCTGGGGGCTGTGGGATGTGAGCTGGGAGCTGGGAGCTGGTAGCAGGGCGCTGGGCGCTGGCAGCTGGTGCAGGGGGGTGGGCGCTGGTAGCAGGGGGCTGAGGGCTGGGGCAGATGAGTGAGGGCTGGGGGCTGTTAGCTGGTAGTAGGGGCTGGGGGCTGTGAGCTGGTAGCAGGGGGCTGGGGGCTGTGAGCTGGTAGCAGGGGGCTGGGGGCTGTGAGCTGGTAGCAGGGGGTTGCGGGATGGGGGCTGTGCGCTGTTATCAGGGGGCTGGGGGCTGGGAGCTAGTAGCAGGGGGCTGGCGGCTGGGAGCTGTTGGCAGGGGGCTGGTAGCTGGTAGCAGGGGCTGGGAGATGGTAGCAGGGGGCTGGGGGCTGGGAACTGGTAGCAGAGGGCTGGGGGCTGGGGGCGGGGGGCTGGAAGGTAGATGGGGCTGCCGAACCGGAATAATTTGGTAATCGAGGGTATCCAGATGTTGCCAGGAGTAGGAACTCGAGGCCCGGGGCTGGAGGAGTCGGAGGGAGGAGGGAGAAGGGAGGACGGAGATGGGAGGAGGGAGGAGGGAGGAGGGAGGAGGGAGAAGGGAGGACGGAGATAGGAGGAGGGAGGAGGGAGGAGGGAGGAGGGAGGAGGGAGGAGGGAGGAGGGAGGAGGGAGGAGGGAGGAAGGAGGAGGGAGGAGGGAGGAGGGAGGAGGGAGGAGCGAGGAGGGAGGAGAGGATGTCCGACTGACAGAGACTTGGTGAGGCGGAGGGCCGTGGATGCGTGGGGACACGTGGGTGGCGGGGTGTGTGGGGTGT
Source organism: Branchipolynoe longqiensis (assembly GCA_030323885.1). Taxonomy (NCBI): domain Eukaryota; kingdom Metazoa; phylum Annelida; class Polychaeta; order Phyllodocida; family Polynoidae; genus Branchipolynoe; species Branchipolynoe longqiensis. The sequence goes on along the minus strand of CM059188.1, from coordinate 52,996,105 downwards.
AGGGTGTGTGCGTGTGGGGCCTTAGGGTGGAGGTGTTTCGGTTAGGGACGTGTGGGCATGAGGGTGGGGGCGTAGGGACTTGAGGGTTTGGTGGCGTGCGGACATGTGGGCTGTGGGGGGGGGGGGGTAGGGGTGGTGGGCGTGTGGCGTGGGGTGTGGGGTGTGGGGGCGTGGCAGGGAGTAATCTAATCAATAGATGCCGGGTGATCGATGATAACGAGGTCACAGATCAGGCAACGCCACCCGAGCCGGCAAGCCCGACACCGGCATTGAGCGCTGGGTTTAATTGATTTAACAGGGCGCCTCAGGTAACTCATGTGGTTGGATCTAGTCAGTAAATGAGCCACGTCGTGCTCACTGAGCCCGACTTTCTCTGGCATTGAATGTAACGCAGCTTCAGTGGCAGCCCTCCCCCTCCATACTCCACCACCACTGGCGCCACCACCCATTCCCTTCCCACCACCATTACCACCGCCCACCCCTCCCACCTACCACCACACTCTCCTCCCCAACCACTTCCCCCACCGCCCCCTCCCGCCCTCACCACTACCCCCACCATCCCCAACCACTACCCCCACCACTCCCTCCTCCCCAACCACTGCCCCCACCGCCCCCTCCTCCCCTACCACCACGACCCCCACCACCCCCTCCCGCCCTCACCACTACCCCCACCACCCCCAACCACTACCCCCACCACTCCCTCCTCCCCAACCACTGCGCCCACCACCCCTCCTCCCCCACCACCAACTTCTCCACAACCACTACCCCTACCATCCCCTCCTCCATCACCACTACCTCATCACCCTCTCTCCCCAGCCCCACTACCCCACCACACCCTCTCCCCACCATGACTCCACCCCTACCCCCACCACCATCCCCACTACTCCACCACACCCTCTCCACACCATGACTCCCTCCCCCCTCCTCCCCCCACCAACATCCCCACTACCAGCCGGCCCACCGCTACCCTGCACCCCTCATCCGCCCACCTCCACCTCCACCACCACCCCCTCCCCCACTCCCAATCTCCCCACTACCCCGTCTCCCCACCAGCACTACCACAAATACCCATCCCACCCACCCAGAGGATGCCCGACTGAGATAGACTCCCTCCTCCCTCCTCCCTTCTCCCTCCTCCCTCCTCCCTCCAGCCTGATATATATATGTATGATATATATGTATGATAATTATATATATGCACTATATTATATATATGCATGATATACATGATATATATAATATAGTCTTGTCGACACCATGTGGAGGAGAGGTGGGCTGCAGGTGGCGCCACTGGGCAAATGCAGAGATTTATGGAGTATAACAAAGGTAATAATGATAATATATAACAATAATTAATATATAATGGAAGCAATTCCCTTCGGATTTTTATACTCGCATAATGCATTATACGTCACATATGATATAGTTGCATTTATTGTTCTATAATGGAATCTGGGAGTATAAACAAAGGACCTGCCACCCCCCAATTAAATCCTCACTGATCTATATGCCTGGTATGTCCGTGATGGTCCCTAATGCTGCTGGTGCTGCCACCTACACGTAGTCAATTCCAGTGGGGAGATTTCCTCTCCAGAGTTATATCGTGTGCATTTGCTAAAATTTGCATTAATTTATTCACCAACTGTCTATTTTACATCCTTCAGACTGGTGGTAATTTGGTGGGAGGAAATCTGGATGATAGGCTTAGTTAGTTAAAGCTACAGTCCGATGAAAGCATCACATTTTCAAAATCAAAACGATTATATAGATCTGATTCTACATATCCAACATAGATACTGGGCCACTTAGTAAGCATTCATTGCTACATATGTAAGGGAATATTGAGTCAATTTAATCGAAACTATTGCTGCAAAAGCCAATGGTATCAATGTTATGGTTTGCTTGTCAAAATTAACCTTCTGTTTAATTTCAAATATTTCAAAAGTTAGTCATTTAAAATAAAAATTACTTCAAACTAAAGTCAGGTAGGTTATAACTATCAACCTAATATATCTATCTTAAAAAATAACCAGAAACTCAAAATCATCGGATTTGCCAACTTGAATGCATGTGAGTGGGTAGCTATGATTACATTCCTGGAGAGGGTAGGGGAGAGGAAGTAATGCCCCCTGTCACACTACAACGCTTCTCGCCAGCGCAGTGTCAGCGCGCAAAATATCTTCTACGCGTCGAGACACGTCCAACTTTTCGGCGGTTTGGGGATAAAGTTTGGCATCAGCGCGGCGCGTTATTTGCGCATGGCCAAAGGGTGTTGACGCATGAGGAAAAAAAAAAGAAAGTTTGGCGCGACGTCTTCATATGGCCTTAGATGTAGCTAGGACATAAAACAACAAAGCAACCGTTTGGCACAATGTGTAAGAATGACCGTCATGTGCGCGCGGCGACTGCCTAGCATTCGCATAACATTATTCCAGCGCTGTCGACATGCTTCTGACGTGGCCATAATATTGGCAACCACGCGTTGAAGCACGCTGTCGGTCGTTCAGTTTTTTTGACATGTTAAAAACATTGAGCGACCAACTACGCGCACCGCCGTTCTCCAACGACTGTCGATGTCCAGGATAGTGTACTGACGTGTACCGACGTTCGCATAACGTGCCCCTAACGTTTCACGATGTTTCCCGACATTTCGCCAAAATAGGACACACATCGCCGCGCGTTGGAGAGAAACGTCGTAGTGTGACAGGGGTATAAGTGTTGGTGAAGTGTTAGCGGCTCAGTGGGTGGGTTGTTAGAAGTGAGTCAGTTCGGCAGGGGAGGGATAGACAGTAGCAGCAGAGAGGGTGGCGATGATGGGATAGGGGGTAGAGGAGGGGATCTAGAGGGAAGCCAGGAGAGGGGCAGAGAAAACAAGTGCAAGGTAATTAATTCTTCTTTATTGTGTCTATTGAAGGGCCTCTCCAGGGAGATATAATTTGACTGATGACTTGAAACTCCGGTTCTGCAGAGCCCCTCTAATTCCAGACAGCAGCTCATTCCACTTATCTGATACACAGTGCCTGCTTTCAAACCGTACTGTGCTTATGCTACTACTAGCAATTGCACACGCGCTTCTCAATGTACTGCTCACGGTGTAAAAATATACGGATTTTCGGTTCGGATTGATATATTGACAATGAGCATTACTATTCTCGGGCGATGGAGTGGGGACCAGGATTATGTAAGAGAGAAACAGTGGGTGCCCCACTCGCTTTGTAACATATGCACCTATGTGGAAATGTGATAACACATAACGACCGAGATTGTGATGTGATGTTCATACTTAAGGGACGGTTAGTAATTATTTAAATGTTCGCTCCACGCAGCAGAAAGAATGCAAGTGGAGGGGAAGGGCATTTGTAATATATGTTTATTGTAACTGTTTGCAACTACATGTTACCAAGGGGCTGATGGGCAAGCACACCCAGCCATCCTGCATACATTTTGGACACCACTTGCAGCTGGGGCGTTGAGTGACAGCTGCCTCCTATTAGGGCGTCGCCCACCCGGGCTGTAGAGGGTGTCTGCTTGGCTGCCTGTGGGAGCCCATTCACCTGCATTCCTTATTCCTGACACACATACCCCACTCTAGGACTCTGGGAGAAGCACTCTTGGAGAACACACTTAGCTAGGCTCTCTAGCAAGATACAACTCCACTTTCTACACTCAAACTAGACCATCTATTCAAAAGACACTGAGCCCTATGCAACAACCATTGGACTCAGGTTCAATGGGCAGTAACCACTGATTCTTATATACACCAGCAAGAGTCAATTTCTTCACTGTCAATCTTGCATGACTTGTCTTCCTTTCTTCCTTATGAGTTGTTGAGAGTAACACCAGGTGGGAACTGATGAACAGTTGTCAGAACACACCTGGGAAGACTAGTGATGTGTGGGGCTCAGACGGCCGAGTTCCCATAATATTACAACTATATAGCGTGATGCAGTTATATGTCTGTGGTGTAGATATTCAGAGCTCTAAGCCATCAGTAATCAAATGATCTGTATTCACGTAGTTAGCATGGATGAGGATATAATACCCAAAGTTCTCTTCTACTGTGAACTTGTAAAAGGACACAAAAGGTTCAAGGACTGTCTTAAAGTTAAAAAACAACCTGGGAAACAGTTACCAAGGACAAGAGTTTATTTCCTTCTTCTATTAGCAAATTGACAGCATGGTTCGAAACTGATCGTGGGGGAGGTGGGAGTGGGGGAGTGCGTGCTGGGATAGGGTGTGCGATGTGTGTGCATGTCTGTGTGTCTATGTGTGTCTGTATGTGTTAAAGTGACAGGTGACAGCTGTTCCCATTGCCCACTTTCAATTATTTCTTTTAAGTCTGATTCCATCCCATAATAAGGTGATAGAATGCTCAGGAAGGCGGGGTGAAAAAAAACTAACTTGTGTCGCCCACTAGGGAAAAATGGCAGATGGGTTTGCGAAGGTATTTCTTAAATACTTTCCATTTCTTTTCAGTTCTTTTGAACATGATTTATCGTCGACCAAAGAAACAACAATCCTAAAACTAGTAAAAGTGAAACAAACTAAATAAAAAATGTCTTGATATTTCCAATTCCATTGACATTTGGCAGGTACTTTCAAAACATGATGAAGCCTGGACTGATGATAGATGATTCAGGAAATGATATCCATAATACGTGCTTACTCTACGGCAACTGCTGGCGATGCTTACGAAAAAAAGGTGGTGGGGGAGCCACAGGTTAGATTATTATAGAAGCTTTCCTTGTTTAATAATATACCATTTCCACCATCCCTCTGAGGGCATGCCCCGTGGAAAAGGTTTTATATAGGATTTCCATCACTAAAACATTTTCTGATGGTATTGGCAAGGACTAATGTTGTAGCCTACCGTGGCGCTCGGTATTACTACGATCGTAGAAGGACTGGTTAGTTCAATGTCAGGATAATGTGACTGAATGGGTAATCGGGACATGGTGCTGGCGGACTGGACTCCCAATTTGGCAGTACTATAAAGTCACCATGAGTGCGTACTGTCACAAGTTGGTACCCGTCCTGATATGACCTACAATCAATCAATCAATCAATCAATCAATCAATCAATTAATCAATAGGATACAGCTATAATATGACAAGTCGTAAAACCCCAAACAAATATAATTAATTATATATCACATTACTTATGTGGAGACAAAGAATTTATATATATTATTCAAATTAGCGAGGTATGTTTGTTTGTTGTTGTTTTATGTCCTAGCAACAACTCAGGTCATATCAGGACGGGTACCGACTTGTGACAGTGTGCACTCCTGACAACTTTATAGTGCTGCCCCACTGGGAATTCAGGCCGCTAGCACCATGACCTGACACCCCACTCAGTCACATTATCCTGACACTGAGCAAACCAGTCCTTGCCCTATCCTAGTAACAGAGTAATGCCGAGCACCAGGCTAGGAAGCGACAAGTATCAATTTTTAAGTCATTGGTTTGACTCGAGTAGGGTTCGAACCGACAATCTCATGGGTCTCCCGATTTCCCAAAACAGGGGACGGATGCACAACTCAGTCGGCCACCCCGTCTGTTAGGGAGGTGTGTGTTGGGGGGGGGGGGGGGGAGCTTAATCTGAATAGACAGATGTAGATATTAATTTTACACAAAAAAATCACTGAAACCCCAGTGTAGGTGTGGTTCAGCCTCTAGCATGTGACGTGTACGGAAGGGACCCAATGGAATCGTCAGTGGCCTACAACAGTGTACACGTTACACAAATTGACCATTTGCCTGTTGGCCCGGTGTAAAGATTTCAAATTCCCCCTATATTCAAGTTGCCCCCGGGAACTTGAAAACGTTTTCAAATTCCTCCCAGGGGAATTTGAAAACGTTTTCAAGTTCCCTCCCTCGTTGTAACTTTCCCTCCCCTGGGGATTATAATCCACACCATCTTAAATATTAAAAAAATGAACTACGGCCTGAGACACACACACAGACATACAAAATTCTCTTATTTTGTGAAATTTGGTAAAATATTAGATTTTTAGTGAACTTAAATTTTTTTGTTGTTAAATTCGTTATTTTTCTGGAAATTGTCTGGAATTTTTTTATTTTCCGTGAAATTTTCGATTTGTTTAACTTTTCAATTTGTTGTGCTTTTTTGAATAATTAAAAAAATATCGAATTTTTGTATGAGATTCTTTATTTTCGTGAAATATACATTTTGTTGGTGATTTTTTTGCGTGAAATTGTTCGATTAACAAAAAATCTTTTTGAGGAAATTTTGGTGACTACTATTACTATTTTTCATAAATTTCCGATATTTTTAAAACTTTTACATTTTTCTGGAATTTTATTTATTTTTAAGCAATTTTAAATTCCCAGAGGGGGGAATTTGAAAATAGGGGGAGGAATCTGAAAACTGTTTTTAATTTCCCCCCGGGAATCTGAAAACGTTTTTAATTTCCACAGAGGGAAGTTAAGAACGTTTTCAGATTCCCGGGGGGGGGGGAACTTAGGAAGGGGGAAGTTGAAATTGTATTCCTGGAGGGGGGAATTTGAAAATAGGGGGAGGAATCTGAAAACTGTTTTTAAGTTCCCCCCCAGGAATGTTAAAACGTTTTTAAGTTCCCCGGAGGGAAGTTGAAAACGTTTTCAGATTCCCGGGGGGGAACTTGAGATGGGGGGAAGTTGAAATCGTTACACCGGGAAGACGTAGGGTATGATTGGGATAGATATGCCTATGGCACTCTAGCAATACCCCGCCCCCATCACTCTACACACAGACACACACAGGCACACACATACACACGCACACAGACACATACATGCACAGACACATATGCCATATCCAGATGCCCCAAGCCGATTTGTGAAGCTAAATAACTGACTTTCTACGGGGGAAACCACCTCAAGTATGCGAAATAACTGACATCTGCGAAATAACTGACTTCTGCAGAATAGCTGACTTCTGTGGAAAAGCTGACTTCTGCAAAATAAGTGAATTCTGTGAAATAACTGCCTTCTGCGGAATAACTGACTTTTGTGAAATAACAGCCTTCTGTGGAATAACTGACTTCTGTGAAATAAACTTCGGCGAAATAAATAAATTTGATGTCATAGCTTGTTCCCTGCTCCAACGGTCAGTCGCACTTTGATACAAACCCGCGAGGTTGAGCCGATCATCGACCTTTGCCGCCACCCTCCCCTCAGCTACAGAAAGGATAGTCGACCAGTAGGGTTGATATCCCGAGTGTTCTCTTCATCCTGTTATGTGTATTGAGCTCTTTATGTCATTATGAATAAGAGCATCTTATACCACATTATGAATAAAAGCATATTATCCCACTTCCGGTCTCGTCGCTAGGATTAAAAGCATCTTATACCACTTCCGGTTTCGTCATTATGAATAAAAGCATCTTATTCTACTTCCGGTCTCATCATTTTGAATAAGAGCATCTTATTCCACTTCCGGTCTCGTCGTTATGAATAAAAGCATCTTATGCCACTTCCGGTCTCATCGTTATGAATATAAGCATCTTATGCCACTTCCGGTCTCGTCGTTATGAATAAAAGCATCTTATACCACTTCCGGTCTCATCATTATGAATAAGAGCATCTTATACCACTTCCGGTTTCGTCGTTATGAATAAGAGCATCTTATACCACTTCCAGTCTCATCGTTATGAATATAATCATCTTATGCCACTTCCGGTCTCGTCGTTATGAATAAACGCATCTTATACCACTTCCGGTATCGTCGTTATGAATATAAGCATCTTATGCCACTTCCAGTCTCATCGTTATGAATATAATCATCTTATACCACTTCCGGTCTCGTCGTTAAGAGGAATGGAGTGGGGAAGGGGGCTGGGACTCTAACGCAACTGCACCAAAAATCGCAAATATAAAAAGAAAAAAAAGAAGAAAAAAAGAAAAAATTCATCTGAAGAAATATTTTGTCAGTGCCAAGGAGCTGGTCTTCCAGCCATTGAAGTGATCACATTTCATTGTACATGGTGATGGGGAAGTGGAATGTGCTGCAATGTGTGCAGCACACCCTCGTCTGAACTTAAAGTATTTGCTTGTTTCTTTTTGTTAGTGTATGTGGTTTTTTTCGGGGGTACATTAGTTGATTAAGTGGGGTAAATTTCAATCGCGGACAATTGGTCATCCTCATTCCATTTCTCCTTCCCATAATCTATCCTAGTAATGCCGAATGCCAGGGTAAGTAGTGTGGTCGGGAGTGATGAAAATGGGAAATATAGCACCTAAAGTAGGTTTTCGAACCCATAATTCTTGTAGTATATTTATGTAACGGTGTCGGTTCGTTCTTCACACTTCGTTACAGGGTTACTGTACTAACCTCCACACTACCGAGGCTCCCTGATGTAATCACCCTATTCACACCTCTTGTTTATATGGCTCCTTGCCTGAAAGGTCAGTGCAGACTTATACAAGAGTGACAAGTATCTTAATTTTTTAAAGTTTGTTCTATTTTGTTCTAATTTTTGTTGGTAGTCGTTAAAAGAAATACATTTATTCATTGAACTAAACTTTGTGTCAGCCCTGGAAAACTGGTCTTCCAGCCAGGTGGCAATACAGTAGTACCAAGACTCAATGGGCACCTCTGCATTAAGATCAATGTTGTCAGGACATAGTATGGTGGTCCTGTTATCGGGGGGGGCGGGGGGCGGACACTTAAATGAGACAAAACAGTTTCCAAATTGAAACATTGTCCAGACATGGCAGGGATTCGCCGAACACAGGGTCAGTGGAGACAGGGAGTAATATACAGATTGGTTGGTTGTTGGAGTGTTATGTCCTGACAACATCTAAGGTCATATCGGGACGGTAATGTACAGGTACATTCAATAATATATATATATATATGGTATGCAGGTATTGCAGGTATAACAGGTATAGCAACACCTCAGGGGGTTTGACACCCCTGCCTTGCAGAGTTGTAAACCACTGCTTTGTGGTACAGGTTATTGACAGAACCGAAGGCTAAGGGAGCAAACCCTAAACAGAAAACCATGTCACTGTGGCAGCATTAAGGGCGGTTGATGTATGGAACTCCCAACATCTCCCGACCAGCCACTGCAGGGACAAATAGTTTTGCGCCTGTCTTGACATGTTCTTGCCGGTGTGAAACCTCTATTTGCTCCCTGAGAGAGTGCCGCTGGTAACTAGCAAAAGCCAGCAGCACTTCAACACTTTTGCAGGCAGCTTTCATGAAATATACAACCGCACAAAGAGAGCTAAATGGAGAGCGGCAGTCAAGTAATGAAAGCAGTCTTTGTCGCATTGTGACCGACAGCATGATGATGATGATGATGATATATATACTCTATGTTAAGACCAGGGAGCCCGTACAAAGACAATGATTGCTTAAATTGTAAGTGACAGTATTATCAAGTACAAAACATACGTAAGGTATAGTTCCAAACACTATATATAATAGAGTGATAAATGTATCTTAAAAGTAAAATTCACAAAATTGCATAGTCCGATTACTTTTGAATTCCGGTCATATTTTAAAATATATACTTTAGATTGATCAGTATAATCCAACTTATATCAATTTCAACTAACTGTAATATTTTACGGCTAACTTTGGAGATATTTGAAGTGAACATAATTTTGACGTGCATGCCGAAATGCTGGCCACAAGTGGCTTCAGCAGTAACAGGTTGTATTAAACTGGTGTAAAATGCCCTTCTATGCAGCGCCAAATGTTTAATAAGTACGCCAACAGCAAAGCCAACGCTGTCTAAAGTACACGTCACTATGTTGAGTGTATCGGCTTTGAGAGCCTTAAGGCATAGCCTAATGAGGATACATATCGGATGTGTTATATATACATAGATATATTCAGTCCACCTGCTTAGCAGATACTGCTACCGGATACTGGTCTTGCCACCTGAACATGCGCACGAGCATGTCCTGTCTGTAAATGCTGTCCTGTCCGTGGGAAAGTGCATATAAAAGACCCCTTGCTGCTTATCAGAAAGAGTAGCCTATGTGACGGCAGCAGGTTTCCTCTGAAGAAATATGTCAAAATGCCCACATGCTTGACATCCAATAGCCGGTGATATAAAAAGCAATAATGCTCTAGTGGCATCGTTAAATAAAACAAAAAAATAAACAAAACAATAAAAGAGTAAAGTTTCCATACTTTCACTTCAGATACCTCCAAAGTTAGCCATTTATAATGTCCATCACTTCAATCTGAAGTAAGGTAGTTTATAATGCTAAATCTGATATATTTATCTAACTTTCTTTTTTATAGAAGAAATTGGAAACCATCGCATTACGCAACTTCAAACCTATTTGCGGGGTGCATGCGGGCGGGTGTGGGGTGGTGGTGGGGGGGGGCGGGATTGCAACGCATGCGCAGTTCCCTTGATCGGGCAGTGTTAAGACCGTCAGCGGTGGCGCCCCCTGGCGTGCGGCGGAGGAACTCGTCATGTTGGGCGCCACCTAGCGCTCAAGTGGCCAAACTAGTGGTTTACGAGTGGACGAGAGAGCCTGGTCAGAAGGAAAACAAGTTGCGCAGTTTGCTCCGCGAAGTTGTTCCCGCTTAAAGTTGCACAATAAGATGTTTTTGAGAGTTTCTTATTATCTTCAGAAAACCATATGACGTTGATTCTTTAAAGCTGTATAGCCCGATTCAAATATCAAATTTCTAGTCCCCATGGCAACCAGTAGTCTGCCCACCACCGGTGGCTGCCTGACTACCACCAACACTGCTCTGGCTGTACCTCACATCCTGATTGCATTGACCCCTGCACAGGCAGGAGGGCAAGGTCCTGAGTACCACTGCACTCCACCTGCTAGCACTCAACCTGCTAGCACTCAACCTGCTAGCACTCACTATGTCATCTACATGAACTCAGTATAACTCAACCTATGCATATATACACACATATATATATATACCTATATGACTTCGAATCCACTGGCTAGGCATACAAATAATACGTTAGATAATAGCACCCCCCTTGCCGTATATCGGAATATTTTACGATTTGTCACCACATTGAAGGGCATACTGGGGCAATTCAATAGAACCTGTTGCTACAGAAGCCTATTGCGTCAAAGCTTCAGCGTGCTTGCCAACATTAATTCTGCATGGCTGTACTTCAAATATCTTGAAAGCTAACCATTTAAAATGAAAGTTACTTCAAAATAAATTCAGCTATATTACAGCGACCAATCTATTCAGTTTATCTCAGAAAATGATTGAAACTCAAAACCATTGGACTCTACAACTTTAAAACAATCTACTTTATTTGAGCTTGGATTAAAAATGATTAACTTCGGAGATATTTGAAGTAAAAACGCACTAAATATATTTGGCGCGCACATCAAAATGGTGGACATCATAGGCGTGTATGACTTGCAGCAGTCCCAGGCAGTTTCTATTGAATCGACTGAAGAATCCTTCTATGCAGAACAATAACTGTTAAATAAGGGAACCAGTATCGATGCTTATATGGTGAAAGTATCTCGGGTCTTCAAGCCCATACACGGATTTGTAGGATCAGATATAGGCAAGTAATTTGGTTTAAGAAAATGCTATACTTTCATCTGATTATGCCGCTTTAAACTCTTTAATGGCGCCAATTATTCTTTGGTAACTCCATACAAGGTGGACCACATGAGTTGAGTGCCCATTTGCCATGTGGCAGGTTCTGCTATTTGAACCCTGGATAACACATTTATACATGTCCCTACCTAGACTGACACTCAGCTTTACTTGGTTGGTTGGTTGATGGGCGTTTACATCCTGGCAACATCTAAGGTCATATCAGGATGGGTACCGACTTGTGACAGTGCGCGCTCATGACGACTTTATAGTGCTGCCCCACTTTGAAATCAGGCTGCCGGCACCATGACCCGATATCCCACTCAGTCACATTATCCTGAGACTGAGAAAACCAGTCCCTCTGTGTTACTAGGATAAGGCAATGAGCAGTGGAATGCGGAAAACCAATTGTCCTCAATTTAAATTCTCCCCACTTAATCAGCAAATGTAGCCGCTCCTCAGATAAAGAAAACAAAAATAAAACAAAATCTCAGCTCAGAGTCAGTGCTGATGCATTAGTCTTCCAGCCTTGATGACAAATACTACTTACTACACACTAGGGAAGAGTATAACAATATACAGTAAACCCTCTCTATACCGACCCCTCCACAGATCGACCACTCTCCTATATCGATCACTTTATTTGGGTCCCAGCAATACCATTGTGAGGATATTCTAACCCTCTAAACCGAGCACCTCCCTAAATGGACCACTTAAAGTCGGTTCCATGGTCGGTCGATTGAGAGAGGTTTTACTGTAGATGGAAAATTACAAGAAAATAAGATAAATGAATGACAGATAGTGAAAAAGATAAAGGAAAAAGAAGTATCAGTGGAGCTAGCTAAATTAGACTAACATGACAAGAGTTAGAAGTTTGGGCATAACTGAATACATTTCTACGTGTGACATACTTTTGAAAAGGGTGGTTAGTGACGGTAGGGTGTACGGCGGCCCTTTGGGAATGAAGTGATATTCAGGGTAATCCCAGGTGGGGCTTGTACTAAGTTGTAGTTAGTTTGTTTTTGTTTTACATCCTAGCAACATGTAATGTCATATCACGACGAGTACAGACTTGTGACAGTACCCACTCATGGCAACGTTATAGTGCTGCCCCACTTGGGGATGAGGTCAACGGCACCCTGACCCAATATCCCACAGTCATGTTATCGTGATACTGTTCTAATCAGTCTATGACCTATCGTATTAATGTCGAGGTCCAAATGACAAGTAGCAATTTGATAAGTCATTGGTTTGACTAGGATCGAACTCCCGACCTTCCGCACGGGAAGCTTCCTAGCCTGACTCTCGGCATTAATAGGATATGGCAAGCATTGGTTAGCTCAGTGTCAGGATAATGTGACTGAGTGGGATATCAGATCATGGTGCCAGTGGTCTGATTTCCCAGTGGGGTAGCACTATAAAGTCACCACGAGTGTGCACTGTCACAAGCCGGTACCCATCCTGATATGACCTTAGATGTTGTCAGGACATACAACTCAAACAAACAATAGTGCTGCTTCCTAGGTTAGGTGGACTGCGTCAGCACATAAGCAAGGACAGAAACTACGACTGTGAGATTATCCATGCAGCTGCATTGCTCTCACAGGGAATAATTAATACATACATAAAACCATGGTACAGAGAAGACATAGTTATTTATTTATATTTGCATCATGCATTCTGCAAAATATATATATAATGTCTGTATGTCTATATATATAATATATATAATATATATATAATATATATAAGATATATTACATGCATAATATTATAATATATATAATACATGTAATATATGTAATAATATAAATAATATATATTATATATATTATCTATATAATATATATAATATATATGATAGTGTAGTAGTCTGTACATGAGCTCTACTACCACGCGGTACCAGCAGAGACTACGCCGCACACTGGCGCAGTTCCATTACACTGCGCTAGGTGGCGGCTCGGCTGGCCACCGGGCAGACCCCGACTGGGCTGCCCTCTACTGCATGCGGCTGCCCCCCCCCCCCCCCACACACACCTATAGAGTCGATGTGGGATCTGGCGAGTCAGGGGGTGGGTCAGACAACTACTGACGCCATGGAGAGCAGATGGTTCAATAAACCACGTTGAAGCGGACACTAATTGAATCTTGGTGTTCTTCCGTGTGTGAGCATGTGAGTGAGAGTCGGAGGGCCGTGGGCCATTACAATATATATATAATATATAATATATAATATCTATAATATATGTATAATATATATAATATCTATAATATATATATAATATCTAAAATACCTATTATATATAGTATATATTATATATTATATATAATATATAATATATATATACTATATGTAATATATATAATATATATAATATATCAAATATATATAATATATATAATTATATAATATATATAATATATAATACATATACTGCATGTAATATATATAATATATATAATATATAAAATATATATAATATATATAATATATATAATATATAATATATATAATATATCAAATATTTATAATATATAATATATATAATAGATATATGATATATATATATATAATATATAATATATATAATATATATACTATATTTAATATATATATTATATCCTTAGCTAGGAATTCTTGTTTGGGGCGGCAGATACATTCTTTGAATGGACGAGTCCTGAAGCTGCGACGCGTGATGGGGTTCTAGGGTATCCTCCGGCACCCCACGTAAATGTTGAAAATGTACAGACTTTGAAATGCCATTTACAGCCATTTCAGGGAGGTTACATAGTGGTTTCTTTTGTGTGTGGTGGTGGGGAAACTGCTCCCACTGCCTCTCCCTGCTTGCTATTACGTTGTATCTATATCTGTGGGTGTGTGGGTGTGTGAATGTCATCTCCAGGTTATGATTGCATCAAGGTTTGTTTCATACACGCTGTTGATTGCGGCTGGGCATGTTGGGAGGGGTGGGTGGGTGGTTAGCAGGAATGCTGAACCCTTTTTGTCAAACATAGATGATGCGTCCGGGTATTAAATAATGCACCTCACTTAAGTCAAGTGCTCAGATTTTGCTTCCACTTGTTGTGTGTGTATCACACAGTGAGGAGCTCAGATCCCTGTACTATCATCCTAGTACCAAGCCGTGGTCCAGATTCAGCTAGTGTGGGTCCTGGAGCATATGTTCTGAAGGGTCCCTAAATTACGCAAATAGAGATACATTTTCAAATACATTCATTTTTTACTTGCATAGTAAACTAATCATCTGTTATTTGCTATACAGCCAGATAATGTGACAAATGTGCATGACATTTCAATAATAATATTACTTACATGTATGTATCAATTGATAGCTTCCAATAATTTAGTGCGGGGCCCTTGAAAATACAGGGCCAGTTGCATATGCTACTTTTCCTCCTAGGCTAATGTGCCACTGATCAAACTGAATCAATCAGACCAGACGGGATGGCCGAATGAGTTGAGCGTCTGTCTCCTGTTTTGGAAGACCATGGGATCGTGGGTCCGAACCCTGGTCGAGGCAAACCAAAGACTTAAAAATGGATACTTGCCACTTCCTAGCCAAGCGCTCGGCATTATTAGGATAGGGCAAGGACTGGTTGGCTCAGTGTCAGGATAATGTGACTGAGTGGGATATCAGGTCATGGTGCTGGTGGCTTGATCTCCCAGTGGGACAGCACTATAAAGTCACCAAGAGTGCACTGTCACAAGTCGGTACCCGTCCTGATTTGACCTTAGATGTTGCTGGGACGTAAAACTCCATACACAAAATAAAACTAAATCACGCTTTCTTTAGCCTAACTTACCCCTCCCTCTTCGTTCACGCAAATCACCAATGCTATACGTCCTGATATGACCGTAGATGTTGCTGGGACTTAAAACAACAAACAACCAAACAGACCAATGCTAGGAGGTAAAATGTAGTAGTCTGAATATAGCACCAAAATACCCCTACCCTGCAAAAAAAAGCATTTTATGATTATCTTTTATCCTTTCAGGCATAGTGAACAACATATTAAAACCCGTCCTGATATGATCTTAGATGTTGCTAGGACGTACCACAACACACAAACATATTAAAAGTTAGACAGAAATGGAGCACGGAAAAATACAAATTTCTGACATTAAAAAATGTCACAAATCTGCCCCCATTTTCACTTGACCCATCAAATACTACAAGAAAATATCATAACAGTTTTTTTTGCAATTGTTTTGGGGTTACCTGGTATATTGATCCGACTGTATGTATACAAGAAGAATTGGCAATGGCGTTGCATGAGAGCTTGGCATTCATTTGGTGTCATTGCTAGGCACCCGCACTACCAGCCTTTAGTGGTGATGGTGAATCTGGTGTAAGCTCACCCTGCCACTATCCGCTTATACCATAACACCACCATGTTTAACTCACACACCAACCAGTATATAGTTGGCACTTTCTGATACTGCAATAAAGATTGTGATTTAGCCAGTTTGTTACCTTCCTGTCACTTATCAGACAACACGCCAATTCTCAAACCCATGCTTGTGTCTCTGTGCATGATGGTAAGCAATGAATACAAATGTTGCCACAATGGTGATTTGATCTTAGTATTACACGATGCTATTACAACGGGGATATTACACTGGTGGTACTGCAAGCATTGGTTAGCAAGCATACGTAGGGTATGCAGGTATTGCAATACCTCAGGGAGTTTGACACCCCTGCCCTGCAGAGTTGTAAACCACTGACTTGTGGCACAGGTTCTTGACAGAACCGAAGGCTAATGGAGCAAACCCTGAACAGAAAACTATGTAACTGTGGCAGCATCAAGGGTGGTTGATGTAAGGAACTCCCAACATCTCCCGACCAGCAACTGCAGAGACAAATAGTTTTGTGCCTGTCTGGACATGTTCTTGCCAGTGTGAAACCTCTATTTGCTCCCCGAGAGAGTGCCACTGGTAACTTGCAAAAGCCAGCAGCACTTTAACGCTTTTGCAGGCAGCTTTCATGAAATAGAGAGCTAAATGGAGAGTGGCAGTCAAGTAATGAAAGCAGTCTGTGTTGCATCGCGACCGACAGCATGATGATGACTGCAATGCTGTTGCCACAATGGGACTGTTTTGTTGCTGCACTGATGCTGTTACACTGATGCCATCACATTGGGGTTGCTGCAATGATGTTGCCACGATGGTGCTGTTATCATGGTGTTCTTACACTAATGCTGTTACATTGCTCTCATTGGAGAAGTGTTACCACAATGGTGCTGGTACTTTCGTGCTGTTACACTGATGCCGTTACACTGGTTTCATCACACTGGTGTTGTTACAACACTGTTGCCACAATGGTGTTGCTGCCTTGGTGTTGGTGCACTAATGTTACAATAGTGCAGGCTTGAACATTGTTATCTAACCATCAAAACTGTGCATCAAATTGTCATGTGGCTAACGTATGAATACAACAGCGCCATAACCAGTCAAAATGCATTAATAAGTACATCATTCTCCACCACGCATCACATTCCCAATCACTAGTCTATTCACAGTTAAAATGATGTATTCAAATAACCAGGAACATCTGTTCCGAAGATGAGGGCCTCTGCACTGACAAATATCCTATTCTGAACAACAATATGCACACACAAAGGAAGATAATACTAGTGCAGGCGCAATGGAACCGTTGCAACAGTGACGTCACAATATTGCTGATATAATACTGCTGCTGTAAATGACTTATTGCGGTGCTGCTGCTATAATAGTGCTGCTGTAATGGTGCTGTAATGGTGTTGCTGTAATGGTGCTCTGATGGCGGTGGTGGATAGGCAACAGTGGCGGCTTTGTGATTGTGGGTGATGTCATACTGGCTTTCCGGCAGGTGGCGTTCAAGCCCCGTTAAGCATCCATTGAAGGGAAGTGCATGCTGGGAGAAGGTCTGCCATAGATCTCACAGGGGCGTGGTGGTTGCTGGCATCGTGTCTACTAAAACATCGCTTTATGCGTGCCTGCAATCAACGACGCCAAACAGGCTCTCAGACTCTTGGCATCAACTCCCATTTGAATACTCCTAATGAAGGAGGACACTTTCAGACATTTACACCCTTACATCTACATTAAGTGGGTCAGAGTGATTTGAAGCAGGATTTGAAGAGAATGTCCTTGCAACGGTAATTGCTACATTGCTCTTTCTGACAATGTGAGCAGCCATGATCTATACGCTTTATTAGAGGCATGAATATATGTGCTGCATAATTAATTATGCGAGTATAAGCATAAATAATGGAAGAGTGCACACCAACATTTATATGGTGCATAATTTCACTTCAAGTATCTCTAACGTTAGGTATTTTGAATCAAAGGTGATTAACCTAATGTATTTATCTAAAGAAATAAGGCAGATAGTCAAAGCCATCAGGTAAGGGAACTTTAATTCCTATCAGGTCACTAGATGCGATGGCCGAATCTGGAAATGCTTGCTTCCAATGCGGGTCAGGGTGCACAGTCTCCCAGTGGGGCAGCATTATAAATTTGCTATGAGTGCGCGCCGTGTCAAGTCCTCGTACACGTCCTGATATGATCTTAGATGTCACTAGGACACAACACCACAACACACACATCTCATCTGGCTATCTCTGTGGGAATCACGTACATGTATTTAGAGTGTTACATCCTGGCAACATCTAATAGACAGTGTGCACTCATGGTGACTTTATAGTGCTGCCCCACTGAGAGATCAGGCCGCCGGCACCATAACCCAATTTCCCACTCAGTCACGTTATTCTAATACTAAACCACCCGGTCCTCCCCCTATCCTAGTTAGTGGTAATGCCGAGTACCATGCTAGGTAGGGACAACTACCAATTTTGTAAGTCATTCGTTTGACTCGACCGGGAATCGAACCCCCGACCTTCCGCAAGGGAAGCCGGCGCTCTACCGCTTCGGCCACCGCGTCCGGTCTGGAATCACATGTATATATTACTGGTGTTATGTTCCATAATGATGTGGCCACAACCTGTGACATTTAATTCATCCTACAGCAGTATTTCAATACTACCCATGTGTATGCCATCAGAAGCAGGAGCTAAAATATCTGGGAGCACGGCGACAAAAGGAAAATGTCATCGCCGTTCATTATGCATAATGCCATCTTTTCTTTTATTTAAGAAGGTACTTATTATATGATTTACTGATTGGTGGTTGTTTTATGATGTGTTGGAAGCGCGGGACATGTTCATTGCGAGAAGCGGTCAACCTTTATTCTCTCATATTATTATGTAAACATTGGCTTTACACAGGATGTTAAAGGTTGCAAGCAATTGTGCATGTTGGCCTGAGGCTAACATGGGTATTTTGTTCACGAGGTTTGTCTATTTTTACCTTTCTTGGGATCTGCCTGCCCGCCTCCCCTCACTCTATTCTCGCCACTGCTACCCTGCACATCGTTTTCCTGCCTGTGCACATCGCATACCGTGTTTACTGAGGTGATAGTAACCTTTGCCACTCACCAGCTCTTTTCTTCATGTGAAGTATTCTCTCATGCTCATAATTAACTGAAGTTAATCTTAGCAGTGAATAATCACTAATATTAGAATTTGTTATGAAGCATTGCAAGGTTCTTCATGCTTTGCTGTTATCATTGCTCACGTCTGTGCACCGTCGTGACAGTGTCAGTGACCTCTGCTCACTCACACTGGCAGTTCTTCATCTGTAGAACTCTAATTTATTAAGCCATGCTCACAAATTACAGAATTTGGTGTCAGCAATGACTCCTCCTAAATAACAGAATTTCATCTGAAGTAGGGCAAGTATTATTTCTTTTATTTTTATTAACGTTTGCTCGCTTGTCCTTATTGCGGTGACAGTAAATAGGCATGCGAAAAACATGCTGCTTTCAAGGTACTCGCTTGTCCCACGGTGCATGCGCGGAGCACTGCACGGTGCACACCTGACTACCTTTTTCCATCTCACTTGCAATCTTTATTTTAGGACTACCAGGAATGCAACCATATGCATGATATATTTCACATTTTGCTCCACTGCTACATCCAATAATATTTGCTGTCCGATTTATAGAAGTAAAAAAACAATCTTTATTCAAATTTATGTCTGTTAAAGTTACTGGAATACTACCCGAGGGCAAGTTTTGATATTTTTGAAACTAGTTTATTTTGTTTCTTTATCTACATCTCCATGTTAGGATGTAATTTGGTGTCAATTTGAGCACCGCAACATTGATTTTGATGGTGATTAAAAGGTGTGTCTGGTAAGAATACTGGACTGACATGCCACCGGTGACTCAGCTTTCACACATGCTTAGTCATGAGTCATGAGATGGGTCACAGAATTCAACTGGGTTTCCCTTGAAACAATGGACCAAAATCCCCCATAAAAAACGCTTTATAAAGTGTCACAACTTCCTTGATCATTGTCACAGGATGATGATGTAGGTATCATTAGAAAGGACTTTCCAATACCTTTGCAATGGTATATTTTATGTTTGAATCTGTTAACACATACCTACAGTAAAGCTACTCATCGATTCATTTCAACTTCAATGCAATGGCACCACACTCTATATTTTTATTAAGTCACGCTCACAAATTAGACAATTTGGTCTCATCAATGACACATTCTGAATAACCGAATTTCATCTGAAGTAGTGCAAATATTATTTATTTTATTTCTCCAAGGCTCTTTAGTGTGACATTGGCCTCATTCTGGCTGTTCACACGTGCTTCCTTATGGCAAGAATTAGATTGTTATTTAGCTATGATGTAGTACATGAGACGGCGCTTCCAAATTATTTGGAAGCTCGGCTTGCAGTTCCCTCAGCCTTTAATATCCCTAACTGGAGGGCCCTTCTCTCAGATTTCCCTGATAATTCCCTCATTGATCATCTGGAGCTTGCCTGGCCACTTGATTATACTGGTAGTTCTCCGCCTTCACCTACTCTGATTAACCACTCTCCGGCTGCGGACTTAGACTCATATCCGTGTTTATATAACAAAAGAAGTGAGTCTTGGGCAATTTTAGGTCCTTTTTTGGAGCCGCCGTTTGAGTCCTGGTTTCAAGTAAGCCCAATGATGACCCGCCCTAAAAAGAACTGACAGTCAAGGGGGTCATCATAGACCTCAGTTTTTTCCCAGGGAAAGGTGTGAATGCGGGGATAATGAAAGTTTTAAATCTGGGCAAGTCTTTCAATTTCAAATTGCCATCAGTAAATACACTGTCTGACAGACTTACTCTCCTAGGCCCTAATACCTGGCTATGTGACTTGGTGGGAAATCAGGTCCTGATGTCAGTGGCCTGGTCTCCCAGTTGGGCAGCACTATAACATCGGCATGAGTGCGCACTGTCACAAATCGGTACCCCTCCAAACAAGGACATGAACAGTCGAACAGCCTCTGATCATAAGGTTTTCAATGAACAGTCATACAGTCTCTGGTCATAATATTTTCCATGAACAGTGAACAGTCTCTGCTCATAATGGTTTCAATGGACAGTTGAACAGTCTCTACTCATAATGGTTTCCATGAACAGTCGAACAGTCTCTACTCATAATGGTTTCCATGAACACTCGAACAGTCTCTACTCATAATGGTTTCCATGAACAGTCAAACAGTCTCTACTCATAATGGTTTCCTTAGAGGCCATTGGTTGCTTGTGAGAACTGGGAGGTGAGGCCCCTCATAGCTCCAAGTAAGTGCATCCGGTGACGATTTGTCAGGTGTGAAGCAGACACGTCAGGGGAGCAGCTTAATTATTCATTGCTGGAAAACCGTGGTGTTACGGGAGTCCAAGGGTGAGAGAGGGGGGGGGGAGCTGGTGCCGGGGAACTAACTGCTTAAATACCATAGACCCTGACTCAAAGAGCAGCTCACACACTGCTAGGACTCCCCTTCTTCAAGGTGTTCGTTCTCTGTAGGGCGCGGGCTTCGCATGCAGAAGTTCGGGCGTTCGGTTCCCTGTCCAGTCAAACCAATGACTTATAAAATTGATAGTTGTTGCTTCCAAGCCTGGCACTCAGCATTAATAGGATATGGCAAGGACTGGTTTGCTCATTGTCATGTTAATGTGAGTGAGTGGGATATTGGGTCACAGTGGGAATTTGTGACCGGTTTTCAGTTGATTGAGAGGTTGGAGAAATAAGGTGCGCTGCATTTAGTAATATGACATGATGCATTAAGTCTGTCACCATAGCGGCCTCTGACAATGCCCATACACTAATGAAATGTTGTCGATATTGGCAATCGAGAGGCATGATGGAAAATGTTCACCATAATGTCGCTGCCTTGTAGTCACCCCATCCTTACCGTAAGCCTATGTCACACCTACCCGGGTCAGGGGCCGGATGAGCCGGACCGTGATTCGGCGTGGTCCGTGGCTCATCTGTGGCTGGTCCTTGGTGATCCGTGGCTGGTCCTTGGTGATCCGACATCATCCGGGGTCGGCCCCGGATGTTTTAAAATATTTAAAACGTGCGGCGCGATCCGGAGAATATTGCAATCCGGGGTCGATCCGGGGTCGATCCGGCATCATCCGGGTGTAATCCGGGTGTGGTCTGGGTAGTCCGTGTCCCGTCCAGGTCATTTTTAAACTGGAAGAGCCACGGTTTAGCCACGGTTTAGCATGGACTAGCCCCGTTTAGAAAGGATTAGCCCCGACAGAGCCAGGGATCACTCCTGGACTGCCTGGATTAGACCCGGACAGGCTCGATGACCACAGATTAACCAGGGATCGCCACAGATGACCACGTATTACTCATGGACTACCCCAGAACGAGTCCCGCATTTCAGACTATCATCCGGGGGTTGTCCGGGGCTCATCCGGGGGTTGTCCGGGGCTCATCAGGGGAGTCCGGGGGTTGTCCGAGGCTCATCCGGGTGATCTGAGCTTGTAGTCCATGGCTCGTCCAGGTAGGTGAGAGAGCGAGGCAAATATAGCGATTTTATCTGGGGTTGTCCGACCCAGTCCGGGGGAATGGTCCGGGGATGGAACGGCTAAAAATCCGGGGCTCGTCCGGGTAGGTGTGACTTGGGCTTTGGGTATGTTGGTTTAGTTAGTAATGCAGGAGCCGTGTGGGTGTTGCAGAAGGGAAGGAGGGCATGTTGGTATCATGGTTAATGATTAGATGCAGTTGGCTGCGGGTGGGATGGTGGCAATCCTGCCGTAAGCAGGTGGCAAGAGGACCGGTTGCATGGCAATGAGGGGGTTGGGGAGTCAGCGTGGAGGGGGCGAGGAGGTCGAGATGGAGGGCGGATTTTCACTTCAAATATCTTCAAAGGTACGATAAAAGACACCTCAAACTAAAGCAAGGTAGATTATAATGATCAAGCTAATATATATATATCTTTAGAAAATGGCAGAAATTCAAAGCCATCGGACTATGCACCTTTAAGGTACCCAATCCGGTAACTCCTACCCGAGGCACCTTGCACCGTCCACTGCGCGTCATACTATATCCGGTTCCCGCCCTCTCTCGTCATGCAGTGCGGTCATGTGACGTAGTGGCAGCCTAACTGAGTATGACTCTATGCATCCCCAAATATCAGGTTTATTATCAACATCAATCATATGAAAATACATCCATGTGAATGTGCGTAATCATTATTTATTGTATGATTCTATCGGTCCCAGAATAGCATGTTTATTATCGACATCAATCATATGAAAATACACTCCTGCGAATGTGTCTTATCAGTATTTATAATGTGATTACATCCATCCCCGAATAGCATGTTTATCATAGGCGTCAATCATATGGAAATAATCCACTTTGGTTGTGTCTTATCATTATTTATAGTGTGACTATATCCATCCCCAAATAGCATGGTTATCATAGGCATCAACCATATGAACATACACTCCCGCGGTTGTGTCTTATCATTATTTATAGTGTGACTACATCCATACCCAAATAGCATGTTTATCATAGGCATCAATCATATGGAAATAATCCACTGTAGTTGTGTCTTATCATTATTTATAGTGTGACTATATCCATCCCCAAATAGCGTCTTTATCATCAGCATCAAACATATGAAAATACACTCCCATGGTTGTCTCTTATCATTATTAATTTCATAGTGTGATTATACCTATCCCAAAATAGCATGTTTGTCATCAGAGTAAATCACATGAAAATACACCGATGTCAAGATGTCTAATCATCATTTATAGTGTGACAGCACCCATCCCCAAATGGCACGGTTATCACCAGCATAAACCATATAAGAATACACTCTTGCAGATGTGTCTTATCGGTAGTTATAATACATCTATTTTGATGTAGTTGTCAGCGTTCTTAACACCATATATTTACAACCTACTGACAAACTACTATCAACACTAATAATAATAATAGCATAGCTTCCACAATACTATCTCAGTTCTCACAAATGACATGGCCTCGTCAGTTGATCACATAAGAAGCACATGATCTCCATGACAGACAGTGTAGGGTGTCACAAGAACAAAACTAATTAGCGCTTTTTGTTGTTGTTGGTGACAGTGCTATATATATGACAGCTGTAGTATACCAGAAGTTGTTGGTTTGAATGTAATTAAACTGGTAGCACCGCTGGTGCTGCTTACACAATAAACATGGTGGGGGGGGGGAATAAAATACTCTGGAACCCTATAAAATGGTCAAACCAGCCTTATTTATACAGATCATCATCCCAATGAGACTTCTCTGTTATGCAGAGCTGCATTCTTCTTCTGTGTATTCTTATTATTATTATGCACTACGTCTATCCGTATCTTGCACACTGATTACGTTACCACACTCTGATATATATATGGGTCACTCTCCTGAAAACTGGCCAGAAGTGTCACATGGAGAGTTAAAGTCTAATATTTGAATTTTTAGCATCTTTTGGTTGCACATGAAAGCTGGAGATCTCCCCTTTATAGCTATGTAAAATATAAATTGATGAGATGAAAAATAAAGGTGTAGTCCATGATTAAGCTATGTCTTATGGCAGTATAACATGTGTTGCTCAGATGTAACACATGTTTAGGACACCACACAGTCTGCTTAATAAAAATCTAAGCAGAATTAAATAATTTCATACTTAGAAGCATATCAATCATGGCATAATATACAGAAATATGTAATGCTTATATTGATAAAAAAAAGTAATTCCCAGCCATGCTAAATTCACTGAATAATTAGTGTACAATATTTGTGTGGTATCCACACACCACTGGTTACATCTCTGACGGAAATTTGTAATGTTATTTCTGAAGACATCAAGACGTTCTTTTTTTATTTAAGCATGCATACATGTTAATAAATACTTCCTTTTTGATTTGAGAACTGTTTTGTTTGATATATCAATGCAATACAAGATGTTAGTAAGGATTCAATGATGTCCCATATGTCATGCTACAAATGGCTGACTGTAACATGGGGTTGTTTGGTACAAAATCACTTCATAACCTGATAACTAAAAGGACCAAAGTTGCACACAGTTTATTTTATTTGCCTTATTTCTTACATCAAATCTGAACATGAATATGACAAGTATAAGGAAAAAGGTAAGCAGCAAGTTGTTTTATACCATCCCATCCCATGCTGACCAGTTTTCAGGAAAGTGACCCATTATATATTTGTTGTTTGTTTAACGACCCCCTAGTACAAAAAGTAGGCATCGGCTATTGGGGGTCAGAACACTCTGATATATACATAAGGAATTTAAATTGTGTAAATAACAGCGTATCTCCCTTCGCCGGAAGATCAAATCCCTAGCACTGAAAAAATCAATCTGTTCAATTAATCAAATATCATTGACTAATAAATAATAATGACACCACTGACAAGCATCATGTCAGAATAGCGACACATACCTGTAATATACAATAAATGGCAGGAAGACCATTGCTTCGGCACTGACAAAAGACTTATTCAGAAGAATAAACATATTTACCAAAAACAAATAAAAACACTAAGTAAAATAACTTTTCTAAAATAGAGTATCTATGTCCAATGACAGTGTAAATACTATGTGTAGTATAAATATTATGTATGCAAATATTATTGAGGATGTTGTTGGTAGCTGGTTGGTAGGTAACCCGATACACATATGCTGATATGGTCTATGCTTTTATGGAGTTGTTGGAGCAGCCTGGTGAGCCGGGGGCGATCTGATAAGTAGGGAAAGTAGGCCTGGATTGCAGGCAACTGACCAAAATAGTAGAGTGCTGGTTAGTTGGCATTTGAATTTTTTTACTTAAATAAAGTATGGTGGACTTTTGTTATGCCAGCCAGAGATATTTACTGTGTTACGTTCATTGAATTAATAATGGTTGATAACTGAAACAGCAATTTTAGCCAAACCTAATAATTGTCACGGATTATCAAGGAATACACACTAGTGATAGCACAAGTTCTGGCCTGAAATAAACATCCCATGGGTGTGATATAGAACTAAACTCCCAACGGGAGTACAGTAGAGAGTAAAGTGTATTGTGTAATAACACAATTACCTGTTCCATGCCAACCATTCTATATGGGTCAAGTTAGTCTCCGACATGAGAGACCTAAATAATAGAGTTTACATTCTAAGAGTGCACATTGATTTACACATTACCTGTACCACTAGCACTATTGCCTTTGATGCGCGAGAAGGAAGAAGGCAGAGGCGGGTGTGGGAAAAGAGGCGCTTTATTGACGCCTCAGATGAGAAACAGGGTATACAAACATAGCAGAATGAGGTAAATAAGTCAAAGAACAATAGGTAATAAGCAAGTAGACCGGCTTCCTCTCCGCCCCTCGCTTCACCAGATCAGACGGACAAAGGAGAGCGGGCGGGGGGAGGAGGCGGCGGCGACGTGGTCGGCCGAGGTGCGAAGGCAGCGCAACAAGGGGGGCGGGGGGGGGGGGTCTCTTCCTCCCCTCGCATCAAACGTAATGCTTCGCATTACGACCATACTTGTAGGCTGCTAACATCTATGCATAATAGTAACTTGTAAATCCAATGTGCGTATACAATATATAACCTATAGAAACCAATAGTAATACATTATAACTAATACTATGGTAAACTATGGTGTTCTCTGTGGCGGAGTGGTTAGAGTGTCTGACTTTCTTCTAGGTCAGACTCCTAATCTGAGGGTCGGCGGTTCGATTCCCCGTGCCCCCAGCTCTGCCACTTTGGATTTCCACCGCTGTGTATAACTTAAAGCATCATCAAAGGCCGGCTGCTCTCATACCATGTCTATGTGGTGTGGGAGGTTAAAAATCCCTTTGGTCGGTAAATGTGTAGGCTCGGGCTTTCTATCGACCAGCAGTGGAATGAAGAAGACCAGTTGTCTATGACTGAAATTTCCCCTGCTTACACAACTAATGGACAACAAAACAAAAAAAAAAAAAAACTCTAGGGAGTCCCTGCACTGATCCGTGATCCGTCTGGCTGCCGGTTCACGACGGACTGGTCTGGGCTGTGCAGTTTATTTATAGCTCTCCCCAGATGATTTACTTCTGGTATTCGGACGATGAGGTCAGTACATGTAATACAATTACATATACTAAAATACAAACACGCCCACTGTTGTAAAATGGGTTCAGATTGTCGCCGAGTGAATAAGAATGGATTAGAGTTAATAGAACTTACCTCCAAGTCGAGGTCCTGTGTGTTGTTGATTTGTCTCAACTTCTGTATCCCATCGTGAATCTCGTGCAGACGGCGTAGGTTATCCTCTGTAAGAAAGAGAACAGATAAAAACCCAGTGAAAACATGTTACATGTGCTATAGTATCCATCAAGTGAATATAAATAACAAAGGCGAGCGTTATTTCTATTTCGCAGAAGCTTACTCCTGGCGCCACCTTGATGCAATTTTCTGTACTAGCACCGGCTCCTAAGCGTCCGACTCCTGCTACAAATGTTGTAACAAATAAAGGTGTATTAGTGTGTGTAATGCATGGTGCATGTACCTGTGTAAGCAACTCATACATGGCAACAAGTTACACAATTTACACAATTTACACAATTTACACAATTTATACAGCATACCATGACTCCTACAATCTTATCCAAATATCTAATCCAGTACCTAAACAAGTATCTGCACCAATATCAATATATTTACCAGCACCTGTAGCAGTACCTGAACAAGTACCTGTACATTTATCTATGTCAAAACTTGTACCAATACCATTTCGTGCACATATGTCTGTACCAATATCTCTACCAGTATCAGTACGTGCCTATTTGCGGTGCTGAACTGCCAGTCCCACAACTCCTATTCCACACAATGTTCCACAAAACCGATAAGTACGCGGCGTGACCACGAGCCTCAGAGGTCGGAAAGGTAGGGAGGAAAAGCCTGATTGAGCTACGCACCAAAAGGAGAGACATCAGGTGTCGCCTCGAAGCGGTTCCCTAAAATCGTAACCGTCCTCGGTAGGGGGGGGGGGGGGGGGAGCAGGGCGTCTGGCAGTGACTGCAGGAGGTAAGCGTCACGTGGGCGCTCAGAGAGGGCCCCCTGCAGACCGTATGGGACTGGAGGACTGGGAGAGGGGTGGGTGAAGGGGGGTGGGGAGGAGGAGGGAGGAGGGGGGAGGGGAGGGAGAGAAGAGGCACTGAGTGCTGCTGGTTAGAGGCACTGCAGGTCAGCTGTTAGTTTGTGGGTGTGGGAAGGGTTGAGAGGATCAGTGGGGTGGGGTGGGTGTGGGGTGGGTGTGGGGTGGGTGTGGGGTGGGTGTGGGGTGGGTGTGGGGTGGGTGTGGGGTGGGTGTGGGGTGGGTGTGGGGTGGGTGTGGGGTGGGTGTGGGGTGGGTGTGGGGTGGGTGTGGGATGGGTGTGGGGTGGGTGTGTGGTGGGTGTGGGGTGGGTGTGGGGTGGGTGTGGGGTGGGTGTGGGGTGGGTGTGGGGTGGGTGTGGGGTGGGCGTGGGGTGGGTGTGGGGTGGGTGTGGGGTGGATGTGGGGTGGGTGTGGGGTGGGGGAGGCGTGGTGATGGGGAGAGGTGGAGGTGGAGTGGTGGGTGTGGAGTAGTTGAGGTAGAGTGGTGGAGGTGGGGCGGTTGAGGTGGTGAGGTGGAGGTGATGTGGTGGTGGTGCATGGGTGGTGATGCAGGGGTTGTGGAGATGGGGATTTGGAGCTGGGAAATTGGAGGTGGGGAGGTCGAGGTGGGGTGTTGGAGGTAGAGTAGGGAAGTGGGTTGTGGAAGGAGGTGGTGAGATTGGGAGGTAAGAAGGTGGAGGGGGTGGGTGGTGCAGATGGGGGTGGTAGAGGTGAGGAGGTGGAGGTGGGACAAACACTGGATAAGTGCGTGACTACTGGTTAAGTGCAGTGCAGTGCGGATGGGTCAACTGTGCTGGGTGGGCGGGTGGAGACATAGGAGTGAATGGTGAGTGGTGAGAGAGGGGTAGTAGGTTTAAGCTGTGTGCGGTACCAAGTGAGACTCTGAACAGTGGTTTACTATTAACACAGTGACTTGATCGATGAGGAAAATAAACTGGGAAACCACTTGTAAATAGAATCATGGTTGTTTCGCCTGAAATTCATTGATGTCAAATCTAAATGCATAATTCCAGGTTCCAGCAACAAATTGCTTTCTGTGTGGTTAGAAAATATTTGGTATCATTTCTTCAATTATACACGGGATTTGGGTGGACTGGGAGGGAAGAGATGGCTCAATGGGTTGATCGCCAGCTTCCCGTATGGTAGGGCACAGGTTCAAAACTCACGGGGTTCAAACCCTGGTCGAGTTAGATAAATGACTTACTTATCGAGATTTGTTACTATCGATCCTGGCACTCAGCATCACTAGGAAAGGGCGAATATTGAAAAGTGATACAAAACTTTGCATTCTTGTGCATTTTGCCAAAAATATGTGAAACATTAACTTTTGTTTAAACAAGCTAACCGGATTATTTCGTGGAAGATTACAAATTAAAGACGGGAAATCGAGGGGATTGCAAATCAGTAGACTTGGCATCTCTGCCATCGGATTATGTAACTTGAATTATAATAGTTTTCGAATCTGAAAGGCATTATCTTGATACAATAAACCCTTGAAATTGAAAATTTGCTCTAAGTGCAAGCCAGTATTAAGAGAGTGGCAGTCTCGTGACTAGACACCCCTCCACCGTACTGCAACGCTCCCCTTGGAGGGATGTGGCCTCCAGACAGCCGGCCGGTAATCTAATCACGAGAAGAGGGTGCACATCATGGCAACCACTCGCTTTTCATACCTCCACACCTCCACACCTGGAGAGTTCCCTCCAGCAACCCGCCAGCCACACCCTGACAATATCCCTCCTCCAGGGGTATGGTTTTACTTTCTAGTACCATGTGAGCTCATATCCGAAAGGGCACCAATTTGGAACACTACGCCTGCATTGCTGCTTTATAGTGCTTCCCCCATGGCATACACGGCTGGCAGCACCAGTGACCACCCAGTATCCCAGGCCAGCCGATATTAATAATCCTGACTGACCCAATCATCATTGCACTAACCTAATAAATAGTAATAAAAGGTCGGTACCACAGAATGTACCGGAAGTACTTTATTTTTCTTTTCTTATAATTCTTTTGGAGTTTATTCCGCTGGAGTTCATGACCCCCCCCCCCCTTCCCTACCCACCCACGACATCCACACCCACACCACACACATACCCCTACCCTACCTCCCGCCTCTGTTCAGGCCTGCCGCTTGTACCCAATAAGCTATCCCATCTTCACATGGCTCCCGGCATTTTCATAGGTAGCGGGTTAGAACCCTCACATCCCAGCACCACACCCCCACAACCCAAGCCCCAAACCCCACACCCGAAGGCCGGTGTCGCAGTTTGAGCGCCCTGCCAGTTTCAGCTGACTGCATACACTCAAACTCAAGGCATTGTCAATGGTCTTGAGCAATCTTCATACAGAAAATACAGAAGAGGTGAAATATCTCGAAAACCACACCACCTATTAACAAATCGCTTAATACACATATAGAAAACATCTTTACCAACAAGATTATATTAAATTTATAAGGGTAGGGTTCTTGATTTCTATTTATTTTGAATAAAACTAATGTTTTGCACTGCGCGTACCATCAAACTCAAGGCATTGTCAATGGTCGTGAGCAATGTTCATACAGAAAATACAGGAAAAGTGAAATATCTCTAAACGCACACCACCTAGAAACAAATCCCTTAGTACACATATAGAAAACATCTTTACCAAAAACATTATATTAAATTCATAAGGTTAGTGACGATGCTGTTAGATTTTGACGCATGCACATGAAACTGACAGTCAGCTGAAACTGGCAGGGCGCTGAAACTGCGACACCCGGCTAGAAAATGATATGGCCAGGGGCAAGTTGGTGCGTTATGATTTCATCTCGATTTACGAGGCAGGGAGTGCTCAGTGCCACGTAAAGGGGGTGGTCTCCGGGAACCGGCGTGGGGTGAGTCCGGGCGGGGGGAGGAGAGGAAGCGGCGGGGAGCTTTGTGAGCTGCTCTGAATGCTGGTGGCAGGTATTGAGCAAATGGTGTGAGCCGATCCGCTGATGGTATTGATGCTGTACATCTTCATATATATATATATATATATATATATAAATATATATATATATATCTTCATATATACATATTTATAAATATATGTATGTGTATATAATTCGTAATGCATTATGCAAGTATAAATGTGCGGAAGGTAATTTAGCATGACTCTATCCCTTCTAATACAAACTGAACCAGTGGCGCCACCATCCGCTCATCTTTCCTACAACTGCACTAGACATATCAGCTGCACTGAAGGGATTCTACAATAATTTCTATTCATATTATTGCTAATGATTGCCAGACATCTCCATATAGAGTAACACATCTCTAAATCGACCGACTTCGGACCAACTATAAGTGAGCCATTTAGGGAGGTGGTCGCTTTAGGGAGTTAGAATATGGTTACAATGGTATTGTTGGGACCCAAATAAAGCAATCAATATAGGAGAGAGATAAATCTGTGGAGGTGGTCAGTTAGAGAGGTTTTACTGTATGTATATGTATGTGTGTGTGCGGAGATTTCAGGCGAATAGCGATAGAAGGCGAATAGCGTCCTTTGTACATTTCCATTCATATATGAGAGACCAGCTCTAGGAAAGTAGTTAATGCCAGCAGTTCTATGAGAGCAGCTCTCAGAGAGCAACTCTCAGGAGAGAAACTCGGGGCAGAACAGTTCTGTGGTCGTGCTCTATTCGCGCTAAATGCACAGCATCATATACTGCTGACAAGTGCAATATGACTGTGGGAAATGTACTTCTATTACATCAGCGTAGCGCTTAATACATGGCACGGCAGGGGTGGGGTGGTTGGAAGGGCTCATAGGCTGAATGTATAGAAATAGGGAGCAGACGCGAGGGACACAAATGGGACAGAGAGAGAGACAGAGAACCAAAGGTATAGCTTGTGCCCAGCATGTAGATCAGCTTGTGGCCTGATACCTTACCTTATCGTATATCAAGAGTACTACACATCAAGAAGGAATCAGTGATGATCGCTAAATTCTAATTCGGCAGCAAGGTGATCAAATCGTGGAAATTGTTGAGGTCAAAGGAGTTTATTTACTTGTTTTCCTGTTTTTCATTGGAGTGTGTTTAGATGTGAAATTGTTAGGAATGTCACATTTCCCTTTCCCTTTTCATATTTGATGTTTGCCTCCAAAGAACCTAATATATATATATATATATATACACATACATATAGTATCATTAGTATTTTATACATATGTACTATATATTATAGATGCTGAGACGCGCCAAAGAAGCCTCGATTGTCCGCCTGATTCTGTAAGCTTCCAGAATCCAGAAGCGGGGCTGCCAGTTCAGTTAGTATACATTCTTCTGACCAGGGGGTGCCACCAGTAGCAAAAGCTCTCAATATGCCCGCAATCGCATTGTTTTATATTCCACGCTTGTATTATTATAACATCAGGAATTGTCGTCTCTACACAACTACATTTCGAAACAAATGTATCTATGACAATGCCGGACATTTGTTCTAAATGGAATCTATTTCTAACCACTGGTTGAGGGAATTCGTGATTGTAACTGTGGGTGGTGGGTGGTGGGTGGTGGGTGGGAGATGGGAGATGGGTGAGGGATGCGGTGGGGTGGAGGGGGCGGGGGTCGGGCGGTAGCGTGGGCGTAGAGGTGGCCGAATGTGCTAGAGGGTGGGGTTAGAGGCCTAGTTCTTCCAATAAACATGATTGGCAAAGTGGTCTATTGATCCCGTGTGATGTTGATGAAACTAACTGTGCAGCATTGATACACACGTAACTACGACCGTATGGTAGTAGATCCAGACCACATAATGAAATAATTGTATGTATGAGAAATGAAGTGAAATTGAAACAGCAGAACAAAATTAATAACAACATTCAAATGGATATGAACATGGTAAAAGATGCAAAATACAGAACTAAGTATAATGTCTCTGTTCATAACAAATTCAGTGTACTGATGAATGAAGAAACTCCTCAGAGAGAGTATAACAACATTGAAATGGAATGGGAAGCTCTCAGAGAAAGCGTGGTCAAGTCAGCAGAGGAGGTGTTACCAAATAAAAAACGAGAGACAAAGCAATCATGGATGACGCAAACCATACTAGAAAAGATGGCAGAAAGGAAGAAAGTGAATACCACTGATCCACTTAACTACAAACACCTGAAGAATGAAATCGAAGATGAATGCAAAAAAAGCTAAAGATGAATGGTGGAATAAGAAGTGTGAAGTAGTGGAACAACTTGAGTCTCAACATCATTCAAGAGAGATGCACAAGAAAGTGAAAGAGATAACAGGTCAAGGATACAGACAGAGAAGCAGTAAATGTATTAAGAACAAAGACGGCAAAATGCTCTTTGAAGAAGATGAAATAAAGTCCAGATGGGAAGAATATGTAAACAAACTATACAATGATGACAGAGGGAACCCACCCACAATTGAGAAAGAAGATGGGAATAGTATATTAGTATCAGAGGTTGAGAAGGCTATCAATGATCTAAAGTCAGGTAAGGCTCCTGGAAGTGACCAGAAATGATAAAAGGACTAGATGAAGTGGGGATTCAAATCATTCATAAGCTAGTAAATGACATCTATGAGACTGGATTTATACCATTGAATATGAATGAATCCATATCTGTATGACTCCCAAAGAAGCTAAAACCAACATTGTGTACTGAGTACAGAACACTAAGCCCGATGAGTCATATGTTGAAGATGATCCTGAAAATAATTTTACTGAGAAACAGACAGAAAATTGAAGAACAAATCAGTAACGTACAAAGTGGGTTTATATCTGGAAGAGGTACACGTGAGGGGATTTTCAATATGAGAATGATTTGTGAACGTTATTGTGAAGCGAACCAGGATGTTTATGCCTGCTTTATTGACTATGAGAATGCCTTCGAAAGAGTCAATCATGAACTGTTAATCAAATGTTTACAAGATATTGGTGTCAATGGCAAAGACAGTAAACTAATTGTGAACTTATACTGGACACAACATGCATTTATAAAAATGGAGCAGGGCCTATCGGATGAAGTTATGATTAAACGAGGAGTTCGACAGGGGTGTGTATTGTCACTATGTCTATTTAACCTGTACACAGAGATGATTTTCAGACACATTGAAGATTGCAAGGGAGTGACAATAGGTGGCATGAACGTCAACAATCTTAGATATGCTGATGACAGTGTAATACTAGCAGACAGTGAGAAAAACCTACAAGATATAGTGAATAGAATCAATAAAGCTGGAATACTATTCAACATGAAGATGAATGCCAGGAAGACCAAAACAATGGTTACAGGTAAAAAGACAGATAAACCAAATGTCAATATAACCATAGATGGCACAAACATAGAACATGTATCCGAATTCATATATCTCGGACAAAAGATTACAAATGATGGGAGATGTGAGGAAGAAATTAAAAGAAGGATAACAATAGCCCGAACAACATTCTCCAAAATGTATAGAGTGTTAACATCAAGTAAGATATTAATACAAACAAGGAAGCGTATTCGTCAGTGTTATGTGTGGTCTACTCTAATGTATGGGGCTGAGACATGGACAATCTCTAAGAAAATGTACAAACGTTTAGCAGCATTTGAGATGTGGACTTATTGAAGGATGATGAAAATATCATGGACAAAGAAGATCACCAACAAAGAAGTTCTCAGAAAAATTAAAAATAAGAAAAGCTTGTTTGCCACTATACAGACAAAGAAACTTATTTATTTTGGCCACATCATTCATCAGAGTTCAATATACCGTACATTGTTGGAAGGGAAGGTGAATGGCAGCGGAGGGAGAGGGAGACCAAGAACATCATGGTTTACAAATATTTCACAGTGGACAGGCTTGAATTATTCATAGTCTATCAGAACAGCACACCATCGGGACAAGTGGAGAACCATTGCATCCAACCCTCGACTAGAGGACGGAACTATTGATTGATTGATGAGAAATGAAAATTAAAAATGAAAAACCTGACATACACTCACTGCTGATACATATTTATATATAGATATATTTGTTTGTTTGTGATGAATTTATTTAACCTGCTCATAAAGGATAAGTGTGTTCATACTTGTTTTCACCACCTTAATGTTTTACATGTATATACATTATGTATATATACATATACAGTCTCCCAGTGGGGCAGCACTATAAAGTCACTATGAGTGTGCATTGTTCCAAACCGGTGCCCCTTCCAGATGTAATCTTGGATATTGCAAGGAAACAACCCCCGAACCAGCAACTATACGTGTAGTGCGACCATAGATGTTGCGAGGACGCAAAACCCCAACAAACAACCATATGTGCTATATAACCCTCTATGGGAATATAAAGTAGGACACTACCCATCCCAGTTGGATGACTTGTGGGTGTGGAACTAAGAATGGCCGCATGTTTTTTCCAGCCTCATATATTGGTGTGCGCTGAAAAAGGTACAGATGTAGGTTTTTGCATAGATGCGTTGCCACTGACGATTGGTAAGGTCCGCACCTCCAAGGTCACATATATATTTTTGTTCTTGAAGATTTATACTACCTATCATGAATAAGTCTGAATAGACTTGTTTTCACCATTAGACAGTTTGTCGATAGAAAGCCCGAGCCTACACTTTTACCAACCCAAGGGATTTTTAACCTGCCACACCACATAGACATGGTATGAGAGCAACTGGCCTTTGATGACGCTGTAAGTTATACACAGTGATGGAAATCCAAATTGGCAGAAGTGGGGGCATGGGGAATCGAACCACTGACCTTCAGATTAGGAGTCCAACCTAGAAAAAAGTCAGACACTCTAACCACTCCGCCACAGAGGACACCACATATGGCTGGATATATACAGTAAAACCTCTCTATACCGACCCCTCCACAGATCAACCACTCCCCTATATCGATCGCTTTATTTGGGTCCCAACAATACCATTGTAAGGATATGCTAACTCTCTAAACCGACCAGCTTCCTAAATGGACCGCTTAAAGTCGGTCCCATGGTCGGTCGATTTAGCGAGGTTTCACTGTGTATGTTTGTGCGCAAAGATCATTGGGGGGGCGGAGTGATTTCACCGGATGCGGTGCTCGAATCAGTAGAGCGCAGGGCTCCCGTGCGGGAGATCGGGAGTTCGAGTTCGAATCCCAGTCGAGTCAAACTAATGAGTTACAAAATTAATATTTGTCACTTCCTAGCTTGGCGCTCAGCATTAATGGGATATGGCAAGAACTGGGTAACTCGGTGTCAGTGTAATGTGACTGAATGGGATATTGGGTCATGGTGCTGGTGTCCTGATTTCCCAGTGGGACAGCACTATAAAGTCACCATGAGTATGCATTGTCACAAGTCGGTATCCGTCCTGGTATGACCTTAGAGGTTGCCAGGACATGAAATACCTACAACCAACCGGAGTGATTTCAAAGGAGACTCAGCCTCTAAATTCAGCCTTGGACTATTTGAAGTCACTCTGCTCACACAATCGATTAAAGCTGCATAGTCCTATGTAATTGAAAGCATAACATTTCCGAAATTAAACCATTCACTCAATAAACAGTTGTATGTGCATAGCAGGGAATACTGAGAAAATTTAACCAAACATGTTACTGCCTAAGCCTATGGTGCCAGAAGTTTGACATGCATGCTAAAATTAACTTTGCATATTTTCACTTCAAATATTTCAAAACTTAGCCATTTAAAATAAAATGTAGATCATAGCAATCAAGGTAATATTTGTATGTATCCAAAGAAACTCAAAAGCATCGGACTATGCAGCTTTTAACGTTCCTGCATGTATGGAACGACTAAACCTTTTGATAAAAACACAGCATGGCTTAGTACTAGAAAATGTTACCTATTAGGTTACCTATTAGGGAAACATACACAAATTGCACAGGTGAATCTAGAAGGTAAAATACATGGCAAAGCCTGAGTATATGAGCATGTCTCAACAAGTGATAACTAATTTTTTTTTTGTCCGCGTAATGATTGACACAAAACAGCACAGAAATGGTTACACTGAAAACACAACACATTTGCTTCAAATCAATATGTATTCTATTGGGATTATGAAAGGCCATACATCAGTTTATCCTCAGCAAATGCATAAGCAGATAGTATGTTGATCGTTACAATGGACACAGTTTTGTCCCAAATTATTTATCACCATTTGAGACAGCCTCATATATGTACGATAATGTTTTACATTATTAACCAGGAATGATCCTGATCACAAACAGAGGAAAAAAGAAGCGGAAATCGATGACATCATAAAGTCACAAGCAGAGTGGACCGCTCTTCAATGCTAGTCTATATTGACTGATTAGGGAAATGGAACTAGGATAGGGTTAGGCGAGTAGTGTATGAAACCGGTATTATTCTGTGATTCTCTGACAGCGTTCACTAAGCCAGTGAGAGAGAATCGATACATTTCCAACCAAACACCAGCTGGCACCAGCCTGGGGCACGGTTAGATGCTTCAAATGTTTCTGGAATTGCGTGCTGATATTTCAGCGTTAGATGGAGAAAATACATGCAATTACAAAGTCCATTTATTGCGGTTTTACATCCTAGATATTATTAGAAATTATGCAAACCGCAGAATTTTACAAAAAAAACGCGGAAATCCCATGGTACTGAAGGACGCGAACACAACATTACAATTCACAGAGAGCGTTTCACTGGGGTTGGTTCATCCGTCGATACATTATTAATGATCAAAGTTCAGGTGGAAATAGACCTGAGTGTGGGGGGGGGGGGAGGCAGGGTGCATGGGTGCTGGAGGAATAGAGTAGTTCCCCGGCTAGGATGGTCATCAAGGCCGCTCGAACCACTCTACCTGTACTAGTATTACTCTCTAGTGGCAGTTAATAAATGGAGATAATATTTCAATATACACAGTTAATTTGCATATAGCGATTGGGTATTTTTTTGTAATCCCCTACCCACCACCCACCTCCTGCAATTGGGTCGAGAACCAGCACCTGAGCCTCCTGGTCAACCGCTCAAATGCAGGCAGCCAGGTTACTCGGGCTCAGAATGCCCGCGTGCATCCGGACTATGCTGATACCTTTTTTTTGTTTTTTGTTGTTGAAGATTTATACTGCCTATCATGGATAAGCCTGAATAGGCTTGTTTTCACCATTAGACAGTTTGTCGATAGAAAGCCCGAGCTTACACTTTTACCGACCCAAGGGATTTTTAGTCTCCCACACCACATAGACATGGTATGAGAGCAACTGGCCTTTGATGACGCTGTAAGTTATACACAGCGGTGGAAATCCAAATTGGCAGAGATGGGGGCACGGGGAATCGAACCACGGACCTTCAGATTAGGAGTACGACCTAGGAAAAAGTCAGACACTCTCACCACTCCGCCACAGAAAACACCTTTTCCATTCCATCCAACTGTTGACTTTGTAATAAGCAGTTGGACCCTTTTCAAGGATGCAGATATTCTCGCCAGAACTCCATCTGCATACATTGTCGACCAGACGCGGTGGCCAAATCGGTAGAGTGAGGCTTCCCGTGCGGAAGGCTGGGAGTTCCAATCGGGGCTGACTCAAATCAATGACTTATAAAATTGATACTTGTCGCTACATAGCCTAGCACTCAGCATTACTAGGATAGGACAATGACTGGTTAGCACAGCATCAGAATAATGTGACTATGTGGGATGTCATGTCAGGTCATGGTACCATCGGCCTTGTCTCCCAGAGGGGCAGCACTATTAAGTCGCCATGTGTACGCAATGTTACAAGTCGGTAGCTGTTATGATATGACCTTAGATGTTGTTAGGACGTAATACTCCGACAAACACAAAAACAAACCTCGTCTTTGACGTAGAAAACTAAATAATATATATATATATATACATATATATGTATATATACACACGTGTAATAGTCTGCACTGAACTCTCAGGGAAAGACTCGCATAAACAGGTAGGCATGGGTAGAGTGGTGACATCAGGGAGCCTAGGTGGTATAATGATTAGCACACTGACCCAGAATGCAAGAGATGTTGGTTTTAGCCCCGTTCTAGGCACAATATTTCCCAGTTGTATCACCCCCACAACACTGGTGCCATGACCATCATCCTGTAAAAGCTACCCGTTGTGTGGTTGTTGAACCTACCCTGTGTACGTATATGTAAGTGCTTCTCCTGTATGCATGTAATTGTAAGCAGTAAATGACCAT
This sequence comes from Branchipolynoe longqiensis, assembly GCA_030323885.1. Classification (NCBI taxonomy): domain Eukaryota; kingdom Metazoa; phylum Annelida; class Polychaeta; order Phyllodocida; family Polynoidae; genus Branchipolynoe; species Branchipolynoe longqiensis. The sequence goes on along the minus strand of CM059188.1, from coordinate 52,956,852 downwards.
TTAAAAAGCATACAAGTCCACGGGAACCAGGGTATTAGCCTGGTGGGGGTAGTGTGGGTTTAGTCTGGCTTTAACCTTGATCACAAACGAAGTGTGTGACGTCACAAATGCTGACAGTCAGGGGTTGGTTGGGGAGTGTGGTGTTCGTGATGGGTTGCGTGGCGTATTGCTCTGATTGGTCAAAGCCTGTTCACGTGGGATGCAACAAGCTCCTCCCCCCTTGCGCTTACAATCACCCCCCTAGCGGGAACGCGGCGAAGCACTCAACTCCCTCTAGATGGAATGGGATGTACACACATTCCACAGTCAATAGAGCACTTGCCCATGGGATGATTGTATATATGTACCTTTTGGAATTATTCAGGGGCTGTCCAGGTGAAATGTCAGTTGATGAACGGATGTGGGCTTCAAGTCATCGCTCAAAGTGTATCTTACAAGACAGGCCTTCAAAGCACATAATAAAGAAAACTATCCAACTAGTCAGGTGACTTAGGCCAGATTTGAGAAGAATTAGGACACTGCGGATAAAAGCACCACATTTTGTCCATGTGCTCTCCATCACCATAACTTTCAATTTTTGAAGGGAGCCGCTTCATCAAGATGGCAGATCGTGGCCATCGCGGATTTCAAAGATAGCCACGATGTAAGATCTATAAGGATAAATGCCAAAATCTCGGCTTGCAAACCATTTAGAAGGTCAATTTTGATATCCAAATACACATTTGTTGCGTCAAGGAATGCATCAAAGCTACTGAAAATATCACTAGGTTACTATTTAAGGCCGAGATCAGATCAATATGCTTATTCTGGCAATGTATTCACATAAGATTAAGATTCGACTTGGGTCTTGCACGACTGGCTATACCAGCAATCAGTCCTACTCCATTCCATGCCTCTCAAAGTGGTGGGCGAATTAGGAATTTGGGACAGCATTCTAATACGATTTACTCACGGTGGTCTATAAAGTGAATGTAGTTGAACGTAGTGGAGGCTAATCTAGTTGAACGTGGTTGAACATAGTTGAGCATAGTTGAACATAGTTGAACGTACCGGCATCCATACTTCTCTGTGATGAGAATGTGATAAGAATATGTGTGGGCCGTCAGTTCCTATTTAAGCGTTTGACATGTTCAAAAGAGAGGTATGTTTGAGGCAGACATAGCCTCGGTGATGATAACGTACTCTAGCATATTCTAGCATACTCTAGCATACTCTAACATACTCTAGCATACTCTAGCATACTCTAGCATACACTAGCGTACTCTAGCATACTTCTTACTATACTCTAGCATACTCTAGCATACTCTAGCATACTTTGACCCACACAAAACCTTGCCGTTCTGCTGTGGTCACATAGCTGTTAGTGGACCAAGTTGAAAGTAGTTGAATGTACTGGAGGTTAACATCATTGAACGTAGTTGAACATAGTTGAACATAGCTGAACGTAGTTGAACGTAGTTGAATGTAGTTGGACGTACCGGGATCCGTACTGTAACATACCGGGATCCGTACCGTAATGTACTGGGATCCGTACCGTAACATATTTATCTGTACTATGAGGTGGGTGATCAACCAAAACCTGCCGTACCTTAATATAGTTTAACGTAGTGATAGCACATTTGACCCATGTTAATCTCTCCTACGTTCAACTACGCTCAACTACGTTCACTAACGTGTATGTGACAAGGGCTTAGACATCCACCAGCTTGTTTGTTTGTTGTTGTTTTACGTCCTAGCAACATCTAAGGTCATATCAGGACGGGGCACATCCACCAGCAGGCCTAAGCTCTGTTCCGAACATAGTGTTGATCGGATCGACATACAGACAGATAAATAAGACAAGATAAGCGGATCTTACATTTCTCATTGGCCGATGGCTTCTTTGCCTTCCAAGCGCAATAAGCTGCAGCGTTGGCAGGCGATCAGATCAGTACGTTGTGTTCTTGTAGATGGGATGGGATGGCCGAATTGGTAAGAGCGCAGAATAGATTCCCATGTGGGATCACGCAGCTTTGCACCCATGCCGAGTCAAACCAATGACTTAAAAAAAGTATTAATGTTTATATGTGATGTATAAGCATAATGCGAGTATAAAGGCGTGGAAGGCAGTTATTATTATTACTATTCTATTCACCACTACTCGTTGTATCATTTGGTGCGGAGTACCCCACTCCCATGTGACATAAACTGAGGTACTATATAAACATACTATAAATCGAGGTACTATATAAATATGTGCTCTATAATGTATTATGGGAATATCAACAAGGACACTACCACTTATCAGTTCTCTTCTATATATTAGTTATTACCTACTATCCTACTGTCATAAGAGTTAGTTCCTGATTCTGCCACTATGGTTCCACCTGTGAGTGGCTCATGGCCACCCTGGCACCAGCTGTGTCTGGTCACTATCGCCTCCAGAACTGCGAGCATTGTACAATTTTACGACAAACATATAGTACCTCGATGGTACTAAATAGATATATAGTACCTCGATTCTAACATCAAGACTATTGGTTTTCCGCTTATTCTCCAAACCGCAGTGAATAACCTCTACGTTATTATGCGTCAGTAAGACAACACATTACATTAGCTGGATGAGCATCCACTGTATCTGGCTTCCCACTTCACAGACGGCACCCGCCGCACTCTCCCAGCAAATCCCAGAGCAAACAGGAGATTATATATACATAAACATACCGCAGACATTAATACTTTCACACATAGGTCGGCTCGGCCAGGGAGTTGCTGGGTAATGCATCATCTAATGGAGCCAGTACCACCACTCACTCACTTGTACCATGTTCACTTTGCATTATGATACCTTGCAGTCAAGCCATAGCCATAGGACATAGCTAACCTTCCTCCATTCCACTACACCGGGCGTGGTGGCCGAATCAGTAGAGCGTGGGCCTCGCGTGCGGAAGATCGTGAGTTTGGTTCCCGGTCGAGTCCAACCGATGACTTACACGATTGGTACTTTTCACTTCCTAGCCTCACGCTCGGCATTAATAGGATAGGACAAGGGCTGATTAGCTCAGTACCAGGATAATGTGACCGAGTGGGATATCGGGTCATGGTGACGGCGGCCTGATTTCCCAGTGGGGCAGTACTATAAAGTCACCATGAGTGCACATTGTCACAAGTCGGTATGCGTCATGATATTACCTAAGATGTTGGCAGGATGTAAAACTCCAAAAACGAACCAACCATCCATTCCACTATTATACGTTTGCTGGCAGACCAGTGCCCAAGTCCCATAAATAAGATGATATAATTATAAGGACCCACATCAAATAATACTAACATAAGAAGGTGTACCTCGCAACATACATAAGATGATTTATATTTGATGTGTATATGATGTAAAGTCTTTGATATGCCAATGTTATTACCAATTAAGTTTGGCTGCCTAGTTACATGTAGTTCCAGGAGTCACCACTATCTGGAACTGGCGCTCCACCTGTCGACCCCCGCTGTTGAATTGATACGCTAGGGGGCGCCACCACCACTCGAGCCGCTTCCCAGCTTCCCACATTTGTCACCACTTGTCAGGTTTGTGCTTTGCTGTATGCCATGTTATCAGACTCGGCCTAACAGCAAGGTAACTGAATAATTAAATATACCTGACAAAAGGAATATCTGAACACAATGACAGTCCCATCAATGTGATGTTTCGAACCCACGGGTTCAAACTCTGGTCAAGTCAAATTAAAGACTTAACAATTAATAATTGTCGCTTCCTAGCCAAGCGGTCGGCATTATGAGGATATGGCAAGGACTCGTTGGCTCAGCGTTAGGATAATGTGACTGAGTGGGATATCAGGTTATGGTGCTTGTGGCATGGTCTCCCAGCGGGGCAGGACTATAAAGTCGCCATCAGTGCGCACTGTCACAAGTCGGTACCCATCCTGATATGACCTTAGATGTTATCAGGACTTAAAGCTCCAACAACCAACCAACCAAGGTGATGAAGGATCAGCAAGGTGAGGTCTAGTTAAATCTCTAAAAGAGGATTCCTAATAATAAATTCTGTTTAAATACCCTAAAGCCACTGGCAAAGTTTCAGTGAAACAAATATGATTTTCAAATAAGTTTTTACATGTTGTTACCTCACACTACGAAACCCCCTAGGCAGTCACTGATGGATGTCACAAAATGTGGACATTTGAGCCGTATCACAGGGAGGCTGTAATTGTAATTGGTCGCAGTGTTAGCATTGTGTTTGATTCGAAGGAGATGACTCGCGTCCCCTCCCCTACCATTGCGCATTGGTTTCACTCTTGGGCAGATGGTCACATCTGTCAACCCACGCAGTGGCCTGCTCGTGCACCCTTTTGTTCTGGATCTGACCTCTCGGGTGGATGGTCACATCCATCCACACACATGGCTGACGGGCGTTGGCGCCTGTATTTTTTGTCCAGATAAAAGCTGGCTCACCATCCTTACCAGCACTTCTTGGCGAGCTGGCAACACGCACACACCTCAAATCCACTGTATGTCAAGAGCGAAACGTGGGTGATTGCTGCTGGTGGTGGTAGTGGTAGTGGTGGTGGAGTTTGTCGGTTGCTGTCAGGACAGCTGAGAACCTGGAACCCTTTGGCTATGACCTGAAAGCTCCGATAAGGATCTCATTGGAGGAATGCCCCCGGGTGGGAAATGGTTTTTTTAATTTTTTTTTTTTTTTAATTTTTTATTGAGGCTGTATTTATACTGTCCTAGCATATAAGGCCGGGTACCCAGGCTTGTTTTCAATGCTGGCCAGTTGTAATGTTGGTGTTATCTTACCACACAGTGGCTTCTGATAAGTTATTTGATTGCCTGCATTTCAGTAGCAGATAGATAATTGGTTGGTATGGTTCAACCCAAAGGGATAGGCCCTAGGGCAAAACCATGTTTTAAAGTTAGTGGGAGCCAACACATTTTATTTGCCTTTAAAACGCAGGAAAGATAGGCCTACAGTTTTAAGGAAAGTATAAAATTGTCATTTTGTATTGTATGTGGCACACTTAGTTAGTTCCCTTAAGTGAGACGATTTAAACCTGCATGGTTTTAACTATTCGCAGGTGGCCTGAACTGTGCTCTGAGCATGCGCATTCATGCCCCCTTGTGGACTTCAAACTGGTATCTTCCTACAAGGGTGTTCTTAGTGTTGAGGATACTATTATTTGAGAGGAGGATGGTTGAATGCCTGGTGCCAACCACTAATAACCCTACTGGAGAGGGCGATGTCAGGGGAGGAAGTGGATGTGGAGGGGGAGTACGGGGTGGTGGTGAGGTGTCCACAATTCTGTAAGAATTGTTTGCGATGTTGGATATCGAGAGCACACTAATAAGCTGTTCTTTGATCTTCATGTTTTAAAATTAATAGACTTGGTTAAGATCAAATCTAGTATGATAATTTACAATGCAAACAAAGGGCTACTGACACAAAATCTACAGTCTTTATTCAAAATAAGTTCAGATAGTAGCCATGACACAAAGCAGAGTAACAACCTAAGACAAGTATTTGCAAGAACAACTTTAAAGACTCAATGTATACAAATATGGAATTCACTTGACGATAATATCAAATGTTCAAAAAACGGCGGAGGGTGGAGGTGGGACGGAGCATTTCAATCCATTTATTTCTAATACTTTTGTTTTCTTTCAACACCTCCGCCTCACTAATTTAATTCAATTTCAATGAATGTATGAAAAGAAAATATTTAAGCTTTATCAGAGGGAAAACACATAGTAGTCTCGTAGATAAATATTGAGATGTAATTTACAGTATTGAGGGTAATGTTGATATGCTTTTAACTTTTATTTTTCTATTCATTATTTCTATGGTATAAGCAATGTATCTGTGTCATTTTTAAAATGGGGAAAGCACGTCATAAGTATTGTACTTCTGTTTTGTCCTTTTTCAAGTGAAAAATTACTGGATAGTATTCCACCAAGATCTCGATCACAGATCATCTGGAGTCAAACTTGTATCGTCAACTGGCAGTATTGTTCCACTTCATATAGCTGATTAAGCAAATCTTTTAACACTTTAGTAAGAATTTTACCTAGGATGTAGTTTTCGTTGACCAGATAATTTTCATGATTGTGATTCGTAAATGTGTTTTGAGACGTGGGTGGTTGCATGCTTTTACATTTGGTGTTGGAGCGATGGTTGTATAATGGTATGACAGAATACAGCTTCAACATTTCTCACAAGGAATATGGCATCTGCTGCCCACGCAGCATTAAACAATCCCCATTCAAGCAATCAAGCAATCAATCCTTGAATCAAGCTTATCATTTGCTCGTGTAAGGCAGGCTTTAACATCAACCAGTTATGTCGGGAAATCTCATGTTTGCAGATATCTATCTTAAACCTCTAATTTGTAATTCCAGTTTGGGATAGCCTTTACCTTAGCCTCAAGCTGTATCTAGAGAAGATGTGTTCTATGTCCCCCCCCCCCCCACCACCACCACCGTCCAGGTCGCTCAACATCTCCCAGGTGCCGTGGAAGTTGCCCTGTGTAGACTAGTTAATACAACATGTCTATTGGAAAAGAAAGTAAAGTAAAGGTTGTTTTATTTAACAACGCCTCTAGAGCACATCGATTTTCATGAGTGTATGCTCATTCTGACATATTTCTTTGGAGGAAACCCACTGCCACCACATGGGCTACTCTTTCCGATAAGTAGCAAAGGGTCTTTTATATGCACTTTTCCACAGGAAGGACAGCATATACCACATCCTTTGATGAACCAGTTGTGGACCACTGGTTGGAATGGAAAATAGCCCAAATGGATCCACTGAGCAGGATCGATAGGATGACCCACACCTTCACAGGTGGACATTCTACTGCTTGAGCTACCTCCTGCTCTGGTATTGGAAAAGAGGACATAGAGGGCACCAGGGGGGGGGGGGTGGTGGAGGATGGAGGTGGGACGGAGAATTTCAATCCATTTATTTCTAATACTTTTGTTTTCCCTAGATTTCTTTCAACACCTTCGCCTCACTAATTTAATTCAATTTAATTCAGCCGAACTAGCAGATTAGTAGCTACCATCTGCTGACATGCGACTGTAATTTTCTAGATCGGAAACTGAAATTAGTTTTGCTGCGGTGATGAAAATTGGAGAAATTTCGCCTAGAACAGGATTCGAAACTACACTCTTTGCTAATCCGGAGCTAGTGTGCTGACCATTACACTACTTAGGCTCCCTGATGCAATCACCCACATCCACACCTAGCTGTCTATGTGGGTCCTTGCATGAGAGTTCAGTGCAGACTACTACACTCATCCCCTTGGAATTGTAAGTCTTCTAAATGGTTTACACCCATAAGTTATTTAATTCGTAGGCCTACAATTACATCCATGCAGACAATGCACTTACATATATACATACACAACTAAACAGTTCATAGCTTATCCATGTCACGGCAACCAGTGTCGTGGGGAGTGATAGAGACTGTGTCAGGAGAGCTGCGAATCGCCACTGTCACAATCACCCTACCTTCCTGTATCGATGCCAGCCGGGAACCAGCTGTCAACATGGCTTAAAGCTGCATGGTCCGATGAAGCATCAAATTTTCAAAATCAAAATAATTATCTAGATTTGATTCTACATATCAAACTTAGATACTGATGCACTTATTAAGTATTTGTTGCCACATAGAAGGGAACACTGAGTCGATTTAATAGAACCTCTTACTGCAGAAGCCTATGGTATCAGAGTTTTGGCGTGCTTGCCAAAATTATTTTCACATGTTTGAATTTCAAATATCTCAAAAGGTAGCCAATTCAATTAAAAGTTACTTCAAACTAAAGTAAGGTAGATTATAATGATCAATTTAATATATTTATCTCAGAAAAATGTCAGAAACTCAAAACCATCGGACTATGCAACTTTAACTGCGCCCTCGTCGGCATTTTGCTCAGTTCAGCGCTTGCCGCTCCGCGCTCCGGGGGTGAAGGGGTGTGTGGGTGAGATGGGGTGAGGGGAGGGTGGGGGTGGGCGGACGGTGTGGAAGGGACGAAGGAGGTGGTGGAAGCTGTGGGCCGTTACAAATTGGACGCTCTACATCATCGTAAAGTGTCCACAGCCTGGAAGGCAATACATACACCTCCGAGATGGAAGCTCCCTTTTAGCAGGCACATCATAAGACGGCTACACAGACGCCGCCCTGGTTGTGAGCATTGGTACTAAAATAGCAGCCAATTACATGGAGCCAATGCGAGGAGAGAAAAAACTAACCAAAACTAGTATCCCAAAACAAACACCACACAACCAACTATGCAGCTATATTAGACCGCGTGTAGTGAAAGACTGACCGGGCGATAATGGAGGGAATGAATCAAAGTTGGCGTTAAATTACTTTGATATGATGTCAAATTAAAAACCTTAATGAATTGCGTCCATTAATGACATTCTAGATGAATGGCTATAAATAGAAATGCTTAGCCCCAACTCTACTTACTCCTGCCCGTCCCGATACGACCTTAGATGGTGCAAGGACGTTAAACTCCAACAAGCAACCAACCAACGTACTCCTGCTCCCAACACCCATCACCCGGGTACTTGAGTAAATCTCAGAAAACAGATTCTGGCATTGCTTTTTGAAGTTGCATGACTAGATGGCGATTGCATTTTGGCATTTTAAAATTGTTTGTTTTATTTGAGATGAATATAGTAGGTTGATCATCATAATCAACTTCACTTTAGCTTCAAGTAAGTTTATTAGGATAGGGCAAGGAGCAGTGGAATAAGGAAGACCAATCATCCGCGATTGAAATTTCCCCTGCTTAAACAACTAATGTACCAAGTACCAAAATAAAAAAGGGGTTGCCGAGTAGAACGGAATCCCAAGCCAATTTAATAGAAGCTGTTGCAGTAGAAGCCTATGTTGTCAGAATGTTGGCATGCCTGACGAATTTAATTGTGTACGTTTTCATTTAGAATATCTCCAAACTCAGCCATTTCAAGTACAAGTTACTTAAAACTAAAGTACGGTAGATTATAATGATAATCTTAATGTATTTATCTAACAAATTATAATGGTAGAAACTCAAAACGTTCTGAGTATGAAGCTTTAAGGAATGACCGTTTACGATGTCAACAACTATATTGTACTTAAAATACCCACTTTTGCATCAGGCTTAAGTCAAACTATATATGTGATTTGTGACTATTAATAACTAATATTAAGTAAAGTTTGCTTTATTTATCAACGTCCCTAGAGCACATTGATTTTCATATCATTGGCTTTTGGACGTCAAACATATAGTCATTCTGACATATTTCTTCGGGGGAAACCCGCTGCCGCCACATAGGCTACTCTTTCCGATAATCAGGAAGGGTTCTTTTATATGCACTTTCCCACAGACAGGAAGCACATACCACAGCCTTTCATGAACCAGTTGTGGACCACTGTTTGGAAAGGTAAATAGCTCAAACTGCAAATGGGTCTATTGAGCAGGATCGATCGGATGACCATCACATTCACAGGTGGATCTATACGGCCTGAGCTACGTCCCACTGCCTATTAATATAAATGCACCTATTCAATTCATGGTCCACATGTAGTATGCCTGCTTATCCGGTGCTGGTTAAGCCTCTAAGAGGACGTCTATATTTTCTATTCCTAAGTGGTAACCCATCTAAGTACTGACGACTCTCACCTTTGCTTAAAGAAGTCAGGAAATTACCAACACAATATTACTTATTCGCAATTATCACGATAATATATGACTATTCCTGATTTGTATATCGTGAAACAAACTGTTTTCTGCAAGTTTTTTTGGGGCACAATTAACACTGAGGGCATTTGTAGTCAAGCTATGTTATTCGGCTTAATGACCCCTTTTACCATTTATTTTTAGAGCTATTTCTAGTCATTCTTAGTGCACCACAACGATAAATATTTTCTAGAATTTCAGTATTTTGCTAAAACATAGCGAAAATTCATGTAGAAAATCCATGTTAAAATCAGGTGAGCAGACCTTTAACGTAGGCGATCAGATTAGAGTGAGGGTTTATTTTAATGCGATATTCCTGATTAAGTGAATGGATGGGAACTTACTGGAAGAAACATAAATCAGATAAATAGACCATGGTTGTGCGGGCTGTGGAGCCTGGCTCATTGATACACGAGGCGATAGCTGCGAGCGGGGCGTATGTGTGTGGGTTTGTGTGTGTGTGGGTGTGTGTGTGTGTGTAGGTGTGTGTGTGGTTGTGTTTGTTTGTTGTTGTTTTACGTCCTAGCAACATCTAAGGTCATATCAGGACGGGTACCAACTTGTGACAGTGCGCACCCATGGCAACTTTATAGTGCTGCCCCACTGGAAGACCAGGCTGCCAGAACCATGACCTGATATCCCACTCAGTCACATTATCCTGACACTGAGCCAACCAGGCCTTGCCCTATCCTAATAATGCCGAGCGCCGGGCCAGGAAGCGACAAGTATCAACGTTTAAGTCATAGGTTGGGCTCGACCAGGGTTCGAACCCGGGACGCCACGGTCTACTAACACGGGAGACGGACGCTCTAATTCATTCGGCCATCCCGTCTGGTACGTGTGGGTGTGTGGCGGTTTGTGTGTGGGTGTGTGGGTGTATGTGGGTGTGGATGTGTGTGTGTGGGTGTGTGTGTGGGTGGTTGTGTGTGGGTGTGTGGGTGTATGTGGGTGTGGATGTGTGTGTGTGTGGGTTTGCGTGTGTGTGGGTGGTTGTGTGTTGGTGTGTGTGTGGGTGGGTGTGGGTGTGTGAGTGTGTGCATATGTGTGTGTGGTTGTGTGTGGTTGTGTCTGTGTGTGTATGGGTGTATGTGTGTGGGTATGTGTGGGTGTACATAGGTGTGTGTGGGCATGTGTGGGTGGGTGTGTGAGGGTGTGTGTGGGTGTGGGTATGTGTGGGTATGTGTGGGTGTGCAATGGTGTGTGTGTGTATGTGTGTGTATGTGTGGGTGGATGTGTGTGTGTGTGGGTGTGTATGTGGATGGGGGATTTTGGTAGAAAGATTGTTTGTTTATTGTTGCTTTACATCCTAGCAACATCTAAGGTCATATAAGGCCTAGTGATGAGGTCGCCATAATTCATTATCTATCTATTATAAGCACATATGCCCCCTCACCACCACCCTGCACACTCCTTTACCTGCTGCCAACAAACCAAGTTATCCACCATACAAATTATTTGTCCAGCTAATTCAGAAAATATATATGAGTCTGGTAGTATTGCTATAAACATAGAGACTAATAAAGACTCTACTAGACTATTAAATGACTGAAATGTACAATCCTCCAAGCATAGTTCATCCCATCATTACTAACAACCTACTTACTCAAACTACTTCATGTAGTCAAAAACACACCCGAGGTTTTTATCTGTTATGCATAACCCTACAAGCTAACCACACTCTATCTAACAGAATAAACAAACCATTCTACTAACACTCCATCTCAAAATGCTATCTCACTAACACTCCATCTCAAAATGCTATCTCCAACATGATAACTTTGCAATTCACAACACAGTAGGCATACAAACCTGTGTTGGGAAACTATGGAACTAACCACTCCGTAATGTAACGGTCTAATAAATACACATGTATGTATCTAAGTATGTATGTATGCAACATATAACTACTATTTTATATGTGAATTGTCAAACTATACCATATGTAAATCTTGGAATGATAAATATTGTTATTTCAGCTGACTTAAGCTAGCTGCTGATGAACATATCAGACTACATATACATATATCATAAATAACTGTATTGTCACATTGCTGGAAGACCAGTGCCACAGCACTGACAAAAGACTTTATTCCATGAATAAACTATATTTACAACAAACAAACAATAGAATCAGGACAGCTACCGACTTGTGACAGTGCACACTCATGGAGACGTTATAGTGCTGCCCCACTGGGAAATCAGGCCGCCAGCAAAATGATCTGATATCCCACTCAGTAACATTATCTTGACACTGACCTAACCAGCCCTATCATATTAATTCTAAGCGCCAGGCTAGGAAGTGACAAATATCAATTTCAAAGTCGTTGGTATAACTCGACCGGGAACCGAGCTCACCGACCTTCCACACGTGAGGCCCATGCTCTTCCGATTAGGCCACCGAGCCCATTGGGATGTTGAGAAGAAGAGCGTTATGTTGCTCTCGACTCAGGACATCGTTAGTAATGTGTCTCGACTCGTGTTACACGCCCTGGCACTAATATACGTGAAAAACAGAAGCAGAGAGAATAATCTACTGGCTGAATCGGACGTCCTGTTTGTCCGCGCTGATTAACATGTGGAACTGGATGTATGGCGTTATCTCGGGTGTTTGTGTGTCTTCTGTTTATCACGTCTTGTTGGTTCTGTATGTGGTTAGTTGTCTGTTGTTGGTAGTGTGTTGTTGGTGGTGTGTTGTTGGTAGTGTTTTGTTGGGAGTGTGTTGTTGGTAGTGTGTTGTTGGCTGTGTGTTGTTGGCTGCGTGTTGTTGGTTGTGTGTCATTGGTGGTGTGTCATTGGTTGTGTGTCATTGGTTGTGTGTCGTTGGTTGTGTGTCATTGGTTGTGTGTCGTTGGTTGTGTGTCATTGGTTGTGTGTCGTTGGTTGTGTGCCGTTGGTTGTGTGCCGTTGGTTGTGTGTCATTGGGTATGTGTCGTTGGTTGTGGTGTTGGTGTGTTGTCGGTTGTGTTGTCGCTTGCGTTGTCGGTTGCATTGTCGGTTCTGTTGTCGTTTGCATTGTCGGTTGCATTGTTGGTTGCATTGTCGGTTGCATTGTCGGTTGCATTGTCGGTTGCATTGTAGGTTGCGTTGTCAGTTGTGTTGTTGGTTGCATTGTTGGTTGTGTTGTTGGGTGTGTTGTTGGTTGCGTTGTCGGTTGCATTGTTGGTTGCGTTGTTGGTTGCGTTGTTGGTTGCGTTGTTGGTTGCGTTGTTGGTTGCGTTGTTGGTTGCTTTGTTGGTTGCATTGTTGGTTGTGTTGTTGGTTGCGGTGTTGGTTTCACTGTTGGTTGCATTGTTGGTTTCGCAGTTGGTTGCATTGTTGGTTGTGTTGTTGGTTGCATTGTTGGTTGCGTTGTTGGTTGCATTGTGTGTTGCATTGTTGTTAGGTGAGTGTTATTGGTTGTGTGCTATGGGATGTGTGTCATTGGCTGCGTGTTGTTGGTTCTGTCATTGATACATGCATTTGATGATTGTGAATCGTGTGTTGTTGGCTGTGTCTTGATGGTTATGTTTTGTTAGCTAATTATTGATGATTGCAGCCGGTTGTCGATAAGTGTGTTGCTGGTTGCGCGATGTTACTAGTATGTGTCTGCTCACATAACCCTATTTATATGGTATTGATAATGGTACACATGTACTTGTGTTCGCTTGTCTGTTGTGTATCCTGTAGAAACCAGTTCTGTACGTGGTGGTTATCTGATACACCCGCGTGTGTTAGTTTGTGGCTTGTGCGGCCTGAGTGGGCGTGTGTGGCGCGTGTGGCGCGTGTTGCATGTGTGGCGTGTGTGGCGTGTGTTCCTAGTAGTCCAGGTGACTGAGTGAGGACTTCAAACGGTTCAGTACAAATTTCCCAAAATAATTTGATGAAAACAGACCTTTGCCCCACTAACGGAATGTTCACACTAGTCAACACAGGTATTCTGGCAGGCTGTGCTCAAGCAATGAACACATTGAACTGTTGCCTTAAAGTTCTACCATCCGATGATTTTGATGTGCTATCATATTTTTCTTATTAAAATATTAGACTGACTTCACTTTAGTTTCAAGTAACCCTTATTATAAATAGCCAACTTTGGTGCTATTTGAAAGGAAATGAGTTATGGTTCGTATTATGTTTCAAATAGGTCAAAGCAGGTCACCTGTGGGAAATGCGTGAAAGTAGTTGCTGTGAGGGGAAATGGGTGAAAGTAGTTCCTATGAGGGAAATGGGTGAAAGTAGTTCCTATGAGGGAAATGGGTGAAAGTAGTTCCTATGAGGGAAATGGGTGAAAGTAGTTCCTATGAGGGAAATGGGTGAAAGTAGTTCCTATGAGGGAAATGGGTGAAAGTAGTTCCTATGAGGGAAATGGGTGAAAGTAGTTCCTATGAGGGAAATGGGTGAAAGTACTTCCTATGAGGGGCCATGGTTAAAAGGATTTCATGTGATGGAAATGGGTAAAAGGAGTTCCTTGGTGGGAACGGAATGAAAGTATTTGCATACAATATCAATTTAGCGTGTGTAATGCTAAATATCCATAGGCCTGCATAAATTGCAACATGAACACGCCATATTAACTCAATTCAATATTCCCTCTATGCAACAATACATATTTAATATTTCTACCAGTAAGCTTAATGGGTAGGTTCAATCAAGTCAAGTGTTTTGATGTTAGTTAGCGGGTTGTTAATGAAACACAACAAAGCACACCAACATAGCTTCCTCCATCTGGCCTTAATCAGGTTGCGGGAAATACAACATTGGGATGACTTCTTGGCACTTCCTGGAATGCGCCGAAGCAACATCTGGCATGCGCACGCGGCAAGGCGCACACGCCACAGCGCCCCCATCTGCAGCAATTCATGACCGAATCAGTGAAATAAGGTGATGGTTGTTGGGGTTTTACGTCCTGGCAACATCTAAGGTCATAGCAGGACGGGTACCGACTTGTTCCAGTGCACACTCATGGTGACTTTATAGTGCTGCCCCACTGGGAAATGAGGCCGCCGGCACCGTGACCCGGTAGCCCACTCAGTTACATTATCCTGACACTGAGCCAACCACTTCTTGCCCTATCCTAAAAATGATGAGCGCCAGGCTAGGAAGTGACAAGTATCAATTTTATAAGTTATTGGTTTGACTCGACCAGGAACCGAACTCCCGACCTCTCGCCCGCGAGGCCCGCGCTCTACCTATTCGGCCACCGCGCCCGGTCAGTGAAATAAGATGCTTCCCCAATGCTATCCATTAAGTCATGTTCAATTCGCAAATGTCATAAGGGAGATTTCGATAATGAAACACCGGATATCAGATCTATTTTAGTCGAACACACTTAGGGGGAAAATAGTTTTGCTTACAAGTCATTATGACAGCGCGAAAGGGGAAATGGGTCTGTTGGTTATTGCAGTTTTACGTCCTGGCAACATCTAAGGTCATATCAGGACGGGTTCCGACTTGTGACTTGTGACTTGTGACTTATGGTGACTATATTGTGCTGCGCCACTTGGAGACCGGGCCGCCAGTACCATGACCTGATATCCCACTCAGTCGCATTATCATGACACCGAGCCAACCAATCTTTGCCCTATATAGCACCTGGCTAGCATGTGTCAAGAATTAATTGAGTAAAATCATTGGTTTGACTCGACTGGGTACAGAACACCTGACCTTCCGCACGGGAGACCTCCGCTTTACCGATTCGGCTACCGCGTCCGGTGAAAGGGTAAATATTGTTTCCATGGGATATGTGTATTAATATTCAAGATCAGACGCAATGGCGAAATGAGTTGAGCGCCCATTTCCCGTTCTGTAGGTCGTGGGATTAGAACCGTGGGCGAGTCAAACCAATGACTTAAGATGCTTGCCAATCGCTACCTAGCCTGGCAGTGAGCATTCCTACCACACGGCAAAGAGCAATGGAATGAGGAAAACTTACGGAAGTTCACCATAGAAATGTCCCCTGTGTAATCAAGAAATGTTACCACCCCCCCAAAAAAAACTAATAAATAATCATAACTATGTCTAGACTTCAATTGAATGACACCACCTTTGGCGAATTATTAGAATCCGAAGTAATTTCATCCATTATCCTCGCAGGAACTATTTCCAACTATTACCCTCGTAAGAATTGCCTTCTTTATAAGAGCTACTTTTACTCATTTCCCTTGCCTGCTTGTAGGAACTACCTTCATCCAATCCCTTATCAGAACTACCTTCATCCAAATCCCTTATAACAACTACCTTCATCCAAATCCCTTATAAGAACTACCTTCATCCAAATCCCTTATAAGAACTACCTTCATCCAATCCCTTATAAGAACTACCTTCCTCCAAATCCCTTATAAGAACTACCTTCATCCAATCCCTTATAAGAACTACCTTCATCCAAATCCCTTATAAGAACTACCTTCATCCAAATCCCTTATAAGAACTACCTTCATCCAAATCCCTTATCAGAACTACCTTGACCCCTATCTCTACTTTCACAAATTTCTCCCAGCCGAGCTATGTTCATCCATTTCCATCGTTGGAACTATTTTCACCAAGTTCCCTCACAGGAACTACTTCCACCCATTGCCCACATGTTCACCCATTTCTATAGTGGGAACTATTTTCACCCATTCACCTCACATGAACTACTTCCACCCATTACCCTCATTTTCAAGCATTTCTCTAGTGGAAAGTATTTTTACCCATTTGCCTCACAGGAACTACTTTCGCCCATTTCCCTTATAAGAACTACCTTCACTCCTATCCCTCCTTGGAACTAGTTTTACCCATTTCCCTTACAGTTTACACCTAGTTTGGACGATTTCATAAAGAAGAGGTCAGATGCAAAACCACGTAAACGCCAATCCAAAAATGTAGCTTAAATGAAATATTGTTACAGGAAAATAATGTGAATCCTCACTAAATCCACTTTTCACGTGATCACATGGTTATGGAGCAATCAACAAAAGAGAAGGAATATAAAAAGATAACGTTTTTGAGGGTTTGATTCCAATGTTTATCTCCATTTTTGGATTGCCGTTTACGTGGTTTTACGCCTTAACTCATATATAATATATACATATATATATATATATATATATATATATATATTGGGCCGGGAAGCTCACTGCACAGACAACTAGGATGCGTCTGTGTGTACAGAAACACTGACCTCTCTAATGGCAGTTGTTTAAAGTACCTGCATTATCTCTCAATGGTTGTATAAAGCTAAACTCTTGGATCTTATGAGGAGGATTTTCTGGTCTTAGGGGCACAAGTTGAGTGGTTGCTTGAGGGCAGGGACTGGTGGCTTTACATCCGAGACAACAGCTGAGGTCGTGACTGTACGAGTATTGACTTTCAGGGATTAAAGAGGGATATACAATGGGAAATGAATATAATAAGACAGAAATGTAATTACAAGACATGACTGTAATACTACGTGGGTTCAGTGATTTCAAATGGGTTAACAATGACTTCTTGACTCTCTCAGATTCTCACATTCATCTACTGCTACTGATAATATTCACGAAGGTCCCAGTGCTAGATCAGTTCGATCGACAGTCATGATCGGTAAATAATTTGCAGTGCATAGAAGTTCTTAAAAGGCTAAATCCCCAATGCAACATGTTTTTATTTACTGTCAAATCTTGTTTAATCTCATACATGACCCACCTCTCGGGCTGAGTCCCCTGTGCACTTAGCCCTATATGATTGTCTTTGAATTTAGAAACATATTGTATCAGCATAGTCTGATCAAGCTTCCGCTATTGTTGGCAAACCTAAACTACCCCTCCCTCATCCCCTCCCCTCCCTCCTCCCATCCCCACCCCTCCGCTCCCCACTTCACTCCCCCCTCCCCTTCGCTCACCTCTCATCCCCTCCCCTCGCCTTCCGTCCCCTCCCCTCCGACCCCCTCACCTCCACTCCCCTTCCCTCCCCTCTGCCCCCTTCTCTCCCTTCCCCATCCCTCCCCTCTTCTCCCATTCCCTCCCCTCCCATTTCCCCCCTCTCCTCCCCATCCCTATCCTCCCCTCCGACCCCCTCCCCTCCACTTCCGTTCACGCCCCTCCGCCCCCCCCCCGCTTCTCCCTTCCCCATCCCTCCCCTCCTCTCCCATCCCATTTCCACCCTCTCCTCCTTCTCCCCCCCCCTCCTCTTCACTCCCCTCTCCTCCCCTTCCTTCCCCACCCCTCGCGCACATACAAGGTGCATTGACAGTCCAGTCGGTCAGATACGTGAGCCTGAGAGATATTACTACTGTCGAGCCGCAGGTGAACATACACTACTCCAGTGCCTTGACATTGACAATAACGGTGGTGTACAAAAACAACAACAGAGGATTCGTTTCCACAATAATTAGTAATTAGTACAATGTGGGTCAGCACATCAGCAATCTATATTGGGTGATGATGCTCTTTTGCTAGGATCAGAGGTCATAAGGCTCCATGCTTTACAAATAACAACACTTTAATTGTCATCAACTTAATGCACCATAGATTAATGAATTATAGCATATTGCGACAGGATCTTAGCTATATTGGTATAATAGCCGCAGTTTTTACCACATAGAAAACAACTGGTTATTATGCTGTTCGATTAAAGTGGCATACTCCAATGGTTTTGAGTTTCTGTCATTCTTTTAGGCTTGATTGTTACAATCGACCTTAGTCTAGTTAAGGCAACTTTCATTATTAATGACTAACTTAGGAGATAAGTACTCTTACAGTCACAAACTTAGCTGTTGCGAGGGCATACAGTCACCCACCCTCACCCTCAAGCAACTACTCAACTTGTGCCCCTAAAACCAAAAAAATCCTCCTCATAAGAATCAAATTCTTTAGCTTTGGTCAATCATTGCGCGATACTGCAGGTACTATTAGATAATTGTTTTGGTTGAGGAAAGTTGATGCTTTCATTGGTCTATGCACCTTTGAGGTATGCTTATTCTATTGTTATATATAATATATAGGTGCTATATAATAAGTTATGGGAGTATAAATAAGAAAGATGTGATTTCAGGTCTCCTCTCCTCTCTAATCTATGCGATATTATCTCTCTCTCTATATATATGAAGAGTTCAGGTGCAAAACCAAAAATGGAGATAAACATTGGACTCAAACCCTCAAAAAGTAAATTTTGTTATAGTCCTTCTCTTTTGTTCATTGCTCCATAACCATCTGATCATATGAAAAGTGGAATTAGTGAGAATTAAAATTACTTTCAGGTAAAATATTTTCATTTAAACTACATTTTTGGAATGCCGTTTACGTGGTTTGGGGCCTGAACTCTTCATATATTATATAAAGATCTCAAACTAAAAGTGCACTTTCCTAAATTTGTTCTGTGACTTATTAGCAATGACTGAGTCATTCAAGCATGTCCCCACCCCACACAACCACCAGATTGCAAAGCCTAGTGGTGTGCTGACCAGAGCACCACGGCTCAAATTGACAAAGTAGGACAACACCTGTCGCGATGGCGACCACACTAACGTCCATGTCTCATTTCCCGTTCTATTTGCTAACCGGTATCAGTGGGACACATTTAGGTGATCCCTCGTCAATTGCCGGAAATTAGTCTATCGCAAAGCGCCGAATTGGCGAACTACCGGAGGCTGGACCTGCCAAGGTGGTGAATTGATTGAAGGTCAGGAAGGCTACCGCTATCAGCACACCATTCATTTATAATGAGTGATGCTGCTTCATGGGCCAGGATCAGAGGCCGTAAGGATATATCAGGTAACATCTTCAGTCTAGTGGTGTGGGTATTCTGAGTGCTGATGGTCACCACAGGAAGAACTGAAGCTACGACCCAGCATGCCGGGTCGCAGCTTCATCTAGAACACCGGAAGTTGTTGTTGGTACCATTACCAGCCCTATTCCCAACATTTCCAATGGGAGTGACAGCAATAGTGGTGCTCGTGCCAGCTCAGAGGCTGCTCGCGGTGTGTTTGCCACAATGTAAACAAACCCCAGCAGCCCAGGCCACTGCCATCAGCGCTTCGGGCAATACTAGTGTTCGGTGTATGAGACGCTACTGGAACTCCGTTAATAATATTAATATAATGTATTTATATAGCACATAAATTTACATAGTCCGATGGTTTTGAGTTTCTGCCATCTTCTCTTTTCTTTAGATACATATACTAGAATGATTTTTATCATCTCGCAAAACATTAGTCTGAATTCCTTTATATCATAAATGGCTCAGCTTGGAGATATTTGAACGGGAAACATGCCAAATGAATTTTAACATGGACATAAATGTTCTGACATGATATGCTTCAGTAGTAACAGGTTCTATTAAATTGACTTAGTATGCCATTCTATGCAGCCAGAAATGCTTATTAAGTCCACGAGTATCTAAGTTGGATATGTTTGTTTGTTGTTGTTTTACATCCTAGTAACACCTAAGGTCATATCAGGATGGGTACCGACTTGTGAGAGTGTGCACTCATGGTGACTTTATAGTGCTAGCCACCAGCACCATGACCTGATATCCCACTCAGTCACATTATCCTGACATTGAGCCAACCAGTCCTAGCCCTATCCTGATAATGCCGGGTGCCTGGCTAGGTAGCGACAAGTATCAATTTCTAAGTCATTGGTTTGACTCGACCAGGGCTCGAACCAACGATCCCATGGTCTACCAACATGGGAGACGGATGCTCTAACTCATTCGACCATCCTGTCTGGTTAAGTTGGATATATGTAGATCAAGTTTAAATCTATCTAGATAAATGGGAGTGGGCAGCTTTAAGCCCCCCCCCCCCCCCCTGCATCTATATCCAAATGCCACCTGATGACCAAATTTGGTAATATTATTGCTGACTCCTGACTACGGGCTCCTTAGTGATGCATACCATATATACCATGAAGTGTAGCATTCCGTAACCTTGGTAGAAGTTCACTTCCGGTAGTAGATTTGAAAGGTCGTCCATTCCTCAACTGACACTCGGTCAGTACAGACCCGAGAGCTGCAATATCGTCAATCTTAAATGTTTTGGTCAGAGAACAAGATGATGCCGAGGTCATCCAAGTAGAGAACAGAAGGGGGGGGGGGCAATACTCCATGGTGTTGTTGGAGTCGGTCGACAAAAGAAGGGCCATCAGCGCCCCTATCCCAATTTGGCTGAGAGCTAGATGGTCCAAAAATTCCCATGGTTGAATGTGTGAAAAATGAGTTGCAAGTGATGTGTGCCTGGTGTGCTTCGACAGTATGACCATGATCAATCCATAGATGATTCCTCCGGTCTTCAATTGCCAAAGAATAATCACCTTCAACAAATTAAACTAATCTATTTATCATAGTTAACTTTATAAATGAACTCCTGCAAATAAGTAATAATTGAGTCAGGTTTCAATTTAAATTCTGGGTTGTACAACCTGGTCAGCTAGCATAGATCAAGAAAAGCTAATAAGTTCATCTGTACTGATGGAATAAAGCTTACAATAATGTTAGCTAGTGTTAGCCATATAAAAGGCTCCTGTGAAAATGTATTAAGCCGGATTAATATATTTATTAACCCAAAAAGTGATTATCTGTGGCTGGTTTTAAATTATGCTCACACTGCACTAACCAGTCCTTGTCCATTTCTATTGATGCTGACCACCAGGCCATGTAGTGACAACTATCAATTTTGTAATCCATCCATTTGACTCGGTCGAGATTTGAAACCCTGAACTTCCACATGGGAAGACATCCAGCTTGTCTTACTGATTCGGGCACTGCATCTGGTGGCATTCTGAGTCTTAGGTTCAGTCCTTCATGAGGGACCAGTATAACTCAGGACTCCCAGTAATGACTGAAGGCAGGGAAGGCCATCACAGCCAGCACATCATTAATTTATAATGGGGGATACTGCTTCTTGGCCGGGATCAGAGCCATACGGTTACACATTAGGTAACATCCTCAGTCTGTCAATTAGCGGAACCCCATTAGGCATTAGGGGCCTGGAAATATGGACAGGTACGTCTGATTTAGTTTGGCTTAGTGAGGTAGAGCGCAGGCTTACGATGCGGAAGATCAAGAGTTGGAATCCCAAACCAATGACTTACACTACTGATACTTGTCACTACCTAGCCCGGTGTTCAGCCTGATTAGGATAATGCAAGGATTAATTTGCTTTGTGGCAGGATAAGGTGACTGCGTGGGATATTGGGTCATGGTGCTGGTGGCCTGGTCACCCAGTGGGGCAGCACCATAAAGTCGCCATGAGTGGGCATTGTCCGAAGTTGATACCCATCCTGATATGACCATAGATGTTGTCTGGACGTAAAACACCAACAAACTAACTGTAAGACTGTGGTTTGACTCGTGTGGGGATTTATCCCTAGTACCTCACACATTAGAAGTGAGCGTTCTAGGCACTCGACTATTCTGTCCTCTTCGATAATCTGATGTCCTTGGAACTGTGATGCAGCTACAAATTTAACAATTGCGTAGTCAGCTGTTATCGAAATTCGTAGTGGGCATGTTGCTTTCCCCTGTGGCCGATAGAATTACATTCCCGACACAACATGTTACGGACACCATCTCGTGTTAATGTACCTGTCACACCTTACCAGATTGATTACCGGACATAACCGGACAAAGAATTGTCTAGTCTGTTGGTGTCTGGTGTCAAAATGTTTCGAAATGTGTCGAAATGTTGTGCTTTCCGCTGGACGAAATGGACGAAACGGACGCTAAACGGACAAGGAACGTACATTAATGAATACCCACCGGACGATAACTGGACGATAACCGGATGACAACCGAATGTCAAATGGATGGACCAAAAATGAACGAATAGCCAGTGGACTGTCATGGATGCGCCGAAAAAAACGATGGACCAAATTCCCCAAAGTCAGGTATAGTCAAGTAGAGTTGAGTCAAGTCAAATAGAGTCGAGTAGAGTCGAGTCGGGTAGGGTAGACTCCATAAGAGTCGGGCAAAGTGAGGCAAAGTTGGGCAAAGTCGGGAAAAGTCGGGCAAAGTCGGGAAAAGTCAGGAAAAGTCGGAAAAAGTCGGGAAAAGTCAGTCAAAAGCCAAGCGGTTTCAGGAAGCAAACCGGAGACGTAACGGCTGGGTAACGGACATGAACCGGACAAAATGGACTAAACAGACTTAAAACGGACACCAACCGTACACCTCAGTCCGGCGGTGTCCGGTACAAGTTTTGTGCATGTTCGAAAGTTGCCACCGTACACATCGGACACCACCGGACACAGAACGGACGCGCTGGATGACTACCGTATATAAATCGTACATTGCCGTATTTCGCTGGAGAGTGTCCGTTTTCTAACCGTTTCCCCAATCCGGTGATCCCAATGACTGCCGATTTTTCTAATAAATCAGCTTAATTGCGTTACCATTCCGTGGATATAGTTAATGCTTAAAATAATGTGAGTGCACATTCTTTGATCAGATAGACACCTTTGAAAGGTCTAACATTGATACCATTAGCTTAGCTGGTTGGTTGTTGGAGTTTTACGTCCTGGCAACATGTATGGTCATATTAGGATGGGAACCGACTTGTAGCATGGCACACGCCTGGCGACATTATAGTGCTATCCCACTGGCTGACCAGGCTGCCAACACCATGACATGATATCCCACCCAGTCACATTATCATGACGCTGAGCCAACATGTCTTTTCCCTATCCTAATACTGCCGAATTCCTGGCTAGGAACCGACAGGTATGCATTTTAAAGACATTTGTCACCATTAGCTCTTACTAGCAAAATGCCACGGGTACTGACTTGTGAGAGTGACATTGGTACTTGTGACAGTGCACTCACGCCGAATTTTACAGTGCTGCACTACTGGGAGACCAGGCCACTGTCACCATGACCGCCATTCAATCACATTATGTTGGCACTGACTGAGCAAACCAGTCTGTTCCCTGTCCTATTCATACTGAGCCCCAAGTTAGGTAGTGACAACTATAAATTTGTGTAAATCATCGGTTTGAATCGGCCGCGGTTTGAATCTAACCCTCAACATTCGACACCAAACTGCTATTACTCTTACTGATGCAGCCACCGCGTCCGGTTCTCTTCCTATATGTTGAAGGCGACAAAGCATTACTTCCATGATACAACGGGTACTAGCCATTACATGCTTAATCATGGCTGCGAGCTAGTTCAACTCAGTTACTGACAGCATGTCACTAAATACATTGTAATCACCATAATTACCCACCTTAGAAAGTTCCCGCAATATCTTTCTAGAGGTATAGAGGAATGCCAGAGTCTACTTTGCATTCAAATATCTTTCCATTGTATTAAGCCAACTAGTTCTAGTAATACTATGCCTCAGATAACACAGCAACAAATAGCAATTTTCGAATTATTTCCTTTAGCTCAACCGGGGATAGAACCCACGGCATGTAACATCAGAAGCGGACAACCCGACCACGTTGCCATTCCCACTCTGTAGCTATGTCATGAAATGTCACCGCAATGGCTTCACTAAGACGTGATAGAAGCTTCCCATGTGTAAATATAAGAGACATTAGTATCGGATAGCTAACACTAATTATGAAGACAGAGATAGCACTGGTAGCTTTAGTAGAAAGAAGGAATCAGTTCCACACTCTACTGGCTTTGCCACCTGTCTGTACTAGAAGGATACCGTGTTTCACTATGGATTTTTGGCACCGCGATCCGGCTAATACCCCTGTCACACTACGACGTAATGAGCCAACGTGAGCCTAACGTGGTGATATTTCGTCATTACGTTGATTTACGTTGGATTATGTTATGATGACGTCATAATGACGTTAGAGTGACGTCGAGCTACGTCACATTACGTCGTGTTACGTCGAGTTCCGTCGAGGTTTTGGACATGTTCAAAAGTTTAGACGTAGGTCGAACGTAAGGGTTTACGTTCGCCGTACGTTCTATTCACGTTCAGCGAACGTCAATGACGTTAAACGGACGTTATTCCAATGCTCCTCACTACGTTCAACTACGTTCCACTACGTTGAACCCCATTAAACCAAGTGCAAATGCCCACGGGGCGTAATGGGAACGTCAGGACAACGTCAGGAGAACGTCAGGAGAACGTCAGGAGAACGTGCATTCAACGTACGTTCAACGTCTCATGACGTAGCTAACGTCACGTAACATTCTTCTGACGATGGAATAACGTTCATAACGTTCCGTCAGCGTCATTACGTTCACCTCACTCGTCGAACGACGGTATCACTACGCTTTACTGACGTTACTCTCTCGTCCACTACGCTGCATCCACGTTCAACTTGTGCCCAAATTTGCATACTACGCCGAGAAGTTCAACGTTCTTCACGTTCTCCCTACGTTGACGTCGTTACGTCGTAGTGTGACAGCCCCATTAAGAACCAAAGGTAATGCAGAACAAGTGTTTATTCATCGAGTCAAAAACCTGACACGGTGGCCGAATCGGTAAGAGTGTTGGCTTCCCGTGCCGGGAGATCGAATCCCTGCCAAGTCCAGGCAATGACTTACAAAATTGATACTTGTTGCGACCTAGGCTTGCACTCGCTATTACTAGAATAGTGCAAGGACTGGTTAGCTCAGTAGCAGGATAATAAGACAGTGGGAAATCGGGTCATGGTTTCAGCAGCGTTGTCTCCGAGTGGGGCAGGACTATAATGTCACCATGAGTTGCGCACTGTCACAAGTCAGTACTCATCCTGATATGGCCTTAAATGTTGACAGGATATAGACCCCAAACAGACAACTCAAGTCAAACTAGTGGCATCCGGACCAAACACATATGAAATAAATAAGTAGCAGGGTGGGTGGGTGGCTGAAAAGGTGACACTTTGCCAGCTAGCCAAGGAATGCCAGCGGGTTGGTGGGCTGTGGGTGCCTGCGGATAGGGTGAAAGTGCACTGGCCAATCAGCTGGATAGGGAGATGAACTCACCCCTACACCTGAATACAAATTCAGAGCACAACAGGAAGGGAAGCAGGGTTCAGTGTTCTTCCCACAAAATCACCAGCAATTGCAAACCATGCAATGCATTTTTGTACTGTTTTCTGGGTAGAATAATACCACGGTACTCAATCGTATAATAGTAAAAACATGTAGCACTAGTAGTGTTAGATATTATTTCACCTATGACGCTGAACAGGTGAAAGGGGGAAGAAGAGAAGGCAATTGCCTTCTCTTCTTCTGCATGTAATGAAGGGGGAAGAGAAGGTGGGCAAAGGAATAGGTGGAAAGAGTAATTACTAATGAATAAGGTAATGAACAGGCCTGGTGTGGAGTTTGGAATGTCCAAAAGGGCAGTGCGTAAAATTCTCCGATTAAGTATATATTGAGTATCGAGATGGCTAAATAAGAAACAGTACTCCCTTTATAATGCTCACTCTGGGGGAGAGAAGCAGTGCCCCTTTAAGCAGAATCCCTCCACCTTATCTCACCTAGCCACACTGTATCTGTCATGTTAGGTAATCCCACCATAGCCAGGTGGTGGCCAGAGCTGGGTGGGAGGGGGGTGAGTCCTTAAAGCAGCCAATGATAAACTATGTTAGGGAGAGATCATGCGTGAGAGGAGTGACTGGTGTGCATTAGTGTAATAGCCAATGAAAAGGTCTCTTACATCCACTGTTGTATGTATCTGAAAACAATATATATAAGTGAATAAAACTAAGTGATCATCTCTTATCTATCTACACTTCTGCTGGTGCTGAACTCGGATCGTGTATTGTCGTGTGTCATATCTACTATGGGGTAAGCTCTAGCATGTAATTTATCTAATACAGATATAAAAAGGGGGAACTTTGAATCATAGCCTTATGCAGGATATTATGCCTTATACAAGATATTAAGGCAGTCTAGCCTTGTTGAACAGTACAGCTAATAACATGAGTGAACATAAGGAAAGTAACCATAACCTACATGTACCGCCTAACGGGATCGGCAATCAATAGCATTTAAACACCTGCATATATAGTATGCGGGGACCCGCAAACACAGGATTTCATAAGTGGACAATAGAGGAAAGTAGAGAAAACTGCTTGAAAAGTCATATCTTGTGACCCAAGGACTCTTGGTGTTTAGGGATTGATTGAACGAGGTCTTTTGACTATCATGGATTGATAGATTCAGCTGCTAAGTGGCTTCATCTAGTTTGAAATCAATCAATGATAGGTGTGACATGTAACCATGATGGGGGAAAAGCATGGTTAGTATATAATCAGTGCCCATTAGTACAATGGTGCTAAATTCAACCATTTTCTTCAGAAGACCTTACTTCATGCACCAGACAGGATGGCCAATTGAGTTGAGCACATGCATCCATGTGGTAGCTCATGGGATATTAACAACTGCCAACTCAAACCAATGACTTAAAAATTGTATGCCTGGCGCCTGGCATTACTAGGAAAAAGCCATGGAACAGTGGAATGGGGACGACCAATTGTTGTAAATACCAGGCCATGCTCCATTCACTCTGGCGTTTAGTACCACGGGCTGTCTTCCCTCGTGTACATTTATTTAGTACAACAGGGCCCTCATCCACGCGGGACGCTTCCTTAATTAACGTCGCGCGCAAAAATCCTGACCGAGCTTCAACTGATCATGTGTCCAGTCGCGTGGCGAAGTAGCCACGCCCCAATCACACGCCCGCTGCCTGAGACTCACACCCCAGTGAAAGCAGTCTCATCACACCAGCACCGCGTATTCGGCGTCCCGTGCTGTGCATGTGAGGGTTTGGGTCTAAGCTAATGGGGGCGCCAGAACGCCCTGCATAGATATACATCCTGCCGGCGACAGAGGAAAGCTCTGACTCTCCCAGATGTGGGTCGGGGGAAGGTGATTCGTAGCCCCCTGCTGGCGAACAGGGTGTATTTACACCGGTCTTCTCCACTGATTCTTCTAATGCGCCTTCTAGTGAAGGAGGACAACACGCCACTTCAGAGATACCAAAGTTGGTGCTAAACCAGCCACTATCCATGCCATGGAAAGACATTTGCAGTACTATACCCTGCTGCTAAACATGTATACATGAAGTGGGGTTTATTTAATGTAGAATAATTGCTGTCATTTACATTTGAACCAGACGGGATGGCCGAATGAGTTAGAGCATCCGTCTCCGGTGTTGGTAGATCGTGGCTTTGAATCCTGGTCGAGTCAAAAAACCACTGACTTCAAAATTCATACTTGTTGCTTCCTAGCCAGGCACTATTATTAGGATAGGGCAAGGAGCAGTGGAATGAGGAAGACCAATCATCCACGATTGAAATTTCCCCTGCTTAAACAACTAATGTACCCCAAAACAACAAATGTAGGGAATTAACCCTACTAAGTTTGGCCATCAGGAATCATATTGTATATGTTCAAAATAACAGCAAAGCCCAATGATGGATAGGGCTGAGAGGGATTCATCGCTCAGCCTCTTCCCGACAAATAAGATTACCAGGTTGCAGCTTCAATCCTTCCACAGGAAGCCGCAACAATTTAAAGTTTGATTCATTACTGGTCGTTTAATGCCATGTCAGAAGCAAGGGCCATATTCGCAACGACAAAATAGTGGGTTTTAATTCTGTCGGCTTTGTTAATCACATTTATATGCCAACATTAAAATTCACACGAAAATCTGAAACGGTCAGATTTGTATCATATGAAGGCAAAAATGGTCTCCAATGCAATTTTGAAGTCATTAAATTCCCAATAGATGACAGCAAAATGTACCTCACAAAACATAGCTAAACTTACAAGAGGTGATACGGTCCAGTTGTTGGAATCAGCTGAGAGTAACTGGGAAAAATATTGGAATTGAAAGAATGTAGATTGATCTATAGGAGAGTTAGTTGCTCAATAAATGGTGGTACAGCGCGCATAGAAATTAGTATTGTTAATAGGTTCGATACTAATTAGTCTGATGGTCATTTCTAAGACAGGACAGTCATCTATATAGCAGGAATGAGAGAAAGCTAGTTCTAAAAGGTAGTCCAGCTTATTTTTCTTCTAGAAAGCCTAATAAAGTACTATCTAGAGAGCCTAAGAAAGTACCATCTAGAAAAACTAAGAAAGTACCATTTAGAAAGCCTCAGAAGCTACTATCTAGAAAGCCTCAGAAAGTACCATGTAGAAAACCTAAGAAAGTACCATCTAAAAAGCTTCAGAAAGTACCATCTAGAAAACCTCAGAAAGTACCATCAAGAAACCCTCAGAAAGTAGCATCTAGAAAGCCAAAGAAAGTGCCATCAGCCTGGAGCAACGCGGGTTTAGACATAAAGGTGATCCCCATGCCAATTGCCAATATGGCTGAAGGTTACACTCTGCGCCCTCCTCTGACGCTACTAAGATATAGTGGTGAAGGAAAGACCTACAAATTAGACGATACATATGGGATGAGCCTCTTTAGGCAGAAATCACATTATTTATTTTATTGCAGAGTGAAAACGACAAGGATATATAGATGAAGGGTTCAGAGACAAAATCAACGAAATCATTTTAGTTGTTTTCTGTAAAAATAGATTTATTGTTGCGCTTTCCAGTTAAAGTCTATCGATATCATATTGAGTAGGGTATTATATAGGCAATGTGGAAGCCACTGTGAAAAAAATGGATTGGAAATATCGGAATGATGGCAGCTTCAGCTCAAATGTGGTAGTCATAGAGAGAGATGTATGTCGTCAGTCCGACCAGAATTAATCAGGAAACCTTTGTAGCCGACCAGAATATCCATAGAAGTAATATTCCACCATGCATTTCATCTCTCTAGAGAAAAAGAAAAGGTCTGCCCGACAATGTCGCGATACGACATTGGGCGGTAGGAAAAATGTTGTCTTATTTAAAAAGGTTGAATGTAAATTAAGCAAGTGTAACTATACTTAAATCCCAAAAGTTCTTTGTGCAGATTTGTTATTTTCGGAAGGGGGAGTGTGCACCCTTGCGCTGTGGATCAGTTTCTGCTTCACCTGAATAATACGGTTGCTTCAAACCTTGTAGTCCTCCTCTGGTTTATTACATCAAGGTCAACATAGAAGTGACCTGTCATTTCCCAGCCAGGTCACAGGTAAGCTCCCCGACGAGGGTCGGAAAGGTCATCATAGAAACTGTCCATACTAGGGTGCTGCCACCTGCCGATAATTCTGACTAGCAGGGGTCGGTGCAGTTGAGACCGCCACCTGGTGGTAGTGGAGCTCATTACAGAATACCAGATGGGATGGTCGAATGAGTTATGTGTCATATATCATAGGGATCGAACCATGGTCGAATTTTGAATAGACCAGGACCAAGGACCTAAAATTGTATACTTGTTGCTTCCTAGACAGGCACTCAACATTATTAGGATAGGGCAAGGACTGGTTGGCTCAGTGTCAGGATAATGTAACTGAGTAGGATATCAGGTCATGGTTTTAGCGGTCTGGTCTCCCAGCAGGGCAGCACTATAAAGTTGCCAGGAGTGCACACAGTCACAAGTCGGTACCCATCCTGATATGACCTTAGATGTTGTCAGGATGCAAGACACCAACAAACAATCAATCATTACAGACTACTACACTAGCAGCATCCAAGGTCATATATCAGAACGGGCAGATTCCTGCTGTTCTTACTCTCTCTCTCCTGTCATTCCTCTCAGTTCTCTAGATATTATATCCCACACCTCCATAAAGCATTCACCTCCAGGCAGACATGTGACCTCCCGTTGGTCAACCAATCAACGCTCAGCAATCACCTGGCTGGCACGCAAATTACCCCACTCTACTATCACGCCTACTGCTGGGATTCTTGCCCATTTAGCGCTATGTTTGACATTTGCGTAACAATCTTAGCCTGCCTGAAGCAAGCCATAACCGGAAGTGCCGCTAGGAGGCGGCTTTCTGACATGTTCCCTACATTGGCTCTTTAGAGAACTGGTCACCTGATTTCTACGTGTGTGATTCTTTGCATGAATATTCACTACATTTATCCAAAATATTAGCCTTCTAGAAATATCAACTGTATTTTTATGTTTTCCTAATTTAATTTGTCTTTTTTTGGTCAATTGGTCTTCCTCATTCCACTGCTCCTTGCCATATCCTAGTGATGGCAAATGCCAGGCTGGGTAATGACAAGTATCAATATTTAATTCATTGGTTTGACTCGGCCAGGGTTCCCTCACTCTTCCATTCCATGTGTGAGATCATAGAACTACGACTAATACTGGCTGTGGGGTATACAGTGCATAACCGTGCTGAGAAGGTCAATCCCAACTTACTAGGTTCATGCCCAAATGTCTCATTTTAAGAATGATCTTTCGGGGAGATATGTCGAATATTGATCTAAGGAATACATATGAAATCACATGAGCAGATCTTTAAGGTTTGATCATTCACTAAGACAGTGCCACTCCACATCACCATCAGCGTTGTCATCAGCAGCATCAGCCACTGCAGAAGAACCAGCGACAATAACCACTACAGAAGAACCAGCAGCACCAGCCACTACATAAGAAGCAGGAGCACCAGCCACTACAGAAGATGGAGCAACACCAGCCACTACAGAAGAAGCAGCAGCACCAGCCACTACAGAAGAACCAGCAACACCAGCCACTAAAGAAGAACCAGCAACACCAGCCACTACAGAAGAACCAGCAGCACCAACCACTACAGAAGGACCAGCAGCACCAGCCACTACAGAAGAACTGGCAACACCAGCCACTAAAGAAGAACCAGCAGCACCAGCCACTACAGAAGAACCAGGAGCACCAACCACTACAGAAGAACCAGCAGCACCAGCCACTACAGAAGAACCAGCAACACCAGCCACTAAAGAAGAACCAGCAACACCAGCCACTACAGAAGAACCAGCAACACCAGCCACTAAAGAAGAACCAGCAGCACCAGCCACTACAGAAGAACCAGCAGCACCAACCACTACAGAAGAACCAGCAGCACCAGCCACTACAGAAGAACCAGCAACACCAGCCACTACAGAAGAACCAGCAGCAACAGCCACTACAGAAGAACCAGCAACACCAGCCACTACAAAAGAACCAACAGCACCAGTCACTACAGAAGAACCAGCAAAACCAGCCACTACAGAAGAACCAACAGCACCAGCCACTACAGAAGAACCAGCAGCACCAGCCACTACAGAGGAAGCAGCAGCACCAGTCACTACAGAGGCACCAGCAGCACCAGCCACTACAGAAGAACCAGCAGCATCAGCCACTACAAAAGAACCAACAGCACCAGTCACTGCAGAAGAACCAGCAAAACCAGCCACTACAGAAGAACCAGCAGCATCAGCCACTACAGAAGAACCACCAGCACCAGCCACTATAGAATAACCAGCAAAACCAGCCACTACAGAAGAATCAGCAGCATAAACCGCTACAGAAGAACTAGCAGCAACCACAGCATCAGGACCGCCATCATCGACAGCACCAGCAATACCAATACTAGCTGCAGCACCAGCTCCAGCCACACCAGCAACACCAGTAGTACCATCAGCACCAGCAGAGCTACTACAAACATCAACAGCAGCAACAACACCATCACCAGCTGCACCAGCCACGCCAGCAGCACCAGTAGTACCATCAGCACCAGCAGAGCTACTACACGCATCAACAGCAGCAACAGCACCATCACCAGCTGCACCAGCCACACCAAAGAACCAGCAGCACTAACTCCAGCATCACCAGCAGTAGCAGTATGCTGTACCAGAAGCACCAGCAGCGCAAATATCAGTAGTAGCAGAAGCGCCAGAAGCATCAACACCAGCACAAGCAGCACCAGCACCAGCACCAGCTAAAGTCACATCAGCAGCACCAGCGCCAACACTAGCAGCACCAACAGCACCAGCAGCACCAACACCAGCAACAGCTAAAACCGCACCAGCAGCACCAGCGCCAACACCACCAGCACTAGAAGCACCAACACCAACAGCACCATCAGCACCAGCTAAAGCCGCACCAGCAGCACCAGCGCCAACACCACCAGCACTAGAAGCACCAACACCAGCAGCAACAGCACCAGCTAAAGCCGCACCAGCAGCACCAGCGCCAACACCACCAGTACTAGAAGCACCAACACCAGCAGCACCAGCACTAGCTAAAGCTGCACCAGCAGCACCAGCGCCAACACCACCAGTACTAGAAGCACCAACACCAGCAGCACCAGCACTAGCTAAAGCTGCACCAGAGCAGCACCAGCGCCAACACCACCAGTACTAGAAGCACCAACACCAGCAGCACCAGCACCAGCTAAAGCCACACCACTAGCAGCAGCAGCGTTCGCCTACCCGCTGCAAGGCTGTGAACAGGTGAACTCTACACCACTGGGGTCTTGGGCGGCATGACAGGTAGGGTAGGCGGGCAAGACCTTGCCTGGGCAATGGCTAGTTATTGCCTAAATGTCCCTTTTATACGTTGATGCCACGACGAATGGCATTAGTCTCATATGAAGTCAGTAAAATAGAGTGCCAGAGCAAAGGTAATAAATAGTATTAGTAGGCTTACCTGTGTTTAGTTGAAAAAACACCCCTATGACATTCGTTCCGCGACCAGGATTCTGTGCATGCAGCATGCAGCATGCTTTATTGTGTTGAACCATCCATGCAGCAGCATGCTTTATTGTGTTGCATGCAGCATGCTTTATTGTGTTGAACCATCCATGTTTACGTGCTACCTGGATATTTGGAATTAACATTTCAGGGAAATCAGTGTACCGAGCTGCAGTGACCTCCAGAGGTTAAATGCTACATACACAGGTAGGCATGGGTAGGGTATTTGTGACAGGATCCCTATACAGACTCTGGGTTATGATGTTAGCCCCGAAATGGCCGAAATATGGGTCGAGTTGTGTTGAGTTTTATTTAACAACTTGTATGTAGTAAGGTCATTGCCAAAACAACATTTCTAAAGATGCAGAAAGTACTAACATCTAGAGACATACATATAAAAACAAGACTCCGACTGCTAAAATGCTATGTGTGGTCTACACTTTTATATTGCTGCGAGAGATGGACTTTGAAGAAAGCAATAACAACAAAGCTCGAGGCATTTGAAATGTGGCAATACAGAAGAATGTTAAAAATTCCATGGACAGCAATGATAAGCAATGGAGGTCCTAACAAGAATGAAATAAAGAGACAGATAATACAAACGATCAAAAACAGAAAAATTAAATACTTTGGCCACATGATACGGCACCAGGAATCACAGAGAAGAATACTGGAAGGGAAGATAGAAGGGAAAAGACCAAGAGGGAGAAGGAGAACAACATGGATGGACAACATCACTGAGTGGACAGCAATGAGCTATGTGGAATGCGTGAGAGGAACAAATGACAGGAAGAGATGGAGGTCCATTGCAGCCAACCTTCTTCGAGAAGACGGCACCCATTGATTGATTGATGTAGTAAGGTCACCATATGGCTTCCCCAATGGGTGATCTTCCAGCCGACCAAGCAATGTTACATTCAATTAATGTTCATATTTATGTAAAACACATTGTTACAACAAATCAGCAATTGGAATCTTCACCTAGAAACAGATATGTCCCTGGACGTATTCATAGATGCAAGCATTTCACATGCATTTAGAGGTATCACTACAGGAAAAACGATGTCAAAGTTATATAATAGTGACTCCATGATTAGCCTAGCACGGGGATCGGGCCCCATCTTATACCCCTGTCACACTACGACGTAATGAGCAAACGTAAGCCTGACGTGATCACGTTTTGTCATTATGTTGACGTATGTTGAGTTATGTTATGATGACGTCAGAATGATGTTAGACTGACGTCGAGCTACGTCACCTTACGTCGTGTTACGTCGGCGTGCGTCAAAGTTTTGAACCTGTTCAAAACTTTCGACGTAACTAGAATGTAAGGGTTTATGTTCACCGTACATTCTGTA
Source organism: Branchipolynoe longqiensis (assembly GCA_030323885.1). Classification (NCBI taxonomy): domain Eukaryota; kingdom Metazoa; phylum Annelida; class Polychaeta; order Phyllodocida; family Polynoidae; genus Branchipolynoe; species Branchipolynoe longqiensis. The sequence continues at coordinate 52,922,336 of CM059188.1, read as the reverse complement.
CACGTTCGGCGAACATCAATGACGTTAAACGGATGTTAGTCAAATGCTGCTCACTATGTTCAACTACGTTCCACTACGTTGACCCACATTAAACCCGGTGGAAACATCCACACGGCGTAATGGGAACGTCAGGAGAATGTCAGGAGAATGTACGTTCAACGTACATTCAATGTTTCACCACCATGTCATGATGTATGTAACGTCACGTAAGGTAGTTCTGATGATGGAATAACGTTCATAACGTTCTGTGAACGTAATGACATTGTCCTCTCTCATTGAATGACGGTATCACTATGCTTTACCGACATTACGCTCTCATCAACTATGCTGCATCCACGTTCAACTTGTGCCCAAATTTGCATACTACGCTGAGAAGTTCAACATTCTTCATGTTCTCCCTACGCTGATGTTGTTACGTCATAGTGTGACAGGGCCTTTAGCAGCCTAGGCACAATATTTCCCATTCACAAAAATACACCACCCCTCTAAGACAGCAATATTATCAGAAGGCACCGCTATATGAAGGTAACAAATGTACAATAAAGCCTGACCCAAATACCGGCGAGGCCATATCTAACGCGCGCATGGCATTTACAATATGCAACCATCGAGTAGCATCAAACATGTATATGTAGACAGGCTAGCTCATATATTATGAGCGTATAAAACCGAACGTTATAAATGATGCGATATATATATGGTATATGAGGATTTATACGATGATAATTAATGGTATTTGTAGTGAGCATGTGCTGAATATACTAGCAACGCCAAGTCAATGAGATCTACACAAATTGCCATTATGAACCCCACCACATATATACACCCCTCCCCTAAAACAAACAAAAATGCTACCCCTCTAAAATAAAGGAAAATTCCTGAGAACACTGACCTGCTACATAACGTATCAATTACTACCGGAAGTCATGAGTGAATGGCCGTCCGTGACAACAACGCACTGCTTGCCGGGAATGAATCAGTCTCTTTGTTAGAGCAACGCGCCACCTAGCGGGACTCGGAGCATCTCAAAACAGTGTCGTCTGCGCAGCCGGAAATAAGAATGGTATAATGACGTCATGCGGGTGTGCGTGTGTGTGGATAAGATAAATAGATGGATGTGTACATCGGAAGCTTGCTCTTGCTCTGGCAGCGTTATTCTGTAGCGTACATTCGCCGTTCGTTTTGCCATGAAACAGGCACATATTAAGTTTCAACAAGATAAGCCCAGTGAGATAAGCCAATGAGTTAGGCACAATGAGGTCAATAAGCTTTAACCCTTAGCCCTAGATAATATTAGCAGGGGTGGGTGTGATGGCAGTTCAAAGCCAGCTAGTGTCCTCCTGTGGCCATGTCGAAGTGAGCTCACCGCCGCTAAGTCAGTCCTTATATAGGCGCTGGGGCCAGTAGTTCGAGCAGGCGACTGCAGATGGCAGGTCAGTAAGATAGAGTTAGCATTTCGAAGTATTTCGTATTAAAGTACGAATATATAGGCGGCGCTGACGCACAAGTCATAACGTATTTCCGCTGTTACTAGATAGGTGGCAGCATACGTATTATCTTAACGCTATGAGGCTATGGCGGCGATCGAATGCCAAATTACCCGTGTTGCTGAGCATCACGAACAATGCTCATGGATATGATCTTGAGTGCCAGATTAAAAGACCGTTGTTTTAACTGCGATTTGAGCTTAACGTAAAGGAGAGTACACATTGTTTCAGTGCTGCAGGGCCACAGTTCTGTGGAGGGGGAGGGGGATGGGGCAGGGGGTGGCAGGGAGGAGGGGGTGGAAGAGGGAGAGGGGGGTGGGAGGGGCGGTTGTGAAGGTGTAGCTTATGGCCCTGTCACATTACAACGTTTCGGCCCAACGAGCGTCGACGCGTGCTGACGTGTTGCAATTTTGGGCGAAACGTCGGTACATCTCCGGTACGTTACCGGTACGCTACCGGGGCGTTTCCGGCGCGTCGGTACATAGCAACGTGTGAATGCAGACGTCGGCGGCCATCGGCGCGCGTCGGTCCGGGGCCAAAGTTTTGTGCTTGCACAAAACTTTCGGCGCGGACCGACGCGTGCCGACGTTTTGGAGGGGGCGTTACGGACACGTTAGCAACACGTCGAACCCGTTTGGGGTGCGCCGGCTGAACGCTGGCAGGACGTTGATCAACGTCGGTTAACGTTGGCATTTTTTTCGCCAAACTGCGAGTGTTCCGTCGGCGCGTCTGCAACGTCCCGCCAGCGGGTTCCCAGCGTGCCATCAGCGTGTTATCGGCACGTTGTCGGCGCTCCGCCAGCGTTTCTCAGCACGTTGGTCGTGTTGCCGGCGCGCCTGGACGCGCTGCTGGCACGTCCTGATGTGTCGGGGGCGGGTGTGTACGGGTTCACACAATGCTAATACAATACCAACTCGCTGCCTCCACGCCATCAACGCGCCGACAGCGCGCCGACAACACGCTGACAACACGCTGAGAACACGCTGGCGGCTCGTTGACGCTTTCGTTCGCCGCGCGTCGAACCTCGTTGGCTGCGCACTAATACCATGCTACTAACCCGTCCAGTTTTCTCCCAAAACGCCGAAAAGTTGGACGTCTCTTGATGGGTTGCAACTATTTTGTGCATTGCCGGCACGCCGGCAGAAACGTTGTAATGTGACAGGGGTATTACGGGGCCCCATTGAAGTCTCCCTGGGGAACGCTAGGACGGTGCCAGCGACAAAGGTGCAGTGTGACCCGGCGACATTAGTCTAAGAATCCCGCGAGATGGCGCGCTGTGTACCAAAACACTGCACTTCTGGTGATAGGGACGTGAGGCACTCGAGGGGCCCGGCTTTCTCATACACTACATATGTGATGTGTAAGGCTTTATAGCAATATTATTAATTATAAAGTTATCCTTCTAGTAAGACATCGACTGGAGTTCTGACAGGGAAGGTAGGTAGGTAGACTATCAGGACCGCCAGGCATAAGTCAAGTGATATATCAGGCTTTATGCCAATATTATTAATTATGGCTTTATCCTGATTGTTGTCGTCTGGAGATAACCACTGAGATGGCTGTATAGGAGTCCCAGTAAATCACTAATGGCTGACGGCTGTCTCTTCTACTTAGGCTTAGGCCGTTACAAGCTATATGTCTCTGCTTGAAACAAATCGGCTTTCATCTTTCCTTGGACACCCTACAATATATTCTTTGGCTGTTTACTTGTACGGACCGGTCAGAATGGCCGAAGCGGTACAAGTGCTAGCTGGCTTCCAGTGTGGGAGGTCGTGGGTTCCAACCTTGACCAAGTCTAACAAGTGACTTAACAAATGTATACTTGGCACTGAGCCTGACACTGAGCCTTGCCCTTAGCATTACTGGGATCGGGCAAGGACAGGTTTGCTTAGTATTAGGATGAGAGCAGGAGATGGTTGGAAGCTTAGTTTAGGTGGCAGTAGTGGGTTGTCAATCAGAAGTACGGGGTGTGACTTGGGGTTGACCAATGAATGTATAATTAATCATCTGTATGTACAACAGCATAGCCTCAGAGCAAGCCTGATGGAAGCTTCCGAGCGAGTGGCGCGTCCCACCTCAGGCAGGGGATGGGGAGGGGGGGCGAAGTGCATGCTGGTACCCGCCCCCCACATCAGATGAAGGGGTGGGGGGACCACTACACAGCTTATTACACATGATAAACGGTTTATCACTATCCATATATATATATATATATATATATATATATGCTGTATAGATTTACGAGTAATAACAGGAATACTATCTATCCTAGCACCCACACGCCAGTGATCGGGTGCTGGAACCTCACCTGCTCATCTACTGCTCATGCCTCAGCTCCGACGGTGGTGCCACTGCTCACCTGCTCACTGTCTACTCACTTGCCGCTGAGAATTTTTTCTTTTTAGGCAAGGGGCGTTTTGTTCCTCAAGCCAGAGAAAATACACTCTAACCCACTATCATGTCTTCCTTTTCATTTATGTAGGTAACTATTATATATATATATATATATATATCTTCCATCATATATATATATACATAATCGATGATATATATATATATATATATTTGATGCACACCTGATATTAAACACTTTATCAGCTACTACAACATCTCGATTTTACGACTCCACTTCACTGTGACTTCAACTTTATCTCTGCCATATCATTCTCGTGTGAGGTAGGTAATATTTACTTACCTAGGGAGGGCGCGATTGTCACTACGATAGGTAAAAGCATGGAGAGGGAAATGCATTGGTTATAAATATAGGAGTAATATAAATTAAAATTGGGTTGTTGTTTTTCTTTGGAGCCTATCCACAGTAGTAAATTGGTTCAAACAAATAAGGTGTCACATGTGGCAATAGCTCAAGTTCATTTTAAATATAAAAACTTGTAATTTTCTCTCAATTTGATTGTCCCTCCGATAACAGGGCACCTCGTACATCAGAAGATTGTTTTTGTTTGCCTTTTCGGTGAGAGGACGCCTCCTATGACAGGCATGGTTATCTCAGTATCCGGATAAGGTGACTGAATGAGAAATTGGGTCATGGTGCCGGCGGACAGAATTCCCAGTGGGGCAGCACTATAAAGTTTCCATGAGTGTGTACTGTCACAAGTCGGTACCTATCCTGCTATGGTTGGTTGGTTGTTGGGGGTTTATGTCCTGGCACCATCTAATGTCATATAAGGACGGGTGACTACTTGTGACAGTGCATATTCATGACGACTTTATAGTACTGCCCCACCGGCAGACCAGACCACCAGATGAACTGATATCTCCCTCAGTCACATTATCCTGACACCGAGCAAACCAGTCCTTGCCCTATCCTAATAATGCAGAGTGCCTGGCTAGGAAGCGACAATTATCAATTTTGCAAGTCATTGCTTTGACTCGAACGGGAATTGAACTCCCGACCTTCCGCACTGGAGGCCTGCGCTTTACCGATTTCGGCCACCTCCAACGTTGCAAGGATGAAAAGCATCCTATGCCAGGACAACAATTGGTCCGGTGTTGTGGTTTAAAACCCCGGCGAGATCGCATCCCCTGCCGTGGCTTCTGCGCATGCGCAGAGTTTGTAAACATTGTGTATGTGCACGCAGCTTGGCTGCAGAACAAATACACACTGCCACTGCCACTATTAAAAATTAATAGAAATGCACAACCCTAATTTAATATAATCTATTCGTTGAATATGTTTTCTATATGTGTACCAAGCAGTTTGTTTCTAAGTGGTGTAGTTTTAGAGATATTTCACTTTTTCTGTATGAAGATTGCTCACGGCCATTGACACTGGGGAGAATTTGACGCATGCGCAGACGACGCGCTTAAAATCCACGCATGCGCAGAAGCCACGGCAGGGGATGCGATCTGGCCGGGGTTTTAAATCACGACACCGGCTACAGGGTTTTCCATTCAAGATGGCCTTCACTTATTCTAAACAAGACGATCGCACATGCGCCATTTTAACGTCTCCACTTGTCATGTAACACGGTAAGCGTCTGTGCTTAATAATTAAGGCGATAATTAATTAGCTTTCATTGACACTCCGCTGCATCACCATGCCTTTGCAGTCAGCTCGCAAAGAACGCGGATGAGCCATTCCTGGACCTGTTCTTAAAGGTACATAATCAGACCTTTTTTCTTTTGCATTTTCTTTTCATATGTAAAAATATTACACTGATCAATATAATCTTTATTAATAATTTGTAATTCTTTGGACTAACATGTATTTTATTCAATGAATAATATTTCTTGTCAGCGCCAGAGCACTGGTCTTCCTTCCGCACAGTACAATTCCTTGATACATAAATGAACCTATCAGTTGTAATAGTAACTGCATGCAAATCCTGCTTGATACTAAAAGTATGTTTGAAGTATTTCTTTTAAATATTTGTATGTTAAATATCTGATGTGAAAACACAATTATAATAAACCTTTGGTGTACACAGCAAAATGCTGGAAATCGGCTGCAATGTTGGCCTTGTGTTTGATTCAGTGCGAATGACATGCTTTCCGCGCCACAACATCCATGGTGCCTTGGACTCTACTTTATGTGGACGGAAGAGTCGACCCTCCATCCATCATGTTGGCCAGCAGGCTTTTACGCCTCTGTTGCCACCTTCCCCCGCTCGCTAGTGTCATCTCACTTCTTGGTGAGCAAGCGAGACACACTTTTTCTGCCCGGTCACCCTACGACTCCATGTTATTTTTCTTTCTAGGGCTGTGCCCAGGCACTATTGTCTCTTTGCAATAAAAACCTTAAATACCTGCACTTCCTTTCCATCGCATTACTTATTGAATCATACGCTTCAGCAGTGACGTTCATACATGTGCCATTAAATATCCTCAGTATCTCCTGCTAAGCAGCAATTCATATTTAATGAGTGCATTAATGTTTAGAGTGGGTATGTATGAACAAAGCAATGTGAGTGCTTCGGCTTGGAAGATTTGATGATTTTATCACGGATTATGAAGCTTTAACCCTCCACTAACCAACGTATCACATACGATACACACATTTCCTGATCACCATAGCCAAACCAGCTGCTATTAATTCACATTTCGATAACCACAGTACCATCTATGATATAGTTGTAGTACTATGGTATTTTGGTTAGAAAAGGGTACATTAATAACTGCTAGCATGTTGCATACCACATGTTTCTTGCATGTTACATACCGCATGTTGCATAAAGCATGTTACAATACATACCGCATGTTGCATATCACATGTTGCATATAGTATATTGCATATCACCTGTTGCATATCACATGTTTCTTGAAGCATGCTACATATTGCATGTTGCATATGATATGTTACATAAAGCATGTTACATACCGCATGTTGCATATCACGTGTTACATATTGCATGTTGCATATAGCATATTGCATATCACCTGTTGCATGTCACATGTTAGATATCGCATATTGCGTGTTGTATGCTAAATACAACAGCCCACATATGACATATCGCATATTGCGTTCCATGTGTTGCATGTCCACTATTGCATACCGCTCTATGGATCAATGGATTTTCAGCATTGTGCGAAGAACAGCGATGCAGTCATCATTCAGACACGAGCAGACAGGCTTTCAGGGCTTGGACACGCAAGCCTCGCCAGTCACGAAGCAGCATACCACACAGCTTGTCAGATGAACACAGATGTGTCTATCTCACATTACTGTTACTAGACAGGTCAATGCTCCATTCTGTAACTGGTGTCAAGCCGTATATGTCATGTTTGTATATATTTATGGTGTACATACATACATATATATCCAGGTTTAAACCGTTTCCCTGACCTAAACCTGTTAATTCTGGAAGCCAACTCTAATACTGCTTCCCTGAAAATGGTATGTGTTATTTCTGTAACCCCACTATCGTACAGCTTCCCTGACATAAGCCTATGTTATTTCTGTAAGCCACTTATCATACAGCTTCCGTGACATAAGCCTGTGTTATTTCTGTAAGCCCCCTATCAACAGCTTCCGTGACATAAGCCTGTGTTATTTCTGTAAGCCCCCTATCATACAGCTTCCCTGACATAGGCCTGTGTTATTTATGTAACCCCACTATCGTACAGCTTCCCCGACATAAGCCTATGTTATTTCTGTAAGCCACTTATCATACAGCTTCCGTGACATAAGCCTGTGTTATTTCTGTAACCCCACTATCGTACAGCTTCCCTGACATACGCCTGTGTTATTTCTGTAACCCCACTATTATATAGCTTCCCTGATATAAGCCTGTGTTATTTCTGTAGGCCCCCTATTGTACAGCTTCCCTGACATAAGCCTGTGCTATTTGTGTTGCTATGACAGTTATGCAATTAGGTTGCATCAAAAGATAGAGTGCAAATGTAAACCAAATAGAGGTTTGGGAATCTCGTAACAATATGTAAGTGTAAAATCTCATATCAGTCTAGTTGTATGGAAAATCTCATATCCACCAAATTGTATGGAAATCTTATAATCACTTAGATGTGTGAAAATGTTGTAGCCACTTAGATGAATGTAATCTCATTTTTCAATATAGTTGTGGGCAAGATCTCATATCTACATCAATGAAACGAAGAAAAAAAATCATAACCCTATAGAAATGTGTAAATCTCATATCCACATAGTTGTGAGAAATTAAATAACTACATCGATGTATCGAAAACAATCTCATAATCATATAGAGGTATGAAACCTTATAATTTACATCCACCTAGGTGTGTGCAAAATGTGCCCACTGAAATGCGTGAAAATGTCATAACCACAAATGTCATATCTACATAGTTGGGTGAAATTTCATAACCTCATAGATAGATGCATGGAAAAAGTCAGGTGCCAGAATCAAGGTGAGCAATCTGAAAATGCCAGTTCACACTTTACTCATCACTTCCATGAATCTGAGCCTCTCCCCACCTTCACCCACACCCACACCCATCATGTAGTTTCTGGGAACTGCCAGAGAATGGATTCCCGCGAATCTGGTGACTGGTGGTGAATGGAGTCCACGCGCTGATTGTAGTGACAATATTAGCCCACGGTGGCGCCACTGCGGACATGTTCAATATTGAACTAGAGACCTGAGATAACACAGGCCCAGGAAGGCCAGGGCAAACCGGGGATAGTCTCACTGGCTGTTGCCTTAAAGGCCCTGTCACATTACAACGTTTCTTCCAGCGTGCCGCCAACAAGGAAAATATTATCAACGCGTCGAGAAACGTCCAACTTTTCAGCATTTTGGTGGGTAGTTTGACGGGCCGCAGCGTGTTAGTAGCATGCTAATAGCGTGTTATTAGCGCGCCGTCAATGGGTCTCGATGTGGCGGCCGGGAAAAACCCCAACAAAGGGTGATTAACCTAATTCACTGGCAGGTCAGTCGGCGCGTCGCGACGTGCCACCAACGGGTTGCCAGCTCAGTGTGTGCGTGTTACCGGCCGCTGGCAGCGGGCTGAGGGCGGGCTGCCGGTGCCTGGGTATTGCATCAGATGGGGGTAGCAACATGTCCACACCCACCATCAACACGTCCACATGCGCCACCAAGATGTCCAATGTGTCGCGAAATGCTGGCGCTACACAAATAGGTCGACCACTACATGTCCGTGAAACGTTACCGACGTGTTGATGGGCCGCTCGCAGTTTGGCGAAAAATCCCCAGCATTGATCGACGTTGATCAATGTGGTTCGAGCGGGCCGGCAAGGAGCTGGTAACGTGTGTCGACATCCTGCAAACGCGCCCGTAACGGGCGATCCAACATGTTGGCGCGCGTCGGCACGTGTCAAAAGTTTTGTGCATGCCCCGTTAATGCCTCCCGACGCGTCCCGACGTGTCCCGACATTTCGCCCAAAAAGGCAACACATCGGCACGCGTCGAAGCGCGTTTGTGAGAAACGCTGTAATGTGACACCATCAACCAGACGCCTGCAGGCCCCAAAACCTCTCTCGGCCCCTCCGCCCCTCTCCTACCGCCAATACCACACCACTCACCAGCCAACGTGCTTGCAGGGAACCCACCTCCTCCAAAATAGGAAGTATCTGGGTATGTTAGGGTGGGGTGGGGGTGTGGTGTTCAACTACTAACAACATCTAAGAGCATATTATCAGGACCATCAACAGTGCACTCTTTATTGCATCAGATGTGATCACCGAATCAGTAAGAGCAGCTAGCTCACTTCTGGGGCGGAGAGCCATGGGTTCAAACCCCGATGTCAATGTGACTTACAAACTTTATACTTATAGCTACCAAGCCTGAGACTCGGCATGAATGGATAGGGCAAGGACTGGTTTGATCATGGTCAGAATAATGTGACTGTGGAGGATATCAGATCACGGCTGGGGGGTGGGGGGCGCAGTCTCCAAGTTTGGGCCGTACTTTTATTGTGCTGCTCCCATGCATCAGTAGGTGTGATATCCTACTGAGGCACGGTATCCTTCTTTTGAGCCAAACAGTGTATTTTCCTGTGGTGGTAATGCCAAACACCAGACACACAAGTGCCCATTGTGTAAACTGGATTAAGCTGAGGATTGCATACACAAGCCCCATCCCCCGCCCCCGCTTTTGCACCTAGCCCGGCCCCCACCCGAAGCAGATTAATAGTGTACATTTTTTAACTCAATATCAGGTCATCGTGCTGGTGGCCTGGTTTCCCAGTGGGGCAGCACTATAAAGTCGCCATGAGTGTGCACTGTCACAAGTCGGTACCCGTCCTGATATGACCGTAGATGTTGCTAGGATGTAAAACAACAACAAACAAACAAACTGAGCCAACCAGTCCTTGCCCTATCCTAATAATGCCGAGCGCCAGCCTAGGAAATGACAAGTATCAATTTTTAAGTCATTGGTTTGACTTGACCAGGATTCGACAGGAGACGAACGGTCTACTCATTCGGCCACCCCGTGTAGTCCCTCCTGCATGACCTTTTGAACTGGACAGTGATAGGTCACTTCTATTCTGACCTTGACGGGATAAAACAAGGAAATACATGGAGCTTGAAGCAGTTTGGTCTTATTTAATTATTCCTTAAGTGCAGTAGAACAGTCCATAAACTACCTTTTATATTAAATGGCTAACTTCGGAGATATTTGAAATGAAACATACACACTTAATTTTGGCGCGGACTTAAGAAAATATGACACAGTAATAAGTAATTTACTTAGTATTCCCTTCTATGCCGTATGACATGCTTCATACTTAAAGCTGGATATGTGGAAGCAAATGTAGTTAAGTGCTTTAATATGTAACTATGCAGCTGTCATCAGGTCCTAAGTTGTGATTATTCACTAATTATTTCAGCTAATCTTTAAAATCACAGACTGCTCACTGCGGATCAAGTAGCTCCATACAAGAATATCAGGTGGAATTTGGGATAAATGTATTTTTGTCATTGCAAATATCAGCTTCTCATTACTATGTCATCTTCTCGTTGCAAATGTCATCTTCTCATTACAAATGTCCTTTTGTCTTTACAAATGTAATCTTCTCATTACAAATGTGGTGGGTGTTGTGTTATGAAGCCATATAAGCAGCAGGCGGTGGATGATGACTGATTGGGTGGGTGGTTGGGTGGTTGGTTTGGTGGTTGTATGGTTGGTTGGTTGGATGGTTCTGTGGGTCATACGGTTGGGGTGAGATGGGTTGGTTCTATGTTGGAATTTCACGGCCTGGCAACATCTAAGGTCATAGCATTATGGGTACCGACTTGTGACAGTGCACACTTATGGCAACTTTATAGTGCTGCCCCACTGGCAGATGAGGTTGCCAGCACCATGACCCGATATCCCGCTCAGTCCCATTATCCTGATACTGTGCTAACCAGTCCTTGTCCTAGCATAGTAATGCCGAGCCCCAGGGTAAGTAGCAACAAGTATCAATTTTATAAGTCATCGATTTGACCCAGCTGGGATTTGAACTCCCGACCTTCTGCACGGGATGCCTGCGCTTTACCGATTCGGCTAGCACATCCGGTGGGGTTAGATGGATCTTTCGATGATGGATTAACTGGAAAGGGTGGTAGTTGTAACATTGTGGGATTATTTCCTGTGTTATGAGGCCTAGTCGTGTAGCACTAAGACCAGCACACATGGGGAAAACCACAACCCCCCATATCCCCCCCCCCCCACACCCACCATACAGCCCCCACACCACAGAAGTCAGTAGCAATGGACACAGGGTTGTGAATAAACTGCATACAGGGTAATGTACACGAGATGTGTGGTGTTCTCTGTGGATGAGTGGTTAGAGTGTCTGACTTTTTTCTAGGTCAGACTCCTAATCTGAAGGTCAGTGGTTCGATTCCCCATGCCCCCACCTCTGCCAATTTGGATTTTCACCGCTGTGTAGAACTTACAGTGTCATCAAAGGGCCAGTTGCTTTCATACCATGTCTATGTGGCGTGGGAGGTTAAAAATCCCTTGGGTCGGTAAAAGTGTAGGCTCGGGCTTTCTATCGACAAACTGTCTAATGGTGAAAACAAGTCTATAAAGATGCTCATTGTGAAGTGACAGCATTAGTCGGGAGTTCGAGATCACCCACTATAGAGCATCCTGATTCATTATTGATTGATTGATTGATTGGTGGGTTCAATATCAGTGGTGTAAGATCAATTTTTGTCCAGCAATATATTCCATAATATTATTAATAATGATTTCTTTTAGCACTTCCTAAACTTAACTGTGTATGCCTTGCCCTTAGGTTTTGTTTGTTGTCACCTCCATTGATTAAGGAGGGGACATTTCAAGTGGGGACTATTGGTCTTTCTCGCCCGATCGCTCCTTGCCCTATCCTAATAACACCCAGCGCCAGGCCAGGTAGCAACAAATGTCAACATATAAGTGATTGGTTCGATTCAACTGGGGTTTGAACCTGAATAGTTTAAACAGGAGTGCTTGGTGAGTGGCTGAATGAATGGTACTGAAACCATATGAGGTTACAAGATTGTTCACAATTCATCGACTTTGAGTTTGATTCAGCATGATCGACACGTGCCACCACTGGACGCCATGCCCCCCCCCCCCCCCCCACACCCCCAGGTGTAGGTCACGTCACCTGCCGTGTCCTGATTGGTTGCGGCCTTTTTCGTTATTCCGCCAATCAGCATGTGACTGGTAAGCACCGCTCTCACTCCAAGGTTAGCAGGGCCACCTACTTTCAATTACCACACACCCATCTACTTTTTAAAATTAATTAATTTATTTGGCTTTTGTTGTAGTGTATATTAGTTGAGTAACGGGGGGGGTAGGTATCAGTCGCAGAAAATATGTCCTAGTGTTGCCGAGCGTCAGGCTAGGTAACATTCAAACATTCAACATTTTGAAATCATTGGTTTAACCTGACCATGATTCGAACCTGTGGTTGAATCCCGTGGCCTACCTTTAGTAGGTCACGGGATTCAACCATGACCTACCAAAACGGGAGATGTACGCTGTACTAACATAGTTGTCTGCATGGACGTCTCAGGCAAGGCACCACATAGACAGGTGGGTGTAGATCCGGTGTTTGCCTCAGGGAGTCTAGATATTTGAATGGTTAAGACGCTAGCGCTGGAATGTCAAGAAGTCTGGGTTTGAAAACCTGCTCTAGCCGCAACAAAAACCTGTGAACAAGGAAAATACCATGAGACTATATTTACTTTCACTACCGACTCTTTTTAATTCTTTTGCCAAATCAAATCAAACTGCAAAAGAACCATGTACATATGAAAAGGATAATTGTAGGCATCATGCTAATCGCTATTGGTGGAGCAAATTGATTTCAAATGGAACTCAGCCTTTGACTTCGGTGCATTTGAAATATCTCCACCCACATACCCTCTCTGTGTATTATGAGTGCATATCCATATGCATAATCATATGTTGCGATTAGTACCTGTCTTCAAAGGAAAACCCTGCTTCGGGACCAATGTTGCCCTGACATTACAAGTGGCTTGTAATCGGAAACACAACAGGAACTGAGATAAATTACACGTGTCGCAGATCACAGGGGTCGCTGAAGACAGATACTACTGTCATTGAAGGCAGGAACTACTGTCACTGAATACAGGTACTACTGTCACTGAAGACAGATACTACTTCACTGAATACAGGAACTACTGTCACTGAATACAGGTACTACTATGACTGAAGACAGATACTACTGTCACTGAAGGCAGAAACTACTGTCACTGAATACAGGTACGAATGTCACTGGAGACAGTCACTAATGGCACTGTAGACAGGTACTACTATCACTGAATATAGGAACTACTGTCACTGAATAGAAATACTACTGTCACTGAATACAGGTACTACTGTCACTAAATACAGGAACTACTGGCACTGGAGACAGATGATACTGCCACTGGAGACAGGTGATACTGCCACTGAAGGCAGGTACCACAATTACTGAAGACAGGTACTACTGTCACTGAAGACAGGTGACACTGTCACTGAATACAGGAACTACTGTCACTGAAGACAGGTACTACTGCCACTGAAGGCAGGAACTACTGTCACTGAAGACACTTACTACTCTCACTGAATACAGGTACTACTATCACTGAAGACAGGTACTACTGTCACTGAAGACAGATACTACTGTCACTTAGGACAGGAACTACTGTCACTGAAGACAGGTACTACTGTCACTGAAGACAGATACTACTGTCACTTAGGACAGGAACTACTCTCACTGAAGACAGGTAATACTGTCACTGAAGACAGGTGGTACTAACACTGAAGACAGGCACTACTGTCACTGAATACAGGTACTACTGTCACTGAAGACAGTTGGTACTGTCACTGAAGACAGGTACTACTGTCACTGAAGACAGGTACTACTGTCACTGAAGACAGTTGCTACTGTCACTGAAGACAGGTACTACTGTCACTGAAGACAGGTACTACTGTCACTGAATACAGATACTACTGTCACTGAAGACAGGTGCTATTGTCCCTGAAGACAGGTACGACTGTCACTTATAACAGGTACTACTCTCACTGAAGACAGGTGCTACTGTCACTGAAGACAGGAGATACTAACACTGAATACAGGCACTACTGTCACTGAATACAGGTGCTACTGTCACTGAAAACAGTTGGTACTGTCACTGAAGACAGGTACTACTGTCACTGAAGACAGGTACTACTGTCACTGAAGACAGGTACTACTGTCACTGAAGACAGTTGCTACTGTCACTGAAGACAGGTACTACTGTCACTGAAGACAGGTACTACTGTCACTGAATACAGGTACTACTGTCACTGAAGACAGGTGCTATTGTCACTGAAGACAGGTAAGACTGTCACTTAGAACAGGTACTACTCTCACTGAAGACAGGTGCTACTGTCACTGAAGACAGTTGCTACTGTCACTGAAAGCAGGTATTACTGTCACTGGAGACAGGTACTACTGTCATTGAAGACAGGTGCTACTGTCACTGAAGACAGGTACTACTGTCACTGAAGACAGGTGCTACTGTCACTGAAGACAGGTACTACTGTCACTGAAGACAGGTGCGACACAGTTTAAAGGTGCAGTGTGTATAATCTCCTCAAAACCAACAGCAAACAAAATGTACCAATGTACAGAGCTATATATGATTCTAAGTAAAGATTTCAATTGTTGATTTGTTGTAGAAATGTATCTTGCATAAGTATGGGCTTTAGTTTAAAGCTGAATAGTCTGATGACAACTTCAAATTATCAAAATCTAAAGAATTATCTAGATTTGATTCTACATATCTAACTTAAATACTGGTGCACTTGTTAAACATGTGTCACCACATAGAAGGGGATACTGGATCAAATCAATAGAACATGTTACTGCAGAAGCTTATTGTATCAGAGTTTAGGCATGCTTGCCAAAATTGAATTTGCATGTTTGCAATTCAAATATCTAAAGAAAAATGGCCATTAAAACACAAGTTACTTCAAAGGAAAGCAAGGTAGATTATAATGATCAACCTAATAGATTTATCTCAGAAAATGACAGAAACTGAAAACCATCTGACTATCCAACTTTATTGTAGCATGTGTTGCTCAGCTGAAAGATCACCCCTTGAGGAATCCATACAGGGACCTTTCTACTTGTCTCACTGTCTGCAGTTAAATCAAACTCAACTGAACTCATTATTCATCCCTCAGCACATTCCCATTCCTAATCTGATCAGCGTAGAAAACCGCTCATCAGGATCTATCGTCCGAAGACCAGTGGCCCGGCATTGACAAACAATGTGGATGGTTCAGGTCCAAAAACCAACAAATCCATTTTAGTAGTTTTTTTTTGTAAAAATAGAATTCACTCTTGTGCTTTTGTGCTCGTGTCTATCAATTTCACATTGAGTAGGGCATTATATACGGATATGGCAGGTTCTGTGAAAAAAGGGATTCGATTATCAGAATGCTGGCAGCTTCAGCTCAAAGATGGTAGTCATGGCTTCAGTTCGGCCCAGATGCCGTGGGTTGGTTTTTGCGCTGGAACCCGTAATGTGTTATTCTGAAGGACACAAACATTTTACTGAACAAACAAAAAAGGGCTGATCAAGAAATTGTCATATTAGTCATTCAATGCTGAATGGACCGAATACACAGTGACGTCATATAAGATTGGCCACGCACCGAATCTACGAGATAATGGCGGTGTAATACTAGTAGTAGTACTGAGAGATAATGATCAGATAATTACCGTGAATTGGAACCTCCGATGATAACACCATAATGCCATGCTTGTCTGCCGAGTGCTTCTCTATAATTGAAAAGGGTCCAATTTAGATTGTCTGTCTTTTTTTATGGGGTTTTCCTTCCCCACATGAGGACGAGTACTGATTTGTGACAGTACACACTCATGCTGACTTTATAGTGCTGACCCACTGGGGATACCAGGCCACCAGCGCCATGACCATGCCACTCAGTCACAATATCCTGATATTGAGCAACCCAGTCCTTGCCCTATCCTAGTAATGCTGAGCACCAGACTAGGGAGCAACAAGCATAAATGTTGCAAGTCATTGATTTGACTCAGTCAGTATTTGAATGCCCAACCTTTCGACCACCGCATCCAGTTCAAATTTAAATGGAATGCTAGTGACTGTTCTCTTAGTGAAACTTGGTACTAACTACCTTTAGATGGAAGCTAGGTTATGGCACGATGTTGCATTATGCGATAATCAGTTACATTGAACGGATGTATTAACGATGAGGATCTATCGCAGGGCATTAGCTTAATGTGCCCACTTCCGAGATACCTGAATTGGGTGGCACTGGAGACAGACACTAATGTGCTGGCCATCCTAGTGTCCATCCATCAGGCAAGGAGCCACACAAACAGGTAGGCGTGGATCGGGTGATGCACCGGGCAGTGTAGATAGTGTAATGGTTAGCACACTGACAGCACCGGTATGGCAAGAAGTATAGGTCTAAATTCTGTTCTAGGTGCCATATTTCGCATTTTCATCACACCCATGACACTGGTGCCAGGACCAGGATCCCATACAAACTATGCGGTTTATGGTCGCTGAACCTTCCCCGTGTATGTATATGTAAGTGCATTGTATATATGTATGTAATTGCAAGCATTAGATGACTTATGGATGTAAGCTATTTAAAAGACGTACAATTCCAAGGGGATGAGTCTGCACTGACCTCTTAGGTAAAGAGCCAAATAGACAGGTAGGTGTGGATAGAATGATGCAACAGCAAGTCTAGGTAGTGTAATAGGTTAGCACACTGCTAGCCCCTATGTGGTAAGACTAAGAAGTGTGGCTTTGAATACTCTTCTAGGCACAATATTTCCCATTTTCATAACTCCCATGATACTGGAGCCGTGACCAGGATCCCATACAAGCTATGGGATGTATGGTTGTTGAACATAGCCTGTGTTGGGTGCATCGCCTATATGTATGTAATTGAAAGCATTAAATGACTTCTGGATGTAAGCCGTTTAAAAGACTTACAATTCCAGGGGGGTGAGTGTAGTAGTCTGCACTGATCTCTCAAGCAAGGAGCCACACAAGCAGGTAGGCGTGGATAGGGTGATGTAACAGGAAGTCCGTGATGGTTAGCATACTGCTAGCCCCAGGGTGGTAAGTAGTGTAGGTTTTAATACTGTTCTAGGCGCAATTGTCCCGTTTCCATCACCCCACATTACACTAGAATGTGGACTGGTGAAACAGATTGAATCATTACCACACTGCTATGCATGGATAATGAAAGTGTTATTTTATATACAATTGGTTGATTGCTGGAATTTTTCATCCTGGCAACATCTAAGGTCATATTAGGACGAGTACCGACCTGTGACAGTGCACACTCATGGCAACTTTATAGTGCTGTCCCATTGGAAAAATCAGACTGCCAGCACCATGATCCGATATCCCACTCTGTCACATTATCCTGATGCTGAGTTAACCAGTCATTTCCCTACCCTATTATTGCTGAGCTACAAGCTAGGAAACGACAAGTATCAATTTTATAAGTCATTGGTTTCACTCGACCGGGAATCAAATTCCCCATCTCCCGCATGGGAGGCCTGCGCTCTACCGATTCGGCCATCGCGTCGCGTCTGGTATATATAATACAATTGTGTTTGAGCTATTGGTGCTCTCCAACTGAGAGCCTGAGGGGACATTATTCAATATCTATGCATATTCATCGATACCTCGAGTGCTGACTGATGGAGGGAATGAATGCACAGCAATGTGTGCTGAGGGGTGAGGTGAGTAGGCAGCATTGTGTGTGTGTGTGCAAGGGGGTTTGTTTGTTGGGGTTTGGCATCCTGGCAACATCGAAGGTCAAATCAGGATTGATACCGACTTGTGACAATGTGTACTCCTGGCAGCTTTATAGTACTGCTCCACTGGAATACCATGACTCTAATTTTCCATTCAGTCACCTTATCCTGATACTGGGCTAATCAGTCCTAGGTGTGTGGATGTCTTTTGTATATTTGGGGTGTACTCACATGTACAGTGTGTGTGGAGGTGCAGTGTGTGTGTATATATAGAGTGTGCGTGCACCTGCAATGGCTGTATGTGCCCTATGTAATGTATGTAATGTATGCACGCATACTAAGTAGCCCACGGGCGCCGGTGTGACACGTGACCCGATGGCGGCACCAGCTGGATGTGAAACTAACAAAACATTCATTAACCAGACTCCAACCTGTCCACATCATTTTTTTTTTGTTTGGTAAATATTTGTATTCATCTGAATACATATTTTGTCAGCGCCAGGGCACTGGTCTTCCAGCCGTTGGAGTGGTCGCATTACACCGTAGTGCGGTGTGTGTGGATGTGGTGTGGATGTAGGGGGTGTATGAACGTGTAGGGTGTGTGTATATGTAGAGTGTATTTGTACCTATACAGGATGTGTGCAACCCAGTAGGGCGTGTGTGGATGTGGTGTATATGTTCGGGTATGTTTGTAGGTGCAGTGTGTGTGTATATGTAGAGTGTATGTGTACCTATACAGGATGTGTGCGACCCAGTAGGGCGTGTGTGGATGTGGTGTATATGTTCGGGTATGTTTGTAGGTGCAGTGTGTGTGTATATGTAGAGTGTATGTGTACCTATACAGGATGTGTGCGACCCAGTAGGGCGTGTGTGGATGTGGTGTATATGTTCGCTATGTTTATAGGTGCAGGGTGTGTGTATATGTAGAGTGTATGTGTACCTATACATGATGTGTGTGACCCAGTAGGGCGTGTGTGGATGTGGTGTATATGTTGGGGGTCTGTTTGTAGGTGCAGTGTGTGTATATATGTAGAATGTATGTGTACCTATACAGGATGTGTGCGACCCAGTAGGGCGTGTGTGGATGTGGTGTATATGTTGGGGGTCTGTTTGTAGGTGGAGTGTGTGTATATATGTAGAGTGTATGTGTAACTGTTAGGGGTATGCGGTCCCCAATAGGGTGTGTGTAGATGTGGTGTGTATGTTGGAGTTTACGGACGTGTAGGGTGGGTGTAAATGTAATGTGTGGGGTTGTATATGGGAGGGTATACACACGTGTAGAGATGCATGCTGGGTGTTGCTTTACACGTTCTACTGTGTTACGTCACTAATGGGTCGTGGGCTCTAATTAACACAATCTGGGTATAATTTACCTCAATCGATCAGCCCTCCTCTTCGACTCCACCTTCCCGGTCCCATCACCCATCATCTCCCCTCCCTCTCCCCTTCCTCTCCCCTCTCTCCCTTCCCTCTCCTACCACCACCCTCTACTTCCTCCGCTTTGTGCGCGTGCGCACCCGTGTCGCTGTCTGCCTCTTCCACCCTGCGCTCCTTGATCAGGACGCCGGGTACATTTGTGCAGCTGTCTTATCTCTGTAATCAGCATGTGTATATGCGCAGGTATGTTGGTGGGTTGGTTGTTGGGGATTTAGGTTCTGGCAACATCTAGGGTCATATCAGGACGGGTACTGACTTGTGACAGTGCGGTTATTGGGCTCTAGGCGCAATATTTCCCATATTCATCACCGCCCCAACACTGGTTTCCATGACCTGGATCCTGTACAAGCTAGGCATTGTATGGTTGTTGAACCTACCATGTGCATTGACTGTATGTGAGTATGTAATTGAAAGCATTATGTATGTATGTAATTGTAAGCATTAAATACCTTATAGATGCATATAATTCCAGGAAGACAAGTGAAATAGTCTGCATTGACCTCTCAGGCAAGGAACCACACTGTTAGGTGTGAATACATTGATTGCATCAGGGAGTCTACGTAGTGTAATGGTTAACATGCGAGCCATGGAATGGCAAGAAGTGTGGATTCGAATTCTAGTCTAGGCGCAATATTTCCCATTTGTATCACCTGCACAATATATGTATATAGAAACACACTCACTGCTAGATATATGATACCCTCAAATCATCAACCAGTTAACCGATATCCTATTGCTTTACTTCATAAATAGGTATAGATGTGCATACTGACAATAACTGCAGTATGGAAAACTCTGGAGATTTGAGAGACAGGAAGTCCCCCGCCCCCCACCCATCATCATGCTGTCAGTTGCGATGCGACAAAGACTGCTTTCATTACTTGACTGTCGCTCTCCATTTAGCTCTCTGCTGTGAGAGTGATGTCCATGAGTAGGTCTTAATGTCTCTCAGCTTCAGGTTTCTCTTGATGGCATCCTTGAACCGGAGACGAGGGCGCCCTCTATTTCTGTAACCAGAAGACAGTTGAGAGTAGAGGATCTGCTTTGGTAGCATGTCTGGTGATATCCTCATGAGGTGTCCAGTCCACTGGAGATTCTTTTTGATCAGAAGGTCTTCCATAGAGGGCAGCCCTATCCATTTGAGTATTTCCTCATTTGTCACTTTGTCCTTCCAGGTTAGCCTCATGATCGAACGCAGATGTCGCATCATGAAGGCATGCAGCTTTTTCACCTGTTGTGTGTACACTGTCCAGGCTTCAGCTCCATATAGTAGGATGGATAGCACGATTATAGTATATAGTAGGATGGATAGCACTAACATTCACCATCATTCCCATATGTCGAGCCTCAATCATAGTTGTGAACTTCTCTGGGCATCCATACTTCCTCATTAGGTGCCATAGCCAGGTCCTCCCGACTGTATCGAACGCATTAGTCGCCCTCTCCAAATGGTGGCAAATTACATAACTATTTAATATATAACAGAGGGAAGATGTGCCGGTTTTATTCATACTTAAATAGTGAATATAATATCCCACATGTATGAGCCTACGTATAATATGCACGTCCAGGTATTATCGATATGGCAGGTTCTGTGTACCACTCACTGCACTGTTCAACATGGCATATGCGCATCATGATATCAACTGATATTTGCACCAATGCTTTCACTGCTCTCAGCCATTCACTCTCGCTCTCCCAACAGAGCCTTAATGGAGATAGATGCTTGAAGATGTGCTGCTATCACTTCCATTGGATCAAGATTTTACAATAGCAGACGGAATGGCTGAATGAGTTGAGCGTCCTTCTATCATGTTGGTAGATCGTGGGATTCGAACCCTGGTCGAGTTAAACCAATGATTTAAAAATTGATAGGTGTCGCTTCCTAGCCAGGCACTTGACATTATTAGGATAGGGCAAGGACTGGTTGGCTCAGTGTCAGGATAAAGTGATTAAGTGGGATATTAGGTCATGCTGCTGGTGGCCTGGTCTCCCAGTGGGGCAGCACTATACAGTCGCCATGAGTGGGCACTGCTACATGTCGCTACGTGTCCTGATATGATGATAGATATTGCTAGGACGTAAAACTCCAATAAGCAACCAACCAACATTCTTCAAATGTAATAAGTTTTGGTGTGCTTAAACGCAGATGACATTTAGTAGTTACGTGATGCATAAACCGTTATGTGAGTATGATATAGGATGGCTTCAGCAATAAAACAGGCCTGAATTATAACTTTGAAACACACTCACCATCTGCCTGAATCTGCATCGGTTGTAATCTTAAACCCCCGCATCTCGCAACCTCTTAGCAATGTCCTTGTGCCGCACTGCTATTCGTGCTGCTTAATTGCAAATCAAACCCTTCATCTAAAGGGCGCGTGGTGACAATTATGATCCCGCGAGATTACTCCTCACTGATGAGCGCTTCCATTTCGACAAGCAGCGGCATCTGCGCGCCATCTCGCAATGGAAATCACATGACAATGCTGGCGAGAGTTATTAAGGGTAATCAGTATTCATGCGACACGATGTTCCTTTCCCGTGAGAGGAGGTAAGACAAATTGATAAGAGGCAAAGTAATAATACCGGGCTTATCAGTACATGATCCTGAGTGGAGATGACATTTGGGCTGGTTCTGGTTGAGCATTATGGAAAAATCTAGTCAGGTTTGGTTGTAATTAAATGAAAGGAAGTTTGTGCCAAGATCCAACAGGCAATTGGACGACATGAAGATCGCCTGACAATTATAACGAGTCATAAATTGTAGTAGTGTGGTCATATCTCCTGTTAATCAGGTCTGGTCAAAACCATCTTTCTGTTGAAGATTTATACTGCATATCATGGATAAGTCTGAATAGACTTGTTTTCACCATTAGACAGTTTGTTGATAGAAAGCCTGAGGCTACCCTTTACCGACCCAAGGGATTTTTAACCTCCCACACCACATAGACATGGTATGAGAACAACTGGCCTTTGATGTTGCTGTAAGTTATACACAGCGGTGGAAATCCAGAGTGGCAGAGGTGGGGGCACAGGGAATCGAACCACCGACCTTCAGATTAGGAGTCTGACCTAGAAAAAAGTCGGACACTCTCACCACTCTGCCACAGAGAACACCAAAGGCTCATAGTAGAGGTGAGTTTGTTTGTTGTTGTTTTACATCCTAGCAACATCTAATGTCATATCAGGATGGGTACCGACTTGTAACAGTATACACTCATGGTGATTTTATAGTGCTGCCCCACTGGGAAATCAGGCCACTGGCACCATAACCCAATATCTCACTCAGTCACATTATCCTGACACCAAGCTAACCAGTCCTTGCCTTAACCTAATAATGGCGAACACCACGCTAGAAAGCGACAAGTATCAATTTTTAACTCATTGGTTTGACTCGACCAACCGGGAACCAAACTCGCGAACTCCCGATCTTCCGCATGCAAAGCCTGTGCTCTACCGATTCTGCCACCGCGCCGGTGGACTGGAGTTTGGCAAGTCTCAGAGGGCAGTGGAGAACAGGGGAAAATGGACAGAATTGGTTGCAAAGTCATATAAGGTGCCTTACAGTGAAGGTGATGATGATGATAATGATGATGATGATGAATTGTAAGACCTTTATATACGATTAGATAATTCATTCTTTAGAAATCAACTTAGATTACCATATTCAAGATGTTCAAATCAATGACAGCAATAATTTGTTTGTGAATACGGTTGTTACAAATTGCATTTACTTTAGGTTGAATTAACTTCTAATGGTTAAGTTTTGAGATTTTTCAATTGAACACATGCTAAATCAATAATGTTGGTTTGCACCGCAAAATGGATGCTTTGTTTACTTGTTTTCGAGAACAGCACGGGAGCAACAAACTGTAATATCTGCTTTATGACTCCACCTGTATTTTTAACGTAGAATCAAATCTAGGTAAATGTCTTGGCTTTCATTAAATTGTGCACCGTAAGCAATACTGGTAGGTGTGTTTGGTTAGCCGTGAACTGGACTGGATGGACTAGCGGTTAAAACACCCGCTTTCTGTGCCGGAAGTCAGCGGGGAGAGTCATAAAAAGGACATATAAAAGTTGCTAGATGTCAAGGTCGAGGAGTTATTGGAATAGCGCCTGAGAGCGTGATACTCAATCTGTTGTTGTTTGTGGTGGTTGTATTTATGATGCCCACAACGGTTAAGTCTAATATTTATTTTCGCCGGTAGACCGTAATCAGGGATGAAAGTGGTCTCCAGCAATTAAAAAAAAACGGAAATCAAACCGAGATTAATACATCGACGGCGAATTTCTGCCAAAACACGGATCCCCCCCCCCCCCCCCCATAGAGTTAACACTGTCAGGGAATCGCGGAAAAAATGGCGGAAGTCACGTTTCAGCTCTCCTTGTTGTGGCTATATTATCGCCCATATGTAACTATTTCTTGTTTAGGTTCTATGTTGCAGCAACATGGAAGGTTATATAACAATGGGATCCGAACTAAGTAACATCTGTCATATACTACTGATTCCTTGGCACTTTGTTTAACATTATTCCGTAATTCCTTTTTGTAATCGCGGAAATCCAAGAAACCGCGGAGATCTTTCACCCCTGAAATCTCGTAGCTCCCTTGTTTTGTCACTTTCAATTGTTGTGGCGCTATCTAGGCCTATTTTTGGCATTCTTCATCTTTCGTCACTCTTGTTGCTGGTGGGTCAGTAAATAGTATATATCTCAGTTGGGCAGCACTGTAAAGCTGTGATAAATGACACTTGTCACAAGTAAATACCAGACTCTATACTGTAATAGAGCATAAATAAACACAAATTAGCAGAGCTGCCAAATTATAAAAAAAGAACATCATTGGATGGCCGAATGAGTTAGAGCGTCTGTCTCCCGTGTTGGTAGACCCTGGGGTCGTGGGTTCTGGCCCTGGTCGAGTCAAACCAATGACTTAAAAATTGATACTTGTTGCTTCCTAGCCAGGCACTCGGCATAATTAGGATAGGTCAAGGAGCAGTGGGATGAGGAAGACCAATCATTCGCTATTGAAATGTCCCCTGCTTAAACAACGAATGTACCCAAAAAGAACCTGGGTAAGGTTGCTTTGACTGGTAAATGAAATGTATGCATCCTTCAACTTAACCAAGTCACACCCTGGTTTCATTTTGCAATGTCTGAGAATGCCTCCTACTTTTAATAGTAGCCTATTAAAACCAACTTAATTTTCATTTCATATATAATATATTATTTTGTAATTATGTTTGTGTGTATGTGTTTTTGTGTATTACAAATATTTATATTACTCTTTTTTTTCTTTAAAAAAAAAGAGATTATTTTATCATTTTCATTAGTATTCATTTATTTGGATATGATCACATAAATTCCCAGTCGGTCAACTCTGTATTTTTTTTCGCGTGGATGTGCACTCTCAGACTCACAAACAAAAGAACACCGACACAAAGTTTAAGTTTCAGTAGAAGGAAGAACATCCTGCATGAAAAGGACGAGAGATCAACATTGTCAGGAGTTTCCTCAGCCTGACGTAGAACTGCAAGGATCCTTCAAACAGATTCCCCAATTAATGCGACTACCAAATGACTAGAGTGCTTTGTTTCCCATGTGGAAAGTCACAGATTCAAGTGGCGGTGAAGTCAAGTCAAAAACGTAAAAATTGTGTATGTTATGATATATGTTGCATGCAGTGTTCTCTGTGGCAGAGTGGTTAGAATTTCTTACTTTTTTTCTATGTCGGACTCCTAATCTGAAGGTTGGTGGTTTGATTCCCTGTGCGCCCCCCCCCCCCCCCCCACTCTGCCAATTTGGATTTCCACCGCTGTGTATAACTTACAGCAATATCAAAAGGTTGGTTGCTCTCATACCATGGGTATGTGGTGTGGGAGGTTAAAAATGCCTTGGGTGGGTAAAAATGTAGGCTTGGGCTATCAATCGACAATCTGTTTAATGGTGAAAACAAGTATATTCAGCCAGGCAGGATTTTTGCCAGCCAACAATGTTGCCCTTCAAATAGACTCATACACAATGAAGAGTTTATGCAAACTACTGTATTCATACCCATGTGCAGAAACGCACACTCACATGCCCGATATATACATGTACACATGCATGCACACACTATGGCACACACATGTAAGTACACACATGGACATACACACACTCTGGCACATGACAATATAATATACTGGCTGGCTGGCATAAGTCCCGGCTGATATAAGTCCCAGCTGACATAAGCCCCAGCTGGGAAAGTGTTTGGGAGCAGTAATCGGCTGGCAAATAGCGGGTTGCAAACCGCGGATGAGACAACTTAATGGCGTAGAACCCTTTACGACTGAAATGACATTGCTACCATTATTTGTTGCGAATATAGT
Source organism: Branchipolynoe longqiensis (assembly GCA_030323885.1). Lineage (NCBI taxonomy): Eukaryota > Metazoa > Annelida > Polychaeta > Phyllodocida > Polynoidae > Branchipolynoe > Branchipolynoe longqiensis. Next base: position 52,896,343 of record CM059188.1, on the reverse strand, counting down.
TGCCTTTTTTGCTAACACGGCGCTAAAACTTCACCAATCAAACAATAAATCAATTATTCCTTGATCAGCGGGCTGCTAAGCCATCACCAACCCACCAATAAATCAACCAACCAATCAGCCAATCATTCCGGGATCAACGGGGCACTAAATCATCACCAATCCACCAATGACTCAATCGACCAACCATGCAATCATTCTTTGATCAGTAGGGTGCTAAACCATTATCAACCCACCAATAAATCAATCGATCAATCAGTCAGTGATCAATGGGGTGCTAAACCCTCACCAACCCATTACTAAATCAACCGACCAATCATTCAATCATTCCATGATTAGCAGGATGCTAAACCATCACCAACAAACCAACCAATATATCAATCAACCAATCACTCAATCATTCAATCATGCAGTGATCAGCGGGACTATAAACCACCACCAACCCACAAATCAACCAACCAATCAGCCAATCATTCCAATATCAGCGTTATCACCCCCTCCCACTACCACCCACCTTGGAAGTTATCGATGCCGAGTGAGTGCATCTGCCTCAGCCGTCGTCGCTCCTCGTCGTTCACTTGGGGGATGTCCTTGGCCGTATCCAGCTTAATGACAACGACACTACGACTACGTGCCTTTTTCCGAGGCATATCCGCCATGTCCGCGTCCGCCTGACCGTTGTCCACCTCCGAGATAACCCCGAGAGGGCGGCCGTGGAGAACGCCGCCGCCGCCGCCGCTGCTGCCGCTGCTGCTGCCGGCGCCGCCGATCCCGGCATCCGGCGGGCACAGCAGCAGCATCCCGGGGCTTGGCGGGCAGTCCGTGCAGGGGTTGGCGGTGGAAGCCCCATTCTGACCGGCCGGGCGACTGGTCATGGCCGATCTCCTCCAGGTGGTGTCGGTGTGTGGGTGGGTGCCTCTTATGTGCCCCCAGCCCGTGACCGTGCAGGTGCCCGTGCCTGTTTCAGTGCCCGTGCCCGCGGCACTGCTCGTTTCCTGCGGGTTTATATAGCCCGCAAACACACACACTAACAGTAACACTAACACGGGCCTCCACAGTATGTATATATATACATAAATATACACATATTTACATGCACCGCTTATGTGTTCACTGGAGCGAAACCGTTAGAACTACATATATATTATATATTATATATATGTATTATATAGCATGAAGAGGTGCTGCCAATGGGTTGGACATTGGTCGTTTTCAGAACTACATATATATTATATATATACGATTGATATATCATGAAGAGGTGCTGCCAATTGGTTGGGCAGTGGTGGTTTCCAGAACTACATATATATTATATATATGTTTTATATAGCATAAAGAGGCGCTGCCAATGGATTGCACAGTGGTGGTTTCCAAAACTATATATATATTATATATTATATATATGATTATTAGAGCATAAAGAGGTGTTGCCAATGTGTTGGGCATTGGTGGTTTCCACAAACTCCAGCTCTGTAAATACAGACAGACAGATCTCAGTTTATGTTGTCAATAGGCGTGGCACCATTAATCTGCACTCTTAAACACCATCTTCTTCTTCCTTCCTCCCTCTTCTAGAGGAAGGCTGAACCACTACCAAAGGTGGGACCTGCAGCAGTAGACTTCTATTTAACTTGAATAACACTAGTGTGGGGATAGTGCTCGCTTAGTACTTACTGGTGGGTTAGGTAGTCCGGATCATGGCGACCACATGCTATCTATATGTAAACCACAGCTTCCACTGATATCTGTAGTTAGCTGCAGAGTGTAATTGAATATGCACTTATCCAGGTCTTGTTACATGGTTCTGCTATAAGTGCGCTGAGGATGGTAGGTGTGTGGGGGAGGGGAGGGTGGGGAGGGGGAGGGGGATGGTCGCTAGTGGTACTTGCTGTGTAGAAGGTTAATAAATCAGGTGCAGTGATTCCACATGGGATCTGTATATGCATGATATGTAGTTTAATCATTCAGTGAGAGCAACTTCCACCGCATTGTGCTCACAAACCACGAGAACTGGTATGTAGGTGGTATGGATGGTCGGTCACTCCTCTACCACATCACCTCACCTTCCACTAGAGGTGAGAGGAATTATCGGAACGGAGAAGAGTATGATAGGGAGAGAGGTGGAGAGGTGGAGAGATGGGGAACGGTAGTGAAGGAGGGGGGATGCAGGGGTGTGGTGGGGATATAGGAGCCAGGGTCAGATCTGGGTGGAGAATGGGGTAGAGAGAGAGCGGGGGAAGGACGGAGAGAGGGGGCCAGGGAGAGTGAGGGGACAGGGAAAGAGGCGGAAAGAGAGGGCAGGATAGAAGGTGGAGAGGTTACAAGGGAAGAGCGGGGAGATGAGCAGGGGGAAGAGGGGCAAGAGAGGGAGGAGGGAGAAGCAGAGAAGGGGATTTGGAGAAAGGGAGATGGAGAAAGGGAGATGGAGAAAGGGAGACGAGTAGGGGGGAAGAATATGTGGAGAGAAAGGAAGAAGGGGAGAATGGAAGCGGGGGAGGAATATATGAGGAGGGGTGAAAGAAAGACGGGGAGAGAAGGAGGGGAGAGGGGGGGAGTGAAAAAGAGGAAAGGACTCGCGAGAGACAGAATAGGACAGCAGATAGGGAGAAACTAAGGAAAGCGAAAGAATAGCCGGAAAGGCGAAGAGGGAGAGGGAGAGGGGGGAAGAGGAGGAGTGGGGAAAGGAAAACTGCTTCTTATGGGTGAGTACTATTCAATCAGTAGCCGATAGGAGTCTGCAATATTCAGAGAAACCAGAGAAGTTGAGGCTGCCGATTCGCCACATTGACGCAACTGTCCACTCACTGCCTTCTGCTGGCTGACACCCCTATCCGAGCTGGGTTTGGCAGTGGCAGGTCACTTTAGAAAAATCCCGCTATGTAAGCATCCAGTGATGTCCGCTCGCACATCCCACACAATGACGCAACACAATGATGGATGTGTGTATTCTAGATTACAGTGGTAAGGTGAAGGCAGCGCCACCAAAACACAACATGGCTAGATCTGCCTAGACACCACTAGATTCAGATCATTCTCCACTGTATGCACTGTAGATCACAGCAGTAGGCTGAGTAGTTTCAGCCTCCTGGCAATGTGAAGCCAGCACCACCAACACACAACGCGGCTAGATCTGCGAAGACATGCCCAATTTCAGATCATTAGCCGCAGTAATAGCAATCACCTCCAACGATTGCTATTCCGGGTATTTCCGAAGATCTGGAAACTTAAGCCTGTTGAGACAACGAGCGACAAAGAGCACACACCACTTTGAAGGGCGGTGTGAGAAGACGGTGGAAGGTTCAGCCCGGCTTCCAGTAAGTGTTGGATCCAAACTAGAGTGAGATTTGTATGCACAGTGAACAGGTACACATTGCCAGATCCCTTCTGGGAAGTCCCAACACATTCAGGTTACACTGACGTCGGTGTATGATCTTTGTGTATTAATATATATATGTATGTGTGGATTCCCTCCTTGTCATCAAAGTGATGGGATGGTTCCTCCTCCTCCTCCAGCTACCATCAAATTGCGTCTGCTCCACAGTTCAGCTGACAGCTTCCCACCATCGCCACTAACAAGCACAGGGGAGTTTTATGTATGGGGATTACCGTGGTATGTTGATCCATGTGTTTACTTTGCCATAACCAACAACAAGAAGTATGTGTAGCTGTGTGGAGAGCTGGTTGTTGGGGGTGGGTTGAACATAAAGCTGAACACATCACTCACTACTAGCACCACCCACCGCCATCACCATCACTTGCCTCCTTGCTCGTGCCTACTCCTCCACCTCCACCTCCTCCTTCTCCTCCTCCAGGGCCTGTTGATGAATGTGACCACGGCACGCCCTCTCGCCAGCCTGCAAACTGACACCAATGACACCCACGGCTTCACAGCAGTCCCTCTAAACCCGTTGCACCACTCCCACTCGCAGGCAGTCTCCTACGTGTCCTCCTGATGTCCATGTCTCTGTATGGGGAGCAATGCAGTGTTTGTCTGATGTATTTTCCAAATTTAAAAATAAATAAATAATATGGGGTGGGATGGGATATCGCGTTATTCCTCCTCTAAAAAGTCAGTAAATTCGCCTTGTAGTCTCCAAAGTCGCGTGTGTCGGCGTGCGTGTGTGCGTGCGTTTGTGTGGTGGGTGAGAGTATGGGCATGCGCCACGGTGCGGTTACACTACGAACTAACGCCACGGGAGAATGTCACCTCCCGACACACACTTAGTATCATAACACACACATAGTAACAACTCACAGCTGTGGTCTAGTAATAGCCACATATGTGTCCTGTATGAGGACTTGACTCAGGGTCAGTGATAATGGACACTGAGACAGGAAGGGCAAGGTCAAGGTGCATGCGCGCGCACACACGCATGTGCGTGTGTTGCAACCTGACCGATCGACCGACGCAAGCGACCGTCCTGCTAATGTTTCATCTTTAAATAGATTATGTCGGCTTCGGACTAGACAGAGGACTGGATAGTTAGTCGTAGATATAGCGAATGATGTGTGTGTTCTGAATTATTTACATCAAATCAAATCCACGGGTGGTTGATCCCCCGACAGAGCATTGCATTGATTCCATTGTGTTCCTGCTGCTGGAGTAATCGCTTGTTATTTGTTTGTTGGGGTTTAACATCCTGGCAATACCTCCACTAAGGAGGACAAATAATAATGACGCACATGTTTCGCTACAATTAATACTTGTATAATCCGTTATACAGCACATCTATTTTTAATCTGACCGTCCGCGCAGGTCTGGAGGCGGTAGTAACCAGACGCACCTGATATCAGAGTGGCCAGGATCCAATCGCAGGTGGCGCCGATGTGGCAGAATCAGGAACTAACTCCAGTGCCACTATGATAATAGATAATAACTAATATAGAGATCGGAACTGGTAGGTGCTAGTGCCCTTGTTCATATTCCCATAATAGATTTTAGAGCACATATATAGATAGAGATAGTAGAAACTGCGTTTATAATACACATGTTTACACTTCCTACGTTGTACCACATCCAAAGCCTCGGTTAAAGTCCCAGTTTATTATTGACGTATGTATTCCTGGTTAAAGCACCACATAGCTCCACTGTTAGGATTCCGCTTACCATATCATACCCACAGCCTGTCGGTGTTAACTCCCAACTGGCGGTACCTTCCTCCGAGTTCCTAATGCCACACAGCTTCAGTCAATGGATCCCTACCTCCCTTGATACTCCTGCTCCTCCTGCTCCGCTTGCTCCAGGGTCCGTCCTATATAGTACATCGGTTCAATCCACTCACCTTTGCTCGGACAGCAGGAGGGCAAACAGCCAGGTAGGTAGCTCACATATCCTCCAGTGTGCGGCGTGTGGGTGTGGCTTGCCGACTTCACCAAAAGCCCCACGTTCCCACGCTACCCCCCCTCCCCCACCACCACCACCTCCCCCTTTCCCGACGGGCTTCCACATCTGCGCCCGCGGGCAGAGATAGTGCATTCCACCTGGAGTTACGTGCCGCAATCCCTCCCCTGCCCAGTCCTCCCACTGCTCCTGCGCCCACTCCTCCTCCTGCAGTTCCAAAGCACCGTTCCGGCCGCCTTCCATACACACACACGCGCCCTGGAGTAGCGGTGCGCCGTGTAGTAGTACTACTTGCTCGCGGTGCCAGTTTCCCGCCTCCTGTGTGGCGCCGTTCCCACTCCCCTGTGATGGCGGGCGCGATCAGGGTCTCCGGGCGGGGAGTGGCGCGCCTGCACCGCCTCCTCGCCTCTCCTGCCGACTCTACAAACGGGCAGGCGGGGAGGGCGGGCGGGGCGGGAGGGATGGGAGCGCGGGAGAGATGGGGGGAGGGACGGAGCGCGCTGCTGGGCGCTCCTGCTGCTGCGCTTCCCTCGCCGCCCCGCCCCACTCCACTCCTCCCCAACCCACCCTGCCTTGCTGCCCCGCCCTGCCCCGCCCTGCCCTGCCCGCGCCGCCCTGCCCCGCCTTGCCCCGGTCAGCCCCGCCGTGCCCCGGTCAGCCCCGCCTATCCCCGCCTCCCGCCCACTTCCTCCCACAGCCCTTGCTTCTGGCCATGACCGCCGCGTGGGCTTCCCGGTTCCCAAACATTCCCCCCCCCCCCCCCTCCCTCGCACCCCCCCCCCCCTCGGCCTATACGCGCTCAATCGCCCCACCCCCCACCCCACCCCCCACCCACCCCGACTCTCCCCCAGATCCCCACAATCCCATCCCGGGATCACTTTTAACAGTTTAATTAAAGGCAGTGGGAGGCGTGGCCAGAAAGGCATGAGTGTGTGGGTGGTGATGGGCGTGGAGGCGGCCGGGCTTGGGTTGGGTTGGGTTGGGTATGATGAGGTTGAGGGGTCAATGAGAAGCACTGTTAGAAAGATGGGAGGAGGGTTGGGGGTTTGTGGAGTTGGTGGGTGGGCGATATAACATGGGTTGTTTATGTCTGACGGTTGGTTTAAGCGGACTGTTGTAACGAGGGGATGAGCAGGGAGGTGTAACTGAGGGAACCGGGCGCGGTGGCCGAGTCGGTAGAGTGCGGGCCTCGGGTGCGGGAGATCAGGAGTTCGGTTCCCGGTCGAGTCAAAACAATGACTCATAACATTGATACTTGCTGCTTCCCAGAATAGTGCTCGGCATTAATATGATAGGACAAGGACTGGTTAGCTCAGTGTCAGAATAATGTGACTGAGTGGGATATATGGTCATGGTGCCGGCGTCCTGATTTCCCAGTGGGGCAGCACTATAAAGTCGCCATGAGTGCGTATTGTCACAATTCGGTACCCGTCCTGATACGGCTTAGATGTTTCCAGGACGTAAAACTAATGGAAGTGAGGTCGTGTGTGCGTGTTTGTATAGGATGTGTGTGGCAGTCAGTGTGAGTGTGAGTGTGAGTGTGAGTGTGCGTGTATGTGCGGACGTAGGTGTGGTTATGGGTGTGGGGGCTTTCCAGACCAGCCTAGAGAGGCAGCACGAGGCGAGACAAAGCGTGGGATAACGGCTAGCTGAGGAGGCGCATGAATGTGTGTGAGTGTGTGAGAGTGTGTGCGCGTGTGTGAGTATGTGTGCGCGTGTGTGTGTGTGTGAGTGTGTGAGTATATGAGTCCGTGTTAGTGTTTATCAAAGTGCTTGTGAGAGTGTTTGATACTGATCTGAAATATATATATATATATATATATATATGTATGTTATATATGACACATAATGTCTTATCCCAGTGTTAAAACCACGTTCAACTCCAGCAACCAACCAGTGTTAAGGGGAATTACTTGTTTTATATTACTGGTTTCATATTGCACTGATTATTCAATATTATGCTTCCTCAAACCCACACATGTGACCAGTGGCACGAACCATCATCTTTCCTCATCCCTAACGGACCTGCCACATGGTTAGTCTCACCAGAGGATTTTTCCTTTTCTTGTTGTTATAGGCAAGTACTGAATATTCCTTGCCATAGAATATATAGTCATCCCACTGTCTGATTGTCTGATTTTGCACTGTAGGAGACATTATATATATACATATTATTTTTATATATATTATATATAATATATAATATATATATAATATATATATAAATATATATGTAATATATGTAAATATTTATATAATATATATATATAATATATGATATATAATATATTTATAATATATATATGATGTATAATATATATATAATATATATATAATATATATATAATATATATGTATTTTATATATATTATATATACACATAATATATAACACCATTGCTGTTTTACTTCTATAGACATCCACATAAGCCTTTGGTGCAGACTTTATCGGGCTGGATCTGGAAATCAATCTGCAATCTGATGTATATTAATATGCCTGTATTCTTTTCCAATAGAGCTGAGATTGCCTTTTTAATTAACCGGAATTGGCGCTGTTCCTGAGGTTCTGATTCACCAATCTCAACAAGGGGCGTGACAGATTCTCGGAGCCTTCTATCTGGATTGATATATATTGTGCATATATATATATATATATATATATATTATATCTGTATATATCTTGGTATTATTCCAGAAGGAGGTGAATTATATACGCCTACAATTAGTGTTACTCTTAGTCGAATCGAAAATTGTATATGAAATAAATATATGATATATATAACTAAATATGGAGCTATTACCGAATTATTAAATTATACGTATGTAGGTGATACATAATGCATTACACGAGAATAAATGCAAGGGAACATATACTTATTATTATTCCTCCATATGTGCTTTGGTGGAGCCCACCCCCACCCCCAACCCCACGACAGGTGTCATGGTAGTCTATTCGGGTGGCTCTCCTCGCGGAGGAATTTTTGAGCGAGTGGTACAGGCAAGAGGCTGAGTCGGGACAGCTGAGTAGGCCAGGTGGCAGCACCATGCAAGGCAGAGAGCCTGTTCATTCGCTTGAGTTGTTGAGTGTCAATAGTTGTGAAGTGTCATTTAAGGTACCAAGCAGCGACACAGTTCATGTTTAATCAGTTTACGGATAATTATACTTGTATAATGCTTATACATCACATATATTAAATATATATCTGTATTATATATATATATACAAGAGGCTTATATATTTGAGAGACAGAGTGTATGTGTGGTGGGATGACAGTGGTATATATGAGTGTGTGCGTGGTGGGTTGGCGTTGGTATATATGAGCCTGTCTCAAAAGATGCTAGCTCTTCGTTTTTTTGTCCATAGTAATGATTGACACAAAACAGCACAGAAACGGTTACACTGAAAACACAAGGACATTTGCTTCAAATCAATATGTATTCTATTGGGTTTATGAAACACCATGTAAAAAGCAAATCAGTTTATCCTGAGCAAATGCACAGGTAGATAGTATGTTGATTGTTACAATGGACAAAGGTTTGTCCCATATTGCTTAGCACCTTTTGAGACAGCCTCATATGAGTGTGTCGATGGTTGGGGTGGCATTGTTGTGTATATATATGTTTATATATATATATATATATCTCGTCACACACTGCTTGCCGACTTAATCTACACACCACGCTGCATTCACGTGACGTTCCCCTGATTAATATAGAGGGCGCCACCTGACCCAGGTCCGCCTTATTTTCCCCGACGCCCCCAAGCTACCCTCGCGCAGCCTTTTCTCATCGGGTCATCTTTACTTCCGGTGAAAGCTTTACTTCCGGTTAAAATAGTAGAAGCCATTAGTCTGCTTCGGACACCCCTCTCCGAACCCCCCCCCCCGCCAACCCCTCCATCCTGATTTAGAAAAGTCTTCTCAGCTTCATGTATATATATATATATATATATATATATATATATATATATATATATATATGAAGAGTTTGGGCGCAAAACCACGTAGACAACGATCGAAAATGTACTTTAAACGATTCTTACCTGAAAATAATGTTAAAGCTCACACATTTCACTTGCATATGATCACATGGTTATGGAGCAATGAAGAAATTAGTACAACTATGAAAACATAAACCTTTTGAAGGTTTGAATCCAATGTTTATCAGCATTTTTGGATTGAATTTTATCTGCATTTACGTTTTTTTGCGCCTGAACTTTTCATATATCTATATATATACATATATATACACATATATACATATACATACATAAATGTATATACATGGTATCCCCAAGGTGGTCGTATCGGACAATGGTCCACAGTTCGCTAGCCCTGTATACACAAATTTCGCCAAAGAATTTGGATTCCAAACTGTAGTCACCAATCCCCATCATGCCCAAAGCAATGGGCAAGTAGAACGTTACGTTCAAACCGTAAACAATGTCATGAAAAAAGCAGAAGCAAGCAATGTCGCTTTCCAGTTAGGTCTATTGAATTATCACAATACCCCACTAGCGTTCATTAACGCATCACCTTCTGAACTCCTGGTGAGTAGAAGACTCCGGTCGAAAATTCAGACCGCAAAAAAATCACCTTAAGCCTCATTTACTAAAATCAAAAGTAAAACAGTTCAAGAAAAGCCAGGCACACCAAAGAAAATACCACTACAAACATTCAGGCAAAGAACATAAGCAACTACAGGTAGGAGATGAGGTACAATACTTTAATCACGATAACACATGGAAACATGGCACAATTGCTAAAGATAAATACCCCAGGGACCAGGGATTATGAAATCGATAACAACGAAAATCGTAGCGACGAAATCGCATTCATCTGTTTAAAATACCACCCAAACAAGCACTACTAGCAAAAGCCGCCAATGAACACGAAGAACACATAATTCTCTCGAATCACGCAAACAGAACAAAATCAATGAATAAGCCCGCAACAATCACATGCGGCACAACACATACGTGCCCGACAATCCGTTATGTGACACGATCCGGCAGAACAGTGCAACCGGTAAGCCGATTAGGTGTAGACACGACAAATGTAGTATGCTAGTAGCCGACACTGTTAAAACTCTATACTTCACCAGTCTCGAGTGGTCGATAAACGCGATGACTCGAACATGTGTACACACGACACACTTTGTAGTAATTCAGATTGAAAGGTAGTGTGAAAGTACAACGTCTGAACACTTTGACTTCTGGATACTGAATGGTTTATTCATGGCCTAGGGCACGCTTGACCCGCCGGCTAAACTTTCCATGACATCATCTCATTAGCATATTCCTTTGTCTCAAAGTCTGCATCTCATTAGCATATATTAACAACAGTTCTATACGTCTACTACACATATATCACAGGTAGTACCTGAACATCGACGTATATATATATATCATGCAATACCATGTATGCGATTGTTTCAGCCATACACCAACACAGACTCAATGTAATAGAGTAACGTCGAGATTATATTACATATGTGTATAACCAACAAAGTCAATATTGCATACATTTATTAAACATGACATTGTGTGATAATTAAGCGATGTGAGACCGACATAGGTTTAAAGTGGCATTTATTTCAGAGCCGATAATGATAACAGCAAACAGAAATGAGTATATAGTCTTAATGTAGGCTAACAGACGCTCCACCTCTCGAATCTACCTTGAGTTTGGGGTGGTTGGTAGGCTAAAAAAAACCTGACACTGTATGATATGTGTTGTCTGGTTCAGCTGCTAGGGTATAATGATCTGAATGAAATGTTATGGCTTAATTAGGACAGATAGGCATCCACGCTAAGTGTCGTGGCTTCAGGAGCAGCTAAAAGTGTGTAATCAGTTTGTTAGTCGGCACCATAATCGGCTGATATGAATATAGATAATAGTGTATAGTAACCCTCCAGGGGGGTACGGGCTCAGTATAGAGCCAAGCCCGATTCAGCGGGGCAAACAGATATTTATTGAATATATACTGTGCTGGCCCCACGTGCTAAATTACCCATGTTGTGGCCAACATGAACCATTACTATGTTACTATAATAAAGCACTAGCAGCTATTACCACAATTGACAAACCCCTAAAAATAAAAATATATTAAACAAAATATTTAAAAAAGGGAGGAGTAGATGTCAGTTAACAGTAAGTATATCGGAGAACAAATTTGTTAACAGACCAGAACGCCCACAGACTTTGATTTAGAATTGAAACCCTTCAAGGGGAAGATGTAATGTATATGTATACATATATTAGCAATCGGGCGGTCGTTCCAGCATGCGACCTGCCCAGTGCCTCTGACGTCAGACCGCCCACGTGTTGTTGTATGCTTGTGTTAATAAACCAATAGCTATCAGGCTCTGACCGTTTCCAGACCTTGACTTTGTTACATGCCCCATCAATGCATGGACCATGCATCAGTGGGATGTTATACACCGATGTCAAAGTTCAACATTCTGAGGGCAGGTATTTCTTTTATATATCTTATATGTCCACTAAAGGGAGTTTGTGCTGCTAGGATATATATGTATTATCCATCACGGGGAAATACAATATCCTCGTTTCGCTTGCCCAACTCATACCCATTTCCCATGATAAAAACCGGTCCTCGCGCCTTGCCGATGGTGTTACGCAATCCATAATTCGCGTGGCGCCCCCTGGTGTACAATCTCCTGTGGACAGGTGGACACAAACCACCCGGCCAGCTGGCTCCTCCAGGGTGTCATCTTTGGGTCCCGGGTGGGCGATTTGTGCGCGTGAAGAAGCAGTGATTTAAGGTGGTCCCTGGCTACCGACAAGGTCAGGGCAATGACCTTGACCCGATGAGTGGAGAACAGCGGATCCGTCGACTACCAGATGTAAGTGTCACAAAGAATACGTGACCGGAAGTACTATTATTGCGTATAAATTAGAGCGATGATAAAAGAACAAAAAAATGTACTTCCAGATAGATCGACAATGTTTAGTAAGGTGGATGTACCGTGGTGACGCCACCGGCGAGGTTTGATGAATAATTTGGAGAGGATGATAAAATGATGAACCTTCCTCCATTCTTTATATTTGGATAAGTCCCTTTACATCATATATATTCACATTAATATCACACCAGCTCTATCCCACCTTTTCTCTCCCTTCACATTCTTCGATTAATCAGTTAATATCCATGCTTTGCTCTGTATTTTCTCATCACTTTCTAACTATATTCCGACAATTTTGTTTAATAACAAGGGGGCAGGTGATATGTCATGGCCCACCAACTGGACAGCCCAGGGCGGGATAACCGGAAATATAAAAGCCAGATAACATATCCAACAACAATATAAATCAAATCAAATTCAAACAAACATAACTCAACCACCTATTACGTACAGGCCTATGGACATGTAAATAAAATAGGCTAGTATAGAATTAAGTAGAAAAAAGTGGAAAACTCTTCCCAAGAAAACCCCAAAACACTAACATAGAACCTTAAGAAAACAACTAACATAGTAATATGAATAGAACAAAAATACAATGCCAAGAGGGCCCCAAAAAACTATCATAGGCTACTAAACGTACCAACATATTATCTATCTGCAACTGAAATGCAGACAATCAAATAACTTATCAGCAGCTACTGCTTGGTAAGACAACACCAACACTACAGCTGGCCAGCATTGAAAACAAGCCTGGGTACCCAGGCTTACATGCTATGGACAGTATAAATACAGCCTCAATACAAAAAAAAAAAATATGCATCAGTATTTGGATGTAAATCTAAGTGTTTCAGCATTAATATAATGTTGTCATTAGGAGGAACACCATTATCTGTACATAATAAACAGACTATTCTGAAACCAGAAATTACTCTTACGAGACACTGCAATGATAATGCGAGTCAGGTTGTTAATCACTGCAGTCTCCCAGACTACGAAACTAATCAGCACGTCAAGATGCATTAGGTGTCTTCTGATTCAATGTTCGCCCATGTCCAAGGAAGGACTCAGGCTGGAACCTGGTGTGTTTGCCCGACCGGAAGTGGGCTGGTGACCTCTCAGCCCTACCCGTCCTGACATGACCTTCGATGTCGCCAGAACCTGAAACTCCAACACCCAACCAATCTCAGCCCTATCAATCATCATAGGCACTATAGGCACTTTAGGCACTATAGGCACTTTGACCCCATGACCCCATGATTCCTGATGAGTAAACGTGGTTGAGTTCTCATGGTTCTCGTCCTATATTTCTTTCCGATGTGGATTTCAGATGCAATATTTGTTTGTTTGGGGTTGTATGTCCTGGCGACATCTATGGTCATATAAGGATGGGTAGGCCTACTGACTTGTTGTAATATTACTGGATGCCCCGACCGTCAGAGCCCCAGAGATACCACAAAACTCTCCCCAGGTGCGTTCTGACGATGGTCTGTCAGTTCACAACTGATGCCCCTCTCAAACAAACTCATAAGGAAGAAAGGGAAGACAAGTCACACAAGATTGACAGTGAAGAAGTTGTACTTTATTGGCATCAACTCCTGTTCACCTACTAGTGACCTATCACCCTGACCCTTTACCTTCTGTTCACCCAAAGACTCATTACTCTAGTTAGGATGTATCAGAATCAGTGCCTACAGCCCGTTGAACCGGAGTCCCATGGTTGTTGCACACAGCTCAGTTTGCATATGAAAAGTGGAGCATCAGACAGAGTGTCTGGGTTCCTGCTCAAGAGAGGAGTCTGTCTCCCTCAAGAGTCAGGAGTACAGTGTTGTCACTTCAAGAGTCCATCTAGAAGTGTGTCTAGAATAATCACTATCAGAATGAGGCTAGTGTGTGGTCAGGTGGGGCAACCAGGTGCAGGTGACTGGGCTTCCCACAGCCAGCCAATCAGGCACCCTCCACAGCCTGGGTGGCGATGCCCCCAATATGGGTCAGTCACCCAGCTGTAGGTGGTGTCCCTACTGTATGTAGATGAGGCTGGTGTGCTTGCCCATCGGCCCTGTGGTAACAGATAGTTGCAGACAGTTACAATAAATATATATATTAAAAATGTCCTTCTCCTCCACTTGCACCCTTACTGGTGCATAGAGGGAACATTTCACCATACATTAACTGTCTCTTATAGAGGAACATCTCGTCATAATCTCAGGTACTATGTATTAACATATATTTCACATAACCTAATATGTCACACAGCGAGTGGGACACCCATTGCTTTTCTATTACATAACCTTGGTCCCCACCCGAGGATAATAATGCTCTCTGCCAATATATAATTCCTAACCGAAAATCCGTAAATTTGTACATTGTGACAGGGCATACTCATAATGGGAAACCATACTGCTGGCACTATGGTCCAGTTTCCCACTCGGTCACGTTATCCTGATACTGAGGTGGCTAATCAGTCCTTAATGAGTAAGCACTGTCAAACACTAATTTAGCAAGAAAACCGCGAAGAGCTGGCTTTTATTTCAAGCACACAAAAGTGTACAACAATCAATATATACATAAAAAGAAATGTAAAAACCTTAAAAGTGCAGAAGGGGATATGAAGTCAATTTAACAAATTAGTTTGTTGTTGTTTTAGGTCCTAGCAACATCTAGGTCATATCAGGACGGGGACCGACTTGTGACAGAGCGCACTCATGGCGACTTTATAGTGCAGCCCCACTGGGAGACCAAGCCTCCAGCACCATGACCTGATATTCCACTCAGTCACATTATCCTGACACTGAGCCAACCAGTCCTTGCCCTATCCTAATAAGGTCGAGCGCCTGGCTAGGAAGCGACACATATCAATTTTTAAGTCATTGGTTTGACTTGACCACTACCTAGCCTGTTGCTCGGCATTACTAGGATATGGCAAAGACTGGTTAGCTGAGTATCCGGATAATGTGATTGAGTGGTAAATTGGGTCATGGTGCCGCAGCCTGATTTCCCAGTGGGCTGCACTATAAAGTTACCATGAGTATGCACTGTCACAAGTCTGAAGCTACCCGTCCTGATCTGACCTTACATGTTGCCAGGACGTAAAACTCCAACGACCAACCAACCAAGTGGAAAGCTCGAAAGTGCCGCATTGTGCCAGCCAAGTCTTTTATTCTGCCCATAACGTATAAGCTCCCGTGAGGGTGCTTGTTTTCAATGCTGGACAGCTGTGATACTCGATTGTTCTGGTCCCGCACTCAGGAGTCTTTACCTAATCTTTCTCGGGCCAACCTTTCCGGTTTTGGGTGTTAGTAGTTTCTATATTAGTTTTTTTTAAATTTTCAAGTTTGTTCATAACCTGTATATGTACGACTGCGCGCCCCTAGCGGAGAAGGAGGAGGTGGGCGTGTCTGCTGGTGCTAGATTAAAATCAGCGCCATTATCCTCCGGCGCTCCACGGCCCGGAAAATGCAATGGATCTCAGCCGGGCTGCGTCGGAAATCCACCGCCGACAAGGCCCTGTGCAGGGCACGCAGGAAGTGGCGTGTGCGCATGCGTGTGCGCTTGTGTGTGCGCATGCGTGTCCGCCTGTGTGCGCGCATGCATGTCGGTCTGTGTTCGCGTGCCTTTGCGTGTGTCGGCTGTCAGCAACTCCCATAAGCCATGACAACAGAGAGCGGGTTGTGGGCACAGGGCCATACCGCACAGAACACAGAACACACTGCAGATAACATACAGCGCAGATCACTTGACAAACAACAGATAACAGAAAGCACATAACACACATCACAGAACACACAACTGACAAAATAGCGCACACAGCACACGACACACAACAGACAGCAGATATGCACAACATAGAACACACAACAAACAACATAGCGCCACAGCACATGACAAACAACAGATAGCAGATAGGACACAACACATAACACACCGCACAGAAACCACAACAAACAACATACTGCTCGCAGCACACAACACACAACAGACAACAGATAGGACACAACAACAAACACACAACAGACAACATACTGCATGCAGCCCACAACACACACCACACATCAGATAGGACACATCACAGAAAACACAACAGACAACATACAGCACGCATCACATCACAAACAACATACAACATATATGACACAACAGACAACAGACAACATACAACACACAGCACATAACAAACAACAGATAACAGAAAGTGCATAAAACACATCACGGAAAACACATCAGACAACATACAGCATGCAGCAAACGACTGACAACATACAATACATAGGACACAATAGACAACAGACAACATACAACACACAACACATAACACACAACAGATAACAGACAGCACATAACACACAACACAGAAAACACAACAGACAACATAGTGCACGCAGCACACGAAACACAACAGACAGCACATATGACACAACAACAAACACACAACAGACAGCGTAGAACACACAACAGACAACAGATAGGACACAACACAGAACCCACAACATACAACACACAGAACATAACAAACAACACATGATACATGCAGCGCATAAGACCCATCACATCGCACACAACAGAAAACATATAGCCCACAACACATGACACATAACCCACAACACATGATACACATATCACAGAACACACATCACACAACAAACAACACACAGCAAACCACTCACAACACATGACACATCAAACATGATGCACTCAGCACACACCATAGAACATACATCACACAACATATAACGCACAACACCTGACATAAAACACACAACACAGTCTTGATTGCACACAAGGCACATCAAACCAGGCACAACACATGACACAACACATGACACATAACACATGACACACATACCACACAACACAAACAAAACATGGCAAAGAGAACACATCACACAACCCGATGTACACAACAGACGACACATGACACAAATGACACAACACACAACACAGGACCTCCGCCAGAATGGTTCGTTGATTTACACTGCGCATATGAACTAGTGCACGCCTGTCCACACACGGATCTTGGGTCCCAAATAAAAGAGTGTATCCAGACGGGCAGTCATGTCGTCACCGAGAGGCTGATTCCCTCAACACCACTCCAACTGCATGGCGTGGGAGAGTGTATGTGGGCGGGTGCCCGCTGTACCCCGCTGTACCCCACTGTACCCCGCGCGCCATGGATGTCAACTCATGAAGCCAGACAAAGACTTGTCTTATGTATACTTGTCGCTCTCTTTCATGTGGCGCATTAATTACAGGAACATACATCTTCAATGGACAAGTCTGCATCCATAGCAATGCTGTCCGGTCATTGCAGGAACAATCAAATGGAACAAAGACAGTTTGGACATCGAACAATTGTCCAGATTATGGCAGGGCTTCAGTGATGAGAAAGGGGGGGGGGCGGCGCACTTAAAACATAGACACTATTGATCTAGCGTAGAACAAGGACTGGTTCACTCAGTAATAGGATAATAAGACTAACAGGATACCGATGACAGACTGGGTCATTGTACCACAGTAGCACGGTAACATATGTCAGGGTGTGGGCCGCACTATAAATCAACCATGGGTGTGCACTGTCGTATTGTATAACTTGTTATGCTCATATTATTTAGGCTGCAGGGCCTTCGCTCCCCACCTGCTGCATGGTGGGTGGGCGCTGTACCGCCTCTGCTCCCCTGGCTAGGCTTGCCGAGCCGCAGGCTATCAGCCAATCAGAGGGATTTGCGACCCGGGGGAGGCGACTTCGGGCGGTTCAGCCGATATACGGCCTCCAGTCGATCGGAAATTTGAACCCTATTCTATTCTGATATAACCTTACATGTTGCGATGCTGAAAAGCCCCAATAAATATCACTCGCTGCCTGTAGAAAATGCACGTTGTGTATTAGGTTCTTTGAGAGTCTTGGATTCTTCTACTCATGATTTATGTCACGTTTACAGCAAGCCTTTTTGACCGGAAGTGTCCACTTACGCAAGCACACCCAGGCGTACTAGGACGCCTATAACCGATTACTCTGGTTTAGCAGGCTTACCGGAAGTTAATCTGATCGGTGACTGTTCGTTCTTAATGTGGCCATTTACCAAGATGGCCTATCGACAAGAGTAATAGATGATTTCCACGACCAACCCCCCTCCCCCTCATGAAGCTAGTGGAGTAGGGGAAGTAGAGTTTTGGGGAGAAGCTTACCGTGCAGCATAATCTATGGAAAGGGTATTATTTATATAGTGGGCTCCCAAAGACCAATCCGTGCTCTGGCTGCAGTGGAAGGATTTGTGTTGTGGGTAAAAGCTTACGTGGAAAAGGTCTTACCGAGGGTTTCCACAACTAACCCACCGGTGATGGATATCTGTTGTGGATAGAAGTTCACTGTCCAGCATTCTCTACGGAAAAGGTATTCCCCACCATCTGATGAAGTTTTGTTGTGGATAGATAGGTTGTTTTTTTGTTGGTAAATATGTTTATTCTGCTGAATAAGTCTTTTGTCGGTGCCCAACAACGGGTCTTCCAGCCATTTTTCAATTCAGGGTTATTTACACAAAAGGTATACAGAATAAGGTGTACAATACCTGTTGAATAGACAATTTGCACCATGTAACACAATGAAATTCTGAAACCCAAGAGTTCCATAACAATATGGTACAGTAGTGTCATATAACCAGATCAATATTAGACAGATCAATATGAGTATTTACATAGTATTTAGAATGTAAGCAGAAGTTATCTTCTCTATTCAGTTGGTAAACTTGTAGTAAGTTTTAATGTTCAGTTGCAGTTAGGCAAGCGGTATACCAAGGGTTTCCACAACTAACCCATCCTCTGATGGATTTGTGTTGTGTATAGAAGTTCACCGTGCAACACACTCTCTGGAAAAGGTCTTATAGCGGGCCTCCATGACCAAGCCGCCCTCTGATGGCAGCGGAAGAACTAGTTGTGTGGGTAGAATCTCACTACACAGCAGGCTCTGCCAAGTGTCATAGAAGATTTCCACTACCAATATGCCCTCTAATGGCAATTTGGGAGCTTTAATGTGCATATCAGCCCACGGTGCAGTATGCTTCATGGACAAGATTTTATAGAGGTTTTCTCTGACCAATTCGCCCTCTGCTGGCAATGGGAAGAACTAGTATTGTAGATTTCAACTCACTAACAATTTCCGGGTTAAAGGTCTATTTATTTTCTTAGTACCAATTCCACTATGTACCAATTCCACTTTTAAAAGCATAATCTAAACGATCTTTTAAACACAACAACTGTAGCAGTAGTATAAAATGAGATGTTTCCCAGCCAGCCTCCTGATAAATTGTTAAGAAAAGCAGTACAAATCATTGTAGTCGCGTGGCAAGAACTATTAGCTATTACAGTTTCGCTTGTTTTGTCGAGAATGAATAGTTTCCGGTTATTTAATGCCCCTCCAAATGGCCTTAAGATTCGCCAAAGGAATGACATGCAGCAGTTGTGTAGGTAAAACATACTTTATTATGTAGCACACACGGCCCAGTGCTCAAGAAAAAAACATACCCAGTAACCAGATGGGATGGCCAAATGAGGTAGAGCATCAGTCTCCCGTGTTGGTAGATTGGGGGATCGTGGTTTCGAACACTGGTCGAGTCAAACCGATGACTTAAAATGTTATACTTGGTGCTCGGCATTCTTAGAATAGGGTAAGGGTCAATGGAATGAAGAAGATCAATCGTCGGCGATTGAAATTTCCCCTGCTTAATCAACTAATGTACAACAAAAAACCCACAGAAGTAGGGCGGGTGGGTACAAAAGTGTGCACATCACCAGCTCGCCAAGAAGTGAAGAAAGGGGCGAGAAAGGGGTGTGAAAAGTGTGAAAGCCCACTGGACAATCAGGTTCATAGAAGAGATTAGTTGGTTGTTGGAGTTTTATGTCATGGCAAAATCTAAGGTCCTATCAGGACGGTTACCGACTTGTGACAGTGCACACTCATGGTGACTTTATAGTGCTGCCCCACTGGGAGATCAGGCTGCTGGCACCATATCCCACTCAATCACATTATCTTGGCACTGAGCTAACCAGTCCTTGCTCTATCCTATTAATTCCAAGCGCCAGCCTAGGAAGCATGACTTTGATAAATGATTGGTTTGACTGGACCGGGAACCAAACTCCCGGCCTTCTGCACAAGAGACCCGCGCTCTACCGATTATGCCACTGGTGAGGCATCAAGGTGAAGCGTTCCAACAGACATCAAGTCGTTAATGACTCCCACTTTCACCTGTTTGCACATATCCCTAAAGAACTATTCACACATATGTCTAAATAACAGGTTCATAGAGCACTGGCTATATGTCAGATGTAACTTGATTGATTGATTGATGGGTGTTTAAAGCCGTGTTGGCAGCAAAAGCAATATCCATGGCTTGAATTGAGTAGAATTTACTGCATCACTTTGGTTTCCCGAAATAATACACCCATCTCATTAAAAGGTTTTAGCATAGAATAGAAACTGATGCACTCTTCTGAAATAGTTAAATATGGTTCAAGTCACGCTAAGATTGACCATTTAGGACATAGGCAAAGTTACGAGAGGCGATACATGTATAATAGTTCCCTCAGCAGGATACATATCAATGGCTAAATGTTAAGCCATATTCTACATCTTTAAAAAAGAAACATACAGTAGTGTAGTGGTCTGCACTGACCTCTCAGGCAAGTAACCACATAGACAGGTAGGCATGGGGAGTGTATTGATATCAGGGAGCCTAGGTGGTGTAATGGTTAGCACACTGGCCCGGAATGCAAAGAGATGTGGGTTCGAGTCCCGCTCTAGGCGCAATATTTCCCATTTTCATCACCCCCACGACACTGGTTGCCGTGATCAGGATCCTGTACAAGCTTTGCGCTGTATGGTTGTTGAACCTACCCTGTGTATGTATGTGTTAGTGCATTGCCTGTATGTATTTAATTGTAAGCATTACAAGACTTACAATTCCAGGGGGACGAGTGTAGTGGTCTGCACTGACCTCTCAGGCCAGTAACCACATAGACAGGTAGGCGTGGGGAGTGTATTGATATCAGGGAGCCTAGGTGGTGTAATGGTTAGCACACTGGCCCGGAATGCAAAGAGATGTGGGTTCGAGTCCTGCTCTAGGCGCAATATTTCCCATTTTCATCACCCCCACGACAGTAGCATTTATTCTTATTTGCTGGACAATATAGCATAGGCTGCTCTATATGTAAGCAACTTATACTTCTGAAATCCATTACCTTTTTTTTATACCGCCACATCCCCTTACCCTAGGTTTCGGCCATTAGGACCATTTGGAGAGGTAGCGAAGGAAATCCTGCCGTCGGGGGAATAGTTGGCGCCTTCTCCACCCTCGGGAGACCTATATTAAGCACTTTAACCATTGAAGGGCTTACGAAGAAATCAGCCCCTTGAAAGACCCAATATTAAATGTGTCATTACATTGGTTGGGGAGTGGGACGTAGCTCAGGCAGTAGCGTGTCCACCTGTGAAGGTGTCGATCATCTAATCGATCCTGCTCAGTGGACCCATTTGCAGTTTGGGATATTTTCCGTTCCAACCAGTGGTCCACAACTGGTTCATCAAATGTTGTGGTATGTGATGTCCTGTTGGTGGGAAAGTGCATATAAAAGACCCCTTGCTGCTTATCAGAAAGAGTAGCATATGTGGCAGCAGCAGGTTTCCTCTCAAGAAATATGTCAGAATGATCATATGTTTGACATCCAGGAGCCGGTGATATGAAAATCAATGTGCTCTAGAGGCGTCGGTAAACAAGCTTTACATTTTACCGAGGGCGTAAACGAGGTTTGTATTTTTTGTATTCCTTACATATGCTTTAATTAATTTATCCTAGTACCTACTTGAGTTTGCTATTATATTTGTTTGTTTCTCTTTGGATCCTCGATGTGGAGAGAGGTATTCCAGAGGGAAAACTGCTATTGTATTTTATATTTTAAAATTCAAATATTATATTTCAAATGGAGCAGTGTTGCCTGGTTAGTTCCGTTTTTTTTGTTTTGTTTTTTATTGAGGCTGTATTTATTCTGTGCATAGCATGTAAGCCTGGGTACTCAGGCTTGTTTTCAATGCTGGCCAGCTGTAGTGTTGGTGTTGCCTTACCAAACAGTAGCTGCTGATAAGTTATTTGATTGTCTGCATTTCAGTAGCAGATAGATAGTATGTTGGTACGTTTAGTAGGCTATGTTAGTTTTTTTGGGCCCTCTTGGCATTGTATTTTTGTTCTATTCTTATTACTATGTTAGTTGTTTTCTTAAGGTTCTATGTTAGTGTATTGGGGTTTTCTTGGGAAGAGTTTTCCGCTTTTTTCCTCTTAATTCTATAGTAGCCTATTTTATTTACATGTCCATAGGCTTGTACGTAATAGGTGGTTGAGTTCCGTGAGTCCTCATTAACCGGAACTGGCGCCACTTCCGGGTCAGGCCCGCATTGGCCAGATCCATTGGTGCCTCCACCAGACCAGCAGTGGCCGGCTCTCCGCAAACACCTGTTAGCAGATTTAGGCTTTTAAATAGACAATTGTAGAAGGATGCTATTGAAAGTACCAACGAGGATTCACTGGACTCAAGCATCCATTTATGAAATCTGAAGTCTTGTAATGAAATGAAACTGGTGTTCAGGTCGATCCATTACGCTTCGGCCTCGAACTGGCCAATACTATAATCAAAAGACATGAATTTATACCCATCTAACTACATGTACTAGATCAAGTGGGTTGGGTGGGCCGAAGGGAGCTGCAAGCGAATGCCAGTTTAAAAAGTACCCTACCCCAAACAGGAGGACCGTTATAATGCCTAAAGGCCCAGTCAGACCTTACCATACTGAGTACCGGACACCACCGGACAAATAATTGTCTAGGCCAGTGGTCTCTGGTGTCGAACTGTTGCAATGGCCACCAGACAAAACGGACGCTAAACGGACAAGAGACTTACATTAACGAATAGCCAACGGACGAGAACCGGATGGCAAACGAGTGTCAAACAGACAGACCAGACACCAACCAGACACCAACCAGACACCAACCGGACACCAACCGGACACCAACCGGACACCTACCAGACACCTACCGGACTGTTCATGGACACGCCAAAAACCGACAGACCGAATTCCCACAGCACCATCAATGGACTCTTCAGGATACAAACCGGACACCTAACGGATGAGTAACGGACATGAAACGGACAGAACGGACTAAACGGACTTAAAATGGACACCAACCGTACACTTCAGTCCGGTACAAGTTTTGTGTATGTTCAAAACTTGTACCGGACACCGCCGGACACCACCGGACAGATAATGGACATGCCGGATGCTAGCCATATATAAACCATACATTGCCATATTTCACCAGACAAAGTCCGTTTTCTATCCGGTTCCCCAATCCGGTGAGGTCTGACTGGGCCTTTAGAGATTGTACAATGAAATCTTTTACTTCGCATTGCCCATGAACAGAACTACTTTACCATTCACCACGGATATATATCACAGCTGGCAAATAAGATGGTTGGTTGGCTGTTGGAGTTTTAAGTACTGGTAACATCTAAGGTCATGTCAGGACGGGTACCGACTTGTGTTAGTATGTGCTCATGGCAAACTTATAGTACTGCCCCAGCAGGGGATCATGAGCAGATAACCCACCCAGCCTGACACTGAGCTCATCACATCCTATTAAAGCTGAGCGCCAGACTAAGAAGTGACAAGTATAAATTTGTAACTGACTGGTTTGAGTCGACCGGGAATTCCAGATCTCCCGCACAGGAAGCCTGCGCTCTACCGATTCAGCCAAGACGCCCGGATAGGGCTGGGGTCGCACAAACCCTAACTTCTGGTATGTAAGTTGTCGCTGTGACCTGGCGTGCTGGGTACAAGCTTCAGTCCTTCCTGAGGGACCAGCGTAACTTGGGATATCCATATTGCTGTGAAACCAACAACTACCATAATCCATCTATGAGTCCAACTCATTAACATATCATCATCATTTATTAACACTCTGCCAACCCCAAGCCCCCACCCCCCCACCCCAACTGTTCTTACTTTCCCCATTCCTGCATTACACACCATTTCTGTACTTATTTTTGGCATCATATCTAATATTAGACCTACTGAAGACCACGCCTAACGAGTTGACCTTAGTAGGCTATTAAAGCCTCGAACAACAAACATCAATCATTTAATAAGGATTAGGAATAATGTCAGGCTTAATACAAAAGAAATCCACTAAATTAGTTCAAATTTTAGTTCTGTTGCTAATCAAAATATGAGACCTATGGAAAACGGAGGACATGTCAGCTGTTTTAGTTCTTGTGTGCAGCCGCTTCTAAATTCTCACACAGCTGCTTCTAAATTCTCACAGAGCTGCTTTGTAAATTCTCACATAGCTGCTTCTAAATTCTCACACAGCTGCTTCTAAATTCTCACAGAGCTGCTTTGTGAATTCTCACACAGCTGCTTCTAAATTCTCACACAGCTCCTTCCAAATTCTCATGCGGCAGCTTCTAAATTCCCGCACAGCTGCTTCTAACTTCTCATCCCAGCTGCTTCTAAATTCCAACAGCTGCTTCTAAATTCTCACACAGCTGCTTCTAAATTCTCACAGAGCTGCTTCTAAATTCTCACACAGCTCCTTCCAAATTCTCATGCGCCAGGTTCTAAATTCCCACACAGCTGCTTCTAACTTCCCACACAGCTGCTTCCAACTTCTCACACAGCTGCTTCTAAATTCCCGCACAGCTGCTTCTAACTTCTCACCCCAGCTGCTTCTAAATTCCAACACCTGCTTCTAAATTCTCACACAGCTGGTTTTAACTTCCCACACAGCTGCTTTTAAATTCCGACACAGCTGTTTTTAAATTCCCACACAGCTGCTTTTAAATTCTTACACATCTGCTTCTAAATTCCCACACAATTGATCATAATTATGTGGGTTAGACCTAGGTTTCTTTATATGTAACAGAACCGCATTAATGTTGAATAATCTGAGGATTTTGAGTTGACACCGTATTTATTTAAAGACAAATATACAATAAAACCTCTCTAAGCGACCACCTCCACGTCCACCGACCAATTCCCCTATATTGATCGCTTTAGTTGGGTCCTAAGCGATTGCCCATACAATAGCATTGTGATCATTAAAACAAATTCCCCAAACCGTACACCTCCACAAATGAGCCATTTATAGTCGATCCCATGGTCAGTCGATTTAAATAAGTTTTACTGTATTAGGTTGAGTTGATTTGTGATGGATTAACGCCGTATCGGTAGCAAAGGCCATATTCACGGTGAGTATATTACACTCAAGTTTATCTTTGTGATATACTTAATTTGATTTTGAAGTGTGTTTTACCTTAAACCATTAACTTTGGAGATATTTAAAGTCAAAATTCGGAGTGAACATCAAAATGCTGGACATGGAATTTGTTGATCTGTTTATGAGCATAGCGACACAGAATAGAATCACCAAACTGCAATATATATTTAATGAGTGCATCAGTATCTAAGTTAAATATGTGGGATCAAATGTTTGGGATCAGTGTTTCGGTTTCACAAATTTGATGTTTTCATCGGACTATGCAGATTTATGGCCTTCAATTCGTCACTGGGTTCAGAATCGCCGTCAGATAAATCTTCAAGAAAACACTCCATTAAATTTGCCTAGATTTATGGTTTTGATTTTCAGTCATGTTTTTAGATAAATAAATTAGGTTAATTGTTATAATCGATGTAGCTTTGGTTTAAAGCAACTTATATTTGTAATGGCTAGTCACTTTATCCTGATACTGAGCAAAGCAGTCGTTAGTCTATCCTGTTAATGCTGAATGCGGGCTAGATAGTGACAACTGTCAATTTTGCAAGTCCTTATTCCGACTGGGTGGAGTTTGTAGCACAAAAACCTTTGCACGGGAAATTATTTGTTTGGTTTGTTTGTTATTGCTTTACGTCCTAGCAACATCTAAGGTCATATCAGGACAGGTACCGACTTGTGACAGTACGCACTCATGGTGACTTTATAGTGCTGCCCCACTGGAAGAGCAGGCCACCAGCACCATGACCGGATATCCCCCTCAGACACAATATCCTGACACTGAGCCAACCAGTCCTTGCCCTATCCTAATAATGCCGAGCGCCAGGCTAGGAAGCGACAAGTATCAATTTTTAAGTCATTGGTTTGACTCGACCAGGGTTCGAACCCACGACCCCACGATCTACCAACACGGGAGACGGACGCTCTAACTCATTCGGCCACCCTATCGGGTCCACGGGAAATGAACCAGCGCCCTTAGAACCATGCAGTCTAATGATATACTGTCTACGCTGCACACTGATTCATTTTGTTATATTTCCTAGTTGGAGGGAAGGAAGAGGTTGTGGGAATTGTCTACACCAACCAGCACATCTATTATATAGTTATACAAGACTAGATTATTTTGAAGCTGAAATAAGCTTGGACAGTTAGTTTGGACACTATTCCCTCATTATGTTATTTTCTTTTATTGAGGACTGGTGATAAGATTGATTGATGATGAGATTGATCGATTGGCTTTCAGATTCATAAACAAAAACACTGTAGATATGTTGATGATTTTGTCAATTGCTCGCATAACTTCATGATCGTATCAAACTTTGCCCGTGGTGCAGCCATCAACATCTTTATGTAACACTGATATGCCGCTGGAGTATATTGTCATGGTGATGACGTTATATTCTTGCCACTTGTGCTTTCTCGTTCATCCCTGCCCATGTCAGTCATGATATATATATAGAATAATTATGTGAGACTTACCTGGGTATAGTTGACACATAATTGCTGTTTTACCGAGTCCTACAGCCTTAGCTTGTTGTAGTACAGGGAGAGGTAGCACTTGCACTTGATTCAATCTTTTACCTACTAATTACCGAAATTAGGTTCTAAATTATTATTATTCCCCTTTCCCTCTCTTTTCTTGTTTTCCTCCATTTGGCAGACCGAAATTCCTTACATTCACCACGGGTTAGGGTGGGCAGGAAACTGTACTACAACAAGTCAAGTTTACAGAACTCGGTAAAACAAATCAGTTTACCCTGAGCAAATGCATAAGTAGATAGTGTTTTGATCGTTACTATGGACAAAGTTGTCCCATATTGCTTAGCACCGTTTGAGACAGTCTCATATGCTGTTGCCATCCTATACGTTCCGCGGGTGCAGCGTGCAGGCAGGCTGGCATGTAGGTTAGTTGTTATTCTGGCTGGCTGGCAGGCTTGTTGGCAGCTGGCTGGTGCTGAACCTGTTTACCACTCACACTCCCCGGTGCCGACCTGAAAGGCACGCGGCGGATAATTGCTGCCATACCGGGCTGCCAAGGGCAATCGGGCCATCCTTCATCAGGCGGGGCAGGCGGAGGGAAATACCCGCACAGCAAGAACCTGTCAGAAAATCATCCACAGACAGAGGCAGGTAGTGGCTGGTGTTTGCCTAGTTGTGTGTAAGAACCCGTCAGCAAATCATCCACAGACAGAATAGTTACTGGTGTTTGCTTATGTGTGTGTAGAACCCGTCAGCAAATCATCTACAGACAGAATAGTTGTTGGTGTTTGCCTATGTGTGTGTAAGAACCCATCAGCAAATCATCTACAGACAGAGTAGTTGCCAGTGTTTGCCTATGTGTGTGTAAGAACCCGTCAACAAATCATCCACCTACAGAATAGTTACTGGTGTTTGCCTATGTGTGTGTATAACCCGTCAGCAAATCATATACAGACAGAGTAGTTGCCAATGTTTGCCTATGTGTGTGTAAGAACCCATCAGCAAATCATCCACAGACAGAATAGTTACTCGTGTTTGCCTATGTGTGTGTAGAACCCGTCAGCAAATCATCGACAGACAGAGTAGTTGCTGGTGTTGGCCTATGTGTCAGTAAGAACCTGTCAGCAAAGCATCTACAGACAGAGTAGTTGCCAGTGTTTGTCTATGTGTGTGTAAGAACTCGTCAGCAAATTATTCACAGACAGAATAGTTGCCGGTGTTTGTGTAATTTTCTAGGTGTTATGTTATGTTGATATATAGAGACAGCACGACCTTAGTAGGGTAGCTGAATATGCTAATTGTCTGAACCGGATGTGTTTTTCTATTTCCCTTAATAAGGAGCTATAAAGATAGAGGTAAGATCTTTCCCTCTCTTTTTTATGAAAATATGTATACATGAATATATAAATAATGATATATTCATATATATAAAACACTTATATAAATATGTATAAATATATGTACATATATAAAAATATGCATAAATATATATATATACATATAAAAGTATATTATAGATCAAATGTAGAACACATAGATAAGTATATTATATAAATATATCAACTATATACAAATATTTAAAATATATACATGTACATATTGCATACTTGATTATGCGAGTATAAATATACAACTTGCAACATTGCTATTCAGGTGGTTTTCTGTATTCTATATCGCCTTCATCAATTGACTGGGTTGGCGCAGATTACGTCGACACAAGCGCCACCTGTGTGAGGTTTCCTATAGTTGTCTGGATCGAATGTTCATCTCTAAACATACACCAGAAGACAGATAACACCTATTTCGACGAACACCATATTTGTATTGTGCGCAGTACTCCACTTCCGGTGTTTTCCAGTGTACTTCCGGTTGCCAGTGAAACGTATTAGCGACTCTACAACCCAATTTCCTGACGGAAATCTGCTCGGCGATGCATAAGCACCGACTCCTTAAGCATTAATATTTCTGGGAAATTACGAATAAAAACAATGATTACAACGTGTTTAACACATTGTAAATCGATACCCTTGAAGCGTTTTCAAGTTTATTTCCCTGGGACTGACTGGGTGTAGCTTTTATTATATTTTTGTGGAACTCTGAAGTCAATATCTAAATGCCCGCCCCTCTCCTACCCCCTGCGGCATATATTTAAAGAGAGCAGCTTTTGCTTTTTAGAATGGCATACCAAACCGAGTGTGGGAAGGGGAGGCAGTAGGCCGGTGGGTGATTTCTGTATTGAGCACCTCCACCCGCCATAGTCCGCCTGACTAACCTGCGCACACTGGTCTGGTCAGTTGGGCAGGACCAGCCGATTACTACCGGCAGCATTATGATTGAGAGTGGGCAAGAAAAGGGTTGGCGTTGGCTTTTTTTGGTCATATTTATGACCGTTACGACCTATTCTATGGTGATAGAAATAAGCCAAATTTGTTCACTTGCCCATCTGACAAGTGTCTTTTCTTTTCTTGTCCGCCTGAATTTTCAGTCTTTCGCAATACTTATCTTAATAGGTACACATATATGGCATATATATATATATATATATATATATATATATATATAAATATATATATACATTTATATTTATATGTGGCATATATATATAGATATATATACAATAAAACCTCTTAAAATCGACCGACCATGGGACCGACTTTAAGTTGTCGATTTAGGGATGTGGTCGGTTTAGAGAGGTAGAATAATGGTATAATGATATTGCATGGGGGATGCAGGTATTGCAATACCTTAGAGAGTTTGATGCCCCTGCCCTGCAGAGTTATAAACCACTGCCTTGTGGTACAGGTTCTTGACAGAACTGATGGCTAAGGGAGTAAACCCTAAACAGAAAACCATGTCACTGTGGCAGCATCAAGGGCTGTTGATGTATGGAACTCCCAACCTCCCCGGACCAGGCACAGCAGGGACAAATGATTTTGCGCCTGTCTGGACATGTTCTTGGCGGTGTGAAACCTCTATTTGCTCCCCGAGAGAGTGGTGCTGGTAACTTGCAAAAGCCAGCAGACTTCAACACTTTTGCCGGCAGCTTTCATGAAATGCACAACCGCACATCATACCGGCTCGGTCGTCGCCTGGATTACCAAGGAGTGGGCTGCTCGATCTCATCTTCCATCGGAGAGCGACAGTCAAGTAATGAAAGCAGTCTTTGTCATATCACGACCGACAGCATGATGATGGGGGATGTTTGGGACTCAAATAAAGCGATCGATGTAAGGGAGTGGTCGACCTGTGGAGGTGGTCGGTTCGGGACGTTTTACTGCATATATATATATATATATTTGTATATATGGGTTATTCTCCAACACTGGCCACTATTTGGTCTCCACGTTACGATACTGATAATTAAGTCTTTGTTTTATTGATAGCAAGTCAAATAATTAATGTAGCCTCTGTCTATTAGGTATGTTAGCAGTTCTACATGTATTGAATTTATCCCACAAAATATATCAAAATTATAATTGTATGATTTTGCGCTAGAGTGAAAATATGAAAATATACACATTGACACCATACATGTAGCCAAACCTTTTTTCAACTTATTTTCAAACGTTTTACTTGTAAGTCATAACCTTGTCTGCTTAACAGTAATCAAGAAAATCTTGTTTGACTATGTTGTATATGTTAAAATGAGGTTCTGGATGTGTCTTTGATTTTCCTGTTACACAAGTGATATTAATGTATTGTTCAATTTGTATAAGATCTAATTCAAAAAGTGAAATTAATTTTTTTCAACTCTGACATATGCACAAAAACTTCATAGGACATTGGATTAGGCTATTATTTGGAAGGATTTTTGCTATTATTTGGAAGGTTTTCACTTTTGGTTTCCATGTCACACTTTTGTGCCCAGTTTTAGAGAATGACCCATATATATGTATATATATATATATATATATATATATATATATATATATATATGCCACCAGCGTTCTCCTTTGCCTTCAGCCCCCCTCCCCATATTGTCCCCACTCTTCTCCTGGGTATCATGCCATCAATCTTCCCTGTTTCCTTCTCCCCCCCCCCCCCCCCCCCCCCCCCTCCACCCCTTCTCCTCCCGGGGATCTTGCCCCCAGCATACCCCGTTCCCTCCTCCCTTTCCACCCCCTTGCCCCTCCCCACACCAAGTTGTCACTGATCCAACGGAAAAGCTCCAGCCATAGTATACTTGCTGGTGCTTACTCTTACTTGGCTCGGACAAGCGGACAACTCTTAGTCTTATTTCAAACGCTCTTCTAGGTTTCTAGTTTAATATGTCCTTCTTGATGATTGGCTAACAGTGGAAATATCGTAGTTATACGACATCGGAACACAGGAGGCTTAGCACTATGATGAGGTGGGTGTACTAACAAAATGCCGATTCTTTGTATTGTCTGATGGTTCAGAGGTTCTGTCATATTTCCTTTTTAGATAAATATATTGGGTTGATCATCATAATGTAAGTAACATTAGTTTCAGCAACTTTTATTTTGAACAGCTAACTTTGGAGATATCTGAAGTGAAAATATGCCAAATTAAATTTCGACAGCATAGCTTTCAGCTCAAACAGATGCTATTAAATAGAAATGGCTCGCCCTTCTATGCAGCAAGAAATATTTGGTAATTGCAACTGTATCTACATTGAATATGTAGAATCATATTGCCAAACGTGTTTTGGTTTTAAAATATTTATACTTTCATCTGACTATACTATGCGCTTTAACTGATTGATATCCCAGAACAAATTCTCGCCATCACCTCCACCCCTCCACCCCTCCACCCCTCCACCCCCACATCACTCTACACCCACCCGATTCCTCTCCCCCCTCCCCCATCCACCACCACCACCGCCCCTACCTTAAAGTTGCATAGTCCGATGAGGCATCAAAGTTTCAAAACCAAAACACTCACTTAGATTTGATTCTACATATTTATCTTGGATACTGGTACAGTTATTAAGCATTTGTTGTCACATAGAAGGGCATGGGGAGTCAATTTAATAGAACCTGCTCCTGCATAAGCCTATGGCATCAGAGTTTTGGCATGCTTGCCAAAATTAATTTGGCATGTTGTCACTTCAAATATCTCCAAAGTTAGCCATTTAAACTAAAAGTTACTTCAATGTAAAGTAAAGTAGCCTATAATGATCAATGTAATGTATTTATCTCAGAAAATGACAGAAACTCAAAGCCATGGGACTATGCAACTTTAACACAGAATGGAGGTGAACTCAAGATCCTGTGTGCTGAGACGAACAGTAATTTGACCCGTGAGGACTGCTAATCTCAATGGCAGCTCCACATTGTGGTTTCAAGGTCAACCTGCCTCAATGTTTCTCCCTCAATCCTCACTCTGACCTCCATGTACCCATAATCTACCTCACCCCCGGCTCCCACAACACCAACACCAACACCAACACCAACACACCCACCCACAACCACACCCCTCTGGTGGCAGTATTTTTAAGGAAAGCACCGGATGCAGTTAGGGAACGTCCATTTATTGGACAGGCACTTCCGCTTAACAGGCTTCCGGTAGATCAGGGCTTATTATGGCCAGCGACACAGCAGTGTGCACAGGCGGCGCACCGTAGATATTAGTGTTACGGCCGGCCGCTAGAGGGTATGTAGCTGACAGTTCCCGCTGTGCCTTGAATACAGAATCCAGTGAGCATTAATGGGTGCCGCAAGGGAGGGACGGTGGTTGGGTCCATTAATCAGTTATTGCCCGATATGAGCGAGGGGGGGGGGGGGCTGTCATCGTGGGGGTGGGAGGAGTAACTTACCGAGGTGAAACATAGGTAAAAAATCATTACAAAAGTATCGCAGAATGTTCATTATTATTAAATGGAGATACAGTTCATATAGTTCAGGATGATTGAATCACTCCGGAATGGCAGAAATAAGGGGTTCGAACACCGCTCTTGGCATGATGTTACTATTTGTTTTTGCAAAACTTCACACGATACTAGTTATATGTACATACTAGCTTTAAATGACACCTATAGCTTGTCAGGCCTGCATAACCAGATACAGAGATACCAAAATCACTATTACAACAAAGTTTGTATTTGTTTGTTTGGCGTTTTACGTCCTAGCAACACCAAAGGTAATATAAGGATGGGTACCGACTGGTGACAGTACTCCCTCATGGCAACTTTATAGTGCTGCCCCATTGGGAGACCAGGCCACCAGCACCATGACCTGATAACCCACTCAGTCACATTATCCTGACACTGAGCCAACCAGTCCTTGCCCTATCCGAATAATGCCGAGCGCCTGGCTAGGAAGGGACAAGTATCAATTATTAAGTCATTGGTTTGACTCGACCAGGGTTCGAGCCCACCATCCTATGGTCTACGAACACAGGAGAGGGACGCTCTAACTCATTCGGCTATCCCATCTGGTTATCACAACAAAGAGACAAATAAAGAAGAAAAACAACCTAAATTGATACCCGATGTGTAACCATTATTGCTGCAACTATTCTCTTTATCTTAAAAATTATATTCCAGATTGGCCACATCTGATACATCATGTTTTATAGGCATGCCCCGCTCCACGTAAAACAACATCCACTGGAAACAACAATGTCAACAACAGCAGCAAGAAGAAAAAGAAACCTAATTTAAAAATAAAAGGTAAGAATTCATAATAAAAGCGCCGTCAAACCGTCGTAGTGGTCAGATATCGGAAAGGGGGAGGCTTAGTACTGAAATGAGATGGGTGTACTAACAAAACGGCGTCTCTATCCACACAGTGATGAACATAGCACACACATATCAAATTAATCCAGTAGCCCTGGTTTTGTGGCAGGGCTGCTGAACAACTCATAAGAAAAAGTGTTGGAAGGTTATGTTAAGGATATAAGATCATGAATATCCAATGAAATATCCTAAATATATGGTTTTAATGATTGTTTATCATAGCCCGCTATTTTTGAGCGACAAATGGATGAAATTATGTGGATTAATAAACTTTGAAACTCAAATCAAGAGCTTTCTATGACCGCCACTTTGGGTGTTTGCATTCTCTACTCATTTCTCAACTTTACAGAAATATAGTTAAACAGTGCACATTGGAACCACTGCCTCCACAGTTCATTCCTACTTGAAACAATTTTTGCTCAGATTTAGGCATAGGTATCCATACTCAATACCCCATTTATCCATATCATATATTTATATAACCTATATGGTGTTTTTGGGGTGTGTTTTTTGGGGCGGGGGTTCGATATATATATTCTGATTACTTGACTCGTTGTTCATAACAAAAACACTGGTCCTTTGGACCGCTGTTCATAACATGATTAATGACACCAACATTGTAATATATATATATATATGTATATATATATATCTGTGTATGTGTATATATACATAGAGATATATATATATATATATATATATATATATATGTGTGTGTCGTGTCATGTATATTAGGATATGGCAATAATAACAGTTATTTATGCAAATTGGCCATGTTTAGCGGCATGACATTACCCATATGACCTTACATGTAAACTATCCATATCAATATGATAACAGTGGTATTATACACATCTGCGCGCAATATGTAAGAATTATGTTTGATTTGCAGTGGGAGTATATGTCAACCCGACTTGAGACTATCCATGATCTCTCATGTTGTTCACTCCACCTCCTAACGTAGACACGGTAATCATCTTAAAAACACTGTAATCGCGTTTAAATCATTGTAATCCATCACTCCACCCCTGGAGCTTGATGGCTCATTGGGGGAGTAAACACTATTCACCCCTCACTCCGCCTGCGCCTCTTCTATTTGCGAATCATACTGACGTATGCATAACACAATGGGCATTCGGTCGCCTTAAAGGCCCACCATGTATTTACAGCCAAAGAAAGCTGACAATTTTGGATCGAGGTGGTCGATTATTTAGTACGGCATAGGGTACCCGACTGAGGCCAGGAAAAGAGGGAGGTGTGGCGGAGGTGGTGGATGGAGGATGGGGAGGGGAGGGAGATGGAGTGGGAGGGAGGGTGGGGAGGGAGGGGGAGAGGGATGGGGGAATGAGAGTGGGAAGGGTAGGTGGATGGGAAGAGGAAGGGGAAGGGGAGGGGGAGGGGAGGGGGAAGGGGATGACGGAGGAGAAGGTAGGGGTAGGGGTAGCAGGAAGGGAAGGGGTGAGAGGGAGAGGGAAAAGATGGAGGGCAGGGGAGAGTGTGAAAGGATCGGTGGTGAGGGGACGGGGACAGGGAGTGTGGAGGAGTAGGGGAGGTGGGAGGGAGAGGCTGGGTGACACATTGAAGTGATATTGAGGGCGGCTCTGTCAAAGGTTCTGTGTGGTGAAAGAAAACCAAATCATTTACAGTGATGCATGCCTGTGGCGTTAAAGGTGTGCCCACT
Organism: Branchipolynoe longqiensis; assembly: GCA_030323885.1. Lineage (NCBI taxonomy): Eukaryota > Metazoa > Annelida > Polychaeta > Phyllodocida > Polynoidae > Branchipolynoe > Branchipolynoe longqiensis. The sequence continues at coordinate 52,860,917 of CM059188.1, read as the reverse complement.
CATTCGTCATCACCTCTGCACAAATACACAAGGCTTGCACGACGAAGCACCATTGCGCCGATACACCTGCAATTCTTAGCAGTTTCTAATAGACGAGATCACGGTTCCGAGTGTGCATGCGCTGAAAACGGCGTTGGGAGCAAAGCAAAGGCATACACCCAATTGAGTTTATTCAAAATTAATAGAAATACATAACAATTCGGCACAAACATGGACGGAAGGATGCAACATAATAATATAATGAATATGTTTAAGACACAACTCTCCATAATTAAGCATTTTGAACTAAGAAACATACAATTTCAGTCACTTTACAGGCTGATGTTTACATCACCATTGATTAGCCATAAGTACTTCTTGTTCTAAATATTAAAATGTCAAATGTGTCAATAAAAACTTGTTTCAAAGAAATATGCAATCAATATCTGATTAACCCTACTCATTTTCTATTTCTACATATGTCATTAACCATAGGATATAAATAAAAACATGAATAAAATAAGTAAAACTGACTCTGTCTATGGCTCTAACACTACTCTGAGTGCCCAGATTTGTCCAAATCTAAATGCACATTGCACATTGCTGATTATATTGATGTAAATGCAATGCTGGATAAAAGATTAATATTTTAATTTATTATATATATTTGTTTAGTTAGCATTCTATGTTTCAAACAAGAGCTGAGATGAGCTGAAATTAGCACATTTCATAACTGCACCCAGTGTATTAGCATGTGCCATGTGCTTCTCGCAGGTTTGTTTTGCTCTGACACATCCCACAATGCACCGCATGGCTGGAGCGGTGATGTAGTCTATTGCTGGTGATTCGGCGGGAACGACAGGGTTTGCTGCCTGCCACCCCCCAACTTCATTGTGACTTGGACCTTTCTCTAGGTAGATGGCCGAGTCCATCTCCCTCATTCATCGAGAAGGGTCCACAGCGACGAAAGGAGCAAAGACGGCTGACCACTGGGTCATATTGAGCATACCCTTGCAGGATGAGTTTCCCATTCTTTAAGTCCTGATATTGTGTGATTTAAACAGAAGTCGATGTTGCTAAATTTAAAATATACTTCAAGCACTTTAATCTGTGCAAAAGATACATATATATGTGTAAATATGTCTGAACAAGAAACTACTAAAATAATAATGTGATCTTTCCATAATTTTAGCCAATCAGAGCTGTTCTTTTCGATTGCAAATGGCCACCCCTTATGGGGGCTGCCATTTGCAATATGTTATATGACCATCGTTTCGGTGGAATAAAGTAATAATAAAGTAATAATATTGCATTTGTGCACCATGTTTATGCCAAATTGTTCTTTATTTCTTTTAATTTTGAGTAAAGATTCTATGGCAGCGAGCATTTGTTTTGATATATTATTAACCAAACGCTGACCCCGAATACCTTTGTAGCGGAAACAAGTTCAAACGAGTTCAACCGTGGCTGGTTGGGTCGCAGCCATGGCTGGTTGGGTCACAGCCGTGGCTGGTTGGGTCGCTCCGTAGAGCGCTGAATATGGTTATTCATTCATCCCATTGGCCAGCGGGCTTTCACGTCACACGCTCTGTACTTCATTCTTGAGTTAGTTGGTGACACATACTTCGCTTTCTGTCCACCTTCGCATTCCAGTACTTCTACTGTACCAGACACAGTGGGCGATTTGGTAAAGCGAAGGCTTCCCATGCAGAAGGTCGTGACTATGATTGCCAGTCGTGTCAATCCAATGACTTATACAATTTATATTTGTCACTACCTAGCTTGGCTCTCTGCATTACTAGGACAAGGCACATACTGGTTAGCTCGATATGATGATAATGTAACCGAGTGAGAAATTGGGTCATGGTGCCGGCGGCCTGGTTTTCCAATGGGGGCAGCACTGTAAAGTTAGCATGAGTATGCACAGTCACAAGTTGGTACCTGTCCCGGCATGTCCGTTATCTGTCCGGCGGTGTCATTGCTGGACATGGCAGGCTCAAGGCCGTAGCCCTCCCCCCTGCCACTACTGTGGTGGTGGGGGGGGGGAGTGATGGGGGGGAGGGGGCAACGGGGAGGAAGCCATCTTCCCCCCTCCGGCCTATATAACAACTCCTGCCAGCCATCACAGCCAGGCACTAACCTGGTGTCTTCCAGAGCCACCGAAGCTGGTCAGTCTTCTCCAAACGCCCGCACTGACCACTTCCCACCTCCAATTTTACCCACCCATCCACACCTGCAGTTGATTGTGCCCACAACAATCAACAAAACCAAAACCCAATTAAGCATTTGAACTAAAAAATAAAGAATACCATCCAATGAGCGACTGACACCCGCACAGTTGACAGATCACATCTACTTAAATGTCACATTTTTGATAATTTACCCTCTACTGCTATCTAATATTGTTATCATTAACTATTGCTATTGTTCTTTAACATAATTGATTACTTGTTTGTTAAATCGTTCACATGACTCATATGCCCTCATCACATTTCATTTTCCCAATATATCGGGGCCTTCGCTCGTTCGCTTCTTGCCCGATGATACACAGTCAATATACTACATGTCGCCGGGCGGGCAGCGCCCAAATAAAAGCCTTGATTAACCCACTCATGCCTCTGAGTCAGCTGTGTCCATGAGCAATGATGCTAATTGAGCAACATGTTGATATTGCAAGGAATTGCCGAACGCCCAACCTCCCAGCCTACCAGCCACCCAGCATAGCAATATAAGACAGCATCCCCCCCCCCCCCCCCCCCCACTGATACTTGACGTAGTCTGGCCCTTGTAATATAAGTTGACTAACATACGTTACATCGATCAGCATTAATAGGATAAGGCGAAGACTGGCTATCACAGTATTAGGATAATGTAACTGACTGGCATGTCGGGTCATTGCACGAGTGGCCCAGTCTTCCAGGGGGGGGGGGGCAGCACTATCAACTTGCCACTGTCACAAGTTGCTACCCATCTTGATATGTTCTTAGATGTTGTCACGATCTAAAACCCCAACAAACAATGTTTCCTCCTCGCTGGACGGAGGAGGGGGCTGATCTGAGGGGTTTGACTAGTTTGTTCTCAAGATGTTTGTTGGGGTTTTACATCCTAGCAACATCTAAGGCCCTATCAGGATGGGTACCAATTTGTGGCAGTGCGCACTCATAGTGACTCTATATAGTGCGGTTACACTGGGAGACCAGGTCACTGGCACCATGACCTACTATCCCACACTGTCACATTGTCCTGATACTGTGTTAATCAGTCCTTGCTCTATCTTATTAGTGTTAAGGACCAGGCTAGGTAGCGACAAGAATCAATTTTATAAGTCATTGATTTAACTCGGCTGGGACTGGAACTCCGCACCTTCCAGAAAGGAAACCTGCGTTCCTACCAATTCAGCCACCTCATCCGGTGCTCTCAAGAATGCAACGATTGATCTATATATAGTTTCGGATTGGTCAATCAACCAACTGCTGTCAAGTACAATTTTTCTCCTTTAGCCCTTTATGTTCCTATTCGTGTTAATAACAATGTTATCAGTCCCCAAACATTCCTATTCTAACCTTTGTGGCCTTGTACTGGATATTGATTTTAAAATTTAGTGGCAGAAAAGGGAGGTACATTAGAAGATCCTCTTCTACAATTTTACGAAAGGGTGTCGTATGTATATATATATATATATATATCTAGATATATACATATATATATATATATATATATATATGCATATATATATATATATATATATATATATATATATATAACGACAAACACATTTCAGATTCCACCACATTCCTACGGATAGACCATGCACATCCACAGAATGTCTGTCAACTGATATATATTTCTGGCTGTACGCAACAGGTCAGCTTGAATCGCCCACATTGTCCAGTCACTAATTGTTGATACTCTCCACCAGCCAATGGCCAAAGCATCACTAGGCAGCCACCAAGCACTGCTCCACTCCCCAATGCCCCCCCCCCCCTCCCCACTCCCACTGACACACATTCAGAATAACCGCAAATGTCACAAGAAAATTCGAGGTGTTGTCATTTCACCAATTCATTAACTTCTCAAATCCTTACATTTGTTTCACGAAAGACAGTGCAATTGAGACCAGACACACTGACTGAATAGGTAGAGCGCAGGCTTCCCGTGTGAAAGGTTGGGATTTCGAATCCCAGCCAAGTGAACTCAATGACTTACAAAATTGATACTTGCCGCTATCTAGTCTGGCACTTGGCATTACTAAGATAGCGCAAGGACTGGTTAGCTCAGCCGCAGGATAATGTGACTGAGTGGGAAATTGGGTCATGTTGCAGGGTAGACTGGTCTCTCAGCGGGGCAGCACTATAAAGTCACCATATATCACTGATATTTGCAACAAATTTCGGTTACATGCTTCACAAGTATCACACACTGGTATTTCGCCCTGCTTCTTGTAGTAATCTTCGGTCCCCAGTTCTTTTCACAAATACGCTTGATTTAATGGAAAAGAGACATTGTGAAAAAACTATCTTTCAAACTCTGGCTTCTGCCATTCCACCCCTATATAGATATATAGATATATAGATAAATATATAAATATATAGACAGATATATATATATATATATATATATGTTTAACCGTCGGGCTATTCCACCCCCGCTTAAGGCGAGCCTACGTGTTAATAAATAATTGTTTCCATGTGAATTTCCGGGCCTGCCGCCAGGCCGCTGTCGCCTCTTGTCCCGCTGCCGGATGTCCGCCTTCTCGCTAACTTGAGCCAGGCTAGAAAGGTGGATACTATATCCCCGGAGGTGGGAAGTTCGACTCCATACAGTCCGTGGGGCGGAAGGCCCTTAATTAAAAACGTTTATAGAACAATCGAATACCAATATCAGGTTGACCATAGCGGTTAATAATATAAGACTGGAGAATAGAAAAGAATGCAAGGAATGTTCCAATTAGTTCTTAGGAGCTCACAGCTTTATTCTTGCCCTATACTAACAATATGAGTTTAGCAATATAACGTATATGAATTAGCAAATCCCCTCCCATATAATTAAGTTAAATAAGTTTGGAATTTCGAAAATAAAAGCCTAAATCTTGTCTAAAACATCAGAGCATGCCAAAACACGTCTGATGGGTCTGAGCCCGAATGCTCTACCTCCCAGCATTGCTAGGATAGTCACAATTGATGTATCCTAGCAACGCTTTACAGCAGGGAACCCGGCCCCACAAATAGTGGCAAATGCGAGGCTGGTGAGTAGCCAGCATCTCAGAATTCGGGCTAGTCAGCCCTGCCCACATTTCGACTGGTCGAGTAGTCTCGCCCACTTCATATATATAGATAGATAGATAGATAGATAGAGATATTTACTTTCAAACCCCAAGCAGCTAGCGGGCAAGTGGGAAATCATAGTAGAATAGCAAACAAAATTCCCAGCTAGAAAAGTTAGGCCGGTCCAATATCGCGATGGTAGCGGACCATCAAATGGTTGTCCATTCCTTCCATCACTTGAAGTCGGTGTCTGACTGATGTTGTCGCAATACAGCCATGCATAACCATACCTATGATTAGTGTTTTTCTTTTTTCCCTTTTTTCTTGAAGATTTATATTGCCTATCATAGATAAGTCTGAATAGACTTGTTTTCACCATTGGACAGTTGGTCGATAGAAAGCCCAAGCTTACACTTTTACCGACCCAAGGGATTTTTAACCTTCCACACTCCACAGACATGGTACTATGAGAACAATTGGCTTTTGATGATCATGTAAGTTATACACAGTGGTGGAAATCCAAATTGGCAACATTTGCTGCTTTCATCAGACTTTGTAACTTTTATTTAATCAAATAAAGAAGATGGAAAAAACCCTACACATACCTCTTACTTCACAGTAATCACGGTTCTTTGCTTGCCAGTTACCAGCACAATCATATTCGCCAGTTTAAGGAGGGAAAACAACATTAACAGCCCTTCCACAATCAACCGCCAATCTCAAGCTAGAATCCCGCCCCCTGCCCCCCTCAAACTGCCCCCCTCCCCACCCAACCACCATCAGCTCTTTCCCCCACCCACCATTCCGAATACCCCGCACCGACACTCCCTCCCTCCATCGTGTTGCCAGTAAGGTGGAGTGGAAGTGGTGACAATCTCTGGGCTTAAAAAGAGAGCCTGTGGCATAGAAACTCATTAGGCCTGCTGCTGCCTACACACAGAGGCATTGCTGAGAGGCTCTGATTGGGTGGGTGCGTCAGGAGAAGGGGGTCTCTACCCACCTCCCACCCCTCCCTCCCTCCCCCCACCAATCAACCACCACCCCTACCCCACCACAACGCTCCCATCGCACACTCCTGTTCCCCCACCTAGCGGTTATGATTTTGGCTTAGGGTCTGTTGGGTCCAGGAGTGTGGGGTGGGAAGGTGGGGGGGGGGGCGCTGGAGCTGGGACGTGGCATATTTACACTGCTGGAAGTGGGGTAGTTTTCCATCACAATCCTAACCTGCTTTACTGGCTCCATGGGTTGAACTCACTCTGAAATCATGGCGTCTGCAGACTAGATCTTCTTAGGGTTCTTGTTCTGTCTTCCTGTTTGGGTGTGAATCGCAGTGAAACTATGCTGGTAAGTATTCTATATTAAATAAAATGCTGTCAGGACATTTGTCACCCATGATTTGCCACCTGCTATTTGCCACCTGCTAATTTCCATCTGAGACTTTCGTTATTGGGACTTTTGCCGGCTAGAATGTTTGCCAGTCGGGACTTATATGCTGGGAGGTTATATCCTCATGTGCCAGAATGGGTATGTGTGCATTCATTTTGTTTTTGTTTGGTCCATTAGTTGTTTAAGCAGGGGACATTTCAGTCATAGATAACTGGTCTTCCTCATTCCACTGCTGGTCGATAGAAAGCCCAAGCCTACACTTTTACCGACCCAAGGGATTTTTAACCTCCCACACCACATAGACATGGTATGAGAGCAACCAGCCTTTGATGACGCTGTAAGTTATACACAGCGGTGGAAATCCAAATTGGCAGAGCTGGGGGCATGGGGAATCGAACCGCCGCCCCTCAGATTAGGAGTCTGACCTAGAAAAAAGTCAGACACTCTAACCACTCCGCCACAGAGAACGCCACATTCATGTGTGATCATATATGTGTGGTTCTGTGTGTGTCTGTATGTGCATGTGTTAACTGTGTGAGCATGTATGTGCATGTGTGTGCATATGTTAGTGTGCACACACTCGATCCATTGTGTGGAAATCTATTCCGTTGGCAAAGGTGTTAGATGGTAGAAGTACCGGCTCGAAAGTGTTGGGTGCCGATGAAAGATCGTGTGTGGTAAATAGCATAGAACTAGATAAAATACCACTTATATGAGTCTAATTATCCGGAAACCGATTATCTATGAACTGTATGCTATGAACTATATATGAAGAGTTCAGGCGCAAACCCATGTAAAAGCCAATCCAAAAATAGAGATAGACATTAGAATCAAACCTACACAAAGTTTATTTTTGTATATTCCTGTTTTTTGTTGTTCATTGCCCAATACCCATGTAATCATATGTAAAGTGGAATTAGGCGGAATTAAAGTTATTTTCATGTAAATGTTTTTATATAATCTACATTTTTGGATTGGCGTTTACGTGGTTTACGCCTGAACTCTTCATATGTGTGTGTTCATAAGCTCCATCATCCTCTAATGCCTCCTGACACCTCAGGTTACAGGGTGCTGATTCTGGTCACCCACACCCTGACCTGAAAGGGAGCGACATGTAGCTCAGGCACTAGAGTGTCCACCTCTGAAGGTGTGGGTCATCCATTCGATCCAGCTGAGTGGACACATTTGCAGTTTTGGTTATTTTCCGTTCCAACCAGTGGTCCATAACTGGTTCACCAAAGGCAATGGTATGTGCTGTCCTCTCTCTGGGAGAGTGAATAGAAAAGACCCCTTGCTGCTTATCGGAAAGAGTAGATTATGTATCGGCAGCAGGTTTCATCCAAAGAAATATGTCAGAATGACCATATGTTTGACGTCCAATAGCCGATGATAAAAATCAATGCGCTCTAGAAGCTTCGTTAAATAAAACAAACTCTCATTTTCCCACACTCTGACCTAAAGCGAAGTAACCAACGTAGACCGCAACCCATCTAACCACCCTTTTCTGTATGTAGCAAAGCCAACTGCTGCCAACTGGTAAACAATACACACTCCTACCGTTACACATTCCCCGTCTGTGAAATGGGGAAATGTGCGAAGGTGGGAGGAGGGCATGGCATTGACCTGGTCAGCAGCTATCCTGCATGTACACTGCATCAATTCTGGATTGATGCAGTGCGTCACACCCTCCACACACACACCCTAGCAGGGCCATATGCCTTATTAAGGCTGGTTGTAAACCAATTGTTGGCCTCTCGGAAGTCACGTATGGCCTGCAGCGTAACAAAATGGTGGGACCAATAGGTAATCAGGTATGTGCTAATAGTTCATTTGTGTAACATGCTGTGAGTTTCTACACTATCCTGGTCACAGGACCTGGGTTACAAGGGCTGTTTTGTTTGTTGTTTTGTTTACGTCCTAGCAACATCTAAGGTCATATCAGGACGGGTACCAACTTGTGACAGTGTGCACTCATGGTAACTTTATAGTGCTGCCCCACTGGGAGACCAGGCCACCAGCAGCATGACCTGATATCCCACTCAGACACATTATCCTGACATTGAGCCAACCTGTCATTGCCCTATCCTAATAATGCCAAACGCCTGGCTAGGAAGCGACGAGTATACATTTTTAAGTCATTGGTTTGACTAGACCTGGGTTCGAACCCACGATCCCATGGTCTACCAACACGGGAGACGGACGCTCTAACTCATTCGGCCATCCCGTCTGGTTCCAGGGTTATAAGGGCTGTTGCAAATATGTGGGACACTACACTTAGAGCGCGTCTAGAACCCACATGTCTGCCTTTTCATGACACATCTTCTGTCTCATTATACTGTCTAGGCTCCATCCTGCAATCAACCGATCTATGCCTACCTAGGTAAGTGGAATTTTCACCTGGGAAAAGAACGTGTGTGGTGACCGAATCGGTAGAACGCCGGCCTCGCATGCGGAAGGTCGGAAATTTGGTTCCTGGTCGAGCCAAACCAATGACTTATAAAATTGATACTTGTCGCTTCCTAGCCTGGAACTCGGCATTAATAGGAGATAGGACAAGGACTGGTTAGCTCAGTCTCAGGGCCACATCTAAGGTCATATGACGGCTACCGACTTGTGACAGTCTGCACTCATGGCGACTTTATAGTCCTATCCCACGGGAAAATCAGGCCACCGGCACCATGCCCCGATATTCCACTCGATATCCTGACACTAGGCTAGGAAGGGATAGGTAACAATTTGATATGTCATTGGTTTGACTCGGGAACCAAACTCCCGACCTTCCGCACGCGAGGTCCGCGCTCTACCGGTTCGGCCACGTTGCCAGGTTCATAGTAAACAATATGTGATGTTGGTCAGGGCTGTGGATCCCAGGAGGGAGAAAGCTTTTAAGGGCGAGTCAAGGTTACAATTAAATTCAGGAACGGAAAAAAAGCTTAATTATTCACTATTATCCAGATTAAGCGCCAATCTCTTTTTAACGTGGGCATATTTCTTGAGCGCATTATCAATCTGTTGAAATCGAATATTTTAGGCTCTGGTTCAAAGGTGCAACCTAGACACAGGACAAGTTAATACTTTTAATGGGTTGACTCAGGAGCAGGGCAAACGAGCCACTTGCCAATTAAGACCTTGGCCCTGCCCAACCTCTATTTGCTGGAGGTTTCCTATTTCTGGAGGTCACGTGGTGCTGCCTCCAGTTTTGATGTTTATAGCAGTGTTCTGTCCCCAACTATCAGTGTTGGGATTAGGCTATTACTGAGTGGACCATGTCGTTTCTGGCCATGGTGTTCCTGTTTGCAAACAGATAGTGGAAGGTTGCTATGGTCTAACAGTTTTGAGTGTTTGGATTCAATTTGAATTGAACCAGCATTTACAGCCTTGAGGGTAATATAATATTTCACACAGAATAGTTATTTGTATATACTGAATGTTCATAATTAAATGGGTATAATACAAAGATGGACAGTCATCTAATTGTTGGATCATTTTCCATATACATTGGCAGAAGTGACAGAGACCAGATCGGTTTGAAAGGCAAGAGAGAAATGACAGACTGCTGATTAAGTGACAGTCTGCAGTTGAAATGACAAACTGCTGTTGGATCTGAGAGCCTGCTGTTGAAATAAGACTGTTGTTGAAATGACAGACTGCTATTGAAATGACAGACTGCTGTTAAGTGCTCTTTATCTAGACTGGATCGCCCAAGAAATAGCCACAGATAAATCTGCATCTCTAAAATCTTACTCGAGTAGCCTAGATAGTGTAAGTCTCATGACAGTAATTGAAATTTGAAGTCAACAGGACAGTATCGAAAACCTAATCAGTGTCTTGGGGTGAATTAACACAATCATCATGTCGATGAAAGCAGCCAATTAAACTGTAATTTGCATTAAATATTTTACTATGGTATATAACATGGAATACGTAGGTCAAATACATTATGCATATACTTAAATATATATTACGCAAGAACTTTGGTTATTAATAATCAATTTCGTGTCAGTAATGTTTATTGACTTAGCATCAATGCAAACCTAGAAGGTGTATACATCCTTTTACAACATTCGCCCCTCCAGCACGTGTCGGTATTGACCTCTCAAGCAAGAAGCCACAGAGACAGGCTGATTGCATCAGGGAGCAACAACAATTTTCTAGAATTAGAATTGATTGGACATATCTAACTTAGATACTGATGCACTGCATTTGTTGCCAAATAGAAGGGAATCCTGAGTCAATTTAATATAACATTTTACTAATAAAGTCTATGGTGTTACCTGCTTTCCAAACTAATTTGACATGTTTGAAGTTCAAAGATCTCAAACCTTAGACACTTAAGATAACAGTTACTTCAAACTAACTAACTATAGGGTGGACTATTTAGATCAATTTAATATATTATCTCAGAAAAAATGACAAAAATTCAAAACCATCCGACTATGCAACTTTAATAATATGCATCGTTAATGAGAGGACATATGCCATGTAATTTGTGTGTTCCACCCATTGCTTTTCCCGGGTCTTATTCTCAGTCACCCATTGCCTCCTCAATACAGGCATATTCACATGTAACAACTAATAAATCACTGTTTAAATCAACAGTTCTTTTATAAAAGACTGTGCCATTTTTGTTGTGGTTGATTTTACTAGGCTGTGAACATGAGGAGCAGGCACACCGAATGTCAAGGGTTCAGTTGCTGAGCGCAGTGTGTCGCTACACAGTGTCGAGGGGGTTGGGGGAGGAGGAGGAGGGGCGAGCTGCTCTATGAGTGACTCACTGAGTAGATGTAAGCTCGCCACTCCTACTACAACCAACCACTCACACATTAACATACATCCACAAACACACTCAGACACATAGACACAAATACCCACAGACCAACAAACACACCAAGACACACTAACACCCACTTCCACAAACACACACTAACATCCATCCACAAACACACATAATCACACATCCACAAACTTCACACACACACCAAGAAACACACACTGACACTAGAGCACCCACTTCAACAAAAACACATTAACATGTATCCACAAACACACACAGACACATACACACAAATCCACACACCAACAAACACACACAGGCAGCATAACACCCGCATCCGCAAACACCCACACTAGCATGCACCGACAAACACACACATAGACACACAAACACAAAATTAACCCACGCCAACATACACACACATACACACTAACACCCATATCCACAATCACACGCAGACATACACAGACACACTAACACACACACTCACACACAGGGACACAATAACATATACATCTACAATTACAAACACAGCTACACCCACACAGCAACATATGTCCACACCCACACAGAAATATACACCCACAAACAGGCACAGCCACACTGACACAAACACGCCCATCCACAAACATACACTAACACCCACATGCACACACATATACCTCCACATGCACACACGCCCCCAAATACATATAGGCCCAATAACTTACATGCAGACACAAACAGACAGACACAATAACACACATCCACACTAACACACATACACAAACACCCATACCCACAAACAAACATCCACAAACACACACATCCACAAACATAGCCACACCTGCAAAAGACACAGGCATACTAGCACACACATCCACACACACAAACATACACAGACACGAGCCTACACAAACACACTCACTTTGCTCTCTCTGTGATAAGAAAAAGCAATCTCTAATAATAAGCTAGTTTAGGGCGGACGGGCTAACTTATTCTTAGTAATAATAGCACACAGTCATTGGGGGCATTCGACTGGGCCCGTTCTATCCACATGATTTACTGTTGGAACGGATGGAGCCACATACACACATCCGAAACATCGGTATATGAACCCACTTCCGGTCCCAGTCGAATAGGAATTTGTTCGGAAATATTTTGATATTCGGATAGAGAGGCCAAGTCGAATGCCCCCCATGTAACCTTTCTTGACATATGCCACTTGAACAAGTAATGTGCGACGGTCAGTGGGAATCAGTGTAGTGTGTGGTGGTGGAAAGGAGTGATGTGGGTAGAGTGACTGTGGGTTGTCGTGTGGATGGCATCATTGGCAATAAAACCCAATCTTATTGAAAATAGGGAACTAGATATACGCTGTATATATATAATACTACCCCAAGGATTTCAGATAGATATATATATATATACAGGATACTATATATACAGGATGATATATATATAAGATAATATATATATATATATACAGGTTCACAGTCCCTTTTCTGAAATCCTTGGGCCACTTGCATTATACTCCAAGGTGGACCTGTATGTATATATATATATATTTATATATATTAATATATAGATATTTATATATATATATATATGGATATATATTAATATATATATATAAATAGATATATATATATATCTTATTCTGTGGACCTACATACAGGTCCACAGACCCATATCTGCAATCCTTGGGATCAGTTGTATTTCGCGATTCAGAGTTTGTCGGTTTGAAAAATAAAGGTTCTTATCAAACATGAATACTGCATATGAATATTCACACTAACTGGAATATATAAATATTGTGTATACTACTTCAGTTTATTTATAGAGTAATATCCCGATAAATAAAAGAATGGAATAATTATAGAACATATATATAGATCTACTCTAGTACAACGGATGGTGAAACTTATAATATTATAGTTTATGTACATACTGCATAGAACAACAAAAAAACACTTCGGTTTTCAGAACTTTTCAGATTTTAGAATTTCGGATAAGGGAATATATACTATGATCTTTGAGGTTGAATTTCAGACAGACTTCAATTGGTATGTAATTCTGCTCCGGAATACCATTTAACAAAGCATGCATTATGTGCATCTTGTGCGTTTTCTACTTTGCTTTTCTTTTCTGCTAAATGGAATCTCTGTGTCGTTCAAAGTGAATAACAAGGTGGTGAATATATACCACAACGTGCTGTCATTGGACAATCGTCAAGACTATCCCCTGCTAGTAAATAACGGCGCTCTAATAAGGGTAGGGTAATCATCTTTGTAATTATTTATTCTGTTATTGCTTAATCAGTGCAATTAAACAGCAGAGTGGGCACATTTCAAGACAATCTGTTCGACCTGATATTTTATAAGGCATGACGCAGGTTATTCCATAATACCAGCCATGCTCAACTAATATATATGTGCTCTATAATCCATTATAGGAATATAAACAAGGACACTACTGATCTTCAGTTCCCTATGTAATAGTTAGCACTTATCCTATCTAGCTGACCCTGTTATTGTGACATAGACCATGGTGGCGTCCCCTGTGAGCGGCCCTGTGCACTGTATGCCAGCTGCGCCTGGCCTTAACGCATTCAACTTTTAACTTTTAACTTCAACGCTCCCCGATCCCGCTCCCCGATCCAGCTCGCCTTCTATCTGGAATCATGCTAGCTTGACACTCATCTGTGCGATACGGTATGTCTGAGGGTTTCTGCAACCCGTGTGGTAAAATTCATTCTGGACCGAGGTGCATTACTGACGTGAAACGGGAGGACGCCGCAGGCAACCACATACGCATAACGCGCAAATTCTCGGCAGTCAAGATGGCGACGGCAGGAGAAGCCTCCGATGAGCGAGTGATGGAGGATATCACAAAAGACGTACGGAGTATGTGCATTGATGAAGAGGAGCGACGCGTGAGGGAGGAAATAAGGCAGCTGGAAAGGGACAAGCGCATGTTTGACTTGGAGGAACGACGGACCGTGTTAGTAAAGGAAAAGGCGGCCAGGGACACAGTGAAGCCACCACCAGCCGAGCAGGGCGGAGCAGCCCATACGGAAAGAGGTCACTCAAGTTACGGGGAGGTATCGCGCAAGAGCCGGACACGGCGGCGCAGATCGCACTCTCGTAGTGACTCCAGTTCACGTAGCAGGACAAGGAGCACGTCCCGGAGACGGAAAAGTAAGTGGTCTTTAAAAAACTATACTGAGGATAAGAAGGATGTGCGCAAACTATCAGTGGCCGAGTTACAGGAGGCATCATGCCTGTGGTTCCTGAGCCTGGACGGTGTGACGTTAAAAGATGGCCAGGCCCTATTCAGCCACCTTGCTTACATTGCATCGAAGGCTAAGCATGAGCTGTTCAAAGACACTGCCCATGTTCGATATGACACGGCCGTGCGTAAGCTGGCGGAACGGGAGGGTTTCGCTGCATTCACGGCAGGGAATGCGGCGGCGAGCCTGATCCACTACGGGCATGAGGCCATGCGGGCCAAAACTAAGAGTGCGACCACCGGGAATCCAAAGGGGCTCAAGACCTATGAAAAGGGAGGCAAGCGGGCCTGTTTCCCTGGAACAAGGAAGTGGGTTGTGACAGTAAGGAGGGGGACTGTAGCTTCGGGCATTGGTGCAGCAAGTGCGGGAGCCGCAGCCACAAGCGCATTAAGTGCACCCGGGACTGACGGTGCACCGGGACGCGCCACACCGGGGACGCGGAGCATGACCCAGATTCGGCCATACCGCGGGAAAACGGGGGCGCGGGGTGGGGTGCAGTGAGCACTCAAGCAGCCACTCAACCCGGCGGTGGACGTGGCCGGGGCGGGGACGGTAGCGGTACTGGGGTTTGGGACACCCAGGCAGACACACAACCCGGCGGTGGACGCAGCTGGGACAGGGACTGTACCGGTCTCCGAGGTAGTGGGTGTGATGCATTACTTGACGGCGCCGGAGGGCGTGGTATGGATGTTTACAGTGGCGCATGTGGGTCAGTGAAGATGCCCGAGCCGCAGGGCTGGCTTCCCGCACGTGGGGAGGTCCCGGATGTAAACAACAACAACACTGTGGTCGCGGCACGCGTGGAGGCCCCGCCTCTGGGTGGGACTGACAACACGGGAGCCCCAGGCGGGGCGGGAGGCTGCCATGGTGGCGTTACGGAGGGTTGCAGTGGAGCACGGGGGTCAGTGGAGACACCCGTGCCACGGGAGGCCCCGGATGTAAACAACAATAACAACACGTGGGACGGGGTGGACACCCTGATGGCGGCGGCGGGCACCCTGGGGGGGATCCCCGGTCACCAACAAGTGGGGGAGACGCCCCACAGAGGCACCCCTGTATGGACAAGCAGGGGGGACGGCCTGGACCCGGGGTGGCTCCACGTCGAGGACGGCACAGGAGATGAGCATGTATTCGACATCACCGTCAGGGAGACGGTTACCGACTGTGTGACCGACTTCCGACTCTGGAGGAGCTGCATGACAGGTTTGTGCAGCTGCACGCACAGTATTGATGGTGTCGTGTCCCAGATGAAGCCATGTAGGGTCTTCACAGAGCTGTTCATGAGGGGTGATACTGACCCCGATGCCGAATATATCATGAAAGGCATCTGCTTCGGCTTCATGGTAATAAACCGGGACTGCGACGCTTGCTATGAGTGCCATCAGGGCGCCGGGGGAGACCGTGAGGACAGAGAGGTCATGTCTGGCAAACTCAGGAAGGAGATCGAGGCAGGGGCTTTGACCAAGGCGGCGGACCAGCCGCTATGTGTGCATAGGCTCTTCTGCATCCCCAAGGATGGAGGGGGGGGTGAGGGGCATCGTGGATTGCAGCAGACCAGAGGGGGAGTCAGTCAACAACTACACGGATAGCGTGACGGCCAAATTCTCCTACAATAGTGTCGACGATGTGGCCACCCTGATGCAAGCCGGAGACTATCTCGCGACCGTGGACATCCGCGATGCTTACCGGGCGGTGAGCATCCACCCACGAGACCGGGACCGCCAGGGCATATTCTGGGACTTCGGGAATGACCCGGTCTTTTTAAGAGATAACAGGCTATGCATGGGGCTGGCCTCCAGCCCTTATGTCTTCAGCAAGCTGTCTGATTTTGTTGTCCGCTGTGCAGTGCGTGAGGGCGTGGGGGAGGTGGTAAATTACCTCGACGACTTCTGTATCGTAGCTCGGGACTTCGACGCGGGCTGCACGGCCCAGGCCACCCTAATGGGGATCCTCCGGAGAGTGGGCTTCTACATAAGCTTCCCAAAAGTCACCTCCCCGTCCACCAAAACAAGGTTCCTGGGTATCGACATCGACACCATCGCCCTGGAGATGTCGCTGCCGGAGGACAAGCTGACCAGGATGACCATGGCGCTTCTGGCCCTGGAGGGTCGGAAGAAGGCTAGGAGGATCCAGCTGGAGCGGCTGGCTGGCTTGCTGGCGCACTGTGCGAAGGTGGTCCGGGGAGGCCGCACTTTCTGCAGACGCATGTACGACACGATCAACGCAGTGGCAAAACCCCACTTCAAGGTCCGCCTCTCGGGGGGTTTCCATGAGGATAGACGATGGTGGCTGGACTTCTCCAGACGGTTCAATGGGAAGGCAAAAATAATCGGCCGCCATACCCCATACGTCTCGACTTACAGTGACGCCTCCGGGGAGGGGTTCGGGACGATCCATGCCAGCGATTGGAGGATTGGAGCCTTCGGGGAGGGACCAGATGGGAGGATCAGGGATGAGGTGGGCCACCACCACGCCACACCCGATGGGACTTGTAGGGGGGCCCACATAAACGTGCTAGAGATGTGGGCAGCCTTCTGTGCGGCCCAGACCTGGGGCCACCTGTGGAAGGACAGCACGGTGGTCATGGTCACGGACAATGAGACGGTCCGAGCGGCCTTGACCTCGGGTCGGTCCAAATCAAAGGGGGTCATGCACTTTGAGCGCATGCTGTTCTGGATAGCGGCACAGTACAATTTTGATGTTCAGTCTGTTTATGTGAAGAGTGCTGACAACACGATCTGCGACGCCCTGAGCCGTTGGAGCGCCAGTGACAGTAAGGACCGAATCCGGGTCGCAGACGGAGCGCGCAGGCTTTGTTGCAACCACATATTCACCAACTCCCCTGACCCTTCTATTTCCAGTTGTGGAGCTGCGGAGGGAGAAGCTGGCCGTGCAACGCAAGTACTACGCCCCAAACTCCATCACAACACGGGGGGTCCAGGTGAGACGATACCTGGAGTTCATTGAGGAGTTCGGGGGCCACTTTCCCACCACACCGTGCCCTCCAGAACAGACAGCACTGTATGCAGTCTGGCTGGCCAGGACTCTCAAATACACATCGGTGTGCAACTATCTCAGTGGCCTGAACTTCTTCTTGAAGACGGAGGGTGCGGAGCTGATCGACTACAAAAACTTTGAGCTGGCATCCACTTTGAAGGGCATCAAGCGGGAGCGGGGTTGCCATCCCAGGCAGGCGGCCCCCTTACTGCCTGACATGCTTAGGCGAATATTCGCTGCCCTGACCACCTCGGCGGGGCACACCGCCTGGCGGGCGGCCATACTGTGCAGCTTTAGGGCACTACTGAGGAAGTGCTAGGTGACAGCCTCGGACTCGTCACTACTCAGGGGAGACTTTTCCTTTCTCCCATGGGGAATGTTGGTGCGAGTTCGTCGCTCCAAGACGATACAATTCGCGGAGCGGATGCTCGAAATACCTGTGGCTAGGTGCCCGGACCTCTCCCTGTGTGCAGTTTATTGGACTGAGAGACACTTCAGGGAGGTCCCAGCTGGGCCTGATGCCATGGCGTTCCGGATCCCCACGCCAGCGGGCGCCACGATGGAACTGCGATACTCGACATACCAAGGGATGCTGAAGCACTTCTGTGGGGTCGCGGGATTGGACGCTGGGGACTACTCATCCCACTCCTTGAGGAGGGGGGGCTGTACCTTCCTATCATTGTGTGGCGCCACCCTGGAAGAGCTCAGGGTGCGCGGTGATTGGGCGAGCGATACCATCTTCGCCTACCTGCAGACGCCATTGAGCGTCCGCATAATGAACGACATTAGGGTTTCCACGGCACTGGCCAGTGCGACTGAGCCAGTATACTGAGACTGTGGGGTTGGGGGGACCATGGGTCTCTTGGCATTTAATATATCTCCGCCAGAGAATATATATCTTCTTCTCAACCACATCAGTCTTATCTTTGTTCTGTTTATTGGGGCCAACTGTTTATGTGCTCTATAATCCATTATGGGAATATAAACAAGGACACTACCGATCTTCAGTTCCCTATGTAATAGTTAGCACTTATCCTATCTAGCTGACCCTGTTATTGTGACATAGACCACGGTGGCGTCCCCTGTGAGCGGCCCTGTGCACTGTATGCCAGCTGCGCCTGGCCTTAACGCATTCAACTTTTAACTTTAGGTGGGCATTTAATATATCTCCGCCAGAGAATATATATCTTCTTCTCAACCACATCAGTCTTATCTTTGTTCTGTTTATTGGGGCCAACTGTTTATATATATAATATATATATTCATTATATATAATATATATATATATATTTATTATATATGATTAGGAAAGTCAACTTGGAATGCCAGAAGTGTGTGTTTCAAGCCCCACTCTGTGTGCACTATTCCAGTTTCCTTGCAACAATTCCCTCGACACTGGTGTCGTGACCAGGATTCAGTCCACGTTGAATATTGTATGGGATTTTGAATCTGCTCTTTAACTTAAGGGTAATGGAAGTGTGCTTGCTATATAAAAAAAGAATATATATATTTATATACTAGGTATACTTTTATACGGGTATACATCTTCGGCACAAGGTATTCTTTATTTATCTAATATTAATTCTATGCGGCAATAATTGTTTAATCAGTTTACCAATATCTAAGTTGAAACTCAAACCATAAACAAGCTTACAGAAATTATTGATAAAGGAAATCAATCCATATGGATTATGACCACGACTGCGCAGCGACAAAAACAAGTGCATGCATTTAACTGTTATGAGCAAAAGAAACAAGCAAATCACTAAAAGAAAAGAATTTAAAAGGAAAAGGTTGAAGACGTATAATCAAATCTAAGTCTGTGTTTTGCATTAGAAAAGTCGAGGCTTTGATCCGACAATACTGCTTCACGTAACGTGCATGTTCACGTGCCTATCATCAACACCACGTTGTTCTTCATAACACCACGTGACCTGTGACGTCAGAGCGAGACTGCCAGTGCCAGATCCCCACCCCCCTCTCCTCCTACCCCACCAACCTATGCCCAACCCCTGTTGAACGACTCCTTCACTCATCTGGAATTGGTTTCTGTTTTATAGCTCTTCTCCTGGTTTTGAAAACAAACAAGATTGATGATTTCCCGCCGCCGCCCCCCACCATCTTTTTATTCCCTTCTCAAGGTAGACACGTGCGTTTAATTTGAACTATGATAGGAAAATTGTAGCGTGTGTAAACTCGGAAAGTAGATGAACAATCTTTGTTTGTGTTCTTCTCCGATTCCTGTGTGAGATCTCTGTAACATCTGCTGAATCTTAACTTGAATGATGGATATCAATTCTAGCTCACACGGCTAAGCATGTGTGATAGATTCTATAATGTCGGATTGTCTAGCAAACTCCTGGGAAACGATAGTGTGCCTGGGGATTTGCTTCGCAAGGGTGAAAGTGGTCTCGAGTAACAATTAAAGAAGCGAAAATCCATGCCTATGGTGAGGTTATATGTAAACCGACACTGAATATTATTTCCACGAAAATGCGGATATTCTCCCATAGGCTTGTAAGGGAATTGAGGAAAATTCCCGGAAGTCAAGTTTCATGCATACTGGTATACAGTGATAGTGCTGCAACATCGGAACAATGTATTAGCATACGATGATGATATGGCATTCTCTGTGGCGGAGTGGTTAGAGTGTCT
This sequence comes from Branchipolynoe longqiensis, assembly GCA_030323885.1. Taxonomy (NCBI): domain Eukaryota; kingdom Metazoa; phylum Annelida; class Polychaeta; order Phyllodocida; family Polynoidae; genus Branchipolynoe; species Branchipolynoe longqiensis. The sequence continues at coordinate 52,840,591 of CM059188.1, read as the reverse complement.
GACTTTTTTCTAGGTCAGACTCCTAAGCTGAGGGTCGGCGGTTCGATTCCCCATGCCCCCAGCTCTGCCAATTTGGATTTCCACCACTGTGTATAACTTACAGCATCATCAAAGGCCGGTTGCTCTCATACCATGTCTATGTGGTGTGGGAGGTTAAAAATCCCTTGGGTCGGTAAAAGGGTAGGCTCGGGCTTTCTATCGACCAGCAGTGGAATGAGGAAGACCAGTCGTCTATGACTGAAATTTCCCCTGCTTAAACAAATAATGGACACAAAAAAAAAAAAAATATGATGGTGCTGCGGGACTGCAGTATAGTAAAAATCGTGGAAATCCGCGAAATCGCGGAGATCTTTCATCCTGGCTTCGAGAGACAGGCACTATTTAAGTTTCCATTAGAGGATATGTATGTACAGCAAGAGCAGCTCAAAAGGAATGCAATTTAACATTATGTAGCATATATCACATTTCTTGCCTGTGATAAAACACATTATCTCTCCCACTAGATAGTAAGTTCGAAAGAATTCGATATAACATGATTGTTTGTTGTTTTACGTTCTAGCAACATCTAAAGTCATATCAGGATGGGTACCAACTTGTGGCAGTGTGCACTCATCGCAACTTAATAGTGCTGCCCCACTGAGAGACCAGGACGCCAGTATCATGACCTTATATGGCACTCAGTCACATTATCCTGACACTGAGCCAAAGTCATTGCCCTGTCCTAATAATGCAGAATGCCAGACTAGGTTGCGACTAGTATCAAATTTGTAAGTGTTGGTTTGACACGACCGGGAACTGAACTCCCGGCCTTCCGCACACGAGGCCTGCGCTCTGTCGATTCAGCCGCTACATCCGGCAACTTGACCTGATATCCCACTCAGTCACATTATCATGACATTGAGCCAACCGGTCCTTGCCCTATCCTGAAAATGTTGAGCGCCTGGCTAGGAAGCGACAAGTATCAATTTCTAAGTCATTGTTTTTACTCGACCAGTGTTCGAGCCCACGAATCAATGGGTTCGGATCCCCTGATCTCCCAAACCAGGGGGCGGAACCTCAACTCATTAGGCCGTCCCACCTGGTCAAGGATATAAAATGTGCACTGGTGGTGATTTCGCCGAGGTGCAATGCCGTAACACGCATCTCACATTCTCTCACACACTCTCACGCTCTCAGTCACAAGTTGGTACCCATCCTGACATCACCTTAGATGTTTCTTGGACATAAAGCCCCACACAAAACAAACAAATCCTCCCCAGCTGTGTCTTGCCTTCCTCTCAATTCTCACCACTTGCCAGAGGAAATAAGATAAGTAATAGTACATTTTACACTTAGATACAGAAAGTGAATCAAGTGCATTAGTATATAGGGTTATCATGGTGATGCTGATAGGTGTGAAATGTAAAGGACAACATGGGCAGGTAGTTTGAATTCAAACGACTTTAGGTACTACTGCTTACATTGACTAAACAAGGCCAGCAGTAGTCCTAAATATCAACTGTCTTTGGATGAGTGGTCTGCATCTCATCATCATCATCATCATGCTGTCGATCGCGATGCGACAAAGACTGCTTTCATTACTTGACTGCCGCTCTCCATTTGGTGCGGTTGTATATTTCATGAAAGCTGCCTGCAAAAGTGTTGAAGTGCTGCTGGCTTTTGCAAGTTACCAGCGGCACTCTCTCGGGGAGCAAATAGAGGTTTCACACTGGCAAGAACATGTCAAGACAGGCGCAAAACTATTTGTCCCTGCAGTGGCTGGTCGGGAGATGTTGGGAGTTCCATACATCAACTGCCCTTAATGCTGCTACAGTGACATGGTTTTCTGTTTAGGGTTTGCTCCCTTAGCCTTTGGTTCTGTCAAGAACCTGTACCACAAGGCAGTGGTTTACAACTCTGAGGTCTGCATCTAGACTGCCTTTATGAATCCTATATATTTCCATTGCGCCTCATTACCTTGTTACACCATTTTATTCACTATCCCGAATTCCAGCCATGAGGTTTTCTTAAATGTAATATAATCAAATTAATTTCAAACTATAGCATGAATCATGAAAACATGATCTGCTCAGCAAGGAAGGGTTTTTCATTTCGCATGAATCGTGTAGTTATTGTCTACACTAAACATGTTTTGCATCCAAATCACTCACTCTTTCCTCCCTATAATTAGACCAATACCTCAGTTCCGAGATGCCATTGTTGGTGTGCCACCTGCACTAGTCATCTATATGGCGAACCGGGCGCGGTGGCCGAATTGGTAGCGCGCTGGCGTCACGTTCGAGAGTTCGGGAGTTCGCTTCCCGGTCAAATCCAACCAATGACTTATAAATTGATACTTTTCAGTTCCTAGCCTGGTGCTCTGCATTAATAGAATTGAGCAAGGACTGGTTAGCTCAGTGTCTGGATAAGGTGAGTGAGTGGGATATCAGGTCATGGTGGTGGTGGCCTGATTTCCAAGTGGGTCAGCGCTATAAATTCTCCATGAGTGCGCACTGTTACAAGTGGGTGCCTGTCCTGATATGACCTTAGATGTTGCCAGGACGTAAAACTCCAACAACCAACCATCTCCATGGCGATGCTATGGTGTGTTGGAAGGGGTAGCATTGAGCACTTGTTGGTGCACGCACAGGGAAATGGTGCTTTATTTAATGTAGATTATTCGCCGACATAATTTCGCTGCAACACATGTCACAAACTAATTAATGTAAATCTAGGGCAAGAACTGTAGTGAGTTGGTCATAAATAATTAAGTGGTTATGGTTTCAAAGTGAGCTTAATGCACCGATCTCACACTCGCGCCATTTTGATTTGAAAATGAGGTTAATTGCACAGCTGATCCTAGCAGATCCCCGGCAATGTGATGGTCTATTGTTCGGTGCCTGGATGCAGAAGTGGATCAGGTAGCGAAGACGTCATTCCAATAAGTTTTCATGTATTTGCGAACAAGGATACACACAAAGATTGCCAACATGGATGGTGAAAATTAGGCATGAATTCCGCACCAATGGTTTAGTGGGCACTTAGAGCAATTGCAGATCTCTCAGCACTATGTGGGAACGTTTGCCAGTAATTACAGCTGCGCTGGTGAGTGTTTGTGCACCTCCTGTGGTTCACGAGGCACTTATAGCAATCGCACATCTCTCAGCACTGATCTCGATTGCATTCGACAGTGACACCCGGCAAGTGTGAGAGTGGTCAGTAGTGAAGGATAGGACCATGAGAGAACCAAACCGCCTCCTGGCATGTAAGCATGCCAACTCCTTCCAGCTATGCAAATATGCCAGGCTGTATTCATAATCGTTTAGCAGGAACCAACAGAAGAGACATAATATTCAGCTTCTTCCATAAACAGAAGAAAAGTCAGATGTAATTAGTCAAGAACAAAACCTCTAGCTAGCGTCTTTAAGAAACTTACCGATTATTAATCTTAAGTCAAAATTGTGGTTCCAATTAAAGATAGTGACACATGTAAACAACCTCCATGAGCCGACATTTGACACTTGCATGCAAATCAGCCGGTGCCCAAGCTGTTCAGTGTGTTATGTGCAGTACGTACAAGCATTGGTGAAGAGCAGTAGACACATATATAATAATGGTAGATGACAAAGAGAAAATAAACAAATTAACTCCATCGTGAATAATATTCAAACAATGCTTTATACTACAGACAACCATAAGAGCATTCATGACCAGACACATCATATCGGTTATTGCGTTACAACGTCGCTAGTATTGAACAATCAGTCACAATTACAATGGAGACCTGGTATTAAATGGCGGTAGTTCAGTCACCAGAAGGGATATAGTGATCTGAATGGTGTCTGGATAGAATTACCCAAGGAATGTCAATATATGCATGCATAAATCATTTTGTTCAAAATTATATATAATATAGATATACATAATATATACATATATATACATATTCGTACATATGTGTATATACATATATATACATATATATCTATACATGCATAGATATCTACATGTATATACATATATTATACATATATATATATATATATATATACATATACAGATATATATACATATATATGCATATATAGATATATATATATATATATATATATATATACACACACACACGACCGAAACTCAAAACCATCCGATTGCGCAAATGCCATAGCGGATTTAATGTGTCTGGTCACACTGCACGACGACTGGATCACTACTCACCTAGCACCTCCGTCTTCTTGTAGTGTGCCGGCGGGTTGACGCAGATGACGGGCACCTCCTCGCCGCTGCCGTCCCCCTCCGAGGGCGGCACCATGGCGGGCTTCTGCTGCGCCCGCTGGCGCGCCCCCTGGTGGCGCCTGTAGTGGTGCTTGTAGTGGTAGCTTCCCCGGGTGCGTGCGCCTTGGTTCGGCCGGTAGCGCCGGCCCTGTTCGGACGAGCCGCCCGAGTCCGGGTCCGGCTGCCGGCCGCTCTTGGTGTCCTGCGGCCCGGCAATGTTGAATGGCTCGTCATCGCTGTCGTAATCCCGGCTCTCTCCGATCTGGTAGTCCGCTGTCAACGAGAAAAGAGATATGGGTTGTTTTTTTGCTTGCTTGAGTTTTTAGCTTCTAGCTTCTAGTTAGATCTAACATTAAGTAAAATCGCCGTGAATATGGCCTATGCTGCCGGCACGGCGTAAAGCAACCACCAATCAATCAAAGCTTGTCTTATTTAACGATGCCTCTAGAGCACATTGAGAACATTTATCATCGGATATTGGTCTTCAATCATATGGTCATTCTGACATATTTTGTTGTTAGGAAACCCACTGCCGCCACATAGTCTACTCTTTCCAATAAGCAGCGAGGGGTCTTTTATATGCCCTTTCCCATAGGCAGGACATCACAAACCACAGCCTTTGATGAACCAGTTGTTGACCACTCGATGTAACAGAAAATAGTGCAAACCGCAAAGAGCTCTACTGAGAAGGATTGATCCAATGTCTGATAGCTTCACAGATGGACACTCTACCGCCGGGACTACGTCCCACTACCCAGCTTAATCTAAGGTCCCTAGCTTCATTTAATGTCCCGTTCTGATATAACCTTAGATGTTACGAGGACGAAAAACAACAAACGAACACATTTTTCCGAGGTCATATTCAAATAATTTGTGTAAATAATTGACTAATGGTTGTCTCTTGCTGGAAGGTCGATGCCTCGGAACTGACAAATAGATTATTCTGAAGAAAAACACTTTTTTACAAATAATAAAAATCAGTTTAATAAAAGTTATACATAGGGTTGCGGGGGTTCAAACTAGGTTAAAATAGATACAATCTTGGTCAATATGTGATTTCACTGCTGTAAGTCTTGTAGTAGTCAGTACATGAACCTCACCACCCCACCATGCCAGCATGGACTGCGTTGAACATGATTGAATGATTGAATCAGAATAATACTAGAAAATCAGATACATATTTGTCCCACAACCCTAAAATGCAGAGCCACTCGATTTGAAGAAAACAAAACTACTCCGGTGAATAAGAGTTCTGACTAGATAGATAACTGAAGTTAGGGAACAAGGGAACCTAGACAGCCTGAAAAAACGAGGCATTTTAGATAGTGTTTATAACATAAGGTTCACATCCCGACTATGGCGCATCGTTCTAACATAGGGTTCACATCCCAACTGTGACCTATCATTCTAACATAGGGTCCACATCCCGACTATGACCCATCATTCTAACATAGGGTCCACATCCCGACTGTGACCTATCGTTCTTACATAGGGTCCACATCCCGACTGTGACCTATTGTTCTAACATAGGGTCCACATCCCGACTATGACCTATCGTTCTAACATAGGGTCCAGATCTCGACTATGACCTATTGTTCTAACATAGGGTCCACATGCCGACTATGGAACAAGGGAACCTTGACAGCCTAAAAAAACGAGGCATTTTAGATAGCGTTTATAACATAAGGTTCATATCGCTACTATGACCTATCATTCTAACATAGGGTCCACATCCTGACTATGACCTATCGTTCTAACTTAGGGTCCACATCGCAACCATGACCTATCGTTCTAACATAAGGTCCACATCCCGACTATTCCCTATCGTTCTAACATAGGGTCCACATCGCGACTATGACCCATCATTCTAACATAGGGTCCACATCCCGACTGTGAGCTATTGTTCTTACATAGGGTCCACATCCCGACTGTGACCTATTGTTCTAACAGAGGGTCCACATCCCGACCATGACCTATCGTTCTAACATATGGTTCACATCCCGAATGTGACCTATCATTCTTACATAGGGTCCACATCACGACTATGACCTATTGTTCTAACATAGGGTCCACATCCCGACTATGACCTATCATTCTAACATATGGTTCACATCCCGACTGTGACCTATCATTCTTACATAGGGTTCACATCCCAACTGTGACCTATTGTTCTAACATAGGGTCCACATCCCGACTATGACCTATCATTCTAACATATGGTTCACATCCCGACTGTGCCCTATCATTCTAACATAGGGTCCACATCGCGACTATGACCTATCGTTCTAACATAGGGTCCACATCGTGACTATGACCTATCGTTCTAACATAGGATCCACATCCTGACTGTGACCTATCGTTCTAACATAGGATCCACATCGCGACTATGACCCATCGTTCTAACATAGGGTCCACATCCCGACTGTGACCTATCGTTCTTACATAGGGTTCACATCCCGACTGTGACCTATTGTTCTAATATAGGGTCCACATCCCGACTGTGACCTATCGTTTTAATATAGGGTCCACATTCTGACTGTGACCTATCGTTCTAACATAGGGTCCACATTGCGACTATGACCTATCGTTCTAACATAGGGTCCACATCCCGACTATGACCTATAGTTCTAACATACGGTTCACATCTTGACTGTGACCCATCCTGTCGGCCAGGTGTTAAATCATCACCAATCATCATGATCCGGAAGTTTCCCAACCATGAACCTACCTCCTCATTGGAGAACTGTATAATATTCATGAGCCCCCCTCTGTCTCCCCCCCCCCCCCCCCCCCCCCGCTCCTAAACAAAAGTACACAATTTAAATGATTTAAAGTTGCTGAGTGCGATTGTTTGAGATTCTGCCTTTTTTTAAGATGAATATATTAGGTTAACCTGTTAAGTTTTATTATACCTGGCTACTGATTGGGAGATTTGAAGTGAAAACATACTAGATTAATGTTGGCGTGTATGGCAAAATGCTGAAGACAATAGGCTTTAGCAGTAACATATTGGATTAAATTGACTTAGAGTTCGCTTCGATGTAACAATAAATGTTATAAGTGCACCTGTATCGAAGTTGGATATGTAAGATCAAATCTAGCTAACTATTTTGGTTTTGAAAAGTTAATGCTTTCTTGGAACTAAGCAATTTGTAAAGATAAGTCAATTTTAATTAGCGGCTTCGAAGATGGAGCATGCGAGGCAGAGCTGATGCAGGTCATGCTTTGTCAGTGGAGAATTGATATGGAAATGAGGAACGTTAAAGCACTACCCACATCCTATATAGTTAACGATGAGGCAGGAGTGCTATAATTTTGCAATTTATTCGATCAGAATAATCAAGTCAAGGAACAATAGTAAATCATCAGGGTCAAGGTCAATCAGGATAATCAGGTCAAGGAACAACAGTAAATCATCATAGGTCAATAATTGGTCAATCAATCTCATCACTCCCAACCCTACCACTTGAGTAGCCTGTTTGTCAGTTTAGGGGTGGGGGGCTGCAAATTGGTGGTCGGGTGGTGTTCGCGGGTCCGGGTCCAGTCGATGAGTGAGCGAATGTGTTGCTCGCTGAGCATCACAGACTGGACAAGAACCCACAAGGTGGCAGCATTGGTTAATTTAGTTTGAAAGTTAGCATATAGGTGGGGGAGTCGTATGGCGTAAGGCCTGAAAGTGTCTGTGTTTGACGCTAGGGGCAGCAATCAGTGTGGTTCAGGTTTAAATCGTGAGGTGGGTGAATGTCGTAAGATGGTTTAAGGTCCTGCCCCTCCCGCCCAGTCACAAATTACCTACGTTATCCTAACATGAACAATTCAACACTGTTAATCAGGTCTTATTTCCCGTAATGGCTAATTGAAACAAACCATCGAGAATCATAGAAAATGATTATATTAAGAGAAGGAGCGTCGTGCCCTCAAGATGCGGAATTTATATTAGCTTTTGTTTCTGTTCCAGAAACTCCCACCTACTGGTAAATGGTAGGATGATTCAAAATATAAACAAAGAAATTCAATATCGCAAAGCTCACATTTCAAGTTAAATTGTATGCTGTTTTTCAATGAAAATTACCATATTTCATCGTAGGTGAATTAATTTATCTGAATAGCCTCTGACTGCACATTGTGCGAGAAAATTATTATGCTGAGTAAGCAGACAAATTCAGATAACCCATAGTCACATGACTGTGAGAAGTTACAGATGGGATTAGAGAGCATGAATGGAAGAGTGATGGAGGAGGGGAAGGGGGTGAGAGGTAGGAGAGGGAGGAGAGGGAGGAGAGGGAGGGGGAAGGATGGCTAGGAGTGGGAGGAAGGGGAGTAGATGCGGAAGGGAAGGGATAGGGAGGGTAGCAGAGAGGACATGGAAGAGAGGGGGCGGGGGAGGGAGTGGGAGGAGGAGAGCTGTAGGAGGTCACGATCATCTTATGAATATTTTAGTGGGGAAGAGAAGAGGGCTGTGAAGTGGGGTGATGGTGGGGAGAGAAGAGACGGGTGTGAAGTAGAAAGGTGGGTAGGATGAGGGAGAGGGATGACAGTGGGGAGGGGATAGGTGGAGGGAGAGAGGGGTCAGCTGGAGGGAGAGGTGAGGCGGGGGATGGTGTGAGGATGTATGGAGGTCTACAAACCGCCTTAAGCTCTTTATGTAAAATGCTCACAATCCTCAAGTTACACTTCACCACCCAATGTTCCCTATTCTGTGTTCGTGACAAGCTGTGAGGTTGATAACTGACTATTTACTGAACTCTTCCTATTTCAGTCCTTTCCCCATACCAGACTTATAGTCATCAGGTTTCATGTGATTTTTAGTCCTAGTTAAAAGGCTGGCTGGCTTCCATTGTTGGAGGTCGTGGCTTCAAACCCTGAGAGAGTTAAACCAATGACTTCTGAAATCGATACTTGTTGCTACCAAACCTATTGCTCGGCATTGCTGTGGCAACACAAAAAGGACTGGGTTTCTCAATATGAGGATAATTTGACTGAATGGGATATCAGGTTATGGTGACGGCGCTCAGGTTGTCTAGGGTTTCACAAGTCAGTGTCCGTCCTGATATGACCTTAGTTATTGTCAGGACATAAAGACAAGAGCCATGTTCAGAACTGATTGACTAGGTGTCACTTTGGACCACAGGATCATAATTATAATCACCTTTTGAACCAAAACAAAGATGGCAGCCTGGACTTCTGTTGCTAGAATGGACTTATGTGGCTAGGATTCAAACCGACAGCTTGAATTAACTACAGTTATGAATGTCTTCCAAAAGATACTCAACTAATAAATAAATATATATTGAAATTGGACTCATCAGTCATCGACGAGTTCACAACAAATGATGAGTTGCTGTCGTCATCGCCACCAATCGACAACCAAATAATATATACAAATTGCGCCACCATTGCCAGAATGGTCCCTTCGTGACATCAGACCAGTTACGTATTTAGCGCCTTGATTGCACACGGGTGATCAGTGGGTGGGAGGTGGAGTGGGAAACATAATAGCATGATTTCTTTTTCCAAAGTTGATGCATCGTCTACTGGAAACTGGTAGTGATCACCATGGCGCACCAGACAGATGGAAGAGGAAGTTCGAGCGTCGGATTTCCCTGAGACTGGTCTCGGGTATTATTACTGCCCTACCCCTCCTCCTTCCTCTCCTACATCCTTCCCCTTCTCCCTGCCTTTCCCCCTGCCTCTTCCCCCTCCTCTCTCCCTACAACCACAATCCCTCCCATTCTCCCTCCTCTTTACCCTTCCCATCTCCATCCTCCTCTCTCTACCTTCCTCTCTCCCACACCCTCCCCTTCCCTACTTCTCACAACCCTCCCCCTCCCTGCCTTAGCTCTCCTCCTTTCTCTCCCTCACCCCTCCTCTTTCTCCTTCACAGCAGCAGCCACTCTCCCTGTCCTCCTCTCCCTTCTCCACCCATTCCCTATGCCTGCCTTTCCCAGTTCCTCTCCTCCCTATATCCCTATATCCCATCCTCCTCCCATTCCCACTCTTTCCCTTTCCTTTACCCTCCCCATCCCCTCCTCTCCGCCACCCCTCTCTTGTCCACCCCAGTTTCCATTTTCTTCCCCTCTCCTCTCGACCCCTATTCCCCCCCTCCCTCTCCCCTCTCTATCCCCCTTCCCGCATCTTCCACCTCCCTTCCCATCTTCATCCGCCCCTTCCTCCCCTCGCCCACTCCATCCGCTTCCCCATCTTCTACCCACGCCGCTACTCCCTTACCCCTCCCCTACTCTCCCTTTGACCCTCCCACCTCCACCCCCATCCCTCCACTGTAACCGCCTTAATCCCATTACGCCGCAGATAAAGTTACCTTTTTCCTAAATAAATTACGATGATAAACGACTCCACCTTTCCCCAGGGGAATAACTAACCTCCCAACCCGAACTGACTACTCCCCTCCCCATTCTCCTCCATTTGAGAATCGTTTTACACCATGCACAGAATTTTAGGGTCTGGCGAACTGGTCTAGTGTTTAAATCTCCATGTTCAACAATAGTATATCAGATGAGATTGAAGGTATTAGACGGGGTTAACACATCGCAGTCTATTAGTTGCTATCTGGATCCTTAAAGGGCTTGTAACACGACCAAAACAACATTACATATTCACAATTATCATAATGAAATATAACTAGTTATAATATGTATAGCTTCAAACAATCTATTATCTAGGTGTTCTATAGGACCGAGTCATGGAACCGGGCGCGGTGGCCGAATCGGTAGAGCACAGGCCTCAGTAGAGCTCAGGCGTGCGAAAGATCGGAAGTTCGCGAGTTCGGTTCCCGGTCGAGTCAAACCAATGACTTAAAAATTGATACTTGTCGCTTCCTAGCCTGGTGCTCGGCATTAGTAGGATAGGACAAGGGCTGGTTAGCTCGGTGTCAGGATAATGTGATTGAGTGGGATATCAGGCCATGGTGCCAGTGGCCTGATTTCCCAGTTGGGCAGCACTATAAAATTACCATGAGTGCGTACTGTCACATGTCAGTATCCGTCCTGATATGGCCTTAGATGTTGCTAGGACGTAAAACAACAACAAACAAACAAACCGAGTCATGGTCTCAGGGGTTTTGAGGTCAAACTGCGGTTATTAGTGTTATTCAGCCCAATAACCCTCTTCTGTGACGTAATCTAGGACATACTTCAGACTTAGAAAATAATGCAAACCCTATTATCACTTAAGTAAATTTGAAGGTTGTTAGGTATGCCATATAACCTATAGAAGTTCAAATTTCCATATATGATGTCATGCAACTATTAATAATAGCCATGGGGTACTCAAGAGTATAATGGTTCAAACATTTCAATTCTAGGCGTGATCTTTCAATAAGATACATTGCATAGTCATGTAAGGAATGCGTAGGAAAAATAACGTGATTATATCTTTAATACCCCGTTATCGGTTCTGCCAATTTGACTAATTGTTGGGTTGGTTTAGGGGTTTCCCACGTCCCCTCCCCCATTTGAAATCCAGTACTTGGGGATTCGATCCTATCATTGGGGTGAATTTCCCATTCATATTGGCAACAAATCTCATATTTAGAGCGAGAAGTGTGTGCATCATATTCAGTCATATATTTCAGTAGCCATTACCTCTACTCAAAATGTAAAAGTTCTCAAGCAATTGGATGATGTGTATCAATGGATAGCTAAAGACAATGTAAAAGCCTACAATCGACATCAAAATGATTGGCAAAGGATCCTAAAGAGTAGGTCACAAATACAATACTACTAGAGCAAATAATGCGCCAATACTAAAGCAGACCAGAAGCCAAATAAAAGCTCATTAGGGAAGCACGCTGGAAATGGCTGCCAAGGTGTGGAATGCCCAAACGGTAAAGGAACGACAAATTCCTGACCTAAAAACTTAAAAAAAATATCTGTGCAAAATAAGGCTAGGAAACCCCCACTAAGCTGCACTGCAAAGGGGCATATGATATGTCACGGCCCACCAGCGGGACACCCAATGGAAGGTAACCATGCCAAAAGTAGGCAGATAACACACCACACAGTTACGTACCAGCCTATGATATGTAAATAGGAGTAGGCTAGTCTAGAGTAGAACAAATTAATACATATATGCCAAGAAAATCCAAAAAACTAACATAGGCTACTAACCATACCAACCAATTATCTATCTGCTACTGAAATGCAGGCAATCAAATACCTTATCAGCAGCTACTGTGTGGTAAGATGACACCAACACTACAACTGACTAGCATTGAAAACAAGCCTGGGTACCCATGCTTATATGCTATGGACAGTATAAATACAGCCTCAATAAAAAAAAATTAAAAAAACAACAATATTGAAGTGTTCTGCACTGACCTCTCAGGGAAGGAGCCGCATAGACAGATAGGCATGGGTAATGTGGTGATATGAGGGAGCTTAGGTGGTGTAATGGATAGCACACTGGCCTGGAATGCATAGAGATGTGGGTTCGAGTCCCGCTCTAGGTTCAATATTTCCCCTTTTCATCACCCCCATGACACTGGTGCTGTGACCAGGATCCTGTACAAGCTACAGGCGGTATAGTTATTGAACCTACCCTGTGTATGTGTAAGTGCACTCCATGTATGTATGTAATTGTAAGCATTAAAAGACTTACAATTCCAGGGGGACGAGTGTAGTAGTCTGCACTGACCTCTCAGGCAAGGAGCCACATAGACAGGTATGCATGGGTAGTGTGGTGATATCAGGGACCCTAGGTGGTGTAATGGTTAGCACCCTGGCCTGGAATGCATAGATATGTGGGTTCGAGTCCCCCTCTAGGTGCAATATTTCCCATTGTCATCATCCCCATGACACTGGTTGCTATGACAATGATCTTGTTCAAGCTATCCGCTGTATAGTTGAAAATGGGAAATATTTCCAATTTTCATCACCCCCACAACAATATTTTTAAGATGTATAAATTATATTTATATGTATTAATTTGTATAAGTAGTGCATATGAGTAGGATCTAAATGCAGGGAGTGCATATTATCATACATAAGCGACATTTATAGTATGCGACAATCAAATGTCAAAGGGATGCATCGCATATATCGTGTACATATTTGTTCTCCAACCCGTGGAATGTTAAACCTGTATTGTCCGATGAAAGCATAAAGTTTTCTAAAGCCAAAATGGTCACCTGGATTTGATTATGCATATCCAAGTTAGATACTGGTGCGCTTATTAAAAATGTGTTTCGGCATAGAAGGGAATACATTATTTGTCAATTTAACAGAAGTATACCATGTTTTTGTAGAATGCTATGGTTTCCAGCTCATACATAACAATTAATAATGTATGTTTTCACTGGAAGATCAGTGCTCCGGCGCTGCCACTATATTCGTTCAGATGAATAAACACTTGTGAACAAAAAAAATAGTACAAGTTACTTCAAATAATACAGGTTCGTGCAAACTATGTTCAAATAGATTGTCAACCTAATCTATTTATCTAAAATAGAAAATGACTGAAACTGAAAACCATCGGACTACGCAACTGTAACCTAAGTGAATATCCATCGTGCAAGCCACTATCTAGCTATGGATGGTGTCTTCATGTCTGATGGCAACCTGATCCTATAGGAGAATGGATCGTGATAAGCCATACCTTCCAAGTTGCTTCATATATTGATTGAGAAATAATGGACTAAAAATGAAACAGTATCGTACCTGATGTTTGTTTCTTTGGTGGGGTTTTATGTTCTGGTAATATTTAAGTTCCAGTTAGCGACTTGTGATAGAACTCACTCAGGGTGACTTAAAAACCCAAACAGAACCGGGCAGGCCACGGTCATGCATCCAATTCACCCTGAAATACAAAATGGCTAATGATGCAACACAACCATCCCACCTAGTCGCAGTCCTGAAGGGTCCAGGGGTGTTCTGGCACACTGGTTTACTATCTAAGGACAGGGTGTGGGTGAAAGAATGCTGTAACAAAACACAATGGGACGGGGTCCTCTCCCACAGGCCTGTATGTAATCTGGGTAGATGTACATAGTAGGCTAAGTTATCATATACAGGTTAGGAAAAAACTTTGGAAATTCAAAAAGACTAATATAGAAACTACTAACACCCAAAACCTCAAAAGGTTGGCCCGAAAAAGATAAAGTAAACACTCCTGAGTGAGGGCCAGACCAATCCAGTATCACAGCTGTCCAGCATTGAAAACAAGAACCCTCATGGGAGCTTATACATTATGGGCAGAATAAAAAACTTGTCACCAAAAAAATAAAAAATAAATAAAAAGTGCTACTCTAAAGGCAGACTGGGGTTTCTTGAAGATTTATACTGCCTATTATGGATAAGTCTGACTAGACTTGTTTTCACCATAAGACAGTTTGTTGATAGAAATCCTGAGCCTACACTTTTACCGACCTAAGGGATTTTTAACCTCCCACACCACATAGACATGGTCATTGATGATGCTGTAAGTTATACACAGCGGTGGAAATCCAAATTGGCAGAGGTGGGGGGCACAGGGAATCGAACCACCGACCTTCAGATTAGGAGTCTGACCTAGAAAAAAGTCAGACACTCTACCCACTCCGCAACAGAGAACACCACAGTTCCCAGCACTATGACTCGATACCCTACTTAGTCACATTAACCTACTTAGTCATGACATCACTGAACAAGCCAGTCCTTGTGCTTTCCTATTGATACCGAAGTCTAGGCTAAGGCCCGACAAACACAAATTGTGTAAGTCATTGGTTTGACTCTACCGGGATTCAAACCAATGACCTCCCATATTAGAAGCCAGCCAGCACTCTCACCGAATCAGCCATCCGGTCTGATCGCCAACTTCTGAATAAGCTGGTTATCTACCTCAGTCAAAATAGCAGGATGACGACATGGTTTCAGATGAGGTTAACTACAGACCTGCCATCTGACGGCGATTCAAGAACTAATGTTGTTGGTAGTTCCAAAGGTCACACCAATCTAATTGAAAACGGTTCCAATGGAGGATTTCCACCACCATCCCACTCATCTTCAAACGCGAGTGTCTGAACTAGCGAGTGTCTGAACTAGCGTTCTGGACAGAAGATCACCAGGCAGCATGGGCTGTGAGAAAAGTATCATAGAGGATTTCCACCACCAAACTACTACCCTCTCTCATGGCAGTGATAAGAATGTTGTGTGTAGCAGCTCAATGTGCATGCCCCATGGAAAAGGTCTATCGCATTGTATACAATACAGAACTTCTCGTGTCTCGTTTCTGCCTGTAGAGGGCGCCTCGCTCCGTGGGGTAAGGTATAGTTGGTTCGTTGTTGGAGGTTTATGTCCTCACAACATCTAAGGTAATATCAGCATGGGTACCGACTTGTGACAGTGCGCACTCATAGACATTATAGTGCTGCCCCACTGGGAAATCAGGCAGTCGGCACCATGGCCTGATATGCCACTCACTCACATTATCCTGACACCGAGCTAACCAGTTCTTTTCCTATTCTAATAATGCCGAGTGCCAGGCTAGGAAGAGACAAGTATAAATTTTAAAGTCATTGGTTTGACTCTACCAGGAACCGAACTCCCGACCTTTCTGCATGCGAGCCCGCGCTCTACCGATTAGGCCACCGCGCCCGGTTATACTATTATGTATACGGTGTGGTGACACATAGTATATATACATAGTTAACCACTAGTTAACCACTAGTGCAGATGGTATATATATATATATATATATATATATATATGTATATATGTATATATATATATATAATGCATAGCCCGCCTATGAGTGTCTGCCATTTCCCCCCAAATGTAGATATTCATATATTCATGGATCGCGGTGTGACCTTTATCCAAACTGGGTCTTTCCCATTTTTGCCTAGATGTATAGGGTTTGGAATGCACTTGAAACTGGAAGCTGTCCCATTTTCCCATTCCCCTATTCTCTCCCTCCCCACTACTCACTGGTTTCCATTGTGGGAGGTTGTGGGTTCGAACTCTGGCCGGATCAAATCGATGACTTGGAATATTGATACTTGCCGCTGCATAGGTTGTCTGTTGATTTTATTTATCATATACCACTTCTGATTTTACCACAGTTGTATGCTCTTTGGCAGACATTTCCGAGCTCTATTTTACTTTTTTTTAATGTATTAATTTGTTTAATTCAGATATGTCTAACCACTGTTTGACCCCCAATAGCCAATGTCCACTTTTTGTGCCGGGGGGGGGGGGGGGTCATTAAACAAACAACCAAACCAAAGCATAGCCTCTAGTGCAACATTACTAGGATAGAACACAGACTGGTTTCATCAGTAGCAAAATAATATAACTGAGTGGGATATCAGGTAATGTTGCTGGTGGCCTAGTCTCCTCGTTGAGCACTGTGCAGTGACTTACTATGACTATGAGTGCTCACTGTTACAAGTTAGTGCCCGGCCGAGTCAAACTAATAGCTTACAAAATTGACACCTTCCCTAGCCTGGTGCATGGCATTAATATCATAGGGCAAGGACTGGTTAGCTCAGCATCCGGATAATGTGACTGAGTGGGATATTGGATTACAGTGCAAGCAGTATAATTTCCCAATGGGGCAGCGCTATAAAATCGCTATGAGTGAGCACTGTCACATGTCGGTACGCATCCTGATATGGCCATAGATGTTGTGAGTGCGCCAACCCAAACAAACAAACAAGCAAACACTATTATTATACTAGTATTCGTAGTAGTACATGAAAATGGGAGTGGTGGCGCCACCTGGTGGCAGAGGGATTCTTCTGCCTGCAGGCTCTGTGTAGAACGCCACTCACCCCTGGCCAGGCTGACCCCATTCACCTTTGATGCTCCAGGGTCTCATCAATCCAGTACCCGGTGTCAATAACCTGGTGAGCGGAAGTGCCACATTTTGTCAGACTACTTCCGGTCCCCCCCCCCACAGAATTGAGGAGCCCATAATCCCAGCGCTGTTTTTACGCTGCAGGAATAAGCTTGAATTTGTTTACGGACAATGTAATTGAACAGAAATGGGCGGACACCAGCATTCTGGATTGATTCCTATTAATATTGTCCCATCATTGCTTTTAGTTCAATTTCGAAAATTATATTAATAGTAATTTGGTAAATAACTTTGCGCTGATGAAAAAATTACTTTTTATTATTGAATGAAACTACCTTTCTATCGGAACGATGACAGATTTATAGAACATGATTAGATTTAATTTAATATAGGTAGGTTGACCGAAGATATTACATTACTAATATTGTCCAAGCATGTTAGAAAGGTATGCATGTTTGCTGGGGTTTTACGTCCTAGCAATATGTATGCTTATATCAAGACTGGTACCGACTTGTGACACTGACAGTGCAACCTCATGGCTAAATTCTATATTATAGTGCTGCCCTCATAGGAGACCAGCCCACTGGCACCATGACCAAATATCCCATACAGTCACATTATCCTAGTACTGAGCAAACCAGTCCTTGCCTTATCAAGTGTCAATTTTGTAAGCTATTGGTTTCACTCGGTAGGGATACAAACTCATAACTTCCCGCGTGGGAAGCCAGCACTCTTACCGATTCAGCCATCCAGTCCGGTGGAATAACATAGTTTATGCTCGACGATTCTGTATAATGTCTAATGTTAGGAAGAAGACGATTTATTGGTGTAGGTTTTTTTTTAATCTCGCGGCACCAGCGTGATTAACTACTCCATAAAATGTACTGAAGAGCCACCTTTTATTTAAAACCATCCATGAAGACAGCTTTATTGATGGACACCCATCAAACTGGAATCAGGCAGCGCTTAACCAATCATCTGCTGTCTGAGCCTTGTCCGTTGCTTGGTGATTGACGGGTTATTTATTAAAGTCACGATTAAGGTGTTAATCTTGCCCATATCTGGATAACTGCTGACTAAAGGTAGTCACATTGATTGGGGTTTTAGAGCCTTGCAACACCTGTAATCAGACGAACGTGCACACTCACGGTGGGTTTTGTAATTCGAACCCTAATGCGACAACATGCTGCCGGCACCGTGACATGATATCCGACACAGTCACATTATCCTGACAATGAACCAGTTTCCACTATCCCTAGTAATATTAATAACATGCGCAAGGTTTGTTTGTTTGGGGTTTGACATCCTGGTAACATCAATGGTCATATCAGGGGCGGGTACCGACTTGTGAAAGTGCACACTCATGTTGCCCCACTTGCAGTCCAGGCGATCAGTGGCATGACCCAATATCCCACTCAGTCACCTTATCCTGATAGTGAACCAGTTTGCACTATCTCTAGTAATACCATGCACAAGGCATTATAGTAATAAATGCCAGATTTGTCTAAATCATTGGTTTGACGCCACCTAGGATTGTTCTCCCAGGTCTCTGACGTGCAAAGCGGACACGTTAACCACTAGTGCAGATGGTTTGATTGTCCAATCAACACATATCACGTGGCAATAACCAATGGGTAATTGGCAATTATCTCCCCAGAGAAGCCATACCCACCGATGCACCGACTGACTAGATAGTGTATCCTTTACCACATGTTCTAGTAGAGCAACCGAATAGGACTATTGTCATGTGGTGATGAAAATGGGAAATATTGCGCCTAGAGCGGGACTCGAACCCACATTTTGTTTACATTCCGAGCCACTGTGCTAACCATTACACCATCTAGGCTCCCTGATATCACCACACTACCCATGACTGCCTGTCTATGTGGTTACTTGACTGAGAGGTCAGTGCAGTCTACTACACTCGTCCCCTTGGAAGGTACGTCTTTTAAAAGGTCATTTAATGCTTACAATTACATACATACAGGCAATGGACAGGCAATACACATTCACAGGGTAGGTTCAACAATTATACAGCATCTAGCTCGTGCAGGATCATGAGAGTGATGAAAATTGGAAATATTGCGCCTAGAGCAGGGCTCTAACCACACATCTCTTTGCATTCCGGGCCAGTGTGCTAACCATTACACCAGTTAGGCTCCCTGATATCACCACACTACCCACGCCTACCTGTCTATGGGTTTACTTGCCTGAGAGGTCAGTGCAGACGACTACACTATTAAGAGAGTACCTGAGTAGCGGAACAGGACATAATCTACACCTAAGGGCCTGGCTTCCATATATAAAGTAAAACATGTTTTTATGATGCCTATAAAGTACATTGATTTTTGTATCATCAGCTACTGGATGTCAAACATATGCTCATTCTGACATATTTCTTGAGAGGAAACCCACTGCCACCACTTAGGCTACTCTTTCCGATAAGCAGCAAAGGGTCTTTTATATCCACTTTCCCACAGACAAAACACACACACCACAGCCTTTGATGATCCAGTTGTGGACCACTGGATGAGCTTCCATATTCCAGGTATGCAGCCGCGTACCACCTGTGGGTATAAATATATATTGTTTCATGTTAAAATGTACAATGCAAATGCATGTATGCTCAACTACTTTTATTCCATCGCCGAAAAAGTCAGTGTATCACCTGAACAGCATAATTGTCTCAGTCGCGGTGATAAGGTTTTAGTTTTTTACATCCCAGCAACATTTATGGTCATATCAGGACGGGTACCGACTTGTCACAGTGCGCACTCATGACGACTTTATAGTGCTGCCTCACTGAGAGACCAGGCCACCATCATTATGACCCGCTATCCCACGCAGTCACATTATCCTGATACTGTGCTCACCAGTCCTTGTCCTATCCTATTACTGCCGAGCACCAGGCTAGGTAGCGACAAGTATCAATTTCATAAGTCTTTGGTTTGACTCGACCTGGAACGGAACTCCCGACCTTGTGCACGAGAAGTCTGCGCTCTATCGATTCGGCCACCACGTCCAGTGGAGGTAATAATTCATAGATTTACATTCATAAATATATCTATATTTGTATATATTATCCATACTATATATACAAAACAAAATATTGACATACTATGAATAGATGCCATTCTTAGAATTGCTGGTTTTCTTGTCATAGCTTCGTCAACATGAATCACCACTTAGTTCAATAGTTGCCGACCTGGTCTAAAATCATCATTATTCACTCAGTCCTGGCATAGTGGTTTCCAAGGCGGCGGCAATATGTGGTTTCCAAGGCTACAGCATCTATAATTATACTCCCTCCAACTTACCATGAAGCATCTGTAAATTCCGTTCTTGTATGGAATCAGGCAGCGCTTAACCAATCATCTGCTGTCTGAGTCTTGTCAGTTTCTTGGTGATTGACGGGTAATTTGTTAAAGTCATGATTAAGGTGTCAATCTTGCCCTATTTGGATAACCGATGACTAAAGGCAGTCAGATTGATTGGGGTTTTACACCCTCGCAACACATGTGCCGACTTGTGAGAGTGTGCTTTCATGATGATTTTATAGTGCTGCCCCACTGGGAGACCAGGCCGTCGGCACCATGTGCTGATATCTGTGAACCAGATCGCCTTATATTATTCAGTAAATATGACTTCTTTCACATTTTCCTTCAACTCTGCCTAATTTAGTTGATTTTTACTTCCTATATTCATTTATTAAGCAGGGGAAATTACAATTACATATAATTAATAGCTCTACCATATTGTATTGCTTCTTTCCCTATCCTAGAATGATGATTATCAAGTCTAAGTAGCAATCAGTATGAATTTTAAAGTCATTTGTTTGACTCTGCCTGGGTTTTAATACTGAACTTATTATGGCTGACCCACTAACGCACTACTAACCCCCTTCACAATCTACTACCATCTACCTTTTTACAATGTAATGTAAACGGCCGCAAGACCAGTGCCTCGGCGCTGAAAATAATGTATATTCTGATGAATAAACTGGTTTTTGTTGCCAACAACTTCCCACATAGGAAGTAGGCGATCAACTAATTGAGACATCCTATATTTTACGTCTTTAATGTTGTCAATGCGCCATCTAAAACTAGGTCGATTAAATAACACAATCTAACTAATACCCCAGTCACACGAGGCCTGCGTTCGCTTACGATCGATTCGCGACGTCAAAACGTCCTCATTGCGCCCTCCTTACACCCTCCTTAAGTGCTGGCATCGCGAGGATGCCAACCTCCCGGCGTCCATTTTGGAAATTTTACATATAGGTTCGGTGGCCGACGCGTGCGTGGAGGCCTTGGTGTGGGCCAGCTCGGCGGCTCGTGAGGTGGTGCCAGAGGTGGCGCTAATGGTGATTGTCTCGAGGCTGGATCGTGCTATCCGAGGGGCAACCTTCCATCCGCTATTCATGTGAAGATGGTTTCCGAGTAGCGCCAGACGGTAGGCCACGGAAGAGACAGGTTGTCTCAGAGGAGGGTGGTGATATGGTGAGAGAGGGTGGGGGCAGAGTCAAGGGGGAAGGCTGGGTGGGTCTCGAGGCACCTGAGGGCTAGGCTACACTCGTCCTTGGTCGCCTCGCCCTTCTTCACAGGCTTACCCTCGGACCCTCATTCTATGAGATTGTGGGAAAATATGTAATTGCTAGGGATACCTTTCCGGGTGATGCTGTGTTGGGCCTCGGCAGAGGTAAGGATTTCTCGGATGGCGTCGGCAGCAGGGGCGGATGTGTGGGTTGTCGGGTGGTGGAGCATGGGCATCGCAGAGTCAGCGCTGGGCGAGGAGGAGGTTCTCCATAAGGCTCCCGAGCCGGTCGAGCATGAGGTTGTGGGAGTCAAGTGACGCTGATGTGGAGTCGGCTCATCGCTCTGTGGCTTCTGCTGGTGATCGGCGGGACGAGGCCGAGACGGGCGTCGTGGAGGTGGAGTCGGCTGTACTCCTGGGAGCCCTTCTGCTGCTTTTGCGGCCGGCGGGTCAGCCTCGACCACGTCCGGTGAAATACATGATGATGATGATTGTGGAGGTGGCATGGAGAGGTCCGGGAGGAGAATGCCAAAGAAGAGAAGTGAAGCAGGAGGCGGCAGGAGGCAGAATGGCTGGAGGCAGCGACAGCCGGGGTTATAAGGGGGAAAGAGAGGGGAGGCGAGAAAGCACCTGGGACGACCAGCAGGGAGGTGTTAGGTGGCAGAGGGTGAGGGGGGGGGGAGCAGAGGGAGTCAGGGGTAAGGTGTCAGGGCCGGGGTGGTAGCTGCGAGGGTCTTCTTCCACCGCAAATCAACCGCAATGCAAGCATTATGACTAAATTAACGAACCATTGTCCTGGATACGGTTAAGTTGGACAAGAATCTGTTATTTAAGACACTCATAGACAGGCTCAGCGTGTTTTCTTCAGCCTAGCTAGCTACCATCGTCGTACTAGAATGGCAGGGACCAAGGTTCAATCCCCGCTCTAGATAAACAGACAGTCCTTTTCATCAACATCTAATTTGGCTCATTCCATCACCCATGGCTGCCGCCTCATGCACAAACAGATGCATTTCTGGATATTGGCACTCACGCAGCCACCAAATAGGCCGAAATTTCACTACGTTGCAATGGCAACAGGTACACTTAGGCTGTAGCGAACGAAGGGGTCACACCGATTGGCGATGAGGCATGTATTTCTAACAGGTGAATACTGTAATTAAAACTGAATAAAAGAAACTAAGCAAATTGTTAAAAAAGGAAAATCATATTCCTCCATGTACATCTATAGTAGTGCCTATGATATCACTAGAATGTAGTTTCATAGAGAACAGCAAAATAATTACTTACATGTGCAATGCAAATATAAAAGACATGACTATATGCTTGTAGGCATCATAGTAGTCATAACAGTCATAAAAGTTAAAATAGTCATAGACCTATAATAGTCATACACATCTAATAGTGATAGCAAGCATACTAGTCATACTAGTATAAATTTCTATACATCAATTTACTATTTGTGGCCAACAGAACAGGGCTAGGGTACTGAGAAATGACATCCATATGAATAAGATTAATGTACCTCCCCTGAACAAAAATAAATAATTATAAGAAGAAAGGTCTCAGCCTTTGGCTTCAGCCCATCTTAAAAGCATTTCATATACGCGTCCAAAATCAAGTTATTTTGATCATCCCATAGCATGCCCACCCACATTCAGCATAGTGAAACTAGATGCCACACTACCCGCGACAATTTCCTATTTCCTGTGTAGGTTCTCTTCCGGCTTGGACAGTGGTATTGAAATAGCCTAATAGTCCAGTCAAATTAGCTATATTTTCACAAAACCCACCACTAATTGCAACAGAAACGAAACCTGTAGGAATTTGTTTAGTTTGGTACCCCAGATGATATATCAAAAGTCTCACAAAATCTTTGGAGTGGAACAGTATTTTTTGCATGTGTGAAGATAGGATCCTGTAATCACAATGTATGAAAAAAGTAAAGTACACAAATAGCCATTGCTCTGCATGTGGTGATTCTATCAACATAATTCTGGTGTCAATATTTTCAGGATCTGCCTTCCACATGAAGATGTTTTTAAAATGATGTAGGAGTTCCTTATGCCATATCTAGGGGGTACCCCATTATGGCCCTTTCCAAAGTATTAGGTTTTATTTTTAGATGAAGTGTGAACAACAATTGATGGTCCCCAGGTGTCCTGATTAATAGATGGAAGCACCTTCCTGTGATAAACTAATTAGAAAACATAATGATTGTTAATTTTTCAACAATTTCGGAACATGCCAGGCATTATAGAGCAACACCAGTGCTTACTTTTGACCAGCCTTGGTGGTGTAAGGCAATGGCAATTGTTGAAAGCGATCAAGAGGACAGCACTCTACCTTCAGTCATTTTAAGACTAGGAGGGTTCCACACTCTGAGCTTCCTTTGTAGCATAGGGTACTTGATGGTAGGAACAGGTCTTCAAGAGCTCCTGGAAGTGATCTTCGCTGGAAACACAGTTTCTCACATACTCAGTGGAATAGCTGTCACATGTGCCATCCGCCATCCATGGTCACTTGCTCCGAGATTCGATCCTTCATTCACTTTTGCTGTGCAATGCATTTGAAACAGAGTTGTCTTTTTGAAGTGACTATGTTCTCTTGGAACTGGAAGCAATAGCGGACCTCTACAATGATCTGGTTTCTGGTAAGACTATGATGCAGGAAGTTGAATCATCTGTTGACTTATCGTCAAAATCATGAGGGATTTCATCCTATCTGAACAACCAGGGATTGGTCTCTCCACCTGGGAATACTGCAAAAGATGCTACCATCCCTGACAGCATCTGGCCATAACCTCTGCACTAAGTCCCTATACATGTACGTAATGCAGATGACCAGGTTGGAAGACATGCATACCAATCTGTACATCAAGTTCGTCAGGAGGAGCGATTGATTTTGGGCAGAGTTGTCCCCAGACCTTATGCTCGAACAGGTACTGATGAGCCTGAAGATGAGTTGGGGTCTCACGAGAGGCAGCAGCATGACGGAAACCCAGCGACTTGTTTTGCATCTGTCAAGACCTGTTTTCGCGGAAGTGAACATTGTGATAGCAGCAGCTGACATCAGTCACATATCAGATGAGTGAACAACATAAAGACATGTCACAGGCATGAAAGCTGGACCAGATTGAAGAGCCCATTCTTACTGAAATGGTTGGACAATCTGTGCTCATGCATTCTTTCAAGAGGAAAGCCCAAGCTATAACTTTTGACTCAAAGGCGGCAGTCAAAGTAGGCAATGACAAAGTCCAGATAGATCCTACCAATGAGCTCAGTAACTACCACTCAGCATTGTTCAAAGGAAAGGACAGACTCTTAAAAGCTGTGAAGCCACAACTAGCCGGCATTATCTGGTCTGAAGTACCACTAAAACCACCACTGAGTCAGAATTTTAAACATGTACTTGATGGAGGTCATGTTTGATGGGTATGAGGCAGGGCCTTCAATGAAGGACAGCATGCATCAGCGCCGAGCGGGGTGTGAGGGCTGGAAAGAAATGTTCCAGTTTTGTATGAAATTACAGTTAAAAAAGAATTACTTTCTCTCTAACCAAGAGAACAAGTAATGTGAGAAAATCTAGTCATATGTGGTGTGAAATAGCCTATGTCGCAGGAGATGTTGGAAGCAGCAGTGAAAGTCTCAGAAACCTGTGAAGTAGTACTGGTGGGTTGTGACACTGACCTGCTTGTTCTCCTGATTCATCTTGCTGATGGAAACAAGCACAATATCTACTTCCAACCCAAACTAAAGAAAGGATCAGCCCTCAGGTGTATGGGAGTCGATAAGGAACAAACTCGGGCAGCATATCTGTAGGAATATCCTTTTCATACATGCTTTCCTGGGGTGTGATATTACATCCATGAGATATCAGTACTTCCAAGAGCTAGTCACCACCAGAAAAAAGCCACCCACCCCAGGATGTTTCGACAAAGTCTTCAGCAATGAAATACCACAGCCTAAGAGTGTTCCATCAGGTCCAACAGTGGCAGGGGAATAGTTTGCAGGCTGAAGATTGGGGCTGGAAGCTTTGTGAAGGGAGATTGAAACCAGTGAACTGAGATTTGGCCCTGCACTCAATCACTTCTGGATATTATGATATGCACCTGTAAGACATGATGTGGGACATTATGCTGTGGGTTCTGCCAACAGGACTGATGTTTGTCTGCTTGTTCTGGTTGCAGAGCCATCTGTCAAAACATGTCGAATAATGACTTTGATGATAACGAGGACATTGGTTTTAGTGTTGACTAGTGGCTAGCATAGTTTTGGTGAGGCTTGAAGCTTAATGTGCAAAATGCAACTTCTGGCCACCTTAAGACATCTTCATAGTGAATTCATTGAAAAGATTGATGCCAAAAACATTGGTAAAGAGATGAGATTGGTTGGATTATGACAGGGGGGGTTACCCTGACTGTGGGCATTAGGAGACTCTCATAATTCTTTTTAAATGTTTCCAAATGAAAGATTGACTCCAGAAACATTGGTAAAGACACTAAGTTTGTTTGGGTATGATGAATGGTTGAGAAGTTATGCACATTTGTAATTTGGAGTTGTGAAGCAACAGAACAGGGTTAGGGTACAGGTATAGGGTTACCCCCAAAAATGGCATGAGGAATCATTTAACACCACTTTAATTACTTCCAAATGAAAGTTTGCCCCTGAAAACATAGGAAATGGTGATATTTTCATTCATTTATCTTGAAAATCGACTGAGTTCTGCCTTTGGCAAAACAATTTGGCAGTTTGATGGAAAATGAGTTAAAATCGTCAACTTTCATCCACAAAATTCACCATGTTCCACTCCAAAGATTTTACAGGACTCTTTATATGTTATAGATAGACTTATCTTAGGCAGATACAAGTGGTTTGGTTTCTGTTGCAATTAGTGGTGTGTCTTACTATATATTGACTGGACAATAAATCAATCCGAAGAGTTCCACACCAGGTCACCATGGCGACGTGGACAGGAAGCCGATAGGGGGCGGTGCACACCAGACCCTACAGTCGTCTCTCTGGGAATTTCCCTCTTTATAATTAAATATTGAAGTGTGGGATTAATTGACTCTCAGTCTACCTTATTTGTGGGAAATCAAAATACAACAAAACTTTAATAAATACTATGGCCATAATATATTACAATAGTTATTTGGTTATGGGCCAATTCGAATATGATCCTATAGGGATATTGATATTAAGTTTGTAATTGATATATTAACTCCACGCCCCACCTAATCCTCCCCTTCCCCTAAAAAAAAACCCTCAAAATCCCCACATAAAAAAAACAACCAAGAAGATAATTATGATTTAATATGAGGGAATTGGATACTGACAGGAATGTGGGGGATGAATGAGGTTCACACTATTTCAGGTCATTGGATTTCACCTGCAATGTGTTTAAATGCTAGCCGACTCATGCCAATGACTTAACACCTGATAATTGACGCGACTTATCCTGAAATACAGCATTACTAGGACAGGTCGAATGTGAACAATACTAACTGTTTGCAATTGAAATTATCCCTGCTTAATTAACAAGTGTAAAAATATGGAATTTAACATAGAATGGTGTTATTAAACAAGGAGTTTTATGTAAATATCAGTACTAAGGCTCCATGGGTGGTTCATAACCGTCAACAATATATTTGAAAGTCGGCGGACCACATGGGGAAAAAAGAGTTGAAAAGGGAAGAAAGGATTTTCCGAAGTCAATGATGTGTACTGTTGTCACATGTGTGCGTCTCTGTCTTTCCAGCGGATAATCTTTGCCCCACTCCTTGAATTAGGCTTCAGGGGGGAGGGTCGGTGTTGGGTTTCTGAGATGACAAAGTAGAGGCATGTCTGCCTGTTTGCCTGCCACCCTCCCCCTCCCCCCCCCTCACCACCACCACCACCCAACCCCTCACCACGCCTGTCTGCCTGTTTGCATGTCACCACCCAACCACCACCACCCAACCCCTCACCACGTCTGATGTCACGTGACCGCGCTGAGCTGCTCGTGCAGAACGGCGGCCGGGCGAGCCGTCCCAGCGTTAGGGCCCGAGCAGCCCGCTCACCGGTCACTTAGGGCCGTTGATCGGCATGAGGCTTGCATAAATCCCGTCCAATTCTATAGTGTCGCCAACGCCAACCCCCCCCCCCCCCCCCGCCCACTCCCCGGCCACGCTCCCCGCCAACAAACCCCGCCCCGTCCCCTGCTCCTTGGCCCCGCCCACCGCTCCCCTGCTCCCAATCCCCGACCCCCACCCCTTCCCTGCCCCCTGTTCCCCGCACCCGCCCCCGCTACCCATCCTCGACCCCGCCCCCTGCTCTCTGCTCCCTGCTCCCCCTTCACTCCCAGCAACTCGCTGCCCTCCCCCGCTCCCGTCTTTCCGCCTCCTCACACCTCACTTCCCTTCCCTGCTCTCCGCTTCCCACTCCCTACTCCCCATGTCCTTGTCGCCACAACTCGATCCCCCTGCTCCCCCACCTTACTGCATATCCCCTGCCCAATGCTTCCTCCCTGTCCAATGCCCTCCTCATTTCCCGCCCCCCCCCCCTCGTATCCCGCCCCTCACGCACACCCTGCTCCTCACTCCTCGAGTGCAGCTCCGTGAACCCGCACTCCGCCCCCTGCATCCCGCCCCCGCTCCCCACTCCCCCCGCTTCCCTCCCCGCATCCCGACGACACCCCGCTCCCCTCTCCCCGCATCCCCGCGCCCGGCGCCACGCACCGTAAGCCGGCCGGACACACTGACGGGCCCTGGACCCATCTGTCTCGGCCCCGAGCAGATTGGATGAGATGAGGGCTTAGCGCAGGAAATCCCATTGCAAAACTTCTACAAGCTTGAAAGGTGTCATCTTTCTAAGCATTGCGGTGTCTTGCATTTTAATTTATCTTTTGCTTTGTTCTTTGTTTGTTGTTGTTTTGCGTCCTAGCAACATCTAAGGTCATATCAGGAAGGGTACCGACTTGTGACAGTGCGCACTCATGGCGACTGTATAGTGCTGCCCCACTGGGAGACCAGACTACCAGCACCATGACCTGATATCCCACTCAGTCACATTATGCTGACACTGAGCCAAGCAGTCCTTGCCCTATCCTAATAATGCCAAGTACCAGGCTAGGAAGCGACAAGTATAAATTTTGAAGTCATTGGTTTGACTCAACTAGGATTCGAACCCACAAACTCATGGGTTCCCATCTCCCGATCCCCCAAAACAGGGACGGACGCTCTACTCCTTCGGCCACCCCGTCTAATTTATCTCTATGCTGGAATCGAATTGCGTAGTCAAAGCATGTGATTGAAATAGCCGAAGCATAGTATAGCACTGACCCGATTCACAAACACCATCCCATTACCAACATGTATTAGCTTCATTTTAAAAGAACCGGGTAAATGGTTGGATTGAAGACCAGCGCTACACTGTTGACAACTAATTTGATTCTGTTGATTAACAATATTTAAAAACATAATACTTATGAGTGAATATATAGCAGATATATACTGTACTGCATACTATTTTACTTATTTCAATTATTCTTTAAACCTCGTGTATAACTTTTTGTAAATAACTGTGCAACTCACAGATAGGGATCAGTGATATGGCACTGAGAACTGACATCCATGAATACAATTTTATATAGTATGGGACTGGCCAATTCATAGTCTGGGATAATCCTTTCTACAGTCTGGGACCGGCCTTTATATAATATGGGACCGGTCATTACATAGTGTTGGACCGTCCTTTCTATAGTCTGGGACTGCCTTTATATACTATGGGACCGGCCATTACATAATCTGGGACCATCCTTTCTATCATCTGGAACCGGCCTTTACATAATATGGGACCAGCCATTACATAGTCTGGGACCATCCTTTCTATCATCTGGAACCGGCCTTTATATACTATGGGACCGGCCATTACATAGTCTGGTACCATCCTTTCTATAGTCTGGGACGGGCCTTTATATAATATGGGACCGGCCATTACATAGTCTGGGACCATCCTTTCTATAGGCTGGGACGGACCTTTATATACTATGGGACCGGCCATTACATAGTCTGGGACCATCCTTTCTATAGGCTGGAACGGGCCTTTATATACTATGGGACTGGCCATTACATAGTCTGGGACCATCCTTTCTATAGGCTGGGGTGGGCCTTTATATACTATGGGACTGGCCATTACATAGTCTGGAACCATCCTTTATATAGGCTGGGACGGGCCTTTATATACTATGGGACCGGCCATTACATAGTCTGGGACCATCCTTTCTATAGGCTGGGACGGGCCTTTATATACTATGGGACAATCCATTACATAGTCTGGGACCATCCTTTCTATAGGCTGGGACGGGCCTTTATATACTATGGGACCGGCCATTACATAGTCTGGGACCATCCTTTCTATAGGCTGGGACGGCCCTTTATATACTATGGGACTGGCCATTACATAGTCTGGGACCATCCTTTCTATAGGCTGGGACGGGCCTTTATATACTATGGGACTGGCCATTACATAGTCTGGGACCATCCTTTATATAGGCTGGGACAGGCCTTTATATACTATGGGACCTGCCATTACATAGTCTGGGACCATCCTTTCTATAGGCTGGGACAGGCCTTTATATACTATGGGACAATCCATTACATACTCTGGGACCATCCTTTCTATAGGCTGGGACGGGCCTTTATATACTATGGGACCGGCCATTACATAGTCTGGGACCATCCTTTCTATAGGCTGGGATGGGCCTTTATATACTATGGGACTGGCCATTACATAGTCTGGGACCATCCTTTCTATAGGCTGGGACGGGCCTTTATATACTATGGGACCGGCCATTACATAGTCTGGGACCATCCTTTATATAGGCTGGGACAGGCCTTTATATACTATGGGACCTGCCATTACATAGTCTGGGACCATCCTTTCTATAGGCTGGGACAGGCCTTTATATACTATGGGACAATCCATTACATACTCTGGGACCATCCTTTCTATAGGCTGGGACGGGCCTTTATATACTATGGGACCGGCCATTACATAGTCTGGGACCATCCTTTCTATAGGCTGGGATGGGCCTTTATATACTATGGGACTGGCCATTACATAGTCTGGGACCATCCTTTCTATAGGCTGGGACGGGCCTTTATATACTATGGGACCAGCCATTACATAGTCTGGGACCATCCTTTCTATAGGCTGGGACGGGCCTTCATATACTATGGGACTGGCCATTACATAGTCTGGGACCATCCTTTCTATAGGCTGGGACGGGCCTTTATATACTATGTCTGGAGTAGGCCCTTAACGGCACATGGCCTGTTCCAGGACCCGACCTGCATTAATGCAACTCGGCAGTAGGGAGTCACCTGCATTAATGATTCCCTTCGACCACATAATTTATACAGGCACGGAAAATACACATAAATAACACCCCATAGTAGGCCTATTTATGCTGTTATTAAAAGCAGGAAAAGCAGGAAACTAAAATAAATAATCTAAAATTGGCGAGGAGTTCATAGAATCGATATGACGCACCAAACTGTTTTCGTTTGTTTATACGTCCTAGCAACATTTAAGTTCATGTTAGGACGTGAGGCATAAAGCAGTCATTAATATTAAATAAGCCTAAATAAGCGTGTAATTATAGAAAATTCACCAAAGTCACTAGAGCATTACACTGTGGCGTCCGGTAGGGGGAGCATGAGGAAATAACTGCCGGCACTAATGCGATGGCGAAGTGATAGGTGGCGCTGCGAATGGGTTAAGCTTTGTGTCAATGTTCAAAAGCTTGGCCCTGGCCATTGAATGTCGCGGGCAACATGGTCAATGCTTGCAGCAGCAAGCACCATGTTTGTAGCTGTAAGCGCCATTTAATTTCTCTTTCTGTCAAGGAAATAAAAAGCATGTTCTTGTTGAACTGCTCAGTCAAAAAGGTGTATTATCCAGTGAAAAGAGAACCAAGAGAAAAGAAAACTAACACTGCAATTCCGATATGTGTGAATATGTACATGTTAACATTACATATGCACTGACTGATTCCATAGTTGACAGCAGAAAAGGGTGTGTGTATTCTATATTTTAAAGTTGCAGAACGCAATGAAAGTATAACAATTTTGCAAAGTAGTTACCTAGATATTAACCTACATATCCCACTTTGATATTGGTATAGTTATTCATTGTTTTTTGTGTGAAAATAGTTTATTCATTGAAAAAAGTCTTTTATTTGTGATGTGACTCTGGTCTTTTGGCCATGTGACAATACAGTTATTTATAATATATGTTATTGTAGTCTAATATTCCCATCGTAATCTAGTACAAGTCAGCTGAAACGATAATATTATCCATTTCAACTCTTACAGATAGCATAGTTAGACATTTACATTTCAGATAGTAATCATGTGTTGCAATATACCTCAAAGGTTGTTAGTTACTTCAATTTACTTCAGATGGAATCAACGCAAATTATAGCATGTGGCAGAAAATGGCAAAGAGTCAAAACCACCCAAAGAACTATTGAGGTCATATTCCACCTGTGAAAGTTGGAATAGTGGTTTTAATTTTCTTTTAAATTAAATGTGTTGATTCACGGAGGATAATTTATATCACGGACAATTGGTCTTCCTCAACACACTACTCCATACACTATCCTAGTAATGCCGAATGCCAGGCCAGGTAAGGGCAGGTATACATTTGAAAGTCATTGGTTTGACTTGGCCATGATTCAAACCCGGCATTCTAACCAGACAACCTGCCAACAAAAGAAGCAGTCACTCAACTCATTCGGCCATTCTAAAATTTGCTGATCTGAGCAAATTTGTCAGGTTTACCAGAACCTGGAATGGAACTTGAATGAGGTAAGTGGAATGGAAAGTAGCCTTAAGAGAGCAAAATAAAAGTGATCTTATTCAAAGACTGCAAACTATTAAAAAAAACACAAAAAACACGTGAACAGTCATAACTAACAGTGCTTAAAGTTGCAGGGTCTGATGAAATATTTATTTTTCAAAACCAAAACATGTATATTAATTTGATTATATATATCCATCTTAGATATTGGTGTATTAACAAGTGATTTGGGAAAGCATATATAGAATAATCAGTGAATTTACTACCTCATCCTACTTTGAGAAACCCATCAGACAAGGAAGCCATTAATCAACTAGGTCAATATCTTGGCCTCAGTAGCCTTGACCCTCATTCCAAGTACCTAGTCAGGTTCCTGGATGTCCAGTGGTAGTAGTGCTGCCACCATAGCCTGGTTTGATATAAAGTTGCATGGAATTTTGTATTAAATAATTGTTACAGATCTAAATAAGAGTGATGTAATAATTATGTAAATTATTATCTGGGAACAATACATTTGATCATCAGTAGGTCAGCCCACATCACATCACATGCCAAGAAACAAATTATGTGCAATGGCGCCATCAGTGAAAATACCAGGAGAGCATGCTACATTTGAATTAGGTCATCCCACATCACATCGTCATCGCAAGATGTCAATACGCGTCATAGCTAGCAGACTTTTGGAAAGCTTGTCAAAAGTATTTTGGGGTCTCACAGCTCAAATTGCTTCAAAACTTGCCACTTTTCATCAAAATTACTCCGGACTAATGATTAGTAGGTTATAACGATCAATTTGATATATTTATCTCAAAAATACAATAAAAATTCAAACGCCATCGGACCATGCAACTTTAAGAACGATTTTAAGAGACAGGGGGATCTGAGGGTTTAATAATATAGAAAAAGCCTGATGGTTGTTTCAGAATAAGATGACAAGAAAACACATAGCATTCAGTCACATCAATTGAAAGCTCACTTATGGAATTGGAACTAAAATTGTCGGCTAAAGATCAAAAGAGAAGAGCAAATAGAGACACTCAGGTGGGAGTATAAGTGAATGCGTGCCATAGAAGTGTGTGGAAATTAGGTTGGTCATTAGAGTTTTGGATCCTGCAATATCTAAGTTCATATCAGGACAGGGGAAATTAGGTAACGCGAGTGTCTGGAATATGTGAAGAGTCGCATGCTCGAGCAAGAAACAAATATGTATCAGTCAGAAATTCCTGGAAGCCATTAATATAAATAAACCTATTTAACCTATTTAATATCAAAATTGAACGGATATGGTAGTCCGAGGTTTGATGCGGGAAAAGGAAGAAGGGAAGGCGTGGTGGGAAAAAGGCGTTTTATTAACGCCTCAAACAGAGCATACAGAGGAGCAGATAAACAGGCAAAAGAAAGGAAGGGGCTCATGAGGAGCAAAGAAACAGGCTCGTGAGGAGCAATACAGTGAGGGGCTCATGAGGAGCAGAAGAGATAAATACAGGAGGGGCTCATAAGGAGCAATGTCAGAGTTCTGGTAGAGGGGGGGCCGAGGAGCCCTCCGCCAAAGAGTAAGGAGAGGGCTGGAGGCACGCCCGAGGCGGGGGTGCGGGCGCCTGAGGCAGGGACCCGGGGAGGCAGGTCTGGTTGAGAGGAAGGTCCGGGGCCTATGTGGAGGGGGAGCGGGCGGCCAAAAAAGGGAGGCCCGCTCCTGAGGCCTGGGGGGAGGAGGTCCGGCGAGGGTCGATCAGGGAGGCAGCGAACTCCTCAGGGCTGGGCGGGGTGGCAGTCGGGGTCGGGTCGGGCGGGTCCATGAAGGCGGTGTCGTGAGGGTTGGTGGCTGGGCTGTCTGGGGAGGGTCTCTCGTGAGGCTGGGCTGAGTCGTCTGAGGTGTGAGGTGCGAGGTGATGGTCCTCAGCTTCGTCTGGGCAGCGTTTCGATCGGTGTTCGCTGGGGGGCTGTCGGTGGAAGTCGCGGGGCTGTCGGCAGTGGTTGGGGTGAGGCGCCGGGCAAGGCCCCCCGGGCCGGCCGGGGGGAGGCCGGCGGATCAAAAATCCGCCGAGGCGGCCGGGGTCTGGCGCTCACGGGCTTGCTTGGTGCGGCATCCGGCCTCGCTGTGCATCGTTAGTATGCGCCGCACGTTGGCGCAGTATGCACAGACGTGCCGGCGCCTGTCTCCCACCTCGCCGTGGGCCTCTCTGAGGGGGCCCCGATCGCACGAGGCGGGATCGCGGTTCCACGCGGAGCAGGGGGCCCCGTGCGCGTGCCTATCGTAGGCGGTGCGGGTGTCGACATGCTGCCGGGGCAGGTGTGCGCCTCGGGCCCCATCGTCGCCTCGGGGAGCTGTGAGGGGCGTGGTGGGGGGGTCCATGGTCAACATGCTGTCGACTCGGATCATGTTGAGGGCCATGGGATCGTGCCACCCTTGGGGGAGCCTCCCGTCCGCGATCCATGAGAAAATGGTCTCTGAGTACCGGCGGACGGCCGGCCATGGGTGGACAAGGTTGTCCCTCATGATGGTGAGGTGATGGTGGTGTAGGCCCTGGAGAGAGTGGGCGGGGAAGGAGGGGTGGTTGACCAGAGTGAGGAGGGCGAGGTGGTACTCGTCCTTGGTGGCCTCACCCAGTTTCACCAGCTTCCGTCCCGGGCCCCTCTCTACCAGGTCGGAGGGGAAGACGTAGTCTGAGGGGACACCTCGGCGCCGATCGGTGTGGCGCGCCTCGGCGGAGGCCAGGATCTCGCGGACTGCATCGGCCGCGGATGCTGGGCTGTAGTCTACCGTCTCCTGGCGGTATGCGGGCGGCGGGGCCGAGGCGGCGGCGAGGCGGGTGTACCCCTCATACTGTGGGTGAACCGCCCCAGGTAGAGTCGCTTGAGGCGGGGGAGGCGGTCGGCTCCCGATCGCGGCGTGGGCCCGAGGCGCTGGGGCGGGCGGCGGTCTGTAGGCGGCCTCTCGCATTGAGGCGGGCTGGGGGCTGTCCGGATCTCCTCGGGGGGCCCCGGTCTCGACGGCCTCCAGGCGGGTAGAGAGCCGACTGATCGCCTCCAGGAGGAGGGCCGTGTCGCTGGAGGGGCGGCCCGAGGGCGCCGAGGGTGAGGCCGGGCCCG
This sequence comes from Branchipolynoe longqiensis, assembly GCA_030323885.1. NCBI lineage: Eukaryota > Metazoa > Annelida > Polychaeta > Phyllodocida > Polynoidae > Branchipolynoe > Branchipolynoe longqiensis. Next base: position 52,805,078 of record CM059188.1, on the reverse strand, counting down.
AGGAGGGTGCGGAGCCTCCCGGCGTCCTGGTGCTCCTCCGGCTTTTCCCCTTTCCGCGCCCGGGCATGGTGGATCGGTCCGAGGTGAAGAAGAAATCCCAAGACAGGAAAGAAGGCAGAGATCTGGAAGGCGGCAGGAGGGCGAGTGCCTGAGGGAGGCCGGCGGGCGGCCTTATAAGGGAAGGGGGGGGGCGGGCGACAGCAGGTGAGTTGTGAAAGCTGCCGGCCCGGGGGAGGGCGAGTGAGGGTGAGCAGCGGGCGTCGGGTGAGGCGCGAATGCTGCGCGACAGGGGGGCGGGGGAGGAAGCGGGGCGCGGCAGGGTCTGGTGAGGTGTGAGCGCAGCGCGACAGCCCGGGGCGGGGGAGGGTCTCTTCCTCTCCTCGCATCAAGCGTAATGCTTCGCATTACGACCAATGGACGCATCTGCTTTGTTTAGATAAAGAGACAATTATATAATAAAAAATAAAAAATAACACTATAAATTTAATAGAACGCCGCCACATGCCGGAACCATTATCAGGAAGTGTGCAAGAAAACCACAGAATGATAGGTTTGATAGGAAACCACAGAATGATAGGTTCCAACTTGTTTTTAAAAAAAGAAGCAAACTGAAGAGTGCAAATATTCCAGTTACCAGTAAAAACAACCTTTAATTGATGAGTCGTCAGAACAGATTATAATATTTCAAGAGATAATGCTTCTCATTCGTCCTATGACAACTTATTCCAGGAAAAGGAGCCTACTGCTAATCAGCGTCGGAGCTTAGTCTAGACAGAAGGACATCGAATAATATCTGATTGGATGCTCTGAGAGTTTGGGATAACTGTTTGAAGGACAAGAGGTTGTACACATATGTTAGTGTTGTGGTATTTGTATTTGTGTAGGTAGATACAATGTTAGTAAAATGTTATACGCAATAGACGCTTTAATTTGAAGACAATACACTTTCGGAAGAACTGGTGTGAGATGATCATATTTTTCATTGCAATTTACATTATAAAGAATTGTACGGCAAGAACAATACCACGGTTGGTCATCAGCAAGCATGGGGTTATAGGTGAGTTTAAAATATAGGTCCGATAGTTAGAGATACGGGTGAAAAAAAGTCAAGTAAAGCTTGTTTTATTCAACGATACCTCTAGAGCACATTGATTTTTATCATCCGCTATTGGACATCAAACATATGGTCACACTGACACTTTTCGTTTGAAGGAAACCTGCTGCTTCCATATAGGCTAGTCTTTCCGATATGAAGCAAAGTGTCTTTTATATGACATTTCCCACAGATAGCACAGCAAATAACATAGCCTTTGATGAACCAGTTATGGACCACAAATTGAAAAGGAAAATGAGGATTCGGGTGTAAGGAACATCAACCTTAACTTCAGGCATGTAAGCTGATGGTGTGATGTAGGTTCAATGCTTCAGGAGGCATCACCGGAACTTGGAATACACCTACTGCCTCGCGGGTAACAGACAAATTGCAGGGTTCTATATTTATCGCAAGGGTGATGGGTGCCGACACGCAATAAACATGTATTGTGGAAGTCACGCAATAAATATGGATTATTTAAGGCGCTCTGTAATATATCACAGACTAGAATTTGCTGCAATCTCTCTCCGAAGCTATATTGAGAGAATGAATAAACATTCTGTTTCGTTGATTGAAGCTTTGTGTCCTGGCAAAATATAAGGTCTTATTAATTCAGGTACAGATGAACCTCGATCCAACGGACTAGTCATCAATCAATCAATAGGATACAGCTATAATAGGCCTTGGACCTGTTAGCCGCTCTTAATTAATTGAAATGGAGACAGTTCTTCAGATGTGGTCAATCGTAGCAACTGTCACTGGCTCCAAGATATATGTAATGCTTGACCAGTATGCATCCAGTCGGGACTTGAAGCAGTTCACCGACTCCGCTGCTATGACACTCTCCGGCAGGTCATTCCACAGGTCAACCACCCTAAAGCCGAAAAAGTTGTGTCGCAGATCCAGTCTGGAGTACCGCTTCCTCAGCTTCAGGGAGTGCCCTCTGGTCCTGGTGTTGGAGTCTCTGATAAGGGGGCCGCCTGTCTTGTAGATACCATGGAGATGTTTGAATACTTCAATCATATCCCCCCGGGCCCGTCTGTAGTACATGCTTGGGATCTTCAAATGACGCATACGTTGTTCATAGGGTATTGCATCGAATCCATGTACAAGCTTGGGGGAGCAGTTGTCTGTTAAAGCTGTTTGTCCGTTGCAGCGACGAAATTGTACAAGCAAAATCCAAAGACACTCTGGCATGAACTGCAACAAATTAACCTGGAAGCACAATCCATTATCAGCAACCTCAGTAATGAAGACACTGGGGAGAGAATACTAGATAGCCTCCTGGCAGAAGGTGAGGTGTGGGAGTATACGGGTGTGGATGTTGGTGGGTGAGGGGTGGGAGTATAAACGGGTGGGAGGGTGAGGGGTGGGAGTATACATGGCTGGCTAGCGGATTGTGTCCGTTGGATCCGGAATCCGTTGCATCGGTGTCCGTTGGATCGAGGTTGATCTGTATACTGAATTGCTATATGTGAATTTATAGTATTGCCTGCTGATAATGGAAAGACATTGTTTCCTGATAATGGAAACAATATGACTGACTCGATCAGGCCTTCATCAGATAACACCGATGATATATGCCCACCTTGGCAAATGGCTGCCTGGGTTATGATTTTCAAATGTGAGTTTTCTATTGATTATTAATAAATATGGATCCTTCCACTTTCAGAAATCCTTAAGAACAATTAAAAAAAGTCTCATAAAATATATTAGCTATTCGATGATGTAAGCGGAATAACGGTTGCATAGTCGAAATATTGGTTGTGGGACATTTAAATCATGTTTTCTATTGATTATTAATAAATATGGATCCTTCCACTTTCAGAAATCCTTAAGAACAATTTTAAAAAGTCTCATAAAATATATTAGCTATTCAATGATGTAAGCGGAATAACGGTTGCCTAGTCGAAATATTGGTTGTGGGACATTTACATCATATTTTTGTTGATAGCGGGATCACCACATAGAGGTACCCTTTTCCATGGTGGGTCACCATTTATATAATTATGTTCTCTGTCATATATTGAATACAGGTGCAATTGATGACTTCCCAGGTTATGGTTAGTAAATAATACCCTCCTCATCAACAGTCATACATATAGAGCACTAATTTATTCAGAAAAACAGCAGTGCAATTCAATTGACATAGAAGCATAATTCCGAGTTGCGGTAAGTTTTGCAAATCGCCATTCAATCTCATATCACTTGACAGTGCTAAGTCTGGATACTTATCTATTGTACTGTGTAATTGCTTGCTATTGTTTTAATTTCTTTTGTCAAGATTGCACGATCTCTGATCCATGAACTTCTCGATCCTACCACACCGCATATAATATAAATCGCCTTCAGCGAATTCAGAACAGTGCTGCTCGCGTAATAACATGATTGCTTGTTGATGGTTTAAAGCCATATTCGTGGTGAAAAGTTCGTGGTATTTATTCTGCCATTTTTGTTTAAATCACATTTATATGCCGAAAATGAAATTTACATGACAATCTGAAATGATCAGATTTGTATCAAATGACAGCAAAAATTAACTCACAAAGACGGCTGCAATGGAAGTGGTGGTATATCCCAGCTGTTCTTAGAAACTCTAAGATCTGTTCATGCTATTTATTGACAACATTATTTACATTCGAACATTGTTGGTGCAAGGCCATGAAATCTACACATTTAAACAGAAGGTGTGTGAGTAAGTGGTAGTGGACAGTGATCCCTAATGCACTCGTGTGTGGTTCTCGCTTTCGCATATGATTCGACCAGGGTTCGATCCCGTGGGTTCACATCCCAGGGTAAAATATTCCGCTATACAGCAGAGAGGGAGTGCTATTCTGTGAGGTGTTATTTGTATGTATATGAATATATATGTATTGGTTGGGTTATAGCTGAGTTCCATGTGGATGACACAGTGAGTGCTGGCAGGTTGAGTGCAGTGGCACTCAGGACCTGGCCCTTCTGCCTGAATAGGGTCAACACAATCCAGTAAGGGTCAACACAATCACGGTGTGAGGAAAAAGCCAGATCAGGGTTGGTAGTGGTCAGACAGACACTGGTGGTGGGCAGACTACCAGTTGCCATGGTGACTGGAAATACTGTGCTCCTATTGGGTGACTGGGGTGGTGTGACACCTTAACATTGAACTTAAATTAAAGATAGAAGGTTTGCCTTCCCTTACTCTCTTCACTCTTACTTTCTCTTTCTTGTTGTCTGTACCGTATTTCCCTACAACCTACTTGCACACCCAGAGATCCGGGTATAAACGCTACACCAGGATCTATGAAAACGGGAGACGGACGCTCAACTCATCCGGCCATCCCGTCTGGTCCTTAATAATAACCCATATCACTACCAACATATTACAACATAGCAATATGTTATACATTTGACGGGATTCCTGTAAATACATTCTATAATAAAAGAGGAGCGAAATTGTTGTCAATTAGAGACTTTATAGCTAAAAGATTCACCCGGTACTTGTAGTACACAGGTGAATGACCACCTAGTCTAAATACGGGCGAAAATAGCTTTAGTATGGAACATGATCTAGAAACTGTGGCTCCAGTATCAAATGGCTACCCATATAGGCACAGAGTTGGTGAAATGGGAGAGAATGCAAAAAGACAAGATGGCGGCCGCAGAACGCCGTCGATTTCACTTTTAAATTGCATTAAACTAGATATTATATTATATTTTTCAACTCAAAGGTAGCGGGCTATCAATAAGCCAAATGTAAAGAATAAATGTTGCTTCTTAGATTGTGAAATTAGGCTCTCAATTCATTGACCCGTTTTTTCGACAGCTTTTACATAGGGTTGGTTTGCGCCCCTACTGCAGCAGTACGGGGTGAATCTTGTATCTAGAGACTTTATAGCTATCCAAACGATATTAATTGTTGTTAAGGCATGTTTATTTCATTGATATCCGAGAAAATACATTCCTTTGGATGAAAACAATTAAATACCATATACCGAATATTATATTGGTTTCAATCATACTGCTTTTGGTTATATGCGTGCTATATTGCTTTCAATCATGCTATATTGCTTTCAAACATGACACATTGCTTCCAAGCACGCACTCATACTTCAGGGCATGTCAACCACATGGGGTGGCCGAATGAATAGAGAGTCCATCTCCTGTTTTGCGAGATCGAGAGATCCAAACCCATGAGTTTGTGGGTTCGAATCCTGGTTGAGTCAAACCAATGACTTAAAAATGTATACTTGTCACTTCCTAGCCTGGCGCTCGGCATAATCAGGATAGGGCAAGGACTGGTTGGCTCAGTGTCAGGATAATGTGACTGGGTGGGATATCAGGTCATGGTGCTGGCAGCCTGGTTTCAGTGGGGCAGCACTATAACATCACCATGATTGCACACTATCACAACTCGGTACCCATCCTGATATGACCTTAGATGTTGCTATGAACAAATCAGGGCATGTCATATATACTGCTTCCAAATATGTCACATTGCTTTCAACCATTATGTTCTCTGAGACACAACATGGTAGAAATTTCAAATTGATGTGTAATTTAGAAATGCCCTGTTTTAATACTGAATGAAACCAAGATGTCATTCAATATTTAACTTAACTGCTATCATGAAACTGTTTGGGAACGGTGCCCCCTTCCGGAATTGTTAGGAAGAGGAAGACACCTGGACTTGATGAGTGAAATGTAAAGTACACGTCCTGCTATCGAATATCTGTGGAGCTTCCACATGATAGTGTAATCCAGTCTACCCACAGCAGCTTAATGCTGTGGGAGAGCAGCCATAGGCATGAATGATGCTTCTGTTGATAACATGGTCTTACAGCTGCATAGTCTAATACGCTTGAGTATTTTTTTTTTCTTTGCAGATAAATATAACAGGTTGATCATTATAAGCTAGTGTCGTGGGTGTGATGAAAATGGGAAATATTATGCCTAGTGCGGGACTCGAACCCACATCTCTTTGCATTCCGGGCCAGTGTGCTAACCATTACACCACCTAGGCTCCCTGATATCAACACACTATCCATGCCTACCTGTCTATGTGGTTACTTGCCTGAGAGGTCAGTGCAGACTACTACACTCATCCGCGTGGAATTGTAAGTCTTTTAAATGGTCATTTAATGCTTACAATTACATACATACAGGCAATGCACTTAGATGTATACATACACACGGTAGGTTCAACAACCATACAGCACATTGCTTGTAGAGGATCATGGTCATGGAAACTATTGTCATGGGGGGTGATGAAAATGGGAAATATTGCACCTAGAGCGGGACTCGAACCCACATCTCTTTGCATTCCGGGCCAGGGTGTTAACCATTACACCACCTAGGCTCCCTGATATGAACACACTACCCATGCCTACCTGTCTATGTGGTTACTTGCCTGAGAGGTCAGTGTAGACTACTACACTAGTATTATTTGAATGTAGGCATACAAAAATACAACCTGAGTATGATTGGTTGAGAACAATCGGGCGCGGTGGCCGAATCGATGGAACGCGGGCCTCGCGTGCGGGAGATCGGGAGTTCGGTTGGCTCTGTATCAGGATAATGTGACTGAGTGGGATATCCGGTGATGGTGATGGTGCTATAAAGTCGCCATGAGCGCACACTGATATGACCGTCCTGATATGACCTTAGATGTTACCAGGACATAAACCTCCAATAACCAACCAACTTGGTTGAGAACAATGCCTCTGGCTGGCCGTACAATAATAGCCTACCGTTTATATCCAAATTGGGCAAAATCCAGAGGCAACTGGAGGTCGATTGTGGGTATTGTGCTCCCACATGAGTGGTTTGAGCTGGGGTTTGCCATCTTGGGTCCAAATCAGGTAGCCCAAACCCTCTGACGCCTGAGCTCTGGGCAGACTGGGCCATAAAAAGTATTTGATCGGAAACACCACAGAGCTGGGTGCTGACCTTGCCCACCGATAAATAATATTTATATAATCACTTCCATATTATATTCCACATAATGATCAACCTACGTATCTAGAAAAAGATTGATTAGAAATGGCTATCTTTGTAGATGTTTGAAGTGAAATCATGTGAAATTATAATGGGATGAGTAGTAACATGTTATGTGAATTTGATTTAGCGTTCCCATCTATGCAACAACACAGTATGCACTGAGTGCACCAGTAGCTAACTTGGATATGAAGGTTCAACTGCTTTGGTTGAAACAATTTGTTTTCTTGGACTATGCAGCTTTAAACTCAGCATTCCCTCAGTCAGCCCAGGAGTCAGCAGATAATGGTGGTCTGGACCTGTCAGATATCGTTCTCCAGGAACGTGTGAAAACCTTCACAGAATATTGTGCCTTCACAAACAACGCAACCAGGCTATATTTGATGAATCTATAGGTATATACATATATACCTATACATATACTTAGTATATACACCGTATATGTCCCAATAGATGCACACTGCACGAGTGTGCGTCTATTCACAGTTTAAAGAATTTCATGGATTTGTTTTTTGTGGTGCTTCTGAAATAAAGGGGGATTGTCTTATTTTATGTGCATTCAGTCTGAATATGATCGTAAATTTTCATTTGTTTTTGTCATGCCTCTGAAATATAGTGGGATTGTCTTATTTTATGTGCATTCAGTCTGAATCTGATCGTAAATTTGTGCGCGCTTTCAAGCTTGAAATGAGGGGTGTGGTTCTATTGGGTAGCGTGCTTCTATTGGGACATATACGGTATATATAGCCAGGATATATGGACTCGTGTATGCCAGTGTAAGGGAACGGGAAACTGGGGGTGAACATATAACCGACATAGTTAAGGGAGGTTTGGGTTCGATCTGCCAGGCAGCCGGGGTTTAACGTATATTCTACGTAGTTGACAAGGTTTGGGTTTGATCCAACAGGCGGCGTCTGACTCCAGTCCTGGCCCTGGGACCCATGACGAGACAGCTTGCCACTTCTTCCTCAGACCTCCACTCTTCTGCTCATATCGGTACTTTTCTTTTTGTTTGAGTTCAGAGTTAGGCTCAGCCAGAATGGTGATGATGATTATGGTTATTATTATTCTCTTGTTATTGTTATTGATTACTGGGTTCTGATTGATTCCCATTGACAATGACATTGATTGCATTTTTCATGGTTAACGGCTATGCTTATTATTATTGTTATTATTATTATGATGATGAACACACTAATAAAATATCACTTGATCATCCAGTCCATGTTCGCCTTAGTGAACTTGCATATATATATATTTCGCTACAGAGGCAGGTTGTGATTCTTTCTCACTGTACTAACCAGACAGAATTCTCACTGTAATAGCTAGATAGACTTAAGTTTTCGTCAGTTTGATATCATAAATCATTCGGCAACCTAGCAGATAGAACATAAAATGGTCTCCATTGGCCTCGTAGACACATACTCACTTAGAGAGGTCACTCTAGGCATAGTGTTCTGTGTGTTTGCCACACCACACATGACACTTGGTCTCATGATTCTGTACATGCTAAGTGTTGTGTGGTGTTGAACCTGTCCTGTATATTCAGGACTAAGTGCACTGACTGTATCATATATCATTATATGTGCGTATTCGCAAGCATTACATGGGTCTTATGGATGTACACCATTTCAAAGTCATGCATCCAGGGGGACAGACGGAGCAATGTACACTGACCTAATCGGCAAGGGGACGCTTATACAGGGACCCTAGAAAGTCTCATGGGTAGCACGTTCCCCACGTAATGACAGAAGGGTGGGTTCGAGCGCCGGGCTAGGTGTGCTATTCCATTTACTTACAACACCGCTATTGGCTCAAATTAGCGCATGATGACCTATTTGTACCACGTGACGACTTGCTTCAAGAAATTAAATAATAGCACAGTTTACACAGCAAGCCAGTATGTTAACCTATAATAGCTAAAGTAGATCTACCCCTGATAGCTAACCCACTAACACACTAAACCTTCTTCTTAATTTGCTAATGTACCCTATCTAGACACCTGCGGAGATACCCGTCTGCAATGTTTATGGCCGGAAGATCATTGCCTCGATGCTGACAAAAATCAAATGAAAAGTATTTTCTGATGACTAAATTCTATTGAAAGTGAGGAGAGTGACAGTTGGCTCACGACGTATAGGAGGCCGGCTCGCCGGGGAGGAGAGAATGCCCGCTCCGCAGTGAATACCATGGAAGTTAAGGTGCTTAGAGAGAAACATTAAGGGGCTGCCCTTACTTATATCCACATAATAAATTATATAGTACATCAACAAAAACTGAACTAAAATTGTTCCGATGAATAAATTCGTTTACAAAAAAAAAAATCTAAAAAGAGAAAAGAAATTTGTAGCTGTAAAAAAGCCATTAGAAGAAGAAGATGAAGCGGCAGCGGACTGGAGGTCTAACCCTGCACCTGTCCACATATCACACGGACCGAGGGCAGGATGTTAACAAGGCCAGGCCGCCCATTGGCCAGCCTCGTTCTGGGTCTAATTGAGATGGAGTCTGGCGCGGTCAAGGCAGGTCCTCTCAGTAATTAGCGCTGGCCACTTGTGCCCGCTGCCGTGTGTGTTTATGTGCGTGAGTGTGTGCGTGAGCGGGGGCATGTGCATGTGTGCGTGTGTGCGTGAGTGTGTGCGTGAGCGGGGGCATGTGCGTGTGTGCATGTGTGCGTTGTACCTGTGTGTGCGTGTGTGTGCGTGTGTGCGTGTGTGCGTGAGTGTGTATGCATCTGTGCGCGTGTGTGTGAGTGTGTGCATGCATGTGTGTATGTGCATGTGTGTATGCGTGTGTGGGTGCATGTGTGCAGGTGTGTGTGCGAGCATGTGCATGTGCATGTGTGTGCATGTGTGTGTGTGAGTGTGTGCATGAGTGTGTGCATGTGTATGTATGTGTGCGTGTGTGTGCATGTGCATGTGTACGTGTGTGTGAGTGTGAGCGTGTGCATGTGCATGTGCATGTGTCTGTGCGCATGTGCATGTGCGTGTGCGTGTGTACCTTTGGAGAGAGGATGGATGTGAATGAGGATGCATCCAGCAGAACCTTCAACCTTACCTCTGTACTTGTAATAATAGTATTACTACTTTTACTACTACTACTATTAACACTACTTTTACTACTACTATTAACACTACTTTTACTACTACTTTTACCACTACTTTTACTACTACTACTACTATTAACACTACTTTTACTACTTTTAAAAGTGGATTTTCAGTTTGTGTACTACTACTACAAGAACAAACTTAAAGTCCTTGGTTTTATTCGGCGGGGATTTGAACCCCTGACCTTTCGCACGGGACGCCGGCGTTATCCGAATGGTATTAACCATGAAATTGGGCCTGTTGCTTAGAGCAACGTGGGTAATTCACCTCGACATGGAACATTCTGGGATCTCTTCACTTAATACTCCAGTATAAGACATGAATCCAAAGAGACAAATCCCCGGGTGAAATGTCACATAGACATGCATGTGTTAGGTATGTAGACTGTATCACGGAGTATAGTTAGCCTAATGGTTAGGACGCTAGACCCTGAATGCCTGAATGCCAAAAATATCTCGATTCCCGTGCGGGAAGTCGTGAGTTCGATTCCCAGGTGAGTCAAAAGAAAGCATTTATGTGAAGCACTCCACTCGACAACAGTACTGTAGCTGGTCAGGACCCCTCCTCATTCTCATCTACACATCAAGCAGCTACACAAATACAAGAACTCACAATGAGCAGTGTGGTACTTTCAATGCAGTACACACTCATTCTACTCATTTATTTAGTCAACAGACCATCATGGGTGTATGTGGTGAGGGCTTAGGGATGTGGTGGGGGTGTAGCTCCGTCTGGTGGGGGTTGATCGTGTGTGTGGTTGGGGTGTAGGTGGGTATGGTGGGGATGTAGGCATAGGTGTGTGTGGTGTGTAGCATGTGTGTGGTGGAGGTGTAGGTGGTTTGTGGTGGAGGTGTAGGGGTGTCTTGCAGAGGGGCATCTCACAATCTTTAGCATCCCTAAACCCCCACCACACACCTACACCCCCACCACAGCCCTAAACCCCCACCACACACCGCACCACAGATCTAAATACCCACCACACAACCCACCATACACACCTTTTCCCCACCCCCCAACCAAACAGACCTAAACCCCCCACCACACACTTCAGAGTTTGGAAATGGCAAAACACACAAAACCTTGGCCTCTTGCGTGTCGCCACCTGCCGACAGTATATTGCAAAAGGCATTGCAACGAAAGTCCCCAACAACTGTCGCTATCCATTACCTCACCCCCACCCTCACCTACACATCAAGCAGACACCCGAATATGGGAAGCGACAATGAGCAATAATGTATTGTTGATGCTGCACCTACACACACCCTCCTGCATATTTGTACGAGCCAAATGCACTCATATATCCCTTGGCAGTTTACCTGAATCCAGATTGTCCCCACAGAACCCTGTATAGAAAGCCGCCTAAAGCCACCACCCTCATCAGCTCATGCTAATCTACATACTGAATGGGTGGCCCTGATTAGACATACCACTACCCCTTTGTTAGCTGACTGTAATGACAATGTGTTGTGTACCTAATTATAATACTAATGTGTTTCTTGTGAGTAAATAGGATATGGGTCATTCTTTAAAACTGGGCCACCACATATTTGGTTTCCACATTACGATGCTGATAATTTGTTCTTTCTTTTATTGATTGCAAGTCAAATAATTATTGTATCCTCTGTGTATTAAGCATGTTAGCGATAGTACATTTATTGAAATTAAAAGTTCACTTATATGATTTTGTGCTAATGTGAAAAAGTGAAAATTTACACATTTACACTATGCATCTAGCCAAAACTTTGTTCAACTTATTTTCCCAGTGTTTTCTTGTAAGTCATCAATAAATTCTTGCTTGATAATATTGTATATGGTAAAATGAGGTTCTGGATGTGTCTTTGATTTTTATGTTACACAAGTGATATTAATGTATTGCTCAATTTGTATAAGTTCTAATTCAAAAAGTGAAATTCATTTTGTTCAACTCTGCCATATGCACAACATACAAACCTTCATAGGACATTGGATTAGGCTATTATTTGGAAGGTATTTTGCTATTATTTGGAAGGTTTTCGTTTCCATGTCACATTTTCTTGCCCAGTTTTAAAGAATGACCCATATATATCCAGAAGACATGTCACTGCATGCTGAAGACAGATTGTGTTCAGCTGAATAACAATGTTTACTACAAAATATTAAAAGATTACCGACCGTTATTTTGGGTTCCTAGATGTTTTTTGGGGGAATTTCTGTTTACACTAATGCATATCTTGAGTGCTTGATTCTGACTAGATGCACCATAACAACTTAGCTACATATAATGGCGTGTTCTAACAAGTTATCTCCATAAATGCATTGCATTACAATAAATAAAGATATTTACCACTAAAAAAAAAAGAATATATGCTGTTATTTTTGTGCATGTTTGCTTTGTAATGCTGTGATGGTATATGCAATGCTTGATTCTTACTAAGATACACCACAACCCATTATTTGGCTAAATATTATGACAATGTCTTGTACCTACTTATCTCTCAAATTTGCTTCTTGTAATTAAATAGTGTTGAATACTTCCAGAAGACCAGTGTTCGGTGCTGAATAAATGAATAACAATGGCTACCACAAAAACAATCCAACTACAACGACAACAGCAAGCAGTTGGTTGTTGGAGTTTATCGTCCTGGCAACACATACGGTCATATTAGGACCGGGCAACAACAACAAAAAACCACAAATAAACAGATTGTTATTTTAGTAGGTTTAACAAAAATAAATACCTGAGGCGGAGCGCCCCCTATAGGCGGAAGGCGACAGCGGCAGGAAGTCAGCCTCGGTGTGGTACGGAACGTCCGAGGTGGAGTGAAGGCCGTGCGGCATGGTTGTGATGTCACGCAGAACCTCAAGGTCATCAGCTGGAATGAAGGGCATAATTAGGTCATGTAGAACCTCAAGGTCATCAGCTGAACCGAATGACATAATTAGGTCATGCAGAACCTCAAGGTCATCAGCTGAAATAAATGACATAATGAGGTCATGCAGAACCTCAAGGTCATCAGCTGAAATGAAGGACATGATTAGGTCATGCATAACCTCAAGGTCATCAGCCGAAATGAAGGACATAATTAGGTCAAGCAGAACCTCAAGGTCATGAGCTGAAATGAATGACATAATTAGGTCACGCAGGACCTCAAGGTGATCAACTAAAATGAAGGCCATAATTAGGTCATGCAATTATGAAATATCTCGTTTGCTCGGACGAAATTTAATTGTCTCTCCGGAATGGAACTAATGATAACTGGTTTACCTAGCCTAATTTCGGAATAACTGAAGTGGATTTTATTGTGTCCCTTTTTTTGGTATCGTTATTTTGTATTTCTTTGGAAAGGGTGGGGTTTCTAATGAGGAACAATAATAAATAAGATGTGGTGATACTCGTTCAAGTTGCATAACTTAACGCTTTTCAATTTCTGCTATATTTTATGTGAGATAAAGATATTAAGATAATTCGGAATAGCTTAAGTGTTTTCGTTGTTAAATCTTTTTTTTAAATGTTATTTTGAACGTTATGGAAAGGGTAAGATTTCTAACGAGGAACAATAATAATTAAGATGTGGTGAAACTCGTTCAAGTTGTATAACAGAATGCTTTTGAGTGTCTGGCATAGGTTATTTTAGATAACTATATTACGTTCATAGTTAAAATCTACTTTATTTTAGTTTGAAGTAAGAACTAATTAATATTTTAACGGGTTAACAATTTCCTATCCTATTATCCGACAATATTTGTGCAGTAGCAGTAGTATTCGTTCTTTTCATTGTAGATAACTGTGTATATTTTAGACTATATTTACAATCTCTATATGCACAGTCTCGCTCTCTCCCGCCTTCAGACCCTACATCTACTTGTCCACTCAGCCACTTTCAAACAGTGCAACATATATATATGTAAATATTCACAACAGTGCAGCATATATATATATATGTATATATATATATATATATATATATATATATATATATGAAGAGTTCAGGCGCAAAACCACCTAAACGCCAATCCAAACATCTAGTTTAAATAAAAGGTGTGTACCTGAAAATGAATTTTATATCTTACTAATTCACAGGACGCGGTGCACAAATCGGTAGAGTGCATGCTTGACTTGCGAAAGGTCGGGAGTTCGAATCCCAGCCAAGCCGAACTAATGACTTATAAATTGATGCGTGTTGCTACCTAGCCCAGCGCTCAGCATTAATAGGATAGGACAAGAACTGGTTTGCACAGTATCAGAATAATATGACTGTATGGGTATTCGGATATCATGCTGGCATCTTGGTCTCTGGGAGGCAGTACTATGAATTCGTCGTGAGTGTGCACTGTTACAAGTCGGCAGCCGTCCTGAAATGACATTATATGCAAATAAATAAATAAATAGAATTATATATATATATAATATATATAATTTTATATATATATAATGATGTATACATGAGCGTGTGGGGGCCTCAACTGCTCTGGAAAATCTATCTATTATCCATTCTGGAATACCCGCCCTGATATGACCTTACATGTTGCCAGGACGTAAAAACTCGAACAACCAACCATACCGCAATAGGATTGGCAGCATTGACGATCACACAGCTGCACCTACATGGGAACTGTTGTCTAAGAGTGGCCGCTGAAGGTACAGCGGTGGCACCACCTGGTGTTGCTGAATGAAAGTAGGTTCGCTCGCCCGACCAGGCAGAGCAGGCTCACCCGTTCACTGGTCACAAACACTTGTTGTATGTATGGGTACCAGTGTGCAGTGCTGCAGTGTGATCTCCGCCCCCCCCCCCCCCCCGCACCTTTGGGGAGTGGACGGCGGAAACTAGGAGTGGGGGACACCGATGTCTGAATCTCGTTATTGATGTATTAACCTCATCAGGAAGTTGTATGTGTAGGCATACAGCTGATGTCAAGGTACATTTATTTAGGACTTTGTGTACCCCCATTTATGGGACTATAGAATGCATAGCATTAAACATTAGGTTAATATAAATAAGCAATGGTTAGGACCGACACCCACTAAACGCTCGGAAAATTATTTATTTATTTATATATCAGCACAAGTATATTATTAACCAATCGCTGTCATTACACGATTCAACAAGAGTATACAAATGTCAGTCCCCGTACAGCTATTTCTGTTTCCGTTTGCTGGATTTTGGTGATTTCATTTTCCACCTCAATGAGTATGGGTATTGTTTATGTATATGTATACACGTTTTAGTCCTTAGCCTCCCCTTTGGGGCGGGGTGGGGGGGAGCGGTATCAATCCATCTACATGGTACCGGTATGCAGGTATTGCAGGTATAGCAATACCTCAGGGAGTTGTAAACCACTGCCTTGTGGTACAGGTTCTTGATAGAACCAAAGGCTAAGGGAGCAAACCTTAAACAGAAAACCATGTCACCGTGGCAGCATTAAGGGCGGTTGATGTATGGAACTCCCAACATCTCCCGACCAGCCACTGCAGGGACAAATAGTTTTGCGCCTGTCTTGACATGTTCTTGCCGGTGTGAAACCTTTATTTGCTCCTTGAGAGAGTGCCGCTGGTAACTTGCAAAATCCAGCAGACTTCAACACTTTTGCAGGCAGCTTTCATGAAATGTACAACCGCACCACGGATGCAACTCTCACAGCAGAGAGCTAAATGGAGAGCGGCAGTCAAGTAATGAAAGCAGTCTTTGTCACATCGCGACTGACAGCATGATGATGATGACCTGGTACTAGTGCTGCTATTTAGCTATTTGCCAATACTGATGTCCCAGCCTTCCAGGCTGTTAACAGGAATCTAGTATTCAAATTTATTACCAGACTTGACAAGTCAGAGAATGCTATAATACAGGGACTTCTGAAATAGGAGAGGGTAAATCTCTGATTGTAACACTTCCATATAAAAGCATTGGTAAAAACTACTATATGTAGGCCTGCATTTTGAAAATGACTGGTATCATAGTGCTCATATTCTTACTTGTAGGCTAATCACATTTATTATTAGATCCACCCAGTATCGAGCACTATATAACTGCCATACTGCTGAGTCTGAAATCAAAGGCTGTGGTATGTAGTGTCCTGTCTGTGGGGAAGTTCTTATAAAAGACCCCTTGTATATCGGAAAGAGTAGGCTATCTGGCAACAGCAGGTTTCCTTCAAAGAAATATGTCAGAATGACTATTAATGCGCCAACGGTTCTACACTGCAGGCAGTATGCATGACCTTTTTACTAAGGTAAAACAGGAAAACATTTTAGCCTTTTTGAGGGCAGCTGGACTGTACCACCTTATATAGTTTACTAAATGGATTCTATTAATTATTAATGAAACTTTTCTTTTTCTATGGGAATTTGTTTCCCTTGACCACAGATATATGATTGTGAGCTTTCTAATTTAATTAGTGTCTATTGGCACATAATTGATTGTCTGCTTTTACATGTAAAAGCGATGGTTTGAACAAAAAACAAACATTTCTCGCCGTGAATATGGCCTATGCTGCCGACACGGCGTAAAGCAACCACCAATCAATCAATCAATCTATTAATGTTTGACATCCAATAGCCGATGATAAAAACCAATGTGCTTTAGGGGAATCGTTAAATAAAACAAGCATTACTTTTGTGGGGTGTCCAAAATAAAGTATCGCATTGAATTAAATAACCTTGGAGAATTAAGTGACCAGAGCCATATTCCAGAGGGCATCCCGTTTCTGTTTGCGTCTCAGTCGGCCTTATCACGCCAGGTACCAGCTCAAGGTCAGGGTACACGGCAAAGTGTGCGCAGCAAATTAATTAGCCACAAGTTCATGAACAATTTTTCGGAAAGATATTCTGGAGATCGAAAAGGTTCAGAGACGTGCAACGAAACTAGTTGCAGTTATAAAGGACTTACCCTATGAACAAAGGCTCAGGAAATTGAAACTTCCTACTCTTTCCGACAGAAGGAAAAGAAGTGACATAATTGAAGTATTTAAAATTATGAAAGGTTTTGATAAAATAGATATGAACCAATTTTTCACCTTGAATAAAAGAGAAGGCAGCCGGGGCCATACTCTCAAACTAGTAAAACCCAGAGCCGTTTCAAAATTAAGGCAACACAGTTTCTCAAACAGGATCATAAATATTTGGAATAGTCTCCCACAAAATGTTATAGATGCCGGCTCAATAAATTCATTCAAGAACCGATTAGAAAAAGCATGGGCTGATGATATAGGGAAATTTGACCACTTATTCACCACATGCTACTAATTTATTCCTTGTGCTGCTAATTACTTGCACTCAAGCAAAAATGAGAGACAAATAAGTGTTCACACTTCCTGTCTACCAATCACTATATCACTATATCACTATATGCACAAAAAAGGGTGTTTTATTTAAAGACGTCTCTAGAGCACATTCCTTGAAGATTTATGTGTGGTATAAAACCTTATACAAATATTATTGTGATGGAACCTTCCTTTCTATGTGTCTGGCGGGGGAGGATTCGAACCTCCTACCCCCACGCTCACGGGGAGGCCGGTGGCAAGTCTAGCCTCCCCCATCAGGCGTTCCGTCCCTCCAGCTCCTGCGGGGGGGGGCGGGGGCAAGTCTACTCACTAAGGAGGCAGGCGCATGCGCGGCCGCCCTCCCCCAACGGCAAGTCCGGTGTTCTGCCCATTTGAATCCGATTTCTAGCTTGTGGCTGACGTACCTGCATGTGTCCGACAAAATGCCGGTAGATATATGTGCAACGTGTGGGGAGGAACACGAGCCTCCCCGGGGCGGTAAATGCAAGCGGACGAGGCTCAGCAAGCGATCGATAAAAGCGGAGGCCAGCTCGTCGGGCGAGGAGAATACCGGGGATGCGGCCGAGAAATTGTCGGCCCCGGGTGTTTCGTCACGGCGCTCTGGCGAGGGGCCGCGACTCGTGGTAGAAGATTACGAGGAGGATGACGAGGAGCGGGAGCTGCGACGGTTGGTGGCGGCAAGGGCGCGCGAACGTCGCAAGAAGGAGCTACGGGCAGTCCTGGATGCAGGTTCTCCGGAGGAGGAGATGGTGACTCTGATTCGTGCAACGAAAAATAAATCATCCGGAAGGAAAAAGCCGGGTGCGACTAATGACCCGGACGACTCACCTACAGACAGTAGCTCGGATGAGGGCTCGGCATCTGACAGTGATTCCGGGCGGAGGAGAAGGAGAAGGCGCAAGCGCAGTAAGTTTGCGTTGAACAAATACACAATGAATGAGAAGCGTTTAAAAAAACTTAGTGTAATGGAGCTGGTATACACTGCCCTAATATGGGGCATGAAGCGCGGGAAACGGGTCGGTTTTGAATACGACGATCTCGTACGCTACATCGGCCACGTTGCTTACATGTGTATGCATGCCTCTACGTCGACTTATACTGATCAGGCGTATCGGGGATATGACAAAGCTATCAGAGACAAGGTGAAAGAGAATGGGCTGAAGGCCTTCACGATGGGAGATCATGAATTGTCATTGCTATATTTTAATTTAGAAAACACTCGTAGCAGCAAGGACGCACGTAGGCCGGCGCGATCGGGCTACACTGCTAAGAGCTATGACAACTCCCGAAAACTTTGCTATGCTTACAACTACAACAAAGATGGTTGTGGTGTACGCCGATGTGAATATGAACACAAGTGCCTCAGCTGTAAATCTGGTTCGCACCCGATTAATGAGTGCAAAAACAAGAAAAATTGACTTGGTTGTGGTCCTGGACAGGTGGTCTCGGCAGAGACCGTTGACCTAGTTGTATTTGAATGTCGCGCCAAAAATGTGGGCTTTCAAAATGGCGCCCATAGTGTGCCGCGCCTGGCCCCTGGTACCGTAGATGTTACGGTGTCTAACACCGACTGTATATTACAAGTTTGTCCACCTTTCCTTGATGAATTGTCAAATATGTGTGTTGCAGATATTACAAAGTGTTGTGGGCCACATATCATTGATGTTGCTCGTGGCGCTGACGATGACTTTTGTGTTAATGCTGTACTGAAAACTGACCCTATGCCATCCGCCATAGATGCGGTGGAAGTTGTGAACACAAGCAGTATTGATATAGATGTACTCAGTGCGGACAATGCCGCTGCTCTAGGTGGGCGGGGCAAACCGCAGGGCGAGGTAGAGGCGGGCTCTGCCGGGCCTCCATCATCAAACATTGATGACGCAACTGTCAACCTGGCGGGTCCAGCTTCTCCGGGCATGAACAATGGTAGTGCCAACTGGTGGAGGGTGATCGGGCCAGATAAGGCAAACCCGCTGGAAGATGACCGGCACTGTACCTTGTGGGTTTGGGACGAGTATTGTGATAACTGTTCAAAGAAATGTATTGACGTTTTCGCTAGTTGTTTGCAAGGCACCTGTGAATGTAAGCATGAAATTGGTGGTGCCTGCGCACAGTTAAAGCCGTGTCGAATCTATGCTGAGGCGATGTGCCGAGGCGACACGGATCCCGACTGGGAGTACATCCTCAGGGGTTCATGTTTTGGTTACCGGGTAATCGACCCGGATTGTGTTAGTTCTTACTTTCAAGGTAACTACTCATCTATAACAAATAATACTACTGGTGAGTTGATGAGCGATAGGCTCCAGCTCGAGATATCTGCAGGACTGGTGTCCAGAGTAGATGAGCCATGTTTGTGTGTTCACCCGATGGGGGCCGTGCCAAAGGGGCACGATGATTTTAGGGCGATCGTGGATTGCTCTAGCCCAACTGGTTTCTGTGTAAACGACCACACCAGGGCCTGCAGAGCGAATTTCAGCTATAATTCTGTCGAGAATGTCACACAGTTGCTGCAGCGGGGGGACTATATGTCAACGATAGATATATCCAATGCCTATAGGGCAGTCAATATTCACCCAGTCAGCAGGGAACGCCAGGGCTTGAGCTGGGACTTTGGTGAGGGTCTGGTAAACCTCCGAGACAATCGCTTATGCATGGGGCTCAGCAGTAGCCCTTTCGTATTCTCAAAGATCAGTGACTTCATTGTCCGCTGCATGGTCCGGGAGGGTTATGAAGAATGTGTAAATTACCTAGACGACTTTTGTGTCGTCAGTCGTACTATACAAGGCTGTATTGAGGCGCAGCGGGCCCTGGTAGCTATCCTGAGACGGATGGGGTTTTATGTAAGTTTCCGGAAACTAACACCCCCTGCTCAAATCACCAGGTTCCTGGGGATAGATATAGACTCTTTAGCTATGGAGTTGCGTCTCCCTGAGGACAAGTTGGCTAAGTTAGTATCGCAACTAAACTGGTTTCTGCAGAAAAGGAAGGCGACGAGGCTGGAGTTGGAAGGCCTCGGGGGGGTCCTAGCACACTGCTGTAAAGTGGTGCATGGTGGTAGGACCTTTTCGAGGAGAGTCTACGACTTGATAGCCTCTGCTAAGAAAGCCACCCATAAGGTCAGACTAAATGAGGACTTCAGGTTGGACCTGAAATGGTGGCTAGAATTTGCATCCACTTTCAACGGAAAAGCGAGTATCATCCCCTCGGCAGACCCGGTAATCTCGGTGTACAGCGATTCCTCCAAATTCGGGTTTGGAGCGCTGCATGGCGAGGACTGGGTGGCTGGCGCCTTTGATTTAGAGGCGGCAAATGAGCTAAGAGAATGGTTGGGCCATCATTTTGTCTGCGCGGATGATGTGGGGTGTACGTCAGACAACATAAATGTGTTGGAAATGTGGCCCGTGTTGGTGGGCGTGAGGCGCTGGGGGGAGACATGGAGGAATCGGACTGTGGTTTTTGTCACCGACAATACGCAGGTGATGGCCGCCTTAAACTCAGGCCGGAGTAAAAACAAAATTACGATGACCTGGTTGCGCCTGATATTTTGGGCCTCTATTACTTTTAATTTTGATGTACAATCGGTATATGTGAACACCAAGTATAATGTGATATGTGACAGCCTAAGTCGTCTGGATAAGTTTCAGAGTATCGCACGCATCAGAGATGCCGATCAAGTTGATGCAATGTGTTGTCACAAATTATTCAGTTG
The DNA here is from genome assembly GCA_030323885.1 of Branchipolynoe longqiensis. Lineage (NCBI taxonomy): Eukaryota > Metazoa > Annelida > Polychaeta > Phyllodocida > Polynoidae > Branchipolynoe > Branchipolynoe longqiensis. Next base: position 52,783,942 of record CM059188.1, on the reverse strand, counting down.
TTAAAAATCTTGCTTCAGATTGGAAAAAAACTCCTGGAGGAGCGTCGTAACTTCGACAGAAATCACTACGCCAGTTCGACTCTTGCGGTTCGGTCCGTACAGGGGAATTCCTATATCGCCTTCTGCGAAGTGTTCGCAGGCCAATTAGCCCCTTACCCCTGTGATTCCGACCAGGTATGTCTATATATGTCATATCTAGCGCGTAGGCTATGCTATTCGTCCATTAGGAATTACCTCAGCGGCCTGAACAATCATCTGAAAGATTTAGGTTGTCCACCGATAAACTATTCTGATCACTATATAAAGAAATGTTTGGCGGGCATCCGCAGGTTAAAAGGTGATGAGGTGAAGCAAGCAGCACCAATCTTGCCATATGAGTTACTAAAATTGTTTGCGGTTTTGTTCCCTACCAGGGGCCATACAGCGGTTAGGGCAGCCATGTTGCTCTCTTTCAGAGCTCTACTACGCAAAGCACATGTCACTAATTCAGATGCTGCCCTTCTCCGTCAAGATCTGGAGTTCTACCCATGGGGGATGCTTGTGTCTGTGCGGAAATCTAAGACGAATCAGTTCAGAGAACGGGTCCATAAAATCCCGGTTGCTAGAGTTGCGAACAGAGAATTGTGCGCGGTTTTTTGGGTTAAGAGACATTTGCAACAGTGCCCAGCCCCGCGGGATGCGCAGGTATTTAGGATACCTAGAGCAGGACACTCCGTCCCACTGACATATGCTTACTATACCGCAGTATTGAAGGCGGCATGTTCCGCGGCTGGTCTACCTCCGTCTGAATTCTCGTCTCATAGTCTCAGGCGGGGTGGGGCGACCTTCCTCCGCCTATCAGGGGCTTCGGAGGAGGAGATCAAGGAGAGAGGCGATTGGCGATCGGATTGTGTCCGTCAATACCTAAAGGCGTCGCTGGTGGAGCGCCTGACTCTCGACATGCGAGTGGCCGTGATCCTGGGTATGCTAAACTGACTTCCCCAGCCTCCCGCTTAGCTCCTCTGGTTGGGGCTGATTTGGGTCTTTTGTGGCCAGCCAGAGTACCTACTCAATCCATTCATGTATCCTGTTATGTGTAATGAATAATAATGTGTGGTATAAAACCTTATACAAATATTATTGTGATGGAACCTTCCTTTCTATGTGTCTGGCGGGGGAGGATTCGAACCTCCTACCCCCACGCTCACGGGGAGGCCGGTGGCAAGTCTAGCCTCCCCCATCAGGCGTTCCGTCCCTCCAGCTCCTGCGGGGGGGGCGGGGGCAAGTCTACTCACTAAGGAGGCAGGCGCATGCGCGGCCGCCCTCCCCCAACGGCAAGTCCGGTGTTCTGCCCATTTGAATCCGATTTCTAGCTTTAGGCTTAGGTTTAGGTTTCTTTTTTATTACAAGTGTCTTATGTTCTATTCTTGCTATGCTTTATGTTCTTTATGTAATGATGTTTAATAAACGGTAGGTCTTTTGTGGCCAGCCAGAGTACCTACTCAATCCATTCATGTATCCTGTTATGTGTAATGAATAATAATACTGCCTATTATGGATAATTCTGAATAGACTTGTTTTCAGCATTAGACAGCCCAAGACTACACTTTTACCGACCCAAGGGATTTTTAACCTCTGGACATGGTATGAGAGCAACTGGTCTTTGATGACTCTGTAAGTTATACACAGAGGTGGAAATCCAAATTGGCAGAGGTAGAGGCACAGGAAATTGAACCACCGACCTTCAGATTAGGAGTCCGACCTAGATAAACGTCAGACACTCTAACCACCCCGCCACAGAGAACACCAATGATTTTTATCATTGTATATCGGATGTCAGACATATGGTCATTCTGACATATTTCATTGGAGGAAACCTGCTGCCACCAAATAGGCTACTCTTTCCGATAAGCAGCAATGGGTCTTTTATATGCACTTTCCCACAAACAGGACAGCACATACCACAGCCTTTGATGAACCAGTTGTGGACTACTGGTTGGAACGGAAAATAGCTCAAACTGCAAATGGGTTCATTGAGTGGGATCGATCAGATGACCCAAACCTTCACCGATGGACACTCTACTACCTGAGCTACTTCCCCCTCCGTGGACTATGCAAGTTCAGTAGGTTTGAAAGAAACCCGTTTGTCAGCAAATACTTCGAAACAGCGCTTGAATAGAATATCCTGATAGGAAATTAAGGTGAAGGTACTTCGACAGACCATAGCCCTAATACACTTCACTGTAGACTTGGTTGTTTGTTGGAGTTTTACATCCTGGGAACGTTCAAGGTCATATCAGGATGGGTACTGACTTGTGACAGTGCAACCTCATGACGACTTCACAGTGCTGCCCCCTGGGAAATCAGGCTGCCAACACCAAGACCTGATAACAGCAATATCCCACTCAGCCACACTATCCTGGCGCTGAGCTAACCAGTCCTTGCCGTATCCTATTAATGCCAGAGCGCAAAGCTAGGAAGCGACAAGTATCAATGTTGTAAGTCATTGGTTTGACTCGACCGGGAATCGACCTCTCGATCTCCAATATGGGCTTTACCGCTTCGGTCACCGCACCTGCTCTTCACTGTAGATAGTGGTATATCATATATCTGGAGATGAATCACAGGATGGTGATTTATGCGAATGTCCGTACTGTATGGTAATGAATATATATATGATATATAATGCTAACATATAAAGTATGGAGGATGATGGGAGGGCTGGGCATGGCACTTGACGTTAGGCAAGGAGCAGTAGAATGAGGAAGACCAATTGTCCACGATTGAAATTTACTCTGCTTAATCACCTAAGAACACAAAAACAACCCTGAATTAATTGAAGATATTATTGAATAAAGTAATGTACAGATCCTTTTGTTCAGAACTAGCCATGACTCTGAGAATGACTACTCTGCATTTTGATCTTGGTGACCGCATTGACCTCATGTTATATTGGCGGCAGTGGTTGGTGGTGTGTTAGTGTGACGGGTCCTGAATCCATTACTACATTCCTTGGCTCATCGCCCGGCCTCGTCACCCACTGCTCCCGAGACTGTGGATCTCTGGGTGGAATTCCTTAAGCAGCCAGACACAAAGGGTTGTACCACATGTGCGCCAAGCGGAGAAAAAATGAACTACATTCTAGTAGGGATTTCTTTTTCTTGAAGATTTATACTGCCTATCATGGATAAGTCTGAATAGACTTGTTTTCACCATTAGACAGTTTGTCGATAGAAAGCCTGAGCCTACACTTTTACTGATCCAAGGGATTTTTAACCTCCCACACCACATAGACATGGTATGAGAGCAACTGGCCTTTGATGACACTGTAAGTTATACACAGCTGTGGAAATCCAACATCCTGGGATACTGCAATCATATTTCCTGTCTTGATATTAAATCCCGTCCAGCTTGGAACAGTTTGATTGCAAGTGTTTACTTGTCGAGTTAGCATCCATACCAAATTCTTGTTTTGTGCTTCTTGTGCGACTTTTGCATGGACATCGGCAGACACCTCAATAATACCCATGGCATCTGGACCAACTCGCTCTCCAGATATGCAACATTGGAGAGGATTGTCTTCAACTGCAACTGAATGCTGCTTCACCTTTGGTATGGCTGGAAGAGCTTTTTTCAGAGGGTGTGGACCAAACATTCTTGCTTGGACGGCAATGCTATTCACACAGTGAGATGTCCATCCACCTGTTAGGGTCTCCTCCAGGAGGTCGATGTCATCAAACGCTAGATTCGTGAAGATACAGGGCTGAAAATTCTCTGGGAGGACCACACCCTGGGTTGACGTTGCTGCAAGTTTCTGGAGGCAAAGTGCAGCGTCGTTTTCCTCCAGCTGAGAATATGATATTGCATGCCCAAGTCTGTTTAGCATTTGGGTAAGTTTGACATTACCCTTTAGAGTTTTCACTCCATAAAACAATAGGATATGCATCGGCGGTTTATGTTGTCCAGCATAGATCAGATCCTGGGCGAGCAACTGCGTCAGCATATCTATTTTTGGAGACGTAGCCTTCTTGTTGGCTTTGCCAGACAAAAGAACTTCCAAGAATCTTTTCAGTTCAGCTGGTACTGATATCAATCCTTTCTTTGTGTCCATGGGATCATGCTGCAATTGATTTGGCGCTTCCATATTCTTTGTTGATTTCCTGATGATAGACGAGGCTTTGTCGAGTGCACTGTTGTCTGCAGATGATTTTATCTTCCACACAGCCAACTCCTGCTTTGTTGCTTGGTACAATTTAGTGATGTCGGATATGGTCATCAAATTGGGTAGCACTATCAATTTACCTTTGTCATCTGGAAATATATGGATGATGCTTCCAAACTCGCTGTCTACCTTTCTCCTTATGTTTTTTGTTGTTGATTCCCTTACACAGGCTACACCATTGGATTACATCAGTTGTGTGAGCTTCTGTGTGAAACTGTTGAGAGTAACAACATCAGGTTATCTAGCACTTCTGCGTGAATAAAGGGAAACAATTCTTCTTACGAATCGCATTCTATGTTGCGATACTCAACATCTTTAATTGTCTCCATTTCCTCTGCTACTTGGTTTGTATGATGTCCACGAGAAGGATCTCTGGTGTAGTCACGATAACACTGCTGGTGGTAGTGTGCCTCTGCCACAACTATCTCTCGACTGGTTATTGCCCAGATATGCGTATCTTGTCTTGCCGTGGCTATGTCTCAGAGGGTCTTGTCTGATCCGGGATCCACTGCTAATATGACAGGTTCTCTCCTGTGTGATCCTTTGAAGTATCATGTCTTCTGACAGAATATGCACACCTTTTGATACACTCTAGACTGTGATGGTTAATGTATTTTACTCCGGTGATGACTGTCCAAAGTAGAAGGGTCTGATGAGTTGCCTTCATGTTGTGACCTCAAAGTGTCGAGTTCCCTCTTCATGGGGAACCTGGGGCGGCATTGTCTATTATAAGACATGTCTGGAACACTTTCACCATCTGTAATAAGCTTGGCTAACTGAACAATATGTTGAATATTTGGCAGCCATTGTGGAATTTGTCGCCATATTGGATTCAATGATTTTCGCATCAGCTTGATGTTTGGGGCTTTTATAGACCTCATTTGACTGTTGACTTTGAATATAAAAAAACCCTCATTTTCGTGAAATTCCTAAATAATCCGATACGGGATCTACTCATCAGGCTGTAAAATCGAAAAGCTACTCGTTCTCACTTGCTATCATATCGAAATATACTCTAGATATACACATCTTTCAGAAAAACATAGTGGCAATTTGCTCCACCTCCAAGTGGTACCGACGACCCCTTCTGGCCCATACACTAGTTGAGATGGGGATATGTGGTAGGGTGTTGGTGTGGGGTTGGAGTTGGGGTTGGGGTGGAGGTGTGGGGTGGGAATGGGGAGATGGGGGATTAGGGTTGGGGTGGGGATGGGGGTGGGTAAGGTATGGTGGGAGTTTTTACCTATTTGTTTGGAGGGGCTTCATAATTATTATCTTGTCAGAGCAACGTCAGTGATCATATCAGGGTGGGTACGCACTTGTAACATTGCGTAGGCCTACTCATAACAAATTTGATTGTGCATGCCAGACTAGGAGACCATCTCAGCAGCTCCTCAGTCACATTATCCAGATACTGAGAAAACCAGTCATTGTCCTATTATTATAATGCCCAGCACCAGGTTAGGTAGTGACAAATATAAAGCTTGCAAGCCTTTATCATCGGATCATCTTGGACTATATATTTACCTCTCCCAGCTTACCACTTTGGGACTGGTGGCGCCAAAACTCGCCCCCTTTCATCACTACTTGGGCTCGACTGAATATTCTATATATGTTCATCGAAATTAGACAATATACCACATATTACAAGAGAAAGTGGATATATATATATATATATATATAATATAAGCTGCATCTACTACATTATAACTTGTCCCTAAAACAAATAAATCCTTCACTAATATGTTTGGTTTAAACGTCTGATATAGGAACACAATGGTATTTGTAGTTTGTAATGAGTGGGTTCATTCATGCATATCAGCTTTGGCTAGTAATGGAGATTTTATGACCCGTCCTGATATGACCATGGCAGTTGCTAGAGCGCAAGATGCCAAGAGAGAAACACACATGTAATGTGTTGCACATGCAAAGAGCAATGTAATGGAGTGTGTGTTTCCTTCTTAAGTGCATTGGCATCGAACATTTGAGACTGTGTGTCAAAATTGGCATGTCCATAACACCCGTAGTTTAACAACCTGCACACACTAGAAGATGTGGAGTCACGAAATGCAGGGCCGCGTTCAGGGTCTGCCTCGGAGGTGCCTCGGAGATGGCCCTGACATCACACTAGTCTGAACAGCATTTAGCTGTTGGCCATCTTGAAAATGGTGGCCATTTGCAATGGAAAAGCTGCGCTATGATTGGCTGAAACTACTGAATATGGCGGCCATTTTCAAGGCATTTTTCATCTCCTGTCTGAAATGGGCGGGGTCTCTGAGACGTCTCCGAGACACACCCTGAACGGAAATAAGCCAAAAAGCATCGCCGAGACATCTCCGAGACATCTCCGAGACATCTCCGAGACAGACCGTGAACGCGGCCCTCGTGATACTAATAGAGGGGGTCGGTGGAAGTGTGTGTGTATGGGGGTGGGGGGGGGGGGGTAGCATTCCAACTGAAGAGCCATTAAGACCTTAGATATTATAGATATAGTATATTATATTATTATATTATGTATTATAGATATAATATATAACGTATGATATATATTATATATATAGATATAGTATATGCATTTGATATATTATGTGTATTATAATGGATTATAATAATAATATGTCTTCTGGTAACAGAAAGAGAGGGCGCCCTCGTCTCCGGTTCAAGGGTACCATCAAGAGAAACCTGAAGCTGAGAGACATTAAGACCGACTCATGGACCCAACTCTCACAGCAGAGAGCTAAATGGAGAGTGGCATTCAAGTAATGAAAGCAGTCTTTGTCGCATTGCAACCGACAGCATGATGATGATGATAATAATATAAATAACGAAGCTTAATCCCAGGTTTAATTATAATATTGTATTATTGTGCTGTCACTATGGTATATATTCGGAGTCGCGCGCCCACCCTGATCGGTGAGCGCGAATGCGGTGCCACCTGGGTGGTGCGGAAAAAAACCAAAACTGTCTGACTTCGATTGGTCTATCCTTATTTGCTCATGGCTTATATGTATTACATATATAATATTATATATTACATACATAGATACACAAACATATATATATATATACAAATTAAGTCATGAGGCCAGTTCGGATGAGGGAACCTCAGTTCAGATTACCTAACTATGGTTCACCACAACACATACCATTAGCCGCAAAACAAACCAGGTATTCTATGCGACTACTTAGACGACAATTCACAGCACAGTTATAAGCATATACTACTATGTCATATAGCATGAATACCCATACTGTTATATTGAAAGTATTTAGTTGATAACACGAAGCTGTTTAGTTCCGCTGTAAATCTCAGGGTAATGATTGTAAAGGCCCTGTCACACTACGACGTAATGACGTCAACGTAGGGAGAACGTGAAGAACATTGAAGTTCTCGGCGTAGTATGCAAATTTGGGCACAAGTTGAACGTGGATGCAGCGCAGTGGACGAGAGAGTAACGGCGGTAAAGCGTAGTGATACCGTCATTCAACGAGAGAGGACAACATCACTACGCTCACGGAACGTTATGAACGTTATTCCATCGCCAGAAGAACGTTACGTGACATTACCTACATCATGAGACGTTGAACGTACGTTGAATGCATGTTCTCCTGACGTTCTCCTGACGTTCTCCTGACGTTCTCCTGACGTTCCCATTACGCCCCGTGGGCATTTGCACTCGGTTTAATGTGGGTCAACGTAGTGGAACGTAGTTGAACGTACTGAGCAGCGTTGGAATAACGTCCATTTAACGGCATTGACGTTCACTGAACGTGAACAGAACGTACGGCGAACGTAAACCCTTACGTTCGAGCTACGTCAAAATTTTTGAACATGTCCAAAACCTCGATGTAACTCGACGTAACACGACGTAATGTGACGTAGCTCGACGTCAGTCTAACGTCATTATGACGTCATCATAATGTAATCCAACGTACATCAATGTAATGACGAAAAATCGCCACGTTAGGCTCACGTTCGCTTGTTACGTCGTAGTGTGACAGGGGTATAAGATAGACTACTATCCCATATAGCATGGATTCCCATCCTATTATATTGAAAGTATTTAGATGATAACACGACGGTGTTAGTTTTTCTCCCTTTAAATCAAAAGGTAATGTTTGTAACTAAGCTTAGCCAAGTAGAACCTCATGTAGCAATATTAATAAGAAGAAGAAGAATAGTCAGCACTAAGATTTGGGTGGATATTTGTGCTGACACACCTCACCCCCTGGCGGTGCAACCAGGCAGTCATGAGACGTTCAGCTTGCATGGCACTTGTTGCCCGACGTAACATGCTCAACCTATCTCAGTAATGTCTGTGATAATCTGCTGCCCACATCTCCGGGGAATGGGGGCATGTGTTGGAATAGCGCCACTAGCCGGTCGCGAACACCAGCCATGCATGGCTCTCAACTTGTGCTGCTGTTAGGGCTCTTGATGTCAAATGTGATTTGGAATGTGTGTGAAGGGTCTAATTATTCCACTCAGATCAAGGGTCTAATTATTCCACTCAGATAGGACTGGTGTGGGAGGTTAAAAATCCCTTAAGGCCCTGTCACACTACGACGTAACGACGTCAGCGTAGGGAGAACGTGAAAAACGTTGAACTTCTCGGCATAGTATGCAAATTTGGTCACAAGTTGAACGTGGATGCAGCGTAGTTGACAAGAGCATAACATTGGTAAAGCATAGTGATACCGTCATTCAAAGAGAGAGGACAACGTCATTACGCTCACGGAACGTTATGAACGTTATTCTATCGCCAGAACTACATTACATGACGTTACATACGTCATGCCACAGTGGCGAAACATTGAACGTATGTTGAACGTACGTTCTCCTGACGTTCTCCTGACATTCTCCTGATGTTCCCATTACGCCGCATGGATGTTTCCACCGGGTTTAATGTGGGTCAACGTAGTGGAACGTAGTTGAACGTAGTGAGCAGCATTCGCCAAACATGTACAGAACGTACGCCGAACGTAAACCCTTACGTTTTAGTTATGTCAAAAGTTTTGAACAGGTTCAAAACTTTGACGCGCGCCGACGTAACATGACATAACATGACATAGCTCGACATCAGTCTAACGTCATTCTGACGTCATTATAACGTAACCCAACTTATGTCAACGTAATGACGAAACGTGATCACGTCAGGCTTACGTTTGCTCGTTACGCTGTAGTGTGGCAGGGGTATAAGGTCGGTAAAAGTGTAGGCTCAGACTTTCTATCGACCACCTGTAATAATCGTGACAACAAGACCCTTCAGAGTTATCCATGATAGGTAGTATGAATCTTCAAGGAAACAAAGATATCATCCCACCCAGTCTTCCCATCCCCACGAGGCAACACTATAAAGCCACCATGAGTGAGTACGCACTGTCAAATCCAAACGACAAAACTCTATCTACCCACTAGAGTCTGAGGGAAAGTCCCATTTACAGGACTGTTACTGGGGTCAGAACCTCAGTTCACTGGGTGCAGAACTGGCGGTGCAAGAAACACTTCACAAAAAGGTATACATTTAGAGGGGACCACCTACCCCCCCCCCCCCCCCCACATACAGTCTTTCTCTCCCATCAGTTGACAAGAAATATAGCTGTGCTCGAAAAAAATCCACCACATATGTGGTGTACTTGTTTTCACTTCTCCTTAAAGACCCCCAATAGGAGGAAGTGTGTCTTCTATTGTGTTTGTGTGAACGGAGTGTGTGAGTCGAGTCAGGTGTCCCGCACTGGTCAAGTCGGTCAGGTAATATATATATATATATATATATATACATGTATATATATATACATGTGTGTATACATACATATATACATACATGCATAAAGATTTATATATATGTATATTACCTGTATTATATGTTGTATTATATGTTTTTGTTTGCTTGTAAGAGTTTTACATCCTAGAAACATCTGCGGTTACTTCAGGACGGGTACTGGCTTGTAAGAGTGTGCACTCATGATAACTTTATCGTACTGCTCCACTGGGAGACAAATCCGCAGGCACCAGGGCCCGATTTCCCACTCAGTCAAATGATCCTGATACTGAGCTACCAAGTGCTTGCCATATCCTAATAATGCTGGGTGCCAGGCTAGGTAGTGACCAGTATGACCTTTGTATTTGTTTTGTTTTATTTAACGACGTCTCTAGAGCACATTGATTTTCCTATCATCGGTTATTGGACGTCAAAAGTATGACCTTTATAACTAACTATAAGTGACCATGAGTGTGCACTGTCAGAAGGCGGTATGACCTTAGACATTGGCAGGATGTTTTGTTTGTTTGTTGTTGTTTTACGTCCGAGCAACATCTAAGGTCATATCAGGACGGGTACCGACTTGTGACAGTGCGCACTCATGGCGAATTTATAGTGCTGCCCCACTGGAAGACCAGGCCACCAACACCATGACCTGATATGCCACTCAGTCACATTATCCTGACACTGAGCCAACCAGTCCTTGCCCTGTCCTAATAATGCCGAGCGCCAGGCTAGGAAGCAACAGGTATCAATTTTTAAGTCATTGGTTTGACTCGACCAGGATTCGAACCCACGACCCCGTGGTCTTTGCCAGGATGTAACACCCCAACAAACATACTCAGTGCCTACTGTCTTGATGTGTATGGTGTATGCCAGGTGTGTACTTTGCATAGCCAGTACATGTTATGTATGCGTGTACAGCATCGATTCTAATTGAATACTCAGCATACTCAGTGCTTACTGTATTGGTGTGTATGGTGTATGCCAGGTGTGTACTTTGCATAGCCAGTACATGTTATGTATGCGTGTACAGCATCGATTCTAATTGAATACTCAGCATACTCAGTGCTTACGGTATTGGTGTGTATGGTGTATGTCAGGTGTGCACTGTGCATAACCAGTGCATGTTATGTATGCGTGTACAGCGTTGATTCCAATTGAATACTCAGCATACTCAGTGCTTACTGTATTGATTTGTATGGTGTATGCCAGGGGTGTACTGTGCATAACCAGTACATGTTATGTATGCGTGTACAGCGTTGATTCCAATTGAATACTCAGCATACTCAGTGCTTACTGTATTGATTTGTATGGTGTATTGCCAGGGGTGTACTGTGCATAACCAGTACATGTTATGTATGCGTGCACAGCGTCGATTCTAATTGAATACTCAGCATACTCAGCATACTGGGCGCATACTGTATGCACGTAGCTGCCTTTGTTCAACATTGGATTATTACCTGAACACCTTTGTTTCATAACAATGGCGTTGTTTGATGGGCATCACGTGGTGGGAGGTCAGCCTCTCTTCTCTGCTAGCGGGTTTTACTCACGAATTGTTGGCCATTCGCATCAAATTAATATGAAACCAATCATCTACTCCTCATAATATTATTGCTGTTGTGAGTTTCCAAATTGTGCCGATGGTGCACAGAAACCGATTACATGCTAAGCAATATCACGTGACATTGGGTGATATAAATGGGTCTGAAGCGATGTTCTTTGTTGTTGTTTTAGTTAGAGGATGAAGGATGACTTCATCAACATTTTGTTGGAATTCACCATAATTCATTTCTACATATTGTTTTTAATTGAATATGGTGTTCATCAAATTTACATAATACATTACATATCATAAAAGGAAGAGATTAATTCTTAAAATGGCATAGTCCAAAGATGTTGAGTTTCAACCACATTATATTTAGATACATATATTAGTTTGATCATTATGCTCTACTTTAATTTGGGTTGAGGGAGCTTTTATTTTGAAGGGTTAAGTTTGGAGATGTTTGAAGTGAAAACATGCTAAACTAACTTTAGCGTATATGCTGGAATGAAGGAGATCATAGATTTCAGCAGCGACAATTTCTATTAAATTGACTCAGTTTTCATTTTATGCAGCAACACATGGTTACTATTGACGTCAGTTATCTAGGTTCAATATCTCGTATCAATTCTAGGTATGTGTCTTAGTCTTAACTATTTAATGTTTCATAAAACTATGCAGCTTTAACTAATACCACCTGAAAGGCATCGTTATTAAATGGATACTTTATTGCACAGGTTCGTGCATGAGATCCTTTATGGGAGAGTGTGAGGTTGTGGGGTGGGATGGGGTAGAGTGGTGTGGGGTGGGATGGGGGGAAAGGCTGGAGTGGAGTGGGGGAGGGGTGGAGTGGAGTGGGGTGGAGTTGTGTGAGTTGAGGTGGGGTGGTGTGGAGAGGTGTAGGGTGGGGTAGGGTGAGGAAGTTCACGTTATGCTACATATCTTGGGCGATATAATTTCTTATACAAATATGACCGCAAACACGACAGCACGCAAGAAACTCATGAGGTAAGGACGCCCTCACACATCCCGACTTTCGCGACTTAAAGAAAAGACAGAGACATGCAGTGCACGTGCATGTTAATGTTACCCTTATGTAACATGCAACACATTCTCCAGCATCTTCGCCAGAATGCTCGGTGAATTGTTGACAAGATCGGACCATGTGTTCACGCATTCCTGAGTCAGTATGAAATGACAGATAACCCTACTTCCACTGAATGGCTCTGTCTGCGCACCGTATACGGACACGCACACGGACACGCATACGGACACGCATTGGGATGAAGGTAGGAGAGGTCTTCCGTCGACATGCCTCAGAACGTGAGTATGTGGGTATGTTGGGGGGAGGGGGTTGGTGGGTGGTAAAGTAAGTGGGTAGGTGAGTGGATGGGTGCGTGTCGGGTTGAGTGACCAAGAGAGGAGTCGGGTTAGAAGGTAATTCAACCAACGCAAGACAAGTACAGTATAAAGTGGCATTTATTCTTACTATTTCGTTGTTACATTTAAGCCATGAGATGTTTGATTTATTAAGATTTCAAGGATTTCAGGCACGTAGCCCTATGAATGTCACTTGTAGTTTGGGTTGGTGGGACAGGAAATCCAAAGGAGAGAACATGTCCTGTCGATCGAAATGCTCTGGTCGAAGTGTCTATAATGAAACTGTGTCGCATCTTGTTATGCAAATTTACAGAAGATGGCACCACAGTTGGAGCATTATTAGTTAAGAAAGACATTATAGATGGTGCCAGTAGTCGCCTCCATATTAAGTATGTACTTTTTCTTGCGGGTTAAATTACCCATGTTGAAATCAACATCGACAATTCAACCAACGCAAGACAAGTACAGTATAAGGTGGCATTTATTCTTACTATTTCGTTGTTACATTTAAGCCATGAGATGTTTGATTTATTAAGATTTCGAGGATACGGCAAATCCAAAGGAGAGAACACGTCCTGTCGATCGAAATGCTCTGGTCAAAGTGTCTATAATGAAACTGGGTCGCATCTCGTTATGCAAATTTACAGAAGATGGCGCAGCGCCACAGTCGGAGCATTATTAGTTAAGAAAGACATTATAGATGGCGCCAGTAGTCGCCTCCATATTAAGTATGTACTTTTTCTTCCGGCTTAAATTACCCATGTTGAAATCAACATCGACAATGATATAAGTGCAGAAAGGTCACGAGGCTTCCCGTATGTATTAGTTACGTGGTACCGGTTGGGAAAGGAGAAACGGGAATTATAATTGATTATAATAATATAAATACGAAGCATATACAAGGTTTAATTATACTTATTATTACTGCTGTACTTATTATTATGTAATAGGAGTCGCGCACCAACCCCAGCAGGGCGCGCGAATGGGGCACCACCTGTACAGTGCCAGGATTGTATCACTCCTGTTACAATTTTCTTTCAGAATGGGTATAGATTTAATTATGACACCGCACACTGATAGTGATTACAACGTCAATGGGTTGCCCCACTGGGGCACCATGCTGGTGGGCCCCACATGACACGATACCCCTCTCAGTCACATGATCCAGATACACTGACTCTAACCAGTCCATGTCCTATCCCGACAATGCCAAGCACTAGTCGATGTATTGACAAGCATACATTTTGTTTGTAAGTCATTGGCATGACTCGGCCGAGGATTGAACTTGAAACTAACCTTCTGTTGTACGGGGAGTGGACGCTCTATCCATTCAGCTACCCCATCCGGAAATGTGCATACACGGTGTTTGCCTCGGTGTATGTACTGTTGCTATGGATACCGCCTAATTTTCCCATGGTTAGAGTTCAAATTCTCCTCTGGTTCAAATCCACGGAAGTTAAAGCAATACGGATAATACCATGTCTGCTGGTTCCCCAGAAAGGACTGAAGTCGCGACCCGGAATTCTGGGTCACAGCTTCAGCTTACATGTATACAGATGGGGGAGGTTATGACTAGTTGGGTGTTGGTGTTTTACATCCTTAATATATCTAGGGTCATATCAGGATGGGTACTAACTAGTGACAGTGCGCAATCATGGTGACTTTATAGTGCTGCCCCACTGGGAAATCAGGCTGCGAGCACCATAAGCCGATATCCCACTCAGTGACATTGTCCTGACACTGAGCTAACCAGTCCTTGCCCTATCCTATTAATGCTGAGTGCCAAGTATCAATTTTGTAAGTCATTGCTTTGATTCGACCGGGAATTGAACTCCCAATCTCCCGCACGGGAAGCCTGCGTTCTACCGATTCGGCCACCGCGCCTGGTGGGAGGTTATGAATACACATACACAAAGTGGTATTTTATCTAATAAAAATATAGTATCTAGGACATATCCTCTGCAATTTACATTTGTGTAAATGTATGGCAATAACCCTACCAAGTTTGGTCATTAAGAATTAAGTGTTTATCGCTGCAAGATGACTTTAAACGTTAGGGTCTATAGCGAAGGACAGGGCTGGGAGTGGCACCAAACCCCACCTTCCTGTTTGTAAGCTGAAGCTGTGACCTGACGTGCTGAGTCACAGCTTCAGTCCTTCCCGAAGAACCACCGAAACTCAGAACGCATGTATTTCGGGGTCACATAGGTAGGAGAAGGTTTTGTAAGGGGGAGGTCGTTTTTTTACTTGAAGATTTATACTGCCTATCATGGATAAGTCTGGGTAGACTTGTTTTCACCATTAGACAGTTTATCGATAGAAAGCCCATACTTTTACTGACCCAAGGGATTTTTAACGTCCCACACCAGATAGATATGGTATGAGAGCAACCAGGCTTTGATGACGCTGTAAGTTATACACAGCAGTGGAAATCCAAATTGGCAGAGGTTGGGGGTGGTCATGGGGAATCGAACCACTGACCTTCAGATTAGGAGTCTGACCTAGAAAAAAGCCACACTCTAACCACTCTGCGATAGAGAACACCTCATCGATATTATTATCAATATGAGAAACAACAATGCATCAAGAATTGTCGGTGAAATATCACGCTAGTACGCTAAACCCAAGCACTAGGTTAAATCTGAAATCTAGCTATAACTATAACAAGGCCTACTCTGAGACGAAACAAAGAAACGCACCCACTTCATACACCGCCCGCATACTTTGGCAAACTCAACAAATATTGGACTTTTGGGGGTGGGGTGGGGCTGGAGGTAGGGGTATCCGGAAATGGCCCGGATTATCCAGCCTAAGCCCTACTGCTAAGCTGTAAGCTACCTCCACATCACCAGTCTCCACCTCTATCTTCTAAAGCCGAAATCCCATTTCCCTGATTCTGAAAATAAAAGAGGTGTTTTTTTTCTCACTGTAGGGATAATTTTTGCGGAGGGGTTGGAGGGGGGGACAGATCCGATGAGGCCAAATGAAAACAAAGCCCAGGTTCTTCAAACCCGAGCCGAGTCAAACCGATTACTAAAAATGTTTAATGCGTCATTATCTAACCTGGCAGTTGCCATTACTAGGATAGGGCAAGGAGCAGTGGAATGGAGAAGACCAATTGTCTGCGATTGAAATTGCCCCTGCTTAATGAAGAAATGTAACAAAAATGAATTAATAGTTTTGAAATATCCCTTGGTTAATCTACAAACATTACAAAAGAGTATTAATAATTGCTAATTGCAATGCATTAGGAAAGGGTTTAAGTGTCTGGGTAGGCAGGAATAAGTATTGTGGTAAGGATCCTTAGAAGGGTTGTGTATGGACTTCACTATGTACAATGGCATGTCGATCCTGGCTCTATTTACCTGTCAACACCTGGGCAGAAGGCTGGCAGGGTGTCAGGCACATAACCTGCTTAATATGCAGTTGGCGAGGAGACCTCACACACACAGCTAGTCTGTAAGACTATGATAATTCTCCTGTGTGTGGAAGGACCCAGGACCTCCTGACTAACTGGCTCCATTCAGGCGATGCCTGTCCATTTGAAGTTATACTAATAGAAGTAAGTTAAAGCTTCAAAGTCTTATGACAGCATCACATTTTTGGAAATCAAAGCAAGTACCTAAATTAGTTGCTACATATCCGACGTGGATACTGGTGCACTTATTAAACATGTATTCCTGCATAGAAGGATTACTGATTTCTTCCTAATAAAACCCATCAGTGCTGACACCTATGATGCCGAACATGTCGGTGTGCATTCCAAACTTAATCTTTTTTAATGTTTTCACTTAAAATATCCCCAAAGATAACATATCTACCATAGCCTATTATTTTTGGAGTGAAGAATTGATTAAGTCATGTAGATTAATCAACTTTAAAAGTAAAATCGAGAGTATCTATTATCGACCATTTTGTCTTTTTTGCATTCTCTCCAATTTCATCAACTCTACTTGAATATAGATAAACACTGGATGATGGAACCAGGATGTCCTCGCCTTATTTACAGTTGATTCATACATTTATACTCGGATTTAGACATGGTTGTCCTTCAAATCAACCCTGGTAGGAATGCCTATTTTATATAACTAATACCAAGCATCAGACTACGTAGTGATAAGTATCGCATTTCAAGTCATTAGCAACTCTACTGTAATTTGACGTATATGCTTTTCATGAGTGACTAATTTTGAAGATATTTTAGACGAAACCATATAGTATGAATTTAATTGCTGATCGCCACATATCATGAAAAAGAAGGATTTGAGGAAAAACATAAGCATAGTCCCAGGAGAGGTAAAAACATCAGCACGGAGATCACACAACATTTTGTAAAAATATACGGATTTTCGGTTCGGAATTATATATTGGCAGAGAGCATTATTATTCTTGGGTGACGGAGTGGGGACAATGTTATGCAAACTAAAGGTAATAATATCCCACTCCCATTATGACATGATATAAGCTGTGTGAAATATATGTTCATATATTAGGCCTGAAATTAATGAAAAGATGTTCCTATATAAGAGACAGTACATGATTGTTGAAATGTTTCTCTATGCATCCATAAAGAGTGCAACTGGAGAAAAGACCATTTTAACAGAGATCTATTGTAACTGTATACAGCTACCTCTCCCTACATTAGCCTAATTTGCATATACACACAGGGCACCACCTGCACCTGGGTTGAGTAACAGCCACCCCTACTGGGGGGGGGGGGGGTGCCACCCTCCTAGACTGTGGAGGTGCCTGATTGGCTGGCCATGGACTGCCCAGTCACCTGCAACCCATTGGCCCTCTGACCACACTAGCCTCAAACCTGAGATCATTATTCTAGATTCTGCTTCAGACACACTGAAGAGAGATCACTCTACTCCTGGCTCTTGAGTGAGACACACCTACTCTTGAGCAGGAACCCCAGACACTCTGTCTGATGCTATCAAAATTCATCTATTCCAATTGAGTGTGTACACAGCCATAGGACTCCTGTCCCATGGGCTGTAGGCACTGCTTTCTATATAGGCTAAAGAGGTAATGATATTTTGTGTGGATAGAGGGCAAGGTGTGTGGATGATAGGTCACTGGCAGGTGGACAGGAGTTGGTGTTATTAAAGCACAACTTCTCCACTGTTTATCTGTGTGACTTGTCTTCATTCTTCCTTAGCATTGGTTAATGGGTTGATAGATAAGTGATATGAAGGGGAGAGTTTTTGTAGTATTATCTGGTGTCCCAAACGTGGCCGGGCATTCAGTAATATTATAATTTGGTTACAAGGTGGTTTGCTGAGGAGGTAATCTGACATAGGCACAAAGTTATGCACACATAATATTTTAGTAGCCTGCACTCACCTCTCAGGCAAGGAACTGCACAGACAGATAGGCGTGGGTAGTGTGGTGACATCAGGGAGCCTAGCTGGTGTAATGGTTAGCACACTGGACCGGAGTGCAAAGTGATGTGGGTTCGAGTCCCGCTCTAGGGGCAATATTTCCCATTGGTATCACCCCCCACGATAGTATGCACATGCCATGCGGTGCCCCTGACCTTTGAATTGATTGCCACATGTCTCAGTGGCTCGAGCAGCCATCATCCCCTTAATAGTGCGTCCCGCTCCCTCAAGGGCTCAGACACGCCTGCTATTATATTAGCGCAACTCCATGGACTGAGTATCTTCTTCACCAGCAACCATATTGACATTTTCTGCCCACTCACCTGACTAAGACTACCTTTGTCACATCTTACTTGTCTTGGATTAATTATCTTTATGTGGCCTTGAGGACTGTTGCTCACTATTCCTGCTGGCCTGTAATAAACCTGATATTCACTTCCATCTACTTCTTCACCTTGTTCCTTGATGATATTTTGTTCTCTGTGGCCGAGTGCTTAGAGTGTCCTAACTTTTCTCGAGGTGGTACTCTTAATCTGAAGGTGGTTCGATTTGCCGTGCCCCCACCTCTGCCAATTTGGATTTCCAGTGCTGTGTATAACTTACAGCGTCATCAAAGGCCAGTTGCCCTCATACCATGTCTATGTGGTGTGGGAGGTTAAAAATCTGTTGGGCCGGTAAAAGTGAAGGCTTGGGCTTTCTATCGACAAACTGTCTGATGGTAAAAACAAGTCTATTCAGACTTATCCATGATAGGCAGCATAAATCTCCAAGAAGAAATATATATATCTGCTTTAAGGAAAAGGTGACATTGATTAACTCAGGTTAAAGAGAGTCAGTTAGAGACTCAGTAAGTGACTGAAGCAGTAAGTCAATCAGAGAGTCAGTTACAGAGTCAGTAGGTCACTGAAGCAGTAACTCAATCAGAGAGTCAATTAGAGTCCGTAAGTCACTGAAGCAGTATATCAATCAGAGAGTTAGTTACAGAGTCAGTAAGTCAGTGAAGCAGTAGCTCAATCAGAGAGTCAGGTAGAGAGTAGGTAAATCACTGAAGCAGTAACTCAATAAGACAGCCAGTTTAGAGAGTCAGTAATTCACTGAAGCAGTAACTCAATCAGGGAAGCAGTTACAGAGTCAGTAATTCACTGAAGCAGTAACTCAATCAGAGAGTCACTTATGCTAGGTACACACCTACGGTATACGATTCGCGCACTAAAAATCGCGACCCGACCCGACCCGCTTAAAACTGAAAACGGGCCGATTCATTTTTCGAATCGCGAATCGCAATCGTAAGGAAGCGGTTTTAGCCTTAAAAAATCGCGAATCACAATCGGTAGGTGTGCTAGGGGAGTGCACACCTCACGATTTTGGGGCAGTTTTAGATCGTATACGGTAGGTGGGTGCGGAAAAACGGTAGGTGTGTACATAGCATTATACATTCAGCAAGTCACTGAAGCAGTAATTCAATCAGAAATTCAGTTAGAGAGTCAGTAAGTCACTGAAACAGTTTGTTTGTTTGTTGTTGTTTTACGTCCTAGCAACATCTAAGGTCATATTAGGACGGGTACCGACTTGTGACAGTGCGCACTCATGGCGACTTAATAGTGCTGTCCCACTGGGAAACCAGGCCACTGGCACCATGACCTGGTATCCCACTCAGTCACATTATCCTGACACTGAGCACACCAGTCCTTGCCCTAGTCCTAATAATGCCGAGCACCTGGCTAGGAAGCAACAAGTATCAATTTTAAAGTCATTGGTTTGACTCGACCGGGACTCGAACCCACGACCCCACGATCTACCAGCACGGGAGACGGACGCTCTAACTCATTCAGAGAGTCAGTTAGAGAGTCAGTAAGTCACTGCAGCAGTAACTCAATCAGAGAGTCAGTTAGAGAGTCAGTAAGTCACTGAGGCAGTAACTCAATCAGAGAGTCAATTAGAGAGTATGTAAGTCACTGGAGCAGAAACTCAATCAGAGAATAAGTTAGAGATTTAGTGAGTCACTGAAGCAGTAACTCAATCAGAGAGTCAGTCAGAGAGTCAGTAAGCCACTGAATCAGTCACTTAGAGAGTCAGTAAGTGACTGAAGCAGTAATTCAAGCAGAGACTCAGTTAGAGAGTCAGTAAATCACTGAAGCAGTAACTCAATCAGAGAGTCAGTTACAGAGTCAGTAAGTCACTGAAGCAGTAACTCAATCAGAGAGTCAGTTACAGAGTCAGTAATTCACTGAAGCAGTAACTCAATCAGAGAGTCACTTACACATTCAGCAAGTCACTGAAGCAGTAATTCAATGAGAAATTCAGTTAGAGAGTCAGTAAGTCACTGAAACAGTAACTCAATCAGAGAGTCAGTTAGAGAGTCAGTAAGTCACTGCAGCAGTAACTCAATCAGAGAGTCAGTTAGAGAGTAAGTAAGTAAGTGACTGAAGAAGTAATTCAATCAGAGAGTCAGTTAGAGAGTCAGTAAGTCACTGAAGCAGTAACTCAAGCAGAGAGTCAGTTAGAGAGTCAGTAATTTGCTGAAGCAATAACTCAATGAGCGAGTCAGTTAGATAGTCAGTAAGTGACTGAAGCAGTAACTCAATCAGAGAGTCAGTTGGAACAGGGGCTAGATAAGCGAGTGTGAAGGGTTGACTGGAAACAAACCCAGTGCATGCAAACACAAGAAACAAACACAATCCCCTCCAAACCCCCAAACCCCCAACACACCCCACACACGGTCCGATCACGCTGCAGTCACACAGTCCACAACGGGCACAGTCCAAGCTTGCGTTGATTTAGGGTTTTTTTTCTAAAAGAATTGAACAAAGTACGCCGAACTGAAACTGATACGAGTACCACATGGTGCGAATCTACTATGTTTCATTTGCAATTAGAGCTATTTCAGTCCTATATTACATGGTGAAGATGCAGTGGAAGTGCTAAGGAGACGGGTCAAATATAGAGGTAAGAGTTTATGTTTTATACATTGTATATATAATCATATTTTTAATAAAAGTAAAAGATATATTGTGTTATTAAATAGATATGCTATCTGGTCATTCCCCCTGCCTAACGGCTTTTGTAATTTTGTTTATGATCTGATTTCCCACTCAGTCTCATTATCCTGATACTGAGCTAACCTTTAACCAGTCCTTGCACCATCCTAGTAAGGCCAAGCGCCTGGCTAGGAAGTGACAGCTACCAATTTTTAAGTCATTGGTTTGACTCGACCAGGGTTCGAACCCGTGGGTTCGAATCTCACGATCTACTCTCACAGGAAATGGATGCTCAACTCATTTGGCCATCCTGTCTGGTCCGCTAATGGCCGGAATACCTCACTTGATCCGCAGCACCCGACCTGGCATAGTGTGTGGAGCTAACCAGTCGTTGTTTAACCACCCACCTACCTACCAATCTATATGAAACTTAAGACTCGGGTTAAGCATCCTGGTAGCCGACACTAAAAAGACTCATTTAACAAACCATAAGACAATATCCCATTCAATATATTATTATTTTATGGTCGAATACAAATTTAGCACTTTATTATGTCTGTTTTTGCATTACTGAATTAAATAAAATACCACTTCCTTCCTGGATGTGTAGCATTGTGTAATGCTATAGTGTGCTCCACCCCCCACCCTGCCACTATAGCATAGCCAGGGTCCTGACTAGTGGCTGGGTAGACAGTCTCAATTTGTAAGTCATTGGTTTGACTCGACCAGGGTTCGAACCCATGGGTTCGAATCTCACGATCTACCAACATGGGAAATGGATGCTCTAACTCATTCGGCCATCCTGCCTGGTCCGCTAATGGCCGGAGTACTTCACTCCGTCCGCAACACCCGACCTGGCATAGTGTGTGGAGCTGTCCAGTTGTTCTTTAACAACCCACCTACCAATCTATATGAAACGTATGACTCGGGCTAGGGTTAAGCATTCTGGTAGCCAACACTAAAAAGACTCATTTAACGAACTATAATACAATATCCCATTCAATATATTATTACTTTATGGTCGAATACAAATTTAGCACTTTATTATGTCTGTTTTTGCGTTACTGAATTAAATAAAATCCCACTTCCTGCCTGGATGTGTAGCATTGTGTAATGCTATAGTGTGCTCCACCCGTCCCCCCCCCCCCCCCCCCCCCCCCCCCCTCAGTATGGCATAGCCAGGGGCCTGACCAGTGGCTGGATAGACAGTCTCAACGGTAGGCAGCAAAGTTGGTATCGCAGAAGTGACAAATTACTAATTTATCAGCCTGAGGGATTTTCAGTGTTTTCCTAAAGGATTCTCATCAATCTGCCTGTGTATTCCTTGACCCACTTCAATATTCGGGTTGGGTAGTTTTTTTCCCCACTAGTGGAAAATACCCGAAAAAGATCTGGGAAAATATGTGTAGGAAAAAACAGGTTTTGGCAACTCAAAACAGAAAGAGATGGGAAAAAACCACGTTGATAGTGGGAGGTATATATATATATATATATATATATATATATATATATATATATATAAAACAAACATAACTCATTATATAGACAGGTAATTAAAAATGGTTCTTTGCAATGTGGAACTTCAAGACAGTGCGAAGTGCTACCCCAGCTCATCATTACGACGCGGTATATCGGTTTTATAGTATATAGTTGTATGTGTTGAATTAACTATTCCTAACAGTTCTATATTTAGTGTATTTGTATATAGCAGGCTATGGATTTATGTAACAATAGATTTATGTATGCTATGGGTTTATGTATACTAGTGTAAAAGAGTATACAGAAAGTATACAAAAACTAAGGGAGAAATCGGAAAAAAAGAATTTACAAAACAACAGGGTGGGTTAAAACGGATTAAACTGAAAAGTAAAGAGGTTTAATCCAGGTTTTTCCCCCCATCCCGAAAAAAACCCAGGTTTTATCCGGGAAAAGACCGCAAACACAGTTCAATATTAGGTCACTTCAGAGAGAAAGACCCCAAAAGCAATTAATCTACACATGAATTATGAAGCCCATAAATTACATTTTGTCAAAAGGACCACCGACGGGATTGGTACATTTCAATAAGATAACACACCATGAATAAGAATATGCATACTAAATGGTGATATCAGTGAATCCTCAAACTTGTATTCTGGCTGGTGTTAGTGCAGTTTCTGAGAAGTCATAATTAAACAGTCAGCCCTGAAGATATAGACACTAAACCTCCGAGGCATGTTTATAACCCGAAGGGCCAACAGACAAAGAACAGGAAAAGGTGACCATTCGAGTATACATGTAATTCATTTGCAGTGAAATTGCTACCCGTCCTAGAGTTCATCACGAAGAAGGCCGACGGAATAGTTAGAGCTTAATGATGTGCGCAATGAATATGCTTATTCAATTATGACGTTTCTGATTGAATGACTAATGATTGAGTGGTGGTGATGGTATCAGTATTAAAGGTTCAAAAGCTCATGGTGAAAAATCTTTAAATCTTATTCTGCTATGTTATTATTTAACCATTGCGTTTGCACAGAACCTAAAATTTAACCATCAATTATAGAATGCGCGTCAAATGATACTTACAATAAGTGAACAAGCTCACAAGCGATTGTAATTGTAAATATTGTGTCATGTAATTGTAAGCATTGTATGTAATTGTAAGCATTAGATCATCATGCTGTCGGAAAGACTGCTTTCATTACTTGACTGCCGCTCTCCGACATTTCATGAAAGCTGCCTGCAAAAGTGTGGAAGTGCTGCTGGCTTTTGCAAGTTACCAGCGGCACTCTCTCGGGGAGCAAATAGAGGTTTCACACCAGGAAGAACATGTCCAGACAGGCGCAAAACTATTTCTCCCTGCAGTGGCTGATCGGGAGATGTTGGGAGTTCCATACATCAACCGCCCTTAATGCTGCCCCGGTGACATGGTTTTCTGTTTAGGGTTTGCTCCCTTAGCCTTTGGTTCTGTCAAGAACCTGTACCATAAGGCAGCGGTTTACAACTCTGCAGGGCAGGGGCGTCAAACTCCCTGAGGTATTGCAATACCTGCAATACCTGCATACCCTGCATTAGATAAACCATCTAAAAACTGTACAATTCCATGGGGACGAGTGCAGCAGTTTGCAGTGGCAGGCAAGGAGATACATAGACAGGATTGCATAAGGGATCCTATGTGGTGTAATGATGAACATGGTAGCCTCAGAATGGCAACAAGTCTGGGTTTGAACCCTGTCCTAGACCCAATATTGTCAGCTTTCATCAACCCTGACGACAGTGGTTGCTGTAACCCGGATCCCTTACAAGCTATGCTCTGTATGGTTGTTAAACCTACCTTGTATGTGTATCTAAGTGCATTGGATGTATGTATGTAATTGGAGGCATTAAAACAAGTTATGGCTGTTAAACATTTATATGCCTTATATTTCCAGAGGTACGAGTGTTGTAAGTTCTACTAACCTTTGAGGCAAGCAGCAACATAGACATGTAGTCATGGATAAGGTGATTGCACCAGGTGGTGTAATGACTATCACGGTAGCCCCAGAATGCCAAGAAGTTTGGGTTCGAATCCTGCTCTAGGCATAATATTTCCCATTTTCATCAACCCCCATGACAGTGATGTTAGCACAATTTCTACGAGGTGAAAATTACACCGGACATAGTACATACATTACTACAGAAATAGCCTGATATTACTTATAAGAAGTGTCAGAAATAGTCTGATATAACTTATAATAAGTGTCAGAAATAGTCTGATATAACGTATAAGAAGTGTCAGAAATAGTCTGATATAACTTATAACAAATGTCAGAAATAGTCTGATATAACTTATAAGAAGTGTCAGAAATAGTCTGATATAACTCTAAGAAGTGTCACTCTGTGTATATCTCTGTTCAAAGCTGTCATATTACCTCCCCTCCCGCCTCCATCATGCTGTGTACTTGGCTTTGGAAGGCCATGTGGAATACAAAGACAACGGAAGCAGCAAACATGTGTTGCTGGAGGTTTAAGGCGTACAGATATGGAAAAGCAATACTTATTTATAATGCCTCAAATGAACAGGTTCTGACATGCTATACGGTGCCTATGCCCTATGTGTGTGCATACACTGAACCATATTGCACCCCTTATGTATAATATCTACTTTGAGGTGGGGTGAGGGAGGTGGGGGGGGGGGGGTAATCAGAGGGCTTATACACCTAGGCAAGCAATGCAGGATAATGGGGGAACAAAGCGGAATTTTAAAGACCTTATTCATGAATAAATCTAGACAAGACATATATGCAGATACATCTCATGTATCCAACATGATTATATAAATATATATATTATATATAATCTATTATATACATATAAAATCTTGGAGAATTATTTAATTATTTATTAGGCGATTGTCGCGAGTATATTATTAATGAACTGCCATCATCCAGCCACTTTGCTGCGGACCTACTGGGCCCAGCGGCATCCGACACCTCTCGTTGTATTTGAATCGTCAGTTGCCGCCCGTTTTTTAGCTTTGGCCAGTTGTCTTTCCACCGACTGCTTACGTTACGCCTAGGCCAACGGGAGACAAAGGGGCCAGCGGACGAGTGAGAGTAATGGCTGTCCATTATTGCAGTGATTGTGGATTTAATCATAAGAAGGATGACAGGGAAGTGTGTGAGTTATCACAGCAGGAGGAATGGAACGAGAAGTACAACAAATATGGCTACCACTAAGTCAAAAGACGACTCGGGGCAAGTGCCGACTGCCATGTCAGGATTGTCCCTGGAGGATAGAGAACAAGCTACGTGATTGGCAATTGCAGCTCTGGAGGCGGAATTATGTATGCAGGATTTGCAGGACCGGTTGCAAGCGTTGGAAGCAGAGACGGAGGGGAAGAATTCCTGTCGTCCATTGGCCCGACAGGACGGTGCAATGGCACCTTCGGACCTTCCTACCAACCCAGCCGTTTCGGCAGAGGAGGGACACCAGGAATGGAAGAAGAAGGACACGGAAGAAGATGGTCATTCGCGGAAAAGATGGAGGGACATTGGACGACGACAACAGACGACGCGATCAAGAAGTGACAGCAGTGCATTGAGACATACCCAGAGTAAGTGGGCATTGAAGAAACACACATTGGGGGGGGGGGGGGGGGGGGGGGGGGGGGAAGGATGTGAGGGGGAAAGCTAAACTGCTATGACCTCATTAATGCAAGTGCTTCATGGTGCCTTGACATAGCAGACCTGCCCGTGCAGGACTATAAAGCCTTCCTTCAACATGTGAAGTTCATCACTAACCATGCTCGAGATGACCACTACAGAGACATTGTGCATGTGGAGTATGATCTGGAGATTCGGAAGATAACGGAGACAGTAGGATTCAGTGCGTTCTTGTCAAAGTATCTATCAAAGCGAGAGTATGTCCCACTACAGTGATCAGAATCGCAGGCAAAAGTAGACCGGCTATGGATCAGACATTGTGGCGGAGAGAAGCAATACAGTTAATGATAGAGGTACACCTGTTCACTTGGATGAGGACAGTGGTGACACTACTGACAATCAAGATGGTGGGGTGTGTGATTTTCGAGTAGAGAGTCACGGCGAAAATGTTGTGCACATTGATACTGTCGTGGGGGTGATGAAAATGGGAAGTATTGCGCCTAGAGCGGGACTCGAACCCACACCTCTTTGCATTCCGGGCCTGTGTGCTAAGCATTACACCACCTAGGCTCCCTGATATCACCATACTACCCATGCCTACCTGTCTGTGCGGCTCTTTGCCTGAGAGGTCCGTGCAGACCACTACACTCGTCCCCCTGGAATTGGAAGTCTTGTAATGCTTACAATTACATACATACAGGCAATGCACTTACACATACACAGGGTATGTTCTACAACTATACAGCGTGTAGCCTGGATAGGATCCTGGTCACGGCACCAGTGTCGTGGGGGTGATGAAAATGGGAAATATTGCGCCTAGAGCAGGACTCGAACCCACACCTCTTTGCATTCCGGGCCTGTGTGCTAAACATTACACCACCTAGGCTCCCTGATATCACAATACTACCCACGCCTACCTGTCTATGTGGCTCTTTGCCTGAGAGGTCCGTGCAGACCACTACAATACCAATGGTGATAATCTGATTGTTTCTTCCAATGTACAGGAGGGAGTGAAGTAGACAGGTTGTCTATGGGGTATGGGTAATATAAAAGACATGGATGGCCGATTGCATATGTGGGACGGAGGTGATCATATAATGGTATTGATATCTGAGATGATAGAAGCCTTGTAGATTTAGTTAGTTGAAACACTGTTCTTTAGGGAGGGGATGGATAATAAGAGTCCCCTGATGGCTATATTTTTTTTTATATGCGTTAGGAGTTGTGTTTCCTATGGGCTTCAGGGGTGGGAATAAATGGGGATGATTTTGTGCTCTTACCTATATAGCGGGGGGGGGACAAAGGGGGGGGAGGGGAAGTCCAGGGGAACCAGTGGGGTGGAGCGCCGATAGATTTAAAATGAAAAAGTTTCATTGGAAGAGGCTTAGGGGAATGGGGAATTATATTTGCAGGGTAAGAAGGTTTGAAAACCTCACATGTTTTACTGACTCGGTTGTTCCTTGTGGGGTATTACCGAAACGGGGGGGGTACGATGAGCGGGGGGCGGTTAGGGGGGTGGGAACCGTCCTCGATTTTCTAGTAGGGGCTGGGAAAAGGGAATTTCTGGTAAAACCCCCCCCAGTATACCACGCGGCATATTTAAAAAGCCCCACTTTTTTTACACTTCTAGCTTAACAAGGGAGGTCGAAAAAAAAAAACGTGACAAGGGGTGGTGGAGGGGGGACTGGCCATTGAGGTAAAGGGGGGATTTTTTGTATTCCTACCTAATAGGGGGGGGGGGGGGGACATTAAGGAATGGGGCGTTATAGAAAGGCGGTCTTCCCCATTTGCATCCCGGGGGGGGACCAGGGCCCCGTCTTCAGGGGGCTTGCGATTTGGTTAGGGTGTTGGGGGGGGGGGCGGGGGGCCATCTGGGGGGCTGCTTTACGACCATAGACCGAATTGGACTTTAGTATGTGCCTGCCTATTTCCTCGGATGGGGGGGCCCATATATGTCTTCCCATAATCTCCAGGAGAATTTTATTGCGAAGATGTTGCTCTAAGGAAGAAGGGGGTTTAACTTCCGGGTTATTAATTTACCGAGGATGATTGTTGGTTGATTAATTTGGGGGGAAAAATAAGGGGAGGGGGGGCCATGGGGGGGCCCGCAGAAAGCTTAGTGTTTAGGGCTTCGTCTGCAGGTTCTAGGGGTATTAATGTCAGCTATAAGGGAAAAAGTAAGCGCCAAAGCTGGGGAACCCAGGTATTGTAATATATATATTCACAGGGGACAGAGGGTACGGGTTTTTAGGGGAAATTATTAATCGAATTCTTTGGGGGAAACCAGGTTTAGGAAACTCAGGGGCCTGGCCTACTAGGATGAATTAGATTAAGATTTGAGACGGATAACAACTTGGAATCCAATAAAGGGGGGGACGGGAAGAAAATGGGAAAGCAATTCGAAAGGGGAAGGACCTAGGTACAGGGGTCGGGGAGGGAATCCCTTGTATCCACTGTGGCAAATGGGCATGGGTATTATTTCAAGGGGAGCACCGGTATGGAGGGGAATTATTATACCTTTTGAATATATTTTCTTTAATAGCTTTCAAGGGATGTTGGTGGAAATTATAATATACATATATTATCTGGAACCCATTATAACACAGGGTTTTTATATTGAATTAAACTAGGGTGGCTATGCCATGGGGGGCATATACCAGGAGATATTTTATGTATATTCTACATGGTACAGTATCATTGTAAGGCGGGGTGGGTATTTTGTGATTGGGGTGAATAATGGCATATACCGAAACATACACCCAGGATAATATTTAATTAAAAATACCATTCCTAGGATTGTTCTATAAACTAGGATGTCCCGTAATGGGAGATTTTTTACATACGGGAGGACCATTTTTTTACCCGGGATTTATTTAAGGAATAGGTAATAACATCTTTTTTCCCCAGGGATGTACTGTAAATGAAAATATTTTACCATCCATGTATAATATTTACCCGGAATATTATAACTACTTTGTGAAATACCAAAACACTTAATGCACTTACAACCCGGGATGTCCGTGATTGGTATATTCCCATGTTGCTTGATTATTAAGACTAGGCTATACCAACATATTTTTTCAAGGGATTTTCTGCCAGATATACAGGCTGGAATATCCCATAAGCGAATATTAATTAGCTTTTCTATTATTCAGGGGAGGGGGGACAAAAATTATACCTTGTGCCCATGCCTCTATTGATTTAAGGAATTTGCGGTCGCCCACATTAGGGGCATCTATAGGTTTTTGTTTTAGTAAAAAAAAACCTTTCTGATAAGTGTTTTATGACCATAAAGGCCATATGTTCGGGTCCTTGATTGTGTCCAGCGGGGGGACCACTGACAAAAAAGCGACCACAAAAAAATAGGTAAACCTAACATCTCATTCAAGTTTGGCATTTTACTTAATATTGTCTAGATAACATTGTGTACGGGGCCATATATGGGTTTCCAACACCCGTGCCCCACTGGACTCTTTAAATAAAGGAGGGAATTAAAGCCATTATACTTTTTGTTTTGGTTGGTGTTAGGGGTCTCCCCCCAATATAACCGATGTGTCTTTACTTCTTGTGGTGGGAGGGTTCGGGGTTTCGTGTTAAAACATAATCGGGGTTGTGATGTTTGGGATTTTGGGGGGTCCAACAACAAGGTGGGGAGTAAATTCCCAAGCCACTAGGTGGAGTATGAGTTCAACACCCGGTGAAGTAAAACTCCAGCCACTAAGGTGGATTATTATGGTCCAAGCAAAACAGGTGGGGGAGTTAATTCCTGGGGCACTAGGGTGGGATTATGTTTATTTTTTTGTCCAAAAAACACAGCGGTTGTGGGAAGTAATCCAGCACTTCAGGTGGGATGTATGTTTCAAAATATAACACAGGTGGAGTAAATTCCAAGCACTATTGGGGGATTTATGGGTTCCAACAAACAGGGTGGGAAGTTAATTCCAAAGCCACTAGGTGGATTATGGGTTCCAACACACAGGTGGAGTAGAATTTGGCAGCCAACTAGGTGGGGATTATGTTTCCAAACACAGGGTGGAGGGAATAAGTATATCCCAGCCACTTAGGTAGGTTTATGGGTCCAAACCACAGGTGGAGTAAATGGGGGGGGGCCCTGGCCCTAGGTGGAAATTATGTCCACCCACAGGGTGAGTAATGCAAAGCATCTAGGTGGGGATTTATTGTCCAACACAGGCCGGGGGAGGGGAGGAGTAATGCCAAGCACTTAGGTGGGATTGTGTTTCCCATGTTAGTTACAGTTGTAATTCCTTATTGAACCCAGCCGGCTTTTTGAAACAAAATTCGGTAGTCAGGGGGGGGTACATATTTGGTCAAAAATAAAAAGGTGGGCCTCGGTTTCCGCAAAACGGGGCATTTTTCTTTTCAGGGTTCCATTGGAACCCACAAATTATTGAGGTCAAGTTGCTGCAAAAAGAAAAAGAAACAGGAAAAATAATTAACCAAGAAATGTTAAAGAAGAAAGCCAATCCAGGAAATTTGCAGGGTTAACCTTTAATGTTTCGTATGGAGGGGGGGCCCGGGGGCTTTGCCTCTTAAACAAACATAAAACATCCCTCCCACTACTTCCCTCCTTTCCCTACCCCACCTTCCAATTTAATTGCTATCAAATTCCTCCCCTGTGTACATGGCAAACGTATGAGATTAAATTGTTCTATTATATTCCATTAAATTATTGGGTTTATTTTAGATTTTGTGCAAAGATGCTATGCAGAGGGGGGGCCATTTCAAAAGTTTTTCGTTTTAAAAGTCTTTTATTTTTCGGGGCTACCAGGATACGGATGAATTCCATTTTTCCCAATTGTTTTCTTATGGTAAAAAAATTGCGTGGGTTTTTGTCTTACAAACAAAATTGTTTTTTACGAAACAACTTTTTAGGGAATACAATGGGATTTTATGTTTAAAAAAAATAAAACCTGAGGGTTTTTCCCTTGTATTATTCTCAGCCCACCCAACCCCCTTGGTAAATCGAGGGGGGCTTAGGGGTTTATAATGGTCAAACCTGGGAGCTAATATTATTTCTAAAAATTTTATAAAAAAAACTATCAAAATTTTCCAAAAATGGCCCCTTTCGGGGCCCATGGGCAACCTTTTAATATTGGTGTTGGCACATCCAAAAAAAACCTGGCGACTAGACTTCTCGTTTCCACCCCCACTTTTTTGAAGGTGGCCTAGCAGCCGAGTGGCCAGGAGGCATTGTATACTTGCCAAAGAACTGTTCAAAGGGGGTTGGCCACCCCAAGTATCTAAGGTGCGATATGGAAGGATTCAAGTGATCATGGTGCTTGCTGGGGCCTGGGTCTCCCCCTGTGGGGGGGCCAGTTTTACCTATTAATAGTCACCAAATGATTGTTGGGATATGCTTTGATTTTGAGGAAATTTTTTGGAAAATTTTGGGAAAAAAAAATTTGAAAAGTTTGTTGGAAGAGAGGGGAAGTGTTTTGAAACAAATTTTTGAAAAATTTAGAAAACTTGATAGCTTTTCCCATCCAAACTTACCCATGGCAGGCTTGTCCTGCGAATTCAGTTGGGGGCGGGCCGGGGGTGTCGGGGCAGTACCCTTTGATCGGTTCCTATGGTACTTGGGACCAGGTCCGCGATTGTGCTTAATTTCAGCAGGTCTTTTCATAAACCCGCCCTATTGGGTATATAGGTATATGGGCGGCTTCTTGCGCAGAAAGCCGGAGGAATGCCCCGACTTTTTTTTCCTGTGGGGGGGGGCCACATTTTACAAGAAACGTGGTTAATTGGAGGGGGGCGCATTTTGTTTGTGCGGCCGCTGCTTTCCCGTTCCTGGTGGGAACAATATCCCCATGTGTCCTTAGGTTGAAAAAAAACCTAATTTGGGTATCAGAATTTTGGCTACCACATAAACCCATGGGGGGGGGCCCCGGGCCCTCTCGGGCCCTTCAATTACTTCGCCCGTGGGGTTTCATTTTAACATAAAACAATCCGAAGGTTTTGTTTGTTTGTTGGTTGGTGCTTTACCAATTCGTGGGCAACCATATTAAAGGGTTTTCATATACGGGGGCCGCGGGATGGGCTGAATCCGGTTTAGGGGGGGACGGGCGGCGAAAACCTTCGCGGTCCGGAATGGGTTTTCGGGGAGTTCGGTTTGTCCGGTTTCAAAAGTCCAAAATACGGAATGACTTTTTATAAAACCCATTGGATTATTTGTCGCGTTCTTTTAGGCGTCTGCCGGCCGTACCATTAAAAACACCAATAGGGCAAACGGACTGGTTTAGCTCAGTGGGTCAGGATAATGTTACTTGTGTGGGGACATATCGGGTCATGGTTTGCCGGTTATGCTGATTTTCCCCATTTGGGGCAAGCCACTATAAGAGTCACCAGTGAGTTCTGGCACTCCCACAAGTCGGTACCCATCCTGATATTACCTTAGATGTTGCCAGGATGTAAGACCCCAACAACCAACCAGCTAACGTCATATCACGATGGGTACAGATTTGTGACGATCTGTACTCATAGCGTCTTTACAGTGCTGCCTCACTGGAAGACTAGGACTGCTGGCACCGTGACCTGATATCTCACTCAGTTACATTAGGATGATGCCGAGTAAACCAGTCCTTGCCCGATTATACTCCTGACAAGTTTCAATTTAATAAGCCATTGGTTTGACTTGGCAAAACTTCGAACCCACGACCTCCCGGACGGGATGGCCGAATCGGCCATCCCGCCCAGTCAGATTTGAATGCTTCTTCATCTCAGAGAAAATAGGCATGTAGCGGTTCTATCAGGATTAGTTACAGCAATATAACTGGTCTTACCTTGCAGAAATTAATGTTGCTGTAATTTAATATTAAATACGGCTAGTTAGTAAGTAAGCAATCAATGTTTGAACGATTTCTGTGTACATATTATAAGAAAGAGTAATGCTTTAAAAGGAGCAATAAATGTGTGTGAAATTGTTCTTAGTCAATTGGTCCGGTGCAATTTCTAGACAAGGATTATAGATGTGGATATATATATGCATATATGCATATTATATAATACATAAAATAAGGAGTATATATAATGGGCAAAAAGATCGACCAATTAGTTGCTTTAGGTTTTATACATCGGATGTGAAATTGAAATAGGTGCCGACTTGTGACGACTTTATAGTGCTGCGCAAGCAATATTCCATGCAGCTTACAACATAGCGTAATACCCCATTCAGTCACATTACCTTGAAATTGACCCAAGGAATCCTCGCATTAATCCAGTAATATTTGATAGTAATAAGGCAAGTTAGCGACAAGGTTGTTTGTCTAAATACGTGGCATCGAATCGTAGTAACAGAAAGCAGATGCTTTAACTACTAATCCATCCCGTCTAGTGGGAGAGAGAAAGAAAAACAGAACGATGGGGAGAGAGAGAGAGAGCGCGGGAGGACGAGCGAGGAGAGAGAAGAGTAAGAAATCAACTAGACATCGGGTAAAGATTTGTTGAGAGTATGCTCTCCACAACCTCGTTATTTTCCTCATAATGGTTCATGAATAAAGAAACATACTGCCACCCGAAACAAGGCCCCAGCGATGTTAAAACTGGGACGCCGTCCAGAGTCTGGGCTACTTATAGATACAGTAACATATTATATGTGATGGAACATATGTATTAACAACAGTCTATTAAACCTCCCCTAGTCTGAACCCACCTCGACACAGATCGAACCACTTCCTCTAATATTAACTCACTTTTTATTTGGGTCACTAACATATATATATATATAATTTTAGGTCCCAATAACCAATTAAAATATAATATATTTTTTAATAAAGCCCAGAAATGGACCCAAATGAACCCACCATCTACTGGGTCCGGCTGCAACCCTATCAGGAATCATGGTAAACTTCAATGATCGAGGAGCCCCACCTTTGAGGTGAATGCAATACAGTCAGTAACTTAACTAAACAGGAGGGAAACATCCAATACATAGATGCGTGGCTGGACATGTGCTACAAGAAATGATTGTCCAATGACTGCCAGAACCAAAACCACTGTCCCCTGTGTCATAAGCCTCGCGCATAAAGAAAAAACAAAAACAGGTGGTTATATTGAAAAAACAATGAATAACTGCTAGGAATATCTCAACAGGGAAAACAGATGCATTAATTTCATTCTAGGAGAATCAGATATTAAAGATGAGCACCCTGGAGGATCTACTTTATAAGCTAGGGAAGGCCAGAAACGGATGGTGCGAAACACGCAAGTCTAGGCACTTGCTAGTTTACGACCAATATAAAATAAGCAAAAAATTTCCAAAGAGGGGGGACCACCTGGCCATGAACTGTGCAAAAACAAAATATCTAATCCTCGATAGCGCAAAAAATCGGATTTATTCACCTTTACATGGTACACCGAGCAAGTGAAACCATTCGGGACTAGTTAAGACTGGGAGTTCCCCACAGGGGTTTCAACCCTGTGGGTCCCCCTGCCTGTTTTTTAATCTTTTATAAATGGATCTGACGCTCAAGTATCTGAGTGGATGCATACAGTCGACATTCATTTGTCAGTGACCGTGATGCAGCAGCTGCACAGTCACACAATAAAAGATTTCCAAAAAATAATGCCAACGGTATCAGGTGTTCGGACGTGATGAAAAAACTCAGGGGTTATACCTTGTGGTGTAGTGTCTTGAAAATACAAAAACTATCCCTTATACACCAATAAAAACTTGAGTTTGGTCCATTTATTTGGGCATCCAAAGCAAAGGAAAGGCCCAACGATGCACAACCCCCACCCCTTTACACTGCACTGTATTGAGTGAGAAAACCAAAATATTTAGTCGGAAGGTCAAGTGGCATACAAAGTACTTATGGAGAACTGTGGAGATTGATCCTACCCTTATAATGGGATTCTACAACAGCTTGGCTAAGACTTAACTCAATCATTGGCACTAAAAATAATGACGACACGATCAGGGAAGATGCCGGGAAAAGCTTTCACTAGTGAAATCACACTTGGCGCCTTACTGCGCTATTATAAAATTTCAAGCAAGTTCCACCAATTTTATATAGACTATAATAATGGACATATTTTTTGGTGATTGCCTCAGCGAGGTAGCAGCAAACCGACTATAGCTACAAAGGATCCAAAAACCGGGCGTTCTAGAAGAACAAGTTTATTGGGGTATATCAGCACCTAAGTTGGAAGGAAAGTGTGCATGCGAGGGGGGGGGGGGGGGTGGGGGGCAACAAGCAAGACCCTAGATTTACCTAATTGTTTAGACAGCCAGACGATTTCCAACATGTTCTCCTATCACTTATGTACAGAAGAGCCAGAGAGACCCAATATATCATCATCATCATCATGCTGTCGGTTGTGATGCGACAAAGACTGCTTTCATTACTTGACTGCCGCTCTCCATTTAGCTCTCTGCTGTGAGAGTTGCGTCCATGAGTCGGTCTTAATGTCTCTCAGCTTCAGGTTTCTCTTGATGGTATCCTTGTAGCCAGAAGACAGTTGAGAATAGACATTTCATGAAAGCTGCCTACAAAAGTGTTGAAGTGCTCCTGGATTTTGCAAGTTACCAGTGGCACTCTCTCGGGGAGCAAATAGAGGTTTCACACTGGAAAGTACATGTCAAGACAGGCGCAAAACTATTTGTCCCTGCAGTGGCTGGTCGGGAGATGTTGGGAGTTCCATAGATCAACCACCCTTAATGCTGCCAGAGTGACATGGTTTTCTGCTTAGGGTTTGCTCCCTTAGCCTTCGGTTCTGTCAAGAACCTGTACCACAAGGCAGTGGTTTACAACTCTGCAAGGCAGGGGCGTCAAACTCCCTGAGGTATTGCTATACCTGCAATACCTGCATACCCAATATATAGACAACACAAAAAGGAATACTAGATGGGCTGATTCCACTCTACTCAAATTCCCCAAGCCTTCCACTAACAAACGAATTAAAGCGCCAGTATACAAAGGCAGCATGATGTGGAACAACCTACCAGCCAGAACCAGGACGGCATCCTCTTACCTAGAATTAAAAAACTCACTAAGAGTATATCGGATGGGCCTGGCCCTTATGCAGTTACAGTAAAGTATGCTCCATGGCGTCACCATACCGTAAGTGGCAGACCACCTGCCCCCCTGTAAAAAAGAAAATTCTATTTAAATTAAAAAAATTGATATGTTGCTATTCTTCTGTTATTTCCAGTCAACCATATACAATGACGATCCAAATAAAAATGTAAAAGTTAAGACCTAAATGCACAGGGATTGGTCCCACTGCTTCATGGGTCACAGCTGGTCCAGTGTATTATTAACAACCCCACCCTAACAACATAATTCATAAACTCACATAACTAACTACACCAGAATTACACTAGAATATTTCTAACAAACTGACATTATATACCTCTTGCCTAACTGCAACTGAACATTAAAACTTACTCTAACTTTTCCAACTGAATATAGAAGATAACTTCTGCTTACATTCTAAATACTATGTAAATACTCACATTGATCTGACTAATATTGATCTAGTTATATGACACTACTGTTACCATATTGCTATGGAACTTTTGCGTTACAGAATTTCATTGTGTTACATGCTGCAAATTGTGTATTCAACAGTTATTGTATACCTTATTCTATATACCTTTTGTGTAAATAACCCTGAATTGACAAATGGCTGGAAGGCCAGCGCTTTGGCACAGACACAAGATTTATTCAGCAGAATAACCATTGTATCAATATCATAACTCCCTAAACCGACCACCTCCCTAAATAGACCACTTAAAGTCCGTCGCAAGGTCGATCGATTCAGAGAGGTTTTACGGTATACACTATATATGCATGTGTATATATGTATATGTATACATGTATATATGTAAAGGTATATATCTACATGTTTATGTGTATATATGTATATATATGTATATATGTGTATATGTGCATATGTGTATATTTATAAGTATATTTGTATTTCTGTGTAGATGTGTATGTGTATATATGTTTGTATATACATTTATATACATATGTGTGTATATATGCATATGTGTTTATAGCTACATATGTACAAAATATTCATATATGTATATGAGATGAATAACGCATTATGCGAGTAAAAAGAAATGGAAGGGAATATTAATTAATATTATTATAATTGCTACATCCTGTAAGATGCAACACTGTACCGGTGGCGGCCTCTCAGCCCACCTCACCTCCACCGGATGTTGACCAGTGTCAGTCTCACCGGAGGATATTTCTGTAAGTAACTGTAATAGTTTTCTAAACGCCCACAGGTGATATTTACTCAAGTTATACACGGGCCACTACATCTGCTACCGGGTAATGGGAATGCACCTCTCCTGTGTGGATGTTAATTTATGCTTCTGTCCGTGATTACCTGTCTTATTATGGGACAACGGTAAACAAAGACACCGAATCCCTTTACCCCCCCCCCCCCCACTCACCCCCACACCCATACTTCTCATTACCAGCCATGCGTGAAGGTGTGCGTGCGTGTGTGTGTGGGCGGCTTGGCCGCCAGCACCATGACCCGATATCCCACTCAGTCACATCATCCTGACACTGAGCCAACCGGTCCTTTTCCTATCCTAGTAATACCAAGCGCCAGGCCAGATAGCGACAAGTATCAATGTTATCAGTCAGGATAGGACTCGGCTGGGAGTCAAACTCGCGACCTTCCAAACGGGAAGCCTACACTCTACCGATTCGGCCACCGCGTCCGACAGGTGAGGTTTCAGCAGGATGAGTGAGTGTGGGGGGAGGGGGGTGTATTGTGGGGGATGGGAGTGGAGGGGACGGTAGGGGTGGGATCAACTGGATGAGTGAAAAGGGGGGGGGGGGGGTGGAGGGGAGTCAGAAAGCATGGTGAATAAGTATGTGTGCAGGTGGTGAAAGATAAACACAGCCAATCCTTGAGCTGTTGAGAAGAGGCAGGGGGGTGACATGAGTACACAGCGGGTCGGCTGTGCAGAGCCTATCTAGGTACCTGGCGGGAGATGGCTACCATCTTCACTACCTAACCATCACATCACGCAGTCAACGTAGTCAAAACCAGCGCGAAACTGGGCCGTTGTAGTACAGTGCGAGGGTTTTGCTCGTTGGTTTGTTGGAGTTTTCCGTCCTCGCAACATTTATGGTCATATCAGGACGCTTACCGACTTGTGACAGTACGCACTCATGGTGACTTGATAGGTTTGTTGGTTTGTTTGTTGGAGTTTTATGTTCTGGCAACATTTACGGTCATATCAGGATGCTTACTGACTTGTGACAGTGTGCACTTATGGCGACTTGATAGGCTTGGTGGTTGGAGTTTTATGTTCTGGCAACATTTACGGTCATATCGTTCTTATGGCGACTTGATAGTGCTGCCTCTTTGCGAGATCAGACTGCCATCAGCATGCCCCGATTTCCCACTCAGTCACATTATCCTGATACTGAGCTCTAATACCAGCCATTT
This sequence comes from Branchipolynoe longqiensis, assembly GCA_030323885.1. NCBI lineage: Eukaryota > Metazoa > Annelida > Polychaeta > Phyllodocida > Polynoidae > Branchipolynoe > Branchipolynoe longqiensis. Next base: position 52,745,115 of record CM059188.1, on the reverse strand, counting down.
CCTTGTAATGCCGATCAGCAGGCTAGGTAGCGACAAGTATCAATTTTGTAAGTTATTGGTTTGACTCAATTGGGAATCCAAATCCCGACCTTCCGCACGGAAAACATGCACTCTACCAATTCAACTACCACGTCCAGTTTCGTGCGAGGGGACCTACTATCGGTGCCTGTTGACGGTACTGGTACCGTTTGAGACACCCACGCGGTACCAGGCCTAGATTGAAAGTAACATCAGTTAAGTGGTAAGTAGTAAATAATAACAGTCAAACTAATCTATTTATTTATTTAAAACCTAACACTCAAACTCATTAGATTAAGTCAGATCGAATGGTCAAATGAGGTGGGTGCCAACTTTCAGTGTGGTAGCTCAGACAGTTCAAACCGCAAGTTCCAAACTCAACTGAGTCAAACCAATGACTTAAATATGTATACTTGTCACGACCTAGCATGGCACACAACATTAAGACTATGAAATAGGAGAGGGCAACGAACAGTGGAATGAGGAAGACAAATTGCCGCGATTGAAATTTCACTGACTTAATCAACAACTGCAAACAATAATTAAATGCAACTTCATGTGAATGAGAAATCATTGCTCGATTAGGGTTTTTTCCTAATGATAGCCCCACTTGGCTAGCATATTGTCGACGCCATGACACACTATACCATCAGGTCACACTTTCTTGACACTGAGCCAACCAGGCTTGCTTTTGGCGACTTACATACACACAGCTATAGTGAGATGTGTCCCCGATGGCTCATGAACTAATACTGGACAAAAAAAGTGCAGCAGCAATGATTTACATACACGCTTACATGTCGGCTGGTGACTGCTATGAGCACTTCCAAATAGACCCCTTTCAATGTTTATAAACATTGTGTATGCGTGCGCACCTTGGGTGCAGAACGAATGCACACTGCCATTGAGTTTGCCGATACACACAGTGCAAAACGTATATTTTATTCAAAGTTAATAGAAATGCAGAAACCTAACTTTATAAATTTAATATAATCTGTTCCTTGAATATGTTTTCTATATGTGTTCCAAGCAGTTTGTTTCTAGGTGATGTGGTTTTAGAGATAGTTCACTTTTTCTGTATGAAAATTGCTCACGGCCATTGACAATGCATTGAGTGTTCTGGTATGCGCAGTGCAAAATGTCTATTTTATTCAAAATTAATAGAAATTCACAACCTTAATCAATTTAATATAATCTGTTCATTGAATATGTTTTCTATATCTGTTCCAAGTGGTTTGTTTCTAGCTGGTGTTTTTTCAAGGTATATTTCACTTTTTCTCTCTGAAGAGTGCTCATAACCATTAAGTTTCCAGTGTGACAGTGTGTCGTCCTGCAGCCAAGCAGCATGCGCACTGACCTAAATACCTATGCTGACGTCATATCAAATAGGTCTATTGGGACATTTTGGTTATAGGTGTTACTGTTTGAAGACGGGGATTCTCCTGGGGACGGTGTGAGGTGAGCCAGCAAGGGAGTATGTGTGCCCCTGCAAGAGGATATATGTTTTCTATAAATTTATTATGTGGATATAAATAACGGCATCCCCTTACTGTCCCTCTCTCCTTAACCTCCATGATATTCACTGCGGAGGGCAATTCTCATCTTCCCGGCTCCACTACACCGTGAGACAAACTGTCACTCTGCTTACTGGATATATAGATATATACGTACATATATTTATGTACATATATGTGTATGCACATGTATATATGTAGAATGTATATGTATATATTTATATATATAGTAGAGTATACTTATTATACTGACCCACCCAGCGGGGAGGCTAAGGACTAACACGTGTATATATACATAAACAATACTAATACGCATAGAGGTGGAAAATGATATCACCAAAATCCAGTAAACGGAAACGGAAATAGCCCTATATGGGCGCCACCATTTGTATACTCGTAACCAAAATCCATCAAACGTAAACGGAAAATGCTCGTCGAACTTTGCTATGCAGCAAACAGGGTGGATGACAGCAATTGGTTATTAATATACTCATGTTGATGAAAAAATAAATAATTCGCCGAGCATTTAGCGGGGGTTGGTCCTAAGCATTGCTTATTGTAGTTATATATATAATATTTATTTATGCCTGCATATAATTGTAGATAAGTATGTATATGTATATATTTATATAAATATTCATATCTATATGCATATTTGTAGGCATAATATGTATATTTCCAATGGATAAATGTAATATATATACAACCATTGCAGGCTATATATAGATGCTATATATATATATATATAAGTAACCATTGTGGGATCGCCCATCCAACCCAAGGCAGTACAGGCGCATGACCCGAGACCATATCAAACTCCTTCCCCCTCAACCCCTCCCCATAGAACTTAGAAGTGGTCCACCATTCAAACAGGGTAGGCCTATCGTGGGAATCTGGTAGAAGTAGTAGTCACCTAGCAATCGGATTATGTATAGACTTAATATAAATGATATGGATATATATGTGCATAGAGATATGAACTATTTTCTTTGTTAATCACGTGATCCTTTCTTAGAACTGTTGGCACACACCCTACACAATTAACACTGCGTGTTGTTAGCGAGTACATCTTTGTGGTTTAATGCCATGGCAACATCTGCGGCCATACCAGGGTGGGTACCAACTGGTGACAGCGCGCACTGCTAGTGACTTAATAGTGCGGGTCCACTCGGATGCAGTTACTCCAGCACCATGATTGAATACACAACTCAGTCGTATGCTCCTGACACTAAGCTAACCAGCATTTGTCATATTGTAGTAATGCCAATCGCCGGACAAGGTAGCACCACCTTATAATTGTGTAAATCTTTGGTTTGCCTTGACTAGGGATCTAACCCAGGCTTCACCAATCTGGAAGTTGATGCCTAGCCGCTCATTTAAAGCCATGGACTATAATAACCGAAACAGATCTTCTTTATTTGATTTTGGTTTGTTGGAGATTTATGTCATAGCAACATCTTAGGTCATATCAGGATGACTACTGACTTGTGACAGTGCACACTCATGGCGGCTTTATTATAATTATAATAATAATAAAACATGTATATAGCGCCCGATCCAGCAAGCCGTTCTCAGGCGCTTTACATAACAAACTCATGGCCATTATACTCTTTATATAGTTACTTTCCCACCTCGGTATCTTGTATATTTTATGTATAGCTGTCATTGAAAACCTGAGACAGAGTTAAATGGCGCACTGTCACAAGTCGGTACCCGTCTAAGTAATAAAGGTGGACATCGCCTCTGCAAGTTTCGACAGCTTTGGACTTAACTACATAACGGAGAAGGATACAAACCTCTATCGAGCCGCCTGTTAGGTCCTATGACACTGTGAAGGATTTTGTGGGAATACAAACACCTTTGTTTTGAAATGTATATTGAATTAAGAAAACCGGGCAGCTACTTCGTCTGCAAATGGCGTATTATGCTGCTCCACAGGGAGACCAGCCCGCTTGCACCATGACCTGATATTCCACTCAGTCGCATTCTCCTGACACTGAGTGAACCAGTCGTTGCCCTATCCTAATAATGTTGAGATCCTGACGAGGAAGCGACAAGTACCAATTGTGTAAGTCATTGGCTTGAATCGACCGGGAATCGAACTCTCGACCTTCCACACTGAAAGCTTGCGCTCTACGGATTCGGCCACCGCGTCCGGTCACTAGTCTGCACTACCCACTGCTACAGATACCTACATGATGTGGTATTTTATTGGCAACACAATCCAGAATCAAATGCAAGGCAAGAACCCTTTGACATTCACTATTTATTACACCACCCTAATATTACATTTATTATTGGTTACAAATATTTTAAATTGAAGGAAAACATGAAATCATTTCTTCTCCTTTTCACTTATGTGTTCTTGTCTCAACTGGACTAATCTGAAAATATTGTCCGTCAAATGGTACGAGTACCATTAGAATAATAGAAGAGAATGGTTTAGTATCTCAAATGAAACCGGAAGTAGAGTTCAGCATTGGTGGTGTAATATATATACATGTATAATATATATACATGTATAATATATATAATATATAATATATAAATGTCAGCAGTAGTAAATAATGCTCACTGGGGGGGGGGGGGGGGGGATTTTATACAGGCCTTCTAATTTAAGGATTTATTTGTTTACCAATTACTTAGTACACTGCCAGTAGGGTTTAGAATAATTCTATATGACCCAATAAACTCTATGCTATGCCTGATAATATCTGATTCAACTGAAGAGATATATCCTATATTTTTGTTCCTCTCATACATTTCCCGTGTGGATAACCTGAAATACAAAGCACTAAATATATGCTTTCAGGTGTTCACCAGAGAGTTCTTTTCACATTTGGGATCGCGTCGAATCATAGTCCAATGCTGTTGAGTTTCTGCCAATTCTTTAGATGACTATATTACCTTGATTGGTATAATGTACGGTACTTCATTTTAAAGCAAATTTCACTATAAATAGCTACCTTTGGAAGTTTGGAGGTATTTGAAGGGAAAACATGGCAAATTAATTTTGACATGCACATACAAAAATACTGACATAATATGCTTCAGCTGTAATAGGCCTGATTAAACTGACTTAGAATAAAATGATATGCAGAAAAGCGCACCAGTATTTAAGTAGGATACCTAGCATCGAACCTAGATCAATCAGTGATTTGGTTTGGTAAATTTGCTGTCACAACATATTTACCAGCTGATATTTGCCGTTTAACACTTTCCTGGCCAGCACTGTTGCCACCCGGAACTTTTATCAGAGGGGACTTATATGCCAACAGATTAACATTTAGAGGTTTCAAATCGACAACACTACCTCAACAATGAAATTGGGGTTAGGGTCAGAATTAGCCTTGTGCAGGATCTATTCGGCTAGCCAAAGTACGAGGCGGGAATGATTGTGTTGTGTGTTTGTTGGAGGTTTATGTCCTGGCAACATCTAAGGTCATATCAGGACGGGTACCAACTTATAACAGTGTGCACTCATGGGGACTTTATTATAGTGCTTCCCCAATGAGCGACCAGGCTGATATCCCATTCAGTCACATTATTCTGACACTGAGCTAACCAGTACTTGCCCTATCCTAATAATGCCGAGCGCCAAGCTAGGAAGTGACAAGTACCAATTCTGTAAGTCATCGGTTTGACTCGACCGGGACCGAACTCCCGACCTTCCTCAAGGGAAGCCTACACTCTACCGATTCGGCCACCGCGCACGGTAGGCAGGAAAATGTTGGGTGGCAATTATCAGCTAGAAAATAGTGTGTGGCAAATTGTGGGTGGCAAATATCGTACTTAGAACCCGTAAATGTGATCAGACTGTGAAGCTTTAAATGTCGCTGACACCGAGACTGACCCCCCCCCCCCCACCCCATACCCCCTCCAGACCCCCCCCCCCCGCCGCACCTCCACCCGAAGCTCTCGATCACCACCCACGTGTCGCTTGTGTAAAGCTGGCATGAAAATATTCTATTAAATTTCAATTCACCAACTATCTTTCCGGAATATTACATCCATGTTAAAAGAAAGTAGAACCTAATGCCTTGACCAGCCGGGATGGATGGCCGAATGAGTTGAACATCCGCTCCCGTTTTGGTAGATCTTGGGATTCGAACCTATGGTTCGAACCCTAGTCGAGTCTACCCAATGACTTAACAATTGATACTTTTCACTTCCTAGCCAGGCGCTCTGCATTATTAGGATAAGGGAAGGACTGTTTGGCTCAGTGTCAGGATAATGTGACGTGGTGTTAGTGGCCTCGTCTCCCAGTGAGGCAGCACTATAAAGTCGCTATGAATGCGCTCTGTCACAAGTCGGTACCAATCCTGATATGCCCTCAGATATTGTCAGGACGTACAACTCCAACAACCAACCAACCTAATGCCTTGAATCTGTAAGTATATAGTCACTATTGTCATCCTGCTCTAAGAAAACTACTCTACTGGGTATTTTAAAGGGGTGATACCCTCTCTGGGGCTATATTAATTAAAATTACAAATAACACTGCACATGCACATACTGGGTATTTTAGAGGGGTGATACCCTCCCTGGGGTTATATTAATTAAAATTACAAATAACACTGCACATGCTTCAGATAAACTCTATTAGTCTGACGTATAACCTACTCTACTTGAGCCCGTCCTGATGTGACCTTATATGTTGCCTGGACTTAAAACTCCAAAAACCAACTAACCAACTCTACTTGATTTTTAGAACAACCTTTATAGTAAAAATGGCTAACTTGGGGGTTTTGAAGTTACGTAGTCCGATATTTGTTTAGTTTGTACCATATGTATATTTTTTAGATAAATATATAATGTTGATCACTATAATCTACTTCATTTGTTTGCAGTACCTTTGATTTTATTTGTTTGTTGTTTTAAGTCCTAGCAACTTCTAATGTCTTACCAGGACGGGTACCGACTTGTGACAATGTGCACTCATGGCGACTTTATAGTGCTGCCACACTGACAGACCAGGCCACCAGCACCATGACCTGATATGCCACTCAGTCACATTATCCTGACACTGAGTCAACCAGACCTTGCCCTATCCTAATAATGCCGAGTGCCTGGCTAGATAGCAACAAGTATAAATTTTTAAGTGATCGGTTTGACTCGATCCGGGTTCGAACCACGATCCCATGGTCTACCAACACGGGAGACGGACGCTCTAACTCATTCGGGCATCCCGTCTGGTTGCAGTACCCCTGATTAGAAATGGCTAACTTTGGAGATAATTAAAGTAAAAACATGACAAATTCATTTTGCCTACGCACTGACAATATTATGCCTGGTACACGATTCGCGCACTAAAACTCGCGACTCGACCCAACTCGCTTAAAACTGAAAACGGGCCGATTCATTTTTCGAATTGCGAATCGCAATCGTAATTGGCCCGTTTTAGCCCTAAAACTGAGTTTTTAGTCGCGAATCGCAATCGCTAGGTGTGCGCTCCCCGCGCACACCTAGCGATTTTTGTGCACGAAACGGGCAGTGTTAGATCGTATACGGTAGTTGGGTGCGCACAAACGGTAGGTGTGTACTAGGCATTAAACGCATAGGATAGGATTCAGCAGAGAAGTCACCCTAAAAAGGGTCATTGATCAAAAGTTTGATCAAAATCCTGACTTGGCGGACATGCTTGTGGCTACTGGCCACATTAAACTAAATGAAGCGACCAACAACACATATTTCGGAATTGGAGCCACCCTTCATAGCAGAGCCCTAAGAGATAGATCCTATTCTGGGCTCAATAAACTGGGACATGCATTGGCAGCTAAGCGAGACAATATCAGGGCTGGCAGGAGCCATAATAAGTAAAGCAAAACTGAGCGATGGAACAAGCAGATAATTCCGTAAATAGCATCACACAACCGACTGAGGAAAGCAGGAACTGTAGTTTAGACACTTGTGTGATCGTTCATTTGGATGCATGCATAGGCCACCCGGACAAGGAGCGGAGTGCATGCCTACTCTGAATGGACTTATCATCACTAATATGTACAGCCCAGTGACGAATACCATGCTAACCTACATACTAAGCAGTACTGGGCCAAGCAGATCACCAAGACGGATAGGGCCATCCTACTATTGACAACAACTTGGAACGCCCTGCCACCATTGCACATACCGAAGCTGAGTAGAGTTATGATCTTCTTCTGCACTAAATTGTCATCTAGCTCCTAACTGTCCCAATCTACTGTGTAGTTGTTGCATATGCAGCACTATCTTGCCAACCAGCATTTGACTGTTCCAATCAACTGTACAGTTATAAAGACGCCTGTTTAAAAAAAAGAATAATAATAATAATAAAGATAAAAAGAGAATAAAATAAATTCTCATTTGAACTACCTTACCAGCTACTATTTAGGTATTCTAATCCACTATGTACTGGTAGCATACAACACTATCTTAACAACTAGTACTTGACTGCTTCTATCAACTATGTACTTGTAATTCTGCCCGTGTTGTTGGTTTACAAAAATAAAATAATAAATTAATTAAAATTCACACTTGTACTTCTTGAGCTTGCATCATATTCCATTATATGGTTGCGATCTAGGCAATCTAGAATCAAATACTGCCAATGTTCTCCCACTTTCCATCCAGTCACGAGCAATGCCGATCACCACCACGGCTGCCCGTCGCCAGTGTCACTGCCCGTCATCATTGCCAATGCCAAGACCAGAAAACATTGCACCCCCTGTATGACACCGCTACCAGCACCAGAACACCGGGAGTGCAGCATCAGGATCGTCATGACCACAACTCACTGACCCATCATCTCAAACACTGGACTCTGAAACAGCAAGTAGACTAGCCTACTAAGTGCATCAGCGATCTACTATTTGGGTTATGTATTCTGCTGATCCAAACCATACTTGAGTTCTAATCTGCCAATTACCTATTCGACTGACTTTTACATGTATAATCAGCATGCGTGATCAGTGTATGCGCCTGGATACACACACTCATATATGTTAAACTCTGTGTGTATATGCCCTTATGGTTGTGATCATCAATGGTGGCACCTTACCACTGGACACAACTAAGGCATTACTGTCTATGACTCTGATCCCATCTGTATGTATTCAATGCTCTATATGTTGTTGGCAAGCACTGTGACCTCTGACCTGGCCCGCAGACCACAGTGTTTTATGTTTGCAGGTTATTATTTGTATGAGGGGCATAAATTGATTGACCTTCTGCACTACTACCCTTACTTATGTACAACTACTGTACACCTTGATTCTGCTTCGGAATCTACTATTGGGGCGTGTTAGTCAGCTGGCCCAGGCCATTGATCCGGTTTGGATCTACAAATTGCCTTTTTGACTGCCCTCTATATGCATGGTTTGCTAGTGCAGACTTGACTGGTATGACTCAAGGAACACAAAACTCCCCTGTCAGATTTATCAAGCTCTCCTTGTACCCTACCCTTCATGTGTAACGTATATGCCTGAGAGCACTGTGCATGGATGCCAAGCTATTTGTGCATGTGCCCTTGTTGCTGTGCCCACTTTCAAGCACAACCAAAGCACTATTATGTAAACAACTTTGCTTCAAACTGTATATAATCATGCCTCTATATGCTAAGGGTAGACCTCTGACCCGAGCCCACAGGTAACACTGCTTGATAATTGTATGTTGGAGGTTGATGGACAAAGATTTGAATATTACTGCTGTGCACCTCGGTTCATGGTGCTGATGGAGCTGGTCACGCGAGCTTCGTGCTGATGGAAGGGCTGGACTCAACCTTTGGAACTGGTATGCCTGATATGGCGCATTCACAACAGTCCTTAATGTACATTTGTCATACTGGCCCTGGCTTGGGTGTCTGCTTGATCACCCAACACCAACTGCAGCAAATGTCAATACCCAATTACCAATATATAAGTGGTGACACTGTCTACTGTTGACCACACCCAGCTGTCACTGATCCCTGTCTAACTGTCATATATCATCAACTCAAACAACATTGACAAGAACCTATTAAGTAGACCTTACATTAATTAACCAGCACCCTGTTACAACATGATACACTAATATCATAACCCCCATTGAGAAAACCGCAACTAAAACTGAACTCAGCCTAAGCCAACAACCACCACCACATCATGGCTAAAACCCAAATATCAGGTTTAGCTAAAGCTGGATGCCTGTTAGGTGGTACTACCGGGCAAGCATCCATGCCCAACAAAGAATACGCTATACACCATGACATAAGTAAATACACAACCACATTCACACTCACTGGGGGAGGGGGTACTTTGGGGGACGGGGCGGACCGTATTTCCAGGGAGGGGGGCGGACTGATGGTGGCCTGGGGCCCTTGGGACCGTGTCATCTGGGCGCACTTCCTCTAACAGATCTGAAGGGCCTGCCAGGACTAAAGATTGGCCACCTAAACGTACGTAGCCTCACACATAAGATCAACCAGCTAAGAGCCGACCTACCCGGGTCTGGTTTTGATGTCTTCACTATATCAGAAACATGGCTCAATAGAACAGTTGAAGACAGACTCACATCAATACCAGGTTACCAATTTATAAGGGCTGATAGAAAAACAAAGCAACTTAGTGGGCAAACCAAAGCTGGTGGTGGACTAGGTATTTACTTTAAGCAAGATCTCCATGTTGATGCAGGTAAACATGCTGAGCATAACCTATCAAATAGCAATATTGAACTACAGTGGGCTGTAGTCACCAGACCCCATACAAAACTAATACTCATCGGCAATGTATATAGACCTCCAAATGGCAACCTAAATGAAGGAATTGGGCAAATAAGTGACTCTTTGAATAATATAGCCAATATCGATCAATATGAGATACTCCTCATTGGCGACTTCAATGAAGAATATAATGGCAAGAGGCCTACGATGGGAGTGAGAATAAAGCAACTTGCAGCTGAACATGAGTTGCAACAAATGATCCAGCAGCCAACCAGGGTAACTAAAACCACAAACAAAACAATAGACCTGGCACTTACCAATATCAAACATTGTACAAAGGCTGGAGTCCTTAACTATAACATAAGCGACCACAAACCAATATTTATAATAAAGAAAAAAATAAGAAATGACAAAAGAATCACCACCCACTGGGGACGCTCTTATAGGAACTGCAATTTTAATGAATTGGCTGGCACACTCAAAGAAATAAACAGTGCCGAATTTCTGGATATGAGAGACCCCAACCTATGTTGGGATATGCTAAACGCAACAATCACTATTGCAGCTGACAGGCACTGTCCCCTAACCGAGATCACCACCAGAATCACCATGGGAGGTTACCTTAATGATGAATTACTAGAGCTTCAAAAGGATAGAGATTACTTTATCCAAAAGTTTGAGAAAACAAAAGATCCAGGGGATGATTTCATAGCTAAATGTATGGTCAGAAAGGCTAGGAGTGAAGTAAGGAAAGCCAAAGCAAGGTATTATCAAGTCCAGATAGACAAATATAAGCAGAATGCCAGAAAATGTTGGTATGAAATAAACCAAATCGAACCTAAAAACGAGACAAGAATCAGTGGCCTTGCAAGTGAAGAGACTGGTATTAAAATCCGAGATGAATTACTGGCAGAGGAAATCAATAACTATTTCATAGATATAGGTGAGAAACTAGCCAATAAATTCAAACAGAAGGATGAGCAACACAAAACCTTCCATGCCAAACTAAATAAAGAAAAGTATGACCTTCTGGAAACCACCCAGGATGAAATCCTTGATAGAACTAACAAAATATCTATCTACAAGTCATCAGGAATGAAGGATATCAGTACCACTTTGATAAAAAGTGCGATCACAACACTGAGTGCAGAATTTACACATTTATATAACCTAATAATCAGTACAGGCATCTTCCCTGATGACTGGAAAGTGGCCACAGTGACGCCCATACCTAAAGTCAACATCCCGCAAACCTGTAGTGAACTACGCCCAATATCGATCCTCCCACTGCCTGGCAAGATCATAGAACAAATAATACATGACCAAATTAAGACATTCCTTGAGTCTTCTAACTATTTGACCTACCAGCAAAATGGCTTCAGGAAAAATAGGTCCACCACCGGGGCACTGGCATCTCTACTGGATGAACTTTTGTCAAACATAGACAGGGGTGATCTTACTATCGCAGTCTTCCTTGATTTCAAGAAGGCATTTGATACGATCGACCACAGAATCCTCATGCATAAAATAGAACGAGCTGGGCTAGGCAATAGAGCACATAGCTTCCTCACAAATTACCTCAGCAATAGGAAACAATACACAAAACTAAGTGACACCAACTCGACCACTCGAGAAATAAAAACAGGAGTTCCACAGGGCTCAACTCTGGGACCCCTACTGTTTCTAATATTTATAAATGACCTACCTCTAGTTTCCAACAAAGCATCTTTCACATTATTTGCCGATGATGCAGCACTAACAATACATAACAAGGACCTTGCCATAGCCGCAACCGAGGCTGGAATGGCGCTGGATGGAGTGAACACATGGTGCAATGAGAATAAACTAACACTAAATGGCACTAAAACTGAGTACATAATCTATGGAACCAAAGCCAGGAAGGTGAGGGCCCGGCCAATACAACTGCAGATGGGTGGCTTAGTGCTCCGTGAAGTGAACTCCTATAAGTACCTAGGCACAACTCTCGATGCGACTCTAACTGGTACCCAACAGCTGGCAAGACTTAACCAAACACTGGCACTAAAAATGAACACATTCAGAAAAATAAGGACATATGTAAGTGAGAATACTGCGCTGCAGCTGTACAAGTCAACAATATTACCAATTATAGACTACAATGATATCATCTATGGATTACTAACGAAGCAGCAAGAGACCAAATTACAAAGAACGCAAAACAGAGCCCTCAGAACAGTATTCCAAGGCAAGATACTAAGTGTGGTTGAAATGCATAGCAGAGCAGGGCTGGACACTCTGGATGTACGAAGGAACCTACACCTAATGACGTTGATGTATAAACGTGCGAGTGATGACAAATACATAGATCGCACAACCAGGGTAACGAGAAGGGGGACATCGACTCTGCTCTGGGTGCCCAACCCTAATACAAATAAGTTAATGAGAGCGCCGATTTACAAAGGAAGTGTCATGTGGAATGAGCTCCCAACCAAAACCAGAGAAGCGGGTTCGATCCTTGCCTTTAAAAATGCATACAGAGCTCACCTGGTTATTCAGGCCCAAAACCTGGCACTGCAAATATATAATACGACCTGGTGAACGACCCATTGACTTCGCCCTCTCTCATGCCTGCTCTCTCCCTGCGTGTCCGCCCCCCCTACCCATGGACCCCTCTCCCCCATCCACATTTGACCCCCATCCACATTTGACAAACAACTATTATAACTCAATGACTCGAGACCCACTACCCCTACTTTATACCCATTACCACCACTGAATAACTACATCAACCAGCAATGCACACAATATAAACCACTATACATGCACAACATGGCACTATTTAAAGACAAACCAACATTAAAACCAAATCTAACTGATATACAAACACAACATATGATTTAACCACTAGTGTACATTACTGCACACTCTATCTTGATGCATATACCTTGCACTATGGTGAGTACATATGCTGTACCCTATGCAGCATAGGCTGCTCCCCCACTTTCTTTTATGTTCAGAATGGTTTATGCTGCACACAATGATGCATATACCTTGCACTATGGTGAGTAGATATGCTGTACACTAAGCAGCATAGGCTGCTCCCCCACTTTCTTTTATGTTCAGAATGGGTTGTGCTGCACACAATGCAACACATTCCACTTCCACTATGCACAGATGAAATGCGACCACTCTGACGGCTGGAAGACCAGTGCCCCGGCGCTGACAAAATATGTATTCAGATGAATAAAAATATTTACCAAAAAAAAAAAAAAAAAAAAAACAGTTTATATTATATAATGACATAATACTGCCCTCAGTGCAGTAACAAATCTGCAATAAGTGCACCAGTATCTTAACTGGATAAATATAATTAAATCTAGGTCAATGTTTAGATTTCTTATAATTTGATGCGGTAGTCTTGCATTGGATTATGCAGCTTTAATAAATTGTTGATCACCGGAGATATGGGGTTTGAATCCAGTAGGTGAAACCGACGGCAGTACACATCCTCGGGCACCAAAGTCACATCGGGCAATAGCTGTTTTATGTCAGTGACCAGTAACCTCCATCCTACTCTCCCACTCTCGGGGTAACCTGACTTAGCTTCACCTTATCCCGGATTAGCCTAACTCCGTTGCCCCCCCCCCCCCCCGCCCCACCCTCCCCTTTGTGGTCAGCTGTGGAATTAGTTATGGGCAGTGCGACCCCCACAAAGCCTACTATAATTGTCCGCAGCCACTACAGATGCAGACAGCAAGTATTAAATAAATCTGCAGACGGGATGCCCGAATGAGTTGAGCGTCCGCCTCCTATTTTAGAAGGTTGTGGGGTTCAAACCTTGACCGAGTGAAACCAATGACTTAAACATGTATCCTTGTCACTATCTAGGCTGGCACTCAGCATTACTAGGATAGGGCAAGGAGGAGTGGAACGGGGAAGACATATTGTCTGCGATTGAAATATTTCCCCTGCTTAATCAACTAATGTTCAACAACATAGTCTGAGCAAAGCAGTACATTTTCTCAATAAAAATACTTATCCAGATTGTATTACAAATATCCAACTTAGATGCTGGTACACTCGAAAAATATGTATTGCTGCATGAATGGAATATTAAGTAAATTTAATAAATGGAAAACCTGTTACTTTTTAATGATATGATATTCAACTTTTCATCGTGCATGGAAAAATCTAATGTGAATGTTTTCACGCCGAATATATCCAACGTTAAATATTTTAAATAAAGTACATTCTACTCATCGACCAAACAGTTTTATCTAGAAATTATGGCAAAGAGCAATGGAATGAGGAATACACATTGTCCGAGATTGAACTGTCCCCTGCTTAATTCACTATTTATAACAACATACAAGAAGAAAAAGTTACTTCAATGTAAAGAACGTTAGATTATACCGATCGATCTAATATATTTACCTAAAATTGGTTAATCAGAAACTCAAAATCTTCGCACTCTGCAGCTTCGGACAGTTTCTTTGAAGGACATGCTTGTTGTACCCTTACCACAAACCCCAAGTCTCTACCACTATCAGAGCTACTGGTACAATGGTCACTCCTGTTCCCAGGCGAGGTGGCCGAATCTGAGATGCCGTACTGCCAACGGCATCTCAGGAGTGGGAAATTGTGACTGAGTGGGAAATTTAGCCGTGGTGTCTCTGTGCTAGGAAGCACATGAACGGTGGAAGCACATGAACTGAGATGCCATACTGCCAATGGCATCTCAGGAGTAGGACATTGTGACTGAGTGGGAAATTTAGCCATGGTATCTCCTAGTTAGGAAGCACATGAAAGGTGGAAGCACATGTACTGAGATGCTGTATTGCCAACGGCATCTCAGGAGTAGGAAATTGTGACTGAGTGGGAAATTTAGCCGTGGTATCTCCTAGTTAGGAAGCACATGAAAGGTGGAAGCACATGTACTGAGATGCCATATTGCCAACGGCATCTCAGGAGTAGGAAATTGTGACTGAGTGGGAAATTTAGCCATGGTATCTCCTAGTTAGGAAGCACATGAAGGGTGGAAGCACATGTACTGAGATGCCGTACTGCCAATGGCATCTCAGGAGTAGGAAATTGTGACTGAGTGGGAAATTTAGCTGTGGAATCTCCTAGTTAGGAAGCACATGAACGGTGGAAGCACATGTACTGAGATGCCGTACTGCCAACGACATTCCAGAGTAGGCTAATATGACTAAGTGGGAAATTGGCTCGTAGTGTTTTCCAGTGGGCATCACTATAAAGTCGCCATGAGTGCGCACTGTGACACGTCGGTACCCATCCTGATAAAACCTTAGATGTTGCCAGTTGTAAGAACTAATGTTGTGGGTGGAGGCTCACAGGTAGCGCTGCACTTTCTCTGAATAGTGTTGCCTAGAAGATTTCCACCACCAACCCTGAAACGCTCTGTGAAAAGGGGCTTACAAAACAATAGAGGATTTCCACCAACAACCCTGAAACGCTCTGTAAAAAGGGCCTTACAAAACAATAGAGGATTTCCACCAACAACCCTGAAATGCTCTGTGAAAAGGGGCTTACAAAACAATAGAGGATTTCCACCACCAACCCTGAAACACTCTGTAAAAAGGGGCTTACAAAACAATAGAGGATTTCCACCAACAACCCTGAAACACTCTGTGAAAAGGGGCTTACACAACAATAGAGGATTTCCACCACCAACCCTGAAACGCTCTGTAAAAAGGGGCTTACACAACAATAGAGGATTTCCACCAACAACCCTGAAACGCTCTGTGAAAAGGGCCTTACAAAACAATGGACGATTTCCACCAACAACCCTGAAACACTCAATGAAAAGGGGCTTACAAAACAATAGAGGATTTCCACCACCAACCATGAAACGCCAGTGGCAAAAATGTATCTTGTGGGTAGCATGTCAATGTGCAACATACTCTCTGAACAGGGGCTTACAAAACAATAGCGGATTTCCACCAACAATCTGCCGTCTAATTGTAGTGCCAAGAACTCAAAGTGTGGGTATCAGCTCACTGTGCAACAGGTTCTCTGGAAAAAGAATGACATAGAAATAGAGAATTTCCACCACCGACCTAACCTCTGATGGCAGCGTCAAGAACTAATGTTGTGGGTATCAGCTTACTGTTCAAAATGCTCTGTGGAAAACGCCTTATATGGCAATAGAGCATTTCCACCACCAAGTTGTGACCAGTATACCTTTTGATTGCAGTGCTAGTGGCAAGAACTAATGTTTTGTGTAGCAGTTCATTGTGGAAAGGATCTATTTGCCATCTCAACAAACCTATGTAGCCGCTGTCAGAATAACAAGAGACCAGTGACTGTCAGTTCTACTTTGACAACCACCACATAAACCAAGCCCCGTTTCTACCGCTCCTCCCCCACAAGGGAGGGCAGTGTAGCTCAGGTCCACCTGTCAAAAAAAGTTTGTATTATTTAATGATGCTACTAGAGCGCCTTGATTTTCATCATCAGCTATTGGATGTCAAACATTTGGTCATTCTGACATATTTCTTTGTAGGAAACCTACTACCACCATATAGGCTACTCTTTCGAATAAGCAGCAAGGGGTCTTTTATATGCACTTTCCCACAGACAGGACAGCATATATCACAGCCTTTGATGAACCAGTTGTGGACCACTGGTTGGAACATAAAATAGCCCAAACTGCAAATATGTCTATTGAGCAGGATCGATAGGATGACCCACACCTACACAGGTGGAGACTCTACCGCTTGAGCTACGTCCTGCTCCTTTCCACCTACCTTTCCTACCACCGCTTCCCCATCCTCATCCCCTCACCCTTCTTGCCCTCCATTTTCCGTCCCTCCTTTTCTACTCAGTGATAGAATAACAAAAATCCAGTGACTGTCAGTTCTACTTTGACAAGCACTACATAAAGCAAAGCCCCCCCCCCCCTCCCCTCCCCCTCCCTCTATCCACTGATAGAAACAAGAAACCAGTGACTGTCAGTTCTACTTTGACAAGCGCAACACAAACCAGCCCCCCACCTCCTACCACCTCTCCCATTGACCCTCCCCATATCCTACCATCCCTCACCCTCCGCCCCTTCCCTCATCACCCTCCCCCCCCCCCCATTCCTTCCCTCTCTACCCACTGATAGAACGACACGAAACCATTGACAATCACTTCTACTTCGCTAAGCCCTACACAAACTCTCTCTACCCGGTGTCAGAATAACAAGAAATCATTGATTGTCAGTTCTACTTTGACAAGCGGCACACAAACTAAAACCCCTTCATACCACATCTTCCCATCCCTTCCCTCTCCTCCTCCTCTCCCCCTTCCCACTGATAGATTAACAAGAAACCATTGCCTGTCAGTTCTACTTTGCCAAGCCCTACACAAACTGTCTGTACCCGCTGTCAGAGTAACAAGTAACCATTGACTCTCAGTTCTACCGTCACAGATCCCCCTCTCCCCTCTCCCTCGCTCCTCCGGGCCGTCGGGGACTCACCTACGCTCCGCTGGGCCTGCTTCAGGTGGGTTGACACGGTCGTCATCCCGCTGGTGTGCCGTGTGAAGAAGACTGGCTGGCCGCGATCCTCCATGCGCTGGTACAACGTAGTCCTCCATGTGAAGCTGCCCCGCCTGGAGGTAGCGGGCTGCGGGCCAAGCGTGAACTTGACGGGTGCCTCCTGTGGCTGCTGGTCTGTGTCGTACCTGCGGGATGGTGAGGGTCGGCCCAGGTAAGGGGACGTGTGCAGATATATGTGTGTATATTTATATATATGTGTGTATATTTATATATGGATTTTAGTATGTATATATATATATGTGTGAGTGTGTTGGTGTGTGGGTGAATGGGTGTTTTGCTATGTATATATATGTGTGAGTGTGTTGGTGTGTGGGTGAATGGGTGGGTCTATGAGTGGGTGTATGTTTGTGTGAGTGTGTGTTGGTGTGTATATGTTTGTGTGTGCGGGTGTTTTGGTGTTTATGCGTGTGTATATGTGTGTGTGGGTCTTTACGTGTGTCTTTATGTTTGTGTGATTATGTGTGGGTGTGTATATCTGTGTGTGTGGGTGTGTGTATGTTTATGTGTGTGAGTATGTGAGTTTGTCGTGGGTGTTTATGTATTCAGTAGTGCTAATATAGTATAGCTCTATAGCTAATACAAATAATAGACAACAGATGTATAGCTAATAATAGGCAACAGCTGTATAGCTATCCATGCCGGCATGCGACCGTGGAGAAGGTGTGCGCATGTGTGTGCGCATGTATGTGCGCATGTGTCCAGTGTAACTGTGGGACTGACAGTCCTCCTCCGACCAGGTAGAGGAGTGTTATGCAGCAGGGCGGTGCACATTGGACCAGGCCGCGCTGACCCCAAAGAGAGGCTGACCCAGTTAAAGCAATTCTAGGTCACGCTGATCATTCGACCGTACCATGACGGACTAGACATGCGCCTGGCCAGTAGGGTACAACAAAATATATATATATATATTTGTATATATAATATAAATAGTATATTAATAATATATAATACTCTTAATTTTATATATTAATATATAATCTTCGACTGGACACAGGGGGCGAATCGGTAGAACGCAGGCCTCCCACGCGGAAGGTCGGGAATTCAATTCCCGCTCGAGCCAAACCACTGACTTACAAAATGGATATGTGTCGCTTCCTAGCCAGGCACTCTACATTATTAGGAGATGGCAATGACCAGTTGGCTCAGTGTCAGGATAATGTGACTGAGTGGGATAGCAGGTCATGGTGCTGGCAGCCTTCTCTCCCAATGAGGCAGGAGTATAAAATTGTCATTATTGCACACTGTCACAAGTCAGTACCCATCCTGATATGACGGTAGATGTTGCCAGGATGTAAAACTCCAACAACCAATAACCAACGAGTTATATATATATATATGTATATATATGTATATATATATATATATATACATACCTATAATTAACGTTGCATATTCCGTAGTTTTAGGTGTTTGCATTTAAAAAAAAAAAACTATATTGGGTTAATTGTAATAATCTACTTACTTTTAAGTAATTTTTTTAAGTGAGTTGCTGTGCAACATTTCAATTTGCCTGGCAAAATTGATTTGGCAAGCACGTCAACATGTTAGTCATCACAAGCTTCAGTAGTGGCAAGGTTATATTAAATTGAACATCCGTTCTGTGCAGGAATACATGTTTAATGAATGTATCCACATCTATCTTGGATATGTAGGATCAAATCTAGATCAATGCTTTGGTTTCGAAAATGTGTTGCTTTCATCGGATTAAATTGCAGCTTTAAGATATTTCACACAAGATGAGGCAACATCGAAATAAGTTCAGATATAGAGTATCTGACTCTGGGTGAATATGAGAGACCTGCCGCTACAAATTTAATCAAGAACATTGCAGATTGATTTGGAACAAGAGAGAGGGGAGAGCGACGTAGATACTGGAGGAGGAAATTCAGTTAGATGGTTGATAGCACAGAGAACTGATCTCCAGTCTGCTCTAGCGGCACCAGTAAGGTTAGTTAGATGGTGGATAGCACAGACAAATGATCTCCAGGTTGCTCTAGTGCCACCATTAAGGCTAGTAGTTTGATGGTTGATAGCACAGACAACTGATCTCCAGGCTGCTCTAGCACCACCATTAAGGTTAGTAGTTAGATGGTTGATAGCAGAGACAACTGATCTCCAGGCTGCTCTAGCGCCACCATTAAGGCTAGTAGTTAGATGGTTGATAGCACAGACAACTGATCTCGAGGCTGCTCTAGCACCACCATTAAGGCTAGTAGTTTGATGGGTGATAGCACATACAACTGATCTCCAGGCTGCCCTCCTGCCACGATTAAGGCTAGTAGTTAGATGGTTGATAGCACAGCCAACTGATTTCCAGGCTGCTCTAGGATCACCATTAAGGCTAGTAGTTTGATGGTTGATAGCACAGACAACTGATCTCCAGGCTGCTCTAGCACCACCATTAAGGTTAGTAGTTAGATGGTTGATAGCACAGACAACCGATCTCCAGGCTGCTCTAGCACCACCATTAAGGCTAGTAGTTAGATGGTTGATAGCACAGACAACTGATCTCGAGGCTGCTCTAGCGGCACCATTAAGACTAGTAGTTAGATGGTTGATAGCACAGACAACTGATCTCCAGGCTGCTCTAGCGCCACCATTAAGGCTAGTAGTTAGATGGTTGATACCACAGACAACTGATCTCGAGGCTGCTCTAGCGGCACCATTAAGGCTAGTAGTTAGATGGTTGATAGCACAGACAACTGATCTCCAGGCTGCTCTAGCGCCACCATTAAGGCTAGTAGTTAGATGGTTGATAGCACATACAACTGATCTCCAGGCTACCCTCCTGCCACGATTAAGGCTAGTAGTTAGATGGTTGATAGCTCAGCCAACTGATTTCCAGGCTGCTCTAGCATCACCATTAAAGCTAGTAGTTTGATGGTTGATAGCACAGACAACTGATCTCCAGGCTGCTCTAGCACCACCATTAAGGTTAGTAGTTAGATGGTTGATAGCACAGACAACTGATCTCCAGGCTGCTCTAGCGCCACCATTAAGGCTAGTAGTTAGATGGTTGATAGCACAGACAACTGATCTCCAGGCTGCTTTAGCGGCACCATTAAGGCTAGTAGTTTGATGGGTGATAGCACAGACAACTGATCTCCAGGCTGCCCTAGTGCCACGATTAAGGCTAGTAGTTAGATGGTTGATAGCACAGACAACTGATCTCCAGGTGGCTCTATGACCACCATTAAGGCTAGTAGTTAGATGGTTGATAGCACAGACAACTGATCTTCAGGCTGCTCTAGCGCCACCATTAAGGTTAGTAGTTAGATGGTTGATAGCACAGCCAACTGATTTCCAGGCTGCTCTAGCATCACCATTAAGGCTAGTAGTTTCAGGTTGATAGCACACACAACTGATCTCCATGCTGCTCTAGCACCACCATTAAGGCTAGTAGTTAGATGGTTGATAGCACAGACAACTGATCTCCAGGCTGCTCTAGCAGCACCATTAAGGCTAGTTGATAGATGGCTGATAACACACACAACTGATCTCCAGGCTGCTCTAGCGCCACTATTAAGGCTAGTTGTTAGATGGTTGATAGCACAGACAACTGATCTCCAGGCGGCTCTATGACCACCATTAAGGCTAGTTGTTAGATGGCTGGTAGCACTGAATACTGATCTCCAGGCTGCTCTACCACGACCATTAAAGGTAGTACTTAGATTGTTGATAGCACAGACAACTGCCAGACAATAACATAAAGCTGTGTTATATAGTTCATAATATAAGTCAGTATGTATGGCATATCACATGTATGTAGGCATATCGCAGTTATGTTTTTGTGGGGCAGTGCTATGAAGTTGCCATGAATGTGCACTGTCGCAAGTCGGCGTCCGTCCTGCTATGACATTGGATGTTTCTGGGATGTAAACCCACAGCAAAGAAACAGACATGCACTCTTCCATATGTCAGTTTTACGTTGAATATGTCATATACTCATAAGAGAGCATTAGGTATGACTTATGTGATGTTGCACATCACGTATATGTTTACCTATATATAGGGTTAAAGTAGTTCACGTAATATATATAATATATAGGTTGGGTGCTTGTTGAAGTTTTACATCCAGGCAACATCTAAGGTCATATCAGGACGGGTACCGACTAGTGACAATGTGCACTCATGGCAAGTTCATAGTGCTGCCCCACTGGAAAACCAGGCTGCCAGCTACATGAACTGACATCCCACTCAGTCACATTATCGTGACACTGTACCAACCAGTCCTTGCCTAATCCTAATAATGCTGAGCGCCTCGCTAGGAAGCGACAATTATCAATTTTCTTAAGTCATTGGTTAGACTCGGCCTGGAATTGTACTCTTGACCTTCTGCACGGGAGGCCTCCGCTCTATTGATTCGGTCGCCGCGTCCGGTATATCATATATGTGATGTATAACGAATTATGCGAGCATAAAGATACGTAAGGGTTAATTACTACTATTATTTGTTATACTCCGTAAGAGCAACACTTGCTGGTGGCTCCACCTACCCTCCTCTCCTCCACCAGATGTAGACCAGTGTCAGTCGCACCGGAGGATTTTTTCTTTTCCTTTATGGACAAGGGCCTATAATCGTTGCCAGAGATTAAACTACTCAACCCACTACCTCCTTGTTTCTCCCTCATTTGTAATGTAGATATGTTTATATATATATATGTACCTATTATATATATGTGGCATATATATATATATAATAGGTATTGGTTCCATGCATAATATTAAACAATTTATCATGTACAGGTTAGAGTTCACACACATATATATCATATATATATGACCTTCATATGTCATAATAATTATATAACAGGTGCTGGTCTTATGCATAATATTAAACAATTTCACATGTGCAGATGAGAAGCCTTCCCAGCGTTTATCATCCACCTATTCATCTTCCTATCCAGTCTAGTGTACATCGGCCTTGACCTTTGCTAAAAGGAACCCATCGATTATGGCCGAGGTGCATGAACCGACAGGCACTTGACACGTCGACTCTAATGCACTGGTCCCCGGTGCCTACATGTCTTACAAGTCGGCCTGTGGTAGGTACCCTTACACTGGTACCGCCAGAGGCACACGCTAAATACATACACAGGTGGGGAGGTACCCTGGGCTATCTTTAAGGTACACCGAAGTTCAACCCATCCTGATTTGACCTTAGCTGGTGCCAGGATGTAAAACCCCAACACATGCATTCATTCCGAAGTTCAATCTTAAATGTGTGTGATAATATCAGCTGGTTTTGAGTTTGTGCAAAGCTTCTAGATCAATACATTAGATCGATTAGTATAATCTACTTTATTTTATTCTCACCTGGTGGCGCCCCAGACATCACTCATGGAGTACCGTCCCCCCCCCCCCTATTCTACCCCCACTCCCACAATGCTTGTGTTTACATGTAGTGATATTGCTTCATTCCGACTGATAATATTCTAGTGGTGGTAACAATGCATTTAAGAATAATAAGAGTAGCAACTGGGAGAAATACTCAACGAAAGGCTTGTTCAGTAGACCCAGTGGCCATGTAACTTGTAAGAGCTGGTTGGCTCTCCTCCTGTCCTCGATGTTTACCATTCCCGTCATATTTCAATGAGGTGACATCCTGATGGCATATTTCTGTCTAAAATGTATTGTTCCTCAGGTTATGTTATTGCTCGAAACTTCTCTCGCCGTTCTTTAAAACCACCAGTCTTCCAGTTGTAGGACAATGATCTATCCTTGTAATGATGAGCGCCAGGCTAGGTAGCGACAAGTATACATTTAGTAAATCATTGGTTTGTCAGCTGAGATACAGAAATGCAGACCTTCCGCACGGGAAGCCTACGCTCTTACCGATTCGGCCACGGCGTCCGGTCAGGCCTCTTTGTGACATGGCGTAGCGCCAGACATGATTATGCATTAACATGCCCCGGCTGCACACACTGGACAACATTGCAAAGCACCCGGCAACCCAAGGTGAATTTAGAAGAAGAGAAAATGCACCTCAGACCGAGCTGCCCCTTCTACCTGCGACAGAAGCAAATATAACATATAACCCTTAATCCTGGCCGAGTAAATAACGATGCACTCTATAGGTAATGAAGAAAGCCAGGACCAGACGGTGGGAGCTGTATACTAGACGGTTCAGGGGTTGGGGTTGTGGGGAACCTATATGTAAGAAAAGCTTTCAGTTTTATAGTTGCGTAATCCGATGGTTTTGAATATGTGCCATGTGAATATTTCAGGCACAAAAACCAATAAACAATATTTTCAAACCGAAATGAAACCATGTCTACTAGCTTTGAGCTGAAGCTGCCATCATTCTGATAATCAAATCCCTTTTCCTTTTTTTCCAGAAACTAACGCATCGCCTACGTATTGTATTATTCAATGTGAAATCGATACACTTTACCTGTAAGCCACAACAACACATTCTATTTTACAGAGAAAACTCAAATGGATTTGTCTGATTTTGCGCCTGCACTCTTCATATCTTTTTGGTTGATCGCTTTTTGGGGTTTTCTTTGTTGGTACATTAGTTGTTTAAGCAGAGGAAATTTCAGTCGCACATGACTGGTCTTCCTCATTCCACTTCTCCTTGCCCTATTCTAATAATGCCGAGCACCTGGCTAGGAATCGAGAAGTATACATTTTTACGTCATTGGTTTGACTATAATATACTTTTACTTCACTTTGAAGTAACACTTAATTTGTAAAGGGTTAACTTTGGAGAAACTTTAAGTTCAACATGCAAATTTAATTTTGGCATGCACACCAAAATGATGGATATCATACGCTTCATCACGGACGGGTGCTATTAAATTTACTTAGTATATCTTCTGCGCAGTACAACATGCTTACTATATATTTCTTTTTAAGGTTTGCCATCCTAGCAACAATTAAGGATGTGACAGCAGTGTATTCATGTAGTGCACTAGTGTATACATGGTGACTTTATAGAGCTATCCCACTGGACGATCGGGCTGCTGAGACCATGACCCGGTATCCCACTTAGTCACATTATCCTGATACTGCGCTAGTCAGTTATTTCCCTATCCTATTAATACTAAGTGCAAGGCTCAACACTACCAAGTATACAATTTGGTAAGGCATTGGATTGATTCGGTCAGGGTTCAAACCCATGACCTTCTGCATGGAAAGCCAGCCAGTGCTCTTACAAATTTAGCCATGTTGTCTGGTTTTAATAAGTGCTACACTGTCTAAGTTAGATACATAGGGTTAAATCTAGGTAAGCTGTTTAACAGAATTGTATTTATTCTTTGGTCTATGCAGCTTTAAGCCTATGCTGGATGATAGACCTTACAATGCCATAAGGATCACAAATGTAGGTCAATTGAGCAATGGTTTGATATTATTATGCGTTAATATAACTTTCGGCTGGCAATGATTACCAGGGATATAATTAAAATAACTTGCACTACTCTACCCACACCGGACGCGGTGGCTGAAATGGTAGAGCGCAGGCCTCCCATGCGGAAGGTTGGGAATTTGAATCCCAGCCGAGTCAAACCAATCCGTTATTAAATGCATACTTGTCGCTACCTAGCCTGGTGCTCGACATTACTATGATAGGACAAGGACTGGTTAGCAAAGTATCAGGATAATATGAATGTGTGCAATATCGGGTTATGGTGCTGGTGGCCTGGTCTTCCAGTGGGGAAGCACTATTCAGTCACCATGAGTGCACACTGTCACAAGTCGATACCCATCCTGATATGATCTTAGATGTTGCCAGGACGTAGACCTCCACTGACCAACTAATCCGCCATCTGTACTAGGTTGGGTCTGGGGGAATGTGCATGTCTTGAGCCCCTGCTTAATTATTGATGTACCCCGGTGTAAAAGCTACATCAAATTTACTAAACCAAAACATTTCTCTAGATTTAAATCTCCATATCATAGGTATTAGTGCACTTAGTAAGCATCTCTTGCTGTATAAAAGCTAATAGTAAATTAATTTAACAGAATCTGTCCTCATCGAAGCCTCCGGTGTCAGCATATCCCCAAATTAATTTGGCAGGTTTTCACTACACATGTCTCCAAAGTTAGCATCGTATCATAAAAGTTAATTTAAACTAAAGTAAATTATATTATACTGGACAGCCTAATATACTTCTTTTTAAAATGGCAGCGCGTCAAAACCATCGAACTAGGCAACATTTAATGTTAGTGAATAGTATATATTTGTGGGAAGGTTATAAGCTAAACAAATTATTCAATTCAGGTTGGTTAATCTGGGGGTTGCTGTTAATCCGAGTGTCTTTAATGTTTACTTGACAGTTAAGGCATTGTTCAAACATGCTCAGTGCGTGCACTCAGTGCTTTCCCCTTTCCATGTTTATTTGTGTGTTGGGGTCTATGTTGTTGTAGTTGGAACATCTCCCACTAGGTGGCTAGTTCAGTGAGCGATTGTGAGGTGTAAATCCTAACATTCTAGCACTACAGTAAAGCCTCTCTAAATCGACCGACCTTCGGACCCACTTTAAGTGATCCATTTAGGGAGGTGGTCGGTTTAGGCCGTTAGGTATTGTTGGAGCTCAAATAAAGCGATCGATATAAGGGAATGGTCGATCTCTGGAGGTGTTCGGTTAGGGAGGTGTTACTGTATATCCATCGTGGGAGGAGGGATCCTATAGTGCTAAGCCATGCCCTCCAGTTACCATGGTTACAGAGAATTGAGTACTGCAGAGATGTCCTAAACTTTTCTATCCATTAATATCCATAACCAAACAAACAATTAAAATAAATAAACAAGTCCAGTAGGATGGTTGGTTGGTTGTTGGAGTTTTGCGTCCTCGCAACATCTAAGGTCATATCAGGACGGGTGCCCAGTATGAAGTTGCATAATCCCTTAGTTTTAACAGTGATAGCATTTCTTTTAGTTAAATACATCAGGTTGAGAATAATTGAAACCAAGTGCACTTTGCGACCACCTGCTTATCTAGGTAATGTGAAAACCAGAAAAATCTTGAATTCACAAATATACAAAATATCGCAAATGTGGCACCAACAAAAATTAGCATAATTACTGACAGCTAAGATGAAAAGGCAGCTATCAAATTGAGACTATTGCTGTTCAGGAATGAAAACAAGCCGCAATGCGACTTACTCGTTATTGACAGGGTAAAGAACCATCAGAACAACAAAAAAGAATAATAATTCTGGGTGGACCCATAAGAAAATTAAAATGAGTACATTAGGAGCTAAATTGATACATAAGATCAAAGTTAAGTCAATATACATTTAGTTTTATTGTTTGTTTGTTGTTGTTTTATATCCTAGCAACATCTAAGGTCATATCAGGACGGGTACCGACTTGTGACAGTATGCACTCATGGCAATTTTATAGTGCTGCCCCACTGAGAAATCAGGCCACCGACACCATGACCCGATATCCCACTCAGTCACATTTTCCTGACACTGAGCTAACCAGCCCTTGCCCTCTCCTAATAATGTGGAGCACCAGGCTAGGAAGGAACAAGTATCAATTTTTAAGTCATTGGTTTGACTCGACCGGGAACCGAACTCGCGAACTCCCAATCTTCCGCACGCGAGGCCTGCGCTCTACCGATTCGGCCACCGTGCCCGGTCATTTAGTTTTAAATTATGAAAACTTTAAAGATGAGAAAGAGGTGAACAATAGAAGCATACAATGCAGAGGATTGCTCGTACCCTGACAGGATGTCGGCCAGTGTGTCGAGACTGACCGACCTGGCGATGTCGGCCGGCAGCTCCCCGTTGTGGTTGTTGACCGCCAGGGCGCGCCGACCTCCCGGCAGGTCGACGAGGAAGGACGCCAGGTGCTGGAGGCCGAGCCGGGCACAGAAGTGCAGCAAGGTCTCACGGGGCAGGGGATCTGGGAACGAGAGGGGGGGGGGGAGAAGGGAGCATCAGTCTCGTTCTGAGACGCTGGTCTCGTACTGAGTCGCTAGTCTCGTTCTGAGACATTGTCTTTAGTAAGAGACGTTTGTCAGGTTCTCGTTCTGGGACGTCAGTCACGTTCTGAGACGCAGGTCTCTTTCTGAGACACCGGTCTTGCTGTTACAATTCCAGTAGCATCTATTACTACACGATCCACAACAGATTTATTGTTATATATTATTATTTTAATTGTTACATATTATTATTGTATTTATTGTTATATATTATTATTCATTATTATAATGTTTATGCAGTATTACACGTCACTCTAGATTATTATTATACATTATTATAGGGGGGAAGGAGAAGAAGGAGGAGGCGGAAGTTGGGGAGAGAAGGGGAGAGAAATTGGGGAGGGGGTGGGGAGAGAGGGCGTAGGGAGGAGAAGGTGGGGAGAGAAGGAGAGAGGGAGTAGGGAGGGGAGGTGGGAAGAGAAGGAGAGAGAGCTGGGTGAAAGAGGTGGGAAGAGAAGGAGAGAGGGAGTGGGAGAGGCAGTCGCAGAGAAGGAGAGAGAGCTGGGAGGGAGAGGTGGAAGAGAAGGAGAGAGGGAGGTGGGGAGGGGGAGAGTGGGAGGAGGGAGAGGATAGGAGAGGGGGGTGAGAGAGGAGGGAGAGGAGGAGGGAGGGAGGGAGAGGGAGGAGGGGGAGTAGCAGAGAAGGAGGAGAGAGCGGGAGGGAGAGGTGGGAGAGAGGGGGAGAAGGGAGGTGGGAGGGGGAGGTGGGGGAGAAAGGAGCGAGGGAGTGGGGAGGGAGAGGTGGGAAGAGAAGGAGAGAGGGAGTGGGGAGGGGAGGTGGAAGAGAAGGAGAGAGAGCTGGGAGGGAGAGGTGGGAAGAGAAGGAGAGAGGGAGTGGCGAGTGGGAAGTGGGAGAGAAGGATAGAGAGCTGGGTGAAAGAGGTGCGAAGAGAAGGAGAGAGGGAGTGGGAGGGGCAGTAGCAGAGAAGGAGAGAGAGCTGGGAGGGAGAGGTGGGAGAGAAGGGGAAAGGGAGTTGGGAGGGGAGAGGTGGGGGAGAAGGAGCGAGGGAGCTGGGGAGGGAGAGGTGGGAGAGAAGGAGAGAGGGAGTGGGGAGGGGAGGTGGGAGAGAAGGGGAAAGGGTAGTGGGGAGGGGAGGTGGGAGAGAAGGAGAGAGTGAGCTGAGAGGGAGAGGTGGGAAGATAATGAGAGAGGGATTGAGGAGGGGGAGGTGGGAGAGAAGGAGAGAGGGAGTGCGGATGGGGAGGGAGGTAGATGGAAGGGGGAGACGCCCGTCTCACTGATGGTGTCGTCTCGGTCATTTCCCAGGAGGGGCGGGCAAGGAGAAGGGAGGGAGTGGCGAGGGAGTGGGGGGGGGGGGGGAGTGGGGAGAGAGTGGGGAGGGAGTGGGGAGGGGGGAGGTGGAGGGTAAGACTCCCGCCTCACCGCTGGTGCCGTCCGTGTCATGTCCTAGGAGGGGGACAGGCAAGTACAGGGACGGGGGAGGGGGACGGTGGAGGGGGTAAATGGCCGCCTCACCTCTGGTGCCGTCCGTGTTATGTCCCAGGCGGGGGCAGGGCAAGGAGAGAGGGACTGGGGATGGGGAGGGTGGAGGGGGGAAAACGCCCGCCTTACCGCTGGTGCCGTCCGTGTCATGTCCCAGGATGCTCCAGCCGTCGGGCTGCTGAAGCTGGTAGAAGCTGCGGCTGAGCTTCTCATCGAGTGACGTCAGCTCCTCGACGGTCAGCTGGAACTGATCCGAGTCGACGATCTCCAGGTTCCGGAGGGCGGCGTGGTCGTAGACGCTGGCCTGGACACCGCGTTGCATAGCCGTTAATTATCACTGAGGTAGTGGTGTGTTGGGGGTTCTACGTGCTAGCAACATCTAAGGTCATGCCAGGTTAGGTACCGATTTGTGATAGTTCGCAGTCATGGTGACTTCTTTTTTTTCACAAGTGTTTATTCATCAGAACAAGTATAGTATCAGCGCCGGAGCACTGGTCTTCCAGCCGTTTTACATGCACTGTGGAATTTTATACATGGTTTGGGAGAGTATCCTGTACTGTTTTTTGTGCAGCACAGGACACTTTGTACAATGGGTTTGCATGACTCATCCTGCATTATGTGCAGCATCAGTCACTATTCTTGTCAGTCTTAGGTGACTATTTGACTATGTACTTGATATTGTAATAATTTCTCATTGCAAATGTGCTTTTTTGGTTTATTATGTCTGTGTTTATTATGTATGTCTGGTTTAGTACTGTAGTGCGGCTCTACTGCCACAGAAAACCATGAAAACCTTATCCCACTCATTCATATTATTCTGATGTTGCTGAAACAAGGCCCTGCCCTATCCTGTTCAAGCCAAACGCAAACGGATCATCTATTTAAGAGAATCTATTTGAATAGGAGTTATCCAGAGTGAGCATACTTCCGAATTAAAAGAGATATAATTTGCTATTGCCAGACATTTAAACTAAAGGAAGACTATTTTGTAGGGATTTAAAAAAGAGGACACTTAATTTAACGTCTACCCGGGTCCTAATTAATTAAAACGGAAGACCAGTGCTCTGGCGCTGACAAAAGATATTATTCGATGAATAAATACTTGAACCAAAAACAAAGACTTTTAGACACAATAAAGGTCAACTTTATCAGACAGGATGCCTGAATGAGCGGGACACATGATTCACATAAGGAAGGTCAAGGGTTCAATCTCTGACAGGTAAACTCAAACACTCTCAAAATGAATACTTTGTCAGTACTTTGGCTTACTAGGATATGCGTTACTAGGATAGGCTAAGTTGAAGTGGAATGACGAAGAAAGTTATATTATTTATAGCTGAAATGTATCCATGTGCTTACTTAATTTAAATGAAAGGGCTAAATTAATATGAAAATGCTAGAGGGATACTATCCTTACCCAGATGTAATAGCTAATACGTCCTAAAAACACAACGCTTTGACAAACAGTTTTCTCCATTCAATTAATTTTAATTATATTCCCAAATATTATAACCGTGTATAAAAAAATACAAGAACCTACTTGCTTGAAACAATAGTGAGATACATCAAATATGACCTTTCATAATACATTTGAATAAAGAATTGCTCGATTTAGACACTCATGTCATAAACAAATTATAGTCATTTTTCCTGATAATTTATTGCTGCCGATTTTAGCATCCTGCTCAAAAGACAATGCAACATGTAATCACATCTTAATGTTCCTAAAATCAACTGAGTTATATCGCCTCCTCTAGTTTTGGCTATTTATTGTGAGTTAAATCTTGCTGTCAATTGACAAAAGTCGAACCACTTTCAAGGTGTGTCAGAGATATTTTATTCCATTATTTGACATGGATTTGATGATTTCGGAATTTCATGTAAATGTCAATGTCGGCATGTGAATGTGATTGAAAAGACTGACAGAATAAATATGACTAGCTTTTCACCATTAATCTGACCCTTGTTGCCGACCCGGCGTTAACGCTTTCAAATTCACCCATTCTCAGGATTCCCTGCGGATCTGAAACGTTTCACTCCTCGGGGAACGGAAAGACGTTTCACTGCGTATGGGGGTAGTGGAAAGAGTTTTCAGATTCCTCCCCCTATTTTCAAATTCCCCCTCCAGGATACAATTTCAACTCCCCCTTCCTAAGTTCCCCGCCCGGAATCTGAAAACGTTCTTAACTTCCTCCAGGGAATGTAACAACGTTTTCAGATTCCAGGGGGGGGGGAATTAAAAACAGTTTTCAGATTCCTCCCCTATTTTCAAATCCCCCCTACAGGAATACAATTTCAACTTCCCCCTTCCCAAGTTACCCCCCCCCCCCGGGAATCTGAAAACGTTCTTAACTTCCCTCTGTGGAAATTAAAAATGTTTTCAGATTCCTGGGGGGAAATTAAAAAGAGTTTGCAGATTCCTCCCCCTATTTTCAAATTCCCCCCTCTGGGAATTTCAAATTGTTTAAAAATAAAGAAAATTCCACAAAAATGTAAAAGTTTTAAAAAGATCGGAAATTTATGAAAAATAGTAATAGTCGTCACCAAAATTTCCCCAAAAAGATTTTTTGTTAATCAAACAATTTCACGCAAAAAAATCACCAAAAAAATGTATATTTCACGAAAATAAAGAATTTCACACAAAAATTCTATATTTTATGAATTATTCAAGAAAGCACAACAAATTGAAAAGTTAAACAGATCGAAAATTTCAAGGAAAATAAAAAATTCCCAGACAATTTCCAGAAAAATAACGAATTTAACGAAAAAAATTAAAGTTCACGAAAAATCAAATATTTCACGAAATTTCACAAAATAAGAGATTTTTGTATGTCTGTGTGTGTATGTCAGTCCGTAGTTCATTTTTATTTTATTTAAGATGGTGTGGATTATAATCCCCGGGGGAGGGAAAGTTAAACAAGGAGGGAACTGAAAACGTTTTCAAATTCCCCTGGAAGGAATTTGAAAACGTTTTCAAGTTCCCGGGGGGGAACTTGAATATGGGGGGAATTTGAAATCTTTACAGCGATGTTAAGCTGTCAGAAATCAACCAATTAAGGCTTTGCAGACTGGGGCTCACCTGGAGGAAGCGGGCAAGCCGTCCCACTGCGTCGGGCTGGTAGTGGAAGGAGCTGCAGGCCAGCACCCGCTGGTCTTCTGGGTAACACGCGATGATGGTCAGACGCACAGTCTCAGCCTCGCAGTGCTCTGTCAACAGTGATGTAACAAAGTTAGGTCCAGGTTATTCATTACACACCAACTGAACAGTGATGTCACAGCATTAGGTCCAAGTCATTACACACCAACTCAACAGTCAGTAATGTCATGGCGTTAGTTTCAGGTCATTACACACCAACTGAACAGTTACATAATACTTCATAGCATTAGGTCCAGGTCATTACACACCAACTCAACAGTGACATCACATCTTAGTTTCAGGACATTACACACCAACTCAACAGTCAGTGATATTACGGCATTAGTTTCAGGTCATTACATACCAACTCAACAGTGAAATTATACTTGATAGGATTAGATCCAGGTTATTGCACCCCAACTCAACAGTGATATCACAGCGATAGGTCCAGGCCATTACACACCAACTCAACATTGAGATCACGTCATTAGTTTCAGGGCATTACACCCCAACTCAACAGTCAGTAATGTCATGGTGTTAGTTTCAGGTCATTACACATCAACTGAACAGTTACATAATACTTTATAGCATTAGGTCCAGGTCGTTGCACACCAACTCAACAGTGACATCGCAGCTTTAGATTCAGGTCCTTGCACACCAACTCAACACTGATATCAGGTTATTAGTTTCAGGGTATTACACACCAACTCAACAGTCAGTGATATTACGGCGTTAGTTTCAGGTCATTACATACCAACTCAACAGTGACATTATACTTTATAGCATTAGATCCAGGTCCTTGCACACCAACTCAACAGTGACATCGCAGCTTTAGATTCAGGTCATATTATCTCAACAGTGACGTCACAGTGTTAGGTCCAGGTCATTAAACACCAACTCAACAATGATGTTACAGCATTATGTTCATGTCATTACACACCAACTCAACAGTAAGGTAATTGCTTCAGGTCTCAGTCCGGCACCACAATGACTCACTTTCCCACTCACTCAGTCTCTCATCACTTATTACATACCAAGTCACCAGTAACATCACAGCCTCACCCAATCCACTCACTCATGCGATATCCTGCTCTGATGATGCATTATTATCCATTAAGGCGGACAGTGTCCTGCTGTGGTGACGTTTTAATGCAGGTGGCAGCCTGCTGTGGCAGTGGGTTAATGCAGGTGGCACTCTTAGTGGGTTAGTAATGGGCCTGTCACACTACGACGCTTCTCGCCGTCGCGCCGTCAGCGCGGTAAATATCTTCTACGCGTCGAGACACGTCCAACTTATCGGCGGTTTGGGGACAAATATCAGCATCAGCGCGCCGCATTATTCGCGCACGGCCAACGGGTGTCGACGCGTGAGGAAAAATAAATAAAAAAGTTGGGCGCGACGTCTTCATATGACCTTAGATGTTGGTAGGACATAAAACAACAAAGCAACAGTTTGGGGCAACGTGTCTGAACGACCCTCCCATGCGTGCGGCGTCTGCCTAGCGTTTGCATAATGCTCTTCCGGCACGTCCAACGAATCGCGACGTCGCCTAACGTTCCCGTAACGTCCGAAACGACACGTTCATGCACGTTGTCGCGCATCGCCGTTTTTGGACATGTTAAAAACATTCAGCGACCAATTACCCGCGCCGACGTTGTCCGCCGACCGTCAATGTCCAGAATAATGTATGTGTACCGACGCGTGCCTAACGCATACATAACGCTTCCCGACTTTTCGCCAAAACCGGGCACACGTCGACACGTGTTGGAGAGAAGCGTCGTAGTGTGACGGCCCATAACCAAATAGACCATATACATCACTATATTCAGGTTTGATTGTTCACTTTAACTGTCGGCCTTTATAGCCGTCTCCTCCTCTGTGTTGCTCCTATCATGTGCAATCACCATTAATGGCCGTGTATGGAATCTGTGTACAGTACACATAGTTAACGGGTGTAGTAGGTTTTGTGTGATGTAGCTTATGACAAAGTCTATTAAGTAGATATGAGTAGCTAGGTTTTATGATTATTTACACAAAAGTACTATTAGCTACTAAGATACTACCAAGATACTACCAAGATACTACCAAGATATTACCAAGATGCTACCAAGATGCTACCAAGATACTACCAAGATACTACCAAGATACTACCAAGATACTACCAAGATGCTACCAAGATGCTACCAATATACTACCCAGATACTGCTAAGATAATGCCAAAATACTACCAAAATACTACCAAGATACTACCAAGATAACGCCAACATAATACCAAGATAATACCAATATACCACCAAGATAATGCCATTATACTACCAAGATAATACCAAGATAATACTAAGATACTGGTAAGATAATACCAAGATAATCCCAAGGTAATCCCAAGATAATCCCAAGAGAATACCAAGATACTACCAAGATAATACCAAAATAATACCAAGATAATATCAAGATACTACCAAGATAATACCAAGATACTACCGGGTGCGTAGCTACATTGTCGCACTGTAAACACATGCAAACAATTTCTCTCAGCATCGTATTTTTCCCATACTAAATCTTGTATAATATGCACTTTTTAATTGTATGCTTACAATTCTTTTTTAATTTCCCTGTAAGCACTTGAGCACAATGTTATGCTTACAATTTTCTTAATATTTCTGGCTACACCCATGACTATGAATGTACTACTATTTTAATAGTGTCATTTATTTGGAAGCTGTCAGTCACCTCAGCCCGCCACGCATGGTATCCAAATGATAGTGTCACATTGAGGCACCAGAGGGCGCCACCTCCGAGGCAGGCCAGAACCAAAAGCTTTTTGAAAAACCACCGCGGCAAGGACGGCAATGAAAGGGTGGTCGGTTGGTTGTTGGAGTTTTACATCCTGGCAACATCTAAGATGATATTAGGACGGGCAATGAAAGGTGACTGATACATGTTAGATTTGGTTGGTTGTTGGAGTGTTTACGTCCTGGCAACGTCTGAGGTCATATCAGGACGCGTACCTACTTGTGACAGTGCAATCTGATGGTGACTTTATAGTGCTGCCCCAATGGGAGACGAGGTCGCCAGCACCATTATCTGATATCCCACTCAGTCACATTATCCTGACATCGAATATTTGTGTCAAATGACAGGGACATTTATTTGAGACAAAATTTTGAATGTTTGAATTAGCATCAAATAACAGCAAAAAAAAACCACCAATGATATAGGCGTACACACCTGTGAAACTGCCTTAAGCCCCAGTCCCACATACCTGGACGAGCCCCAGATTTTTAGCTGGACCACCCTGGGACTAGTCGCCCGGACTGTCTCGGACAGCCCCGGATAAAATCGCTATTTTGGTCGTTTTTGGCCTTGCGGTCACACGTACCCGGACAAGCCATGGACTGGCCGGACCACCCCTGGAGTACTCCCGGTAAGCCGTGAGTATAAAAGACCGCGCGGCGCTGGAGGGCTCATATCTAAATCCAGTGATCCGGGAGTGATCCGGGGTAAAGCGGGCAGTCAGTGGCTGATTCATGGCCATCCGGCGTCAGGGTCTTATCCGAGCAGTCCGGGTGTGGTCCGGGGCTATGGCGGGGCTAGTCCGGCCAAGTCTGGGGCTGGTCCGGGTTAAACCCTGGCGAAAACGTGGCTCATCCAGGGTGAAACAGCCCCGGACGCGGCACGGACTACTCCTGCTCCACCACGGGACTACCCCGACCACCCCCGGATTACACTCGGATCATCCCAGATGATGCTGGATCGAGCCCGGATCGCAAAATGCCCCAGACCGCCCTGGATGTTTTTAACATTTTAAAACATCCAGGGCGGACCCCGGATGAGGCCGGACCAGCCAAGGATCACCAAGGATCACCAAGGATCACCAAGGACCAGCCACAGATGAGCCACGGATCACGCCGGATCGCCATGGACCATGCCGGATCACAGTCCGGGGCTCATCCGGCCCCTGATCCGGGTAGGTGTGACTGGGGCTTTACCATGCACTTTAATTCAATACACCGACTATTGCACTTCCGTTTGGATTTAAAAGAAACTGTTTTCTATGCGCCTTGGTTAATGGCGGAAATGTACGTGGGCGTTAGGTAAGCAATATCAGACAATAAATGCTTAATATTGCTTAATATTGCCTCAGTCCTTACGTGGTATGACGACGTGCAGCGTGAAGGGGTCGACGACCCTGGTAGTCGTTAGGTGGCGCCACTGTGTACCCTCAAACAGCAGAAAGTAGTCCGCGCCCGCATCGACCGGCGACTCCTCACTGAAGCCCACCACGAGTGTCCCTCCGCCCTGCAAAACGCAGACAAAGTAGTGCAGACGTAGGAATTCAGCAAAAGCATGTGCCATTCTTGTTTGTAGGTCAGGTTGTGTGTGAAGCCATCAATTTTACACCGTAGATCAAATAACATGGAGTGTTTGTTATGTCTGCACCACTTCCACTCATTCTCATAGATCATCCCATTTCTATCATTTAGTATCAACATTAAAGTTGCATTGTACGATGCTTTTGAGTTGTTGTCATTTTCTGAGATAATTATTTTAGGTTGGTCGTTAAAATCTATCTTACTTTAGTGTGAAGTAACTTTTATTTGAAATGGCTAAGTTTGAGATATTTTAAATGCAAACATGCCAAATTAATTTTGGCAAGCACACCAAAACTCTGACAGCATAGGCTTATGCAGTAACATGTTCTATTAAATTGCCTTGGTATTCCCTTCTATGTGGCAACAAATGGTTAATAAGTGTATCAGTGTCTATGCTAGATATGTAGAATCAAACCTAGGTGAGTAGTTCCAATATTGATCTTCGTGCATGTTTTCAATTTCAAACTTGCGGATGTGTGGCTCAGCGTCGACCTAGCTACCTTCGCATCCGTTGAACAAACAGGTGAACACCAAATCAGGTCATCCTTTAGTGTTGCCCCATCCAGACACACCTGAGCAATGCAGCCCATCAGCACCAGCCATCCTAGATAAAGGATTCACCCCGTACTCGCAGTACATGGGTGAATACCAACCATATATAAAAGCTGTCGAAAAAGCGGGGAAATGAAATGAGAGACTAAATTCACAATCTAAGAAGCAACACTTATTCTTTATATATGTCTTCATATTTCCCCGCTTCCTTTGAGTTGGAAAATATAATAAAACATAGTTTATTACAATTTAAAGGTGAAATCGACGGCATTCTATCATCGCCATATTGTCTTTTTGCATTCTCTCCCATTTCCCCAACTCTGTGCCGATATAAGTACCCATTTGATACTGGGGCCAGCATTCTACTTCCTGTTCCATACTAAACCTATTTTCGCCCATATTTATACTACGTTGTACAGGGTGAATCTGCTATCTAGAGCCATCCCCACCCGACTCCCACGCCTCCACTGTCATGTGGCACAGACAGAGCAGAAACATACGCAGTAGCGGTAACAAAAACCCACCTAACACTCTACTGACAGAAGAAAGTGACAAGCCTTGATTATTGGAAGTTTACATCAGGGAAACATCTTATGACAGATCATGAGATATATTGACTTTTGACATGATGGTGATTAAGTTCTGATAAAGCCTGTCCATTATGGCGTTTTAGTGCTGTCCCACTGAGATATCGTGACGCTATAGGCCCTATGACCCCCATATCACACTCAGTCATACTGTCCTACTATGAAGACAACCAATTCTAGTTATATGCTAGTTAATGCCAAGCGCAAGGAAAGGTGACAAGGATTGATTTTTTAGGTATGTGTGGTTCAGTCTGCGGCAGATTTATCATATGTCCTCCCGCATGGGAAGCGGCGGCTTTACCCTCTGGACTATCCCATTCTATTCATATCGTTCCGGTAAGAAGAAAGTCTACACGATTTTGGAAAGTGTGCACAGGGACACTTCCGGTAACAAGACAGCTGCTTAATAAAGGTTAAAGAAGATGAACACTTCCGGTAACAAGACAGCTGTTTAATAAAGGTTACAGAAGATGAAAGAGTACATGATGCTGAAAAGTGTCCACATGGAAACTTTCTGTACCTGTGAAACTTGTGGAATAAATTCACCACGAAAATGCCATGGCGAAGGTAGAATAAAAGAAATCTCCACTTAAAAACAAAATTACAGAAGAAAATTCAATTTATATTGATTGACTGATTGGTGATAGCTTAACACTGTTTCAGCAGCAAGGGCCACGACGAAAGTTAGTGGCATACACCAACCAGTCTTGTTAATCACAGTCAGATGTTTACACTGAAATTTACACGACATTCTTAAATGGTCGAATTCATATAAACTAGCAGTGAAAATGATCTCATATGCAATTTGAAGTGGTTAAATTTGTGTCAAATGAAGCTAAATTTAACTCACAAAACATAGTTAAAATTACTAGAGGCGATTAAAGTACATATGTTCTTAGGAACCCTACAATTTGTCCTTTACCTGTTTACATTGCGAAAGAGGTCTGGCATCCTATCTACATTAAAGCATTGTTGGTACAAAGCCATGGAATCTGCACATTCATGGCCTCACACACGTCCCAGAGCCCAGTTGAGTCGAGAAGGGTCCACAGCGACGAAAGGAGCAAAAACGGCTGACCACTGGGTCATATCGAGCATACCCTTGCAGGATGAGTTTCCCATTCAGTAAGTAGTGATATTGTGTGATTTAAACAGAAATCAATGTAGATAAATTTCAAATATACTTCAAACAATTTAATCTGTGCAAAAGATACATAAATATGTGATAATATGAAGAGGAAAGTGTATTTCGGGCAAGTTCAAACGGGCTCAAACGCATAAGCGTATTCAGCCATGGCTGGTTGGGTCGCCCAGTATAGCGCTGAATATGCTTATGGAGTTTTCAGCTATTATCGCTCAGATTCCAACTTGTCAACCAAAAACAATGTCGTAGAAATTGACATTGCCATGGAGCTTCAGGATGCCAGGTAAAAGATTTGTTTATTGTCAAGTATTTCTGTTCTATAATATATCAATAACGCGGATTACTAATCTACTTCAATGAGTTCTCGCGAACACGAGAAGAGGAAAGTCTATTTCCGGCAAGTTCAAACGGGATCAAACGAGTTCAACCATGGCTGGTTGGGTCACACCGTACAGCGCTGAATATGCTTATGGTTGAGTCTGGGGCAGCACCTGGCAATCAAACATTAATACTGCAGTAAGGACCTATCAATACTGACACTAAGCGGGATAAATAAACAATATGAATAGTACTAGTTTATTGACATGATGTATTGGAAAGAAAATTGTCTCCAGAGCTTTTCAGAATTCATCATTTCGGATATGGGAATTCAATAGACCTATTTCATATGACGTCAGCATGCGTATCTAGGTCAGTGCACGCCCCTTTTGACTGCAGGACGACACTGTCACACTGCAAACTCATTGGCTATGAGCAATCTTCATACAGAAAAAGTGAAATATCTCTAAAACCACACCATCTAGAAACAAGCCGCCTGGTACACATATAGAAAACATATTCAACAAATAGATGATATTAATTTTATATGTTTAGGGTTCTGCATTTCTATTAATTTTGAATAAAATAGACGTTTTGCACTGTGCGTACGGCAAACTCAATGCATTGTTAATGGCCGTGAGCAATTTTTGAATTATCTTGGTGCAGAAAAAGTTAAATATCTCTAAAACCACACCATCTAGAAACAAACAGCCTGATACACATATAGAACACATATTCAATGTATAGAGTATATTAAATTCATATGGGTAGCATTGTGTACTTCTATTAATTTTGAATCAAATAGACGCGTTTCACTGCGCATACCGGCAAACTCACTGCATTGTCAATGGTCGTGAGC
Source organism: Branchipolynoe longqiensis (assembly GCA_030323885.1). NCBI lineage: Eukaryota > Metazoa > Annelida > Polychaeta > Phyllodocida > Polynoidae > Branchipolynoe > Branchipolynoe longqiensis. The sequence continues at coordinate 52,705,015 of CM059188.1, read as the reverse complement.
AATCTTCCTACAGAAAAAGTGAAATATGTCTAAAACCACACCATCTAGAAACAAGCCGACTGGTACACATATAGAAAACACATTCAATGAATAGATTATATTGAATTTATATGGTTAGGGTTATGCATTTCTATTAATTTTGAATAAAATAGACGTTTTGCACTGTGCGTACCGGCAAACTCAATGCATTGTCAATGGCCGTGAGCAATTTTGAATTATCTTCATGCAGAAAAAGTGAAATATCTCTAAAACCACATCATCTAGAAACAAGCCGCCTGGTACACATATAAAAAACATATTCAATGAATAGATTATATTAAAGGTATATGGTTAGGGTTATGCATTTCTATTAACTTTGAATAAAATAAACGTTTTGCACTGCGCGTACCGGCAAACTCAATGGCAGTGTGCCTTCGTTCTGCAGCCAAGTTGTGCGCGCATACACAATGTTTAACAACATTGAAATAGGTCTATAACGTCACAGAGGTCAAAAGACCCCGCCCCCCCCCCCCCCCGGCAGGCGGTCATGTATCAGGCGACATGCACGCAGAACCAATGTCATTACTCATGTCGCTAACACCCTCAGCTGTGGCGGGAAAATTGTCACTACACGTATTGCACACAACAGAAACAGAACCGCCACACACTGCACAAATATATGTATATGAAGGGTTCAGACACAATAAGCTACAAATGCCATCTGAGCCAAAATGAAACCATGACTACCACGTTGACCTGAGGGTGTCATCATTCCGATAGTTAAATCTGTTTGTTTGCAGAAGGTCTCACATTCCCTATACAATTCCATATTCAATATGAAATTAATAGACTCTAACTGGAAAGCACATCACTAAATTCTATTTTACAGTAAATAACTAATTAACTAACTAATCAACTGGACTTCATATTTTGACCATTGCACACTGTGCCCTTGGCAGAGGTTGCTCTTGTTGTAAATAACCAGTCAGCTATCTCCCCTTTTTTAAGGCCCTGTCACATTACGACGTTTCTCACCAACGCGCGCCGACGTGTTGCCTTTTTGGGCGAAACGTCGGCACGCGTCGGGAAGCGTTAGGCGCGCATTACCGGCGCGTTAACGGCGCGTCGGTACACGTCGGTACACGTTGAGTGATAGCACCGTGTGAATGGACACGTCGCCGCGCGTCGCCGCGCATCGCCGCGCGTAGCCGCGCGTCGCCGCGTGTCGGGTCGCGCCAATCGTTTTGTGCTTGCACAAAACTTTCGGCGCGCCCTGACGCGCGCCGACGCGTTGGAGAGGGCGTTACGGACGCTCCACCAACATGCCACTAGCATGCTGCGCCCCGTCAAACTTTCTCCCAAAACGACGAAGAGTTGGACGTGTGTCCAAGGGTTGCAAATATTTTGCGCGTTGCCGGCACACCGGTGAGAAACGTCGTAGTGTGACAGGGCCTTTACCGTTTCATTTCCAGACACTAATAGCATCCCCAGGTAGATGACCAACTTTCAAAGAAGCAGGAGATAGCCCTCCTTAATAAGAACTGACACTCCTACACCGCTCCCATGTATCAGCACATTTCTGCTTTCCTAGTAGACAGATACAAATTGTATTCTTTTAATCTTGGAAACAATACTTGCCTTCTTGGGTAATATAGTCAATATGCTTACTAGCAACTAACTATATGTATGCTATATAGACACTATATTGGTTTGTTGCTGTTTTACGTCCTAGCAACATCTAAGGTCATATCAGGACGGGTACCGACTTGTGACAGTACACACTCATGGCGATTTTATAGTGCTGCCCCGCTGGGAAATCAGGCCACCGGCACCATGATTCGATATCCACTCAGTCACATTATCCTGACACTGAGCAAACCAGTCCTTGCCTTATCCTAATAATGCCGAGCACCAGGCTAGGAAGCGGCGAGTATCAATTTTTAAGTCATTGGTTTGGGAACTGAACTCGCAAACTCCCGATCTTCCGCACGTGAGGCTCTGTGCTCTGCCGATTCGGCCAGCGTGCCCGGTGACACCATATATACATATATATATATATATATATATATATATATATATATATAAGGCGAGGGATGTATATACATGGAGCAGAACATTCGTTTTACGCACCTCGTTTTTTTCCCCCTTCTCTTTCTTTTTTCTTCTTGGCTGGGTTCGGGCGTTCGCCCTTGGTAGTGGCCCAGCCAGATATCAGTTCTGATATTCATGAACTCATTTGATTACTTGTTACAATGATTGATTATCGACATTGGGTCGACTCATGTTATATAATTATTATGATCGATATTGATGCTTGTGCATCTCTGCTATTCATTAAGGATGATTGGTTATCATGTCTTCATTATGCTTGTGCAAGTGGAATAAACTGATATCGCCCTTACCTTTTCATCATTACTGCCTTCGCTTGCTTACATATATATATATATATATATATATATATATATATATATATATATATAAAGCGATGGATGTATATACATGGAGCAGAAAATATACACACTAGATATATATGCCCAAGACTCTCTCTAGTTCTCATATACTAATGGCATCTCCAATTGATATTATATATAAAAACACATATATATATATATATATATATATATATGGAGGGATTGGTACAAATGCGACTTTCTGTTTTGTCTTTTTCTCAGCGCCAGAGTGCTGATCTTCTGACACTGCGCAATAAATATGTAATAAACAATGTGACTAATAGGCTCAAAGGAACCTGGAGCATTTCACTGAGTTAATTCTTAATTAGTAACACAGATTAATATTTGTAATTGTTCATAGGGGTACTGACGTGTGACAGTACACACTCATGCCGATTTTATAATCCTGCTCTACTGAGCAACCAGGCCATTGGCACCATGAGCCGACATCCCACTCAGTCACATTATCCTGATGCCGAGCAAACCAGTCATTGCCCTATCCTAGTTATGGAGAGTGCCAGACTAGATACTGCAATCACACATTATATAAGTCATTGCTTTGACTGAATGGGGGTTACTGGGCGTGGGCCTCCCAGGCGGGAAATCGGGAGTTCAATTCCCAGTCCAGTCCAACCAATGACTTACTAAATTTATACTTGTCGCTTCCCAGCCTGATGCTGAGCATTATTAGGGGAGGGCAAGAATTGGTTAGCTCAGTGTCACGATAATGTGACTAAATAGGATATCAGGTCATGGTGCTGGCATCCTGATTTCCCATTGGGCAGCACTCTGAATTCACCATCAGTGTGAACTGTCACAAGTCGGTACCCGTCCTGATATGACTTTTGATGTTGGCCAACATAAAACTTCAACAACCAACCAAATGGTCGATGATTTGACCCGATGACCTCCTGCATGGAAAGCCAGCCGGCGCTCTTAAGGTCCTGTCACATTACGATGCATCTTGCAAGCGTGTGGCCAACATGTAAAATCACTTTTTTACGTAGAGAAGCATCAAACTTTTCGGCATGGGGGCAAAGTTGGATGTATACATACTGTATACATAGCGTATGGCCAAGGTATGACCAACGTATGTCTAACCTGCTTCCAGGTGAAAAATGCTTGAATTACACTCACGGTACGTTCACAGAATGCCGGTGAATGTTTTATACGTTATTTGATTGCCAGGACTACACCTCATATGTTACATACATCAAGACATGCTGGAGAAATGCTAAACGTACATTAGACGTTGTCAGTATGTGGACTGTGTGTTCCCAATGCCTGTAACGTAGGTCAACATAGTGCAATGTAGTGAATAACATTTGTCTAACGTACATCTAACATACATCGACATACACCTAATGTATACATAACATACGGGTGATGTAAAATCGACACGTTGTCGAACGTTGTCGTATGTCGAAAGTTTTGTGCATGCACAAAACTTTACTGACCCCCTCACACACAACTCCGTATCTAAAAAAACGTCAACATACATTGACGTATACCAACGAGTGGCTAATGCACGCATAACGTATAACGACGTATCCCAACATAGGGGCCACAAAATCACATACATCAGCGTACGTTGGTGAGATGTGTCGTAATGTGACAGCCCCTTTAACAACCCAGGCACGCAGTCTGGTGAACAAGGATTCAGAGTTCCCCCTCACTGCTCTCTGCCAGACACAACCCTTTGATAGTAAGCTGCAATGCTTAGTAAGGCAGTTAATTTCAGTTGACAGGTGCCTGGTTCACCAGTGAGATGACAGCGAAAGGACATAATGCCGAGATCTGAAGGAATGAACAGTTAATGAGCATGTTAGAACTAACACGTGGAGGTCGTACAAACTGAACAACCAGCCTCAACCGATGAAACATCCATTACCGAAGACATTTCCCACCACCACCCTCAGACAACAGTGAACAAACTAAATACTGTACAGCATGCTCGATGGAAAAGGTATTATAGCAGATTACCACTACCATACCTCCCTCTGATAATAGGCAATTTCTATCACCAATTCTGACAACAGTCGACAAATTAATGTAATGGGACAGCGGACAACCTAATGATTGTGCAGCTGCACAATGGAAAATGTATTATAGCAGATTTCCATTACCAAATTTTGTTTGTTTGTTGTTGTTTTACATCCTAGCAACATCTAAGGTCATATCAGGACGGGTACTGACTTGTGACAGTGCACACTCATGGCAACTTTATAGTGCTGTCCCACTGGGAAACCAGGCCACCGGCACCATGACCTGGTATCCCACTCAGTCACATTATCCTGACACTGAGCACACCAGTCCTTGCCCTGTCCTAATAATGGTGAGCACCTGGCTAGGAAGTGACAAGTATCAATTTTTAAGTCATTGGTTTGACTCGACCAGGGTTCGAACCCATGACCCCACGATCTACCAGCACGGGGGACGGACGCTCTAACTCATTCGGCCATCCCATCTGGTTCCATTAGCAAATAGGTGGGTTGATGATAGGAGACAATTTCCACAACCGACCGACAACAGTAGACAAACAATTGTTATGGACACCAACTCACTGTGCAGAATTCTCTATGGAAAAGGTATTATAGAAAATGTCTTCAACTAAACAGGGCCGCTGAAAATACTGTACGAATTAATGTTGTAGGTTGCAACTGACTGCAGCAGGCTCTATGGAAAAGGTCTTCCGACAATAATGCAATAATTTATTGTGTGATAGCAACTGACTGTGCACCATGTTGTATAGAAACTAGTTTACAGAAGATTTCCACTACCAAATCTGCCCTCTGATGGCAGTGGCAGGAATTAGCATTGTGGGCTGCAACAGTTCACTGCGCATGCTCCGCAGCAAAGGTATAATACTGCCATTAATGAGTTAGTCCAACCATACTGCTCAGGGTATATAGAGTCACGTTGGCTTCATTTGCATACATAAAACATACATAATAATGTAAATTTAATACAGCAATATCACTAGCCGGAACCATTTTAAGGCGCTGTACACTGACTTGACACATTTACAGTGAGCTGAACTATCTGGTTGTAGCATCTCACGTAACATAATGTAGTAGTCTACACTGACCTCTCAAGCAAGGAACCAAATAGATAGGTAGGCATGGGTAGTGTGATGACATCAAGGAGCCCAGGTGGTGTAATGGTTAGCACACTAGCCCGGAATGCAAGAGGTGTTGGGTTGAGTCCTGCTCTAGACACAATATTTCCCATTTTCATCATCCCCATGGCATTGGTTCCATGACCATGATCCTGTAAAGCTACGTGCTGTATGGTTGTTGAAACTACCCTGTGTATCATCGCCTGTATGTATGTAATTGTAAGCATTAAACAACTTATGGATGTCGGCCATTTAAAAGACTTACAATTATAGGGGAATGAGTGTAGTAGTCTATCTATATGGCTCTCAGACAAGGAGCCATATAGATAGACAGGTAGGCATGGAAAGGGTGATGACATCAGGGAGCCTAAGTAGTTTAATGGTTATCACTCTAGCCCAGAATACAAGAGGTGTGGGTTCGAGAGCTTGCAATATTTCCCACTTTCATCACCCCCATAAAAATACCACTTATAATCAGAATTATCTTTCCACAGCGAAGTCATCTCAAGGACATAACAGGACCTTCTGTTCAAAATCCGCCGAACCCACTCCCTCCTCAGTCAATGGCATGTCACACAAAGTATCCTAATTGTGCTTCTCTTACCTCACAACCTCCTGAGCACCAGACATGTGTTCTGTTTCTTTATTTAATTTGTTATTTTGCCATTTTGGTGTTTGGTTGGCGCAGTAAATACCTAAAGGTCACCCACTCGTCGTGACAATCAACATGTTAATTACAAGTCCGTCCCGATCGTCATTAAGAAACAAGGAAACGGTCATTTTTAGTGAGAATATACAATTTCCACGCCAGCAAATTGCCATTTCATGGACACCTGGCGCTAAAAACGTCTGAGTAAGTTGAGAGGAGCTGCAGTTAAAATATCCTGAAATTGGCATATGAGCAGAGAGTTAACCTTCTTTTTTTTTGTTAATTCACAGTGTGTTCCATATCTTATGGTACATCGTTATTTCGCCGATATTACACTCATGATTAGTGATGGCCACAATTACATGAGGAGAATATTTAGAGCACAGGCTAGCTGGACCTTTCAAAATGTCACGGGCAAAAATATAAGTCTGCATTGCCCGATGCCGGAGGTTGAGGGACAATGCCCGATGTCTGTGATTGAGGGCAAATGTTATAGATAACTCAGATTGAGGCTTACAGCTTCATGTCCGATAACTGGGATTGAGATGCAATGTTTGATAACTCAGATTGAGGCTTACAGCTTGATGGCTGATAACTGGAATTCAGGTGCAATGTTTGATAACTCAGATTGAGGCTTACAGCTTGATGTCTGATATCTGGGATTGAGGTGCAATGTTCGATAACTCAGATTGAGGCTTACAGCTTGATGTCCGATAACTTGGATTGAGGTGCAATGTTCGATAACTCAGATTGAGGCTTACATCTTGATGTCCGATATCTGGAATTGAGGTGCAATGTTCAATAACTCAGATCAAGGCTGCAACTTGAACCATAATAATTGCGATTGAACACCATTGTTAAGGAATTGTAATGAAATGAGCAAGGAGTGTTGTTTAGTTCAGAAGTTAGTTGTGCAATCTAAATAATTGGGAATTGAGTATTTGAGTACAGTACAATGTGCACACTGATATTACCATATATGCTGCTCGGATGTACGTAAAGTCCCACCGACCAGACAAACAAACAATCATTATTCTTCTACAAATTGAAGGTTGATTGTTGGGATTTTCTGTCTTGGTAACATCTAAGGTCATATCAGGACAGGTACCGATTTGTGACAGTGCACACTCACGGTGACTTAATAATCCTGCCCCACTGAGGAAATTAGGCTGCCAGCACCATGACCCGATATCCCACTCAGTCACATTATTCTGACCGTGAGCTAATCAGTCCAAACCCTATCCTATTAATACCGAGTGCCAAGCTAGGAAGCAAGAAATATAAATGTTGTAAGTCATTGGTTTGACTCGACTGGGAATCGAAATCCCTATCTCCCACACAGGAGACCTGCACTCTATCAGGTTGGGGAAACACCTGAAATGAGAGTCTGTTGGTACAATATGTTCCGGTGATGTAATTCATTACGGGATAACGCCAAGCATATATACAGTTTGTATGAGGGAGTGTTGTGAGAGTGTAGAGACCTAGTGGATAGCCGCACTTAATAACCCACCCCTTCTCATCCTCACCCACCAACACATTGCTGGTGGTGTGTGAGGGCATTGGCAGTGATGACCTAGTTTAGGGTTGCTCTGTGGACACTTAGCACTGCCCCCTGACCACAGCTAAGTTACTCCTAGTTTGACACACCATGACTATTCCCTTAATAGAATATTTTATTTAACCTATTCAGTGATGTACACACACACATATACATATTTATTCATTTATTTAAGCACACCATTTGACACACCACGACTATTCCCTTAACAGGATTTAAATAAGGTCATTGATGACCCTTAAAGGTGAATATTTTATGTAAACTATTCGGTGATATATATATTTGTTTTTATTTATTTGAGCAGAAGACAATTCTCTTACCATGACACATATTTGGTGATATATATATACTACCGTGTAAATATGAGGATATCTATCCATAAATATATGTATATATAGATGAATATATACACATATCCAATGATATATATATAAATATACTTGTTTTATTTTACCAGACCTTAATTCTCTTACCATGACACATATTACCGTAACCCTCTTCTCTCGCCTCCCCACTCCCTACCCCACCTCCTTCACTCTCCTGATTCCGGTCATCCAGCTGTTAAGAGTCATCTGCCGCCCTCCACCCCCCCCCCTCCCCACCCCACACACACACCTGTACCCAGTGACAGAAAGAACCGGCCACCCTGAGTAGGACATGGGTCGGTGGAGGGTGATATCAGGAAGGCCAGAAGCTGGTGTCAGGGTGGGTATGGGGAGGTGGTATACATGTTTATGTTTGTGTGTGTGCAGAGATTAGCTCACCATTGCAGCCCACCCTGTCCACTGTATGTGTGGGCTGTGGGGGGGGGGGGGGGCTGGTGATGGGAGGAAGTCGGTTGCTCCCCTCCACCCCCCACCCTCGTGCCCAGTGACTGCGAGTGGGCATGTGTGAGTAGTTCTAGTTGAGAAGGGGGAGCGAGAAACATCAACACTGGAGGAGACCCCCAAGGTCCACGTCTGATAACCCTCCCTCTCTACAACCCCCTCCCCACACACACACACACTGTCATCACAGCTGGTCCCTGTCCACAATGTCAAGTCAAATCTCACCTGGCGTTCTACCCCTCCCTTCGACCCTCCACACACAAACTCCTGCCAGGGTGGGTGTTGGATAGTTGAGGGTGTGCAGGCTTAGATGTAAACACAAGCTAAGAGTGAAAATAAATACATACATATATATACACATATGCACAAATATGAATGTGTGTATATATGTATGTATGTATGTATGTATGTATATATGTACGTGCATATGAATATATGTATGTATGTATGTATGTCCTAACAAATATTTAATGAAATAAAATACAAACTGAAGAATGGGCTAGATGCTGGTGTCAGTGTCTGTGTGAGGGGATTGAGAGGCATGTAATTGAATAGAATATCACTTCCTACATGTGTCTTCTTCAATTCCCTCACCTGTGATAACTTCGGTCACCCACACCCTGTCTTAATTAGTAACCATGGTAGCCCCCTCCCACCCTTGTTTCAAGCAGAGGAGCGTGGGGGCTCTGTTTCTCACCACCGGACTGTGTGTGTGTGTGTGTGGTGGGGATGTGGGAGAGGGTGTGCGGGGGGTGGAGATTGGGGGGGGGGGACACATGCTGTCGGGTCCTGCCTGGGAAGGCTGACCAGGGGTTCAGTGAGAGACACACAGCACACAGTGTGCACACACTCATTCTCAGCAATGCCCTGAGGCCACAGATGCCACATCTAAGGGGTATTTTGCTAGAATACTATCACCAGATCTTCTTGGTGCTCACATAGATATAAAACCAGCAGCTACTTTCTTTGATGATATCAATATTATTTGCCAGTTGAACAAAATCATCATGATATGAGATGTAAGACATAAAAATACTTCTGTTTTAATGTAAATTCAATCCTTAATGAAACAATAAATGTGGCTGATAGTCACTTAATTGATGCAGCAGGTTTGTCTCTTTCTAGTAATATAAATAAGTATTGCCAGTTGAAACCGGTTCACTGGATATAAGCAATAACACATTTTCCTATAGTAAAGCCTACCAATTAACGTACTGGATTACATCAATGGAACAGATTGTACTAACAGACTCTCATTTCAGATGTTTCCCCAACCTGTCTATAGACTCTGCCACTGCGTCCGGTGCAAATTGAAGGTCTAATTATCATAAGATGGGCCTGGTTCTTTGTTAACAAGCTAGGATTGACTACTGAATATCCTGGCCAGGGAGTTTTATTTTGTGACTCGATAAGATCTTTTCTTAAATCTGGCATGGCTCGTTTTATGCCATGGCTAATTGGGTCACAGAAAGTAGTCACGCTGTGTGGACTCCATGGAACAATGCCTGGACAGGAGCAATTTATTCAGGGCACTTCCTCGCTTTTGCTATGGAATGTGAACAATGCATACTATTTTAAAGGTCAGGTTTTTCTTTTTCTCAAAGTGTACAGCAGGAGTCTTAATGTATATACATATATATAAATATATAAATATATAAATATATAAATATATAAATATATAAATATATAAATGTATAAATGTATAAATGTATAAATGTATAAATGTATAAATGTATAAATGCATAAATGTATAAATGTATGAATGTATAAATGTAGAAATGTAGAAATGTAGAAATGTAGAAATGTAGAAATGTGTAAATATATAAATGTATAAATATGTAAAAGTATATGTAAATATATAAATATATATATATATAAATATATAAATATATAAATATATAAATATATAAATATATAAATATATAAATATATAAATATATAAATATATAAATATATAAATATATAAATATATAAATAAATAAATATATAAATATATAAATATCTAAATATCTAAATATCTAAATATATAAATATATAAATATATAAATATATAAATATATAAATATATAAATATATAAATATATAAATATATAAATATATAAATATATAAATATATAAATATATAAATATATAAATATATAAATATATAAATATATAAATATATAAATATATAAATAACTTGTATACAGCCCCTGTATGCGGCTGTAAGGCAAGAAGGGTTCCGGCTATACTACTTTTCGATATCGATACCACTGTGGTTCCCGGGTTCGATGCCAGGGGGACTCACAGCGCTGTGGTTGTGTGTGCTCGGCTGCGCCCCAGTGTGTTTGAGCTCGTCAGATGGTTCCCGGACGCACTCGAAGCAACTGCTGACTTGGTGTTTTTTTTTTGTGTACATGTATAAATGTATAAATTTATAAATATATAAATATATAATTATATAAATATATAAATATATAAATACATAAATACATAATTACCTAGATACATAGATACATAGATACATAGATATATCAATATATAAATATATATATATATATATAAATATATACATATATAAATATATAAATATATAAATATATAAATATATAAATATAAATATATAAATATATAAATATATAAATATATAAATATATAAATATATAAATATATAAATATATAAATATATAAATATATAAATATGTAAATATATAAATATATTTATATAATAGTATTTATATATAAATATATAAACAAGCTACAGTACAAGAAGGAGACAAACAATGATATGGGATGAGATAATATATATTCTCTGGCATAGGGAATATTTGCCCTAGCCTTAAAAGGAAAATTCAGGTCGCAAGTGACAGTGGAGGCGGCGGAAGCGCGGCTCGAAGTGCATTGTGGTAGGATGTAAATAGATACAGAGAGACGATTGGTCGATAACATAGTGTGTTATCAAGTAGTACAGAGTAATAACATATATATATAATCCCTTACGCAGCTTTATACTCGCATAATGCTTATACATCACATAAACAAGCTACAGTACAAGAAGGAGACAAACAATGATATGGGATGAGATAATATATATTCTCTGGCATAGGGAATATTTGCCAAGATCGGAGATACCCAACCCATATCTTAGGTTAGTAGTGAGGCAAGGGGGTGGTGGCAAGCGACGTCGCCACCCTAATATCGTTCATGATCCTGATAGAGAGGGGGGTCTTCAAGTAGGTGAAGACTGTGTCGGTGCACCAATCCCCCCTGGTGCGGAGCTCCTCGATCGTAGCGCCGCACAGAGAGAGGAAGGTACAGCCGCCCCTCCTGAGGGAGTGGGAGGAGACGGAAGCGGGATCAAGCCCCGCCTTCTCAGCGAATATCTTAAGAGTCGCTTGGTAGATCTTATAAGGAAGAGGGATAGAGTACTGACCCAGCCCAGGGATCCGGAAGGCATTGTCCGACATAGTCGCCGGGAGCTGCTCAAAGTGGAGTTCTGTCCAATGAACTGCACAGATCTGCGTATTGGGACAGCGAGCGACTGGGATCTCTAAGACCCTTTCCTTAAATTGTATCGTCTTTGATCGTCTTATGGATATGATCATCCCCCAGGGGAAGAAACGGAAGTCCCCTCTCAGGAGCGAGGAGTCAGATGCCGTTACCTGGCATTTCCTCAGCAGTGCCCGGAAGCTGCACAGCAGGGCAGCCCTCCAGGCGACGTGGCCCGGTCTTGGTGACAGGAAGTGGAACATGCTCAGTAGGGTATCGGGCAGGATAGGGATGGCTTGCTTTGGAGCCGTGGAGCACACCCTCCGAATACCCCTCAAAGTGGAGGCAATCTCGAAGTTGGTGTAGGCTATTGGCTCTGAGCCCCTCTGCTTCAGGAAGTTGTTCAGCCCACTGAGATAATTCAGGATCGATGAGTACTTCATCGTCCGAGCCAGCCACGTGGCATAGAGTGCCACTTGCCTCGGCGGGCACGGCAACGGGGTGAGTGACTCCGAGTAGCCTTCCACAAACTCCAGGTACCGTCTCACCTGAACCCCCCGTGTTGTGATTGAGTTGGGGGCGTACGGCCGATTTTGGAACGTCACTTTCTCCCTCTGCAGCTCTTCCAACCCTGCAAGGGGAAGAGAAGACTTTACTGAATAGCCCGCGCAACATAGCCTGCCCGTCGGGTCGGCTTTAGAGATGCGGCTAGCACTGCTGGGGTCGTCTAGTCTGCTCAGAGCGTCGCATATGATGTTATCACTGCTTCCAATAAATACGGAAGAGAACTCAAAATTCCCCTCCGAAGCTAACCAGAAGAGGCGCCTGAGGTAGAACATTATGTCGGGGCTCCTAGAGCGGCCAGAGTTGAGAGCGGCCATAACAGTTGTGCTGTCTGTAACCATTACAATTGAGCAGTCTTTCCAAAGCCTCCCCCATCTGAGAGCGGCAGCATAGGCCGCCCACATCTCCCGTACATTGATGTGTGCGGAGGAACAGTGGTCATCAGGGGGGGCGTGGTGAGTACCAATGCTCACCTTTAAAGCTTCATCATCCTTTGGGGCGAAAGCGCCTGCTACCCAGTCTTGGCCGTGAAGAGCCCCATAGCCATAGTTGGAGGCGTCACTATAGGTGGAGAGGTGAGCGGCGAAGGGGCCGAGCATTTTGGCCTTGCCATTGAAACGGGCTGCAAAGCCACACCACCAGTCAATGTCATCCCGGAAGCCCCTCGAGAGCCTGACCTTGAAATGCGGCTCTCTCACGCTGTTAATCGCGTCATAAATCCGGCGGCAGAAGGTCCTCCCACCCCTCACCACCTTGCTGCAGTGGGCAAGCAAACCGCCCAAGCTCTCAAGCTCCCTACGAGACACCCTCCTCCGTCCGCTTATGTCATTGAGGACCGTGATTAGCCTGGCTAGTTTATCCTCAGGGAGCCTCATCTCCAACTCCACCGAGTCGATTATGATCCCAAGGAATCGGACCGTGGTGGTTGGGGAGGTCAGCTTGCTGAAGCTTACGAAGAACCCGACCCTCCTGAGGATGGCTATGACCTTCTCTTGGTCCCTACAGCCCTCGGCCAGGCTCGGACTGACTATGCAGAAGTCATCTAGGTAGTTGATAACTCTAGATACCCCCTCCCGCATAGCGCATCTCACTATAAAGTCTGAAATCTTGGTGAACACATAAGGGCTGGAGGAAAGTCCCATGCATAGCCTGTTGTCTTTCATGTAGGTGCATCTCGTGTCACCCTCCGTACCAAAGTGCCAGTGTAGACCTTGTCTTTCACGATCCCTGGGGTGTATAGATACGGCGCGGTAAGCGTCCTTAATGTCGACTGTCGACATAAAATCACCCCTCTCCATAACCTCAATTACCGAGTCGACACTCCTATATGAAAATTTCGCGCAAACTTCGTTCGTGCACGAGTTAACCGAGCACCCACTTGGGCGGCTACAATCGACAATCGTCCGAGATCCCCCCCCATCCTTTGGTATGCAAAATAAACTGTGTATACATGCGGGGGGTTCATTTACCACGGAAATGCCACCCTTGTTTATTTCGCTGGCAAGCTTCTCCGAAATCGTAGATCTGTCACATGTGTCTTTGGGAACCCTACAGTTAGTCGTGTATTTTAAGTCACAATCGGGATTAATTACATTGAATCCGAAGACCGCCCCGGTTAGGATATACTGGTCGTCAGGATCAGAGTCTCCCCTTAAAAATAATTCACTGAACACCCTGCAAGGCCGGAGTTGGGTAGTACAGTCCGCTATAGTGTGTATGCAGGAGCAAGTGCCCTGGGCACAACTATCATAAACGCGAAAGGAAAATTGATCTGATACCTCGCGAACCGTCACTGACAAGGCGTGATTTTCATAGACTACTGACAACCAGCCACCGCCCTCATGTCCCTCGGGCTCAGCCCAACCGGTTATACCGTCACCACTAATCCGGTGCGGGCTTTCACGCCCCTTAGGAGAGGCCTTGGCGTCAATCCCCCTGTGGGTGTTATCGAGATCTGAGGCTGTGGCGGCGCTGGGTGTGTGGGTGTCGCCCTTGTCCCCCCTCCCGCCCTGCCTACTGGCACTGTCACTACTCTGGGCGGTCGAGCCATCCCAGCTACTGTGTGCACAGACATTAGCGCAGTCTTTATTGTTTACAGCGAGATGGGGGTCTTCTTTCCCGCCAAATTCGGGGCTGCTACTTCTTAGAGCGTCACCCCCCCCCTGCTGGGAATCAAAATTGAGGCGGCCCCGACTATTATGGGTACCCTTAACCATTGCGTCCGTCCTGTCGGCGTCCCCCCTCCTTACTTTGGAGTCCCATATGGGGGCAGCCTCTACTAGTACATCAATAAAGCCACCTTTATTTTTAACGGCGTCCCCCCCTACCCCCGGCGGGCCAGGTTGGGGGCGATCCTGGCCGGTACCTTTTACTTGGCTGGATGTAATTTGATCGCCTACATTCAAGACCCCACAACTTAGATTTGAAATGGCGTCTGAATCTTCGTTATTCTGGTCATGGCCAGTACCTGTGGTCAGATCATTGTTAGTATTAGCTTGTATCAACATAGTATCAAGAACAACAGTGTCAGCTTCAACCTTAGCAACATTCATCGTAATCACGATATCTTCAGTGCCACCGCTCCTGAAACATTTTTTAACAGCGGCGGCGCCTATCTCAACTTTATTAGAACAATGGTCATCAGGTGTGACAAGGACGTGTGAAACATTTACAGAAGATGTGTCGGCACCGATATCTGCCTTAATAACGAGATTAGGCCTCTCCAAAGTCTGAAACACAGTCCCCCCGGATAGACGGTGCTCAACGGTTCGTCAATCCCTATTGCATTTGAATTGTTTGTGGGAGCGGCTACCGCACTTCCCACAGCTGTGAGCGAAGTGGCAGCTCTCCTCTGACCGGGGGCACCCGGCTTCCTTGTTCCACTGGTAGCAGGATTTCTTAACACCCCCCGCGCTACTCCGCTTGCTACTGTAAGTGGTCCCACGCTTAGTTTTCATCTGTTGCGCACCATAATGTATCACGCTAGCACCCTGGAATGCCTCGGCAAATGCGGCGAAGCCATGCTCCTCTGCCCTCTTTCTAATCGCCGAGTCATAAGCGACATGTGCTGCATCTTTGAAATCATCAGTCATGGCTCTTACGGACAGAAAATGAATATGCTCAAGGAAGGTACGATAGTCCTTCTTTGAAAGAGAGTCCATGTCAATGTCTAGGCACCATAGTGCCGAGGCAGCAACCAGTTCGTGCGGGTTCAGTTTCTTAACATCCTTGCGCGCAACAGTGAATTTACGAAGGGACCACTTACTTCTCTGCCTCCTCGTGCTGCTGCTGGATCTGCTCCCAGACCTGGAGTCACTGTGGCGTCTGCACCTCCTTCCCCTGGAGCGGTGTCGGGAGGCCCGCGTCCCGTAGCTGGAGTGTTCTGTAGTGGTAGGATTCGCCTCACGCTTCGATCCGTGTTTGGACTGTTCCTGTCCGCTATGACCACGGGCCCTCTCCGGGCCACGTACGTCTGTGTCTCTCGCCACCTGGCGCTCGGCCTTGCGTCTGCGTAGGTTCTCCCTGAGCTCGTTCAGTTTCTCCATCTCCTCCTCCAGCTCCATTTCGCGGATGTCCTCCCTCGCCTCTTTCACTTGGTCCTCCATAGACATGCCTTGCATGGCTGAGGAGACGTCCCCCTCCTGCCTAGATCTCGCCTGTCTTTCAGCAGATGCTCTGCGTGATAGACGTGACGGCTGACCGTCCACCTCACTCTCAATCTGGTTGCGGGAGCAGGCGTCAAGGTCGCCCTCTCTGTGCGTCGATGCGCAGAGAGCACAGTATACAGCCGACATCGTATGTGGTCGATGCGGAGGTAGCTGCGGCGTTGGCGGGCGGCGGGGGGGGGGGGGCGGTGGTGGGTGAGGTGCGGGGAGAGAGAGGTGTTGACGCTTCAAAATTCAGGTCGCAAGTCGCCATGAGCATTGCACTGACACAGGTCGGTACCCATCCTGATACGACGATAGCTGTAAAACCCGAACAAACAAACATCTAAATAAAACTCCACTATGGCAGGCTTAATCTAATGAAGTCTTCATTAATATGTAGGAAAATTCAGGTCGCAAGTGACAGTGGAGGCGGCGGAAGCGCGGCTCGAAGTGCATTGTGGTAGGAGGTAAATAGATACAGAGAGACGATTGGTCGATAACATAGTGTGTTATCAAGTAGTACAGAGTAATAACATATATATATAATCCCTTACGCAGCTTTATACTCGCATAATGCTTATACATCACATATACATTAACTCAACTGTATATATATTTATATATATACATATACAAGAAGACTGCTTGCATATATATGCATACAGATACGCGCATACATAACTATACAATGCAAATATAAATAAACACGTCACCATGTCCGAGTAGTCTCTGTGCTTCAACCACAAATACTGACAGAATATTCTCCATGTCTCTGCATTGTGTCATTTGTTAGTCAGAATATCTAGAGCACTAACTGAAGACATAGTTGACGAATCAGTAGGGCACAGCCTTCCTGTGTGGAAGATGGAGTCAAACCATGACTTACACAAGTGATAGTTGTCACTTCCTAGCCAGGTGCTCAGCATTACTAGGATAGGCCTAGGACTGGTTTGCTCAGAATCAAGGTAATGTGACTTAGCGGGATATCAGGTCATGGTGCTGGTGATCTGGTCTCCCAGTGAGGCAGCACTACCAAGTTGCCATGAGCATTGCACTGACACAGGTCGGTACCCATCCTGATACGACGATAGCTGTAAAACCCGAACAAACAAACATCTAAATAAAACTCCACTATGGCAGGCTTAATCTAATGAAGTCTTCATTAATATGTATATGTGCACTCCATAATGCTATAAGGCATCTTATTTGCAACCAGGATATGTTTGACCTACATTGCTGCAAGCTACAAGGTATCAACAGGAATCAAGACAGAAGCATAGTCATGGAAATATACATGAAGAGTTCAGGCGCAAACCCCCGTAAATGCCAATCCAAAAATTGAAGTAATCAAACAAATTTTACCTCAAGCTAATTTCAATTCTCATTAAGTCCACTTTGCTTGTGAAGAAATGATTATGGAGCAATGGACACGAACAATAGGAATGTAAAAAAAAAAAACTTTTTGAAGGATTAATTCCAATGTTCATCTGAATTTTTGGATTGGCGTTTACGAGGATGTGCAGCTGAACTCTACACTTATCTATATGATGTTATATAAATTAGGCCTTTAGTTAGATGAGCTGTGACATAGCTCTGTTTGTGCTATTTACACATGCTCTACTGGCTTGGTGGTTAGTTGGCACGTTTCTATATTTAGCCATGCCAATATACAAGCTCTAGGATGAGGCTTGTGCACGGACTTATGCTATGCCATAAGGGTATCAAGTTTCTCAATTTCCCATTGAACACTGAAACCAAACCTGGCTCCACTTATTATCCAGACTGTCAGAACGAGGCTGAGATGGATGTAGCCCAATAAGGGAAAACAGGTGTAAAATATTCCGATGTTCTATTACTAAAAAGCTATACGGTTAAGTTTATTGGTTAAAATCACCTATTTTTGTTAGCAATTCTGAACAGAGAATGGCTTGTGTAGTCAGTGAACGATGCTTACTTTTTTGTGGATGTATGACCATTATCTCCGGATTTATGATGGTTTGTTTGTTGTTGTTTTGTGTCCTAGCAATATCTAACATCATATCAGGACGGGAATGACTTGACACAGTGCACCTTTTATAGTGCTGGCCCACTCAATTGTGTTATAGTTAGACGTCTGTACAAGAACGCTATAGCAAATCAGCGATAAGCGGGGTATACTTTTATTGAGAAAAGTCCTTTTTTTCTCTTGGAGATGTATACTGCCTATCATGGATAAATCTGAATAGTCTTGTTTTCATCATTATACAGTTGGTCAACAGAAAACCCCAGCCTACCCTTTTACCGACCCAAAGGATTTTTAACCTCCCAAACCACATATACAGGGTATGAGAGTAACTGGCCTTTGATGATCCTGTAAGTTATATACAGCAGTGGACATCCAAATTAGCGAAGGTGATTGCATGCTGAATCGAACCACCCACCTTCAGATTCGGAGTCCAACCTAGAGAAAAGTCAGACACTCTAACCACTCCACCACAGAGAACTCCATTTAGCAAGTCAGATATTTCGCCTGACGCCAGCGCTGCAGCCTTGGATGCTGAGCAGCTCAGAACAGTTCCGAGCAGCTCAGAGCAGCTCAGAGCAGCGCTCCACTGTGGGATAGCTCAGACAGACCCATGCTGCACCTGCAGGTATTCTGATGGGTCACAATGTAGACAGCAGGAGATCAAAACACAGGCCATATTGGCGACTAAACATCTGGTCATCTGAATTACTGTATTTCATGTATGTCTTACCTGACTATCTTACGGTAGGTAACCATTCATACCTTTGCATTCAAAAGTCTTTTTTTATGTTTTAGATTCTTTCTGCATATCTTAGATAGATCAACTGCTCTGCTTTCTGAACTATTTTTATATTTTAGATTATTTCTTTTATAATTTCTTATATGACTGTCTTGAATAACTATCTATGCCTTAGAATTAGTTAGATCAACTCCTTTGCATTCAGAACTTTAAAAAAAGAAGATTATATGATGTAATATCTTATATGACTATTTTACGTAACTGTTATAACCTTAGATAGATCAACTGCTTTGCATTCGGAACTTATTTAAAAGAAAGGTTTTAGACTATATTATATATGTGAATGAATGTAAAATAATATGGCTCGCAGACCCTGAGTGCATCGGCGCTGACAAAATTCGCTGTATTCGCTGAATAAAACATTATTATCATCCCCCCTCCACCACCCAAAAAAACAGATTTCCACCACGAACGTGCACTCTGACAGCAGTGGCTGGACTAATTTCTTGGTAGTGTTGACTGTGTATTATCTTCTGTAGAAAATGGCATATAGAAGATTTCAACAGACAACCGGGACCCTCTGATTGCAATACCAAGACTGAAGTTTGTGGGTGGCTGCTTACTGCGCATGCTTACTGCGCATGCTTACTGCACATGCTTCTGTAGAAAATATTTCTGTTTGTTTGTTGTTGTTTTACATCCTAGCAATATCTAAGGTCATACCAGGATGGGTACCGACTTGTTACATTGCACACTCATGTTGACTTTATAGTGCTGGCCCACTGGGAAATCAGCCCACCAGCACCATGACCCGATATCCCACTCAGTCACATTATCCTGACATTGAGCTGACCAGTCCTAGCCCTATCCTATTAATGTCGAGCACCAGGCTAGGAAGCGACAAGTATCAATTAGTCATTGGTTGGACTCGACAGGGAACCGAACTCCCGACGTTCCGCATGTGATGCCCGCGCTCTACCGATTAGGCCAGCGCGTCCCGTGCATAGCAACGGTCTATAGCAATGGGATACTAGGCATAATGTGCATGGATCTCAAATAGTTCATTCTGTTATGCCATACAGGGAAGGAATTTGTGAAATTACATAGATTACAGGGCACAATCCAAGAGCTTCAAATTCACTACTCCTCAAAGTAGAGTTTGTACTACTTTCATGTGGGAAGTCTATTGCCATGAAGTGTTCTAAATAACTAGTTTCTAATTCCATTACTACTGATGTATGAAGCTAAGATTCCTTCCATCTGGCATGCGGCATGCGGTATGCGAATGCAAATGTGGCAACAAATTGAAACACCTTGAAGGCAATGGGCTACATTCCTTACACGCGGTATGCGAATGCGAATGTGAATGCGAATGCGGCAACTCGATCGGTCCCTGTAGTGATCAGTGCGGCATGCGGCATATGGTATGCGAATAGAAACCTCAGTCGCATGTGTCCATTAGTTTTAGACTAGGAGAGGTGACTGATCATTACGGAACGGTTACACACAGGGGTGCGGAGGGGAAACATATGGTAGTGGTGGTGGTGGGGAGATGCATGCCGCTTACCGCCTAGAAGGAATCCTCCCATTCGCATACCGCATACCGCATGCCGCATACCGCATACCGCATTCCGCGTATAAGGAATCTTAGCTTAAGTGTTTCAGTTCTATTTCATAGAGGACGTCTATCCAGCTGCTGTCCAGTCCTGATATGACCTTAGATTTGTTTGTGTTTTGTTGTTTTCTGTCTTAGCAACATCTAATGTCATATCAGGGTGGGTACCAACTTGTAACAGTACGCACTCATGGCGACTTTTTAGTGCTGCCCCGCTGGGACACCAGGCCACTGGTATCATGACCCGATTTCCCACTCAGTCACATTATCGATACTGAACTAACCACTCCGTGCCCTATCCTAGTAATGCTGATCGACAAGCTAGGTAGTGACAGGTATCAATTGTGTAAGTCATTGGTTTGACTCGACGGGTAATTGAACTCCCGACCTTCTACACGGGATGCCTGCGCTCTACCGATTCGGCTATTATGTCTGGTCCAAAACTAAGGAATTATAGAACTTTAAGTACTGGAACAATAGAGCCAACAATGAAGGCATTATTTAGTCCCTTTGTCTCATGCATTGTCAAAGCAGACAACAGCTGCTGTATCCAGACTGTGCATGTGAATGCAGAACAAGTAAACATTTTAATTTGATGTCTATGGTCATAGTCATATTCAGTTGGCAATAAAATACGCCACGTGTCCGTCACATTCAAGTTCAGTTTGCTGACCAGTTCAATGGAAATTCTTGGTCATTCTTTGTAGGAAAATATAAAGAATCTTAATACTGACCCATCCGTGCGGGAGGCTAATGACTAAAACATGTATAGGCTATGTACAGAAACAATACCCATAGAGAGAGAAAATAAATTCACCAGAATCCAGAAACCGGAAATGGTTGTTTCTGCGGAATTGATATAAACTGGTCCCACTGCCTTCTCCCATGTTTTAATAAAGTGCCAGCCAGGTATAACTATAAGTATTACTGAAACTGGTTCTGGCCTGAAACATGGGAGAAGGCACTGGGACCAGTTTATATCAATTCCGCAGAAAATATACTATATTAATCCCCAATGTGGGGGATCGGTCCTTAGCATTGTTTATTAATATTATTATCTTAGTGAGAAATAACTTAGGGACCAGGATCAATTGTTAGTTCATTCATAACATGAGTAGAGTGCACATTTCTCCGGTGGGATCTCATGGGATTTGTTTGACTCGTGGCTTCGAAACCCGGCTGATCCAAATCAATGACTTCAAAATTCATACTTGTCGCTATATAGCCAGGCACTCAGCATTACGAGGATAGGGCAGTGAAATGGGGACCACCAATTGTCGGCAATAGAAATGTCCCCTGTTTAATCAACTAGTGCAACAATAAATAAATAAAAATGTCTCTGTATATGAATTTCGCCTTGCTTTAAAAGCTAAATGCAGCAAGCAGGTGTAGCTAAGCAGACTCCTCCTTAGATATCAACTATCAAAGGACTCATGGAACAGGAAGTCAGCGCTTCTATTACGCATGGGTTGCTCATTGCAGCGATGGCACACAGGAGGACGAGGAGGCATGAGTTGGGATAACATGGCTTTATTCCGGGCAGCCCCCATGGGCATTACATGTGTGGTTTTATGGTCAGCCGGCAATCTGAGAGCTGCAAGGAACACTGTCATGTGGTGATCAGAGTTCAGGAGATGGGAGTGGCATGAATGAGCTGCGACCTATGAGCAAGGCGAGGTGAGGTGATGACATAGCAACTAGCGGGTAGCAGTAGTTGGTTAACTATGTAATATATGTGTTATGAAATAATAAATTTATGGTCAATTAATTAATAAATCGTTAATTAAGCTAATGAAATTAATTCATGAGTAGTAGCAATGTAATATGGTTTAAAAAATCTTGGTGTGGGTGGGTGGGTAAAAAGCAAGCAGTGGTCAGTCCGGATGGGTGATGCGGAGTGACCATAAGAGTGGGGGAGCTGGTGCTTGTGAGCTCTGAGTGGGCTGTGATTGGCTGGTGAGCTAGGAGTGATGGGGCAGGGAGCGAGTGGTGAGGGAAGGGGCCAGTTGGAGTGATTGGCAGGTTGTGTGTGTCGCCCCCCTACGAGGTGGGGTGGCCGGGGGAGAGGGCCTCGCAGCTCCACGTGCCATACAATGACCCCGAATGAGCACTCGCTCATTCATAACAATCGAACATGTGTACTGAATTTAAAGCTGCATAGTCCGATAAAAGCATCCAATCTTCACAACCAAAGAAACTATCTGGATTTTATCCTATATATCTAGCTTAGATACCAAATAGAATGCAATGATGATTAAATTTAATAGCATATGTTACTGTTGAAGCCTACAGTGTCAGAGTTTTGGCAGGCTTGCCCAAATTAATTCTGAATTTTTGCTCTTCAAATATCTCCAAATTTAGCCACTGAAAATAAAAGTTTCTTCAAAGTAAAGCAAGGTATTATAACCATTACACTTATATATTCATCTCAGAAAATGATAGAAACTCAAAACAATTTTGAAGAATTACTGCTGGCCGCCGCAGTTACTCATCTTAATATTCATTACTATCAGGAGGATCCTGGCAACTGTCTGCCAGTCTTCCCCCACTAAATAACAAAACAACTCATAAGTAAGTCACGTAAGATTGACAGTGATAAGGTTGAGCTTTATTGCTACAACTCTTGTTCAGCTACTAGTGACCTGGCACCCTGACTCACTTACAACCTGCCACACAGACCCAGATGGTTCCTGCTTGTTCAGTCTAATTCAGTGACTACAGTCAATTGAACCTAAGTCATATGGGTGTTACACACAGCTCAGTGGTGAACTGCCTCTTTTGGTATCTCTAGAGTGAGTGTGTCTGCATAGCAAGTGCAATGAGTACAAGGGTGACTGGGCTCACACAGCCAGCCAATCAGAGACCTCTGCAGCCTGGCAGGGGTGGTGCCCAAGGGGGGCACCTGTCACTCAAGCCCCAGTGCAGGTGGTGTCCATAATATATGCAGAAAGGCTGGGTGTGCTTACCCAGCGGTCCCATGGTAACTAGTAGTCGCCATATAGTTACAATAAACATTAATATATGCTCCTCCTCCATTTGCACTCTTTCTGGTGCATGGAGGGAACATTTCTATAATTAATAAACGTATCTTAATATCCGGACATCATACCGCAATCCCGGACACTGCGTGTCATAATATTTCCACATAGTTATTGATATGTCACACTGCGAGTGGGCACACATTGCATCGCTATTACATACCAATGGTCCCCAACTCCGTCACCCGAGATATTGATATGATTCCAAGCTTGTCTATCACAACCGAAAGACCGTATATTTTTACAATCTGACTTATGCAAATTTAAGCATCTGGGATTCAGTTGCAATGGCCTGCACATGTGGAATAGACAGGTCATTTATCTGATCAACACTGGTCCCAATTACTGTCCGAAGCAGGCCTTGCTATGCGCACCAGTCTCTAGACACCAAAGCAAGGTGGAGTCAGTGTGATATTTCAGCGCATGTCATCTCCACCCTAGATGGCTGCTGCGGCTGAGCCTATCAACAGTATTGGCTGAATTAATTAAAGATTCTTCATCACTCAAAATAGATAGCACATTTAAAAGAGCCGCCTATATAGTTGGACCGATGTCGCGTTAGTCAAACTATTTGTGTTTTGGGGGTTTATTTTATTTATTTCTTTTATTGAGGCTGTATTTATTCTGTCCATAGCATGTAAGCCTGGGTACCCAGGCTTGTTTTCAATGCTGGCCAGCTGTAGTGTTGGTGTGTTGTCTTACCAAACAGTAGCTGCTGATAAGTTATTTGATTGTCTCCATTTCAGTAGCAGATAGATAGTCTGTTTGTACTTTTAGTAGCCTATGTTACTTTTTTGGGCCCTCTTGGCATTGTATTTTTGTTATATTTTTATTACCATGTTAGTTGTTTTCTTAAGGTTCTATGTTTTGGGGTTTTCTTGGGAAGAGTTTTCCACTTTCTTTTCTACTTAATTCTATACTAGCCTATTTTATTTTATTTACATGTCCATATGCTTGTACGTAATAGGTGGTTGAGTTATGTTTGTTTGGATTTGATTTGATTTATATTGTTGTTGGATATGTTACCTGGTTTTTTTATTTCCAGTTATCCCGTCCTGGGCTGTCCAGTTGGTGGGCTGTGACATATCACCTGCCCCCTTGTGGTGCAGTTCAGTTGGGGTTCCCAGTTTTTATTTTGCCCAGATATTTTTTCTACGTTTTTAGGTCAGGGATTTGTCTTTCTTTCACCGTTTATTTCTTTGGTGCATTAGTTGATTAAGCAGGGGGAATTTCAATCGCTGATGATTGGTAGTCCTCATTCCATTGTTCCTTGTCCTATGTATAATGCCAAGTGCCTGGCTAGGAAGTGACAAGTATCAATTTTTAAGTCACTGGTTTGACTCGACTAGAGTTCGAACCCGTGGGTTCGAGTCCCACGACCTACCAACACGGGAGACGGACGACGATAATATGGCATTTGTAAACCTGTTGAAGACCTAGCATGTACTTGTCATTGGTTGAGTAGGCTAAGATGCTCTGCTTCAACTGAGCTGATCGGTGGTTTTTTGTTGTGTTTTTGCTACATCCATTGATTAACAATATTACATAAGCACAGGAAAATCTCAATCACGAACAGTTGGTCTTCCTGATTCTACTGCCCCTTGCATTCTCCCAGTAATGGTGAATGCCAGGCTAGGTAGCGACAAGTGTAAATTCTTAAGTCATTTGTTTGACAATATTCATGTCAAAATTTATTTAGCAGGTTATTCCTTCAAATAGATCCAAAGATACTTCATTAGAATAAAACTTAAGATCAAGTAAATTGTAATAATTAACCTAAGAGTTATTTGTTATTTAAATGATAGAAACTCAAAATCATCGGATTATACACCGTAGCATGTAGAGTATGTATGCAGCATTGCATTCAAAGGATCGTACTTACATTCACTGGCGATTCATTTGGAGAAAATGCCATTCGACATCCCTCTGTAAATAGAAAAACAAAATGCGTTCAATGAGTGGAGGGGAGCAAGTTCATTCTATGTCATGGCTAGTAGGATGAAGAAGAGCAAATCAGGCACGATGACTCAAGACAATCCCAGAGAGACTACCTCATGAGATAATCATGAGGAGAAAGGGGAGCACAGTTTATTTCCCGCCAATATTTAATACAAGGTGTCACTATCGCAATACTAGTTTTTTTGTGTGTTTTTTTGTGGGAGGGGGGGGAAGTATCTATTCATCTGAATATGACATCTGTCAGCACAGGAACACTGATCTTCCAGCCATCTTACTATTGGAAATGACAGTTTAAATAATCTAAATTTGATCAGTGCTGTATTAGTTACAGGCATACCACAAGCACAAGTGACACCTTCAAGGGAGTGGCTCCTGCTGTATTATGTAGAGCACCAGTCACTGTAGTTTGTGCAAAAATGGGGAGCAGCACCAAGTAGAAGGTGTATTCTCGGGGCAACTCAAACAATCGTTGAGGGTTACATTTGTTCTCTTATAAAACAAGGCAAGTTTATAGTTGACAAGACATTTTGTCTGTCTTATATAATGTTCAATGTGTTTAAACAGGTTGATAGTTGTGTAGGATGTTTGGTGTGTTGATGGTTTGTTCATGATTGTTAAGGGTGGTGGCAGGGGAGGGGGGCCCATTGGGGTGGGTGGTGGTGGTGGTGGGGGGAAACCCACAGAGAGCAAGTGAGGATGGGGGGAGGGGGCAGAAGCTCATGGCTTTGCTAGTAAATACTGTAGTAGTCATTCAAGGGCCTGAATAACCAGGTGGGCTCTATATGCATTTTTGAATGCAAGTATTGTTTGTGTTTCTCTAACTCTGGTAAGGAAGTCATTCCACATGACACTAGCTTTGTAGATTGGTGCTCCGATATATTTATTTGTTGAAGGGTGTGGTACATTGAGCAGAGTGGAGGCCCCTCTTGTTGTTATTCTATTTGTGCGGTCAATGAATTTTTCATCTTTTGTGCATCTGTGCATTAGTACCATCAAGTGTAGGTCCCTTCATTCTGAGAGAATATCCAATTTGGCTTTCTTGTGCAGTTCAGCCACACTGAGTGTCTTGCCTTGTTAGACTGTTCTCAGTGCTCGGTTCTGAATTCTTTGCAGGTTGGTCTCTTGTTCTTTTGTTAAGAGCTCATATATGATGTCATTGTAATCTATAACAGGCAATATGGTAGTTTTGTACAGGAGCAGTGCAGTGTTTTCACTTATAAATTTCCTTAATTTCCTCAAAGTTGTCAGTTTTAGTACCAGTGTTTGATTCAGTCTTGCCAATTGTCAGTTCCCATTTAGTGTGGTTAACCTGGTTAGCTCAGTATCAGGATAATGTGATTGAGTTGGATATCGGTTCATGGTACCGGCGGCCTGCTCTCCCAGTGGGGCAGCACTATCAAAGCTTGATGAGTGCGAACTGTCGTGATATTATGATAGGTGTTGCTAAGACGCAGAACCCCAAGAACCAAATATAAAGAAACAAAACTAGCAAATTGTCCATTGATGCAGAAACTTACACAATCATATACTGATCATTAAAGCAAACATTACACACTTTCACTTTTATTTTAAAACTGATTTAATCCAGAACTTCAAAAAGAATCCATTTCTTTATTGAAATATTCGGCATGGAGAGATCCTTTAAAAAATGTGCTTGCGCAATTTCATGTCAGATTTCACTGTCGTTATGATCAGACTATGGAGGAGTTATCAGGCGTAGTTTAATGAATGAACAGTACATGCTAAATATATTTTGACAGAACTTTACTGCTTGATTTCACTGTCATTATCGCCAGAATATGGATGACATATCTGGTGTAGTTTAATGGATGAACAGTACATGCTAAACATATTTTGACAGAACTTTACTGCTTGATTTCACAATCATTATAACCAAAGTATGGAGGACATATTGGATCTAGTTTAACGAATGAACAGTACATGCTAGACATATTTTGATAGAACTTTACTGCTTGATTTCACTGTCGTTATCATCAGAATATGGAGGACGTCTCGGGTGTAGTTTAACAAATGAACAGTACACACATAACATATTTTGACAGAACTTTACTGCTTGATTTCACTGTCATTATCATCAGAATATGGAGAACATAGTGTAGTTCAAGGAATGAATAGTAGGCCTACACACTAAACATATTTTGACAGAATTTTACTGCTTGATTAAAGCGAATCCTTCAGATTCTTAATAGTTGCAGTCAGAATGCAAACTTGTTTTATCGATGTTTCTCGGTACACTGGCCGAATTGGTAAGAGCACTGGCTGCTTGCTCATGTGGGAGTTCATGGGTTTGAATGCCAACTGAGTCAAACTAATAACCAACAAAATTGATACTTGTCGCTACCTAATCTGTGGCTTGACATTTAATAGGATAGGATAACTACTGGGTTGCTCAGAAACAGGAAAATGTGACTGAGTAGGATATTGGATCATGGTGCTGGTGGCCTAGTTTCAAATGGGGCAGTATTATAATATTGCCAGGAATATGCCAAGTCAGAACCCATCCTGATATGATCTTAGATGTTGCTAAGGTGTAAAAACCCAACAAAGAATCAAACAAGCTTCAGGTGATTCTAATGGAAAGCTATCCTGTTTTGATAATAACAGACAACCAATATGACATTACTTTTTTTTATATCAAAAATGAACGGTATATCCCGTATTGAGTTACATTATGTATTCGCAATTGTAGAACGCTTGCATTTCCGATTTGTTAGCATGTGGATACATACGAATGGTTCAGACGCAAAAACCAACAGCTTCATTTTAATTGTTTTCTGTCAAATATAATTTATTGTTGCGCTTTACAGGTAAGGCTTATCAATTTAATATTGGACAATGCAGTATATAGGGAATGTGTTGGGGGAGGGGAGGGGGAGGATTTGATTATCGGAATGATGGTAGCTTCAACTCAAACCTGGTGGTCATGATTTCATTTTGGCCTGAATGGCATTCATCGGTCTTTTGTGCCTGAAATCTTCACGTGTCACTGAATAGAGTGGAATACAAAGTCAATTTAATAAACCCTGCTACAGCAAAAGCCTATAGCGTCCAGCATTGTTATATGTGTTCCAACACCAACATTAATTCAGCATATTTTCACTTCAAATATCTCCAAAGTTAACCATTTAAAATTGTAACTTAGTTCATGCTAAGATATGGGGTCAAGCACAACACTCAATTATATTTTTTCAGCGAACAACTAAAGTGGATATGTTGGTTTTTGCGCTTGAACTCTTCACATGTGTAATAATAAGTACACCAGTATTTAAATTATATACGCAGTGTCAAATCTAGGTGAGTGCTTCGGTTTAGTCAATTTTGATGCTATTATCGGATTATGTGGGCATTACAAAACAAGCATCCTACAAACTGCCCACTCCACCTAACACGCTGTGGCAGTGAATTCAGCTGAATTAGCATAATCTCTAAACAGGCTTCGATGTCAATTAGTCAATGCTGTTTCGGGCTGAGTCAAGAATGCTGCATTGAGGTGTTAAGTGGATTAAGACTGTGGAACTGTGAGGCAGTCGCGAGTCACACAATTCTGGTGCAGGTGCAGAATAGAGATTTGTTCCATGAACAATTGATGTGAGGTCTTGCTTGTTTAATGTAGACTGGAAGATCAGTCACATGTTGGTGCAAGAAAGTGGTGACGTCCTTATCAAGATTTGTTTCTTTGTTGGGGTTTTAGATCCTGGCAACATCTAAGGTCATATCATGATGGGTACTTAATTGTGATAATTCACACTCATGAAAACTTTATAGTGCTTCCCCTATGAAGACCAGATAGTATTCGGCACAAAGGACCCAATATCCAATTAAGTCACATTATCCTAACACTGAACAAACTAGTCCTTAGCATATACTATTAATGTCGAGCGCTCATCTAGGTAGCGACAAGTATAAATTTAGTAAATCATTGCCTTGACTCGGCCGGCATTAACCCAACGATACCCACACAGAAATTAAGCCAGCGCTCTTACCTATTCAGCCATCTCATCTGGTCCGACACTTGATACCCGCTCCTCAATGTGGATTAGTGTGCATTCATAGCCACTTAAATAAGTGACACACTGACGCCGCCTGATATGCTGAGTTTCGCTTATTAATCCTCAAAGTCAGACATAAGTGTTGAACGTCAACCTAGTTCGAGCCTATAGCATTAAAAGATGCCACTAATATAGTTCCCGTCTGACCGACATCCACGAAGGACACCCTTTCGACAGACACTTTCAATATTATTAATACCCAAGCATGATTACCACCTTAAAGGTTGCAGTAAATGTCTTAACTATACTAAACCAAATTGCACAAGGTTATGTGTTACCAACGAATCATCGAACTATTATGTAACTTTGACATTACCTATCCTGTGGCCAAATGTATATATATATATATATAAAATGTCAACTGCCGATTTGTTGTATTTGGCATAAGGATGAACATTAATTTGCGATAAGATTGGTTGCTAGGTTGAAAGATCATCCCTTAGGGAAGCCATACTACATGTCTGTAGTTAATTAAAACTCAACTCTGTGTGCGTGTAGATGGGAATGCTTCATTCGTGATATACCTGTGTATAGACAACGCAATGGAAAAGATGATGCAATGCATGAAATATTATAACATCGTGTTGTACAGAAGTGGGGGTGAGAAGGTTGGTTGGTTGTTGGAGTTTTACGTCCTGGCAACGTCTACGGTCATATCAGGACGCTGGAGGTGAGAAAGAAGTAGGTGTAGGTAGTGTGGAAAGCAGCCGTTGGTGGTGCTAGTAGTCGAGGTTTGGCGGCAAGAACAGAGGTTCGTTAGCCTGAAGCAAATACATAATGGCGTACGGCACAGATGATGACAGATACATATCATGGTAGATCGATATGCTATTTATAATCGCATAGTTAATTATACAGCACAAATACATGCATGCAATTGCAGGTCCTGATCCCCAGGGACGCCCCTCCCTTCATGATCCAGGGGTCACAGGGACGCAAATAAAACGCGTAGACATCAGTGTTGATTCTAGGAATTAATTTTAAGCACACTCACTCATTCAAAAAATAAAAACCCAGAGGCCGTCGACAGGGAGACACAGTCCACGATGAACATGAAAAAGTGTTCGTTATCGCATTCCCCGGGATCCGGTGTCTTGGCGGTGGCAATGTGGTGCAGTTAATAGAGCCATTGCTTTCACTACCTTTGCCTGCCTCCCCCAGCCTCTTCACCACTTCCCTTGCGTCTGCCCCTCTCTCTGCCTCTCTCTGCCTCTTCCGCCTCTCCGCAGCACTCCCTGCCTCGGCCCTATTGTTCACTGCTTCTCCCTGCCACTCACTGCCTCTCCCTTCCCCCCTGTTGCCTCTCCCTGTCCCTCACTGCCTCTCCCTACCCCTCACTGCCTCTCCCTGCACATCACAGTAAGTCCCTGATCTTGCGACATCTCACTTGCCTCTTCCTGCATCTCCCTGCCTTTCCCTGCTTCTCGCTGCCTCTATTAGCCTCTCCCCACCATTCCCTACCTCTCCCTGCCTCTCGCCATCTCTCCCCACCACTCCCTGCCTCTGCCAGCCTCTCCCCACCATTCCCTGCCACGTACCTGCCTATCATCACCTGTCCATACCTATCCCTGCTTCTCCATGCCGCTCCCTGCATATCCCTGCCTATACCTGCGTCTTCCTGCCTCTCCCTGGCTTTCCTTGCCTCCCCTGCCTCTCCTTTCCTCTCCCTGCCTCCCCCTTCTTCTTCCGGCCTTCCCTGCTTCCCTCTGCCTCTCCCTGCCTCTCACAGCCTCTCCCTTCCCCCTGTCTCTCCCTGCCTCTCCCTGCCTCCCACTGCCTCTCCCTGCCACTCCCTTCCTCTCCCTGCTTCTCCCTGCCTCTCCCTACCTTTCCCTGCCTCTCCCTTCCCCCTGCCTCTCCCTGCCTCCCACTGCCTCTCCCTGCCTCCCACTGCCTCTCCCTGCCACTCCTTACCTCTCTCTGCCTCTCCCTACCTTCCCCTGCCTCTCCCTGCCTCTCCCTGCCTCTTGCTACATCTCTCTGCCTCTCACAGTTTCTCCCTGACTCTCACCTCGTCTCATTTACCCTTACAGCTCCTCTGATTTCCCCGCACTTCCTAGTACCTCCTCACACCTCCGCTCATTTCCCCTCACATCCTCTCACCTCCTCACATCTCAGTTCATTTCCCCTCACCTCTTCTCACCTCATCTCACCCCTCTGAACTCCTCTCACCGTCTCTCACCGTCTCTCATCGTCTCTCAGAGCCTTTCACAGTGTCGCATATTCTAACCGTGTCTCACTGCCTCTCAGCTCCTTTCACCTCCTCTCACCACCTCTCCAACCTCTTACCCTCTCTATCCACCTCTCAGGTCCCTTCCCTGCCGCTCACTCCCTCTCCTCGCTACCCAACCACTCCCTCCTTTCCTCACCTATCCCAATTCTCACCCAACAACTCCTTGCCTCCCTCCTTCAGTCCTCTGCCGCTCCCCCCCTCCCCCTCCCCCCTCTTCCCTCCCCCTATCTCCCCTCCCGCCTCTCCCCATCCTCCATCTCACTCACCCCCTCCCCTTCCCTCCCTTCCCCACGCTCCAGAAGCCGTCTACTAATTATGAGTCGCGCCAGTGAGGTGGATTCTGCGCGAATATGTGCGCGAACGCCGACCTTTCAGCAACCTGTCTCACACTAAGCGTTCGGAGAGGACTTAAAAGCAACAGCAGAGGAGGACAAGAAGAATGAGTGGGTCCCTGCACATTAACAATCTGTTAAGAGTACAGCTAAAATATTACACACATGGATTCTCATCACATAAGGGATGTCCCTTCACATTGCATCATCACGCCCTCCTCAATCCCCCACCCCCACCAACCTCCACCCTGACAAATCTAATAATCTAGCCGGGTTGAACAACTGAATTTTCATGAACAGCCAGCGTTGTGACAAGGTATGAGGTTCTGGTAATTTCCAACTGATGTTAATTATACATTAAGAGAGTGGGGACCCGGGTGGTCAACAAAGACAAGACAGAGACACAGAGAGAGGCCAGGGACAGGCCGATGACATTCGTCAGTAGTGGGCAGCGATGACATTTGGATGGAGGTGGACGATGGCAAGAACAAACAAAAACACCAACAAAACTAACTAATCACACCCAATAGAACGCACTGAATAACAACAACATGAACAGGTGTAAGGATTGTCCGTAACTGCATGTATATACGGCGCGCTATAGTATGGACGGTTCGTCCTGATAACACGGACAGACGCTGGGTTGTGTTAATGCACAATTATCAATGTAAAT
Source organism: Branchipolynoe longqiensis (assembly GCA_030323885.1). NCBI lineage: Eukaryota > Metazoa > Annelida > Polychaeta > Phyllodocida > Polynoidae > Branchipolynoe > Branchipolynoe longqiensis. The sequence goes on along the minus strand of CM059188.1, from coordinate 52,672,088 downwards.
AAGCCTGACTGCTTAATTCAATTACTTTTATTCAGGTTTTTTTAAAGGAACCTAATCACTTTAAACTCTGAGTTTGTTTTGGTATGATATATTAATTTATTCAGTGATTATGTAACGGTGATGTGTTACTATTAATAATATATTGCAATAATGTATTGCTCGATTTAGCTATACATTTTGATGCAATTTAACAAGCTATGGACATGAACAGGAAAGTGGCATGAACAAATGGAACACCATGTCATTCTGGTCACGGCACAAGTGCATGAGTGAACACTAAATGGAACTGCATCTCATTCTGTTCATGGTGTAAAAATATACGGTCTTTTGGTCGTGATAGCCGAGCTTGGAATCATATCAATATCTCGGGTGACGGAGTTGGGGACCATTGTTATGTAATAGTGATGCAATGTGTGTCCACTTGCTGTGTGACATGGAAATAACTATGTGTAAATGTTATGACGCGCGGTGACTGGGATTGCGGTTTGATGTCCGGATATTAATATACGGTTACTAATTACAGGAATGTCCCCTCCATGCACCAGGAAGAGTGCAAATGGAGCGGGACATGTATTATTGTTTATGTAACTGTATGATGACTACTTGTTACCACGGGACCACTGGGTAAGCACATCCAGCCATTCTGCATAGATTATGGACACCACCTGCCCTGGGGTTGAGTGACAGGTGCCCCATCTCGGGGCACCACCCCTCCCAAGTTGCAGAGGTGTCTGATTGGCTGGCTGAATGAGCCCAGAATCACCCTTGAATTCCTTGCACTTGCTGGACAATCAGACACTCACTGTAGAGAAACCAAAGGAAGCAGTTCACCTCTGAGCTGTTTGTAACACCCATAGGACTTAGGTTCAATGGGTTGTACGCACTGATTTTGACTGAATAAGCAGAAGCTATGTGGGTCTATGCAGCAGGTTGTGAGTCAGGGTGGCAGGTCACTAGTAGGTGAACAAGATTTGTAGCAATAAAGCTCAACCTTATCACTGTCAATCTTGCATGACTTGTCTTCCTTTCTTTATTATGAGTTGTGTTTTAGTATTTAGTTGGGAGGAGACTGGCAGACAGTTGCCAGGATCCTCCTGATAGTAGTGAGTATAAGTAGAATAACTGGAAACGGCCAAAGAACACCAGTACATTCTTCAATGGTACCAGTGCATGCATGGACAACAAATGGACACCCATGTCATTCTGGGCATGGCACCAGTGTGCTGGGATGCCATGTAAACAAAGGACAAACTGTGGTGTAGCGAAGCATTTGAACCTACATCTCTTCCATACCGAGGTGAGCATCCTAATTAATAGACTTCTCAGTTCCCTGCTTCAAATATGCTACTTTCGTCATCATCTTCATCATCAATACCTCAACCACGAGGGTCGTTAGGGCACCACAAATCACTCTGGTTCCATTTTCTCCTGTTCTCCACTGCCCTCTCGGACTTGCCAAATGCCAGCCCTGTACATTTTCTGATATTGTCTTCCCACCTCTTACTTTGTCCACCTTGTTTTCATCCCCCTTTTCACTGAGCCTTGCAAGATGGTTTTAGCCAGATCTGATGAGCAGGTTGATTTGAAATGTGACAATACAGAAGAATGTTAAAAATTCCATGGACAGCAATGATAAGCAATGTGGAGGTCCTAACAAGAAGGAAAATAAATAGACAGATAATACAAACGATCAAAAACAGAAAAATTAAATACTTTGGCCACATGATACGACACCATGAATCACAGAGAAGAATACTGGAAGGGAAGATAGAAGGGAAAAGACCAAGAGGGAGAAGGAGAACAACATGGATGGACAACATCACTGAGTGGACAGCAATGAGCTATGCGGAATGCATGAGAGGAACGAATGACAGGAAGAGATGGAGGTCCATTGCAGCCAACCTTCTTCGAGAAGACGGCACTCATTGATGATGATGATGATAATGAGCAGGAAATATGACCACACCACTACAATTTGAATCTCTGTATTATCATCAGCATATCATCGCATAGTCCAATTGCCTGCTGGATATTGGCTAAGATCTAACCATGGCTACCTGTGTATGTGTCATTTGACCTGAGGATGTGAATGCAGCTAAAATTGTAACCCCATACTACCCTGGCAGACTTGATATTCAGGGCGGTCTCGGCGCTATTCTGGTCAGTTCATTACACTCCCACCGAGCCGTGCTGTCTGAGATGACGCCAGAGAAGAAGGAGTTCATCAACAGGTTTGGGGTAATAATTTGGAGAAAAATATATTCAAAGCGTCCTATAACTTAGGTGCTATGCACATTGCAGAAGCTGATGGTTTTGAGTTCATGTCATTGGTTTTATATGAATATATTAGGTTGATCATTATAATCTGTCTTACTTTGGTTTGAAATAACTTTTATTTCAAATGACTAACTTTGAAGATATGTGAAGTGAAATCATGCAGAATTGATGTTGGTATGCACATCAAAACTCCAACACCATAGACTTCAGCAGTAAATTGACTAACTGCCCCATCACTGCAGCAATAAATGCTTAATAAATGCACAACTATCAACATTAGATTGCAGAATCAAGCAGAATCAATTAGATGTGCAGAATCAAGTCTGCAAGTCTTTTGACTTAGAAAAGGTTATGCTTTCATCGGACTATGCAATTTTAATAGACCTTTTCTGCAGATTATGTGCATTGAGCTGCTACACACAATATTAGTTCTTCTCGCTGCAATCAGATAATTGAACAACGCAGACACAGATAATAGAGTATATATTTGGAATTTTAATGAACAGAAAATGACAGTTTTAAATGCTTGAGTATAATGAGAGGAGGCCCTGAGATGCTTTAACCGTATAGTTCTAGACTCTTATTCAGGGGTGGGCAGGATGGCAGGATATCCAAGGTCCGTCGCCATCCGCTGCCAAGTGGACGTGGCAGAGTGCTAGTTCTGCAGGCCTTATATAGTCGTTGGCCAGAGTTTGAAACGTTATGAAGACATCAGAGTTTGGTAACTGCGCAGTAGAAACTTGGCTGCTGATGTTGTATCTAATTTACATATGCAAATTTAATCTAGTTCTCGCCCATGGTTACTCGGCCGTTAGTTACAAAAGACCAGCTAGGCGGGGTAAGGGTCGATTGATAGAATTAGTGTCAAGGTTTTAATACAGGTGGTCACATTAGCCATGGTGAATAGGTATCTGGCTCCTCTTTGTTCAATTACCCATGTTGGAACCAACACCGACAGTGGGTTGCTAGTGGAAATCCTCCATAAGACTTTCCAAAAGAGCATCCTGCAGCACAGTGAGTTCTTCCCCATAGCGTTAGTTTTTTTTTATCTGGCAGAGGGCGCGTTAGTGGTGACGGAAATTGTCTACTAGAAAATGCAGCTCCGTCAGGAACAAGGCCACTGCTAACACAGTGATGCAGATAATTAGATAACAGTAAGAACAGTCGCTCCTACCGCTCCTGTGTGCTTGTATTTTAGTGGCAGTATTTTACTTTTTAGCAATAGTAATGGGCTATATTACTAGCTAGAATGGGGATTGCGAATTTTCACAATTCGGCTACTATACAATGTGCTATATTTTTGAACCAGTAGTATCGTGCATCGCCTCAGCTAATGTAATTGCATATTTTCATAATACTACAACATACAATAGGTAGTTCTATTATGGTGTTAATTGAATTCACATCTCTATGGTTCATATTGGAAGCAATAAGGTATCCATGCCAACTAAGGTAATATAATTATTCATACCCATTCATGCAATACACGATTTCTGCGACGCAGGCACAGAGCATAATCCAGACTGGACTTGTGGGTCACAGAGTCTGTGGAAAGGCAATTGAGGCTCTGTTAACACTGTTTAATGTCGACGGCTGGCAGCTGTAGTTGTGTAGGCAGGCTAAATAGGAAATCACTACAGGCAAGAAGAAAGGTAGAGTATAAAGTGCACAGAAAGACAGAGAGCTTGCACCCTCAGGTTTATTATTATATAGTGGTTGATAATCCAAGTTGGCTGTCACACCTGACCAGCTCCTCCTATCAACAGTAGGCATTCTCCAATCTACCAATGAACAGTCAGCATGCCTGTATCCATGCCTCGGTTGTTTATGGCTACAGTGCCCTGTTGTGTCTGGGTGTACAGTGATCCGTTAATAGCAATTGGGGGTGAGGGGGTATGTGAGCAGAGCTGCTAAGGTTTTATCACACTAAGAGTAGTGCCCCTTTCACACTATCTATTAATAATACACAATGTATATCTAAACTAAGTAAAGGATCACCAACACTACACAATACCATATGCATTTGATCACATTACATCATTTACCTTTAATCTCCTATAGACCAGTTCACACTACCCGCCAATGTCTAATTATCAGGAAATTTTACACCTGGCTTCATACTGAGCAACTGACAGTCCTTTGGCACAAATGTGGATTTATAGAGAAAACATACTTACCATTGTTGAATCATTTTTGATAATTATAGCTGTATCCTATTGATTGATTGATTGATTGATTGAAAAGCTTGATCATCAGTGTAAAACAACACAGTGACACACTGACGACCAACAAGATGAGTGTCGTTGTCGATCACCAGGTGTCGTACTAGTCACGGAAATTGTGTATTCCATATTTACATAGTACATTATGTAAACATGCAATTCCATTACTAACTACAAACAATATTCATGTTGCAAATATGCATGTCCATTGCTTGTGCAACGCATAATGAGGAGGCGTGACAGGGAATAACATGGCTTTATTTCTATATCAGAACTTCAGCCCAGGACGAAGGGCACTGAGGTCTTAGGTCAAGAACAGGACAAGTCTGAGACAGGATCAGAGTCATGCAACAAGCCAAATGTACATATACAACGGTGTAATAGAACATGAGTTAGGCAAGTATCACTGACCTAACGAAGTAGCCGAATGGGTAAGAACTAGAGAAGGCAAGCTTCCTGTGAGGAAGGTCGGAAGTTCGAATCCTGGTCAAGTCAAACCAGTGGCTTACAAAATTGATACTTGTCGCTACCTAGCCTGGCACTTGGAAATTATTAGGATAGGGTAGGGACTGGTTAGATCAGTCACTGAGTGGGAAATTAGGTAATGGTGCCAGTAGTCTGGTCTCCCAGTAGAGCAGCACAATAAAGTCACCTCACCATGACTGCACAGTATCACAAGTTGGTACCCGTCCTGATATGACATTAGATGTTGCCAGGACGTAAAACCCGAAACAAACAAAGTGATTAGAAGGTCGTCATTAATACTTCATGTGGAATTAATACAGTATCTTAAGTAGAAGCCATTCTCTTCTACATAAGTATGCACTGCATGGTTGAACAGATTAATCCAACCAATACAACTGTCAATGTCGACTAACATTGGGGAACCCGTTGTGCAGTCGATTTCCCACTTCTACAGCAGAAGCAGCAATCAAAATGTGTGAATGAGTATCAAAGTATCCCATTCTCCATGATGGATTACATTCTCATTTCAATAGATTTGTCATCATTGAAATGATTTCTGTGCATAACTGCATTTATGGCTCGAAGAAGAACGCTTCTCCACTGACAAATGACCTATTTTGAAACATAACACATTTATAGTAAAGAGGCAATGTACAATAAACCATGTCATATTTTGAAACTGGTTCACGATCGTTGAAGGATGCAGACATTGTATTCACCAAGGAAAACAAAGAAACCTTATGGGGGAATGTCTGAAGAACTGGTTTCTTTTTCAAGAATTGATGAGGAAGGTCTGAAGAACTGATTTTATTTGTGCAAGAGCTGATGCATTTCTTCTCTCTCTTGTCAACGAATTAAAAGAGAGTGGGTCCTGTCAGAAAAAGGGCACAATCGCCATGCAACTTGGAGTAGGCGTGGGCGCTGGTGATGGACATGTAATTGAAAGATGTCTTCACATAATCACCATGGAAACACCGCTATCATAAGGGGTGAGCAGGTGTCTGCAGATAGGCAGCATGAGGAGGCTACACCCTGGAGGATTTGAGCAGTGTCCAGGAGAGCTACTCCCTGCCACCCACTGTAAAGAAATGTGGTTACTGCCCACCAAACACTGTAAAGAGAAACTTGTCAGTACTCCCCACCACCCATTCTAAAGCGACGTAACTACTTCCCACCACCCACTGGAACGAGATGCGGCTAGTCCCCAATACCCACTGTCAAGAGACACAGGGGTACTCCCCACCACCCAATGTAAAGAGACACACACAACTACTCCCCACCACCCACTGTGTAGAGATGTGGGTAGCTACTCCCAACCACCCACTGTAAAGAGTCATGTCTACTCCCCACCACTCACTGTAAAGAGACACAGGCAGCTACTCCCCACCACCCATTGTAAAGAGACACAGCTACTCCACACCACCCACTGAAACGAGATGCGGCTAGTCCCCAATACTCACTGTAAAGAGACACAGGGGTACTCCCCACCACCCAATGTTAAGAGACACACCCAGCTACTCCCCACCCCCCACTACATAGAGATGTCGGTGGCTAACCCCCACCACCCTCTGTAAAGAGTCATGTCTATTCCCCACCCCCAATGTAAAGAGACACACGCAGCTACTCCCCACCACCCACTGTAAAGACTCATGTCTACTCCCCACCACCCACTGTAAAGAAACATAGCTACTCCCCACCACCCACTGTAAAGAAACGGAGCTACTCCACACCACATACTGTAAAGAGACAAAGACAGCTACTCCCCACAACCCACTGTAAAGAGGCAGGTCTACTTCCCACCCCCATTGTAAAGAGACATAGGCAACTACTCCCCACCACCCATGGTAAAGAGATGCTGGCAGCTACTCCCCACCACCCACTGTAAAGAAACGTAGCTACTCCCCACCACCCACTGTAAAGAGACATGTCTACTCCCCACCACCCACTGTAAAGAGACACAGGCAGCTACTCCCCACCACCCACTTTCAATACATGCAGCTACGTCCACCCCCACCCACCATAAAGAGATGCAGCTACTTCCCACCACCCACTCACTGTAAATAGATGCGTCAGTTTTGATGTGGTTGTCCAATGGCGCATTTTATTAACAAATCTCCAACCAAAGTCCAACAAACAAACTTGCCCTCTCCCCTCTCAGAGACTATGCAGCTTTAAGCCTGTATATGTCCATGTATATATATGGCTTAGCTCTAACAGTGACAGTATATATTTGGGTCTGGCTCCCTCGGCCACCTTGCTCATTGCTTGCCTCTTATGTCACCTCGAATATCCCTGACAATGCTCTCACTCCGCCACCATGCCGGATAAGGTCACAGACTGACCCTTTCAGGTCTTTCTCACTCGCATCTAGCTGTAAAGTTACAGCAATAAACAGACTACTGTCGAAGGGAAACAACATACCTGGAGAAAGGACTCGAACCCACACCTCTGCTATTCCGGGGCTAGCGTGTTAACCATTAAGCTGTCTAGGATCCCTGATGCAATCAACCTACCTACACCTACATCCTACCTAGAGTTTGAATCGAACCTACACCTCTGCTCTTCCAGGGCTAGCGTGCTAACCATTATTCTTTGTAGGATCCCTGATGCGATCAACCTAACTGCACCTACACCGCACCTAGAATTGGACTCGAACCCACTTATGCTATTCCTGAGCCAGCGCCCTAACCATAGTGTTATCTAATACCCCTGTCACACTACGACGTAATGAGCGAACGTGACCCTAACGTGGTGATATTTCGTCATTACGTTGATGTACGTTGGATTACGTTATGATGACGTCATAATGACGTTAGACTGACGTCGAGCTACGTCATGTTACGTCGTGTTACGTCGGCGCGCGTCGAGGTTTTGAACCTGTTCAAAACTTTCAACGTATCTCAACGTGAAGCCGTTACGTTGGGATGACGTGACAATGACGTTAGGTTGACGTTCCGCGATCGTTATAGCAGCGTAAATGATGTTAGAGTCACGTTATGTCACGTCAGACCGACGGCCCGGGTGGGAGCAACGTGTGGGCAGCGTTTTGCACGTTACGGTCACGTTACGGTCACGTTACGGTCACGTTACGGTCACGTTACGGTCACGGTTACGGTCACGTTACGGTCACGTTACGGTCACGTTACGGTCACGTTACGGTCACGTTACGGTCACGTTACGGTCAAGTTATGGTCACGTTACGTTCACGTCACACCCGTTACGGCGACGTTACGCTCACGTTACACTAACGCCCGGTCACGTCGCCAATTACCCCTCCCCTCTAACGTTGTCACGTTACAGCTAACGTCACGACGTACACCCACGTTACTTTCACGTTACGCTCACGTCAACTACGTTGCATTCACGTCCACAATTTGCATATTACGCCGATAACTTCGACGTGATATCATTATTTTCACGTTGTGGTTACGCTGACGTAGTCACGTCGTAGTGTGACAGGGCCATAAGCTCCCTGATGCAATCAACATACCTTCGCCTATCTATCTAGATGGCATGTCACCTCGGGAGGTCAGTGTAGCTCACTACCCAGTGTAGATAAAAGATTCACCCGTGTACTCGCAGTACTCACGTGAATACCAACCCTATATAAAAAAAGTCGAAAAAGCGGGTTAATGAAATGAGAGCCTAAGTTCACAATCTAAGAAGCAACATTTATTCTTTGTAGATGTCTTCATATTTACCCGCTACCTTTGAGTTGAAAAATATAATAAAATAGCTAGTTTAATACGATTTAAAATTGAAATTGATGGTGTTCTATGGCCGCCATCTTGTCTTTTTGCATTCTCTCCCATTTCACCAAAGCTGTGCCAATATATGTAGCCATTTGATCATGGAACCATGGTTTCTACTTCCTGTTCCATACTAAAGCTATTTTCGCCCATATTTACACTACATTGTCGTTCACCCATGTACTATACACAGGTGAATCTTTTATCTATACCCAGTGTAGCTCACCCTTAGAATTGTACATCTCATATTTGCAATTACAAATATTAAAGTAGACCATTTACAATACATTCACGGGGAATGCTCAACACCTATAAACTAATGAAATACATTAAAACCTCTCTAAATCGACCAATTTGGGGCTAACTTTAAATGGTCAATTTCGGGAGGTGGTCGGTTTAGGGAGGATTTTATATTGGTACAATACAGGGTATCATTTGGGACCCTAAAAAAGCGATCAATATAAGGGAGTGATCAATCTGTGGAGTGGTCGGTCAGAGAGGTTTTACTGTGGTGTAAAAGTCTAAGGAACTGATTCCTGCCATGTATCCTGTTCCCTATCATACTAAAGTATATTTATCCGACAATATCTTTATTGTGATGTTAGAGCCGGGGAACAAAGTAATCTGAATTAACGGGAGTTGACTGCCTAAATACATTTGTTAGATTTACATTTGGAGGTGAAGGCAATCTTATAATGGTTGTAGCAATAACACGCATTCATAGAAGATTCGGATTGCAATTATATTAAAAGATGAAAAGTGTTTTTTGTATGTTTCATTTAGTCTTGAGGGATGGTAACGAATTCGAGGTCATACATTAAAGCGCCATATTCCGATGGTTTTTAGTATCTGCATTAGCACCAGACGGGAGATCGGGGGATTCGAACCCATGGGTTTGTGGGTTCTAACGCTGGTCGAGTCAAACCAAAGACTTAAAAATTAATACTTGTTGCTTCCTAGCCTGGCACTCGGCATTATTAGGTTAGGGAAAGCACTGGTTAGCTCAGTGTCAGGATAATGTGACTGAGTGGGATATCAGGTCATGGTGCAGGCGTCCTGCTCTGTCAGTGAGGCAGCATGAGTTTGCACTGTCACAAGTCGGTACCCGTCCTGATACGACCTTAGATGTTGCTAGGATGTAAAACAACAACAAAACAAGCACAAGTATCTGCATTATGTTTTAGGTGACTATATTAAGTCGTTAGTTTGTTTTGGTACATTAGTTGAATAAGCAGGTGAAATTTCAATCGTGGAAAATTGGTCTTCCTCATTCCACTGCTCCTTGCCCTGTCCTAGTAAAGCCGAGCGCTGGGGTAGGTAGCAACAAGTGTCAATTTGTAAGTCATTGGTTTCACTCGGCCAGGGTTCGAACCCGCGAGTTCGAATCCCGCGACCTACCAGAACGGGAGACGGACACTCAACTCATTCGGCTATGGCGTCTGGTTGATAATTATAATCTACTTAACTTTCTATTGAACTTGCTTTTCTTTAAAGTGGTAACGTTGAGGATATTTCAAATGAATGCATGCCAAACTAATTTTGGCGTGCACACCAAAATGATGGGCAGAGGCTTTGTTTATGCCCTGGTATTAAAGATGCGTATTCCAATGGTTTTGAATATCTTCATTATCTTTTAGATAAACATATTAGGTTCATCATTACATCTACTCAATTTTCTATTGGACCAGTCTTTAAGCGTTAGCGTTGAGGTTATTTGAAGTGAAAGCATGCAAAATTAATTTATGTGTGCAATGTTGGACATGGGCTTTGTTTAAGCAGATGGATGGTTCAAAAATATTCATCTCATAGTCTGTACAGTGTTCTGGTCACAGCCCCAATGGCACCTTCTTGTTCCAACCAACCTACCCATACCTGTGGTATTTCAACTACGGTGGGGAGTGTAACGCACTAAGGTATTGATTGCCGAACATTAAACTTAATAGTCGTCAAATGTGGTTGAAGGGTCAAAGGCATTACATGTGTGGCCTACTTATTCATTGACTGTGTCAATCAATATGTTAAGGCCCAGTCACACCTTACCGGATTGGAGAAACGGACAGAAACCGGACACTGTCCAGTGAAATACGGTTTATATACGGTTTATATACAGTTGGCATCCGGCGTGTCTGTTATCTGTCCGGTGGTGTCCGGCGGTGTCCAGTACAAGTGTTGAACATGCACACAACTTGTTTTGAACAAGTCTAAATAACACTTGTCGTTTGTTGGTTGGCTGATGTGTGATAAGCAGGTGATGATTTAATTACTACTATACCTATGGGTTTTTAATTTCTAGTTTTGTAATGTTGTGATTTATATTTATATGCATATATATATTATTTACTCATTCATTCACAGATGTGTATATTTTTTCTTCTTAGCTGAATTCGAGCGATTAAAAAGATGTTAATGCATTTTATTATGTTTTTTTTATGTAGGTGTTAACGCTAAGACAATAAGGTTCTATCACTATAAGTCTCTTGTTAAGCCAATTTTGGAATACTCTCCAAAGATTTGGAGCCGAATTTTTCGGAAAGATATTCTGGAGATCGAAAAGGTTTAGAGACGTGCAACGAAATTAGTTGCAGTTATAAAGGACTTACCCTATGAATAACAGCCTGGAGAATTGAAACTTCCTACCCTTTCCTACGTAAGGAAAAGAGAAGGCAGTCGGGGCCATATTCTCAAACTACTAAAACCCAGAGCCATTTCAAAGTTAAGGCAGCACAGTTTCTCAAACAGGATTATAAATATATGGAACAGTCTCCCACAAAATGTTATTGATGCTGAGTCAATAAATTCATTCAAGAAGAGATTAGAAAAAGCATGGGCTGATGATCCAGGGAAATTTGACCCCTTATTCACCACATGCTACTAATTATTCCTTGCGTTGCATATTTACTTGCACTCAAGCAAAAATGAGAGACAAATAGTGTTCACACTTCCTGTCTACCATTCGCTATTTTGCTATATTTTATAAACCATTCAGTAACCCATTTTCACAAATATTTTGCCTAACCTTTCCATTGCCTCACGAGTCACACTACATGCTTGTTTATACGAATAACACACTGACACCATTTGAAGCCATCCAATGAGGACAGGCTTTAAAGTGAGCTAGTATTGACACTTAAGGATGAGGCGCTATTTTAAGCGAGTAAATGCCAATAATGAATAATCAGACTACACACGCACACAGATGACAAAGGCAATGCTTGTCTGTGAGGAACCTAATATGAGTCATTAGCCTTCCGCATCAGTGAGACACTCAGATGTGTGCATATTTCCCGCCTTTTATCCCAGCATCTAATTGAGGGTGTGTGGGTGGGGAGGGGGCTAATGGTGGTGCTGAGTGGGTGGGTGATTGGCCTAGTGGTGGCCGTCATGCAGGCAGTATTTACCAATAGGCACCAACGTCACTGTGGGCGATAATGAGTGTAATAACCAATCAGCGACTTATTAGAGGCAATGCTTTATTAAAACACCGGCACAGGCACCGGGCGCGGTGGCCGAATCGGTAGAGCGTGAGCCTCACGTGCGGAAGGTCGGGAGTTCGGTTCCTGGTTGAGTCAAACCAATGACTTATAAAATAGATACTTTTCACTTCCTAGCTTGGCGCTCGGCATTAATAGGATAAGGCAAGGACTGGTTAGCTCAGTGTCAGGATAATGTGACTGAGTCGGATATCGGGCCATAGTGCCAGTGACCCCCCCCCCCCAAATACCCCGGATTCCCCCCTGCCACCCCCCTCCGATCTCCCCTGTCCCCCACCAATAGCAACACCAGTATATTAAGCTGATCTGACATCAGTAGTATCTGTCTTCAACTTCAACGGACAACTCCGCGTCTAGTTACTCCTGATGCTCTGTCGCAAGGATAGGGCTGCTAACGAACCTATAGAAAAGGGGGTCGGAAGGCTCTGTTATGGATATAACCACAATGAATTTGTAATTGTGTATGCTACATATATTATTCAAATACTTATCTAGAATAGCCCGTTACTTTTGGAGTTGAGAATTGATGAAAACAGTTAGATTAATGAACTTTAAACGTCAAATCAAGAGCATCCAATCGCTGCGATTTTGGTTTTTGTGCATTTTCTGCTAGGTCATCAACTCTATGTCAATATAGATACATACAGGCATCCTGGAACAAGGACTCCATAGCTTGTTTATAGTTGATTCACACCAAATCAGTTTTTGCTCAGATTTAGACACCGCTTTTGTGGTAGGGAGAGGGGGGCAATATTTGATCCATTCTGCACGTAATATTGTCCTGACATAGCAGGTGCCTTTTCATCGGAAGGACTGTTAAATGAGACTCTTCAATGAATAAGGCATACCCTAATGAAAGCATTACATTTTCGAAGGCCAAATGCTCAATCCCAAATATCCAACTCACATGTTTGGTGTACTCATTAAATATATGTAGTGGTCTGCACTGACGCTCTCAGGGAAGGAGTTACATATAGACATACATGTAGGCGTCGATAGGGTGGTGACATCAGGGAGCCTAGGTGGTGTAATGGTTAGCACACTAGCATGGCATGCAAGAGATATGAGTTCGATTCCTGCTTTAGGCGCAATGTTTCCCATTTTCATCACCCACCCTCCCCCGTCACAAGATATCTATTGCATTTTGATGTTCCTGTATTTTGCTTCTGTGCTTGAAAATAAATAGGTAAACAAATTATATGTACAGCCAAAGACCCTATAATACTAAGACAGCTCACTCCCTATCTCTCCAATGGTAATGTAAATTTTGCAGTGCCACCTTGTGGTGGGTTTGATCAGCCCGACTGCTGGTTGGTGTTTCACATGTAAACACATACAATTATATTATACATGAGATAGATAAGTATGAATACACATCAATATGAAATTGCTATGAACAAATACACATCATCATCAGCATCATCATCATCATCATCGCCATTCTCACACCTCTTTCACATTCATATCTACAATTATACATATAATATAGCAACTGTTTAACCAAGAGAACAGCCAGCGCACCAAGTTGTGGGTTTGATCATTTTGATTACACAGTACAGGCTGAGTGAGCCGTCTTAGTATAATAGGGTCTTTGGTACAGCATAGGTGAGTAGTAGGGTGGGTGGTCAAAAAGTTTGTGCATTGCCAGCTGCCCAGAAAGTGATGGTGGGCGAGTGAGCTGCAGACGACAGGGCGGGGAGGGTCTAAGGTGTGAAATCCCGCTGACCAATCAGGTGAATGGAGAGATAAACTTGTCGGTCCACATGAAGATAAGTCCATGGCGTAGAGGGAAGGGGGGAGGGTGTACTGTCATTCATGTTGAATTGTTCATGTTGATTCACAACATGGGTAATTGAGCACGCGGACAAGCATTCATTACTATGGATGCTATCATTGGTGCCCCCTACCAACATACAATCTAACTAAGTAAATGGCTGCCATTCGACGTGCCACCTAGAGTAAAGGCTGAACATTCCGTGACATAAAAACTTTCAAAGCTCACTTCACCCACAGCATTTCAATTGATTGGATGTGTACTTCTCTAGCTCAAAATTCACTGTCCCACCCATCCAAACTACTAAGAACTAGACTCATGTTAGGGTTAAGTGCTTGGAAACCTCGAACTCTTAAACTCAAACACTATGACTCACTACTGTAACAATACAAAAGAAAAAGGATCTGGTCTTGAATCGCTCAATTATCCGCAATGCAAGCATTACAAACAATGGCTTATACAACACAAAAATGTACATATATGGTTGGAAATAGTACCAAAGAATCACTGGTAATAATTTGTGGAATGGTGCATGTCTATGCTGTTCAGGTTAGGGTTATCCAGGAAGCCTTGACCTTTGACCCTTACCCAGTCCACAGTTGTGGCACGGTTTCACAAACCGTCGCACCTGTCTGTTAACCACCACTCTCTGACCTCGACGGGAATTTTGTTCCAGACAATAATTATTACCTTTCTTGTCTCCATGATAAAAGTGGGTCAAGGTATACAGCTGTTATATTTTCCTGAAATACCAGCAGGAACGTTAGTTGTTTCAAAACAAAGTTACTTCAAACTAACGTCAAGTAGATTACAACGACCAACCCAATATATTTATCGCAGAAAATGACAGACAACTCTAAACTATCGGACTATGCACCTTTGACTTTAGACCTGGACTTAGGTCTGAATTGGAAGCCACACTGAATAATATCCACAAGGTATGCCACTTTGCCTTCCACTTTGTGAATTAGCAACACAAATGAGAGAGTGAAGAATACAAAGCCTGGTTATAAACCATTCTGAATATGTATTGACTGTTCTTCCTTTTCTTTCTTTTGTCGTTAATTACGATAACTTATCAAAAGTTATTTTACAGTGACAACACTATTTGGGATGTTTGTTTGTTATTGTTTTACGTCCTAGCAACATCTAAGGTCATATCAGGACGGGTACCGACTTGTAACAGTGCACACGCATGACAACTTTATAGTGCTGCCCCACTGGGAGACCCAGCCACCAGCACCATGACCTGATATCCACTCGGTCACATTATCCTGACACAGAGCCAACCAGTCCTTGCCCTATCCTAATAATGCCGTGTGCCTGGCTAGGATGCAACAAGTACCATTTTTTAAGTCATTGGTTTGAGTCTACCAGGGTTCGAACCCACCATCCCATGGTCTACCAACGCGGGAAACGGACGCTCTAACTCATTCGGCCATCCCGTCTGGTCTTAGTTTGGATGTGTGTATTAATTTGTAACTTGATTACAGTAACACCTCTATACCCAACCACCTCCACAGATTGACCACCCCCCTATATCGATCGCTTTATTTGGGTCCCAAACAATCGCCCATACAATACCATTGTATTGAATGAAAAACTCCCTAAACCGACCACCTCATTCATAGGACTATTTAAAGTCGGTCCCATGGTCGGTCGATTTAGAGACATTTTACTGTATGTTAGGCTCTCGCATCAACTAGTGTTTGTTTCTTAATCTGGTCTTGCTCGCACTCAATCAGTCGACACCTGTGACGTCATCATCACACAGTGCAAGCCCACATAAGGAATCTTTCTGTCAGAAAAAAACAATCCATCAAGATATGTGATACTTGTTGCTACCTAGCCTGGCGCTCGGCATTAATAGGATAGGAGAAGGACTGGTCAGCACAGTGTCAGGATAATGTGACTATGGGATATCCCTGTTGGGCAGCACTATTAAAGTCGCCATGAGTGTGCATTGACACAAATCGATACCCATCCTGATATGACCTTAGATGTTGCCAGGATATTAAACTCAAAGAAACAAACAAAATCCATTTGCAAACGTAGGATTAACTGCAGGCATATGGTTTAGTATTAAACAAATGTGGCGGTTTCATAGGATTATGCAACATGCATGAGATGTTAGATTGGATAGTAACATTTACTGCGCATGCGTGTCAGTGGTCTCATGTACACGACATACACTACGTCATTGTGAGTAATGGTGCCACCCGGAAACACAACCACACACCCACACACACATCCACACCCACACACACACCCACCCCCCCACACACACACCCTACCCATCCTCATTAATGTCAGCAGCACCTGGTTACCGAGGCAATATACCTTTATCGATTGGCCGGCATAATTTTAAGAGCGAAAGAATCGGATGATATGGGAAATCAAACAATGCTTGTGATCAAAAACTGTTTTATTTAACAACACCTCTAGTGCACATTGATTTTCATCATCAGCTATTGGAGATCAATCATATAGTCATTCTGACATATTTCTTTGGAGGAAACCCACTGCGGCCACATAGGCTACTTTTTCTGCTAAGCACTTTTCCACAGGCAGGACAGCTTGCGATCATTATTAGGCCTTACCATATGGACACAAATAAGGGGTGTGTTAACCTCTAGCTCTGTAAACCTTGTAGGGATGGACAGTTCTGGAATTATTTTGTAATTAATTTGTGTCAAATCGGAGTTTGCTTCATTAAATTAATTACTTAAAGTGTCTACCATTTCCGCAATGTGCGTGGACTGAGTAATGTGCCTATTATGGACTTGTCCGACGAAGTATTTGTACATTTAATTAATTGTGAGCCTAGAAAAACAGGATCTTGTCTGTGGGAAAGTGCATATAAAAGACCCGATGCTGCTTATCGGAAAGAGTAGCCTATGTGACGGCAGCTGGTTTCCTCCTAAAAGATATGTCAGAATGACCATATGTTTGACGTCCAATGGCCGTTGATATAATATAAAACTCAATGTGCTCTAGAGGTTTCGTTAAATAAAACAAGCTTTAGAAAAACAGGAAGTCAATGGGCTTCAACCTTCTTAGTATGAGGAGGTATTCTCTATCACAACAATTAACTCTGCTCCCTATAATAATAACAATAATAATACAAATACGAACCCCGCAATCAAATATAATCTTTGAAACAATGCTCCCCAGTCAGAGTATTATAATTCTAAAGTGTCTGTAGATGGAACCCTGATCCTGGTTTTCATATTCGCAACACAGCTTCTTTTTCTCCACTTTCCCCGTTCAGAACCCAAACATTCCAAAGCAAAACCGGCATTGCGTAGCACCTACCTGTTTTAATGATGTATTCACTAACCACAAAGATACAGTTGACAAGACGATTTAAATGTATCCTGCAAACATTGTCTACATAATCCCAATTTCATGACTAACCATTATAGCCCATCATACACTTAATACAAATGCCTCAAATACAACCTCAAGCAATGTAATGTCAACACTGCAACCTGGAAAATAGTGGCCAAGGACAGGAGTTTGTAGCGTGTTTATATTTGCAAAGGCACAACACAGTTTGAAACTGATCATATATCTCAGGCGAATCAAAAGTGTCAGCAGAGAAAAGATCATCTCCTTCAGCTACCAGACTCTCTGACTGCAGCTACATACACATGTCCAAGATGCCACGGCACATTCTGAGCATAAATTGCACTCATCGGTCAGCGATGAGTTCATAACAAATGATGACTTGCTGTCGTCGTCACCACGGATGGACAACCAAGAAGACTAATGCCTCCAAACAAATTGGAGAACAATTTCATACTGGCAGGCATGACCCGAAAATCAATGATATATTGTCAAATCCAACAACTATCCTCCGGGTCATATGTCCAAAATACGACATCCATAATATTTATAATACCTGATGGCTTCCTGCTATTGATTGTATTGTTAAAGTTGCATAGTCTGATGAAACATCAAATTTTCAAAACAAAAAACCTCACCTAGATTTAATTCTACATATCTAACTTAGATACTGAGGCACTTATTAAGCATTTATCACAACACAGAAGGGAATATTGAGGCAATTTAATAAAACTTCAAATATCTTCAAATATCTCAAAGTTAGCCACTTCAAATAAAAGTTACTTCAAGCTAAAGTTATGGGGCTGTCACACTACGACGCTTCTCGCCGGCGACCCGTCAACGTGTGGTGTTTTTGGGCGATATTTGGTGAAATATGGAGAAGCGCTGGTGGCGCGTTATCGGCGCGTCGGTACACGTCGGTACACTATCTTGGACGTTGACGGTCGGCGGACAACGTCGCCGCGCGTTGCTTATCGCCCAAGGTTTTCAACATGTCAAAAACAACCCAACGACTGCCAGCGCGCGCAAATATATGGGTAAGGACGTTACGCGCGCGTCGCGCTGCGTTGGACGCGCCGGAATAACGTTATGGGAACGCTAGGAAGACGGCGCGCGCGCGGGAGGGTCGTTGCTCACGCGTTGCGCAAACTGAGCCGTTTTTGTTTTACGCCCTAGCAACATTTAAGGTTAAATGAAGACGTCGCGCCAAACTTTTTTTTTTTTTTCCCCAGCGCGTCGACACACGTTGGCCGCGCGCGCATAACCCGCCGTCCTGATGCCGATCTTTTCCCCCAAACCGCCGAAAAGTTTGAGGTTTCTCGACGCGCAAGATAGTACTTTCAACGCTGACGGGTCGCCGAGAGAAGTGTCATAGTGTGACAGGCCCATAAGGTACATTATAATGATCAACCTAATGTAGTTATCTCAGAAAATGTCAGAAACTCAAAACCATCGGACTATGCAACTTTAATATCACCACATCATCCATACATAGTTCAGATGCACCATTACTCAGAAGGTTGGAAGTG
Organism: Branchipolynoe longqiensis; assembly: GCA_030323885.1. NCBI lineage: Eukaryota > Metazoa > Annelida > Polychaeta > Phyllodocida > Polynoidae > Branchipolynoe > Branchipolynoe longqiensis. Next base: position 52,653,233 of record CM059188.1, on the reverse strand, counting down.
CTAAAAAAAACAATGTGATACAATTGAAATAAAAATGTTAAACCAAGAAATCCAAATGGTAAGAGCAATATTCCAACTTACAGGTAAACTTAGTCTAACTGTAATTAATATACGCCTGAAATTCACACCCAGTATTTGTTACCTACCCTGAACTATCATGCCCCTGCCATTTTGATTCAGTAGAAATTGATATCTAAAGCCGTGTTCACACACGGGCGGTAAGTCGCCTCAACTAGTTTGCCTACTATAGTTTGACTCACATTCGCCGTGTGGACGCGACGCTAAGGCGGTTTAGGGCTGATTCGCCTCAACTAGTTTGCCTCATGTAAACCGCGTCGCGAGGTACCTTATATGAAGCAAACTAGCTTAAGTCGGCCCATATTGCCTGTGTGGATAGTAGCGGTTTAGATATGGCGGATTAAGGATGTCACAGTCGAGACCTGAGTTTGTTGACTTTCCGGTAAATTTGCTCTATGAAACTGCTAGCTGTGCACAGATATTTTTTTCATCATTTATTTTTAGGGTTTCACTGCCCAGCAGAAGTTTTGACCGTTCCAAACCAATACGATTCAGTCCATACATATCTAGGTCGAACCCACACTCTCTCGTGGTGACGTCGACTAACCAAAACTGGTGCTGGTTAGTATGGACTTGCTCATGCGCAGATATCGATTTCCACCTTAAACCGCTATGTGTGCGGACACGACACTAGTTCGCCTCCTCTAGTTCACCTTATCTAGTTCGGCCTAAAGTTGTGGGTGTGAACACGGCTTAAATTACTTTATAGTTGCATAGTCCAATGGTTTTGAGTTTCTGCTATTTTCGAAGATAAATTTTTGAGGGTTTGAATCCAATGTTTATGTCAATTTTTGGATTGGCATTTACATGGTTTTGTGCCTGAACTCTTCATATATATATAAACTGTATTTGTTTGTTGGGGTTTGACGTCTTAGTAACATATATGGTCATATCAGGGCGGGATAAAGGAATAGAAAGTATTATTCTATTTTTATGAATCTATAATTGCGCCTAGAAATCTATCAAAAGAAATCTCAGGCAGAGTGAGTAAGCGCCGCCAGACAAGTTACAGCATTTGAAGGCAGGGGGCGACACAATTGGCCCGGTTGCACAATAAATGAACAATTTAATAACAGATCAGTATAGTGGATGACTTAGAATATAATAAGGTGTGAAAGCTTCCAATTAATTATACTTATATAATGCTTATACATCACATATATATAGGTTGTGCAATGCATTATGAGAATACAAACACAGACACTACTCATCTACAGCTTCTTTCACCTTCTCCTCACCAGCACATAGGGTTTGATTACCATCCAAGACAGGCCTAGTTCCTTCTTCTGCCACCTGCAAGTGACCTGACTACCGGGCTGGTTAATCGCACTGGCAGGTGGATGAAGTATTGATCTCGCTTCAGTCGACTATTTCGTTTGTCCTGGGCAGATTGACCTAGATATTAATCAAAAGGAAGGCGGGAGCCAGAACACAGAATAACCGCGTTGATTAATGGTGGACATTATTGGCAACCGTTTGTGGAGATATGTTTTTGAACTGGTGGCTCCCCATGCATCTATGGTGCATGTGTGTGTGTGTGGAATGCGCATGCGCACGTTTGTGCACTATAACTAGACCGCACTTCACAAACAGTTTGCCGATAGTTCTCGCTAAACATTGATGTGTGTTGCGAATTTATTCTTTTTTTTTATTGAAGATTTATGCTGCCTATCATGGATAAGTCTGAATGGTCTTCGTTTCACCATTAGACAGCTGGTCGATAGAAAGCCCGAGCCTACACTTTTACCGACCGAAGGGATTTTTAACCTCCAACACCATATGGACATAATATGAGAGCAACTGGCCTTCGATGATGCTGTAAGTTATACACAGCAGTGGAAATCCAAATTGTCAGAGGTCATTGCAACAACACCTAAATTCATATCACAAACAGTGCAAACTTATGGCGAATTCATAGTGCTTCCCCACAGGGATGCCGGGCTGTCCCTAAAAAACCTTAATCCGATTTTCCACTCGGACCTCATTATCCTGAGACTGAACCAACCAGTGCTTTCCTTAACCGAGGAATACCAAGCACAATAAATGGTAGCGACAAGTATCACATCTTATAAGTCTTTGCTTTTTGACTCAACCGGGGATTGATTCTGTAACCTCCCACATCGGAAGTAAGCGATCCACCCAAGTGGGCATTCCAATTGGTCCATCACTATGCAATAGTGATATAAACACGGTGTATATATCATATATATATCTTATATACATATATATACCATGGTACATATGTGTCCATTCTGATATGACCGCAAATGTTGCCTGGAAGAAAAACCCGAATAAACATATATACATAAATACACACCATAGGACCCAAATTACTTGTTGCTTCCTAGCTTGGCGCTCGGCATTAATAGGATAGGGCAAATACTGGTTAGCTCTGTGCTTTCCCAGTGGGCAGCATTATAAAGTCACCATCTGTCTGCACTGTCACAAGTCCGTACCCGTCCTCATATGACCTTAGATGTTTCGAGGACATAGAATTCCAACAACCAACCAACCAACTAACCAACCATATCCCAAAGTCTACTTTTTATGATTATATTACAACACCAAGAGATGTTAAATTCGGATGAAATAGGCTCGGTGAATGACTATATAAGCTAAATGTCCTAGTTTGTGTTGAGTTAGAATCAGGTCGTGAACTTTAGGTAGACCTCCGCTGCTTGTATGAGTGCTTCGTGTGGAATACACACCTGTTAAGTACCTGGTGCAGGCCAACTGGCGTTGATAAACAATGGACAGTTCCGCTTCCTGGTGCCAAGGTCATTTGTTTGTTTCTCCATGAATTTGACAGGTGATAAATCATGCAGCGGCAGCCAGCCACCACACACACCACACACCATACTCACCACACACACCCACCACACACACTCACCACACACACTACACACCCCACAGACCCCACACGCCCCACACACCACACACACCACACACACCACACACACCATGCACACCACACACACCACACACATCACACACACCACACCACACACAACGCACACAACGCACAACAACACACAACAACACGCAACAACACACACAACACACACAACACACACAACACACACAACACACACAACACACACAACACACACAACACACACAACACACACAACACACACAACACACACAACACACACAACAAACAATATGCACACCACGCACACCACACACACCACACAACCCACACACCACACACCAAACACACCACACACACCACACACACCACACACACCACACCCACCACACACCACACACACCACATTCACCACACACACCACATACCACATACCACACCACACACACCACATACCACACACACCACACCACTCACACACTCACCACACACACACTCATCAAAATAGCACCATTACACCATCCGATATATGCTAAATGGTAGGTGGGCAATACTTGTATTCAAAGTGTCAACTATTGCAATATAGATTATGATGATCAACGTAATATAGTATATAAAGTAAATGGCAGAAAATCAAAAGATAATCGGACTCGGCAACTGTAGGTAAGATGCATCAGTATGGTACTTACGAAAGTGGCCTCAGCAGTGGCGCCATCTGGTGCTAGCCGCCTGCGCCACCACATATAGGAGAGAATAGAGCATAGCCCATTTAAGATCCAGTCATATAATTGTTATCATGTACTCCTTTCAGGAATATTCTTTGCATCTTAATCTGGTTTTGAGTTTCTGTCATTTTCTGAGATAAATGTATTATGTTGATCATTTTAATCTACCATACTTTCATTTGAAGTAAATTGGATTTTAAATGGCTACCTTTTGAGATATTTGTAGTGCAAACGTGCCAAATTAATGTTGGCAAGCACACCAAAACTCTGACACCATAGGTGTCTGCAATAACAGGTTCTATTACATTTCCTCAGTATTTGGCAACACATGTTTGATGAGCGTACCAGTATCTAAGTTAGATATGTACAATCAAATCTAGGTAATTGCTTTGATTTTGAAAATTTGATGTTTGCATCGGACTATGGATCTTTAATAAGGCCGGACACGGTGGGCAAATCGGTAGAGCACAGGCTCCCCATGTGGATGGTCGGGAGTTTGAATCCCGGTCGAGTCCCACCGATGACTAACAACATTTACACTTGTTGCTATCTAGTCTGGTATTCGGCATTACTAGGATAGGGCTAGGACTGATTATCCCAGTATCGAGATAATATGACTGAGTGAGAAATTAGGTCATGGTGATGGTGGCCTGGTCTCCCAGTCGGGCAGTACTATAAAGTCGCCATGAGTACGCACTGTCACAAGTCGGTATTCGTCCTGATGTGACCTTAGATGTTGCCAGGATGTGAAACTCCGATAAAGAAACAGCATCATAGTAAAATATTACACTTAGAATGTGTTATATTAACTTTAATCCACAAAGTCATAACTGTACCCAGAAAAATTAGACTCTTTGTACCCTATGGCTATTATTATTAGTTATGTGACGTCACACATGGAAGGGAATGATGGACTTATATAGGTTTTAAGACATAGTCAAAAACGTTCAAATTGATTATAAGTGCTAGGATTTACACTACTTTCCAGGGGGCGTATGCACAAATCGGTGATAGGCTTAGCCAGAGCTAAGGCACTAGCCACGGTTAGCTACCTCAGAGTAGCGAGGGGTTGGAGAAATGTGTGAATCGGTATGCACGAATGTCTTTGCCGCTGCAGATAACTAACCCTAAGTTTATTTATAGATTTGGGAATTCCCTCGAGTCGACAATATGAATAACGTCGCCAATGCGGCGCCGGCGTTAATATCGGTTCGAATTTAGGGTTAAATTGATAAGATTTCACTTATTGCATATGTAATTCTGTTAAATATGACAGCATTGAATAGATTTGGGTGTAATATATTGCCGCTGATGCGGCGGCGGCGGCGACGGCGGCCATTTTTAGTTGACGTTTGACAGTATGGATATCGACGTCGACACGGAGGCGGCGATTTGTTTACTTTACATTCGTCGATTCGAAAATATTAATATCGCCGCCTTTGCGGCAGCAGCGTTAATCTCACTTCGATTTTAGGCTTAATTTAACCAAATATCACGGTTAGAGTATGTAATTCTTTCAGATATGATCGCATTGATTAGATTGAGACCCACACACGCACACTAACTGCCCCGGCTAGCAGTAAAACCTGATTTGAAAATGGTTTAGCTTAGCCTAGGCTACGGTCGGCGGTTAGCGCTGGCACCGATTGGTGCACACAGATTTCTCACATTTAGCCGTGTCGAGCTAGCCAAACCGCGGTTAAGGCCCTAACTCCGATTGGTGCATACGGCCCCAGGTCTGTAATATGCCCTAGCCTACATGACTGCGGACAGTAATTAGGGCTGAATGACACTAATAGGCACAGTTTGACCGCGGAGACCCTCACGCCGTGGTTGGGCCATAAATAATCCCTAGCGAATGGGTTGTTTCAGGCATTACAAATTATGATTAATCATATTTGATCATAATAATAGTGAATAAGTGATGTTGTTTTGATTGTGTTTCTACCCCATTAATAATAGGGCATGTGTTTCAAGTTGTACAAATTATGATTAGTCAGATTTTGTCCTAATAATTGTGAATAATTGATGTTGTTTTGGTCATGTTACTACCCCTTTAATAATAGGACACATGTTTCAAACTGTACAAATTATAATTAGTCAGATTTGGTCTGAATAATTGTGGATAAGTGATGCTTTAATAACAGAACATGTGTTTCAAGTTGTAGAACTTATGATTAGTCAGATTTGATCATTATAATTGTGAATATGTGATGTTGTTTTGGTTATGTTACTACCCCTTGAATAATAGGAGACTGTTGACAAGTTCAGGCATGTACACTATCCATGGTCTTATAGTCTTATACAGTGCATTCAAAATGAGTCGACGCACGTCGCCAGCGTCGTATACATGCTCACCTGCCACCTGTACTTTTTCCTCAACATAGACTATATGTCATAGTGCTGCATTCACCGCGGGGCCAACGAAACCTCATCTGCAACTTCTACTTTCACAATTCCAATTCCCATCTCACATTATTTTTTAGAAAGCACTATTGTACTTCACTGGTATGTGCAGGGTCCCTGTTTGGCTTTGTGTTTTGGGGGGACGGAGGAGGTTATTGGAGTTTTACGTCCTGGCAACATCTGAAGTCATATAAGGATTTGTGATAGTGTGAACTCATAGCAACTTCATAGTGCTGCCCCACTTGGAGACCAGGCCACTGGCACCATCAACTGATTTCCAACTCAGTAGGTTATCCTGAAACTGAGCTAACCAGTCGTTGCCTTATCCTAGTAATGCCAAGTGCTAGGCTAGGTGGCGACAACTATCAATTATGTAAGTCATTGTTTTGACTCAGCCGGGAATCGAACTCCCGACCTTGCGCACAATGCAAGACCGGATGGCCGAATGAGTTGAGCGTCCGTGTCCCGTTTTGGTAGATCATGGGATTCGAACCGTGGTCAAGTCAAACCAATGTCAGGGCTGGTTGGTTCAGTGTCAGGATAATGTGACTGAGTCCGATATCAGCTCATGGTGCTGGTGGCCTGGTCTCCCAGTGGGGCAGCACTATACAGTCCTCATGAGTGTCCACTGTCACAAGTCGGTACCCGTCCTGATATGACATTATTATGTTGCCAGAACGTAAAACCCCAACAACCAACCAATATTCCGCACGGGAAGGGAGGGAGATAAAGGGGCTTTCTGTATTTTGCTTTGTTTTGTTGTAGTAATATCCGATTATCTGGTCGTGACTACGACTAGTAATGAGGGATCGTGCGCAGCAGTTTGCCGATCTGTGCTAGGTCGGGAGCTAATCGATCAAAAGTCGATCATCACCGATCAATACCACCAGACAGAAATACAACTGTGTCGATGGGTGGGTGGGTGGGTGGGGGGATGGGTCCCTAACAACGCACCCATTAGATGTGCACCACTGACTTTTATATCCGGGTGTCTTCGTGGTTGAAGGTTGGTGAAGCGCGATCACGTGGGGTGGGGGGTACGTGGGGGGGGGGGGGGGGGTAGATGGGGGTAGGATGGAACAAGGGGTAGGTGGGGGTAGGTGGAGGTAGGTGGGGGTGGGGGGTAAAATGCATGCAGTTTAACTACTGCAAATAGCGCAACGTCTGAAAGTACACTGGTCTACAGCGCAGCCCGACTATCAGCACCTGAAGGGAGTGCTTCGGGATGGCATTTTGAACGCGTAACAACTTTTATGTAATTGACACAATGAATAGACCTTTTTCCACAGAGCATACGCAGTGAACTGATATTCAGAACACTAGTTCTTGTCACAGCTAAGAGAGGGTGGGTTGGGGAGGGAAAGGCTTGAAAAGACCTTTTACATACAGCATGCAGGTACCTACAACAGTATTTCTGCTGCTGCAATCAGAATGGAATATCGGCTCAATGGTACCTTGTCGCCCATTGGGGCAACACTATTAAGTCGCTATGAGTGCACACTGTCACAAGTTGGCACCTATCCTGATATGACCTTAGACATTGCTAATATGTCAAACCCAAACAAATGATAGGAAGGATAGGAAGGAGGGGAAATCTCTAGTCATAGGACATACTCGAAGCAGCTTTATAGTGATGTCTCACTGAGATACCGTGTCATTAATATCTGGCCGATATCTGGCTTAGTCACCTAGTCCCGACACACTGACTTTGACTAGCATTTGCCCTATCCTAATAATGCTGAGCACCATACAAAGAGGCAACACAGATTAATCTACTAAGCCTTTGACTCTAGCTCCATTAATCAAGGATCGAACTCTGATTAAACAAGGATTGAACTCTGTACCTGCGGATCACTCGCATGGCAGCTCACACACTACAGGCGGGTGCTGACACTCATCCATCCATACAGGCTGTCATTAATATGGTTGTAGTAATAATGTTATCAGAGTGATTACAGTAAAACAGGCCAAACCCGGCCTCACCGACCGACGCCCGACTCACAGAGCTCAATGTGTAATATAGCGAGGTGTGTAAGCAGGCCAGAACAAATCCATGCATTGGCAAATATCACCCATTTCACATGTCAGACACATCTGGGCCCATATGTATGTGTCCGGGTTAGCGGTTGTAACCCTGCATTGTCTGGATTTCCCGGGTTAGCGGCGAAAACTGTGTATGTATGTGTCCGGGTTAAACTAACTCGGCGAGGGTAAAGTTGCCTGCACTAACCCCATGCGAAAGGAGGGTTAAAGGTGGGGTTAGGCACCGATTATGGCCAAATCTATTCAATGCGATCATATTTAACAGAATTACATACGCAATAAGTGAAATTTTATCAATTTAACCCTAAATTCGAACCCTCCTTAAGGCTACCGCCGTATTGGCGGCGATATTAATAGTTATATTTTCGAATCGACGAAGGTACAGTCAACAAACCGCCGCCTCCGCCAGTATGGAAAGCGACGTCGATGTGGCGGCGGCGGCGATTTGTTTACTTTACCTTCGTCGATTTGAAAATATAACTATTAATATCGCTGCCAATGCGGCGGTAGCCTTAAGGAGGGTTCGAATTTAGGGTTAAATTGATCAAAGTTCACTTATTGCGTATGTAATTCTGTTAAATATGATAGCATTTAATATATTTGAGCCTAATATATGGCTACAAATGCAGAGGGATTTCCCAAATCTATAAATAACTGAAACATTAGCTAACTCGGGAGCGTTTTGGTCACATACATCCCCCGTGACACATTTGGAACTCTGCGGTTAGCTAACCCGGCACCCTCCTTTAACCCTGGTCCGGTTAAAAATTGGCTCATACATATGGGCCCAGGGGCTCAGGCGGCCTTCAGTGTGGAACAGCTACTTCTACTGATAATACCATACTCAATACACTCACAAAGTGCGCGCCTGGAACTGTGCTAAAGCCCCAGTCACAGCTACCCGGATCAAGGGCCGGACCCTGATCCGGCGTGGTCCGTGGTGATCCGGTGTGATCCGTGGCTCATCCGTGGCTGGTCCTTGGTGATCCTTGGTGATCCGTGGCTGGTCCGGCCTCATCCGGTGTCCGCCCCGTATGTTTTAAACATCCAGGGTGATCTGGGGAATATTGTGATCCGGGCTCGATCCGGCATCATCCAGGATGATACGGGTGTAATCCGGGGGTGGTCCGGGTAGTCTGGGGGTGGACTGTGGGCGGTCCGTGTAGCGTCTGGGCCAGTCCGGGGCTGTCCAGGCATTTTTTAACCAGGACAAGCCACGTTTTAACCACGGTTTAACCCAGACCAGTCCCGGACTAGCCCCGACATAGCCATGGACCACTCCCCGACTGCCCGGATAAGACCCGGACAAGCTGGATGAGCACGGATCAGCCATGGATCGCCACAGATAGCCACGGATAGCCTGTTTTACCACGGATCAGTCCAGGATGAGCACCGTTTTTGTATATATATATATAGCAGGAGCAACTCCACTTCAAGTCCTACACTGATCCGTGATTACTCTATGGATACACCGGGTAGTTCAGGGGTGGTCCGGCTAGACCAGAGTCTAGACCGGGGGTTAGACCATGTAGGTGTGACTACGAGCCCCAAAACGACCAAAATAGCGACTTTATCCGGGGCTGTCCGGGAGAGTCCGGCCGACTAGTCTGGGGGTGGTCCGGCTCAAAATCCGTCCGGGTAGGCGTGGCTGGGGCTATAACCTATTATATATATTATTCATGGGTAATTTACTTAGTATGCATTGAGATAGCTTATCTTCAGTGTTTTACAGAAGTTTTTCATAGTTTTAAGGTTTGTAATTTCTACTGGTACTGAGTTCCAGATATTTGTTCCTTGGTTTTCAGTTGTTATTTTGCCATATTTGTTTCTAGTGTGTTTGTGATGTATGTTATTTATCGTTCTTGTGTTATGGAAATGGACCTGATTGTTTTCTTTGAAGAGATTATCAAATATTTGAGGGAGGAGGCCATTCTTTTGCTTGTAAACAAATTTTGCAATGTATATTTTATAAATGTCAGTAACCATAACTAAGTCCAGGTCTTTATGAAGTGATTTAGTTGGGGTGAGATAGTCTTTGTATTACAGTATTTTCAAGGCTCTGTTTAGTTGTTCCTGTAACTTTTTTAGGGTTGATAACTTGGCTCTCCCATACACCTCTATACCATACTGAATTTTGGAGTAAACATATGCATAGCATAGTCACTTTTTATTTTCCTCATGAACCCATCATCTGATAATTTTGAATGAGTTAGCTGTTTTAAAGATTGAATTATTTAAGTTATCAGTATGTTCATCCCAGTTGAGGTTTTCATCTAGAATTATACATAGATATTTCACAGATGGAACTCTTTTTATTGTGTTATTGTTTATCTTTATGTTGTTTAGGTAATCAGGAATGGTTGTACTTCTGCTTTTAATTATTATGTAGGATGTTTTTTTCAGGTTACTGTTAATTTGTTATCATTGCACCATATAAATATATCTGAAAGGAATGTTTTAATTGAATGTTTTAGTTGTTTGGGTGAATTTGAGGTTATGAAGACATTGGTATCATCTGCAAATAACCTTGTTTTAACTTCTTGTTTTGTACAGTTGACTATATCATTTGTGTAGATCAAAAATAAGAGAGGTCCCAGGACAGAACCTTGGGGAACACCATGGCTGACTTAGTTTAGCTTGGATCGTTTACCATTTATGGATATAAATTGCTTTCTATTGCTTAGGTAACTCTCAAACCATTTAAGTCCCTGGCTTCGAATTCCATTGTGCTTGAGTTTCGAGAGTAAGATGTCATGGTCTATGGTATCAAATGCTTTGCTCAGGTCTAAGTAGACTCCTGCAACATGTTTCCCATTTTCAAGGCCTGTAGTTATCAATCAGCTCAAAAGACTGCACCAACTAATCACCAATGCCTGGGAGGAGGGTTCTGTACCCCAAGCATGGAAGGATGCCAGCATTGTAACCATCTACAAGAAAGGTGATCGAACAGACTGTGGGAACTATAGAGGAATCTCTCTTCTTTCCATAGCAGGGAAGATCTTCGCCAGGATCCTACTCAACAGACTATCTATTCACATAACACCTGGTGTAGTTCCAGAGTCACAGTGTGGCTTCAGAGGTAACCGGAGCACTCTGGATATGATATTTTGTCTCCGACAGCTACAAGAAAAGTGCATTGAGCAGGACCGACCACTGTACATGGTATTTGTCGATTTCACTAAGGCATTTGATACAGTCGGGAGGACCGGGCTATGGCAGCTACTGAGGAAGTACGGATGCCCAGAGAAGTTCACAACTATGATCGAGGCTCTACATACAGGAATGATGGCGAACGTTAGTGCTGGAGGGGAAGTCTCGGAATCGTTTGCGGTTACCAATGGGGTCAAGCAAGGTTGTGTACTGGCCCCCACGCTCTTCTCCATCTTCCTATCAGCAATGCTAGACAAGGCTTTCCGAGACATGGGGGATGGCATCTATATACAGTCCAGACAGAGCGCTGACCTATTCAATGTCGCACACTTCAGAGCGAAGACCAAGACTACTCAGATACTGGTGAGAGAGCTACTATTCGCAGATGACAGTGCACTGGTTGCCCACTCTGCTGAAGAGACCCAGAAAATAGTGGACACTTTCTCCGATGCATCAAAGAAGTTTGGCCTGAAAATTAACATCAAGAAGACGGAGGTGCTGTACCAACCCAACTCTACAAGAACCCGAGAGGAGGAGATCATGGCTGACGGAAACAAGCTGAACTCTGTTCCGGAATTCACCTATCTCGGATGCACAATATCAAGTGATGGACGCATTGATGCTGAGATACAGAGGAGGATGGCCAAGGCTAGCGCATCTTTCGGCCGACTACGCCAGAGACTCTGGAACAACCACCATGTGTCCATTCGGGTCAAAGGTAAGATCTACCGCGCAATCGTGCTATCCACCCTACTATACGGAGCCGAGGCCTGGACAGCGTACAGACAGCAGGTGAAAAAGCTGCATGCCTTCATGATGCGACATCTGCGTTCAATCATGAGGCTAACCTGGAAGGACAAAGTGACGGATAAGGAAATACTCAAACGGATGGGGCTGCCCTCTATGGAAGATCTTCTGATCAAAAAGAATCTCCGGTGGACTGGACACCTCATGAGGATGTCATCAGACAGGCTACCAAAGCAGATCCTCTATTCTCAACTGTCTTTTGGCTACAGAAAGAGAGGGCGCCCCCGTCTCCGGTTCAAAGATACCATCAAGAGAAACCTGAAGCTGAGAGACATTAAGACCGACTCATGGACACAACTCTCACAGCAGAGAGCTAAATGGAGGGCGGCAGTCAAGTAATGAAAGCAGTCTTTGTCGCATCGCGACCGACAGCATGATGATGATGAGTTATCAACTAGGTATTTCCCATTTTCAAGGCCTGTAGTTATCAAATAGGTATTTCTCATTTTTGTTATGGTAAAACTATAGTCTCCTATGAATATTACGGTTGTGGAGCATTCTGGCTCTTACCTACAAAGAACAGCACTATGCTCTTCAATACTGCATATGCATGCGCAGACACTCGCGCATGCACAGGCCGCTATCCACCTGTGTCCGTGCAGTACCGATGCTAAGGTAGGTGTTGCGTGAAGAGAACCGACCAGGGAACACACGGTGTGTTAATGACTTAGGTATTGATGAGGCGAGCCGTTGCAGTGTCGTGACCACAATGCTAATGAGTAGGCACACCACGGATGCCATGCACGGTAACTTTTAACAGCGTCCACATCTGTAGGTCACAAAATAGAAGTCAGAAACTAGAGGTTGCTGCCAGCTCTGGGCATCTCTCACATCGCATAGTTTTCCTTGTTTGTTGTTGCTTTGCACCCTAGCAACATCTAAGGTCATATCAGGATGGGAACTGACTTGTTACAGTGTGCATCATGGTGACATTAGAGTGCTGCCCCACTGGGAAATTAGGCCACCCGCACTATGACTCAATATCCCACACAGTCACATTATCTTGGCACTGAGCTAATCAGTCCTCTTCCTATCCTATTAATGCCGAGTGCCAGGCTAGGTAGCGAAAAGTATCAATGTTATGTCATTGGCTTGACTTGACCAGAAATTGAACTTCTGATCTTCCACATGGGAAACCAGTGAAGAATTTAAGAAATCATGTAGATATGTAGAGGAAATGGGAGAGAATACATGATGGCACCCAATAAATGCTCTTGATTAAACTGTTAAAGTCTAACTAGTGTAGCACTTTGCATTAATAGGACAGTGTAAAGAATTGTTTGCTCAGGATAATGATTTCGATGGATTGTGATATCGGGTCATGGTGCCAGTGGCCTGATTTCCCAGTGGGGCAGCACTATATTTAAATCGCCATGAGTAAGTACTCATCCTGATATGACCTTAGATGTTGCTAGGATAGTTACACATCTCTGTAAAGCTTGACAACTCTTTGAGTAAGTACTCATCCTGATATGACCTTAGATGTTGCTAGGATAGTTACACATCTCTGTAAAGCTTGACGACTCTTTGATTCACCTAATATTTTCTATGTTATCTCAGAATCGCATCCATCTAAAGTATTATTTTTACAGTGATCACAAAATCAGTGCATAATTGTTGAAGAAAGACATCACTGATCTAGAATAACATGACCTTAACAATTATTCACATACAGTCTACTCTGTCAATAACGGCCTCTTTCAATAACGAATCTCTGTCAATAATGGCAAAAAGTGCTGGTCTTGTCATGGCACCCCTTTAATTTAATAGCATTGCCTCTGTGTCAAACAGACAGCATTGCCTCTGTGTCTTATGTGGACAACGAGCCGTTTTTTCATCTATTTGATCAATATTCTCGGTCAATAATGACATGCCATATAGTTATAATATAGTAGAAATTGTCCATGATGTGCGCAACATGGGTAATTGAATGAACGAGACTGTGAATCTCAGTAGATTAGGGCACCATGGCGCCGACTATATTCTATTATTAGAACTAATAACTTTGGCTGCTGATCGACGCGCCATCTACATGATACTTCTTGAACTACGCAGCTATTTTAAAATCAGACTGTTGGCGACCCCTATATTCACTTTTAGAACTAAAATGGCCGCCGATTGAGGCGCCACCTATAGTGATTTCCAGTCAAAGCCGATGACGTGGCACTGGAGATATTCACTTCGACCAGACTTTTCAAACCGAGAGGACGTACTTCTTCCATCCAGATTTGGATGATGCCAGGAACAGAAAGAGGTAGGTCGAAGTCAGTGGCTATACCCTGTAACTACGACAAAAACATAGCCTTGTTCAAGTCAGAAACAAAGCATCGGTGCGAAGAATGGCGACATAAAAATTCTCCATCAACAAGCATATGAGACAGGAAAGCCCGGAGGCGGCCATGACAGCATGCTCGACGAATCGCTACTCAGGCAATCGTTTGAACTGGCATGGCGAAATCTCTTATGATGGTCGTGGTTGTGTGGAACGACGAACTCGTGGAAACTGTAAGTTGCATCTCTTTCGTACGATGGTGAGGAGCGTTGGATGCGTCCTGGCAGGGGAGGACTTGTTTTTTTGCAATTCGGTTTTCTCCGAGCCGGCGCTGTGCTGACGTCACCCTGCGGGGAGGTGGCCATGATGCCATGCTTGGCGGATCCATGCAGAGGCGATTCTGTGAACCATGCGCTATCGCTCCTTCTCTGCAATCGGCTGAAATTTCTGACCATGTACACGATGAATCTTCGGAAACGGGGTTGGTCGTGTTCGACGAACAAAGGATCGGCGTGAGATACGCAGGCTCGATGGTAACACACAGATGTGAGACAAGTCGCTACGAATGTTGGATTAACCGTGGCCTGGCTACAGCGCAGAAACATATTGACGTTATCAGTGACGGGATTCGGCCTCGGATCAATCAGGTTCGGAAGAATGCCGAGTGTCGAAGCTCGACATCTACTACGCCGTGGAAAAGGGCTTGTGATGTCACGCCGCGTGGAGGCAGCCATGACAGCATGCTCGGCATTTCACGCAAAGGATCGACCGGTGCGAGCCCCGGTGACACTACAACATGCTCAACGCACGGATACAACATCGACGTTACAGATGTCATGGACTTTGTCTGCTTACTTCGTAAAAACGGATGGACATATTAATGTTGGGTTCAATGGTCGGATCTTCAGTGTCACGTCATGCCACGTGAGGCGGCCATGACACCATGGTTATCTACCATTATAAGATCGACATTTGCTCCGAATACCCACATTGTTCACTAGAATTGTTAACATCACAGCACAGATAGCTGGGCGCAGCCAGTAAACAATGATGCTCATTTTTCAAAAATAAGATCACATAACACCCTACCTAGGAGTCCTATGCCATCATAATACTACTCTCAATTGACTCTCACCAATAGTCATAACCAGTAAATAAAATGCCACCAATACAATGGCACGTTACGACCGTTGGCCAAAGTCACGAGTATGGCAACTTCCTACACAAATTTGTTTGCAGACCATGTCAAAAGCTAACAAATCACAATCTGAGACGAAAAGGCCTACAATGCCTGATAACAACCACAAAAGTTCTAATGACCCCACATGGAAACGGCTCCCCGTACGCTGTTGATGTACTCGTAGAACAAGTGACACAGGCTTAAGTATACATAGCCACTCTAGGGTCATGAGTATAGCGACATCCTACACGAAAGCTGAATTTGTCTGTAGACTGCAAATTACACTGGTCTGTACATGGGTGCCACGAACCAGACGGTGATCCAGACGTCGCAGTCAGACAGACGAAATTTATCATTACGCCAGAGTGCATGCAAACTACACCCAGATCTTGTCTGGCGGCTGTTATAGCGACCGTCTAGACATTGTCGCAGACGCAAAGTCTTGGGGAGTGCTGACATCACCATGACCTTGAGGTCGGGCAGTGCATGGGATTTGATTAACGACATGAAACCGCAAAGCATTCCTCAAACATTTCATCTACCAGTCCGCGGCATGCTGACAATCCACATTATAAAGTATATATAGCCACACTGAAGTCATCCTACACGAAAGCTGAATTTGTCTGCACCATTTCAAAAAGCACCAGCTCGAGGCGATAAATCTGGCTGTCGCCCTCAAACATCTCTCTCCACATCAAGTGCACAAATACACCAGCGTAATAAACACAGGCAATGCAACCTCACAGCAAGTGCTCAGTTCCGGGGTAGGTTGCGACCCTGTCATCTGCACCTGTGCCCGGGAGATCTGGCTGTTTGCCGCACGAAGGAGTACTGACATTCTTGTCCAACACAAACCAAGAAAGGACATCATTTTTCCTGATGCTCTAAGTCGTATGTGTTTCGACTTGCGTGCAAGGAGTCTAGCCCAGAGACTTGTTGCTGAGGCCGGCCTGGAATCGGTGATTGTAGCACATGACAATGCTTTGACCCCCTAACTGTAACCTGGGATCGATATTTAAATTGTTGCCTTCTCTCCCCAGGTTACTCACAACGTCACCATCAGCGGCTTCTTGATGCCATTAAGGCGGGGCTCGCGATTGGGACCTGGAGGAATAAGGCAGCCCAGGCAGGGGAATACTACATTTATATGCAACAACATCACGCAAACCTGCTGCGACCGTCCCAGTAACACATTATGTCGTATCTAATACACCTCAAAGATCGACTCACATTACCAAGTGCCATATTGAACTACTGGTGCTAGCTACTATCATCGCACACTCCTCCGACAGAGTAACCTGTTCCTAATTTGGCAGCTCTGACCCTGGCCACTATCTTCAGGCCAAGGATGTGAGGCTAACCGCAGTGGGCATCAATGTCCGAGTCCGGTAATCAAAAACAATACAAGTCATCGTCTCCAAGAGACATTTTTCCTCGTTTCGGCGACACATGGATCGCCCTACTCTCCACTTCAAGCGTGGAAGGATTACGTGTCCAGGACACCACTTCACCCCGATGGCCCTGCCTTCCTGACTACCAACGGATCACCTCTACGTGCAACCTTGTTGCTTGACACCATACGACTGGCCCTGTCCATGGCAGCGGTGCATGATTATGTACCAAGGCAGTCGGTTTCATCGGCTCCCAGGACACTTGCTCTATTTTTTGGTTAAGTGCCTGTAAGCCTTGAAATATCTAAGGTCATCTCATCATGAAAGAGTAATGTAACAAGCTAAGATAGAAAGAATTAAAATTGCCACTTTATACTACTGTCTCGTTCTGTTTTCAATTGTCCATGATGTGCGCAACATGGGTAATTGAATGAACGAGACTGTGAATCTCAGTAGATTAGGGCACCATGGCGCCGACTATATTCTATTATTAGAACTAATAACTTTGGCTGCTGATCGACGCGCCATCTACATGATACTTCTTGAACTACGCAGCTATTTTAAAATCAGACTGTTGGCGACCCCTATATTCACTTTTAGAACTAAAATGGCCGCCGATTGAGGCGCCACCTATAGTGATTTCCAGTCAAAGCCGATGACGTGGCACTGGAGATATTCACTTCGACCAGACTTTTCAAACCGAGAGGACGTACTTCTTCCATCCAGATTTGCCATCCCACCCACCCAACTAATATGATGTATCGATAGGGTTAAGTGCCTGTAAGCCTTGAAATATCTAAGGTCATCTCATCATGAAAGAGTAATGTAACAAGCTAAGATAGAAAGAATTAAAATTGCCACTTTATACTACTGTCTCGTTCTGTTTTCAATTACTAATTGTACAAATTACCAATTGTAGAACTGACAAATTGTAGAAGTGATGAATAGTAGAAATGAATAATTGTACAAATGACAAATTGTACAAATGACTTTGTAAGGACCGTCCTAGTCAGTCAAGTATAAAAGAAAAACATTGGTTTCAAGTTCAGCCCATTCCATCAGTCAGTCCCCGCCTAAAACGGATCTCTCTCTATAACGGCATCTTGCTCCAGTCCCATAGGTGTCAGTTGTATACAGAGTAGGCTGTATTCATAATAATCATTCGAAAATTAGAAGTCAAATTTCAATTGAAGTATATCCGGTCTCTGATGAATCGATTCAAACTTGAATGATTTCCTCATGTATGTGGCGTGAAAAGCACCTTCAGAAAACAACCAATGGTCAGGCAAGGAGCCAGTAATCGATATTTAGTGACCTGAACATTATTTCACTGGCACAAATGGTATTAATAATACCCGCTTCAATAGTTTTAAACCATGGGGAAAACATGCTCGTCAGCATAATAGGAATAGGGCCGCCTCCCAAGCTGTGGCTATATTTGCCTGGAGGCCCTCTCCCATTGTTTTGTACCTCGGAATGCTGACGGCACGAATCAGAACCATCACTTCTTTAGTCGTCCCGATAATCAGATAATACAAGGAAGGTATGGCAGTGGCGGAGGTGGTCAGGGTTACATTGCACTGTAATATATGTATATGTATGTTATATATTTATATATATATATTTAGTATACCTATATATAATGTTATATATTTATAGATATTTGTATATGTTCATATTATACATATTTGCATATATTTATATATATATTTATATCTATTTGTATATATTTTTATATCATCAATCATCAATGGGTGCCGTCTTCTCGAAGAAGGTTGGCTGCAATGGACCTCCATCTCTTCCTGTCATTCGTTTCTCTCATGCATTCCGCATAGCTCATTGCTGTCCACTCAGTGATGTTGTTCTCCTTCTCCCTCTTGGTCTTTTCCCTTCTATCTTCCCTTCCAATATTCTTCTCTGTGATTCCTGGTGTTGTATCATGTGGCCAAAGTATTTAATTTTGCTGTTTTTGATCGTTTGTATTATCTGTCTCTTTATTTTCATTCTTGTTAGGACCTCCACGTTGCTTATACTAGTTCTTGCCATATATTTTTATATATCTATTTGCATATCTTTATATACATTTAAAAGAAATATATTTTTATATATTTATATATATTTATATATATATCTATATACATATTTATATGTATATTTATGTATTTTTATTTATGTACATTTATGTATGCAAACAAAAATATGATTTGTCTATATTATATATACTGACATCTCTTTCTATGAATATTTATTAATATAAATGTCTATATATATATGTATACTTATTTAATATATATTGATATGTATATTATATTTATTTACAAATTTATTTTTATATATTTTATATGGTAATACATATCAATACATGTTGATATATATCTTGATATATATTTATTTTTATATCTGCATATATATTTATATATTTGCATATATGTATATAGATTTAAATATATTTATATAGATGTATATAGCACTGTATAGATATATATAGATTCATTTAGATATATAGAAATACATAGATATTAATAGAGATTAATAGAGATTTATTGAGATTTATATAGATTGTTAAGATATTTATATCAATTGTGGCTACAGCTAAGAGAGAAGACCAGAACATGTGCTGAGATTAGTTATAATCTCTTTCAGGGGATTGCATCGCCAGTACCCCGAACAGAGAGAGACTCCCCTAACCCATCAGAATATTGTTCAGCGGTGGTGGAAAGCAAAGTAGTCACCCAAATGTCATTCATTTTGTGTCTAATCAAATGGGTCTTCAATACTGGCACAAGGTAGGCACCCATCTTGATATGACCTCTGTTAGGATATAAAATCCCCAAAAACAAACAATACTGCATTACATTAAGCAGCCAATATTTATTCTTTAGCGATCAATCCACTCATCATAGCCCGACACTGAACGCGGTGACCGAATCGGTAGAGCTCCTCCTCGGGAGGTCGAGAGTTCGAAAACCCCACCGAATCAAAGCAATACCTTACTAAGTTGATACTTGTCACTACTTAGCCTGGCACTCAGCATGACTAGGATAGGCCAAGGACTGGTTAGCTCAGCGTGAGGATAATGTAACTGAGTGGGATATATATATATCGGGTCATGGCACCGGTAGCCTGTTCTCCCAGTGGGGCAGCATTATATGCATCAAGTTGCCATGGGTGTGCACTGTCACAAGTCGGTACCCATTCTGATATGACCATAGATGTTGCTAGGATGCAAACCCCAAGCAGCAAACAAAGCTTTATTACCTGAGACAGCTGTTAATTATGCGTCAGCCGTCGATCCACACACCATAGCCGCAGTGCCTGCTCTGACCTGACTAAATAGTCAAAGCAAATTTGGTGCCGCTGATGCCCGCCACAGTAGATAAAACATTCACCCGGTACTTGTAGTACTCGGGTGAAGGACAATGTACTGTAAATACGGGCGAAAATAGCTTAGTATGGAACTGGAAGTACAATGCCTGGCTCCAGTGTCAAATGGTTACTTATATCGGCACAGAGTTGGTGAAATGGTAGAGAATGCAAAAAGACAAGATGGCGGCCATAGAATGCTGTCGATTTCACTTTTAAATCTTATTAAACCAGATGTTATATTATATTTTTCAACTCAAAGGTAGTGGGGAAATATGAAGACATATACAAAGAATAAATGTTGCTTCTCAGATTGTGAAATTAGGCTCTCATAAAGACTCATTTCATTAGCCCGATTTTTCTACCGTTTTTATATAAGGCTGGTCTTCACCCGAGTACTGCGAGTACCGGGTGAATCCTTTATCTACCGCCCCAGGTGTCGCTGTGTAGATACGCTGAGTCTGTTAATTAGGCATGCTTGAAGTTGGACACCATGCCCGGACACCTGGCAGGTCCATTTGTACCACCTAGCAGAGGTTCCAAGAACTAATCAGGCAGACCAAGCACCATTAGCAATAAGATAGGCAATAGTGGAAGCAGTGAATATGGGGTGTGAGGGGGGGGGGGGAGATCAATTGTTATAATGCAGATCTGTGCTGATAATAAGTAAATATTGTATTCACCCCGAACATTTCTGTTTGCTACTTGGGGTTTTATGTCCTGGCAACATTAAAGGTCATATTAGGACAGGTACCGATGTGTGACAGTTCATGTTCCTGATGACTTTATTGTGCTGTTCCACTGTGAAATCAGATTGGTGGCACCATGATCTGACATTCCACTCAGTCACATTATCCTGATTCTGAGCGAACTAGTCCTTTTCCTATTCTGTTAATACAGAATGCCAGGGCCGCGTTCAGGCTCCGTCTCGGAGGCACCTCGGCGACGGGCCTGACGTCACGCTGGTTTGAACGGCAAAGGCAGTTTGTTGTCTCGAAAATGGCCGCCCCCATAGGCAGTGGCCATTTGCAATGGAAAAGCTGCGCTGTGATTTGATGAAACCACTGGACATGGCAGCCATTTTCGAGGCGCTTTTTGTCTCCTGATTGAAAAGGGAGGCATCGCCGAGACACACACTGAATGCAAATAAGCCAAAAATCATCGCCGAGACGTCGTCGAGGCGTCTCTGAGACAGACCCTGAACGCGGCCCAGGTTAGGTAGCGACAAGTATCAATTTTGGAAGTCATTGATTTGACTCGGCCAGTGATTCAAGCTCGCAACCTTCTGTTCGGGAAACTAACATTTGTATCGATCCAGTCCACCCCTAAGATGATAATGATGATGGTGATTTTGGTTGTGGTGGTGATGGTAGTGGTGGTGGTGGTTGGGGTGACAGTGGCAATGGTGATGATCATGGTGATAGTGGTGGTGGTGGCGATGGCGATGGTGATAGTGGTGATGGCAGTGATGATGATTTTGATGATGATAATGATAGCGATGCCGACAACGATGAGAACGACAACAATACTACTACTAAGCTCCATATTGCAATAGACATTTTCCACGGAGTTTCCTAAGTGAGTTGCTACCCACAACATCAGTTCTTGTCACTGCCATCAGAGGGCAGGTGGATGGCGGTAACCCTCTACAAGAATAGTAAGCAAATGTCTCTTCTACATAGCACGCTGCATGATGGACTTTCTAACCACAACACTAGTTCTTGCCACTGCCGTCAGAGGGCAGGTTGGTGGTGGAAACCCTCTATAAGTATAACACCCTTCTTTTCTACAGAGCATGCTGCGTGGTAAACTGCATACACACAACACTAGTTCTTACCACTGCCGTCAGAGGGCAGGTTGTTGGTGGAAATCTCCTATGCATAGCAACCAGCCTGCATTGTGCACAGTCTGCGATATTATCCGGCTACTACGAATTGCACTCGCTGTTCTAAATGAGTGGTTGAGAAGATTATGGTTTGCAGAAACTGTGGCAGTGAGTCAGTCAGTCGGGGGGGCACAGTGGTGTGAGGTGCCATGCGCAGCTGTAACCAAACCGGACCAGCTCTATCTGCCAACTGGCGGCGCCCGACCGAGTATTGCCTGTGTAAGCTGGTCACGTGACCAGGAGGGCTGAGTTGTGCATAACGGCAACTTGGCAAATTTAGGGCTGAATGTACGCAATAGATAAAGAAGCATAACAAATATCACCATTTAATTCACTGTTTCATAATTGGCGCCAATTCATCAGTTCAATCATAGCATATTATATATTCACAGTTGTTTGTGTTTCCATAGCAACAGCTATGATTTCCCAATTAGGCAGCACTAGGCACATTTATGAAAGGGCTGAATTTACACAATGGATAAAGCAGCATAATGTAGCAGTCACACTACGACGACAATGGGAGGACGACAGCCCGGCAGTTGGAATTTTGAGAAATCACGACGACATATGCAAATTCGGGCTAATTTGGACGACAATCGGACGACAACCGGACGACAACGGTGCGACAAATCGGTCTGGGTATAACGACAATCTAACGACAGAGGAGGTCGGAGATATTTTTCCCTTTATAAAAGACTGAACTTAAATGTGTACAATGTTCATTTTATTTACTATTATTATTCCCTTAATAAAAGACTGAACTTAACTGTATACAATGTTCATTTTATTTACTAGAATTATTCCCTTTATAAAAAACTGAACTTAAATGTATACAATGTTCATTTTATTTACTATTATTATTCCCTTAATAAAAGACTGAACTGAAAAGTATACAATGTTCATTTTATTTACTAGAATTATTTACTATTATTATTCCATTAATAAAAGACTTCATTGTATTTACTAGAATTATTTACTATTATTATTCCCTTAATAAAAGACTGAACTGACATGTATACAATGTTCATTTTATTTACTATTATTATTCCCTTTATAAAAGACTGAACTTAACTGTATACAATGTTCATTTTATTACTAGAATTATTCCCTTTATAAAAGACTGAACTTAAATGTAGGTAGCGACAAGTATCAATTTTGGAAGTCATTGATTTGACTCGGCCAGTGATTCAAGCTCGCAACCTTCTGTTCGGGAAACTAACATTTGTATCGATCCAGTCCACCCCTAAGATGATAATGATGATGGTGATTTTGGTTGTGGTGGTGATGGTAGTGGTGGTGGTGGTTGGGGTGACAGTGGCAATGGTGATGATCATGGTGATAGTGGTGGTGGTGGCGATGGCGATGGTGATAGTGGTGATGGCAGTGATGATGATTTTGATGATGATAATGATAGCGATGCCGACAACGATGAGAACGACAACAATACTACTACTAAGCTCCATATTGCAATAGACATTTTCCACGGAGTTTCCTAAGTGAGTTGCTACCCACAACATCAGTTCTTGTCACTGCCATCAGAGGGCAGGTGGATGGCGGTAACCCTCTACAAGAATAGTAAGCAAATGTCTCTTCTACATAGCACGCTGCATGATGGACTTTCTAACCACAACACTAGTTCTTGCCACTGCCGTCAGAGGGCAGGTTGGTGGTGGAAACCCTCTATAAGTATAACACCCTTCTTTTCTACAGAGCATGCTGCGTGGTAAACTGCATACACACAACACTAGTTCTTACCACTGCCGTCAGAGGGCAGGTTGTTGGTGGAAATCGCCTATGCATAGCAACCAGCCTGCATTGTGCACAGTCTGCGATATTATCCGGCTACTACGAATTGCACTCGCTGTTCTAAATGAGTGGTTGAGAAGATTATGGTTTGCAGAAACTGTGGCAGTGAGTCAGTCAGTCGGGGGGCACAGTGGTGTGAGGTGCCATGCGCAGCTGTAACCAAACCGGACCAGCTCTATCTGCCAACTGGCGGCGCCCGACCGAGTATTGCCTGTGTAAGCTGGTCACGTGACCAGGAGGGCTGAGTTGTGCATAACGGCAACTTGGCAAATTTAGGGCTGAATGTACGCAATAGATAAAGAAGCATAACAAATATCACCATTTAATTCACTGTTTCATAATTGGCGCCAATTCATCAGTTCAATCATAGCATATTATATATTCACAGTTGTTTGTGTTTCCATAGCAACAGCTATGATTTCCCAATTAGGCAGCACTAGGCACATTTATGAAAGGGCTGAATTTACACAATGGATAAAGCAGCATAATGTAGCAGTCACACTACGACGACAATGGGAGGACGACAGCCCGGCAGTTGGAATTTTGAGAAATCACGACGACATATGCAAATTCGGGCTAATTTGGACGACAATCGGACGACAACCGGACGACAACGGTGCGACAAATCGGTCTGGGTATAACGACAATCTAACGACAGAGGAGGTCGGAGATATTTTTCCCTTTATAAAAGACTGAACTTAAATGTGTACAATGTTCATTTTATTTACTATTATTATTCCCTTAATAAAAGACTGAACTTAACTGTATACAATGTTCATTTTATTTACTAGAATTATTCCCTTTATAAAAAAACTGAACTTAAATGTATACAATGTTCATTTTATTTACTATTATTATTCCCTTAATAAAAGACTGAACTGAAAAGTATACAATGTTCATTTTATTTACTAGAATTATTTACTATTATTATTCCATTAATAAAAGACTTCATTGTATTTACTAGAATTATTTACTATTATTATTCCCTTAATAAAAGACTGAACTGACATGTATACAATGTTCATTTTATTTACTATTATTATTCCCTTTATAAAAGACTGAACATAACTGTATACAATGTTCATTTTATTACTAGAATTATTCCCTTTATAAAAGACTGAACTTAAATGTAGGTAGCGACAAGTATCAATTTTGGAAGTCATTGATTTGACTCGGCCAGTGATTCAAGCTCGCAACCTTCTGTTCGGGAAACTAACATTTGTATCGATCCAGTCCACCCCTAAGATGATAATGATGATGGTGATTTTGGTTGTGGTGGTGATGGTAGTGGTGGTGGTGGTTGGGGTGACAGTGGCAATGGTGATGATCATGGTGATAGTGGTGGTGGTGGCAATGGCGATGGTGATAGTGGTGATGGCAGTGATGATGATTTTGATGATGATAATGATAGCGATGCTGACAACGATGAGAACGACACCAATACTACTACTAAGCTCCATATTGCAATAGACATTTTCCACGGAGTTTCCTAAGTGAGTTGCTACCCACAACATCAGTTCTTGTCACTGCCATCAGAGGGCAGGTGGATGGCGGTAACCCTCTACAAGAATATTAAGCAAATGTCTCTTCTACATAGCACGCTGCATGATGGACTTTCTAACCACAACACTAGTTCTTGCCACTGCCGTCAGAGGGCAGGTTGGTGGTGGAAACCCTCTATAAGTATAACACCCTTCTTTTCTACAGAGCATGCTGCGTGGTAAACTGCATACACACAACACTAGTTCTTACCACTGCCGTCAGAGGGCAGGTTGGTGGTGGAAATCGTCTATGCATAGCAACCAGCCTGCATTGTGCACAGTCTGCGATATTATCCGGCTACTACGAATTGCACTCGCTGTTCTAAATGAGTGGTTGAGAAGATTATGGTTTGCAGAAACTGTGGCAGTGAGTCAGTCAGTCGGGGGGCACAGTGGTGTGAGGTGCCATGCGCAGCTGTAACCAAACCGGACCAGCTCTATCTGCCAACTGGCGGCGCCCGACTGAGTATTGCCTGTGTAAGCTGGTCACGTGACCAGGAGGGCTGAGTTGTGCATAACGGCAACTTGGCAAATTTAGGGCTGAATGTACGCAATAGATAAAGAAGCATAACAAATATCACCATTTAATTCACTGTTTCATAATTGGCGCCAATTCATCAGTTCAATCATAGCATATTATATATTCACAGTTGTTTGTGTTTCCATAGCAACAGCTATGATTTCCCAATTAGGCAGCACTAGGCACATTTATGAAAGGGCTGAATTTACACAATGGATAAAGCAGCATAATGTAGCAGTCACACTACGACAACAATGGGAGGACGACAGCCCGGCAGTTGGAATTTTGAGAAATCACGACGACATATGCAAATTCGGGCTAATTTGGACGACAATCGGACGACAACCGGACGACAACGGTGCAAGAAATCGGTCTGGGTATAACGACAATCTAACGACAGAGGAGGTCGGAGATATTTTTCCCTTTATAAAAGACTGAACTTAAATGTGTACAATGTTCATTTTATTTACTATTATTATTCCCTTAATAAAAGACTGAACTTAACTGTATACAATGTTCATTTTATTTATATAGACACACATAGACACACACAGACACACATAGACACACATAGACACACATAGACACAGACACACACACAGACACAGACACAGAGACACACAGAGACACATACATGGAGAGAGAAGCAACTACAGCTTAACGACAAGACGACAGTGCCGCGACAGTGCCGCGACAGTGCCGCGACAGTGCCGCGACAGTGCGACAGTGCCGCAACAGTGCCGCAACAGTGCCACGACAGTGCCGCGACAGTGCCGCGACAGTGCCGCGACAGTGCCGCGACAGTGCCGCGACAGTGCCGCGACAGTGCCGCGACAGTGCCGCGACAGTGCCGCGACAGTGCCGCAAAATTGGCTGTCGCCGAAGTTTTTCAACATGTCCAAAATCCCCGTGACAACTCGGCGACAGTCGAGAAACAGTGGAGAAACTGGAGCTGTCGCGGAGGTGCCACGGTGACAGCTGCGCGACAGCTGTGCAACAGCTGTGCGACAATCGGCGACAATCGACGACAGACCGGAAGTCGCTGTCTCAGGGCTGTCGTCGCTGCTTGTCGTCGTAGTGTGACTGCAACATAACCAACATCACCGTTTGATGCGCAGCGAAGGAGGAAGACGAAGGCAGGGGTGGAGAAAAACACACTTTATTATGTAAAGTGTGGGGGGGGGGGGGGGGGGGGGGCAATGTACAATGAGGGGAGGTAGCTGTACAGTGTAATGAGTGAAGGGTGGGTGGAGAAGAAAGGAGGAGTGCGTCTGGCAAGAGAAGGAGGCTGAGTGGCGAGAGAGGGCAGAGAGGCTGGGTTATAAGGGAGGGAGAGAGCGGGGTGGGGGGGGGGGGGGTTACGCAATGCAACGGTCGCGGGCTGGGGGGGGGGAGAAAAACACAATTCTACATATTTAAATTAGATACTGGCGCATTTATTAAATATTTGTCACCACTCAGAAGGGAAATACTGGGGCAATTTGATAGAATCTGTTACTGCAGAAGCGTATGGTGTCAGAGTTTTGGCAAATTCAATTGTGCATGTTTGCACTTCAAAATATCTCCAAAGTTAGCCATTTAAAAAAAAGCTACTTTAAACTACAGTAAGTTAGAGCCATCACCGTAATAGATTTATCTCAGAAAATGACAGAATCCAACTGACCAGGCTGGTTACTCTTTGTTTGGGCAGAGCCTTGGATAACTGGAACGCTCTGCGCGTGCAACCGTATACATGTATATATAATTCATAGCTTTACTTTGTTCAGAACTTCTCGCCTGCAGCGCTATCCCTTGGGGGTTACAGTTCAGAATGAGCTGGGGACCAGTGTAGTATTATGATGGCACACGGGGATTATTACTCCTGAAGTCCGAAGCATAGTCAGCAAGAATCTGGGCAGCTGCCAAGTGACTGACATATATGCCAGGCTTTACCTAGCCTGATTAGTTATCAACAACACTGATCTGATTCCATTGATCTGTTCATTTGATAAGTGATTGATTGCTTGCACAATCTAGACAGACCTAGGGAAACATCATGACGGGTACCGGTCTTGTGCCAGTGCAAACAATTGGTACGGCTATAGTGCTGCTTCACTAACGTACCATAATTGCCGGCACCACTCCACGATATCCTACTCAGTCACAGACTAGTTTTACTCTAGCTCTATCCCGACTGGATAGGAAGGTTGCATCGGTACGAGCGCCGGCTGACTTCCGGTGGGGGAGGTTATGGGTTCGAATCTCAACTGAGGTAAACAATGACTTATGCAAATTTATAATGGTCACAACCTAGCCTTATGCTCAAGATTATTGGATAAAACCAGGACTGGTTTGCTGAGCTATAAGGATAATGTGACTGAGTGAGATATTGGGGCATGGTGCCAGCAGCTGTCTTGCAGCAGAGCATCATTGTGATGAAGTCGCTATGACTGTGCATTGTCACAAGTCGGAAGCCAATCTGATATCACCTTAGATGTTGCTCGGATGTAAAAACCCCAACAAACAGACCAGTCTATTCAAGTGATGCCAGGTGCCAACTGAGGTAGAGACAGCCGCCACTAATTGTTGGTCTTTGTATTGATTTGGCCAGGTGGTCATATCGATGAATTTACACACCGGAAGCGGAAATCGGTATTCTACCATTAGATCGCCACCTCATTCAGGTGCCGTCCCAGAGGTGCCGTTACTGAGTTGAGGTATTAAAGTTTCATAGCCTGCTGGTTTTGAAGTTCTACTACGCTTCTCAGCAAAATAACTTGTTGTTTTTGTTTTGGGGTTGTTGTTGTTGTTATTGGGAGGGGGGTTGAGGTTGGTTGGTTGGTTGTTGGGGTTTTAAGTCTCCGCTCCGCGGCGTGCGCACTTGTTTTAAGCGCGCCAACAGCCAACACAATGTTTGATCATTTAATCGGCCACCAATACGATATAGCGATATAGCAAATGGTAAACAGGAAGTGTGAACACTTATTTGTCTCTCTTTTTGTTTTTTGGGTACATTAGTTGTCCCAAGCAGGGGAAATCCCAGTCACAGACAACTGGTCTTCCCCACTCCACTGCTAGTCGATAGAAAGCCTGAGTCTACACTTTTACCGACCCAAGGGATTTTTAACCTCCCACACCACATAGACATGGTATGAGAGCAACCGGCCTTTGATGACGCTGTAAGTTATACACAGCGGTGGAAATCCAAATTGGCAGAGCAGGGGGCACGGGGAATCGAACCGCCGACCCTCAGATTAGGAGTCTGACCTAGAAAAAAGTCAGACACTCTAACCACTCCGCCACAGAGAACGCCACGACAGAACCTTTCTTTGTTGCTTTACCGAATACACTCAACCCGATGTGTTGGTGGTCGAGAGTCACGTGGCCAGTCCGGGCAGTTAGAGTGATGTATTAAGGCTTGATTGTCAGCCCCACCTTCCCGACGCAGACAATAGAGGATTTCCACCGGCAATCCGCCCCCCGCCCCCGCGCCCCCTATCCCCGACAGTGATTGCAAGAACTCGCGTTCTATCTATATAGGACTTCAGAGCCGGTGAATTGAATAGCAACCAAAGAAGAAATCAATCTGCACAAAAGTACAGGAAAGCAAATTAATCATATCAAATTTAATTTCCTATTTTAAAAAGACATGGTCTGCCATTCAATGAGAGTTTAATAACTGCATCATTGTGAAATGTTCTTGATTGCTCCGTCAATGAAACCGGCTTAAAATAACTAATTAAAATTGGAAGATCATGAGTGGGAATTGTTTCATTTAAGACTAATGATTACATAAACATGCTTGGTACAGCACTGCCATATGGACGCCTCGCACCATGTAAAACAATGTTCCCATCAAGATCAGTATATGAAGTATAATTGCTTAGATTATAGTAATATATACTAATGTAGGGATTAACTATGTTGGTTCGATTATAGTTTATTGTAGGTATTATATTCCAAGGTATTCGGAGTCGCGCACCCCTCCCCCCCTGGTCAATGGTGCATGACCGTGTGACTCGCGCACCACCTGCGAGTACAATTGAACTAAATCCTACCCGTGTTTCCAGCACTTTGATTGTCAGTTTTAGTTGTGTATAGGTAAGGCGTGCCAGAGAACTAATAAATAGAAATCAGCCCAACTTCTGGGTTCTCTTGTCCTAGTTTCCCTGTTGTGGCATTTACACATACACACATTATATATATATATATATATACATATATATATATATATATATATATATATATAGGCTCCTATATATATGTACTATATAATTCATTATGTGGATATAAATAACGGCAGCCCCTTAAATGTTTCCCATTACCATCTTCTTCCATGTTATTTGCTGCGGAGCGGGTCATTCTCTACTCCTCCCGCCTCCTATACCTTGAGCCAACTGTCACTCTGCTCACTTTAAAATTTTAAACTGTTTAATGGATAGTGGAACATGCAGTCGAGCGCAAAATAATGAGGAGAGATAGCCGAATGGTGGAATGGAAGATACTATGAAAGCAAGAGAACCTTCCGATTATTTATATTAGCATAATCCTTATACAGCACACAGTTTAAAACCAGAGCCTCCAACCCACAGTCAACTAGGCCTACCTTACCAACAATCAGACAAGTGGTCTCCAGGACGCTCAAGCTACCCACCTTTCCACAACCTCTCAAACCCATCTAATCCGACCGTGTCCATTTGTGTAATAATACTTGGCTAAAGTCCGGATTTAATTTGAGGAGCTGAGTGCACCTTATCACATGTGGCCGAATCGGTACATCACAGACTTCCTGCGTGGTAGGTCGGGAGTTCGAATCTCAGCTGAGTCAAACCAATGACTTACAAAATTGATACTTGTTACTACCTAACCTGACAATCAGCATTACTAGGATAGGACAAGGACTGGTTAGCGCAGTGACATGATAATGTGGACTGAGTGGGATATCGGGTCATAGTGTCCGTTGGCTGGTCTCCCATTTGGGCAGCACCATAAAGTAGCCATGAGTCCGCATTGTCACAAATCGGCACCCGTTCTGATATGACATTAAATGGTACTACGATGTAAAACAACAACAAATTGTCTATGAATATATAGACATGTATTATATGAATTACTATATAACAATATAACTTTGCTATATATTTGTTCAGAGCCATACCGACCATGCTAATCCGCGAATCCTTCTAATGCTCGTATTACTACTGGTCCACCTACATCTTGGTCAAAATGAGGTCAGCCACGCTTAATGTTGTCATGGGAGCGATGAAAATAGGTCATATTGCGCCTAGTTTTCGAACCCACACTTCTTGACATTCCAGGGCTAGTGTGTTAACCATTACACTACCTATACTCCCTGATGCAATCACCCTAGCCGCACTTACTTTTCCATGTGGCTCCTTGTCTGAGAGGTTAGTGCGGACAACTATACTTGTCCCCCTGGAATTGCAAGACTCTTAAATCGTGTACATCTGTAAGTCGCCTAATCCTTACAGTTACACACATACAGGTGATGCACTTAGATATATACATACACAGCATAGGTTCGACAACCATACAGCTGGTATGTGTTCCTGGTCATGGAACCAGTGTCATGGGAATGATGTAATTGAGAAATATATTGCATGTAGAGCAGGTTTCGAACCCACACGTTTTGCTATTCTCAGGCAAGCATGCTAACCAATCCTCTACCTATGCTCCCTGATGCAATCACCGCACTTAAATGTTTGTGTGTCCTTTTGCCGGAGAGGTTATTGCAGACTACGACAATAGTATGCACACATGTTGGGTCTTTTTTAAAGTTTTGTTCATCTGCGCTGTGATGGATCTCTTCCTTTCATTACTGTAGTATATGCTAATGAGGTCCATTGAGAGAAAAGGAATATGTTAATGAGCTGACATCATGGAATGTTTGTGCCGCTGGTTCAGAGCCCTGGACAGTGAATAAAGCATTCAGTATCCAGAAGTCAACTTGTCCAGATGTTGGTTCTTTAAAATTACTAATAGGTTTCTGCATTAAAAGCACCCACTGACTCTCATTATATTGTTCAATGTAATCTTTATTTTTCCCGATTCAGTATCGCCCGCTCAGTGTGTGCCGGAAAGGGAGAACACAAGTAAAGAAAAGTATACTGGTCCATAATCCGCTATCGGAAATCTGTGAGGACAGTTGTGTTTCAAAATTCAGGATTTTGCGGATTTCAGAATAAAGATAATAATCTAACATCAATATTGCAGTAGAAACGCATGAATACTCACAGTAAAGTGGGATAACTCGTGACTACAAATAATATTACCGTGTATTTATAGAGTAATATACTGATAAAGGAAATAGTAGGATAATGATAAACCATAAATACTCTCGTACATTTTATTTCCAACAAAAATATATGGTAAAATCTAAACATGTACAGCTTAAAATTAACCGTAATCAAACACATTAATATTTCTCCTGAGAAATGCATGAATATTCACACTAAGTGCAATAAATCAAGACTATAAATAGTATTATAATTTGCATATATATGTATATAAATATAGATTATAAAACTATTTTTGTATATATATATTGGTATACTATTCATGCTCTTGATTTATCCCGATTAGTGTGAATATTCATGCATTTTCCAAGAGAAATATTCATGTGTTTGATTACGCTTCATTACTTTATATATGCTGCATAAAAAAAAGCTTCAGAGGGCTTTTTGGATTTCACACTTTCAGATAAGGGATTGTGGACCTGTATTTGCTTCAAGAGATCAAGCTACATGAGATGAATGTAAATTCTATTGTGTGTGTGGGGGGACGCGGTTATTTTCCTTTTATTTCTAGTACTGTCACAGCTCTGGAGGCAGTGGTAATATAATACCTTTGTTTAGTCCATTCCCAGTGCAGGCCTAGTCATGCCACGGTGAGATTAAAAAGAGGAGGAATGTAACTGTTGCACCATATGCATATTCATACATATAAGGTTTGGAAGTGGCTGAGTGGGTGGGTAGTTAGAGGTGGAGAACGAGACGGAAGATTGATTCATTGGTGGTTGCCCATAGGCAGCATAGGCCATATTCACGCGAGATCAATTCAATTCAATTCTTTTATTTTAACTCTCTGCAGGGTATGTTTACAATAATCTGAGGCGATACAATAAATGCATACAAATTCCTTACAGACAGAAAGGATCCCAGAAAAGCAATGCTTATCTAGCTGGTCTCCCTACAGGGGTGCGGTGGGGGTGCTGTGGAGGTATTGTGTGTGTGTGTGTGTGTGTGTGTGTGTGGAGGGTGCTGTTTGTGCGGGCGGTGCTGTGTGAGGAGGGGGGTGGGGGTGGCGGGGTGCTGTGTCAGGGGGTGGCGGGGTGCTGGATGTGTGTGTGGGGGGGGGGGGGGGGGGGTGGTGGGGGGGGCTGTGTGGGGGGGTGCTGTTGTGAGGGGGGGGGGGGCTGTGCGTGAGGTGCTTGGGGTGTGGGGGGTTGTGTGGAGGTCTTGTGTGGGAGTGATGTTTCGGTGTGATGTGTGAGGAGGTGGATATGTCGGGGTTTTTTCAAACAATTAATTTTGTGTCAATAGACACTCATGAATTTTTAAAACTCACAATCATATAGTTTCTGGTCAAGCTAAATACAATTCTAGATGATAGTATAAATGAGGGGTGACGGAAGAGACTGCACAGAATCAGCGGTGCATCTTAATTGGTCGTTTCGTATCGGTAGGTTGGTTGTTGGAGTTTTAGTCCTGGCAACATCTAAGGTCAGGAAGGGTACGGACTTGTGATAATGCGCACTCATAGTACCTTTATAGTGCTGCCCCATTGGAAATCATGCCACTGGTCCCATGACCCAATATCCCACTCAGTCACATTATCCTGACACTGAACTATCCTATTAATGCCAAGCACCTGGCTAGGAAGCGACAAGTATCAATTTTATTAGTCATTGGAGAAACTGATTGTCGGGGAAACTGATTGTGTCGGACGTGACAACGTTAAGCGACCGCTACTGTCATGCTAGGCTGACATGGCGCACTGGGGTTTTGCAAGCCTCACCTTTACATAAAAAATAATTCCTTTGACCTCTCGCATTGGCACGACGCTATACCGACGTTATGCTCACGTCAACTACGTGGCATTGATGTCCCGAATTTGCATATTATGCCGAGATTTTCGACGTGTTAAATTTATTTTCACGTAGTCCCTATGCTGGCACGTTACATCATAGTTTCACAGGGCCATTACTGGTGGGTGACCTGGACCTAAACAAAATAAAAATAAATTATTAAATCTACAGGGACCTAAACATTAAAAAATGATTTAAACCTACAAGTAAGAGCAATCATGTTACCTAAGGGTCACCTGGATCTAAACAAACAAACAAAAATTGTTAAACCTACATTTAAGAACAATCATATTTCATGGTCACCTGCAATCTAACTAAAATTATAAATGTTCAAACCTACAAATAAGACCAACCCTACCTTCGAGTATAGGTTCCAACTTGTGCCTGGAATGTCGCCTCACGGGCACCTCGGGCTGCCCCATTGTGGAGGTGGAACTCCCAGAGGTGGGAGACCCTGCTTCCGGAGGCGCAGGGGGCGCAGAGGGCGCTGGAGGAGGAGGAGGAGGAGGAGGAGACAGGGGAGTCTGGCCGTCGCCTTCCCCCGACATAGGGATGGCGGCCCGGGCTTCCTCCCAGATGGGCAGGCCGGGGACTCCCTCTCACCCACCCGGGCCAGCAGGGTCCGGAGGCGCGGCGGGGCGGGGCCGGGGCCGGGGTGCCCCGGGGAGGGGTGGGGGGCGTCAGTGCCCACCCTGGAGGAGTAGGAGCGGGGTCACACGCATGGTCCACAGGTCCACCACCATACACACACACGCAGGTACTCCAGGCGTCACGGTGTGGCGCTATGAAACGGGCATGCACATCAATTTTCGGCGATCAGGACTCACCGGGCTATACCCGGGCCTGCCGCTGTCCCCAAATGGCCATGTCCCATATAAGGACCAGCCCATCTCTCATCGTAATGCCCGCCACCCGGCCGGGGCAGTGACAGGGGCCGGGGATTCTATGCCTACCCCCTTCCTCCTCCTTCCCTCCCACTTCCTTCCCTTCCTCGCCCCTTCCTCCCTTCTTCACTCCTTCACCTCCCTCCTCTGCCCTTCCTGCTGCGCATCAATCCCTTCCTCCTGTGTATCGGTTGGTTGTTGGAGCTTTACGTCTTGGCAACATCAAAGGTTATATCAGGACGATCCTGATGTGTATCAATTACAGCGTCGCAGATTGCTATATGATCCGTAAGTATCCTCTTATCTCGATCGCTAAGCCTCAAATTAGTCAGCTATTATTTTGTTAAAATGTTAAAGAACTTAATGTGAATGGAACTCCTCCCAATTGACTTCAATCCTTCTCTGCCTTCCCGCCCTGGAGAGGAAGGGATGTAGGTAGGCGCGGCGCTGGGCGTGGCGGGACGGGGCTGGCCTCCGGTGTGGCGGGGAGGACCGGCCGGGCGGCCGGGCGGGCGAGCAGGGAGACACTGGGTATTACAGTGACTGCAAGCTACTGGAGGAGTTCTGCACAGGTATGGCCTGCTCGCGCCGAAGTGCTTGTTGTAGCCGGGGCTGGCCGGGCGGGCGGGCGGGCGGGCGGGCCAGCGGGCGGGCAGGCGGACGGGCAGGTGGGTGGGTGTGTGGGTGGGTCGTGCTGGAAGGGCGTGCGCGGCGGGGCTCCGAGTTGTTGATGCCGGCGGCCTGTCTGTGCTGGGCGGGAGGGAGGGAGGAACGTGAAGGGGCCGGTGAGGGGGGTTGTTGGGGGAGTGCGTGCAGAGCACTGGCCTGGTGGAGGCAGGTAGGTGGGGCCAGGTGGTCTACCTACACCTATGGGTAGGTGCTGGGTATGTGTCAGTGGAGGGCTGTGAGGGGGGGCTGTGTGAGGGGCTGTGTGTGGGGGTGCGGTGGGGGGTGCTGTGGAGGGCGTGTGTGTGTGGGGGGGGGATGGGTGATGTTTGTGCGGGCGGTGCTGTGTGAGGGGTGTGGTGGGGTGCTGTGTGAAGGGGTGGCGGGGTGCTGGATGTGTGCGGGTGGTGGTGCTGTGTGTGGGGTGGTGCTGTGAGGGGGGCTGTGCGTGAGGTGCTAGGGGTGTGGGGGGTTGTGTGGAGGTCTTGTGTGGGGGTGCTGTGTCGGTGTGCTGTGTGGGGAGGTGGATATGTGTGGGACGGCTGTGCGTAGGGGTGCTGGGGTTGTGGGGGTGCTCTGGGGGGATGGGTGTGCTCTATTGCTGCGTCTGCTGCAGCTCCCATTGCTGATGATACAGCCAACTTACACACATCCAGTGCACCTCCCTATTCTCCAATCTGCTGCCTCTGCCTCAGCCTCAGCCATTGCCTCTGAAGGCGGGAAGCAGGCGTAGGGCAAGAACTCTACAGCCAATGTCGTAGGGACAACATGCACTGTTTAAAGAGGTTGGAGTTGAGTTCTTAGGAACTCAACCATCAATGTCGTAGTCACAACAAATCCCTCTTCAAAGAGATACGATGTGCGTTCTTACTAACTCAACCATCAGTGTCGTAGTTTCAACAAATCACTCTTTAAAGAGATACAATGTGAGTTCTTATTAATTCAAACGCCAATGTCCTAGTTACAACAGGCACTGCTCAAAGAGGTAAGGGGTGACTTCTTACTAACTCAACCGTCAATGTCATAGTAACAACACCCACTGTCCAAAGAGATAACGTAGTAAGTTCTTACTACACCAACTGCCAATATCGTGGTCACAAGAAACACTCCTTAAAGAGGTTGGTAAATATGTTTATTCTGCTGAATAAGTCTTTTGTCAGTGCCAAAGCACTGGTCTTCCAGCCATTTTTCAATTCAGGGTTATTTACACAAAAGGTATATAGAATAAGGTATACAATAACTGTTGAATACACAATTTGCAGCATGTAAAACAATGAGATTCTCTAACCCAAAAGTTCCATAGCAATATCATAATAGTAGTGTCATATAATTAGATCAATATTAGTCAGATCAATGTGAGTATTTACATAGTATTTAGAATGTAAGCAGAAGTTATCTTCTGTATTCAGTTGGTAAAGTGGTAGTAAGTTTTAATGTTCAGTTGCAGTTAGGCAATATAAATGTCAGTTTGTTAGAAATATTCTAGTGTAACTCTAGTGTAGTTAGTTATGCGAGTTTATGAATTATGTTGTTGGGGTGGGTTTTTTAATAATACACTGGACCAGCTGTGAGCAGTGAGGCAGTGGGACCAATCCCAGTGCATTTAGGTCTCAAATTTTACATTTTTATTTGGACTGTCTCCGTCACTGTATATGGTTGACTGGAAATAAGAGAGGAACAGCAACAAAATAAGAAAAAGGGGGGCAGAGAACCGAGGCTGAGGGTTCGGTGGTCTGCCACTGACGGTATGGTGAAGCCATGGAACATACTTTACTCTAACCACATAAGGGCCTACCCAATACGATGTACTCTTAGTGAGTATTTAAATTCTAGGTAAGAGGACACTGCCCTGGTTCTGGCTGGTAGGTTGTTCCACATCATGCTGCCTTTGTAAATTGGCACTTTAATTAGTATGTTTGTGGAAGGCTTGGCGACTTTGAGTAGAGTGGAATCAGACCATCTAGTATTCCTTTTTGTGTTGTCTATATATTGGGTCTCTCTGTAAGAGGTCACTTCTTACTACCTCAACCGTCAATGTCATAGTAACAACAGATATTGCTCAAAGAGGTAAAGGAGTGACTTCTTACTAACTCAACCGTCAATGTCATAGTCACAACATAGTCATAGTCTGGCACTCTTTAGAATTCTGTGCGCTTGCGCTCACAGAACAATCAAAGAAGCGCGGAGGCAGTGTTGGAGACAATTTGTTTCTAGCATCACCATGCACACGCCATTGGGCAAAGTGTGGACAATGATCAGGAGAATCAAACGAAGGGGAGGTGATTCTTCTGTAGTCCACCACTTGAAACACAACGGCACCATTCTCACATCACTCGACGAAATAAGTGAAGAATTGGCCCATGCCTTTGCTGGAAACTCGTCTTTGGCAAACTACCTCCCAGGCTTTCTGGCCGTCAACAAACACCAAGATCTAAAGCTCTTGGAATTTTGCCCCGATGGCGAGGAGCACTACAACTCCCCATTCAGTATGGGTGAGTTGAGGTGTTCTTTGGAAAGCTTGCATGACACAGCAGTTGGACGTGATGGAATTCATTATCAATTTTTTAAACATCTACTTGAAACTGCGCTGAGACTGTTGCTTCAACTCTTCAACAACATCTGGGAGTCAGGTGTCATCCCCATCTCTTGGCAGGAGGAGACAGTAATACCAATTCCCAAACCTGGTAAAGACCAGAGTGAAGCCAACAACTATCATCCCATAACCCTCACAAGCTGCATCTGTAAAAACCATGGAGCGCATGGTAAACAATTGCCTCGTCTGGCTACTGGAGTCAGGACACCACCTGTCTAACCTTCAATGTGGCTTCAGACGGGGCCGCAGTACCCTCAACCATTTGGTGCACATGGAGACCTTCATAAGAGATGCTTTCCTTAAGAAGGAGCACATTGTGGCTGTCTTTTTTCGACCTCGAAAAAGCCTATGATACAACATGGCAGCATGGCAACATAGAGGATCTTCATGCTATTAGCCTTCGTGGCCACCTGCCAATTTTCACTGGGAACTTTCTAGCCTTCAGGCATTTCTGCGTCCCTGTCAAGACTACCTATTCCAGCCTACACTCACAGGAACTAGGTTGATTGATTGATTGGTGGTTGCATTATGCCGTGTCGGCAGCATAGGCCATATTCACGGTGAGAAATGTTTGTTTTTGTTCAAACCATCGCTTTTACATGTAAAAGCAGACAATCAGTCATGTGCCAATAGACACTCATTAAATTAGAAAGCTCACAATCATATATTTGTGGTCAAGGGAAACAAATTCCCATAGAAAAAGAAAAGTTTTATTAATAATTGATAGAATCTATTTAGTCAACTATATGCGGTGGTACAGTCCAGCTGCCCTCAAAAAGGCTAAAATGTTTTCCTGTTTTACCTTAGTAAAAAGGTCATGCATACTGTCTGCAGTGTAGAACTGTTGGTGCAGGGCCAAAAAATCAACGCAACTTAGTAAAATGTGTTTGAGTGTTAGTGGGGACTGACACCCAATACATTCAGGGGGAGGTTCCCCCGTGAGCAGAAAAGTATGTGTAAGCCACGAGTGGCCAATACGGCAGCGGCTAAGGACCACTTGGTCCCGCCAACCTCCCGCATGAGTCTGTGGTGGCTTTCCCACAGATGGTTCAATTTCTTTAAGTTTATTAATGTTTTCATCCCACTCATGTTGCCATTTGGATTTTATGTGGGTGGCTATTAGTGGTTTCAGATCAGAGTGGGGGATCAGACACAGTTCAAGATCACAGTTAATGGCATTCTTCGCAGCCTGATCAGCTTGTTTGTTTCCTTGTATGCTGGCATGGCCAGGCCCCCAGGACAGGTGGATGTCATACCCATCCGTTGTCAGTTGGTTCATTTTATAAATGACCGTTGCTAGAATAGGGTGATTCGTTTTCAGTCCAGCAACAGCCAGGAGGCAAGAGAACGAATCACTGTATATAAAATAGTTAGTGTGGTTGGATACCTCGATACACTCCAACGCGAGAAGGAGTGCTCGGGCTTCTGCAGTGAAAATCGAGCTCTGATCGGGCAAACGTACGCCAAATTTTTCCCGTCAGCAGACTGCCGCAGCAGCTACCCGGCTTTGGTCTTTCGAGCCATCAGTGTATATGGAGAGTTGGTCTGCAAACTGGTCTTGAATCTCTGCATGCAGTCCTTGGTACTCGAGTGGATGTGCCCCAGACTTCCTCAGTTCCATGAGTCAGAGGATAACCGATGGCTTTCTCAACGACCACGGGGGATGTTCTGGGATTTTGGCATCCTCCAACACGTTCAAATCCACGCCTAAGGCCTCCAAATGAAGTTTCATTTGGAGCCTCGTGGCCAGATGTAATTCAGCCTGGCTTCATACCTGGATTCGTCATGTTGCTCGAATAGACAATTGTGTGCAGGATTCAATGCATTACTTGTTATCTTGACTACATATTGCATAGCCAGTTTGATTCTCCTATTGTTAAGTGATGGTTCATTGGCTTCGACGTAGAGGCTCTGAACCGGTGAGATGCAGAAGGCCCCAAGGGCCAGGCACAGTCCCTGGTGGTGGATCGTGTCCAGCAGCCCAATATATGATTTCCTTGCGGAACCGTATACTATGCTGCCGTAATCCACTTGTGACTGAACCAAGGTTCTGTACATGGAGAGCATCGATGGATCCCATTTATGCTTGGTTGTAGCTGTCTCTCTATGACATTCATGTTATCACCGCTGTAATATAAAATAAAGTCATCCACGAAAAGACTACAGGACTGCAGCAGCAATACCATTGACCTTGACCCCGAAAAGGGTCACTGCCTGTATGCTGCCTTGAGGTACTCCTAGTTTGTGTGAGTGTAGGCTGGAATAGGTAGTCTTGACACGGACGCAGAAATGCCTGAAGGCTAGAAAGTTCCTGATGAAAATTGGCAGGTGGCCACGAAGGGCAATTGCATGAAGATCCTCCATGATGCCATGCTGCCACGTTGTGTCATAGGCTTTTTCGAGGTCGAAAAAGACAGCCACAATGTGCTCCTTCTTAAGGAAAGCATCTCTTATGAAGGTCTCCATCCAGGTATGAAGCCAGGCCGAATTACATCCGGCCACTGAGGCTCCAAATGAAACCTCATTTGGAGGCCTTGGGCATGGATTTGGATGTGTTGGAGGATGCCAAAGTCCCAGAACATCCCCCGTGGTTGTTGAGGAAGCCATAGGTTATCCTCCGACGCACGGAACTGAGGAAGTCTGGGACACATCCACTCGAGTACCAAGGACTGCATGCTGAGATTCAAGGCCAGTTTGCAGACCGCCTCTCCATTTACACTGATGGTTCAAAAGACCAAAGCTGGGTAGCTGCTCTGGCAGTCTGCCAACGGGAAAAATTTGGCGTGCGCTTGCCCAATCAGAGCTTGATTTTCACTGCGGAAGCCGAAGCACTCCTTCTCGCATTGGAGTGTATCGAGGTATCCAACCACACTAACTATATGTTATATACAGTGATTCGTTCTCTTGCCTCCTGGCTGTTGCTGGACTGAAAACGAATCACCCTATTCTAGCAACGGTCATTTATAAAATGAAACAACTGGCAATGGATGGGTATGATATCCACCTGTGCTGGGTGCCTGGCCATGCCGGCATACAAGGAAACGAATGAGCTCATCCGGCTGCCAAAGAAGGCCCTGAACTGTGATCTTGAACCGTGTCTGATCCCTCACTCTGATCTGAAACCACTAATAGCCACCCGCATAAAATCCAAATGGCAAAATGAGTGGGATGAAAACATTAATAAACTTAAAGAAATTGAACCATCTGTGGGAAAACCACCACAGATTCATGCAGGAGGTCAACGGGACCAAGTGGTCCTTAGCCGCTGCCGTATTGGCCACTCGTGGCTTACACATGCTTATCTGCTCAAGGGGGAACCTCCCCCTGAATGTATTGGTTGTCAGTCCCCGCTAACACTCAAACACATTTTTACTAAATTGCATTGATTTGTTGGCCCTGCGCCAACAATTCTACACTGCAGACAGTATACATGACCTTTTTATTAAAGTAAAACAAGAAAACATTTTAGCCTTTTTGAGGGCAGCTGGACTGTACCACCTCATATAGTTTATTAAATAAATTCTATCAATTATTAATAAACTTTTCTTTTTCTATGGGAATTTGTTTCCCTTCACCACAAATATATGATTGTGAGCTTTCTAATTTAATGAGTGTCTATTGATTGGCACAGTGTCTATTGAGTGTCTATTGATTGTCTGCTTTTACATGTAAAAGCGATGGTTTGAACAAAAAACTAACATTTCTCGCTGTGAATATGGCCTATGCTGCCGACACGGCGTAAAGCAACCACCAATCAATCAATCAATGGTCACAACAGATATTGCTCAAAGAGGTAAAGGAGTGACTTCTTACTAACTCAACCGTCAATGTCTTAGTCACAACATGCACTGCTCGAAGAGGTAAGGGGATGAGATCTTACTTACTCTCTGAGTCTCTCGCTCTCTCCATATCTTTTTCAGGAGAAACTCAAGCACCATCCAGGTGTGCACTTAGACGGAGGGTAACGCAGGGTGAGGTGTGACGGGTGACGGGTGACGTGTGACGGGTGGACGGGTGAGCGTTGATTGGTGAGTGGTGAGGGATGAAGGGTGACAGGTGACGGCTGACGGGTGA
Source organism: Branchipolynoe longqiensis (assembly GCA_030323885.1). NCBI lineage: Eukaryota > Metazoa > Annelida > Polychaeta > Phyllodocida > Polynoidae > Branchipolynoe > Branchipolynoe longqiensis. Next base: position 52,610,891 of record CM059188.1, on the reverse strand, counting down.
CGGGTGATGGGTGAGGGATGAGGGGTAACGGGTGAAGGGTGACGGGTGATGGGTGATGGGTGATGGGTGATGGGTGATGGGTGAGGGATGATGGGTGAGGGATGAAGGGTGATGGGTGATGGGTGATTGGTGATGGGTGAGGGATGATGGGTGAGGGATGACAGGTGAAGGGTGAGGGATGAGGGGTGATGGGTGATGGGTGATGGGTGATGGGTGATTGGTGATGGGTGAGGGATGAGGGTTGACGGGTGACGGGTGATGGGTGACGGGTGACGGGTGAGGGATGAGGGGTGACGGGTGACGGGTGACGGGTGAGGGATGAGGGGTGTGGAGCTGGCCTACTCTGCCACATATAGCTGACAACGCGGTGATGGTGGGGGTGGGGGGTATGGCGGGGGGAGAGTGTGGGGGGAGGGTGGAGGGGGGGGGGCTAACGACGGATTCTGGACTCTGAACTGCAGCAACCTCTATACAGGCTGGGATACTCCGAGGGCGGAGGTTGGGGGGAGGAGGGGGGATGGCGGGAGGGGTGGTGAGGGGTGGGGGGGGGGGGGGGGGGCAGGCATGGTATTGGGTTACCTTCACGGTTAAAAGCAATTCCACTGATTCGAGTGTGTGACCCCAGGCTAGCTCAAATTGTCTGGCCAGGTCTCAGCGCATGCGCAACACACAGAGGCAAGCCTCACTTTGATGCCTGAACCATCCCGGCAGCATATGCCCACACATACATTAATGCGCCTTCACCGAGTGACCTTTCTCATATGTGATGCTGACCTGATCTGAAGTGTTGCTTCTGGCATTAAGGAACAATGTGCCCTCCCTACAGTTCCCTGGGTTCGCTCCAACTCGGGGACATACTCTCAAACAAGTAAAACCCAGAGCCATTTCAAAGTTAAGGCAACACATTTTCTCAAACAGGTTCATAAATATATGGAACAGTCTCCCACAAAATGTTATTGATGCTGAGTCAATAAATTCATTCAAGAACAGATTAGAAAAAGCATGGCCTGATGATCCAGGGAAATTTGACCCATTATTCACCACATGCTACTAATTATTCCTTGTGTTCCTTATTTACTTGCACTCAAGCAAAAATGAGAGACAAATAAGTGTTCACACTTCCTGTCTACCATTCGCTATTTCACAACCCAGTTGTACCCATGTCATAGTGGTGCAGCGATCAGAGGAGCACTTAAAGACCTGAATATATCATGTATCTGCATGCATGAACTGTGATCTTACCATGTATTCCTGGTTGTGTGATTTTACAATATATTCCTTATATGAACATGGTATCTAGCTGCATGGATGAATTGCTTACCAGGTTCTCTCCAAACCAGTTGTAGCTATGCCATACATGCGGGCTTAAAAGACCTGGTCGCTGGATTTGACCATGTCTTCCTTATGTGAATATGTTTATGTATCCGTGTGAAAGAATCAGCTGCTCCAACATTTCTCTCCAACCCAGATGTAGCGATGCCATAGAGATATGGGTGATAACAGGTGGGCTTAAAGATCTAGTCATGTGATTTTACCATGTATTCCTCATGTGAATATTTTATGTATCCGTGTGAAAGACCTGTTCCCATGGTTCCTTCTAACCCAGTTGTAGCCATGCTATCGAGATGCAACCATAACAGGAAGGCTTAAAGACCTGATCACGTGGTTTTACCTTATATTCCTTATATGCATATGTTATGTATCTACATGAACTATTACCATGGTTCCCTCCAAACCAGCTGTATCCTGATATAGAGACGCAGCGATAACGGGAGCGCTTAAAGACCTGATCACGTGATTTGACAATGTATTCCTTATATCAATGTGTTATGTATCTACGTGAATGAACTGTTACCATGGTTCCCTCCAACCCAGCTGCAGCCTGACTTAGAGATGCAGCGATAACAGCAGCGCTTAAAGACCTGATCACGTGATTTTACCATGTATTAATTATATTTTATGTATCTCCGTGGATAAACTCTTCCCACAGTTTGATTTAATTATGATTTAAAGAGTAAGTTGAAATGATCATAGCCGATATGTTCAGCATAACATGTTATGCATGCAATGCCTTTAAAAGTGTCTAGGAGTTTTGGCTTCATGTCATGGGCCCATTCAAACCCCGCTGCGCTCCTCTGACCCACTCCCCATCTCCCAAAGGGAAAAAGTTATCTGTAGCCTTTTTTCTTGAAGATTCATACTGCCTATGATGGATAAGTCTGAATGGACTTGTTTTCACCATTAGACAGTTTGTAGATACAAAGCCTGAGCCTCCACTTTTACCGACCCAAGGGATTTGTAACCTTCCACACCACATAGAGACATGGTATGAGAGCAACCACCCTTTGATGACGCTGTAAATTATACACAGCGGTGGAAATCCAAATTGGCAGAGTTGGGGGCCTTCAAAACACATGTTGTTATATAATGAACTGGAAAATATCGATGGATTTTATTTTATATTTTTTATATTTTTACCATCACCTTTGATGATGACGTGTTTCCTATACACACAATCGGATTGACGTAGCTCCCGTGTTTTAGATATATTTTCAATGCAGGTATGCTTCATTGCAATACACCAATTTACTTCTAGGAAACTGATAAAAAAACCAATACTCAACTGCTTTAAGGTGTGACTTGTATAACCTGCAGGGCCCATATTCATGTGCCGGTGCCAGTGCCTTAACCGCGGCTACAGTAGCCCCACACGGCTAACGGTGGAAAAACCGCATTCATGTGCATGTGCCAGCTCTAACCGCCAACCGTAGCCTAGGCTAAGCTATCCCAGTTTCAAATCACGTTTAACTGCTAGCCGCGCCGGTTAGTGTGCGTGTGTGGGTCTCAATCTATTCAATGCTATCATATTTAATAGAATTAAATACGCAATAAGTGAAATTTCATCAAATTAACCCTAAATTCGAAGCGATATTAGCGCGGGGCCAACGTTGTGGTAACGTATATCGGCGCGTTCTCTCTGTGTCTCTGTCTGTGTCTCTGTCTGTGTCTCTGTCTGTGTCTTGCTCTGTGTCTCTGTCTGTGTCTCTGTCTGTGTCTCTGTGTCTGTCTCTGTATGTGTCTCTGTATGTGTCTCTGTCTGTGTCTCTGTCTGTATCTCTGTGTCTGTGTCTCTTTCTGTGTCTCTTTCTGTGTCTCTGTCTGTGTCTCTGTATGTGTCTCTGTATGTGTCTCTGTCTGGGTCTCTGTGTCTGTCTCTGTATGTGTCTCTGTATGTGTCTCTGTCTGTGTGTCTGTGTCTCTGTCTGTGTCTCTGTCTGTGTCTCTGTCTGTCTCTGTCTATATCTCTGTGTCTGTGTCTCTTTCTGTATCTCTGTCTGTGTCTCTGTATGTGTCTCTGTCTGTGTCTCTGTGTTTGTCTCTGTATGTGTCTCTGTCTGTGTCTCTGTCTCTGTGTTTCTGTCTCTGTCTGTGTATCTATGTCTGTCTCTGTATGTGTCTCTGTCTGTGTATCTGTGTCTGTGTATCTGTGTCTGTGTATCTGTCTCTGTCTGTGTCTCTGTCTGTGTCTCTGTCTTTGTCTCTGTGGCTGTGTCTCTGTCTTTGTCTCTGTCTGTGTCTCTGTCTGTGTCTCTGTCTGTGTCTCTGTCTGTGTCTCTGTCTGTGTCTCTGTGTCTGTTTCTGTGTCTCTGTGTCTGTCTGTGTCTCTGTCTGTGTCTCTGTCTTTGTCTCTGTGTCTGTGTCTCTGTCTGTGTCTCTGTATGTGTCTCTGTCTGTGTCTCTGTCTGTGTCTGGACAGCAACTAGCCGCCATTGTTATTTAGACTGACAATTTAATTTTAATCGAAGTAAAGCTCTGGGCCCGTATTCATGAGCGCAGGGTAAGGTTAGCCGGAGGTTAGGCTTAGCCGTTAGGTAGCTATCCCACGGGTTAACGGCGGCGGTTAATTAGGTCAATCGGTATTCACCAATGTTCTAGCCGGAGCGAATAGCTACCCATTCGCTTTGTTTACATTCGTCGATTCGAAAGTATTAATATCGCCGCTTTTGCGCCAGCAGCGTGAATTTCGCTTCGGATTTAGGGTTAAATTGATCAAATTTCACTTATTGCGTATTTAAATCTATCAAATATGATCGCATTGAATAGATTCAGACCCACACAGGCTCACTGCCCCCTCGGGATAGTCCCTTACCCCTGAGTCGAAAATGGGGTACGGTACCCCCTGGTTAGAGCCCCAGGGTAGTGCTACCCCAAGCTCATGAATACGGATTTTCCAACGTTAGCCGGGGGGGATACCCTACCCTACGGTTAGAGCCCTACCCCGAGCTCATGAATACGGCCCCAGGGCCCGTATGCAGGAGTCAGTGTTAGCGGGGTTTGGTGTTACAGCCTGTTACCGTTCAGCTATCACCGACGTTGGGAACTGTGTCAAGTCGTATGCAGGAGCGTGTAACACTTACATTATAGCTAAACGTGAAGTTATTTATAGATTTGGGAATTCCCTCGAGTCGACAATATGAATAATGCCACCAATGCAGCGGCGGGGTTAACATCGGTTCGAATTTAGGGTTAATTTGATAAAATTTCACTTATGGCATATTTAATGCTGTTAAATATGACAGCATTGAATAGATTTGGGCCTGCGGCGGCGGCTGCGATGGCGATTTGCGACAGTATGGATATCGACGTCAATGCGGCGGCAGCGATTTGTTTACTTTACATTCGTCGATTCAAAAATATTAATATTAATATCACCGCCATTGCAGCAGCAGCGTTAATCTCGCTTCGATTTTAGCGTTAATTTAATTAAAATTTCACTATTTGACTATGTAACTTAGTTAAATATGACACCATTGAATAGATTTTATACCTTACACCACTGTAAACTAGCTAAATTTCTGGTTCACCTTAACCTAGTTTAAGCTTCTGGTGTTAGGCCTATCACTGACTCATGCATACCATTTTTTACCGCTAACCGGGAATTCCGGCCAAACACCATTTTGCCTCGCTATCACCGACTCCTGCATATGGCCCCTGCTTACTGTGACAGCTTTGCCAGTTAGAAGGTTCTGTCAAAAGTATGTTTTCCAAGGTGGTTGCATTATAGACATCCCACAAGTAAAATCAGCTACATACAACCATAGGGTTGTTATGTCAAATTTACCGGAATGTTTATTTAACATTATTTATATTTATTTCCTGTATCTTATCTTTATTATCATACATCACTTCGTCACTTCGATGAGTGTAGCTGAATTATGATTATGGGCTAAAAATAAATAAATTAGGCATTCACTGTGATTTGGGAGCACTATGCAGGCGCAGATATTGGCAAACACAAGGCAAGCTGAGATTCTATGCATTTGCCAGCTTGAACATGATCAATGCAATTGAAGTATTGTTCTATTTATTTCTATTCAAAACAGCAACAGTCTGCTTTGTTTTGACAACCCGGATGATTGCGAGTTGATAGTCACGGGATACTGATGTTAGCGCCAAATTATTTATTTATTTGCGTCAATGTATTTATTTATTTATTTGCCAAATTATTTATTTATGTACGTCAGTTGGTTATTAATATGGAGACATTTCAATCGCCGAAAATTGGTCTTCCTCATTCCACTGCTCCTAGGCAGCGACAGGTATCAATTATGTAAGTCATTGATTTGACTCAATTGGGATTAGAACTCCCGACCTTCCGCACGGGAAACCTGCGCTGTACCGATCCATCCACCACGTCCGGTGGTCGGTGAAGACCTGTACTACTGTAAATAATGTATTAAACTCAACACTAACGGGTTTAACCTATAATAAAACCGTCACAGATCTCCGCCAAGTCACAGCCTCGCTTTGGTATGCAAGAATAATCCGCTTTGATAGAGGCCTCAGGTGGACTTATTGCGCCCTATAGCCCTGCACCCACTCCGCCCCCCACCATCCCCCGAAGCTAACCCCCCCCCCCCCACACACACACATACACCCTACGCTCACCCACTCCCTCACCTGGCGTGGTGGCCTAATCGGCAGAGCACGGGCCTCGGGAGTTCGGAAGGGGTGTGGGCAGGGGTGGGAGATAGTGGTGGGGGTGGGTGGGAGATGGAGATAGTGGTGTGGGGTGGGTGGGAGATGGGGGGGTGGGAGATAGGGGTGGGGGTGGGTGGAAGATGGGGTTGTGGTGGGTGGGAGATGGGGGTAGTGGTGGGTGGGAGGGGTCTCAGATGACCTTATAACCACCTGAAAGGTTGGTTTAACCATACCGGAAGTGGCCTGGGGTCCGACATTTTGTTTGGATTAACCAATAATTTGGATTAACCGACTTTGGTTTCACCAACTTTTTTATACGATAAATGGTAGTATTTTGCCGGGGCGTCGAAAAAAGTTTGGATTAACCGATCGGTTGGTTTAACCAAGCTTGATTTAACGCAGTCTGGGAGTGGTCCGTGGCTACATCGGGGCTAGTCTGGGGCTGGTCCGGGGCTGGGCCGGGTTAAACTGTGGCTAAAACGTGGTTCATCTGGGGCGAAACAGCCCCGGACTGGCCCAGACACGGCACGGACTACTCCCGGTCCACCCAGACTACCCGGACCACCCCCGGATTACCCCGGATAATCCCGGACCATGCCAGATCAAGCCCGGATCGCAAAATATCCCGTACCGCCCCAGATGTTTTAAACATTTTAAAACATCCGGGGCAGACCACGGACGAGGCCAGGCGAGCCACAGATCATGGCAGATCACCAAGGACCAGCCACGGATGAGCCATGGATCACCCCAGATCGCCACAGTCATATCAGGAGGGGTACCGACTTGTCACTGTGTTACCACACTGGGAAATCAATACGCTGGTACCATAACCCAAAATCCCACTCAATCACATTATCCTGACACTGAGCTAACCAGTCCTTGCCCTATCCTATTAATGCCGAGCACCTGGCTAGGAAGCAAAAGTATCAATTCTATAACTGTATAAGTCATCTGTTTGACTCGACCGGGAACCAAACTCCTGATTTCTCGCATGCGAGGCCCACGCTCAAACCATTCGGCCACCGTGTTTGGTATCGTGTTCAAGAGATATATAGCCTGTATGGCTTAAAAGTAAAGAGGAGCAGATTACAAAGAGACTGTTGAATAGAGAGTATGGTTGTACTGTGCTGTGATTGTTTCAGCCAACAGAAGGCATACACTTGTAATGCTCAACACCACCAGCTGCATGTTTGTTTTGGGGGTTTTACATCTTAGCAACATACATGGTCATATCAGGACGGGTACCGACTTGCGACAGTATGCACTCATAGCGACTTTATAGTGCTGTCCCACTGGGAGACTGGACTGCCAGCGCCATTATCCAATATCCTACTCAGTAACAGTACCCTGATATTAGCTAACCATTCATTGCCCTATCCTAGTAATGCTGAGGACCAGTCTAGGTAGCGACAAGCATAAATTCTAGTTGGTTAGGATTCGAACTCCCGACCTTCATCATGGGGAAACTACGCTGTACAGATTTGGCCACCGCATCCTGTCCAACAGCTGCATTGACATACTACTGCTAAGAGTTGTCTATTTGTTGTGGTTTTGCATCCTAGGAACATATATGGTCATATTAGGACCGGTATCGACTTGTAATAATGCGCACTCATGGCGACTTTATAGTGCTGCCCCATTGGGAGACCAGGCCGCCGTTGCCATGTCATGATTTCCCACTCAGTCACAGTATCCTGATACTGAGCTAACCAGTATTTTCATCAAGACAAACGGCAGGTGTCAATGATATTGGATATCTATGAATCACTGTGGACACAACCTGTCATTAAGTCGGTACTGCAGCAACGTAACACTCCGTGACTCTTGTTCGGTGCGCAGGTAATTGAACGCAACACAAAACTGCTCTTGGGGTTTTGCTTTTTGTAATATATAAAGGTTTATTCAGTGAATAAAGTAGTTGGCTAATGCCGTGGCATTATTATTCTAGCCATGTGACAATACAGTTATTTACCATATATGTATGTGTAGTCTGATAGTGTCATCAGCAGCTCGTACAAGTCAGCTGAAATAACAATATTATGCATCTCAAGACTTACATATGGTATAGTTTGACAACCTTGTGTGTTTAGTTCATGAATTTATTTACTCTACCCATAACCCATATGTATGTTAACACTTGTCTTCACCGCTGGGCAGCACCAGTCCAATTTGAATAATAATATTATACAGCAGCAAATAATAACATTGAGCTAAAGTTGAGAATGTTTTCTTTTGCTTTGTTTGTTTGAGTTTTACATCCTGTAAACATATAAGGTCATATCAGGGCGGGTGCCGACTTGTGACAGTGTACACTCATGGTGACTTCATAGTGTTGCCCCACTGCGAGACCAGTATTTATACTTCCAACCAGAGATTGTATTACCTTATCCCAAACTGTTTTGTTTGTGTCCCGGGCGGAGTCACCGAATTGGTAAGAGTGCTGGATGGCTTCCCGTGTGGGTTGTAAAGGGTTCCAACCCTGGCCGAGTGAAACCAATCACTTACAATATTAATACTTGTAGCTATCTAGATTGACACTCCGCAATAATAGGATAGAACAAGGACTGGTTATCTCAGTATCAGGATAATGTGACTGAGTAGGATATCGGGTCATGGTGGTGGCAGTCTGGGCTTCCAGTAAAGATACCAATGCTGGTCACAGTCAGAAGTCGGAATTCGTCCTGCTATGACGTTAGCTGTATTTGTACTTTCCTTCCTTACCAGTATTGATTTCTCATTAGCCTGTCCACACCACTCACACCACCAGCCGTCGACTTTACAAAATGGCGAACACGACGTGTTGAAACTACCGGGATTTGAACCTACACGACATTGGTTAGTACTGACTGTATTTGATACTTACGGTGTGTTTCTGTAGCATTTTCATTTTATTTGTTATTTAATACTATATTGAGAGTATATTACTTAAATTAAATTGTTAGTTGACTGAATACACATGGTGTTGTAATTTTGATGTTAGGGCTAGAACTACTATTTATTTTTAGAGACTATATATTATATACGTACTATTTTTATTTTATTTTATTTGATATGTTATTCTAAATTCTAAAAAGGACTTTTCTATTGACTGCGATTAGTGGGATGATGGAGTGGATACGTTAGTTTTTCTTCTATTTGATTCTCCATTCTTTTTGCTTTATGCAGGGACTAAATTAAATTAAATTGCTTTGTCGACGAGTTTCCGACGAAAGTGTCATTTCTTGAGGGAGGCATTAGTCTTTGGCGTCGATATTACTGTAATGTCGCATGTCTGAAGCCTCGTGTCGCCGCTAGAATTTCTTTCATTTCGGACTACTTTCGGTAATTTTCTTTAAACCTAGAACTAGGTCATCGATTCAAACCACTTAGGCCTTGTTTTCTCATTGGATTGAGTTCCGTAATGTTAATCCTATGAAGACCTGTCGAGAAACCACGTGTCTACCATTGACGTCCTCAGGTTTCTTCTATTTGACAGTCGGTAAAACAAAAACCTTGAACAAGCGTATCGATGTTGGACTAAATGACAGCAGATACCAAGTCCGATTAAGCACTAATGTAAGATCGATGCTATGTGATTGGAGTGTACCTTTGAATCGTTGCAAAACGACCTCTAAACCGTCACAAATCAAAGAAATGCTCGGAATAAGCTACAAATGATGGCAAATGAATCAGATGCTTCTTAAGACATCATATGAGATATCAGAAGAATGATATAATATTCGAAATATGGTAAAAATTAAGATTATAAAAATAAAATAAAATTTAATTTGTTATTCAAAATTGTTCTTTCTCTCGAAGTCAGATATACCTTATCCATTAACGTGACTACTTAGACTTAATTTATTATTTTGGTTGATAGAAGAGATGTAAAGATGATATAACTACAATGTAGTACTGTGCACTTCTTTCTACGCTGCTGGGCAGGTGGTAAGAAGTGGAGGGGCGGATTACGTTGTAAAATTTTCTGATATTATGACATATGAGGGATAGATGAACTCTACTATAATAAATTGCAACTTGTCTATTAAATGGTTAATGGTAATATATAAAACTAAAGGCATATGAGGGATATGTGGAGTTGGTAAACTATTACTCATTAAGTATAGAAATTGTATAGTAAAATAGTATAGAGGAAGAGTCACTTCTTAGATACAGTCTTTGGAGCAGTTGCCTCACATACCCCCTCCCCTCTAGAGTTATTTATGGATCTCTGCCCCAGAGACAGACCTAACCATGCCTTGATGACAGGGCTATTGAACCTTCATTGGTGGTTAGAAGAATGCTTGTTAGGGATTGGAAGATGGGATCATGTGATCACCACCATCTTGGATTCTAGAAACCTATAAAAGTAATAAACCAGGGCCCGTATGCATGGAGCAGTGTTAGTGGCATGTGGTGTTATCCCTCTAACACAGGGTAGCTACCACCAGTTATCGGCGGCGTCGAGAACTATGTCACACCGTATGCATGGGCGCTTAAACGGTGAGTGTTAGCTAAACGTGAATGTATTTAAAGATTTGGGAAATCCCTCTGCGCTGTAGCCGGCGACCACCACTATTTCACAATATCGCCGCCATTTCGGCGGCGGCGGCGACGGGGTTGCTTGCATTCGTCGATTTGACAATATGAATAACACCGCCAGTGCAGCGGTGGCGATGATATCGGTTCAATTTTAGGGTTAATTTAATAAAATTTCACTATTTGACTATGTAACTCTGTTAAATATGATAGCATTGAATAGATTTGGGCCTAATATATAGCCGCCGATTCGGCGGCGGCAGCAGCGGTGGCGATTTTGTTTACTTTACATTCATCGATTCCAAAATATTAATATCACCGCCGTTGCGGCGGCAGCGTTAATCTCGCTTCGATTTTAGGGTTAATTTGATAAAATTTCACTTATTGCGTATGTAATTCTGTTAAATATGATAGCATTGAATAGATTTGGGCTCCATCCTCACACTAACCTAACACAAACTATGATGTAAATCTGCTATGAGCAGGGGTTAGAATTTCCGAGTTTAAACACGCAGTGTTTGTCTAACACTGCGCCATGCAAACCGACTTTTCGGCACTAAACCAGAAATCCCGCCCTAACCACGGTTTGGCTCGCTAACACTGCTCCATGCATATGGGCCCAGGAGTCTATCGCTCCTACCTTTCACTCTTTATCTACTTTCCTTCCTTACCTGTATTGATTTCTCATTAGCCTGTCCACTCCACTCACACCACCAGCCGTCGACTTTGCACTAGGACGTAAAACCCTAATAAACAAAGCTTGTGTTTATGCTGAATATAGTATATGTCAAGGGCGTAGCTTGGGATTTTCAGGTGGTATGTACACTTTTCCGGTGATGGAATAACTCATAGCTCATGCATGCATTTACATCATATATTTTAATATTTGAAAAATATATATATATATGTATAATCTCATGTAGAACGAATCTGCATACCTGCGTATGTGGAAGCTATGTATATATGTATATATATATGTATATGTATATATACATCACATATATATATGTGTGTGCATATATATATGTGCTCTATAATCTATTATGTGAATATAAACAAGGACACTACCATCTTCAGTTATATCTGTATTGTTAAATTGCGAACCACAGCTAGTGTATGACATTGTTTAGTTCCAGGTTTGGCCATGCGGCGCCACCTGTCAGGGACTCTGACCTCATATAAGGCAGCTGTGTCTGGCGGTTATCGCCTCCCGACTCACTCGGATGGTCAATATACAGAACTAATATAATGCCAGGCATGGCCGTACAGATGACACTTATCATTGGACACTGCATCAATGACCAAACATATCTAGTGTTCCTATATTATTGTGCTTGGTGTGTCGCAGGTGTTTAAATAATCCACATTTAGGTAGATGTGCCTCAGTGAAAACACCATTGAACCGGATCCCTAACAGCCTAATACAGCCTGACTTTAGAAACTGTGACCTGGAGCATCCAATGGATGGGTGTGCTGAGTATGTCTAACAGTGTTATTTATTACCTATTGCTGTGTACATTAAATCACTTGTATACCCTGCTAAAAGCTGCATAGTCCGTTGAAGCAACACATTTATCAAATTAAAACACTGATCTAGATTTGGTTCTACATATCTAACTTAGATACTTATGCATTTATTAAACATTTGTCGCCATATAGAACAGAACTGAGTCAATTTAATAGAACCTGTTACTATAGAAGTCTATGGTGTCAGAGTTTTGGCATGCTTGCCAAAACTAATTTGACATGTTTACACATCAAATATCTCAAAAGTTAGCCATTTAAAATAAAAGTTACTTCAAGCCAAAGTGAGATAGATTATAACAATCAATTCATTATGCTTATCTCAGATAAAAGAATCGGTAAGACCACAGGTTTCCTGTGTGGAAGGTCAGTAGTTTGAAATCCAAGCCGAGTCGAACCAATTACTTACAAAATTGATACTTATCGCTCCCCAGCCCGGTACTCTGCATTACTAGGATAGGTTAGCTCAGTATCAGGATAATGTGACTGGATGGGAAATCTAGAAATGGTGCCATTATTTTGCCTGGTCTCCCAGGTGTGTGTTAGGGGGGGGGGGGGTTCTTGAAGATTTATACTGTCTATCATGGATAAGTCTGAATAGACTTGTTTTCACCATTAGAGAGTTTGTCGATAGAAAGCCCGAGGCTACACTTTTACCAACCCAAGGGATTTTTAACCTCCCACACCACATAGACATGGTATGAGAGCAACTGGCCTTTGATGATGCTATAAGTTCTTCACAGTGGTGGAAATCCAAATTTTGTGCATCAATGCGATGATGTCTTTCGTTGCATCCTTGTTCAGAAATATGATGGAAGCTCATTGAAATAACAATTTCACTAACTTACTGAACAGTATACCAATGTCATGGCTAGTGTTTTGCTAGGATCAGTTGTGCGAGTAATCTCGTTTCAAATCAAGATGTCGCGAGTGTGTGCTCAGTGAACTGCTAAAAGATCCAGAGCGCAGACCATGGATGTAAATGTAAGCTGTACGTGTATGACACTTCAAACTGAGGCTGGTTCTAGACTATGGCTTCTTACTGATGCGGTGGCGCCACCTCTCGTAAATCAGTGGTAACTTGCCGCCAGTCTCTCGATTCTCAGTTGTGTGCGATTATAAGTCCTAAAACAAGCGATATCACTAAATGCAGCCTGTTTCTGCTAATAAAAGCACATGCAAAGAAGCTGTCTTTTTGTTTGTTGGAGTTCTACGTCCGAGCAACATCCATGGTCATCATGCCGGGTACTGACTTGTGACAGTGCGCACTCATGGCAACTTTATAGTGCTATTCCACTGGAAGACCAGACCCACCAGCACGATGACTCAATTTCCCACACAGTCACATTATCCTGATGCTTTGCTAAACCAGTCCTTGTCCTATCCTAATAAAACCGAGCACCATACTAGGCAGCAACAAGATAGTATCAATGTTCAACGTCATTGGTTTGACTTGGTTGGGATTCGAACTCCCTGCCTTCTGCATAGTAAGCATGCACTCTTGCTGAATAGGCCACTGCGTCCGGTCAATTCTCAGCTATGTGAGGCATTATTCTAGGTTATTACCACAAAGAATGATGTATGACTGGTACTGGTTGCTGTTATCGGTACCAGCACAAATGTGACATAATTGCTTCTAGCAAACCCCAGCCAAGAGGTGGGTTACTGGGGTTGGGTCGTTTTCCACACGGCACATGTATTTGTCGACTCCACTCGCGGTGTTCGATTTGAAATTCTGACGACTCGGGTGAGCCGAGTCGCTTGGGTCGTGTTAATCGATTACGGCCACTGTGATGGAGGTTGAGTGCACCAACGTGTCTATATAGGGCAATCTGGTAATGTAGAGCTGTTTAGGATGCTCACTGTGGAATGGCAGGAATATGAGTTTGAGTCCTACTCAAGGCATGAAGTTCTATTTATAGCATCACAGCCACGACATATGTATCAACGTATGCAACCAGTGATGACGAAGAATAATTCATTTACTCTCAATAACCATTACAGCCTCGTGGAACCATCTTTGATGCAGTCAAAAGTCACTTGTTCTACCAATCAAATCGAACGCTTGTTTATAAAAGAAGAAAAAACTGTCCATTTTAGTTGATACATCATATTAAATTATAGGATTCAGAAATGATGTTTAAAGTTTTACTAGTGGTATTTCAAACTGAGAAGAAATATATAAATGAAGGTGTAATGTACGATAAACTATATATTTTAAATATCAACAAACACGCTTCAACCTGCAACCTGCACGAGACCGTATTTGATAGTCCTCGTATAGAATTAGGAGTTTAGTTCCCTGTACTAACACCAGGGGTAAGCAGCAATCCGAGCATCAGCAGGTCCGGTGTATGTATTAGTTACATTCACTGATGTATACTACAGTTCAAATCGTCGAATATTAAAACACAGTAAGCAGAATTAGGTTCAGTTTATTTTGGGCGAATTTGGTGGATTTTTCGGTTGGGGGGCAGGGGGGGGGGGGTAAATGTGATTATTCATCTGAATGTATAATTGTTCAGCACCGGGGCACTGGTCTTCCAGCCGTTGAACAATCATGATCGGCTACAAGTATTGGTGAGAGCAATCTGCGTTGTATTGTTTTACAGCACTCACCACTCTGTGAAATTAGAAGGGGGCAGCCTGCCCCTTATAGTTTGCAGCGTTGGCTGTTCTATGTCATACCCATGAGGCATACCGATAAGTTGACTCAATATTTTTATTTATTTTCTATGTAAATATTTATTCTTCTGAATAACACCAAGCCATTTCTTTTTTTCTTTTTATTTCTTAAGGATCTATACTGCCTATGATGGATAAGTCTGAATCGACTTGTTTGAACCATTAGACAGTTTGTCGATAGAAAGTGCAAGCCTACACTTTTGCTGACCTAAGGTATTTCTTACCCCCACACCATATATACATTGTATGAGAGCAACTGGTCATTGATGACGCTGTAAGTTATACAAATCGGTGGAAATCCAAATTGGCAGAGGTGGGGGCATGGGGAATCCAACCACAGACCTTCAGATTAGGAGTCCGACCTAGAAAAAAGTCAGACACTCCAACCACTCCGCCACAGAGAACACCACAAATCCTCTTAAAATTGTGGCCAGGACATGATTGCAGTCATTTACATGTTTGGCACATAATAAGGTGTAGTGGAATTACAAGAAATCAAGTAATAACTGAGTTAGATTAGTGAAACCTTACTGAATCAGTCACTGATATGCTACAAAGGACTGCTTTCTGCTCTACATGAGGAATACAAAATGTACCTCTGCAGTTGCTTCTAACGTCAGAACCTACCCCCAGTTTATAAATTTGGTTGGTTGTTGTAGTTTTACGACCTGGCAACATCTAAGGTCATATACCAAGATGGGTACCGACTTGACAGTGCGCACTCATGGCGACTTTATAGTGCTGCCCCACTGGGAAATCAGGCCACCAGCACCATGATCCGATATCCCACAGAGTCAAATTTTTCTGACAGTGAGCCAACAAGTGCTTACCCTATCCTGTTAATGCCAAGAGCCAGGCTATGAAGCGACAAGTATCAATCTTATAAGTCATTGCTTTGAATCAACCGGTAACCGAACTCTCGACATCCTGTACGTGAGGCGCGCGCTTTAGCAATTCGGCTACCATGCCCAGCCCAGTTTATAGATGGTCGTACAAAGCATACTACCTTTCCTGATGCTCCCCCTCCCCTTAAACTGTTAAAGGAGCACATATCAATACCTAAAGACAAGAACATTTTAAATATCAACATTTTATTAAAGAATAAAAGTAGGACTTGATGGACACCCTCCCTCTCCCTGTCGTATCCTTTGCACAAATGTGAACATGTTGAAAACCTTGGCTAGCTCCTAACCCAACATGCTTCACAAGCATCTAGGAATATCGATATGACAAAGGGAGCACATCAGTCATATCGTGGAGCTGAGAGAAATACTCTAGTCAAACCAAACTGGTTTCAGCCTTGTCAATGCTGCTGTTGAATGTGCTATCCAAGAGATTATCTCTTGCTTGGAACCCCCATCACACACACACCGCCATTTTGAGTCGCTATTTGATTTACATTCTCTATTGTTATATTGTTGCTCTGCCACCCTGTGAGGGGTCGCCAGAGTAAATAACAGAAGAGGAGGTAATAACTAAACTAAACAAGCTCCTACTAAAACTGGATGAGTGGTGTGAGTCCAACAAAATAACCATCAACACAAGCAAGTCAAAAACAGTTCTCTTCTCGCATAAACAAATGCCAGAAAGAAAACAACACTGTAAGCTAGGAAGCCAAACACTAGAAAATGTAGACCATTACAAATACCTAGGCCGTGAGTTGGACAGCCAACTAAGCTACAACCTATGTATAAACAAAATTGTTCAAAAGGTAAACCACAAACTGTGGCTATTTGCAAACCTAAGAGACGACATGACACAAGAAATGTCAATAAAAATCTTCAAGGGCATGGTGCTCCCCTATTTTGACTATGGACTACATAACTACATGGGTGCAAAGAAAGAACTTCTAAAAAAACTGCAAACACTACAGAACAGAGCCCTGAAAATCTGCCTCAGAGTAGACAAGCTGCACCCCACCTATGACATACACAAAAGAACCAAAGTAAAATTGCTAGAAAATAGGAGAATGATTTATCTGAAAACATTAGCAAACAGCCATAGTCAAGACAATAAACTCCTAACAAAACCACAAAGGGCAACTAGAGCAAATAATGCGCCACTACTAAAGCAGACCAGAAGCCAAATAAAAGCTCACGAGAGAAGCACGCTGGAAATGGCTGCCAAGCTGTGGAATGCCCAAACAGTAAAGGAATGACAAATTCCTGACCTAAAAACATACAAAAAATATCTGTGCAAAATAAGGCTAGGAACCAACAACTAAGCTGCACTGCAACGGGGCAGGTGATATGTCACGGTCCAGCAGCGAGACACCCAATGGAAGGTAACCATGCCAAAAGCAGCCAGATAGCACACCACACAGCTACGTACGTACAAGCCTATGATATGTAAATAGGAGTAGGCTAGTCTAGTAATAAGAGTAGAAAAAATAAAGCACATATATGCCAAGAAAATCCAAAAAAATGAACAAAGACTATTAACCAGACCAACCAACTATCTATCTGCTACTGAAATACAGGCAATCAAATACCTTATCAGCAGCTACTGTGTGATAAGATAACACCAACACTACAGGTGCCCAGCATTGAAAACAAGCCTGAATACCCAGGCTTATATGCTATGGACAGTATAAATACAGCCTCAATAAAAAAATCAAAAAAAATCAAAAAAAATCATTGTCATTGTCATTGTTATCGTCATTATCATGTGACCCCAGGCACAACCCACAACCCATAATACAGTAAAAACTCTCTAAATCGACAGACCATGGGACCGACTTTAAGTGGTCCATTTAGGGAGGTGGTCGATTTAGAGAGTTAGAATATCCCTACAATGGTATTGTTGGGACCCAAATAAAGCGATTGATATAGGGGAGTGATCGATCCGTGGAGGGGTCGGTATAGAGAGGTTTTACTATAATAACTGCACCCATCAGATCCAACCCACGTTTGCTCGTTTAGTTCCGCCGCATGCCGCGCCGGGGATGGCCACTTCCGGCGCCACCAGTACACCCGGCCGTCACCGCGCGCGCAGAGCGTCGAAGCGCCACGCGCCAATATCGCGTCATGTTTGATGAGGCAATGTTACCTATTGAGGAGTTGCGTGTGACGTAGGCATCACACTACTCCTGCATCGTGGTTGGATAGAAGCAGTTCCTTCTACTATCAAGTGTATGTAAATAAAAGAAAAAGCACAAATCTATTCACTGCTACGATCTAATTCTGTTGTCTATCGGGGGTTGAAATAATGTTTATTTAGCAGAATAACGGACTCAAAAAATGAAATCCTGTCAATTTAAACCCCAAATCCAAGCGATATTGAGGCCGCCGCCACATCGGCGGCGATATTGTCTAAGCTTAAGCCTTAGTCTAAGTTAAACAAAACAAAATCACAAATCTATTCACTGCTACGATCTAATTCTCTTATTTAGAATTACGAATATTCACTCAGGGGTTGAAATAATGTTTATTTAACAGAATAAATCACTCAAAAAGGGAATTTCGGTCAGATTAAACCCAACATCGGATCGATTTTAATGCCGCCGCCGCATCGGTGGCGATATTGTCAAAGGTAAACAAAACAAAACGCACAAATATATTCACTGCTACGATCTAATTCTGCGATTTAGAATCATGAGAGAAGCACGCTGGAAATGGCGCAGCCAGATAGCACACCACACAGCTACGTACAAGCCTATGATATGTAAATAGGAGTAGGCTAGTCTAGTAATAAGAGTAGAAAAAATTAAGCACATATATGCCAAGAAAATCCAAAAAAATGACTAGAAAATAATGGGGCCCAACTAAAAGCCAGAGTTGGGCCCCATTAACCAGGCTATGATACGGCTAGGAACCAACACTGGTTCCTAGCCGTATCATAGCACGCTGATACGGCTAGGACTTTATTAAAGAATAAAAGTAGGACTTGATGGACACCCTCCCTCTCCCTGTCGGGAGAGGGAGGGTGCTAGAAAACACAAGCAAGTATCAAACAACAACAACAAAACAACAACAAAACAATATAAAGGGACTAAATATAATAGTACTATGGTCAGATTTGTGCATTTTTTAAAGTAATCTCACTTCCATATCATATGTCCTCCATACATGCTTTAAAAAAAATGTTTTTATTTTTGTTATGGAAGATTTATACTGCCTATCATGGATACGTCGAAATAGACTTGTTTTCACCATTAGACAGTTTGTCGATAGAAAGCCCGAGTCTACACTTTTACTGACCCAAGGGATTTTTAACCTCCCACCCCACATAGACATGGTATGAGAGCAACTGGCCTTTGATGACGCTGTAAGTTATACACAGCGGTGGACATGCAAATTGGCAGAGATGGGGGGCACGGGGAACATATTGATCAAATTGATAAGACTATTAAGAGCGCTGGCTGGCTTCCGATGCAGGAGTTTGTAGGTTTTAACCTCAGCTAAGTGAAACCAACTTGATACTTGTCTCCCCCTAGCCTGTCACTCAGCGTTAATAGGAATGGACAAGGATTAGTTGGCTTACTATCAGGACAATATGTGCCCGAGTTAGATATTGGGTCATAGTGCTGGTGGCCTGATCTCCCCGTGGGGCAGCACTGTAGAAGTCACCGTGTGTGTGCACTGTTACAAGTTAGTACCCATCCTGATGTACAACCTTGAATGTTGCTAGGATGTAAAGCTCCAACAAACAATGTCCTGCATACACTGCGAAATAGAAGGTCCCGGGAAATTATGCATCGTCAAATTGAGCTTAGGTATGCAGCTTAATTAATATTCCCTGCACAATTTCCTAAGATTCTCAGTTGGCAAATGCCATCAAGTCTGGCGTACACTGTCACTTCTGTCGGCTAATGGGTCGCCTTGCGATTTCCACACAGTTGGCAATGTACACCGGGCATTACATGTCTTAGACAACCTACCCTCTCAAGGTTATGGCATGACCTGAGGTTAACACCGGCTGCCTCTGGCTATTGGCTTATGGACATGGACATATTTATGTATTTGCCGGCGGCTGTCGGTAACTCGGTCAGATCCTTCCGCTGTGACGTCACCAGTCTGACGCAACTAGCCTACTTTCCATCCTGCCTATTTGCCATCCTTACATTAGACGGGCCACTACTGCGCAAGGATAATGCGATGATACTGCCTTAATTACAATGCAAATATAATATTTGTGCTTATATTTATAATATTGTGCAAGGTAAGACAAGACTAATTACTGGACGCGTTGGCTAATCAAGTAGAGTGCAGGCTTCCCATGCGGAAGGTCGAGTCAAACCTATGACTTACACAATTGATATGTGTCGCTAACCAGCTTGGTGCTTAGGATTACTAGGATCGGGCAAGGACTGGTTAGCTCGGCGTCAGGATAATGTGACTGAGTGGGAAAGTGGGTTGTGGTGGCAGTGTCGTGGTCTCTCAGTGGGGCAGTACTATAAAGTCACCATGAGTGCTCATTTTCACAAGTCAGTACCCGTCCTGATAAATAGTGTACAACCTACCTTAACTTATACCGAATTTAAAGCCCTTTGATTATACCTTATGAATTATACCCTCTGTGACTCCCACTCTACCTTTCCTGCGTGAGATAATATACTGATTGACTCACTGACTCACTAACTCACCGACTAACTAACTACCTGAATGACGGACGGACTGACGGACTGACGGACTGACGGACTGACGGACTGACGGACTGACGGACTGACGGCCCGACGGACTGACGGACAGACGGACTGACGGACTCCACATTTGTGCCGAAAATACTGTGTCAGTTGCTCAATATGAAGCCAGTGTTAACAGAGCTTCAATTGCCTCTCCACAGACACTGTGACCTACAAGTCCAGTCTGGATTACGCTCTGCGCATGCATCGCAGAAATCATGTATTGCATTCGTAATAGCAGGCTGCTGAGTAGATAAAGGATTCACCCGGTACTTGTAGTACACGGGTGAAGGACAAAGTAGAGTAAATACGGGCGAAAATAGGTTAGTATGGAACCTGAACTAGAAACTGTGGCTCCAGTATCAAATGGCTACTTATATCGGCACAGATTTGGTGAAATGGGAGAGAATGCAAAAAGACAAGATGGCGGCCGCAGAACGCCGTCGATTTCACTTTTAAATCTTATTAAACTAGATATTACATTATATTTTTCAACTCAAAGGTAGCGGGCTATCAATAAGACATATGTAAAGAATAAATGTTGCTTCTTAGATTGTGAAATTAGGCTCTCAATTCATTGACCCATTTTTTTGACAGCTTTTACATAGGGTTGGTTTGCACCCCTACTGCAGCAGTATGGGGTGAATCTTGTATCTAGCTGCTGAGTCATGTGGTGTGATAGGGTGTTTGTTTGTTGGGGTTTTACGTCCTGACAATATCTAAGGTCATATTAGGTACCGACTTGTGACAGTGCACACTCTTGGCGACTTTATAGTGCTGCTATATTCGGAGACCAGGCCACCAGCACCATGACCCAATGTCCCCACTCATTGACATTAACCTGACACTGAGCTAATGAGTCCTTGCCCTATTCTGGTAATGTCACGTGCCATGCTAGGTAGAGACAAGTATCGATTTTGTAAGTCATTGGTTTGTCTCGACCTAGATCAAAGGGTCACATCGTACTTGTAGTAGGGGTGAAAAACAACCATATATAAAAGCTGGAGAAGTACTTCGACATGCTGGGGAAATGAACTGAGCTGATAAATTCTTAATTTAAGAAGCAAAATATATTCGTAACATACATGTTTATATTTGCCCGCTGCTTCTGATTTGAAAAATATAATAAAACAAATATTTAAAACACTTTAAAAGTGAAATCGACGGCGTTTTATCGTCGCCATCTTGTCATTTTTCATTCTCTCCTATTTCACCAACACTGTGCCGATATAAGTAATCATTTGATACTGGAGCCAGGGATTCTACTTCCTGTTCCATACTGAAGCAATTTTCGCCCGTATTTAGACTATGTTGTCGTTCACCCCTCTACTGCAAGTACAGGGTGAATCTTGTATCTAGTCTCGACCAGGATTCAAACTCCCGACCTTCCGCACGGGAAGCCTGCACTCTACTGTTTGGATAATCGTCCCCGGTACTGTGCTAGGCAATTTAGGACCGATACAGGGAAAGCAGTTCGTTCGCAACACGTAATTTATTTTATTATCTTCATTGTTTGAGGTCTCGACCTTAATGGGCGTGTCCGTAGATGTATTTCTTTGGGGTACATTCGTTGTTTAAGCAGGGGAAATTTCAATCTTGGACGATTGGTCTTCCTTATTCGGCTGCTCCTTGCCCTATCCTAATAATGTCGAGCGCCTCGCTAGGAAACGACAAGTATACATTTTTAAGTCATTGGTTTGACTCGACCAGGGTTCGAACCCACGACCCCACGATCTACCAACACGGGAGACGGACGCTCTAACTCATGCGGCCATCCCGAGTGTTCATGACATTGTGTCCGTCATGCTTAGATTCAGAGTTTGTGGATAGTGACCGATACGTGAGTAGTTGTTTCAGCCATTTCTATATTCCACCTGTGGTGCGTGTCAGCCTCACAATTCTACAGTCTCTGCCTGTTGTCGCATAAGCATAATAAGCACAGCAATGAGGAAGACCCAACCAGCACATGGTTGTTCTGTCTGCACTTGTTAGATCGACCGAATGAGCACAACTTCCGGGAATCAACCGACTGAGCCGTTCTCAGTGTAAATCAGATGTAGTAGGAATAGTTTTGTATTCCGACATAATCACAAAATGTATTTATATATAGCACAGATTGAATTGTTTGAAGTATGTTAACAATTTACTATGCTTCTGCATATGTTTAAATCACAGCACCTGTTATATACTGTTGATTCATACCGAGGCAGTTGTATTTTTTTCTCAGATTTCGGCATAGTTGTCATTCACCCTCTAGTGTGTGTATACCCCTGTCACACTATGACGTAACGAGCCAACGTAAGCCTGACGTGGTCACTTTTCGTCATTACGTTGACGTACGTTGGGTTACATTATGATGATGTCAGAATGATGTTAGACTGATGTCGAGCTACGTCACATTATGTCGTGTTACGTCGGCGCACGTCAAGGTTTTGAACCTGTTCAAAACTGTCAACGTAACTCGAACGTAACAGCTTACATTCGCCGTTCGTTCTGTACACGTTCGGCGAATGTCAATGATGTTAAATGGACGTTAGTCAAACACTGCACACTACGTTCCACTACGTTACACTACGTTCCACTATGTTCCACTATGTTGACCCACATTAATGCCGGTGGAAATGTCCACGTGGCGTAATGGGAATGTCAGGAGAACATCAGGAGAATGTACGCCGAACATACGTCCAACATACATTCAGCATTTTGCCAACGTTTAATGCCGTAAGTAACGTAAGGTAACATAAAGCAACGTAGTTCTGGCGATGGAATAATGTTCATAATGTTCCGTGAGCTTCATTACGTTGTCCTCTCTCGTTGAATGAAGCTATCACTACGCTTTACCGATGTTACGCTCTCGTCAACTACGCTGCATCCACGTTCAACTTGTGCCCAAATTTGCATACTACACCGAGAAGTTCGATGTTTTTCACATTCTCCCTATGCTGACGTCGTTACGTCGTAGTGTGACAGGGCCTGTAGAGAGGTTAATATTGTATCTACGGATTCTGCAGCTCGAACCCGGACCGTTCACATAGGACTCCCACAACTTGACCACCAGACGGGAAGGCCGAATGAGTTGAGCGTCCGTCTCCCGTTTTGCTAGATTGTGGGATTCGAACCCACGGGTTTGAACCCAGGTTGAGTCAAACCAATGACATAACAATTGATACTTGTCACTTTCTAGCCAGGCGCTCGGTATTAGTAGGATAGGGCAAGGACTGGTTGGCTAAGTGTCAGGATAATGTAAATGAGGGGAAAATTGGGTTATGGTGCCAGTGGCCAGATGGCCTCGTCTCTCAGTAAGGCATCACCATAAAGTCGCCATGAGTGTGCACTGTCACAAGTCGGTACTCGTCCTGATATGACCTTGGATGTTGTCAGGGCGTAAAACTCCAAAAAACAACCAACTTTAGACATAATTGTCATTCACCTCCTACCAGAGAGTATAAAGGTGACTATTGTATCAACGGACTATGCCGTTCTAACCATAACAGTTTACATATATAACTCCCACATCTTGACCAAGCATCGACGCATGCGCAATGCGCGTCGGGCTTCTGCTAGCATGCCGGTGTAAATTAGTGTCCCGGGGTTCCCTGCCCTCGGCGACAGGCATCTGGCGCTAACGCGGTTGGGCCCCATTATTTTCTTGTCAGCGGTCGCAATTGAGGATTTGGTCAAACGATCACCACCACGTGATCAGTGCCTCGTCGGCCATCATGGTTGGATAGAAAGCACAGGATAACACTGCCGATGCGGCAGCAGCGTTATTATCGACACGATTATGGGTTTAATTTGACCAAATTTCACTAATCAGGACGGGTACCGACTTGTGACAGTGCGGACTCATGGCGAGTTTATAGAGCTGCCCCACTGGAAGACCAGGCCGCTAGCACCATGACCTGATATCCCACTCAGTCACATTATCCTGACACTGAGCCAACCAGTCCTTGCCCTATCTTAATGATGCCGAGCGCCAGGCTATGACGTGACGAGTGTAAATTTTTAGGTCATTGGTTTGACTCGATCAGGGTTCGAACCCACGACCCCACGATCTAGTCCCTTTATAACATACATAGACAACTACCACTCTTGGGAAAAGATTACGCTATATATAGGGCACTATTTCATATCCTGTAACAATTCCCCGAGAAACAACTTCAAATGGCCTAGCGGGACAATGTCTCTTTCCTGTGTGGAAATTCGTGAGTTCAATTCCCTTCAGAGTCAAACTGAAGAATCCAACAAATATAATTTCCTCATCTGCCACGGTAGATTAGTAGGATAGGGCAATAACTGTTTGGCTCAATTGTTGGGATACTATGGCTGAGTAAGATATTATACCACGGGCCAGTGCTTTAGTGGGTCAGTAGGTAACCGCCACTCCCACCTCCAAACCAATATGGTGTTGGGAGCTAAAATTCCAATCAGCCATTCAGTCACTCGCAGCTTTTCTTTCTGTCTTTTTATTTCTTGAAGATTTATACTACCCATCATGGATAAGTCTGAATAGTCTTGTTTTCACCATTAGACTGTTATGTTGATAGAAAGCCTGAACCTACACTTTTACCGACCCAAGGGATTTTTAACCTCTCAACCTACATGGACATGGTATGAGAGCAACTGGCCTTTGATGACGCTGTAAATTATACACATCAGTGACAATTCAAATTGGCAAAGGTGATGGCATGCAGAATCGAAACACCAACCTTCGGATTAAGCATCTGACCAGACATTCTAACCACTCCACTACAGAGAACACCGCCAGCTTGATTGGCTGAATGCCAGTGAATAAACCAAATTGAGATGCCTTTGTATTGAAAGTAACCCACTATTGCCGGACATGTGCTGTCCTAGACATACCAACGGACTCACTGACTACCACTTGTCATGGAGAACAGAATCAGAGTAGATAGAGCCTTCGGGAATTCAGATGTACCAGAGATAAACTGGCCACACTGAATGCAGTAGCCATTTGTTTGTTGGGGTTTTACATCCTAGCAACATATCAGGTGATATTTCAGGAATGGTACCTACTTGGAACAATATACACTCATGGCAACATTAATAGTGCTTCCCTATCGGCAGAACAGGCTGCAGGCACTGTAAGCATAACTTAACATCACACTCAGTCAGATTATCCTGATACTGAGCTAACCAGTCCTTGCCCTATCCTAGCAATGCTGAGCGTCAGGCTAGGTAGCCACAATCAGCAAATTGCGTAAGTCATTGTTTTGACCATTGACCTTCCGCATACAAAGCCTGTGCTCTACCGATTGGGCCACCGCATCCGGTAGGTATAAAGTAGCACGCAGGCTAGGTTTGACACTTTTATACTTTATGACAGGGACGCGAGTCAACGGCCAGGAGTCCATCCCATAAGTATGTGCAGTTTACACGCAATCCGGCGTACAGGGATGGGGATATATGGTCCATATGCTCCGGTCACAGGTGTCGCCATGGTGGCAGAAGTGGGAACTAGACGATTACTGTATAGTATATCTGCATTATGAATAATTCATAAAGAAAGCAAAGAACAGTAAGGGCATAGTGTCCGTGTTTATATTCCCATAACTTTATTATAGAGCATAACTGTATATGTGTAAATGTACTATGGAACCAGCTGTGGTGGCTGGATTGGTGAGAGCGCAGGCTTCACATGGAGAATGTCAGAAGTTCGAATTCCAGCCGAGTGAAACCAATGACTTACAACATTGATACTTGTCACTACCTAACCTGTCACTCAGCATCACTAGAATAGGCCAAGGACTGGTTAGTTCAGTGTCAGGATAATGTGACTGAGTACAAAATTGGGTCATGTTGCTGACAGTGTGGGCTTCCAGTGAGATAGCACTATACAGCACCATGGTTGTGCACTACCACGAGTCGGTACCCATCCTGGCATGACATTAGATGTTTCCAGGACATACAATTCCAAACAAATCAATGTATTATGAGATGTAATATCCCTTATAGGAGTAGAAATACTACATGTTATAATATTAGTGTACTTCCATATCCCTGAACTCAAATATAAATATCACTATCCCCAGCAGGAAGTACCAGTCGCGACACCTGTGTTCGACTTCCTGCACCAGCTCTACCCGACGGATTGTCTAAGCTGCAACTACATTTTCTTATTCCTTAGATATAATGTTATAATAGACATATCTACTCACATCAATTTTTCTCTGTTGAAAAATCACGCAAATCACTGTCGTAAAAATGTTTTCCTTACGATAGAATGCATATTAGGCGACTAGCCAAAGAAACTTCAGCGTATGTGTCTAGCCAAATAAAGAATTTAGCAGATGGCATTTTCTAACTGGCACTGCGTCAGTGTTTGCTTGTCGTTTTATGTCCCAACAACATCTATGATCATATCAGGATGCGTACTGACTTATGACAGTGCACATTCATGTTGATTTTATAGTGCTGCCTCACTGGGAGACCAGGCCACCAGCACCATGAGCTGATATCCCACACAGTCACATTGTCCTGGTACTGTTCTATCCTATTAATGCTGAGCGCCAGGCTAGGTAGCAACACATATATATCAATTTGATAAGTCATCGGTTGGACTCGGCTGGGATTCGAACTCCCGACCTTCCGCACAGGAAGCCTGCGCTCTATGGATTCGGCCATCGCATCCAGTCCATTCACGACAAGGGGAAATTACAGATATTACCTGGCGGAAGTGGTCACGTTACCCGGTGATGACCACTTTTATGGAAGTTGCAATGTGACACTATAAAGCACAGTGTAAAGTATGACTTAAAAACTTGTTCAATTTTATGGGTTTCAGTTTCCGCCATATATTTTGTCATCAATATATTAGGTTGATCATTTCTGATTTATTTTACTTTCATTTGGAGTGACTTTTATTCGAAAAGGATTTATTTCAAGTGAAAACATGAAAGGTTAATTTTGATATGCCTACCGAAATGACTAATCCGTGTTTAATTAGATCACCGATATCTAAGTTGGCTATGTAAGATCAAATGCAGGCAAATGTATCCATAACAGTTTTCTTTTGGTATCTAATCATGTTTTCTAGTACATTCTAACCGGTGGAGAATAAATAACTATATGTATATATTATATATATTATATAGGTATATTATATATATTATATATATATTATATATATATATATATTATGTTATATATATATTATATTATATATATATTATATATAACTATCCCAACCAGCTATATTTGAATATGGGTCACTCTCCTGAAAACTGGTCAGCATGGGATCGGATTTTAAAACATCAATAAAAAAACTTCCTACTCATTGTTTTCCTTATACTTTTTATATTCATGTTCAGATTTGATGTAAGAAATAAGGGAAATAAAATAAACTGTGTGCAACTTTGGTCCTTTTAGTTATGAAGTGTTTTTGTACACAAAAAAACATTTTACAGTCACCCATTTGTAAAATGGCATATGGGACATGGTCGGATCCTTACTAACATATTGTATTTCATTGATATATCAAACAAAAGAGTTCCCAAATCAAAAAGGAAGTACTTATTAACATGTATGCATGCTTAAATTTAAAAAGAAATATTAGTTGATGTCTTCTGAAATAACATTTCAAATTACCGTCACAGATGTAACCAGTGGTGTCTGGATGCCACACAAATATTGTACACTAATTATTCAGTGAATAAAGCATGACTGGGAATTACTTTTTTTATATCAATATAAGCACTACATATTTCTGTACATTATGCCATGATTAATATCCTTCTAAGTATGAAAATATTTAATTCTGCTTAGATTTATATTAAACAGACTGTGTGGTGTCCTAAGCACGTGTTACATCTGAGCAACACATGTTATTTTGCCATAAGACATAGCTTAATCATGAACTACACCATTATTTTTTATCTCATCAATTTATATTTTACATAGATGTAAAGGGGAGATTTCTAGCTCTCATTTACAACCAAACAATGTTAGAAATTCAAATATTAGATTTAACTCTCGATGTGACACTTCTGGCCAGTTTTCAGGAGAGTGATCCATATATATAATTGGTTGAGCTATATTTACATATAATATACATCCCATATATATAATGTGCATTCCATATATATCATATGCAGCCTATATGTATCATATGGATCCCGTATATATCATGCGTAACCTATATATATATTTTATATACATGTATATCATATATATTATTTATATAGACTACATATATTTTGCAAACAGAATATGCGGATATTATGCTGCTAGCATCACCATGATACTATTGTGATAATGCTACCATTAACGGTTCGTTATTAATAAATTTTCAAAAACTTCAGATCCAATACCGTTATTTTTTGGTATAGGGCAATTACAATGAAATAGAGATGGAGTTCAGTGGATGGTGTTCAGTGGATGTTGTCTAAATTACCTCAATTAACACAAATCTCACCAGTTAACATCGCATGTACTAACGCTAATACAGACAGCAGTATTGTCAAATAATAACCTCGTAATTCACCCTATTCACGACCGACCTAATTCGTCATCAGAACGAGGCTGAGTAAGCATCGGTATTGGAAATGGCCATAAGACACTACTGTGTGCCGATGTGTATGAACTACTACATAAATTAAAGGAGTCAAATTTTAAGATATTAATTTTTGAAACTATCATAATCATTTTTGCTTACCATTTTTCTATTTATTGGTCAATTTTCATGAAGATTGAGTGATGATCAGATGCATCTCAGTAGCCAATGTCAACAAAGTCACTCACCTTGGCTGCCAATCTTTTCTTAAATTCAAGATTGCATAACTTTCTTAATATAGATATATTAAAAAAATATATTTTAACCCTTTTAAAGCTTTTATTAATTTGTAATTACTAAGACTAGTTGTTCAACTGTGTTGCACAGATAACTACACTGACAGTGCTGCATTACGTGATACCACTATAACTATGCAGACTTTAAGTTGACAGTCACATTGTAGTTAAAGAATGGGAAAAATCACCATGCAAGGGTCACCCAATCTTCGTGAAAATTGGCCAATAGATAGAAAACAGGTATTCAAAGATGAATATGGTACTTTCAAAAATGAATAGCCTCAAATTTGAGTGATTTCGAGAGGTTTTGGTCGACAAAAAAGTATTCACATAACTTTACATACAGCAGCGCCTCGCCGACGCGTAAGTGCCCTCGGTCTGGTTTCAATATGGCCGCGGCATGAATAGGGTGAATGATAATGCAGTACGTGCCTTCCAAGTTCCGCCAGTCGCCAAGGAAGGACTGAAGCTGCGACCCAGCACACCAGGTCGCAGTTTCAGCTTACATGCTGGAAGGTGGTTGGGAGGGGGGATGAATACACATTTACACACAATGGTATTTTATCTAATTAAAATACTTGCTCCGATAATGTTACCGGCATGTACATTAGAAACAAGTGCGTGACAAGAACTCTACAAAGTTTGGTTATCAGGAGGCACGTGGTTACAGGTGAAAAGTGAGTTTTGCACAAATGGAAGCAA
The DNA here is from genome assembly GCA_030323885.1 of Branchipolynoe longqiensis. Taxonomy (NCBI): domain Eukaryota; kingdom Metazoa; phylum Annelida; class Polychaeta; order Phyllodocida; family Polynoidae; genus Branchipolynoe; species Branchipolynoe longqiensis. Next base: position 52,581,049 of record CM059188.1, on the reverse strand, counting down.
ACCTTGAAGCCCTAGGCCCAGCGGTGCGACATTCATATGTTGTCACTTATGTATAAAAGATCAAAAGAACCACAATATATAGATCCACAGGCAGACAAGTATGGGAGATGGACCACTCCTCAGAGTTCCTAGACCAAGCACAAACAAACTAGCGAAGGCACCAATCCTTAAAGGGACCAAGATGTGGAACAAACTACCAACTGCTATTAGAAGTGCACCTTCCTACCAAGGGTCACTGGTCAGAATGCATCTCACCGGCCAGGCCCTTGAACAAGCATTATAGTATGGAGTGTGTGCCCTTGTATTGCTCCCCCTCCCTCTTTGTCCTCATACCCCTCACTCACTCAATTACTTACCTCAGCTATACTGTAATAGTAGCACAGTTTATGCAGCGACCCGCCATCTTATATTAGCCCATAACACTGAACTTATTATGGCTAACCCACTAACACACTAACCCCCTTCACAATCTACTAACAATGTACATCTACCTTTTTACAATGTAATGTAAACGGCCGAAAGACCAGTGCCCAGCGGTGAAAACATGTATATTCTGATGAATAAACTGTTTTACCAACAAACAAAAAAGAAATAGTGTCCTTTTGCGCGTGGGGAGGGGGGGGGGGGTCTCATTAACCTGACACTGAGCCAACCAATCCTTGCGCTACCCTAATAATGCCGAGCGCCTGGCTAGGAAGTGACAAATATCAATTTCCAATTAGCTGCAGTTGAGATATACATCTTTGTTTAATATCAAGTAGGATTGGATGTATGGATAGTGATAGGCCCGGTATCACCTGTAATAATTACAGAGTTGTGATTGCACACACACCCTATTACGGGCGGAATTGGTGTGGGGGTTGCAAATATAATATATATGCATATACCGTAAAACCTCCCTAACCAACCAGCTCCACAGATCGACCACTCTCCTATATCGGTCGCTTGATTTGGGTCCCAACAATACCATTGTAACCATAATCTAACTCCATAAACCGACCATCTCTCTAAATTGACCACTTAAAGTCGGTCCCAAGATCGGTCGATTTAGAGAGGTGTTACTGTATATATATATAATTATTTACATTTCAAGCGTGAGCCAGCATTGGGATGACATGTTTTTGTAGGAATTCTTATTGGGGATCTTCTCATATTGGACGGATAAGAAACATACAGTTGTACCTGTCTTCAGCGACCTCTGTGATCGGCGAATCCCTGCGATGTGTGGACAATGTTTCAATGTAGAAATTGGTTTTGGTTCATTTCATTGCCCTTCCGAAGACTGCTTTGTCACGGCAGGATCATAAGGGCGCACTGATATCCTGATGTGACTCAAACAAACAAACAACAAATCTGCTCAAGAAAAGACTGGTGGCTAAGCACACTTACCCTAAACCCGTTTACTTAAAACCCAAGTCACACTAGGGCTTGTGACCACTAGTGACCAATTTGTGACAAAAACAAATCCCATTGATTGCCAACTGGTCGCCGACTGGTCACAAACACATGAAAATGGTCGCTGATTATTTTGATCGGAAGGAGGTATTTGGTGCGGCCGCTGCAACCGCCTTGTGACCAAAATGGTCACCTGGAGGTCGGTCACCACTAAGGATCACTTTGGCCCACGTTGCTACCACTTTGCAATGGTTTTCTGACCACTTGCGACCATTTTGCGACCGCCCATTTTGTTATGGTCGCAAAGTGGTCGCTTTTTTTGTTTATAGCTTTTTGTTGTTTGTTTTGGAGGTACAAAGTGGTCGGAAGCATAATGTGACTGGGTTATAACGCGAACAGTCGGCCACGTGATTAGGTTTGTGTTTGTGTTTCTGTGCTAAAACACACCTACCTTTACTGCCGACGAAGAAGGACCTGACGTAGTCCACTATACGTGACGTGAAGCTTAACCTGTCATCCTCAGTGTCACTGCCTCTGTTGTCAGCTATGTCATCGTCCGGCTTAACCTCTTCGGCCGTTACTTCCGGTTCCGGTCGCTCCACTGGCTTCCGCTTCTCCAGCTTGCCGGCGGCAGAGATCCACAACCCTGCCTTTCGCCACACTTTGCCACACCACATAATGGCCGCCACGCAGCACTAACCGGAAACAGCGGGGTGGGTGGGTCGAACCTGACTGGAAGTCACCCACCCCATGTGAGAGGGTAGGTGGGTGGGTGTATATGAGGGAAGTGGAATGCAACACAGGTGACTTTTCCACTGCAGCTCTGTCCTCCTTTGCTGCTGATCCCCTCTTTTCTGCTCCCACCTCCCCACCCCATCGGCGATTGGACTCAAGTACTTCAGCTAAAATTGGCCCGATTTATCGGTGCTCATTCGACGGCCTTCCGACGAACCAACGAAAGCACTTTGTACTCTTGACTACCCCTAGAAATTGTCATTTCAACCAAAATCGGATCGATTTATCGGTGCCGCTTCAATGGTTTGCAGCCTGTAACTGTAAAGTTATGAACAACCCGTCAGTCAGTAAACACAGGTGAGAATGCTCAACAAACCTGGAGCGCGTGGTTATTGAAACATCAAACTGTGCATTTCATCTCAGAACGAGGCTGGTTCATAATACTAGAAGGGAGTCCCCTTCGAATGTATTCATATTGTGGAAGGTCATGAATAGTATTAACACATGCCTGAAGGATTTTTTATTAAAAGAGCAATAGATGATTGAGAAAGCATCAACATCACGTGTATGAATGCCGTATCGCTCTTCATCCTACTCTTGTGGCTTCCGGCAGCCAAGTCGAGGCTGAGGACTATTACCTCAAATGGGCACTTGTTGCTGCTGCTACCTTGCCTGCAGCTTGGCATTTCTGGAGCAATACATGGTGATAATGGTGTTGCTGCTCATGATGATGATGGTGATGATGGCGGTGATGGTGATGGTGATGGTGAGCTGGTGGTTGCCGCCTCGCTGTCGGAATACAAGGCTGAGTGGGATATCGTATATAGTGGCAGAGTGTGTCAGTAGTAGGCTTTGTTTGTTTGTAGTTGTTGTACGTCCTAACAACATCTATGTTCATATCAGGACGGGGTCAGTACTAGGCAGTCACAAATCGGGTTCATCAAAAGCTGTGGCATGTGCTGTCCTGTCTGTGGGAAAGTGCAGATAAAAGACCCCTTGCTGCTTATCAGAAAGTCTAGCCTATGTGTCAGGAGTGGGTTTCCTCCAAAGAAATATGTCAGAATGACCATATGTTTGAGGTCCAATGATAAAAACCAATGCACTCTAGAGGCGCCATTAAATGAAACAAACTTTATTTTCACAAATTGGTATCCATCCTGAGGTTGGGGTCTAAGACCCCCAAATCAGTCAATCAATCATGAGCCGTGTTTACATGGGCGAGTTAAAATGACTCATATAATGCGCCTTGCCTAGTTCGCCTTACATTCGCCGTGTAAACGCACCGCTGAAGCGGATTAGGGCTGATTCGCTTCATATGATTCGCTTTATGAATACCTGGTTGCGAGGTGGTTTATTTGAAGCGATTCAGCTGGTTCCCGGGTGGCGATAGGGTAAAATAGCAGTGCTCGCCGGCTACAGGCGGAACAAAGGCTGCTGGTTCCCGGCGCCGAAACACTTTCAAACTCGGTCCATGTAAACGCGCCACTACATCGCTTCATATAAATCGCTTTGCCTGATTCGCTTTACAATTCCCCGTGTAAACACGGCTCATGTAATAGCGATTGACAATGTGCAGTGCTTATAGGGTCCACTCGTATATTTGACCTAGTTTCCGGCTGGGGGTTGTGGTGTGTTGTGGTGTGGGTGGACGGTGAATTATCACAATGGATCTACAACCTCAGCCGTGGGCCGACTCAGGCATCGTTTCTCCCGTGTGTGTCCATGGGAAGAAATCCGCCCAAGTGGAGTGTCTGGAACAGCGCCGAGAGGGTCCGAGAAGTGTCGCAGTGAATGGGTCTGCCTGTCTGCTCCAATGTCTGCATGTCTGCCTTTCTGTCTCTCTGTCTGCTTGCCTGCCTGGCTGCCTCTCTGCCTGTCTGCCTGCCTGTCTGCGGCCTGGAATTGTTACCCTCCATGAGAATGTGCGTACGGGGCCCATGCACCGCAACCTGAGTTCAGAAATAGAATCACAAATTCGAATCAGAGTGGTAGAGGTGGTGGTGATGGTGGTAGAAGGGAGGGTATGGGGGTATGGGGGAGGGGGATATGGAGGGAAGGGGAAAACTATGTTAGTCGATAAACAACTTGGTGAGTGAGTGTATATTATTTTTAGAGATACTTTTTTTTTAAAGAATGGTCAAATTAGCTTTACGTGAAATTTGCAATAAGGTTAATAAATAGCCTCACTATAGTAGGTATGTGTTAGTACAACAGGGCAACAGGAAAATTTGTATCTACTTCCCTATATATATATATCTATATTTATATAATATATGTGATCCTATACAAAGATTATTCGCAGAAAATATGAATATGATGTGATTACCCAATATAAAGAGTAGTCACAGAGCTAGCACTGATTGAATATGAGACGATTACACAATATAAAGAGTAGTCACAGAGCTAGCACTGATTGAATATGAGACGATTACACAATATAAAGAGTAGTCACAGAGCTAGCACTGATTGAATATGAGACGATTACACAATATAAAGAGTAGTCACAGAGCTAGCACTGATTGAATATGAGATGATTACACAATATAAAGAGTAGTCACATAGCTAGTACTGATTGAATATGAGATGATTACACAATATAAAGAGTAGTCACAGAGCTAGCAGTGATTGAATATGAGATGATTACACAATATAAAGAGTAGTCACAGAGCTAGCACTGATTGAATATGAGACGATTACACAATATAAAGAGTAGTCACAGAGCTAGCACTGATTGAATATGAGATGATTACACAATATAAAGAGTAGTCACAGAGCTAGCACTGATTGAATATGAGACGATTACACAATATAAAGAGTAGTCACAGAGCTAGCACTGATTGAATATGAGACGATTACACAATATAAAGAGTAGTCACATAGCTAGCACTGATTGAATATGAGACGATTACACAATATAAAGAGTAGTCACAGAGCTAGCACTGATTGAATATGAGACGATTACACAATATAAAGAGTAGTCACAGAGCTAGCACTGATTGAATATGAGACGATTACACAATATAAAGAGTAGTCACAGAGCTAGCACTGATTGAATATGAGATCATTACACAATATAAAGAGTAGTCACAGAGCTAGCACTGATTGAATATGAGACGATTACACAATACAAAGAGTAGTCACATAGCTAGCACTGATTGAATATGAGATGATTACACAATATAAAGAGTAGTCACATAGCTAGCACTGATTGAATATGAGATGATTACACAATATAAAGAGTAGTCACATAGCTAGTACTGATTGAATATGAGACGATTACACAATATAAAGAGTAGTCACAGAGCTAGCACTGATTGAATATGAGACGATTACACAATATAAAGAGTAGTCACAGAGCTAGCACTGATTGAATATGAGACGATTACACAATATAAAGAGTAGTCACATAGCTAGCACTGATTGAATATGAGATGATTACACAATATAAAGAGTAGTCACAGATCTAGCACTGATTGAATATGAGATGATTACACAATATAAAGAGTAGTCACAGGCCTAGCACTGATTGAATATGAGACGATTACACAATATAAAGAGTAGTCACATAGCTAGTACTGATTGAATATGAGACGATTACACAATATAAAGAGTAGTCACAGAGCTAGCACTGATTGAATATGAGATGATTACACAATATAAAGAGTAGTCACAAAGCTAGCACTGATTGAATATGAGACGATTACACAATATAAAGAGTAGTCACATAGCTAGTACTGATTGAATATGAGACGATTACACAATATAAAGAGTAGTCACATAGCTAGTACTGATTGAATATGAGACGATTACACAATATAAAGAGTAGTCACATAGCTAGTACTGATTGAATATGAGACGATTACACAATATAAAGAGTAGTCACAGAGCTAGCACTGATTGAATATGAGACGATTACACAATATAAAGAGTAGTCACAGAGCTAGCACTGATTGAATATGAGACGATTACACAATATAAAGAGTAGTCACAGAGCTAGCACTGATTGAATATGAGATGATTACACAATATAAAGAGTAGTCACATAGCTAGTACTGATTGAATATGAGATGATTACACAATATAAAGAGTAGTTGCAGATCTATCACAAATTGAATATTAGGTAATTATCCAATATAAAGAGTAGTCACAGCGTTACTGTTAATTGAATTTGAGGCAATTACCCAATATAAAGAGTAGTCACACAGTTATCCCTAGTTGAATAGGAGGTAATATCCCAATATAAACATTAGTCGCAGAGCTAACCTGAACTGTACGTGATAATATGTATAGGTATATATTCACAGACTCCCCACACCCTTCAGTAAGTAATGACGCTGCCCTCCAGTAACACTATGTCACTACCGTGGAGGTTTACCCCTAACATACTCTCAAATCATCCAGAGTGCTGACCGGGGCATTCACCGGGCTTGGAGATAGTTCTGTGAGAACCCACACAGTGTCCACTACCGGTGTGTGTGGTCTGCTACTGTACTAACAAGAAGCGGCCCTTGTACTACAAGTTACACTTATAGGACTTAGTGTTCCAGCCCTGTAAGACCCTGCCCAACATCTGCAAGATTTTAGGACTGAGAACCCCCCTCCCCCCACCAATACACACACACTTATCCGCCATGGCCCCCCCTCCTCCACTATCGCCCCCCCCCCTCCCGCCTCCCACCCCCTGGCAATTCTTCTTCCCCTTCCCAGTAGCTCCTCTCTCCCCTCTCCTCACCTACTTTATCCCTTCCTCCCACCGCCTCTCTCTTCCCTTTCCCTCCCTCTCTCCCCTCATATTCCTTCCCTTATTCCCTCTCTCCTCCCCTCCTTTCTTCTCGCCCCCTCCCTTCTCCTGTACTCTCCTCTCCTTTCTCCCTCTCTATCTCCCCTCACCTTCATTCCCCTCTCTTCCTCTCTCCCTACTGTCCTTTCCTCTTTCCCTTCACCTCACTTCCTCTTCTCCTCAACTCCCTTCCTCTCACTCCTCACCTCCCCTCACTTCCTCTCACTCCTCACCTCCCCTCCCTTCCTCTCACTACTTACCTCCCCTCCCTTCCTCTCACTACTTACCTCCCCTCACTTCCTCTCACTCCTCCCCTCCCTTCCACTCACTCCCCACCTCCCATCCCTTCCTCTCCCTCCCCACCTTCCCTCCCTCCCCGCTCACCTCACCTCCTCTCTCCCCTTTCTTCTCCAACTCCTCTCCCCTCCCCTCCCCTCTTCCCTCTCCTCACTCCCTCTCTAACGTACCCTTCCCTTCTCTCTCCCTTTGCCTCACCTTTTCCCCACCCCCTGTCACTCTCCCCTTGTCTCACCCCCTCCACACCCTCCGTTACTCTCCCCTTGCCTCACCCCCTCCACACCCTTCCCTTCTCTCTCCCTTTGCCTCACCTCCTCGCCAACCTCCCCGACTCTCCCCTGACCTCTCCTGACCTCCCCACCCTCCGTTACTCTCCCCTCGCCTCCCCCTTCTCCACCTCCCTTCCTCTCTCCCCCCAAGGCGCTGAGCCTCCTCCTGTTTCTACACTTTGCTCACAGCACACTGCGCTCTGTCGCACTGTCATTACTTTTAACCTTTCTCTTGTGGTGGGCTAAAAAAAAGTGTGCGTTGTCAGGGTACCACAGCCCGGGCCGGGCGTTCACCATACGCACATGCAGCAGGTGTGTGCCAGTGTAGTAAGTTCAAAACACTACCCCACAAGAACACTACGGTAGTGTTTTCAACCTAGGTCCAAAACACTATGGTAGTGTCTGCAAGAACCCGAGAGGAGGAGATCATGGTTGATGGAAACAAGCTGAACTCTGTTCCGGAATTCACCTATCTTGGAAGCACTATATCAAGTGATGGACGCATTGATGCTGAGATACAGAGGAGGATGGCCAAGGCTAGCGCATCTTTTGGCCGACTACGCCAGAGACATGTGTCCATTCGGGTCAAAGGTAAGATCTACCGTGCAATCGTGCTATCCACCCTACTATACGGAGCAGAGGCCTGGACAGTGTACAGACAGCAGGTGAAAAAGCTGCATGCCTTCATGATGCGACATCTGCGTTCAATCATGAGGCTAACCTGGAAGGACAAAGTGACGAATAAGGAAATACTCGAACGGATGGGGCTGCCCTCTATGGAAGATCTTCTGATCAAAAAGAATCTCCGGTGGACTGGACACCTCATGAGGATGTCATCAGACAGGCTACCAAAGCAGATCCTCTATTCTCAACTGTCTTCTGGCTACAGACAGAGAGGGCGCCCCCGTCTCCGGTTCAACGATACCATCAAGAGAAACCTGAAGCTGAGAGACATTAAGACCAACTCATGGACACAACTCTCACAGCAGAGAGCTAAATGGAGAGCGGCAGTCAAGTAATGAAAGCGACCGACAGCATGATGATGATGATGAGTGTTTTCAACCTAGTTGAAGGTAGGTTCAAAACACTACTGTGGCCACCCTCAAAAGACTATCCTTAAGTTCAAAACACTACTCTAATTTAAGTTCAAAACACTACTCTAATATTTTTTGTATATATAATTGCTGCATAGTTATTGTCATTTGTAGTAGGGTAAGGCAGTATGCAGTAAGGTGGGCAGTATGCAATAGGGGGGGCAGTGTGCAGCATATACAACTAATATGTGCTTCAAATGACGCAGCACCATCAGGGTATACTAATAAGTGGTGCAGTTGGCGCAACACCATCAGCATATACTAATATGTGGTGCAGATGCCACAGTGCTATCAGTGTATACTACTACTAATATGTGCTAAAATTGCCGCAGCACCATCAGCATACATGGTGCAGATGTTGCAATGCTATCAGAGTATACTACTAGTATGTGCGTTCTGCTATGGCCTTAGATGTTGCCAGGACATAAAACTCCCGGCAACCAAACCGACTAGTATGTGCTTCAAATGCCAGTACCAGTTTCAGCATTACATCCCCCACTGCCGTGTTATGATAGTGCTTTGAACTTCGGTAGTGGATTGGATGTATGTAGGGGTAGTGTTTTTAACTTAACAGTAGTGTTTCAACTTAAGTTCAAAACACTACCATAGTGTTTTGAACTTAGGTTCAAAACACTACCATAGTGTTTTGAATGGGATAGTGTTTTGAGCGTCCTACACTGACCTCGCAGCATCTGCGCAAAGGCCGGATTGTGTCACCCACAGTACAGACAGTAAACTGATTGACTAGGCAAAGTAGTGTATATCTACAGCTACATTGACGTAAGAAGGTGCCATTCCACGCTATGCATTTACATTTGTTTGTTGTTGTTTTACGGTCCTAGCAACATCTGAGGTCATATCAGGACGGATGTATTTACATATCTATATGTATATACAAATATTGTATATATGTATATGTATGGATAGGTATGGATATCTATGTATATGCATGTATATGTATGTATATCTATATATATGTATATGTATCTGTATCTGTATATATATAATAATTCTTACATTAGATAGAGGAACAAGTAGTGTTATGACCATGAACAAGTAGTGCCCAAAAAAATGCTACCACGCGAGTGGGGAACCCCACCCCAAGGAAGGGGGGGGGGGGGAGGCAGACCCCCCCCCCCCAACGCAAGGGGGTGAGGCCACTACAGATCTTATTACACCCGATAAAGGGTTTATCACTATCCATATATGTGTATATATATGTGTAGATATGTATGTATATATGTGTATATATGTATATATATGTATGTATATGTGTGTATGTATATGATGTATATATATATGTATATGTATAGTTAATATATAAATATAGATATATGTTTGTATTGCTAGTCTTTTACCGTTTTAGACGTTTGTGTTGCTATCAATTACGATAACAACTTGTATATAGATAGCTATTTTTATTTATATGTGGAAATATATGTGTATATGTGTATGTATATGTGGATGGGTACATGTGTATGTGTACATGTATATGTGTATATGTGTATGTGTATATGTGCCAATCTAATTATGTGTATATATGATTAGACTGACATGGGAGACCTGAGGTAATTCAACATCCATGAACAATGGGTCTGAAATATTGGTTCCCTAATTCAATGGTGCTTATTTATTGTCCACGTGCGAGCCACATGGGCTGGCTTCCACTCTCAGTAACGAGGTGACCCGTTAAAGCGCATGGGTGAGCTTGTTCGGCAGGTTTATTATGAGCAGCTCCAGTTGAATGAGGAGCGAGGCAGTAAAAGAACATACTAAAATGGATCCCTGCCTTCTGTTAGAGGGCACTTAATTCCCAGTGATCACAGAGAAGCCAGCCGGATCATAACCTGAAACCGATATGTTCCTTCAGATCATAGATAACCTCGAACTGATGGGCTCGTTCAGCTCATAGATAACCTCGGATCGATGCACTCCTTCCACTCCTAGATAACCTCGAACCGATCAGCTCCTTCAGATCATATATAACCTCAAGCCGATCAGCACCTTCAGATCATAGATATCCTAGAAGTGATGAGTTTCTTCAGATCATAGATAACCTCCAACCGATAAGCTTCTTCACGTCCTAGATAACCTCGGACCAAGTAGCACCTTCCACACTTTGGAAGCAGCAGAACACCCCCGCTCCCTCCTTCCCTCCCTCTGTCCCATCCTTTCCTCCCCGCCTCAAACTGTACCTGCGCTCCTAGCCCGGTCCAGCCCCGCCCAGCCCCGCCCAGCCCCGCCCAGTCCCTCCCAGCCACGCCCAGCCACGCCCAGCCACGCCCAGCCACGCCCAGCCACGCCCAGCCACGCCCAGCCACGCCCAGCCACGCCCAGCCATGCCCAGCCACGCCCAGCCACGCCCAGCCACGCCCAGCCACGCCCAGCCACGCCCAGCCACGCCCAGCCACGCCCAGCCACGCCCAGCCACGCCCAGCCACGCCCAGCCCAGCAGTGGCCGAATCGGTAGAGCACAGGCCTCGCATGCGAAAGATCGCGAGTTCGGTTCCCGATCGAGTCAAATGACTTAAAAATTGATACTTGTTGCTTCCTAGCCTGGTGCTCGGCATTATTAGGATAGGGCAAAGGACTGGTTAGCACGGTGTCAGGATAATGTGACCGAGTGGGATATCAGGTCATGGTGCTGGCGGCCTGATTTCCCAGTGGGGCAGCACTATAACATTGCCATGAGTGCATACTGCCACAAGTCGGTACCTGTCCTGATATGACCTTAGATGTTGCTAGGATGTAAAACAACAACAAACAAACCCAGCCCAGCCCAGCCTAGTCTGCGGTCGGTATCGGTGGTCAACCTTGTGCTTGTTGTATGGCGAAAGCTTGCACTGCGGTTATAACACTCGGACAGGCAGGCAAGCAGGCAGGCAAGCAGGCAGTCAAGCAGGCAGGCAAGCAGCCTGGCAGGCAGGCTGGCAGGTTGGCAGGCGGGAAGGCACCCAACCAGTCTCACTACTGCAGGCAACGCCAAATCTTGCGCGAACCTCCGCTGTAGAAATGTCACGCGTCGGGATGTTGTGAGCTGTATTAGCCGTGTAAGTGGATGGAGCCGGAAAAAGTCCAGGCAGTGTATTATACTATTAATGTGCAGCTGTCGGTGATCAGGTCGGAGCATTCATGTACAATGTAAATGTAACCGCCCAACAGTGGAGTCCCAGCTTAATGCAATATACCACTATTTGTCCTATAACCAGGTCATTCAGTTACAAACCACTGTAAACACTATATAAGCAGTGTTCCGGTTATTCGTGTTTGTGTTTCTCTCTTTGCTGCTGGTCTCATTTGAATATATCTCATCTGTATGAGATATATATATATTGAGCGAGAGAGAGAGAAAGAGAGAGAACTACATTCATTTGAATATATCTCAGTTGGATGATATATATACAGAGAATTACACCCATTTGAATATATCTCATGTGTATGATAGATATATGTGTGGAGAGATAGAATTACATACTAAATGATTTACATAAATTACTCCTAAATAGGTGTACTACAATTCATTGTTATGGACGCGTCCTGTTAAGGATGCACACTAGAGTGTCACATAAGGCTCTACCTTTTCCAGATCGACATTTGGAAAATGTGAATTCAGTTTTTTTTAAATGAGAGCGAAAAGAAAAAGAAAAGAAGGTACACACAGGCTATTAATACCAGCCATCCTTCTTCTTTTTTGTTGGTACCGAGGCAAACAAAAACAAAGAAAATAAGAAATGTTGTGACGTTCTGGATTCAGTGGGTGGCGTGATTTAAAGTACCGAACCCAGTTCTGTCACGCTCGGTGGCAGACTGTTAAGGCACGCACAGGGTTGCCACAGAGAGCTCCTTAACAACCACCGTTTACTGTAAATTACGCACTATGGCTTGATGCATGGTCGTCTTTCATTAAGTAATTATACCAACAACAAATTAAGCCCAGAAATAACCAACAATGGTCCATATCGCCATGGCAACGAACGGTAAGTATATAAGCAAGCAGTACCCTAAGCACACACCAGGGATCATTCAAACAGGTTGGGTTTCCATGAAGACTTAGGCCGATGCTGTTCTAACCGGAAGTTCAGACACTTTCACTTCCGGTGCATATGTTATTGTGTGTGTTTGAGTGCGGACTGTCAGCGCTGCTGTTGTGTGGCTAGTGTGTGTTCTTCGAGGCTAGGAACGCGCGCTAAGCATGCTGGGGGCATGAGGTGGTTGTGATGGTGACGGTGAAGGTGGGGTGTGGGGGTGGGGAGATGGGATCTTCAGTCCGGCTGTCGGGACTTTATCTCAAAGACAAACTCTTTGGTGAAAGATCGACGTGGACAGACGCAGTGACACAGTGCTGATAGTGTCACTTTAAAATGTCCACCTAAAAAAGACGCACAACAGTGTCTAGAAATAGCCCCATTTCCTTTGGTACTGCGCATCATAAGTTGTATCGAATGTAGATTGTTGGCTTTAATTGATCCATCATTTGGGTTAGATTTGGATGTGGTTATCTTTAGCTATCTCGATTTACCTTCGCCAAAGCCGACGCTGTCAATTAAATTGTGACAGAAGAGGTAGATCTAAAGCCGTGTTCACACGGGCAAAATGTGAGGCGAATCAGACAAATCGAATCAGGTGAGGCGAATTAGCGGCCCGTTCACACGGGCAGTACTTGGGCTGGAAATCGAAATCTGCGCATGAGCAAGTCCACATTACCACGAGAGAATGGATTCGACCTAGATATGTATTTACTGCATCGTATTGGTTTGGAACGGTCAAAACTTCTGCTGGGCAGTGAAACCCTAAAAATAAATGATGAAAAAAATATCTGTGCACCTCTAGCAGGTTCATAGACCAAATTATATAATATGTGCTTTTGATCGACCGGAAAGTCAACAAATTAAGGTGTCGACTGCGCATGCGTGTGAGGTGCTTAATCCGCCGCCTCAGTGCGTCCACACAGACAAAATAAATTGATTCACAGAAATCGCCTCACGTAAACTACCTCCATAGGTGGTTTACATTATCTGGATCACAGGAATCGATTCAGCCTTAATCCACCTCAGACGTCCGTTCACACGCGAAATGTAACCCGAACTATACAAGTCGATTTCTATGGATCGATTTACATCATCCGTGTGAACACGGCTTATCTGTGTTATTGCTGTCACATGTGGCGAATATTCCTAAATAAAACAGGATTGTGTATATATATGAAAAAATACAAATAAAAAAAGGCAGGGTTTTGTTTATATATATGAAAAGAAATACAAATAAAATAAGGCATATCATATTCTGCTATATTCTACACAGATGTATTCAGTTGGAATATCAATTTCCTGACCAAAGACTTCACCGCGGAGAACATATGAATTCACATTAGCCCCCGGCAGACTCCCCACCCACACCCCACCCCCACCCACCCCCGCGCCCTCCCACCCACGTTCATAGACGCAGTGGGATTATTTATATGCGCGGGGGTGTTCACAGGCCTATTTCAACTCGTGCCCAGGCCTAATTAATGAGTCTGTCCTTAATGATGGCCTCACGTTCTGTGGATGAGACAATTAGCGCCGCGTTGTAACGGGTAGAGAGGCCTCGACTGTAGAGTATGCACCAACAAAAAGATAGATGGGGCCTGACGGCGTTTTCAGAATTGTGCAACTGACAAGTAACTACATGTACATTTATCGTCTGAATGATTGTCAGTGGGACAATTTACTCGACGTCACGGTAGACTAATCTGCTGGTGAACCCAGACGATTTTCAGTGACAAATTTACAACGAGTAGCGAATTGTCCTCTGGGAAGACGACATTTGGTCGCAAGCAGACGACATTTCCTCCAAAAATCGCCGTGTCTTGTACTCGTGAGCTATGGAGAGGCGCGTCCACTGGTAGATATAGATGGCCCACCCACTGGATGCCACAGAGCTCCACACGTGTGCACTCCCATAACTACTGTTCTCACCAGCATTAAGTGTGTGTCTGAATTGTGATTAATAAAATAAAATAAAATAAAATAAATAAATAGCACCACAGTCACGTTCTGGGTGAAACAGAATGTGGGCAGTCGAGAATTGATGGCGCGTTCCTATCCTAACATAGACTAACGGCGATAATGGTGGTGTGTCACAAAAATGCTTTGTTGAACGGCAGTAATCAAGTTATCACACAACTCCTTTAAAGTTGCATAGTCAGATGGTTTTGAGTTTCTTTCATTTTATAAGATAAATATAAGATTGATCATTTACTTTACTTTAGTTTGAAGTAACTTTCATTTTAAATGGCTACCTTTTGAGATATTTGAAGTGCAAACATTTCAAATTAGTTTTGCCAAGCACCCCAAAGCTCTAACACCATAACATTCTGCAGTAACAAGTTGTATGAAATTGATTCAGGTTTTCTTCCCTTTTATGCAGAAGCAAACGCTTACTATAAATAACAAGGACATCGGTATCTAAATTAGATATGTACAATCAAATCTATATACTTATTTTGGTTTTGAAAATTTGCTGTTTTCATTGGGACTATGTAGCTTTAAGTTTGTCGTCACCATGGCAACCGGTCGCACTTGGCTACAGTTTGAGTGGTGAGCGCGTTGTGATGGTGGCGCTGCACACTCACATGGTCACACACAATGTAGGCCTACAGCTTGCACATTTACAGAACCTAGTGGGCCGGCCCTGCCCGCCTGCCACTTCCACATGTTCACCGCCCATCTCTACTGCTGTTATGACCATATTCTTTTTTCCTTCTGAGATCTCACCCGATGTGCAACCCTCCAGGTGGTGACCGCTGTCCGCCATGGTTACCGTCACCATGACAACCGGTGACCGGGGACCGCTGGAGGAGAGTACCCCCCACCCACCCACCAACAACCAACACCCACCACCACCGCCACACACTCCCACACCCACACCCACACACACATTGGAGCACTTAGCCACGGTCATGTGACCTCACTTTGCTGGTTGACCCCTTGAGGCATCAATAATATTAACAACAGGAAACTGTAGTGTAGTGTTTAGTATAATAGATTTAGGTCAATGCTAGCCTGCTCCTGATTATTAAATAGACATATCTAGATACACAGATCGATAGATGGATAGATGCATGGATAGATATATGGATAGGTAGAGATAGATAGACAGACATATACAGAGAGAGATAGACAGAAATACAGGCAGACAGAAAGAGAGAGACATATAGACATATAGATATATAGATAGATAGATAGATAAATAGATAGATAGATAGATAGAGATATATTGGCAGATATATTGGCGGATGGTTCACTAGGAGTGAGATATACAGGCCCTCCACGGTGGCGTGGTATTTGGTACCAAGGTGTGGTGTAATCCAGGCAGGTATTACTGGCACCGACGGCTCCAGGGCATGTACAAATGAGGGATGGGGAGGTGGAGGGACACTGGTGGTGGGAGAAGGTTCTGGGGGCACACCAGTGCTCCCTGAGAGGGGCAGGGATACAAGCGGATTGTGGAGCACAACAGTGTGGGAGGGGCACTGATGTGAGGGGAGCGAGGGACACAGGAGTGGCAGTGCGAGGGGACGGACGCCGGTGGAAGGGTGGGTGTGCGGCACAGCAGTGTAGAGGGGAGTGGTGTGTTGTGTGTGTGTGTCTGGGGGGGGGGGGGGCGGTAGCGTTGGGGAACAGTAATGGCGGGAAGGGGCAAGGGTACAGTAATGATGGGTGGGGGGATGGGCAGCGTTGGGGCACAGTAATGGCGGGAAGGGGCAAGGGTACCGTAATGATGGGTGGGGGGGGGGCAGGGAAGCGAGCACAACCCTTCACTTCAATAATGAGTCATAGATATTATTAGTTATACTTATTACTTATAGCTAATATATGTGATGTATAAACATTATGCGAGTATAAAGGCGTGGAAGGGAGAATATTATTATTGTCTATTAGTATTACTAGTGTTGGGTGTGTAGCATGGTGTGTAGCATGCTCCTCCACCATGTGACTGGTGGCGCCGCCACCGGCACCAATCCTAACCAGCGACGCTCTACTTTGTCATTTGCGCCCGAGAAATATTTGTTCTTAGGGTAGGGCTTAATATTGCCAGAGAATAAATCATCTCAACCCACTTCCCTGTTCCTTCCTTCTGTGTACTGTAGCTGGCCTTTATACAGTATATACATATATATATAATAAAGCAATCTCTCTTCCCCTCTCCCTCTCTCCCCCTCTCCTTCTCTCCCTCTCTCTCTATGCAAATATATATATTTTTTCACATATTATAGAATTGTGTCAAATAGTATTACCTCCGCGCCTATAAGCATACACTATCGACGTCATCCTAATGGCCGCGCAGGTGTGAATAAAGTAGGGACAACTGCTCCTGGTCTAATTCTTGGGGATGACGTCACACTGCGAAGGGCAGTTTTCCCTTAGATTCCTGATTCAACTGTTGCAGTTCAATGCAGACATATCCTGAAGACAGGCCACAGTGAAGTGCTGGTCATTTACCTAGATATTCCACATGGTTGATGAAATCACAGCTGGCGATGGAGACGAAGGCTTCCAGTCATATATATATCCTGACTGAGTGGCGCATGGTGGGGGGGGGGGGGGGGACCCAGTTACCAAATGCTCCAGAGGGGGGGGGTACTCCACCAATGCAGCAGCGCTGGAGGAAGGGATATGATTTATTTCCCCTCAAGCATTTATACTTGTATAATATGTTATACAGCACATATATATAGTATGCAATTGTATGTAATTCAGTAGATTTGGGATTTTAAATACATTTGATGCATAAGAATTATATGAGTATAAATTCCCGGAAGAATCGATCGACTGTTTGTATTATGGTCCGAGCCCGGTGGCACCCTAACTCAGCAGCCCCAACTCCACAAAATTAGCAAAAACCGACTTCGCTTATCGGCAAGATGTGGTTAACACCTTGTCAGAGATTATATATATATATATGTGTGATGTATAAGAATTATGCGAGTATAAAGGTGCAAAAGGGAATGTTCCCTATATTATCACCCATAAGTTGTGCACTATTTTATGGGTGACTCCTTTTCACAGTTGGCACAGGTGGCGACACCCCCCCCCCCCCCAACCGTACCAGTTGCGCGAAATATTGCTACTCGCGCACTGGGATTTTTGTAATATGTAATATATAAATCCGAAATATTCTCCGGGCATGGACTATGTGCTACCTAGTAGAAGACTCGCACCTTTAAAGTCCCCAAGGTAAGTAAGCTATCTGTTGTATGTGTGAGTGGTTCACAAGGTAACCAGGTGAGTCCTCCAGGGTTTTGGCCGCAGCGTTCCCAAGGCACCAAATGTTCTCCTACCTCCTGCAGGTGTGTATAGCGGTAAGGCTCCTCCCATGGGCGGAGATCACGAAGCCAGGTCGTGCCGTCCCCCTCCTCCTGTACCCGCCATTCTCCTCCTGGGTGGTCATGCCATGGCTAGTCCACTCCAGCACTGTGGACACATCCCCCTCACCTCCTATGTATGTGTATGACCCTCCTCCTGCTCTTGCTAGTCTCCGCTGATGATTCCACTAACACCAGCTCCACCTCCTCCTCCTCCTTCTCCTCCTTCTCCTCCTTCTCCTGCTTCTCCTCCTGGGTCCCTCCCTCTACCACGCCTCCAGTAGTAGCAGCACACTCGGCTTCTAGCTTGTGGTAGGGAGCGGCATAGGCCTGGCCGGGCACGGCGTCTGGATCCTCCCCTAGAGGAGACGGTGACGCCACCTGGTGCCGTCCAGGTGAACCTGGCGGGCCTGTCAGCTGTGGGAGGTGTGTGGTTTGTGGTGTGCGCGTGTGCGCGTGTGTGCGTGTGTGTGTGGAGAGAGAGGGGAGTGGTGGGGGATGGGGGATGTGGGGTGGAGTGAGGTGTAACAGCTTGTGACTGAATTAGGTAGGTGATGTTATTGGTGTATCCACTATATCTGAGGAAACAGCGCGTATATGTGATTGTATATATATATGATACCCATGTCTATATCATAGAGATAAATATTCATTTAGGGTTATATACATATGGGTCGTTCTCGGAAACTGTGTACCACTTTTGTGACATGGAAACCAAAAGTGAAGCCATTCCAAAGAATAGCAGAAAACATTCCAAATAATAGCAGAATCCAGGTTGCTATGAAGGTTTACATATTGTGCATATGTCAGAGTTGTATGACAAATTTCATTTATTTTATTTTGATCTTATACAACTTGAGAAACACATTTAACGGTGTAACATCCATACATGAGATCATTTGTATATCCATCCCTAACATCATAAAACAAATTCAAACAAGATTTTACTGATTACAGTTACGCACAAAAAAGATATATTTGACAAGAAAAAGGTTTAAAGAAAACTGTTTGGTGAGATGCATGGTGTCAATATGCAAATTTTCACTTTAGCACATAAGCATATTTTGGATACATTTTCTTAGATAGATAAAGTAGATGTAGTTTTGCAACATACTTAATGCACAGAGACAACAATAACTATTTTACTTTCTAACCCCGAACAAATATGGTTCAATCATTAACAATGTAACATCGAAAGCAAATATGTGGTTCACAGTTTCTTAGAAAAACCTAAATATGTATATATTTTTATAGATAGGCATGAATGCATCTATATATATTAAAACCACATCTAGATATGTATTCATGTTAATTGCTATGCATATGTGTCTATATGAATATATATATATACAGTAAAACCTCTC
The DNA here is from genome assembly GCA_030323885.1 of Branchipolynoe longqiensis. Taxonomy (NCBI): domain Eukaryota; kingdom Metazoa; phylum Annelida; class Polychaeta; order Phyllodocida; family Polynoidae; genus Branchipolynoe; species Branchipolynoe longqiensis. The sequence goes on along the minus strand of CM059188.1, from coordinate 52,561,769 downwards.
TATACCGACACTTCCACAGATCGACCACTCCCCTATATTGATCGCTTTATTTGGGTCCCAACAATAACATTGTAAGGATATTCTAACTCTCTAAACCGACCCCCTCCCTAAATGGACCACTTAAAGTTAAAGTCGGTCCCATGGTCGGTCGATTTAGATAGGTTTTACTGCATACTCATATATGCATTAGCTAGATGGATTTTTTTAATGTACATGTATGTAGACATGAATATATACATTCATTTATGCATTACGGAAATATATAGTATTCATCTTCTACATATGCTTATGACCTTATAAATAAATACCTTGCTAGCACGTGAAAGCCCAAACTAACAAGCAAATGAAAATGGATTGGGGTGGTGTGGAAGAGGGGCGAGTGGGGTGGTATGGAGTGATTGGCTGCGGAGATGAGTAGGTGGTCCTTGTCCATAAACTTCATGTTGTGGCTAGGACGCAAAACCTCGAGTGATTTCAGCGAACTGGAACCATGTACTTTAACTATAGGGATTTGTTATTAGGATGCGCTTGAAGGCAAGTGTGTGTGTGTGGGGGGGGGGGGTATCCAAATAAAGGTGGGATGGTTCCAGATGATTCTGTTCTGCAGCATCGTGGGGTTGGGTGGGGGTGAGTGTGCGGGGGGAGGCAGCAAAGGTTCTTCTCTCCAAAGGTTACGCATGAAAGGCCACCCGTCCCAGGGTGCACTCATGCGCGAATTCCTTAAAGGACAAAGGACAAGCTTCCGAACTAGCCTGACGCTTGTCAATATTTTACACTAGGATAAGACAATGGACATTGGGATGATGAAGACCCATTGTCCACAACTGAACTTTGCCCTGCTTAAAGCAACATGGTCGAATGTGTTGAGTGTCCGCTTCCCATGCGGTAGGTCGTGGGATTTGAACCTGTGTGGTTCAAACCCTAGCCGAGTTAAATCAATGACTTAAACATGTATACTTGTCGCTACCTAGCCTACCTGCTTTGTTATAAAATAGCAAATTTTGGCGATATTTGAAGTGTAAACATGCAAAATAAACGTTGACATCCTTGCCAAAAATCGGACCCCATAAGCTTCAGAAGTAACAGGTTCAATTAAATTGACTTAACATGTACTTATATATTAGGACCAAATAAATGCTTAATAAGTCTCCCAGTATCTAAGTTGCATATTTAGGATCAAAGCTTTTGAAAATTTGATGCAACTTTAATGTCTGGTGTTTGGTTCATTATGTCGATTTCTTCCCAGTTACAAATAATTCTCTAATGCTATTAAGATATAGTTAATATTCCAATAAAGAATACATTTTAATGTCAGAGAATTAGATATTTAAGAAGTTAGTTACTTAGAATGGTCCACATTTTCTTATTCATACAAATTATAAAAAAACTGAGGATAAGAGGGTAGAGGGGGTCAATGTACTAATTAGCATTCTTCTATCAAATACTGAATGCTTGGCGGCAAATAATCAACAGTATAAAGTAGTAATTGTGGAGTGGGGCTAGGGAGCTGCGAAACAGTACTCTCTTTATAAATAGAAAACTGTTGACAGTTGTGTGTAACCTCCATTAAACACATGGTTCATTCACCTTTAAACACACGTCATACGTTATATGACCTGTCATGCGTCACGTACGTGCTGTCATGGCGGTTTGTGTTGGGACCTCGGTTTGTGTTTTGACCATATCACTTTGTGCCAGGACTTCGAAAAGCAACCGTTGCCAACATATGGGTAGGGTGGTGAGTACTTAGAAGAATGAATGTTTTGAAGTGCTAATATTAGAGAAATAAACTTCAGCTTGATACTGAGACTGGCGGAGGATGTTCAATAAATGACTCCATATTGTGGTTATTGCAGCCAATCTAATTGCCATTGTACATATATCAGAGTGATAGCAATGGATCCCTATGTACTCTACTGGCAGATATGTCACACAAGTATTGTTTGACCTTGACCTTCAATGGTTAGGTGTCGCATAATCTGCTAGGGGTCATCTAAAATTGTCAACATTTTCACCATCATACAAGAGAACTACTTCTCCACACACACTCATCTACAAAGTACGAGACATCAATATTTTAGCACAGAACCTGAGAGTGGTTTTTGTTATAATAACATTTTATTTAATTATAATTGTCCTACATGACTAACACACGCCCCCCCCCCCCCGCTCACCCCTCACTCCCTCCTTTTTGTTGAAAACTATGGATTACCCATTTTACCGGATAGAATTATGCTAGCTCAAACTGGCTACTATTGCATATAGATTCATATAGATTCATGTAGACTCATGTAGATTCGTGTAGATTCATGTAGATTCATGTAGATTCATGAAGATTCAATTAGATTCATGTAGGCTCATAGAGATTCATATAGATCCATGTAGATTCATGTAGACTCATGTAGATTCATGTAGACTCATGTAGATTCATGTAGACTCATGTAGATTCATGTAGACTCATGTAGCTTCATGTAGATTCTTTAGATTCATGTAGATTCATGTAGATTCATGTAGATTCGTGTAGACTCGTGTAGATTCGTGTAGATTCTGTAGACTCATGTAGATGCATGTAGATTCTTTTGATTCATGTAAATTCATGTAGATTCATGTAGATTCATGTAGACTCATGTAGATTCATGTAGCTTCATGTAGATTCATCTAGATTAATTTAGATTCATGAAGATTAATTTAGATTCATGTAGATTCGTGTAGATTCGTGTAGATTCATGTATTAAACATATACATTATTCTCCGAGCGACCACTAACTTTTGTTTTGGGCCAGCTTACTAGAATTGCGCAGGCTTTATTTATCCAATATTTAAAAGATGCAAATACAATTAGATGATAGCTATTCGTTGTGGATTCATGAGAATGAACGAGTAATGGAGTTTACATGAAAACAATGGGAAGAAAATACGCACAGAGACCATCAATTAACACTGGCACTGACTGATGTAGTGCTAATTATAGCCCCACTAAGCGTTAATTGGTGATGCTTTCGTCGCATAAACCTCAGGGGCCTGCAACAATATCACCACTTTCACATTAGGGGACCTTCACAATTATCAACATTTTCACAAGTGTAAAACCGTACGTTGAGTGGGGAGGGGGGGGGGGATAAGACCCATTGTACGCTTTCTAAAACATAGAGAAATTAGGCATGATTCAAATCACCACTTTTTGCATTTCTGGGGCTATTATAATATCAATATTGTTATTGTACATTTTGTGGGGAAGGGGGTGATGGCGGGGGGTCAGAAAAAATTACAAGAAAATAAGCAAAAGATTCATATGAATGATTGGTAAAGAATGAGATAAGAGAAAAAAAAGGAACAGGGAGGGAGGTATTAATGTTAGAGTACCATGCTTAGTTAAGGATTTACAAAAAAACTATTCTTCACTGCATATTGAATTTCCAATCTTTATTAAACATAGCATATTTGATTGATGTCACTTTTCAGTAAAGCCATAAGAAATCAGTCAGAAATCTAGTATTGCTGATTAAAAGTTTGTTTGGGTTTATTTGCAATAACTGCAGACCCTAGTATGCTTGAGGACAATGAATTGTTTACTGGTCGCTAGGCAACTAGCTGGCGGAGGATTTCCCGCCATCCAAGCAGCAGACGCTACTAGCTGACAGGCGAAGACATATGTGGTAGCACGATTCACATTTCTCTTCTGCGTTTTGATTGAATAAAGATAGATAGAGGAACTTTTAATTATAATGCCAATCCTGTGATGTGTTGGCGTTTTTCAGAGTGACTTGTTCCCGGAGAGTTATGCCTACTTAAAACTTAAATTTAATAACTCCCTTTAGTGTTTAAATCCTTTAATTGTAGGTGCTAACTTTATCTCAGAAAAAACAACACCCAAAAGTTGACTTTATGAGAAAATATCACCAAAAAGCTAAAACTTTATTTTTAAATGAAGAGACAATTAACTGTAGACGTACTGCCACTCCTTTAAAAAAAGATTTAACGATTGATGATGGTTGTCCGCAGGAAAAACCACATTCAAAGCGTTTTCCTATTGCGCATTACCGGACGCAGTCGCTCAATCGGTAGAGCGCAGGCTTCCTATGCGGAAGGTTGAGAATGTGAATGCCGTCCAAGTTAAACCGATGACTTACAAAAGTAATAATTGTTGCTACCTACCCTGGCCCTCGGATGTCTAGGATAAGGCAAGGACGGGTTAGCTCAGTATCAGGATAATGTGACTGAGTGGGATATCAGGTAATGGTGCCGGCAGACTGATCTGCCAGTAGGGCAACGCTATAACGTTGCCATGAAGGCGGACTACGACAAGCCGATACCCATCCTGATAGGACTAAGAAAGAAGAGGGCGAGACGGGAGTTGGTGAACAGCCTAATTTATTTGATGAGGCTCTTGGCCGAGCAATAAATGCCCTACCTATACAAAACTAAAAGTAAAAATGGATGTGTACTGGGACAGGTAAGCGGCTACAATGCACGCAGTAGAAGTGCGAGGGGGCAGCAGCCCGGCAGCATGCTGGCCCGCTGCAAATATATAACATGCACAAGGGAATAATTATTCAGTCATAGCATAGTAAATAATAATAATTATAAGATAAATACATCCGCAATTCATATAATAGGTTATATCACACATAAATGTTATTAGGACGTAAACTCAAATGCACATTCTTTTTGCGCATTTTGCAGCGAAATGGCTACAAATGAAAATGTGGGTCACCCCCTTTACGGAGCGCCAGACTGCCATAGCTGATATTATTATTCACTGAGATGACCAACGCGTGATCTTCTACAGCGGTAGTCAACTAAAGGTGAACAAATGGTATTCTCATAAACACGAACTTGGACCAATAACATAAGAATACTTCAAGAGGATACATTTAGTGGGCGGGCAGACGACACAGGGCGAAACTAGAATGCCAAGATAAATAGTGTCAGTGCTAATATCTGATGCTTGTACCGGCGTGTTTTAACTGTCTGGTAATTTGTTTATTTTCTGGTTTAGCAACGCCTCTTGATTTTTGTATCTATCTACAAAACTGGAACTCCTACGGTATTGAAAGGTCATGTAAGGAACGGTCGGTATATTGCCATGCTTAAAGAGCTGGTCAACTCATTTTAAAATGTATTTAATAAATGACAATTAGATGGGTTTTTGGGGGTCTTTTTGGGGGGATGGTTTATTTACCCTGTCCATAACGAGTAAGTCGCATTGCGGCTTGTTTTCATCGCTGAACAGCAATAGTCTAAATTTGGTAGCAGCCTTGTCATCTTAGCTGTTAGTCGTTATGTTAGTTTTTGTGCAGTTTTTTTTTTGTGGGGTTCCCATTTTTTTTTAATTGTTGGTGCCACATTTGCAATATGTTGATATACACCTACCCCATGCACTAGTGTTGGTAGGGATACTCAGTTTACACTGTGACTTATGTAACTCTACTTTGTTTCATTCTACAAAACAGAAACTATTATGCAATTGAAAGGTTCATATTGTCATACTTCAAGATCTGGTCAACTGATTTTAAAATGTATTCATTGCATGACAATTTGATGTAGCTCTCTTTTGTTCCCATCTACAAAACAGAAACTATTAGTATTATCATATGCTATTGAAAGGTTATGTAAGGATCAGTATATTGTCACGCTTAAAGATGTGGTCAACTGATTTTACATGGTTAGTTGTGGAGTTTTACGTCCTGGCAACATCTAAGGTTATACCAGGACGGGTACAGACTTGTGACAGTGCACACTCATGCTGACCGTATAGTGCTGCCCCACTGGGAGACCTGATATCCCACTCAGTAACATTATCCTGACACTGAGCCAACCAGTCCTTGCCTAATCCTAATAATCCAACAAGCGAGGAAGCGACAAGTATCAATTTTTAAGTCATTGGTTTGACTCCCGTGGGTTCGAATCCCACGATCTACCAAAACGGGAGACGGCGCTCAACTCATGTGTTCATCCCATGTACAGATTCTAAAATGTATTCATTGCATTTAAATGTATTCATTCGATATAACTTAACCAAGTATTCACATTCTCAAAAGATCAACTGCATTGCGCTTAGAACTACTAAGAATATCCATGAGATACTTGGATTAATTATTCTAGATAAATCAATCCCATTCGGTGATGGAAGTGCATTTTTCTATATCACTTAGTATAACTGGTTACCCACTTCTATTCCATAGACTATGTCTATGCAACTGCTTAAGCATTCCCTGACTAAGTCAACCCATGCCACTAATTATAACAGCTTGGCCAGTAGCCCTCAGCCTTGATTGCGCAAGAACAAACTTGAAGAAAATACACATTTTCAATAGATGCGGCATTCTCTGAAACTGGACACTATGGTGTGACATTGAAACCAAAAGTGAAAACCTTCCAAATAATAGCAGGAAACATTTCAAATAATAGCAGAATCCATGTTCACATGAAGGTTTAAATGTTTTGCAGATGCCAGGTTTTGTTTTCTTTAAACATGCTATTTCACTAAAATGTTGATCTGATACAAATTGGGTAATACAATAATACTACTTCTGTGACATGGACATCAAGCACACATCCAGAAGATCATCTTAGCATACACAACAAATTCGAACAAGGTTAAGCAAAGAACATGAGAAAAATATTGAAAACAAGTTGGAAAAACAAGTCTGGGTAAATCATAAATGTATGGTGTCGACATCTAAATCTTTCCATTTTCACTTCAGCAAAAAATCACACAAGCATAGTTTTTATGCATTTTGTGGGCCAGAATAAATACATACTTAACACAGAGAAAACAATAATTATTTGACTTGCTACTAAAGAAAAGACAGAATAAATTAATACCATTGTATCTGGTGCCTAGTTTCAGAGAATGACCCATGTACATATTGTCATATTCAGTCATGATAATTTTGAATAAGAAACATGTTACCGCCTCTTTAAATATCTCTATTCCTCATTCTGAGCCGTGTCTAAAACGAGCGCCACAAATTTGTATCTTGCACTTCCACATCGATGGAAATAAACCTTGATCACAGAGCATGCATCACAGTGAGCTGAAACATTATTTGAAGGTCACCATCAGAAGTGAATATTAAGTTTGTATATAGCTTCCATATATGCAGGTGGAGAGCTGCATACCAGCTGAGATTACAATTTTTTTAAATTAAAACAATTCATGTTTTATAGCATTTTATTCCATTGCGTTTTATTTTAATAACGTTTTATTCCAGCAGCATGTTTACTGTAGACCTATATCTAGACCTGTTTAGATATAAATCCAGATGGCAAATGTGCTGAGAAGGATTTGATATACAGTCATGGATTTGTTGGACTGGTACTGAATGAAAGAATGTGCCTTTCGAAAAAGTGCTATTATTAAAGTATTGCATAGAGAAGAAGAGAATGTACTTAATTGGAAAGTAGGTGCTTAACTCATTCGGTCATCCCATCTGCTCTAATGTCAACATGTCGGTGTATACTTGGTAAACCTCTTAGGAATCACCACCGTTCCATTAGTTCTTTAAACGCAGCAATATTTTAGTATCCCTCACTGGAGTATATAGATATTATATATCCTTTATTATCCACAACAGTAGACGTTCCACTTACTTTGATACATAAGCTTACTCTGATACATAAGCTTACTTTTATACATAAGCTTACTTTGATACATAAGCGTACTTTGATACATACGCATACTTTTATACATTAGCTTACTTTGATACATAAGCTTACTTTTATACATAAGCTTACTTTTATACATAAGCTTACTTGTATCCATAAGCTTACTTTGATGCATAAGCTTACTTTGATACATAAGCTTACTTTGATACTGCTTTCTCTACTACCAGACGCGGTGGCCGAATCGGAAAAAAGCGTTGACTTCCAGGTCAGAAGGTCAGGGATTCAAATCCAAGCCGAGTCAAACAAATGACTTAGAAAATTTATACCTAGCTTGGTGCTCAGCATTAATAGGATAAGACAAAGATTGATTTGCTCAGTACCAGGATAATGTGACTGGGGATATCGGGTCATGGTGCTGGCAGCCTGGTCTCTCAGTGAGGCAGCACTAGAAAATCGCCATGAGTGCACACTGTCTCAAGTCGGTACCTGTCCTGATATGACTTTAGATGTTGCTAGGATATAAAGCCCCAACAAACAAACAATCTCAACGATACTGAATGGTACCAGTACCATACAAAGTCATCGGAATATATAGGAGTTTTGGCAATTTCTTTTAGATAAATAATTATATTAGGTTGGTCGTTATAATCTATCTTACTTTAGTTGGAAGTAAGTTTCATTTTGAATGGCTAACTTTTGCGATATTTGAAGTGCAGACATATTAAATTAATGTTGGCAAGCACGCCAACATTCCGACACCATAGGATTGTGCAGGAACAAGTTCTATTAAATTGACTTGGTATTCCCTTCTATGTGGCAACAAATGTTTATAAATTATTTATTAATAAATGCATCAGCATCTAAGTTCGATATGTAGAATCAACTCTAGGTCAGTGTTTAGGTTGTGAAAATTTGCTACTTTGATCGGACTATGCAGCTTTAACTATGTAATAGTTCATGACATTTAACTGTGTAATAAATAGTTCATGACATACACTACACAGCGGTATGCCCCACATGGACAGTGACATAGAAAACCTGCTGTATAAGTAACACCCGACGTTGGTTGTGACCGAATTCCACTGTCAATTCCGGGTTGTGTGATAGTTATGGACCCAAAGGACAGATTATTTTATTTAACAACGCCTCTAAAGCACATTGCTTTTCATCATCAGCTATTGGACGTCAAACATATAGTCATTCTGACAAATTTCTTTGGAGGAAACCCTCTGCCACCACATAGGCTACTCTTTCCAATAAGCAGCAAGGGGTCTTTTATATGCATTTTCCCACAGACAGGACAGCACATACCACACCCTTTGCTGAACCAGTTGTGGACCATGGGTTGGAATGGAAAATAGCCCAAACCGAAAATGTGTCCACCAAGCAGGATCGATAGAATGACCCACACATTCACAGGTGGACACTCTACCACCTGAGCTACGTTCCGCTCCTTATGGACACAGTCACACTTATGTAGCCATTGTATTTAGTGTGTGGGAGATACTGTCATACATTTTTGCAAATGTGAAACATTGTGCCTAGAGCAGGACTCGAACCCACGATACTGCCATTCCGGGCTTAGGGTGGAATCGAACCCACACTACTGCCATTCCGGTGCTAGGATCCTAACCGTTATCCTATCTAGGCTCCCTGATCCAATCAACCTAGGTTTTGCCACATACCCCTACCTGGGTATGTGGCATTTCATGTATAACTATAGCAATAGTTAACCGTCACGTAGCATACGTGTTGAAATTAGACAGTACAGCCTAGTCAAATTCTAAATCCAGGTGTTCCGGGCGGGATAACCAAACCGGTAAGAGCACTGGCTGCCCACTCGTGCGGGAGATGGTGGGTTCAAAACCAGACCGAGTCAAACCAATGACTTACACAATTTAGCCTATAGAATGGTGCTCGTCATATTACTAGTTTGCTCAGTATCATGATAATGTGGGCGAGTGGGATATTGGGCCATAATGGTGGTGGCCAGGTGGTCCAGTGGGACAGCACTATGAAGAGAATGGTTGTTGGAGCTTTACACCCTGGCAACATCTCAGGTCATATCAGGACAGGTACAAACTTGTGACAGTACGCACTCATGGCGATTTTATAGTGTTGTCCCACGGGGAAATCAGACCACCAGCACCATGACCCGATATCCCACTCAGTCACATTCTCCTGACACTGAACTAACCGATTCCTTGCCCTATCCTATTAACGCCAAGTGCCAAGCTAGGAAGTGACAAGTATCAATTTTGTAAGTCATTGGTTTGACTAGACCGGCATTCAAACTCCTGACCTTCTGCATGGGTTGCATGCGCTCTACTGATTGGGCCACCATCCTGATGTGACATTAAATGTCGCTATGATGTAAACAAAAACAAACAAAATCAAACGATATCCGGAAAGATGCGTTAATTGATTATAAACAACCAATTAATCATAGATGAATTATTATGTAAATAGTGAACTGTCTGTAAAAATATACTGATTTTCGGTTCGGATTTATATATTGGCAGAGAGCATTACTATTCTCAGGCGATGGAGTGGGGACCAAGGTTATGTAACAGAGAAGCAATGGGTGCCCCACTCGCTGTGTGACAAGAGACTATGTGGAAAATATGATAACACATAGTGCCTGAGATTATGATGTGATGTTCAGTTAATGTTTAGTGAAATGTTCCCTCTATGCACCAGTAAGAATGCAAGTGGAGGGGAAGGACATTTTTAATATGTGTTTATTGTAACTGTCTGCAACTACCTCTTACCACAGGGCCGATGAGCAAGCACACCCAGCCATCCTGCATACATTATGGACACCACCTGCAGCAGGGGTTGAGTGACAGCTGCCCCTATTAGGGCCTTGCCCCCCAGGCTGTAGAGGGTGTCTGATTGGCTGGCCGTGGGAGGCCCAGTCACCTGCACCCCTTGCACCTGACACGCAGACCTCACTCTGATATATATTATTCTTCATTCACTTCTTGAGACACACTCTTGAGAGAGACTCTGAACTAGGCACTCTAGCAGGAGACACCCTTCTCTTGTCCAGGAACCCAGACACTCTGGCTGAAGCTTCACTTTCTACACACAAACTAGCGGCAGCTATTCAAAAGGCACTGAGCTGTGTACAACCATGGGACTACGGTTCAATGGGCTGTAGGCACTGATTCTGATATGCACTAACGACAGTAATGAGGATATGTGTGGACAGTAGGTAAGGAGTGAGGGTGATAGGTCACTAGTAGGTGAACAGGAGTTGATGCCAATAAAGCACAACTTCTTCACTGTCAATCTTGCGCGACTTGTCTTCCCTTTCTTCCTTATCAGTTTGTAAGAGAGGGGCATCAGGTGGGACCTGACAGACAGTTGTCAGAACGCACCTGGGGCAGAGTAAGTGGTATCTTGAGACTCTGACGGCCGAGTCCCGATATATTACATGTGGTTGCAATTTGGACTCTGCCCAATAGTACTTTGTCATTCCTCGCACTCGTGATGTGGTAGAGTTCATATTGGGCTAAGATACATTAGCAAGGGACCAGGCGAGATGACTAAATAAGTTGAGCGTCGATTTCCAGATTTGGTAGATCGTGGCGGGTTCGAACCGCGGTCGAGTCAAACCAATGACTTGAAAATTGATACTTGCCACTTTCTACCCAGTCAGGCACTCAGCATTATCAGGAAAGGGCAAGGACTGGTTAGCTCAGTGTCAGGATAATGAGGATACTGAGTGGGATATCAGGTCATGGTACTGGCAACCTGGTCTCCCAGTGGGGCAACACTGTAAAGTCGCCATGAGTGCACACTGTCACAAGTCGGTACCCATCCTGATGCCAGAACATAAAACAACCAACAACCAACCATTAGCAAGAACATTATACCCTGTAAATAGTTAAGCACATTTGGGTAGTGTTACACCGGAGTATACAGGGTATGATAATTAGATAACGTCTGCGCTTACCTGACAGGCAAGGAACCAAAGACCTATCTGTCTAGCTGTCTATCAGCTGGCGACCTGGAATGGCAAGAGATGTGGGTTCGAAACCTGCTCTATGGACGATGTTTCCCATTTGCATTCCCCCGATGAAACTGGTTTCCATAACCAGGATCCTGCACAAACAATGGACTCTATGTATGATTGGTGAAGCTACCCTGTGTATTATGTATATGTAGGCCTAATTGCATTTCCTGTATGGATGTAATCCTAAGCATTAAACGACTTATGGACATAAAAACCATTAAAAGGACTAACGATACCAGGGTCACAGGTTTAGTTCGCACCGGAAGTTGTTTGTTTAATGACCCCCCAGTACAACAAGTAAGCATCGGCTATTGGGGGCCTCGGGAAGTTGAGATATGTCCCAGTCCCATCTTTTACTATCAACACTATTCTTTAGATAGATGCTTCCTGATGACTAAACTTGGTTGGGTTTTTGCCATACATTTGTTTCAAATGTAGATTGCAGTGAAATTGCCCTCGCAATTTGTTTACAAATGTTCGCCATCCATTGGACATCCCCCATCACTGCATAGTGCTGACTCTGGTCATCTATTCCATATCCTAATTAGTAACCGTGGTAACCCCCCACCGCCGTATGCAGTCAGCAGGGTCCACTCCCGGCTCCACCAGTGCACCACACATGCTGTTCACTATGTGTGTTAGTACTGTGTGTGCCCACTGTGTCTGGCATGCACACTGCAACAGTATTCTGGATTGATACAGTGTACTTCCACCTGACCCTAACAAGGCCAGGAACCTTAGTTGTGAGCGAGTGGCCTGTTGGGGTCCCAGCATCGGTATCTCGGAAGACTCATATTCGCATGTTCTGTAGCATGTCCCCTCAGGCATGCCAATAAATATATCCAACACCTTGGCCATGTTCAGGGTAGGCCTCCGAGAAATCCATGACGTCATGCTAGTCTGAATGGCAAAAGCAGTTGTTCACCTTGAAAATGGCCACCCCCATAGGCGGCAGCCATTTGCAATGAAAGAGAAGCACTCTGATTGGCTGAAACCACTGAATACGGCAGCCATATTTGAGGCGCTTTTCATCTCCTGTCTGAAATGGGAGGCATCTCCGAGACCTCTCCGAGATGCACCCTGAACGGAATAAGCCAAAAAGCATTGCAGAGACGTCTCGGGAACGTCTCGGAGACCCGGCCCTGGGCTATAATATATGACTACAACACTCTCTGCAGCCAGTCTGATTGGCCTAAATTGGTCAGGCGCTTACATATTGGGAGGGAGGCTGCTCGGTTGTGTCGGGTATTACCGAGGTGACCCCAATGGAGGCCGGACCCCCATGTGTCCACACACTCGGTCCTATTTATCAAGGCGTGACTGGAATAGTGGGCCCAGAAACATTCCCGTCACGGTTCGCTGACTCCCGGATGGTGTCTGGGAGTGGGAAGCCTGCAGCATATGCCACTCATGACAGCGGGATGGCCCGCAAGGCACGTGTCCGGAGGAGACGCTGTGTTATATATGCATGATATATATATCACTTATATAGCACGGATATGACTATGGGAGGAGTACGGCTCATCGCATCGCTTTGTAAAAATGTAGCAAACACCCACACACTCACACCCACATAGTGCTCCCCCACATTCACCGACACACACCTACACACCACATGCCCACATCCATCCAGAGACCCACCATCTACCGACACACACACACCATACACCCACACACCGCTCCCCCCATCCACCCACCCACACCTACACCCCACTCGCGAATACCCATCCAGAGACCCACCATCTACCAACACCCACATCCCCACACCCCCCACACTCACACACCGCTCCCCCACATCCATCCACACACACCTACACCCCACACTCGCACACACCCATCCAGAGACCCACCATCTACCGACACACACACACCATACACCCACACACCGCTCCCCACATCCACCCACACACATCTACACCCCACACTCGCACACCCCCATCCAGAGACCCACCATCTACCGACACCCACATCCCCACACACCCCACACTCACACACCACTACCCCACATCCACCCACACACACCTACACCCCACACTCGCACACCCCCATCCAACGACCCACCATTAACCGACACCCATACAACCACACACACACACCTATCCGTTAAGCCATCCCCACATCCACCCACACCAACACACCGCTCCCCCATCTTCAACCACATCCACACTCAGCCATAAACACACACACTCACACACCCTGACACCCACACACCTGACACCCACCCACACACACCGTTCACACATCCACACACACAAACCATCTTCACACAAACCTGTCCGCTAGAATGGACACCACTAAGCAGGTAAGTGGTGTATATACTTTGTTGGGGTTTTACCTCCTAGCAACATGTAAGGTCACATCAGGATGGTTACCGAATTGTGGCAGTGCGCGCTCATGGCGACCTTATAGTGCTCGCCCTGCTTGGACACCAGGCTGCCCACATCATCTAACGTATGTCAATGGGTAGATATGTAAGCATATACAAGACAGGGACTGGACGCGGTGACCGAATTGGTAAGAGTGCTGGCTTCCTTTGAAGAAGGTCCCGAGTTCGACTCCAAATTCCAAGCTAAATCAAACTAATGACATATAAAATTGAGACTTGTCACTACCTAGCCCGGCGCTCATTATTAGTAGGATAGGGCAGGGACTGGTTAGCTCAGTACCATAATACTGTGACTGAGTGGGATATTGGGGCATGGTGCCGGGAGCTTGGTTTGCCAGTGGGGCAATGCTATAGAGTCAACATGAGTGCGCACTGTCACAAATCAGTACCCATCCTAAGATTCCCTTAAATGTTGCTATAAACAAACAAACTATAGGACAGTTGTATATAATGTGTATATACGTAATATAAACAGGTTGAAACCTATATGAGCATATACTAACATAATTATATACAAGCCTATAATGATATTTATATATAATGCATGCCGATATATAGAATCAAACATATATATATAACTATGAATTATTATTCATTACACATAACAGGATACATGAATGGATTGAGTAGGTACTCTGGCTGGCCACAAAAGACCTACCGTTTATTAAACATCATTACATAAAGAACATAAAGCATAGCAAGAATAGAACATAAGACACTTGTAATAAAAAAGAAACCTAAACCTAAGCCTAAAGCTAGAAATCGGATTCAAATGGGCAGAACACCGGACTTGCCGTTGGGGGAGGGCGGCCCGCGCATGCGCCTGCCTCCTTAGTGAGTAGACTTGCCCCCGCCCCCCCCCCCCCCCCGCAGGAGCTGGAGGGACGGAACGCCTGATGGGGGAGGCTAGACTTGCCACCGGCCTCCCCATGAGCGTGGGGGTAGGAGGTTCGAATCCCCCCCCGCCAGACACATAGAAAGGAAGGTTCCATCACAATAATATTTGTATAAGGTTTTTATACCACACATTATTATTCATTACACATAACAGGATACATGAATGGATTGAGTAGGTACTCTGGCTGGCCACAAAAGACCCAAATCAGCCCCAACCAGAGGAGCTAAGCGGGAGGCTGGGGAAGTCAGTTTAGCATACCCAGGATCACGGCCACTCGCATGTCGAGAGTCAGGCGCTCCACCAGCGACGCCTTTAGGTATTGACGGACACAATCCGATCGCCAATCGCCTCTCTCCTTGATCTCCTCCTCCGAAGCCCCTGATAGGCGGAGGAAGGTCGCCCCACCGCCGCCTGAGACTATGAGACGAGAATTCAGACGGAGGTAGACCAGCCGCGGAACATGCCGCCTTCAATACTGCGGTATAGTAAGCATATGTCAGTGGGACGGAGTGTCCTGCTCTAGGTATCCTAAATACCTGCGCATCCCGCGGGGCTGGGCACTGTTGCAAATGTCTCTTAACCCAAAAAACCCGCGCACAATTCTCTGTTCGCAACTCTAGCAACCGGGATTTTATGGACCCGTTCTCTGAACTGATTCGTCTTAGATTTCCGCACAGACACAAGCATCCCCCATGGGTAGAACTCCAGATCTTGACGGAGAAGGGCAGCATCTGAATTAGTGACATGTGCTTTGCGTAGTAGAGCTCTGAAAGAGAGCAACATGGCTGCCCTAACCGCTGTATGGCCCCTGGTAGGGAACAAAACCGCAAACAATTTTAGTAACTCATATGGCAAGATTGGTGCTGCTTGCTTCACCTCATCACCTTTTAACCTGCGGATGCCCGCCAAACATTTCTTTATATAGTGATCAGAATAGTTTATCGGTGGACAACCTAAATCTTTCAGATGATTGTTCAGGCCGCTGAGGTAATTCCTAATGGACGAATAGCATAGCCTACGCGCTAGATATGACATATATAGACATACCTGGTCGGAATCACAGGGGTAAGGGGCTAATTGGCCTGCGAACACTTCGCAGAAGGCGATATAGGAATTCACCTGTACAGGACCGAACCGCAAGAGTCGAACTGGCGTAGTGATTTCTGTCGAAGTTACGACGCTCCTCCAGGAGTTTTTTCCAATCTGAAGCAAGATTTTTAACAACTGAATAATTTGTGACAACACATTGCATCAACTTGATCGGCATCTCTGATGCGTGCGATACTCTGAAACTTATCCAGACGACTTAGGCTGTCACATATCACATTATACTTGGTGTTCACATATACCGATTGTACATCAAAATTAAAAGTAATAGAGGCCCAAAATATCAGGCGCAACCAGGTCATCGTAATTTTGTTTTTACTCCGGCCTGAGTTTAAGGCGGCCATCACCTGCGTATTGTCGGTGACAAAAAACCACAGTCCGATTCCTCCATGTCTCCCCCCAGCGCCTCACGCCCACCAACACGGGCCACATTTCCAACACATTTATGTTGTCTGACCTACACCCCACATCATCCGCGCAGACAAAATGATGGCCCAACCATTCTCTTAGCTCATTTGCCGCCTCAAAATCAAAGGCGCCAGCCACCCAGTCCTCGCCATGCAGCGCTCCAAACCCGAATTTGGAGGAATCGCTGTACACCGAGATTACCGGGTCTGCCGAGGGGATGATACTCGCTTTTCCGTTGAAAGTGGATGCAAATTCTAGCCACCATTTCAGGTCCAACCTGAAGTCCTCATTTAGTCTGACCTTATGGGTTGGCTTTCTTAGCAGAGGCTATCAAGTCGTAGACTCTCCTCGAAAAGGTCCTACCACCATGCACCACTTTTACAGCCAGTGTGCTAGGACCCCCCCGAGGCCTTCCAACTCCAGCCTCGTCGCCTTCCTTTTCTGCAGAAACCAGTTTAGTTGCGATACTAACTTAGCCAACTTGTCCTCAGGGAGACGCAACTCCATAGCTAAAGAGTCTATATCTATCCCCAGGAACCTGGTTATTTGAGCAGGGGGTGTTAGTTTCCGGAAACTTACATAAAACCCCATCCGTCTCAGGATAGCTACCAGGGCCCGCTGCGCCTCAATACAGCCTTGTATAGTACGACTGACGACACAAAAGTCGTCTAGGTAATTTACACATTCTTCATAACCCTCCCGGACCATGCAGCGGACAATGAAGTCACTGATCTTTGAGAATACGAAAGGGCTACTGCTGAGCCCCATGCATAAGCGATTGTCTCGGAGGTTTACCAGACCCTCACCAAAGTCCCAGCTCAAGCCCTGGCGTTCCCTGCTGACTGGGTGAATATTGACTGCCCTATAGGCATTGGATATATCTATCGTTGACATATAGTCCCCCCGCTGCAGCAACTGTGTGACATTCTCGACAGAATTATAGCTGAAATTCGCTCTGCAGGCCCTGGTGTGGTCGTTTACACAGAAACCAGTTGGGCTAGAGCAATCCACGATCGCCCTAAAATCATCGTGCCCCTTTGGCACGGCCCCCATCGGGTGAACACACAAACATGGCTCATCTACTCTGGACACCAGTCCTGCAGATATCTCGAGCTGGAGCCTATCGCTCATCAACTCACCAGTAGTATTATTTGTTATAGATGAGTAGTTACCTTGAAAGTAAGAACTAACACAATCCGGGTCGATTACCCGGTAACCAAAACATGAACCCCTGAGGATGTACTCCCAGTCGGGATCCGTGTCGCCTCGGCACATCGCCTCAGCATAGATTCGACACGGCTTTAACTGTGCGCAGGCACCACCAATTTCATGCTTACATTCACAGGTGCCTTGCAAACAACTAGCGAAAACGTCAATACATTTCTTTGAACAGTTATCACAATACTCGTCCCAAACCCACAAGGTACAGTGCCGGTCATCTTCCAGCGGGTTTGCCTTATCTGGCCCGATCACCCTCCACCAGTTGGCACTACCATTGTTCATGCCCGGAGAAGCTGGACCCGCCAGGTTGACAGTTGCGTCATCAATGTTTGATGATGGAGGCCCGGCAGAGCCCGCCTCTACCTCGCCCTGCGGTTTGCCCCGCCCACCTAGAGCAGCGGCATTGTCCGCACTGAGTACATCTATATCAATACTGCTTGTGTTCACAACTTCCACCGCATCTATGGCGGATGGCATAGGGTCAGTTTTCAGTACAGCATTAACACAAAAGTCATCGTCAGCGCCACGAGCAACATCAATGATATGTGGCCCACAACACTTTGTAATATCTGCAACACACATATTTGACAATTCATCAAGGAAAGGTGGACAAACTTGTAATATACAGTCGGTGTTAGACACCGTAACATCTACGGTACCAGGGGCCAGGCGCGGCACACTATGGGCGCCATTTTGAAAGCCCACATTTTTGGCGCGACATTCAAATACAACTAGGTCAACGGTCTCTGCCGAGACCACCTGTCCAAGACCACAACCAAGTCAATTTTTCTTGTTTTTGCACTCATTAATCGGGTGCGAACCAGATTTACAGCTGAGGCACTTGTGTTCATATTCACATCGGCGTACACCACAACCATCTTTGTTGTAGTTGTAAGCATAGCAAAGTTTTCGGGAGTTGTCATAGCTCTTAGCAGTGTAGCCCGATCGCGCAGGCCTACGTGCGTCCTTGCTGCTACGAGTGTTTTCTAAATTAAAATATAGCAATGACAATTCATGATCTCCCATCGTGAAGGCCTTCAGCCCATTCTCTTTCACCTTGTCTCTGATAGCTTTGTCATATCCCCGATACGCCTGATCAGTATAAGTCGACGTAGAGGCATGCATACACATGTAAGCAACATGGCCGATGTAGCGTACGAGATCGTCGTATTCAAAACCGACCCGTTTCCCGCGCTTCATGCCCCATATTAGGGCAGTGTATACCAGCTCCATTACACTAAGTTTTTTTAATCGCTTCTCATTCATTGTGTATTTGTTCAACGCAAACTTACTGCGCTTGCGCCTTCTCCTTCTCCTCCGTCCGGAATCACTGTCAGATGCCGAGCCCTCATCCGAGCTACTGTCTGTAGGTGAGTCGTCCGGGTCATTAGTCGCACCCGGCTTTTTCCTTCCGGATGATTTATTTTTCGTTGCACGAATCAGAGTCACCGTCTCCTCCTCCGGAGAACCTGCATCCAGGACTGCCCGTAGCTCCTTCTTGCGACGTTCGCGCGCCCTTGCCGCCACCAACCGTCGCAGCTCCCGCTCCTCGTCATCCTCCTCGTAATCTTCTACCACGAGTCGCGGCCCCTCGCCGGAGCGCCGTGACGAAACACCCGGGGCCGACAATTTCTCGGCCGCATCCCCGGTATTCTCCTCGCCCGACGAGCTGGCCTCCGCTTTTATCGATCGCTTGCTGAGCCTCGTCCGCTTGCATTTACCGCCCCGGGGAGGCTCGTGTTCCTCCCCACACGTTGCACATATGTCTACCGGCATTTTGTCGGACACATGCAGGTACGTCAGCCACAAGCTAGAAATCGGATTCAAATGGGCAGAACACCGGACTTGCCGTTGGGGGAGGGCGGCCGCGCATGCGCCTGCCTCCTTAGTGAGTAGACTTGCCCCCGCCCCCCCCCCCCCCCGCAGGAGCTGGAGGGACGGAACGCCTGATGGGGGAGGCTAGACTTGCCACCGGCCTCCCCGTGAGCGTGGGGGTAGGAGGTTCGAATCCCCCCCCGCCAGACACATAGAAAGGAATGTTCCATCACAATAATATTTCTATAAGGTTTTATACCACACATAAATGGGTCAAAATATGTATAAGCCTATGTACGACATCAATCAATCAATAGTTCCGTCCTCTAGTCGAGGGTTGGATGCAATGGTTCTCCACTTGTCCCGATGGTGTGCTGTTCTGATAGACTGTGAATAATTCAAGCCTGTCCACTGTGAAATATTTGTAAACGATGATGTTCTTGGTCTCCCTCTCCCTCTGCTGCCATTCACCTTCCCTTCCAACAATGTATGGAATATTGAACTCTGACGAATGATGTGGCCAAAATAAATAAGTTTCTTTGTCTGTATAGTGGCAAACAAGCGTTTCTTATTTTTAATTTTTCTGAGAACTTCTTTGTTGGTGATCTTATTTGTATGTATGACATATATCTATTAAATACATATCTATATATATATATAATGTATGCCAATAGGTACACATATATATATGTATATGAGCATATATATTACATCTCTTGATATAAAGATATATGGGCATTGACATGGCTGTAGGGCATCTACGATATGTGATCCTCACGTCCACCAGACATAGCATTCCTGGGCAATCGTATCAGCGTATATTGGGATGCTCCGCTACCCACCTCCTAACCACATGACTCAAGCCAGGACTCCTAAATCCGTAGACGTTGGCCGCTTTAACAAGGATGAGGGGTTCACAAAATATCGAGAATCCTCGCCTGATATTGACCACCAAATTGTCTACTAAATCTCTCATAATCGCACTGTCAGAAGGATGCATTGCGGGCCAAGTCGGGAGTCTGCCGACTTGGCATTTGTGTACTGGGGTGTAGGTGGATAAAGTTGCTCTACATCTTGGCAAACCTGGGCAGAAACCGCAGAGTCATATTTGTTTCAGCAGATCGCTGCTCCAACTATTTTAATGGTGACCAAAGTATGTAGTCATATATGTATATATATATCATTTATTTGTGTATATATATATGCATTATTCCATGTATATATGTATATATGCAGTACAACCTCTATACATCGACCGACCTTGGGACCGACTTTAAAGGGGGTGGTCGGTTTAGGGAGTCAGAATATGATCATTACAATGGTATTGTTGGGACCCAATAAAGCGATCGACATAGGGGAGTGGTCGATCTGTGGAGGTGATCGGTTAGAGAGTTTTTACTGTATATAAATATATATATATATATATATATATATATATATATATGAAGAGTTCAGGCACAAATCCCTGTAAACACCAATCCAAAAATGTAGTTTAAATACAAGATTTTTACCTGAAAATAATTTTAATTCTCACTAATTCCACTTTTATTGGGATCACATGATTGCGGAGCAACAAACAAAAAAGTAGCAATTATAAAAAAAAAGAATCTTTGAAGGTTTGATTTCAATGTCTAGCTCAAATTTTGGATTGGCGTTTACGGGGTTTTGCCCCTGAACTCTTCATATATATATATTTATATGTATATATATATATATATATATATATATATATTATATATATATATATATATATATATATATATATCGACGAGACCAGACACCGTGGCCGAATCGGTAAGAGCACTGGCTTCCCGTGCAGAAGGTCGGGATTTCGAATTCCACATTAACAGTTTAAGCAAGATGTACCCATTATATAATACCCCAATTGCGACCACTTGTAACCACTTGTGACCAGCCCGTCCAGAGATGACCTTAGATATTGCCAGGACGTAAAACTCCAACAACCATCCAACCAACTTGTGACCGGGTTTTGGGTGCACTACCTGCAACTGTTTTGTGGCCAAAATAAAGAAAAGTGATCGGCGATCAGTGAAGACCAAATAGAGAGACCATTTTATAACCACTTTCAACCATCTGCGA
The DNA here is from genome assembly GCA_030323885.1 of Branchipolynoe longqiensis. Taxonomy (NCBI): domain Eukaryota; kingdom Metazoa; phylum Annelida; class Polychaeta; order Phyllodocida; family Polynoidae; genus Branchipolynoe; species Branchipolynoe longqiensis. The sequence goes on along the minus strand of CM059188.1, from coordinate 52,540,202 downwards.
CCACCCGGGGTTATTTTGGTCGCAAGTGGTTGCAAGCCTAGTGTGATTGGGGTGTTAGACACGCAACACATAATTTCCAACCCCAACTTAAAGTTATATGTTCCAATTTGTATGTAACACACATACACACAACACACACAATTTTCGACACAAATATTGTTTTTTATTAGTTTTTTTATTGATAATTTATACTGCCTATTATGGATAGTCTTGTTTCCACCATTATACGGTTGGTCGATAGAAAGCCCGAGCCTACACTTTTAGGATTTTTAATCTCCCACACCACATAGTCATGGCATGAGAGCAACTGGCTTTCGGTGATGCAGGGGAAATCCAAATTGGCAATAATTATTGTTACATTCCACCATCTCCTCGTGCACAATATAATTTATTCTACAATGTTTCAGGGGCAAATACCGCCTCTCGGTGACAAATGGAGGACCTCTCTACAATATGTGATCCAGTCATCTCTAAGTGCAGTATGTATTCAGATATATATATATATATATATATATATAATTATGTAGTCATATATATAGGTCTCCATAGGTATATATGTATACATATATACGTAGATGTGTAAGCATGTATATATAGACATATATATATATATATACATAAGTGCATATATAATATTTATATATGTATATACACATAGGTATATGTATATTTATATGTATACACATATGTATGTGTATACGTGTATTTATATTTATATCCGTATATATATATGTATATAATATATGCATATACATGTATATGCAAATCTAAAAATAATGCCAATAATAATTAAAATAATACGTTAATAATAATGACAATAACGGTGATAATAATAATGACAATATAATGATAAAAATATCAACTCAGGTCAGGTCAAGTCGGGTTGGGTCAACTCGGGTCGGATCAAGTAGGGTCGGGTCAAATGGGGCAGGTGAAGTCAGGTCGGGTGAAGTCGGTGAGGGTGAAGTCGACTTGGATCGGGTGAAGTCGGTTCGGGTGAAGTCAGGTCGGGTGAAGTCGGGTCGGTTGAAGTCGGGTTGGTTGAAGTCCGGTCGGGTGAAGTCGGGTCGGGTGAAGTCGGATCGGTTCAAGTAGGGTCGGGTCAAGTAAAGTTGGGCCGGCTAAAGCCGGATCGGGTAAAGTTGGGTCGGGTAAAGTCGGGTCGGGTAAAGTCGGGTCGGCTAAAGTCGGGTTGGCTAAAGTCGGATCGGCTAAAGTTGGGTCTGTTAAAGTCGGTTCCGGTAAGTCGGTTCTGGTAAAGTCGGGTCCGGTAAAGTCGGGTCTGGTAAGGTTGTGTGTTTGTTTGTTTACTGAACCCCAGCACAAAAAGTGGACATCTGAGATAATAGACATCGGTTATTGGGGGTCGGGTAAAGTTGAGTAGGGGGTAGTCGAGTCGAGTTGGGTAAATTCGAGTCAGGTAAATTCGAGTCGGGTAAAGTCGAGTCAGGTAAAGTTGAGTCGGGTAATGTTGAGTCGGGTTAAGTCGAGTCAGGTAAAGTTGAGTCGGGTGGTGGGTGCCAACCCTGAGCACGGGGCGTGGGCATAGCTTTACCCGAAATACTTTACCCGACTCTACTTTACCCAACTCTTCTTTACCTGACTCTACATGACCAACTCTACTTTAATCAACACAACTTTACCTGACCTGACTTTACCCGACCTGACATTACCCAACCTGACTTTACCCGACCTGACTTTAGCCATCGGGTCAACTCAGGTCAGGTCAAGTCGGGTCAGGTCAGGTTGGGCAGGTCAAGACAGGTCGGGTCAAGTCGGTTAGGGTGAAGTCGGCTTGGGTCATGTGAAGTTGGGTCGGATGAAGTCGGGTCAGTTGAAGTTGGGTCGGGTGAAGTGGGGTCAGTTCAAGTCAGGTCGGTTCCAGTCAGGTCGGTTCAAGTAGGGTCGGGTCAAGTAAAGTCGGGTTGGCTAAAGCCGGATTGGGTAAAGTCGGGTCGGGTAAAGTCGGGACGGGTAAAGTCAGGTCAGCTATAGTCAGGTCGGCTAAAGTTGGGTCGGATAAAGTTGGGTCGGCTAAAGTCGGGTCCGGTAAAGTCGGGTCCGGTAAAGTCGGGCCCGGTAAAGTCGGGTCCGGTAAAGTCGGGTCCGGTAAAGTCGGGTCCGGTGTGGCGGTTTCAGCTCGTTCCCGTGCTCAGCCGTGTCCCGTTGCTTCTGCGCATGCGCGGATTTCGCATCAACTCGGGTCACCCCAGCCACTTATTGGCGCATGCACACATCCTACAAACTCGGGTTGAATAATCGAATACGCTCGGGTGGACAATATGTTCTTTTTTTTTTAATAACCGATAAAAGTACAGCAAAATAGGATTTAAAGTATTGTATGATGGCCCAGTTTAGCTATATTTCCATTTCATTAATCTAAGTTATTCTTTTTTTTGCACACGGGACGTGTATTTGTCGACTCCACTCGCGTGTTCTATTTGAAATTCGGATGACCCGAGTCGCCCGGTTCGTGTTAATCGATTACGGCCATGTTTACTAGATTCTGACGCATGCGCAGAAGCGAGGGACACGGCTGAGCACGGGAACGAGCTGAAACCGCCACACCGGTAAAGTCGGGTCTGGTAAAGTCGGGTCCGGTAAAGTCGGGTCCGGCAAAGTCGGGTCCGGTAAAGTCGTTTGTTTGTTTGTTTACCGACCCCCCAGCACAAAAAGTAGACTTCGGTTATTGGGGTCGGGTAAAGTCGGGTCAGATGTAGTCAAGTCAGGTAAATTTGAGTCGGGTAAAGTCGAATCGGGTAAAATTGAGTTGGGTAAAGTCGAGTCGGGTAAAGTTGAGTTGGGTAAAGTTGAGTCGGGTATAGTCGAGTCGGGTAAAGTAGAGTCGGGTAAAGTAGATTCGGGTAAAGAAAAGTCGGTTAAAGTAGAGTCCGGTAAAGTCGAGTCGGGTAAAGTTGAGTCGGGTAAAGTAGAGTCGAGTAAAGTATAGTCAGGTAAAGTAGAGTCCGGTAAAGTTGGGTTGGGTAAAGTAGTTGGGTAAAGTAGAGTCGGGTAAAGTTGAGTCTGGTAAAGTCGAGTAGGGTCAAAACGAGTGGGGTAAAGCCAGGATGGGCAAAGTCGAGTCGGGTAAAGTTGAGTCGGCTAACGTCGAGTCAGCTAAAGTCGAGTCGGGTAAAGTCGAGTCGGACCCGACCTGACTGTACCCGACCTGACTTTTCCCGACATATCTTTTCCCGGCCTCACTTTACCTGACCTGACTTTACCCCACTCTCCTTTACCCAACTCTCCTTTACCCGACTCTACTTTACCCGACTCTACTTTACCTGACTCTTCTTTACCCAACTCTACTTTACCCGCCCTGACTTTACCTGACCTGACATTACCTGACCTAGCCTTACCCGTCCTGACATTAGATAAAGTGAGGTTGGGTAAAGTGAGGTCGGGTAAAGTGAGGTCGGGTAAAGTGAGGTCGGGTAAAGGGAGGTCGGGTAAAGTCAAGTCGGGTCAACTGAGGTTGGGTAAAGTCACATCGGGTAAGGTCATGTCGGGTCAGGTTATTAGTGCAATAGAACTTTAAAATGAACTTACTAATTGTATAGCAAAAATATGTTACCAAAAACTGCCCAAAGAAAAGTGCAACACTTCAGGTTGTCAGCCATGAGCGCGGGGCATGGATGTGATTGGGGTGTGAGTCCGAAACTCTCAGCCTGCCGTCGCCGGGACTCTCGGCCTGCCGGCGCCGGGACTCTCGGCCTGCCGGCGCCAACCGGGACTCTCGGCCTGCCGGCGCCGGGACTCTCGGCCTGCCGGCGCCGGGACTCTCGGCATCCATCGCCAGGCCTCCCGGCACCGGCCTTCCCTGAAATAATATGAATAGAAATTGATAACCAACAATAAAATAAATCAAATACAATAAAGTTGTTCTTAATGTTGTACCAGCAAGACAAGCCATATTTGTGCTGATTATGCATCAGATGCATAATCACAGTGAATTTTTTATTATGCATATATAAACCTGTATGCAAAAAATATATCTAAATGATGTACAACAGTCCCCAAAGGACCTCCCCCAGTGGCAAGTGGAAGTATATGAGTGGGCCACAGACCAGCATATACCCCCATGGTTGACTGGAGGTTCCTCTATGGTTTGGGATTCATGGCTATACCAACACAGTTCTATCATGGGCAGTTCTGTCCTGTAGCCATGTGTTGTAACTACTGAATTATTTCCTAATATTCACTGTTAATTTACTCAATCCGGTCCCAACTAAATGTCCTAGGAATATTCAGGAAATTAGATATAATTTTTGTCTATCTAGTTATGTATTCCAATATGAAAACATCCCAAAACTCAGTGTTCCACAAGCATATTTGTGAACCTGCACCTTAATCCTACATGAAATTCGACCTTCGAAATTGAACCGGTACTCGAATTAGGTACTTTAAGCACCGTAGCTCAAACGAGGTAAGCTCTGCAACCTCCTTACTCGGCGGCATATTGGCTGAGACGCGGCCAGAGGAAGCCCGTACAGGTGAGTCACGTAGTCCAAGTGAAGCAGGGAGGATCAACTTAAGTTGCCAGCACGGTGCCAGGACAGCAAGTGAACGGATCAGAGGGAGAGTCGAGGAGAGGAAAACAGAGAAGGACATTGCCTCGTTCACAAATTACACACGTTAGCCTCCGCCAACATGCACAAAATATATGTGTTTATTTCTAGAACCAAGAATTGTGACCCTCTATAGTGTTCTTTAGCAGCCGTGCCTGGAGAGAGTGTTGTGGGAGTAACTATGACATCCAGCATGCCGGGTCACAGCTTCAGCTTACCCAACAGAGGTCGGGTGTTGGTACCCCTCCCACCCTTATCCTTCAGTAAAACCCAATACTTTAAAAGCACATCGCACCTATGAGCATATGCCTCTTGATAATGGCCCTGTCACACTACGACGTTTCTCTCCAACGTGCATCGACGTGTGTCACTTTTTTACCGAGACATCGGGAAGCGTTACGCGCGCATTAGGCGCGCGTCGGTAAACGTCGGTACACCTTGATGGACGTCGACGGTCGGCGAGAAACGGCGGCGCGTGTAGTTGGTCGCTCAATGTTTTAAGCATGTCAAAAAAACGTGACAATCCACAACGTGCATCAACGCGCGGGTTCCAATATTATGGCGACATCAGAAGGACGTCGACAGTGCTGGAATAACGTTATCCGAATGCTAGGCAGTCGCCACGCGCGCGTGAGGGTCATCTCCACATGGTGCGCCAAATGGTTGCTTTGTTGTTTTACATCCTACCAACATCTAAGGTCATATGAGCACGTCGCGCCAAACTACCTTTTTTTTTCCTCACTCGTCGACTCACGTTGGCCCCGCGCGAATAACACGCTGCGCTGACGCTGATCTTTTTCCCCAAACCGCCGAAAAGTTGGACGTGTCTCGACGCATAGAAGATATTTTGCACGCTGACAGCACGCCGGCGAGAAGCGTCGTAGTGTGACAGGGCCATAACCAAATTTAGTCAGATTCTTGTCGTACGGTGTATGTCCCAATAGAAGCACGCTACCCAATAGAAGGACACCCCCCCCCATTTCAAGATTGAAAGCATGCACAAATTTATGATCATATTCAGACTGAATGCACATGAAATAAGACCATCCCACTTTATTTCAGAGGCACGACAAAAACTAATACAAATTTAAGTTCATATTCAGACTGAATGCACATAAAATAAGACAATCCCACTTTATGGGCATGACAAAAACAAATCCATGAAACTCTTTCTCTTTGAATAGACTTGCATCCATGTGTCTGCACTCGCGCAGTGCACATCTATTGGGACATATACGGTATATGTGTTTCTAATGTAGATTGCTTGTGCTAACAAATATTTTACATTAGATAAAATACTATTTTGTATCTGTGTATTCACCACCTCCCACACCTTCTGCCATGTGAACTGAAGTGACCTGGCATGCTGGGTCACACCTTCAGTCCTTCCTTAGAAACCAGCGGAACTTGGACCACAAGTATTAAAGCGCACCACAATGAGTAAACAGGTCTATCCCCAATTGTAATTTATACTGTAAATATTATGAATTTCTCAAAATAATACTGACACAGTAGTTATTGTAAATATTTTCTTTTGGTGACCAGGCAAGCAATATCATGCATGAGTTGAATCATGTACAATAAACAACACTAGTATAATGCACTGCACACATAGAAGTGACACTTATGAAGATGTCATTAAAGAGGACTAGAAAATTGGAATGATCTACATAAACTGACAAATTATAGCAATGGAGTGTATGTCATAGGCATACATCTGCACATTCTGATGACCATAAGAGCAAGAGTAATGATCTTACTCTTATGGTCATCAACAAGAGAAATTACTTCAAACTATAAGGTAAATTATAATAACCATCCTTCTATATTTATCTAAAAAATTACAGAAACTCAAAAACTCCGGATTATTCAACATATACACTCCGACACAGGAAAGGAAAGCTAACTAAATTATCTCTTTTTATCTTCTTTCATACGTATCAACACAGTTGGAGTGATGAATGTCTGGCACAGTTTGTGGCAGTTTCACGACATGTGTCAAACAGAGAGCCCTAATTAAATTCTATTTGTTATCTTCTTTTATACGTATCAACACAGTTGGAGTGATGAATGTCTGGCGCTGTTTGTGGCAGTTTCACGACATGTGGCAAACGGAGAGAGAAGGGTCCACACCGACGAAAGGAGCAAAAACGGCTGACCACTGGGTCATATCGAGCATACCCTTGCAGGATGAGTTTCCCATTCAGTAAGTAGTGACATTGTGTGATTTAAACAGGAATCAATGTAGATAAATTTAAAATATACTTCAAACAATTTAATCTGTGCAAAAGATACATAAATATGTGATAATGTCTGAACAATAAACTAGTCAAATAATATTTGACTAGACTGCTAGCTCTGTGGAGGTCTAGCCTGGTCCCCTGGTATTCATTTGCTCAGGCAGAGGCACAGGAGTTTTCAGCTATTATCACCTGTTCCCCTAGCCTTTGTACCGGAAACAAGTTCAAACGGGCTCAAATGAGTTCAACCGTGGCTGGTTGGGTCGCACCCTGGCTGGTTGGGTCGCTCCGTATAGCGCTGAATATGCTTATGAACGGAGAGCCCTCCAGTATGGGTACTCATCAGCAACCATGTGTTGTGCATTGTGGGATTGATGCTTTCTCTGACCGGAAGTACCGTGCACTCCCGGGGGTGCATGCGCGGTGGCGACTCTGCAATTTTCCCCATTTTCTACCTCCGATAGCTTTTCAGGCGTCGATATTACAAAGTAGGTCAACGGTGCGCCGTTCTTTTGAATCCATAATGCGCATATGAATCTAATGCACGTGAATTATAAGCTCTTATTTCGCACCTTCAACTTGCTCTTCAAGCTAAATGGACTTTGTAACCATCGGGATACAATAGCACTTGTCTTCAATGGACAACCCTGCATTCAGAACAATGTTGTCTTAACATAGCAGATGTCCTCACATCGGTGGAACAATCTGGTGAAAGAAGAACTTGTTGACAATATGGGTATTCCAAGTTCCGCTGGTCCCTCTTGAAGGACTGAAGCTGCGGCTTAGCATTCCAGGTCACAGCTTCAGCTTCTACACCGGAAGTTGGGTTTGCTGCCACTACCACCCCTATTCTTCAGGCTCTAATATTTAAATTCACATTGCATCTATAACCACATGACCTATTGAAAAGTTTGAGCATCTCAGAAATTGTTGATGGTATTAAAGTCTATGCTGTTAGATTAAATTGAAATAGTTGTCAGAGAACTTCGACACATATTCTTTAGATATATCAACTATCTACTTCCAAAATCACTTGTTGGGCTCAGTAACTGAAATATCACACAAGAAAACACAATATTGTACTCACATGGTTTAATCCAAAACTAAAGTTGCTACAGGCACATGTACATAGTCTGGGCTGGCTGGTGGTGGTGGTGAGAGAGAGCGCGCATGCGCCATGCACCCTTATTTATAGGTTAAAATCCAGGTACCAGTCAGGAGACCCCAACCTGGACCCAACAGGCCCTTGGCTGCAGAGTACCAATGCAACCAGGTACCAGTCAGGTGACCCGGCCTGTACCCGGCAGGTCCTTGTCTTCAGAGCATTAAATATAAACCACCCGAAAATTCCCAAATATTTTACACTATGATGACAAGTACTAGGATTCGTGCCCTACATATATTTCTAATGTAGAGTGCATTGACATTGTCCTCAGAAATATGTTACCTTAGATAAAATACCACTTTGTGTATGCATATTCACTACACCTCACCTTTCTGGGATGTAAGCTGAAGCTGTGACCGGGTTTGCTGCGTTGCAGTTTCAGGCCTTTCTGAGGGACCATGGGAACTCTGAATACCTGTGTTGAACACTGTCCACATATGGTAGGGGTTCAATAAAAGGGGTACCTGAAGACACCCACTAAAGTGTTTCCATCTATATATGCATATATATATATATATATATATATATATATATTCCAAGTGTCAGCCTAGAAAACTGTTGACAGATATTATTCAGATTTATGCACATCACCTAAATATGAGTAACAGGGCTAGTAAATCACCTAACAAAAATACATGGTGTACTGACTTGTCTTGCCTTGACTTGGTTATTTTAGAACAAGACTAATTGTCCTTTGAAGACTGCCTTTATTTATGATTATATACATAGGAGGAATTGTGAGGTTCTACATGATGTTGTTTTAATTATTTTCTTGTAATTACCTGCAGGATAAAGTTGTGGGAGAGTTGGAAAACACAGGGCCAAGTAAGTAATATTTAGCAAATGTACACTTTGATTGTTTTGTTTAATTCGGGGAGAGGGGTTGCCGTTTTAAATCACGCCAAGTAAGAATGTAGCCGACACAGTAGCCGAATCGGTAAAGTGCAGGCTTCCTGTGCAAGGTCAAAATGGAGTCAAACCAATGACTTACAAAATGTATGTGTGTTGCTTCCTCGCCAGTACTCGGCAAAGAGTAGTCAGCTCAGTGTCAGGATAATGTGACTGAGTGGGCTATCAGGTCATGGTGCCAGCAGCCTGGTCTCCTAGTGGGTCAGCACTATAAAGTAACCATGAGTGTGCACTGTCATAAGTCGGTACCTGTACTTATATGACCGTAAATGTTGCCAGGACGTAAAACTAAAAAAAACACCACAAAAACAAGTCAGACTGAAGTTTTCTTTCAATGATGATAAAAATCTTTAGTTCATTCAGCACCAGAGAGATGGCGCCACGGGTTTAGCGGTCTACCTATGCTCAACGGGTTAGGGAGGGTGGCTGATTCAAAACACCCACCTTGTTCCACGTTTTTTTCATTTCCCACAAACTGAAAAATTAGCCCAAAATATTCGATTGGTCATTGGAATTCAGAAGATGTATAGCCACTGGACTCCCAAACCGCTCGGTCCTGGCGAAAAAAGCTACATATATAGACACACGTAAATATATACAGTTATATACTAATTCATGTACCGTTTGATTCTTCATTTATTTCAGCAGGGAAGGAATACCCGTCCTGTTCCTGCAACCATTATGTAAGTACAGGATATCGTTGCCAGCCAATATGTAGCATTGATTGTATATTACCCACTTCACTGCCCAAATATATTACATTATTTCATACATTATTTGTTGCTAGAACGGAAACCTACAAAAATAATACTAATAACCTTTACAATAGAGCTCTTAATGTGAAAGTGTAGTCATATTAATCTGTGTGCTGCATATCAATCACTTCACGATGAACCATGATTTGACCTTATATGTCACTAGAATGAAAACCACAATAAGCGGGACGTAGTTCAGGAGGTAGCATATCCACCACTGAAGGTGTCGGTCATTCTATTGATCTTTCTCAGTGGACCCATTTGCAGTTTGGGCTATTTTCAATTCGAACCAATGGTCCACAACTGGTTCATCAAAGGCTGTGGAATGTGCTGTCCTGTCTGTGGGAAAGTACATATAAAATATCCCTTGCTGCTTAACGGAAAGAGTAGCCTAAGTGGCGGCAGCGGGTTTCTTTTAAAAAAAGATGTCAGAATGACCATATGTTTGACGTGCAATAGCCAATGATATGAAAATCAATGTGCTCTAGAGGCACCAAGAATAAACAAAGAGTGATTAAGAAAACAAAGGATTTAAAGAAGAGCTCTTGATTCCTGATTCGTCCTGTCACCCATATCGGGATACAGTAGTACCTGTTTTCAATGACTAACTCAGCATTCCAACAAACTTTGTCCTGACATACACAGCTGATACAGGTGTCATGTTATTGGAGGAACTTGCAAATGAAACAAAGATAATTTGTACATTTGAAAATAAAATTGTACGCACATCACATGTATTCACTGATAACATGTGTCCCTCAAGAGAGGTGATACTGTACTTGAATGACAATTTGATCACGGTGACTGTAAAACCAAAGTCAAAATGTCACACTTCTATATCTGGTACTAATGTTGCCTTGAATGTCAAGATTTCCAAATTATAAATGTATCATTATGGGCAGTGTATTGCTCCACTTGATTTACAGTGTGGGAGCGGGAGGTAGTTCAGGAGGTAGCATATCCACCTGTGAAGGTGTCGGTCATTCTATTGATCTTTCTCAGTCGACCCATTTGTTGCAGTTTGGGCTATTTTGCATTCCAACCAATGGTCCACAACTGGTTCATCAAAGGCTGTGGTATGTGCTGTCCTGTCTGTGGGAAAGTGCATATAAAAGATCCCTTGCTGCTTAACGGAAAGAGTAGCCTAAGTGGCGGAAGCGGGTTTCTTTCAAAGAAATATGTCAGAATGACCACATGTTTGATGTGCAATAGCCAATGATATGAACATCAATGTGCTCTAGAGGCATCGTTAAATAAAACAACCTTTACTTTGATTTACAGTGTCTGCTGCTGAACGTACCCAGAGAGAGAAACACTGAGGAAACAGGACTTGTGGTACTCTGAAGTCGAGTGTTCGGTATGTGTGCTCGGAGGTAGGTGTAAGGGAGTTGGCTGAAACTTTTATTTGTAGTATATAGATAGATCTCTTTGAACGGTTCAAGAATTTGGCTTCATATGTATATGGAAATAGAATTATGTATGTAAATATTGAGCTGATGCGGTCTTTTTCATGCAATTCCGAATATATGGTAATATATATGGTTACACACATATATTGAGTTGATGGTGTCGCTTTCACGCAATTGTTCACTAGATGGTGAAATCATATGAAAACCAAACTGATAGATAGATAGATATACATACATATAGATAGATAGATAGATAGATCTATAGATAGATAGATAGATAGATAGATAGATAGATAGGTTGGTATGTAGGTAGGCAGATAGATAGATAGATAGATAGATAGATCGATAGATAGATAGATAGGTAGGTAGGTAGATAGATAGATAGATAGATAGATAGATAGATAGATAGATAGATAGATAGATAGATAGATAGATAGACTGATAGACAGATAGACAGATAGACAGACATACATACATATTCACTTAACCAGTGTTAACTCGGCAGCTCAGAACGGGCGCATGCGTCAATGCGCTCAATACCGCCACGGGCATGCGCGGGTGTTTGATGTGTACTCTCAAAACCAGAGGGCAGCACCCACGAGTGGTTCTCTCGGCTCGGCGGTTCTATATGTTAATCGCATCGATTTATTATACAGCTTCGGCGAATTGTTAGCAACACTGACTGACGGTCGGCACCTCACGGTTGGATCTGTGTTGACTGCATTGTGGGGGTGTTGGCGGTTTGATTGATTGGGTGTGTTGGACGGTTGAATAGCATAACCTCCACCCTGTAACACCTGACTGAATTAATAAAGCATATAAAGGACAGCTACAGTACAAAAGGAAAAAAAGGAAAGTTTGTTTTATTTAACGACGCCTCTAGGGCACATGGATTTTTATCATTGGCTATTGGACGTTAGACATATGGTCATTCTGACATATTTCTTTTTAATCAACCTGCTGCCACCACATAGGCTACTCTTTCCGATTAACACCAAGTGGTCTTTTATATAACTTTCCCCCCAGAAAGTACAGCACATACCACAGCCTTTGATAACCCAGTTGTGGACCGCTGATTGGAATGGAAAATAGCTGGTACAAAAGGAAGACAAGACAAATGTGGGATGGCGGGGGCGGCGAGGGTGGAGCCACCGGTCCGGTGTGGAGGAGGCAGAACAAGAATAATTGGAACAATAATAAAGTATATAACAATAATAATTCCCTTCCGCGCCTGCATACTCGCATACTGCATTACACATCACATATTAACCGCAACAGGCGCGGTGGCCGAATGGGTAGAGCGCAGGCCTCCCTTGTGGGAGATCGGGAAGTCGATCCCCGGTTGAGTCAAACCGATGACTTACAAAATTGATACTTGTCGGTTTCTAGCTTGTCGCTCGGCATTAATATGGTAGGGCAAAGATTGCTTAGCTCAGTGTGGGCATAATGTGACTGAGTGGGATATCAGATCATGGTGATGGCAGTCTGGTTTCCCGGTGGGACGCACTATTAAGTCGCCATGAGTGGACACTGTCACAAGTCGGTACCCGTTCTGATATTGCCTTAAATTTTGCCAGGATGTAAAACTCCAACAACCGACCAATCAACTAACTATACAGATATAGTTGGCTGAGACAATTTAAAAGTATCCTGCGACCATTATCTGGATAATCCCAAATCCGCTACTAATGGTGACAGCAAGTCAAACCAATAGTTTTGCTGTTTCATCATAGGGGTCGCTTTGCTCCCGACAGGGCGTTAAGCTATCAGCGCTAACTACCCTGACAGGTGTGATCAGCAAATCAATGATACAGTGTAAAGTCAAATGACTATCCTCCAGTCTACATGTACAAAATAAGATCCCCGTCATATGTGTAAAACCTGCTATTGTCTATATTGTTCATACCATTTAATCATCTCCTCCATAAATAATTCATATGCACCACAGCCGTTAAGGATGGAAGACCAGCACGTTGCTGCTGAACAGAAACTGTTATTCAACTGGAATGCAAATTTTGAACAACAAAAAACAAAAAATAAAATAAACGCTCCCGGTTCAAACACACCCTACACTTGTCAATCAACGTCATGCAGGTGTCATGATATTCTAAATAGTGGTCATTTAAAGTTCCCACCCCAAAAGACTACGCGGCCCTGTCTTTAGGGTTGACAAAAAGCAGTACATCATTGGGGGCAATGTAGGTGTTCCTCCACGCGTGCGCTACTCTGCAGCAGAGCTGTCAAGGCATTAAACCCATAAGCTATCAATTTATGGTTATATTGTGCAATAACTTTGTACCGGCATCTCATTTTGAGAGTCTTATTTGAATCATGTATGTTCAGGGAATGTAAATATGAATCCCATAATAGATGCTGCCATTGGTATATGTTATATGCTTAATGCCTTGATGGCTTATAGGCTTAACGCCTTGATGGCTCTGCTGCAGAGTAGCTCATGCTGCGTGGAGGAAGACCTACACTGGTCCCTCCCTACATGACTTCCCTATATATGGGCCGATGACACAATGCTTTGTGCCAAGCCTAAAGTCAGGGCGACTGTGGCGGGAACCAAGCTAGTAGAGTCCCTACTAAAAAAATAGGTCAGTTTTACGACCTCTTATTATTCTTGCCCTAATTCTAAGTAGTTGGTGTAGCTTAGATGTGTTCCAGGAACTCCCATTGGTCAGTGTATCACGTGACTATTGCTCCGACAGGAATCTGGGTCACAACTGCTTTTCAACTACAGGATTTGGGTGTGCTTGCCGAACATTATTTTGCATTCTTTCACTTCAAGTATCTTCAAGGCTAGCCATTTGTAAAAAAAAAAAACGTGACTCTAAAATCAAGCAGAATAGATGATTATTGTGCCTATAATATTGTTATTTTTTAAAGTATGACAACAATCTATATTAACGGATTATGCAACTTTAAGGTAGTGTTTAATGGTAAATTACATTTCTCTATCCTCTGCCTGTTTTAACCAAACACTAAATATGTCATATATCATTTTATTGCATAGTGCTTTAGAGTGCCTCTTACTTGTGAGAGGGCTATTAAATCTACATTATAAGAGTTATGTTGCCTGCTCGGCTGATGGAGAGGTACTGATGTTGACAGCAGCCACGTCTGGAGTTCTGGGAGGAGGAGATAGGTGGCGCCTTAGTGGAGAGCTGTGAGTCTCGGGTGTAGGCCTGGGAGGAGAGAGTCCGGCAGAAGGAGGGATGGTGGGTGGAAGAATTTCTTTCTGGACTGGCGCTTATCGCGTTTTGGAAAAGAGCTCTTCAAATGTCAACGGCTCCTCCCCTCCCATGAATCAGACACAATTCTTACGCATTACATATCGTATATTATTCATATGATTATTTTAGTATCATTATTTAATTAATTTATAATTATTTAAATAAACAGTATATTGGCGATTCCACAGGGCAAACTGACTCCAATACAGATGATCTTCACCATTCTATTTCACCCTGAAATTGTTGTATACACTGCTTATGTAATACTAATAGGGGTGTGTGTGTGTGTGGGAGGGGGGTTATAGTAACAAAACGCAGGATGAATGCTCATCTACATTTGATTATTTTTATTCATAAGTTCAATACAACATGTCAATTCGGCAGCAATATCTGAATAAAATAACAACCGTACGGTTTGAATAACCAAGACGATATATATGACTCTTGAATTCAACGTAGCAGTGAGGACTCTTTCGGACCGATGTGGCTTACACTTGCCTGTAAATATTGCTTCCCTTGTAAAGAGTGTGGATATATAATATATAAATATATATATATATATATATATATATATATATATATATATGTGTGTGTGTGTGTTTGCAGAGTTCTTATGCAAAACCCCGTAAACGCCAATGCAAAAATGTAATTAAAATACATATTTTTACCTGAGGTTAATTTTAATTCTCTCTAATTCTAATTCCCCCTTTCTTGTGATGAAATGAAAAGGAGCAATGAATAATATACTAGGAATCTTTTTGTTTTTAAACCCACTTTTTGAAGGTTGGCTTCCAATGTTTATTCCAATTTTTGAATTGGCATTTACGAGGTTTTGCGCCTGAACTCCTCATATATGCACACATATCTAGGTGTTAAGTGTTAGCTGTAATATCATTATATATATATATGTGTGTACATTTCATTGTATGTGATGGAAACTGCTGCACGAGCATAAGTAGATGTACTGAATCTATTATTCTATAAAAGTAACCATTTGTCTGACAAATAAGTGTTCACACTTCCTCTCTACCATTCACTATTTCGCTATTTCGTCTGGAGCCATATGCATGAAGTGGTGTTATACCGATGATAGGCACTATCCCTGGTATAGCTATCGCGAAGATAGAGGTGTGGTTCAAGTTGTAAGCATGATCACCAAAAGTGGCAGGGATCTAGTTATCCTCATGATTATTTTTAGATTTGGGTGTTTCCTTTAACTGGTACCGACATGTCACTTCCACTGGTACAGTGTCACACCAACTGGTACCCGCATTTTAATTTTAGCAAACTTATAAATATTAGCAGTGAATAGTCACGATACTAAATAAGAGAATTTGATATCAGCAGTGAATATCACGCTCATAAATAACAGAATTTGATATGAACAGTGAATAGTTGATCTATACTTTTCTGGGGGTTCATTTTCATTTCATTAATGGCCGCCATTTTTACAGTTACTGCTGCTCAGACGCGGTTATAAATTTGCACATTCTACTATCATCATGATGATAACCTATAAATAACAGAATTTGATATTAGCAGTGAATATCACACTCATAAATAACAGAATTTGATATTAGCAGCAAATAGTCATGGTCATAAGAGAATTTGAATAAAACCCGTACAAAATCTACAGCCATCCTCGCCAGGATAGCGCTAACCCTGCTACAACACCGGGATAGGCTAACACGGGGTAGGGTGGAAAGGATAGCGCTAACACCGCTTCATGCATACCGTTTTTGCACCACTATCCCAGGGATAGGTGATATCCCCGGGATAGGAGTGCTAACACAGCTGCGTACATACGCAGCGGTGTTAGCCAGACTGGCTGGTGTCTTCCTCAAGGTTTCTCGATTTGAGTCTACCGCCTCTCATATGATGCAATATATTTGTTGTGTAATTGTATATGATGTGATCCTATTTCCTTCTTGCCCCCTCGCTCTCCCATTATCTTTCTCTTTCTTTTTTTCTTTCTTTCTAAAGCTTCTAGACATGCTCCGAAACCTCCCAGCATCGAGTATCGACGCCCACATTCAATTTCCATATACAGATGAACCTCGATCCAACAGACACCGATGCAATGGATTCCGGATCCAACGGACACAATCCGCTAGAGTGAATATCTGAACATTTGCGCACTTTAAGAGAACTAGTTATTTTCTGAACCCCAGCCTTCCACCAGCAATACTTCAGTAGCCACCACGAGTGCTTCAGATGTCCTTGGCTTTGAGTCTGAAGACTCTGACTCTGAGTAATAGCTACTCTGAGTCCCACTATATGATCACGGCAAAATAAACTCATCTCTCCACTATGGTTTTGTACTCCCCGGAAAATGTCATTGCTGCAACGGACAAACGGCTTTGGCTTTGAGTCTGAAGACTCTGACTCTGAGTAATAGCTACTCTGAGTCCCACTATATGATCACGGCAAAATAAACTCATCTCTCCACTATGGTTTTGTACTCCCCGGAAAATGTCATTGCTGCAACGGACAAACGGCTTTAACGGACAACTGCTCCCCCCTATTAGTCCGTTGGATTGAGGTTCATCTGTATATAGAAATATACGCGCCGTAACCTGCTGGGAGAAAATGGAACTATGCCAGAACCAGCTGATCGCCTATGTATAAATACTACACTTTAACTTCTTTTTTTTAAACCCAGAAAAAACACAAAAACAACCCTTTTTAAAATATTATCGCCAGTGTGAAAAAGGAGGCGCCATTTCTGTCCACATCCTTCTCTTTTTCTCTCTCTCCAAAAAAAGACAATTCTGGCTGTGTTATATATAGTAACTGGCCACGGTGACATTGGAGGCAGTATAGGTACTCCGCTAAAAAAAATTGTTTTGTTAAAGCAACATTTTAATATTATCGCCAGTGTGAAAAGATGGCGCCATTACTCTCTCCATATTCTTCTCTTGTTCTCTCCCCGAACAGACACAATTATGGCTGTGTTATATATAGTAACTGGCCACGGTTACATTAGGGCATGTATAAGTACTCCCCTTAAATTGAGAGAAAAGGAACGGAAAAAAACAGCATTTTTATATTATCGCCAGTTTGAAAAGATGGCGCCATTTCTCTCTCTGTATTTTTCTGTTCTTCTCTCTCCGAACAGACAGTTCTGGCTGTGTTATATATAGTAACTGGCCACTGGGTAACTGCGTGTAATGTGTCAGGTTTCCAAGTCCAGACGCAATGGGGGAGGGGGGTGGCGGGGTTGGGGTGGCTCTGCTTTACCAATTCGCGGTCATCAAGGTGTGTTTTTATAGGCTGAATGCAGATCTCTCAGCGCTCACGATCCATGAGTCCCGTTGTGAACCAATCGGTGTCCGGCAGGGGTTAAGTGGCAGCCCTCACATCATGTGACGTCACTGGCGGTTTCCTCATCAGGGGGAGGTCTGCAAATTAAAACAGATACATATTGGTTGGTTGTTGTAGTTTTACATCCTGGTGACATCTAATGTCAAATCAGTGTGAGTACCAACTTGTGACAGTGCGCACTCATGGTGACTTTATAGTGCTTCCCCACTGGGAGACCAGGCCACCAGCACCATGACTTGATATCACACTCAGTCATATTATCCTGACACTGAGCCAACCAGTCATTGCCCTATCCTAATAAGGCAGAGTGCCTGGAGAGGCCCGGATTTCTGGATTTTCCGTTTTTCTGGAGACAGCCTAGATATATACGTAAAGTATTATATAAAATAAATAAATATATATGGTACATGTTATTTATATATATTTCATATTTATAATATACATATATACTATGATATAAATAAACCAGTTTTAAAAAATAGCCGGTTTTCTGGTAATTCTGGATTTCTGGAAGCCAGATGAGAGGTTCGATAGCTGTACAATGTACTATACTATAAAATCGGGTCAATGGATAATCAGGTATGTATATAGTTAATCTATATTTAGGTTTGGGCGTGGATGTCTGTTTAACCGCACGCGATGACACCAATTTCAGGTCGCGTGTGGCGCCACCATGCGGTGCCTTGAGGCAAAGTAAAGGCAATAAATACACCAAACTATTTTCGTTCTTACTGTAGACGTCGATACACACAAACTGTAGTACTCTGATCTTCTGGTGCTTCGTGGGTAAACAAAGATAAATAATGTATTTGAGGGAATCATAGGTTTGCACTGACTTGGACAACATTGATATATTTTAGGGGGAAATCAAGTAGTTGTGATAACTTGTCCATTGTGTATATATAATATATTATGTGTGGATATCAGAAGGACCTTATTTTGTATTTGCAAAATAGTGCATGTGTAACTTACCAGAGAGGATGGCCGACTGAACGTTTGTTTTATTTAACGATGCCTCTAGAGCGCATTGATTTTTATCATCGGCTATTGGAGTCAAACATATGGTCATTCTGACATATTTCTTTGGAGGAAACCTGCTGCCACCTCATAGGCTACTCTTTCCAATAAGTAGCAAGGGGTCTTTTATATGCACTTTCCCACAAATAGAACATCACATGCCACAGCCTTTGATGAACCAGTTGTGCACCACTGAGCAGGATCGATCGAATGATCCATACCTTCACCGGTGGACACTCTACTGCCTGAGCTATATCCCGCTCCCATAGAAGACCGACATAGACAACTGATGCTTGTCGCTACCTCACCTGGCGCTCGAAATTATTAGAATAGGCCAGGGATTGGTTCGCTCAGCATCATGATAATCTGACTGAGTGGGATATTGTGTCATAATTAACACTCTCTTGAATTATCTTTTCAAAACTCCTATCATAAAGTATATTTTGGGGGGGTTGGCACTCTTTGATTCCCCAATTTAACTTTCCCCGCATATTCACCACATTGAGTTAATCTGAAAATGCATTTACTATTCAAACAAATATTGTGAAGAATGCATGAAAATAATAACTGGTTACATGAAAATACTCACAATCTGAATTTTGGTGCTCAGATTTAATCAAACGTGTGTAATAAATAAGGCACAACTTTCAAACCCATTTTTCTCAGTTCTGGTTTGTCAATAACATGGCAAGTCGATCCATCTTTAAACATTCATAATTTCTGTTCCAGAAAGGATATTTGAACAATTCCAACAAATCTGCGTCTGTTGAATTTATAGATTTAGACACCAACAAGAAAAGCACACGTCAAATTTTGACCATGTGATGAGTTTTCCTAGACTGCCACATATATGTGCTTGATACCCCTGCCACGTGTTCCCATAATCCAATACTCTCTAATGTCGGTATGTCGTCCAGCAACACTATATGGACAATTCAATTCAGTTTCAACTCCAAACACCAAACCTTTGGCCCTCATCGGATTTCTTTTCCCCGACAGTCCACCCCAGACTTAGCACCCCTCTTTTTCCCTCCAAGACAGATTGGCCTAGAGGGCAGGATGCTAACTTCGTTAGTGGCAGGTACTGGGTTTTATCTCCGGATGAGTCAAACAGAAGATTTACTGAATTGACACTTGTCGCTAGGGGAAGGACTACTTAGTCGGCTCAGTGTTAGGATTAATGTGACTGAGTGGGATATTGTGTCATGATGCCATTGACAATGTATCACAATGCGGCAGCACTATACAACCATCATGTGCGCGCGCAAGGTCATCAATCGTTACCCGTCCTGTTGTGATCTAAGACGTTTCTAGGTCGTAAAAACCATGGTATGACACCAAATGTTGCTAGGGCGTAAAACGCCTATTACCGCAGATGTTGGCCGAATGAGTTAGAGCGTCGGTATCCTGTGCTGGTAGATCGTGGGGTCGTGGGTTCGAACCCTGGTCGAGTCAAACCAATGACATAAAAATTGATACTTGTCGCTTCCTAGCCAGGCACTTGGCATTATTAGGACAGGGCAAGGACTGGTGTGCTCAGTGTCAGGATAATGTGACTGAGTGGGATACCAGGTCATGGTGCCGGTGGCCTGGTTTCCCAGTTGGACAGCACTATAAAGTCACCATGAGTGTGCACTGTCACAAGTCGGTACCCATCCTGATATGACCTTAGATGTTGCTAGGACGTAAAACAACAACAAACAAAAAAATGTTTAATGAGTGCACCGGTATCTGAGTAAGGGGGGGAGGATCAAATCTTGATAAGTGTTTTACTTTTAATTTAGAAAATGACAGATGAAGAAGAAGAAGGTGAAGAAGAAGACGAAGAAGAGGAAGAGGAAGAATGTGAAGTGGAATAAGAAGAGAAAGAATGTGAAGAGGAAGAAAAATAAGAAGAGGAAGAAGGTGAAGAGGAAGAAGAAGAAGAGGAAGAAGAAGAAAGGGAGGTGAAAAAGGAGTAGAAAATAGAAAGAAGGTGAAGACGGAGAAGAAGAAGAAGAAGAAGAAGAAGAAGAAGTGGAAGAAGGTGAAGAAGGGGACGGTGAAGAAGACGGAAGGTGAAGAAGAAGAAGAAGGTGAAGAAGGGGACATGAAGAAGAGGAAGGTGAAGAAGATGGCAGATGAAGAAGAAGAAGGTGAAGAAGGGGATGGTGAAGAAGAGGAAGTTGAAAAAGGCGGCAGATGAAGAAGGTGAAGTAGACGAAAAAGAAGACACAGGAAAAGAAGGGAAAGAAGAACAAGAATAAATGTATATAAAGAAAAACCTAGAAGAAAAAGGAAGAACAAGAAAGAAAGGAGAAGAACAAGAAAACGGAAGAAAACTAGGCGCCGAGACAAGAAAAGAGAGGTGTGGCGTCTGTATGTATTATATCTGATATGCGCCAGTCAATAGCCGGGTGAGCACCCGATGTGTGGGAGTGAAGAGCGACGGGGGAGGGTGGTGGTGGGGAGGTGGGGGAGGGGGGTAGGTGGGGGGCGCCTCCTATTGGCTCTCACGTAGCGCGTGGGCGTGCGCTAAGGGCTTTGCACAGAGAGCCCTGCCCAGCAACTGTTACGGTCCAGACACACAACACTCCTCAACTAACAGATCTAGAGGGGGTTGTGAGGGTGGGGGGTGGGGTTAGGTGTATGGGGGTATATGATATGAGATCAGGTTATGTGGTGCTAGTGGTCTGATCGATAGTGTCTAGCTGCAATTCTTTAGGGTATATATGACAAGCGCATGGCCTATCTCCCCCCCCCCACCCCCACCCGCCCTCATATCTATCTCTCTGCTATCTCTCTGCATTGCCTACCATTCCATAGACAATAAGGGAACTTTGGAAGGGGTATTTTGGTTACATTTGTTGATTAAACAGGGATAGATTTCAATTGTGGGTCTTCCGTCATTGAACTCCCCTTATTGGCCATATGGTTAGTAATGCCGACCACTAAGCTACGTAATGGCAAGTATAACTTTTTTCCATAATTTGTTTGACTCGGCTGCCGTTGGCACATGAGGTACAGACATTGATTCCACAACCTGCCACACGGGAAGTGGGGGTTCAACTCTCTTGGCCATAGCGTCTGGTCTCATTGACCCAACCCGTCTGGGATTATGCTGATTCAAGGGCACCGAATACGGCCACTGGTAAGTTAACCAGTGCAAGATGCCAGCTTGTGTTCTTGATTTTGCTCTTGTTTGTTGGAGTATTACATCCTGGCAACATCTAAGGTCAAATCAGGATGGTTTCCGACTTGTGACAGTATGCGCTCATGCGAACTTTATAGTGCTGGCCCACTGGGAGAACAGGCTGTCGGCACCATGACCCAATTTCCCACTCGACCACATTATCCAGATACTGAGCTAACCAGTCCGTGCCCTATCCTAGTAATTCCGTGTCAGGATAGGTAGCGACAAGGATCAACTCTGTATGTCAGTGGTTTGACTCGGCCAGGTTTCGAACTCCTGATCCGGTCACTGTGTCCGGTCTTGAATTTGCTTAAATGGATCTTATATAATATAATGGTGTATATACGATCAAAGACAAGTGTTTTATAATATAAGGAGTGCATACTTACAGGGTGTTTGTGTGATGAATGCATACTGACAGGGTACATGTGTGGTGAGTGCATATGTACGGGCAAAGTGATGAGTGTATACTTACAGGATAAATGTGTGATGAGTGTATACTTACAGGGTACATGTGTAATGAGTGCATACTTACAGGGTGTATGTGTGATGAATGCATACTGATAGGGTACATGTGTGGTGAGTGCATATGTACGGGCAAAGTGATGAGTGTATACATACAGGATAAATGTGTGATGAGTGTATACTTACAGGGTACATGTGTAATGAGTGCATACTCACAGGGTATATGTGTGATGAATGCATACTGATAGGGTACATGTGTTGTGAGTGCATATGTACGGGCAAAGTGATGAGTGTATACATACAGGATAAATGTGTGATGAGTGTATACTTACAGGGTACATGTGTAATGAGTGCATACTTACAGGGTGTATGTGTGATGAATGCATACTGACAGGGTACATGTGTGGTGAGTGCATATGTACGGGCAAAGTGATGAGTGTATACATACAGGATAAATGTGTGATGAGTGTATACTTACAGGGTACATGTGTAATGAGTGCATACTTACAGGGTGTATGTGTGATGAATGCATACTGACAGGGTACATGTGTGATGACGGTATACATACAGGATACATGTGTGATGAGAGTATACTTATAGGGTACATGTGTAATGAGTGCATACTTACAGGGTGAATGTGTAATGAGTGTATACCTACAGGGTGCATGTGTGATGAATGCATACTTACAGGGTACATTTGTGATGAGTGCATAGTTACAGGGTACATGTGTGATATGTGCATACATACAGGGTGAATGTGTGATGAGTGCATTCTCACAGGGTACATGTGTGATGCGGGTACATGTGTGATGAGTAAATACTTACAGGGTACATGTGTGATGAGTAAATACTTACAGGGTACATGTGTGATGAGTGCATATGTATAGGGTGCATGTGTGATGAGTAAATACTTACAGGGTACATGTGTGATGAGTGCATACTTACAGGGTGAATGTGTGATGAGGGTACATGTGTGATGAGTGCATACTTACAGGGTGATTGTGTGATGAGTGCATACTTACAGGGTGATTGTGTGATGAGGGTACATGTGTGATGAGTGCATACTTACAGGGTGAATGTGTGATGAGTGCATACTTACAGGGTGAATGTGTGATGAGTGCATACTTAAATGGTGAATGTGTGATGAGTGCATAATTATAGGGTGAATGTGTGATGAGTGCATATTTACAGGGTGAATGTGTGATGAGTGCATACTTAAATGGTGAATGTGTGATGAGTGCATATTTACAACTGAATGTGTAATGAGTGCAGGTACGTGTGTGATGAGTGCATACTTAAAGGTTGAATGGGTGATGAGTGCATACTTACAGGGTGAATGTGTGATGAGTGCCTATTTAAATGGTGAATGTGTGATGAGTGCATACTTACAGGGTGAATGTGTGATGAGTGCATACTTACAGGGTACATGTGTAATAAGTGCATACTTATAGGGTCAATGTGTGATATGGGTGCATGTGTGATAAGTGCATACTTACAGTTACAGGGTGAATGTGTGATGGGTGCATACTTACAGGGTACATGTGTGATGAGTGCATACTTACAGGGTGAATCTGTGATGAGGGTACATGTGTGATGAGTGCATACTTATAGGGTTTAATGTGTGATGAGTGCATACTTACAGGGTGAATGTGTGATGAGTGCATATTTACAGGGTACATGTGTGATGCATGCATACTTACAGGGTGCATGTGTGATAAGTGCATACTTACAGGGTGCATGTGTGATAAGTGCATACTGACAGGGTACATGTGTGATGAGTGCATACTTACAGTTACAGGGTGAATGTGTGATGAGTGCATACTTACAGGGTGAATGTGTGATGAGGGTACATGTGTGATGAGTGCATACTTACAGGGTACAGGAAGGTCTCGACGAGGTCCTTCCCGTACAGGTTCTCCGCTACACATGTGTACACGCCCATGTTGTCCAGAAAACTGACCCGATGGATGAACAGGTCGCCGTTTTCTAGTTGCTGAAAACCAGTCGAAATTAACAACTGGATTAGTTCTATGTTTAGTACTTTTTACTCTTTTTAAAGTATTATTTATCACACTATTATCATCATTGTCCTCATCGTCATCATCATTATTATTCCTATTATTATCACCATCATCACGACCCACCAGCATCATTTGGGGGTCTCGAAAAGGAGTTTTCTATGTACGACAGTCGGAATGTTGAAACCGTAGGATAACCCCTAATATTCATTATTATTATTTCTCCATGTTCCAGATAACATGTGTTAAGTGGATGTACAGATGCAGTTACCAGCAACTAACCAATGCTTCTCAGTATGTATGTATATATATATATATATATATATATATAGTTACAATTTGACTGTCCAAATGGGCGATAACAGCCAGAGGCAGCTGGCATACAGTGGTTAAAGCTCCTCACAGGTGGCGCCGGTGTGGCCAATACTGTAGTTACACATGGCCATTTAGATGGGATATAGTGAGTATACAATGAGTATATAATAGATTATAGAGCACCCATATATATATTATATATTATATATTATATATGTACACACATAATATCTACGTACAGCTTATTCAGAGGGACATTGAGTGACAATGACATCAACTACTTAAAATCCAATGTTATTCTTTTTATTTTGTATTAATGGAGTCATCAAAAATAACATATTTATTTAAATCTTTTAGATTTTTCCCCCATTTAGCAAACTGCAAATAATAGCCTCACCCTGAATATGGATGGCCTTCGCTGCTTACAAAATCAGCATCAATCAATCAACCAATCAGAAAGCAGCAAAACAGGTTTTGTTAAAGGATTCTGCTCGCTTAGATATGTGCACTTATCCTCACTCACCTTGTAGTGACTTCCATCGGAAATGACGTTTCCCTCTTGGTCGTACCACGTGATCTTCGGGGCGGGTTTCCCGTCTCCTCTACAGAAGAGCTGCACATCGCCGCCTTCAAACTCTAGTCGCTGGGAGGTCCACATGTACACACGGGCCGGGCTCGCTGTGTGAGCAAGAGGAGTGCGATGCTCGGTCAACTTTAACTTACAGATTAACTTACAGATCCTCTTGTGGCTGATTTAGGTCCTATTGGGCCTCTAATCCAAACTCGTTATGGTAAAAAAAGGTTTTGAGTATTGGCCAGTTTTCTGAGATAAATATATTAAATTGATTGTTATAATCTACCTCACTTTAGTTGGTAGTAACTTTGATTTTAAATGGCTACCTTTGGAGATATGATAAGCACAAACATGCACAATTAATTTTGGCAAGCACGTCAAAACTCTGACACCATATGCTTATAAATGCAGTAACAGGCTCTATTAAATTAACCCAGTGTGGCTTTCTAAATGGCAACAAAACCTTAATAAGTGTATTAGTATTTAACTTAGATATGTAGAAATAGAATCAAATCTAGGTGAGTGCTTTGGTTTGAAAAATGTGATGCTTAATCGGATTATGCAACTCTAAGTGATTGATGATAATGACCTAGCCTTGCACACCCACATTAGCAGGATATGCATATGTATATACATTTAATGTATATGCATGTCTATATGTATCACTACAAATGTAATATATATGTATATATAATAATATAATCGCATTGTGAAAGTTTGGAATGAGCAGGCGCTGTCACTCACCACCACGGCCCTCCTCACTCAGCTACAGTGAACGCTCAACTCTTCTCAGCCAATCACAGCGCTCCCTGCTCTAGGCTCTCCATAAATACATGGAGCGGCTCTCACTGGTCAGTCTTCACCACTTTCTCAGCCTGACCACTACTATTTCTTACCCACCCACATCTCCGATTGATTTACCTCAATATAAATTGCAATCAAAGCGATGTATATAATTTCGCACATAACAAGTATTATCATAATTAATTTGTCAAATTAACCAACTGCCACCCGAGTCCATTACTGTTTAATATTTGAGCCTGTCTCAAAAGGTGATAACTCTTCTATTTTTTGTCCATTGTAATGATTGACACAAAACAGCATAGAAATGGTTACACTGAAAACACAAGGACATTTGCTTCAAATCAAGATGTATTCTATTGGGATTATGAAACACCGTGTTAAAAACAAATCAGTTTATCCTGAGCAAATGCATAAGCAGATAGTATGTTGATTGTTACAATGGACAAAGTTTTGTCCTATATTGCTTCGCACCTTTTGAGACAGTCTCATTTGCATTGTATGTTTATTATTTGCTTCACAATGCCACATGTCACATTGCTTTTTACCTATTGTTCATTCATAATTCAGTCATCTTTTTGGCCTGATCTTCTATTAGTTGCTTTTCTGGTTAGTGAGTTGTGTAAACCACTGCATTGCCTCTAGCAGCTACCGGAATGAAGCCATCTCTCTCCCACTTTGGCTTCCATGCTTTCTTTACCCATTAGCAATGTATATTAATTATTTATTCGGATTGAGGGTTTTTTCTGCATGTGTGGGCGTGGGTGTTTAGTCCTCTGTGCTTCATCATGGCTTAGCTTGGTTGTTTTTTTTAAGAGGGAGAAATTACTAAAAAATATATTCAATATTCCTAGAAGTGGACACATTTTGGTGAAGGTGTCATTGAGTACATCACTGGGGCATTATGGGTAGGCTAAGCGTCGTCCGGTACACATACCTCTAAGGTGACCTCGTTTTTGCAATAGGCAGACAAATGGCGTTTCTCTCTGACCTCCTTCTGGGGCTCCTGAAAGAAAAGAAATCAAGAAGCTTTGAATATGGATGTGCATATCATTAAAATTTGAAGTGTGTATTATGTGAATATCCTTGATCAGAGGGGGGGGGGGAGAAGAGTGGAAAGAGGGGGGGGGTGCTGATCCTCCGATAGAAGAGCACTCTACCTCCAATCATCCCTATATCAAGGGCCTAATTTAATAGGAGACATTCTGGAACGCGTGTCAGACACCAAATAAAGATAATATTTAAAAAAGATGAACATTGATGTGGGTAGATACATGTTTATTAGTACGAACAGAAGACGGGGGGGGGTCATCAGATGGAAGAGCACCCGACACACACTCACCTATTTTATATTGGGAGGTTGTGTGGATGGTACCATCATTCTTCTAATTATTAAGTGTCATAGTCATATCTCTGGTTAAAAACTTTGAGGCGAATGGCAAGTGACGGTGACGGTGGCGCCGGAAGTGACGGTGGCGCCAATAGTCCCGCACCAAGTCGTATAGTATTAGCGTAGAGGACATAATAAATAATAAAAACATACAGCACATGGGAAACATATATATATATATATATATATGTTTCCCATATATATATGGGGAAATCCCAACACTACGTGGGTTAATGCGCATTAATTAGTACAAATAGGAGATAATCTGGAACGCGCGTCAGACACCAAATAAAGAATTGCGCACTAGTTGACTTCATAGAAATTATTGTTGATTACTCGGCCGTTAGTGCTGCTGGTCACTATGCACCGAGACGCCCCCTGGTGGTTATTCCCCCTCCCCCCACTCCCACACACACACACGCAGCGTCTGTATAGATGAGTTCATAATTCCAACTGCGCATGTGCTGAAAACTACGTCAAAAGCTGTTGGTTTGTTTTACAGTAAATGACAACACAATATCGAACATTTGGCATAAACCCAAATCCCATCAAGCAACATAGTAACGTAATTAAAATATTTAATACCCAGCTGTCGACAATTAAGCATTTTTAGCTGATAAACATATACAGTAAAACCTCTCTAAATCGACCGACCATGGCGAATTTAAGTGCTTCATTTAATGAGGTGGTTGGTTTAGAGAGTTAGAATATCCTTACAATGGTATTGATGGGACCCAAATATAGCGATCGATATAGGGGAGTGGTCGATCTGTGGAGGGGTCGGTATAGAGAGGTTTTACTGTAATTCCCCACGAAACTGTTAAGCTAGTGTTTAGAATATGTGTAGCCCTTTTCAAGGTTTCCCTATAATCGACATGTGTGAGGTGGTTCTAGTTCTACTACCAAACAGTATATAGAGATGAAGTAATATCTACTAGACCAATTCATAATTCCAGGTGTACGTATACTGAAAACAACTGTCAGAACCAAATCAAATGCTTCTCCTACCTTAGTGGGTGCAAGTCGCTCTCAACGTCTGCTTAATAGTCACCGCCCACCCATACTTCGCAACTATTA
Source organism: Branchipolynoe longqiensis (assembly GCA_030323885.1). Classification (NCBI taxonomy): domain Eukaryota; kingdom Metazoa; phylum Annelida; class Polychaeta; order Phyllodocida; family Polynoidae; genus Branchipolynoe; species Branchipolynoe longqiensis. The sequence goes on along the minus strand of CM059188.1, from coordinate 52,511,764 downwards.
CAATTCAAAAACATGATTGGTTGGTTGTTGGAGTTTTACATCTTGACAACATCTAAGATCATATCAAGATGGGTACCGACTTGTGAAAGTGTGCACTCATGGTGACTTTATAGTGCTTCCCGACTGGGAAATCAGACTGCTGGCACCATGACCCGATATCCCACTCGGTCACATTATCCTAACTGAGCTAACCAGTCCTTGCCCTATCCTATTAATGCCGAGTGCCAGGCTAGGAAGTGACAAGTATCAGTTTGATAAGTCATTGGTTTGACTCGACCGGGAACTGAACTCCCAATCTCCCGCCCGCGAGGCCTGCGCTCTACTGAGTCGGCCAGCACACCCAGTCCCTCTAAGACATGATGTTGTAAGCTTAGTCATAGACATTCAAGTGGGTGGGTGAAGTAATTTGAAATGGTTCAAAGCTGAAAGCTGTGAAAGTTAAATGGCACATTTAAATTATTCTCGAGCGCAAGTGACAGTGTAGCGTCCAGTATAGAAGCGTGCCAGCGGTGGAGCCACCGGTCACATGGTTGGAGGGGGGCCATTTATCAAGTAAGCCACCCCATCAGTAATAAGGTAGGAAATAAACATATAATCCCTTCCGTGCCTTCATACTCGCATAATGCTTATACATCACATAATATATCACTGGTTTAATTGTTTAAGTCAAAGTTTCATAGTCTGATGGTTTTAAATTCTGCCTTTATTAAAAAAGATAAATGCATTAGGTTGTTGATCATTATATAATCTATATGACTTTAGTTTGAAGGAACTTTTATTTCAAAACGGCGAACTGCGGAGATATTTGAAATGAAAACACGCAACGTGTGAAGGGAATGTGACACTGACATACGAAAGTATGGTATACATAGCTATTGCCTGGAGAAATATCTGATAAAAAGTGACAATATAAAAAAAGTGATAATATATATTCGCTATGCACTTATATTCCCGTGACTTCATTGACAACAATATTTTCAGTCAGTCGAGCAGAATCAAAGAATGAAAGCCAAGCTAAGAAGCGACATGTATCAATTTAGTACGTTATTAGTTTGACTCGGCTGAGATTCGAACTCCCGACCTGCAGCATGGGAAGCATGTGCTCTACCGATTCGGTGACCGCGTCCGGTGCAATAGATTATTGACAAGCTCACCAGAATTTAAGTCGAATATGTATGATGGAATAATTTGTAATTTAATTTATTATATGAATATAAATTGGCGGTGTTTGCTTTATTATTATTATTTATCCAGGCAGTGCTTATGTATTTTCGTATTTAATATTGAACAAATCATGTACATGTCTATTTTTGCTGTGGACCTGGGCGCCGGCACCACCTGTCCCATTTGCGGTGCTTTGATATTGCCGCCATATTGTCATTCACGGAACAATTTTTAACTTTTTATGATAGAGCGGATTATTCGTTCGGCCATATGCCACTACTCATAATAAATGGTTGTTCCCACACTCTTCTACCTTTTGTGCATAGACACATTCATGGTAAATGTTTTAGGTCTCAGCAGTGATATGGCTTGGTCAGATTGCAATGTTAAGACCTCTTACCGACGTTAACACCCGAACCATCAAATAATTGGTCTCATCGTTTTACCGGTCCCAGATGCACATTTCCGAAATCATGTCCCGTTCCTCGGCTTCTGTGATTATGGTGTTTGTGTCCCGTGTTTTCCTAAAGTTTCATGTGTTATCTTAGAGACCACCTGCTGATGCCCAGATGAATGAGATCATTAGGTTCTGGTGAGCTGTGAGACAAAGGGTCTACTGAACACGTAGCACACATAGTCATATATACAGTTATATTGTTTGTAGTCATATATCGTCAAAATCGTCAAATCCAGGATAGATGGTAACCAGTGGTAACAAGTATAAATATTCAAGTCATTGGTTTGCCTCGACGAAGTTTTGAAACTGAGGAGCTGAATGCCATACCATACCAAACCAAGAGGCGGGCGTTCAATTCATTCCCCACCCTGTCTGAGTCTGTAGAAACATGTTGATGTGCACCACTTTGGTGGGAAGGGGAAGGGAGTCTGGAAAAGTAGTATTTGTTGTGGTACCTTGAACATGTTGAAACCTTTAGATGACCGTTAAACATGGCGCTGGGATAATTGCCACAGACACTGCTAGGCGAGGGGAGGGACACAGGAGTTTGTTTGTGTGTTGTTGTTTTACGTCCTAGCAACATCTAAGGTCATATCAGGACGGGTACCGACTTGTGACAGTGCGCACTCATGGCGACTTTATAGTGCTGCCCCACTGGAAGACCAGGCCGCCCGCACCATGACCTGACACGGGAAGCGGAGCGTGTTCTGCTGACATGGCTGCTGACTCTGAGGCGCGGGGGGTGCGGCAGGGGCGGGGGGATCCCCCACCCCATCCCCTCCCCTCTCCCCCCCCTCCCCCCTTCCTACCCATGGTTCATTTCGCCGACTGACAATTACTCATATTGGACGCTGTCCACCTATCGCTAAACATTGCCAGATTAAATCGGCATGGCCACCATGTCCAATTAGAGAGTTCTGGAAAACTGTCCCTCGACTCCCCTCGTCTTCTTCGTAATACTAGTTGTGTCAAACCACAAAGACTCATAAAATGTGCGCTCGTCGGCACCTCGCGGCGCATTCGGCATCATGATAGCATGGACAGAGACTGGGATGGGAGGCTTAGTGGAACTTAGGGATAGGATGAGTTAGTAGTAAAGGGAAAGTGGGAAATTCACCAGGTACGTTTGGTTCACGGAAACACTGCGTAAAGCGGGCATTCCTTACACGCGGTATGCGGTATGCGGCATGCGGCATGCGGTATGCGAATGGCAGCATTCCTTACAGGTGGCATGCGGCATGCGGCACACGACTGGCTATATTCCTACCTTTATAATTACCAAATTATAGATAAGTATTCATATTTTTGCGGCTCCAACCAGAACCCCCACCACCACCACTACCATATGTTTCCCCTCAGCACCCTTGTGTCTGACCGTTCCGTAATGCTCCATCGCCTCTCCTCGTTAAACTAATTGACAAGTGCGACTGACTGAACCCCACCACCACCACTACCATATGTTTCCCCTCAGCACCCTTGTGTGTGACCGTTCCGTAATGCTCCATCTCCTCTCCTCGTTAAACTAATGGACAAGTGTGACTGACTGAACCCCACCACCACCACTACCATATGTTTCCACTCAGCACCCCTGTGTGTGACCGTTCTGTAATGCTCCATCGCCTCTCCTCGTTAAACTAATGGACAAGTGCGACTGACTGAACCCCACCACCACCACTACCATATGTTTCCTCTCAGCACCCTTGTGTGTGACCGTTCCGTAATGCTCCATCGCCTCTCCTCGTTAAACTAATGGACAAGTGCGACTGACTGAACCCCACCACCACCACTACCATATGTTTCCCCTCAGCACCCTTGTGTGTGACCGTTCCGTAATGCTCCATCGCCTCTCCTCGTTAAACTAATGGACAAGTGCGACTGACTGAACCCCACCACCACCACTACCATATGTTTCCACTCAGCACCCCTGTGTGTGATCGTTCCGTAATGCTCAGTCGCCTCTCCTAGTGTTAAACTAATGGACACATCAGACTCAGGTTTCTATTCACACCCTACATGCTGCATACCGCATGCCGCACCGATCGCTACATGGACCGATCGGAAAATGCATTTGCATTCGCATTCGCATTCACATACTGCATACCACATGTAAGGAATGTAGCCCATAGGTTTCAAGGCGTTTCGATTTTTTGTCGCATTCGCATTCGCATACCGCATACCACGTGTAAAGAATGTACCCTTAATACTATGACCGAGTGGAGTGGCATAATCGCTGGGAGTGCTGGCTGGAGTCCCGGAGGGGTGAGGTCGTGGGTTCGAACTCCAGCCGAGTCAAGCCATTTAGTCCCCCCCCCCCTCCAAACAAAGTTAAATGGTACTTCCTTCTAGCTAGCTCGGTGCTCGGCATTAATAGTATCGTACGGGGGCTGAAAATGGGAAATGTTGTACCTGGAACAGATTTCGAACCGTCACTTCTTGCCATTCTGGGCGCAGTGTGCTAACCATTATACTACCGATGCTCCCTGATGCAATCATCATATCCACGCCTAGATGTTTGATATGGCTCCTTGCCTGAGCGGTCAGTGCAGACTACTACAATAACATAAGGAAAGGACTTTTAGTTCAGTATCAGGATAATGCGACTGAGTGCGATATCGGGTCATGGTGCCAACGGCCGGGTCTTCCAGCGGGGCGACACTATAACGTCGCCAAGAGTACATACGCACTATCATAACTCTACATCCGTCCTGATATGACCTTAGATGTTGGTAGGGCGTAAAACCCCACACAAATAAGAAACAACCAAGCATATAAGGCTGGCTTCCATAATGCAACCAGAAAGCCGATATGGCAATGGGTGATTAACCATAAATATGTCACTATTCGACTGGACTTCTCTAAAGAAAACAGTCCTATTTATTTTTAAAGGAATCTAATCCACTCCTTGGGTATTATTAAGAAAGCGGTAAGACTCGTTGGAATGCAGCTTCCGTGTTATTGTTAGTAAACATGCCAAGTCAAGCTGTCACGTCGAATGCCGCCGGATATGGTCGTTTACCTTGATTGTTCGCAGTAATAAAAGGAATCCACGGCCTGACTCACTGATGGACATCCTACTTAGGCAGGCACTCGTGAATGCCTAACATAAATAGGTTCAGTTAGAAAGAATTGGCCATGTTATTGTTAGTCATAACTTGGGTAATTCACAGTGCGCGGGGGGGAAAGCTATCACCGCAAATGTCTATGCCATCCGGCGTTTTGCTGATGCACCTTTGCCCCAGCAATGCCTACGACTGCCTACGCCATATAGTGGTTTCCTGTATAACTTACGCCTCATGAAGCAACTGTGCGGCTATCCTCCTTGACCCAAACTCACCACAAAATCATCATCCACCTCCTTACAATCTATAGGACTTTCTCATATAAGAGTTAAATGCATGTGAACTTGAGACATTTGTAAGACATTTAAGACCATTTTTATTCACAATTTCTTTACATTATTCCACAAACATATACTATTCTGTTGATATTGTAGGAACAGTGTAACCATTAATGGTTATCTTCCAACTGAACCTTATAAACAAAATAATCCATAAAAAGAAATCATGAGCCCTGGACCTAATATACAAATAAGCTACAGACTGCTGTTTATGTATGGCCGTTTATTTCAGACCTGGGCAGAGGTCAGGATTCCCATAATTGGTCTTCGCCCTATTCCACTGCCCTTGGTCATATCCTGGCATTACTCAGTGCCACAGTAGGCAGCAACAAGCATAACTTTCTAAGTCATTGTTTTGACTCGGCCGGATTTAAATGCAATCAGTCAAGGTCCAGTCAGACCTTACCGGACTGAGTACCGGACACCACCGGACAAAGAATTGTCTAGTCCGGTATCAAAATGTACCGAAATGTACCAGATGAAACGAACGCTAAACGGACAAGGAATGTACATTAATGAATAGCCACGGACGATAACCGGACGAAAACCGAATGTCAAACGGATGTAACGGATTGTTCATGGATGCGCCGAAAACATATACTGACCGAATTCCCGCAATTAAAAAAAAACAACAACAAAAAACAAAAAAAACACCATCAACGGACTTGGCAGGAAGCAAACCGGAGACGGAACGGATGGGTACCGGACATGAAATGGACAAAACGGACCAAACGGACTTAAACCGGGCACCAACCGTACACGCCAGTCCAGTGGTGTCCGGTACAAGTTTTGTGCATGTTCAAACCTTGTACCGGACACCGCCGGACACCACGGGAGATAGAATGGACACGCCGGATGGGTACCGTATATAAACCGTACATTGCTGTATTTCACCAGACAGTGTCCGGTTTCTGTCGATTTCCTCAATCCGGTGAGGTCTGACTGGGCCTTTAAGAACCCCATGACCTGCCACACGGGAAACAAGCGTTTAACTCATTTGAAAGTGTGCCTGGGATTATAGACGAATATTAAAGCAAACAAACAAATAAATGACACAGATATTTAATGTTGCATAGTCCGATGGCTTTGAGTTTCTATTATTTTCTGAGATAAATATATTAGGTTGATCGTTAAAATTTATCCTACATGGGCTCATAGTAACTTTGATTTTAAATTGCTAACTTTGGCGATATTTGAAGTGCAAACAAAAGTAAAGTTTGTTTTATTTAACGACACCTCTGGAACACATTGATTTTTATCATCGGTTATTGGACGTCAAACATAGTCATCCTGACATATTTCTTTGGAGGAATGCTGCTGCCACCACATAGGCTACTCTTTCCAATAAGCAGCAAGAGGTCTTTTATATGCACTTTCCCACAGCCAGGACAACACATACCACAGCCTTTGGGACCAGCCGGGATGGCCGAATGAGTTAGAGCGTCCATCTCCCGTGTTGGTAGATCGTGCGGTCGTGGGTTCGAACCCGGCTCGAGTCAAACCAATGACTTAAAAATTGATACTTGTCACTTCCTAGCCTGCCGCTCGGCATTATTAGGATAGGACAAGAACTGGTTGACTCAGTGTCAGTATAATGTGACTGAGTGGGAAAGCAGGTCATGGTGCTCGCAGCCTGGTCTTCCAGTGTGGCAGCACTATAAAGTCGCCATGAGTGCGCACTGTCACAAGTCGGTATCCGTCCTGATATGACCTTAGATGTAGCTAGGACGTAAAACAACAAGAAACAAAACCACAGCCTTTGATGAACCAGTTGTTGACCTTTGAAGTGCAAACATGCTAAATTAAATTTGGCATCTTTGCGAAAACTCTGACCCCCGTAGACTTCACCAGTAACAAGTTCACTTAAATCGACTTAGTAGGCCCTTATATGTAGCACCAATTCGTAATAAGCACACACATATCTAACTTGGATATGTAGGTTTAAATCTAGGTCAGTGTTTTGCTTTCGAAAAGGTGATGCTTTCATCGGACTATGCAGCTTTAATTCAGTTCCAACCAATATTATTACCCAGCTTATGCTGAAGACGGCTGGGGCCTAAATATGAGGTGTTGAAAAGCAAAAGTTTGATCGTGTGACAACTGAAGTTTTCAGCAATGCTGCAGTTCTCTTCTCTCCTAATAAAGCTAAATATAGGTCCTCTTATCCGTGACCGTTGACCTTTTACCGGGGCCACCCGCCCAAGCCATGCCTCCAGTGCAGGAACATTTTACTTACATTTCCCCTACAATTCCAAACATGACAAATTCATGTGCCATGAAACCATTGCCTTTGCTTCAAAGAAGTGTATTAACTATCTGCAAAGAATTTAATTAGATATCTACAAAGTATTCAATTACAAATTTACATATTGTCGTGGTTTCCTTTTTTTTGCAAACTGACAATTTTCCTTTTTTGCAAACCGAAAATGTTCTGCCAGAGCAGGATTCGAACCCACACCATTTGCCATTCCAACAATCTAGGCTCTCTGATGCAATCACTCTAGTAATGCTTACCTGCTTATGTCTGAGGTCAGTTCAGACAACTGGTCTTGTTGTTCCCTTGGAATTTCAAGTCCTTCAAATGGTCGACGTCCATAAGTCATTTAATGTTCACAATTACACACATATAGGCAATGCACTTACATTAAATATACAGGGGGAGTTCAGCAACCAACAGATTGTAGCCTATACCACGACCTGGTGTCATGGTTGGTGATGGAAATGAGAGATATTGCACCTAGAAGAGGCTTCAAACCTATAGTTCTTACTATGGGGCTGGAATCCTAACCATTAGACTAGCTAGGCTCCCTAATGCAATCACCCTATTCACACCTGCTTTTCAATCTCGCTCCTGGGCTGGGAAGTCAGTTCAGACTTCTAAAATAATATTCGACCCTAGAAACTATTGAGTCTCAAAATCCAGATTGGAAAATAACTGCTTAATATTTTGTGCACAATTGTCCAATAAGTAAATATAGTGTGGTACTGAAATCTTATTGATATTTTCAACCTGTATGACTTGAGAGAAAGTAGTCGATGGGTGCTTGGTAGGACGTAAACGTCGCTGTTCAGAAATCGCCAACTGTTAATAATTGAGTCCGATGAAAGCATCAAATTTTCAAAAGCAAAGCACCTTTATCTAGATTTGGACCTATATATCTAACCTAGATACTGGCACACTTCTGAAGCAACTGTTGCTGCATAGAAGGGAACACTATGTCAATTTAATAAGAACCCGTTACTGCTGAAGCCTATGGGGTCAGAGTTTTGACAACTCTGCCCAGATTTCTGCACAGTTAGCCATGTTTACACTTCAAATATCTGCAAAGTTAGCCATGTTTACACTTCAAATATCTGCAAAGTTAGCCATGTTTACACTTCAAATATCTGCAAAGTTAGCCATGTTTACACTTCAAATATCTGCAAAGTTAGCCATGTATACACTTCAAATATCTGCAAAGTTAGCCATGTTTACACTTCAAATATCTGCAAAGTTAGCCATGTTTACACTTCAAATATCTGCAAAGTTAGCCATGTTTACGCTTCAAATATCTGCAAAGTTAGCCATGTTTACACTTCAAATATCTGCAAAGTTAGCCATGTTTACACTTCAAATATCTGCAAGGTTAGCCATATAAAATCAAAGTTAATTCAACCTACTCTAAAGGAGATTATAACTATATTCATCTCAGAAAGTGATAGAAATAAAAGAATTATCGGATTATGCAACTTTGAAGCCACTTTCAAAATTGAGAAATGGATTGTATTACATTTCCATTACACCAGAGAAGCTCAACGGTGCAGTTATTGTGTATTGAATAAGCAAGGTAGCGTATCTTTCTATTTCTACCAGCACTGGTACCGGTTCACGAATATTACTTCCGACTTAGAAAAGTTAAATCCCTGTTCAGTTAATAAGATAATGAGCCAGTTAATAAGATAATTAGCTGATGAGACCTATTTTTCATCCGGAATGGACATTGCCTTCCTTCTATGCAGCAATAAATGTGGATTTGGTTTGTTTTGAAAATATGAATCTTATATAAGACTATGGAGCTTTCAGTTTGAGGATCTGTCTTGAATCCAGTGAGCAATTAAAAGAACATGTCGAATTGGAAAACCCTTCTTATCGCAACATCTTTGTAGGTGTGTCTGGAGGGGGCAGAGGGTTATATTAATTCAGGTGCAAAACCACGCCAATCCAAAAATTAAGCTTCCATTAAAGAATTTTGTCTGAAAATAATGTTAAATCTCACAAATTCCAGTTTTAATATGATCACATGGTTATGGAGCAATAAAGAAAACAGAAGCAATATAACAATATCAACTTTTGAATGTTTGATTCCATTTTTCGATTGGCGTTTGTGTGGTTTTGCGCCTGAACTCTTGTCAGAAAATATTTTGCTGAAATATCGAGCGCCCACACAGCATAGAATACTTCCTGGCTGCAGAGTTTCAGACTATGTCACACTTATTCATGGCCCGGTTACAACAAATATTTTGATTCACGCATTAGTTGATTAAGCTGAGGCTATTTCAATTACAGACCATTGATCTTCCTCATTCCACTGTCCCTTGCTCTATCGTAGTAATAATAGCACCAGGCTCAGTAGTGAAAAGTAGGCCCCCCCTATGCATTTTTAAATGATTGGTTTGAGGCCAGAATTCTAATGCATGGGTTTGAGCGTCATGACCTACCAAAATGTGAGGCGGATACTGAACTCATTTGTCCATCCTGTCTATGTCACGTAATCAATTGGGTGACAGTACTTTTTTAATGCGCGGATAGGCAGATATGTATAATTATGTAGGAATAATATACAGCAACTAATACAGTAACTTATATACTGGACTAATTAATATACTGTAACTAATACAGCACTGATCAAACTTAGATTATATAAGCCCTGTTCACATACAACCTTAGCCGACTTAGATGAGGCAAACTAGTTGAGACGACTTAAAGCAGCTGCGTGAACGAGCCATCTGCGAACTAGTTGAGTCGATTCAGCCATAATTCGCCTGAGCGGAGCGTTCCCATGTGCGATCTGAGTCGACTTAGATGAGGGAAACTAGTTGAGACGACTTAAAGCAGCTGTGTGAACGAGCCATCTGCGAACTAGTTGAGTCGATTCAGCCCTAATTCGCCTGAGCGGAGCGTTCCCATGTGCGATCTGAGTCGACTTAGATGAGGCAAACTAGTTGAGACGACTTAAAGCAGATGTGTGAACGAGCCATCTGCGAACTAGTTGAGTCGATTCAGCCATAATTCGCCTGAGCGGAGCGTTCCCATGTGCGATCTGAGTCGACTTAGATGAGGGAAACTAGTTGAGACGACTTAAAGCAGCTGTGTGAACGAGCCATCTGCGAACTAGTTGAGTCGATTCAGCCCTAATTCGCCTGAGCGGAGCGTTCCCATGTGCGATCTGAGTCGACTTAGATGAGGCAAACTAGTTGAGACGACTTAAAGCAGCTGTGTGAACGAGACATCTGCGAACTAGTTGGGTCGATTCAGCCCTAATTCGCCTGAGTGGAGCGTTCCCATGTGCGATCTGAGTCGACTTAGATGAGGGAAACTAGTTGAGACGACTTAAAGCAGCTCTGTGAACGAGCCATCTGCGAACTAGTTGAGTCGATTCAGCCCTAATTCGCCTGAGCGGAGCGTTCCCATGTGCGATATGAGTCGACTTAGATGAGGCAAACTAGTTGAGGCGCCAGTGTGAACGGGGCTATAGACTGTCAATTCCAATAGTAAGATGGCCGGAAGACCAGCGCTCCGGTGCTGACAAATGTCATATTCAGATGAATACTTTACCAACAACAACAAAAAATAGCATTGAGCTAGAGATAATGCTCACATTAATTGGCATAGTTATTAAAGCTGCATAGTCCGATGAAAACATCAAATTTTCAAAACCAATACAATTATATAGATTTGATTCTACATATCTAACTTAACAATTGGATCACTTAATAAGTATGTATGACCACATAGAAAGGAATGCTGAGGCAATTTAATAGAATATGGTACTGCAGAAGCCTATGGTGTCAACATTTTGAAAAACTGGCCAAAAATTAATCTAGCATATTTGCACTTCAAATATCTCCAAAGTTAGCCATTTAAAATAGAAGTTACTTCAAACTAAAGTAAGGTAAATTATAACGATAAACCTAATATTTGTATCTGCGAAAATGACAGAAAATCAAAATCATCGCACTATGCAACTTTAACCCTCCACCTTCCCCCGTGACTAATCAGTAGGAGGAGCTTAACGTAGCTTAATGGTATTAATGACGGAAGGAGGGATGTGGATCTAAAACTACCACAAAAACCACCGGATGAATTGTTCTCGAATGTGACTATGGAACAAGTGAAGTAGAACTGTATTAGGGCCATATCTAATATACGCCACCGAAAGTTGCAAGCTTGCACATTCTCTTCGCCCACTCCCTCTTTACAACTGTACTTGTTCCCCGCCACTGTTCTTGGGGACAGCATTAATTATGGCTCTATCCAATGACTTTTTATGGCATCATATATATAAATTTATGGTAGTAGAGTGAATTTAGATGGGGAAGCAGGTGCCACGTGACCAGACAGGTGGCGCCCCCAACCGATCTGAGGTTGACTAGGCTCTTCCAGTTGATGACTGAGGGAGGAGTAAAGCTTGCGGAGCAGATGGAAGCTTCTGGCCTTATTATACTTGTATAATGGCCTATACGGCATATATATATATATATAATAGTCTACACTGACCTCTGAGGTAAGGAACCACATTTACAGGTGGGCGTGGATAGGGTGATTGCATCAAGGAGCCTTGGTAGTGAAACGGTTAGCATGCTAGTCCCAAAATGGCAAGAAATGAGGGTTCGAATCCTGCTCTCGTCATAATATTTCCCATTTTCATCACCACCATGATATATATATATATATATGACTTGAGTTCATTCGTCAATGTTGTGATCCTACTAGAAAGCAGTCTTTTAATTGAATATGGCCTATGCTGCCGACACGGCGTAAAGAAACCACCAATCAATCAATCAATTTAATTGAAGGAACAGTTAATTATCGACCGTGAAGACAAAATCCATATGTTAGAGTTTGGAGCCATTTTAAATGCGCAAAAATTGGACATATTCATAGTCCAAATATGCCAAAGCCATTAGCATAAAAAGCCTCGCTCTCCTTCTTGTGCCTCACTTATCACTCATCGCATTGCTATTCCTTAGTTTATTCACCATTAGCATGAAGTGCGTAAATGTCTAGATAGCTAGCAGTGGTTATGGCCAAGAAGACCAGTGCCTCGGTGCTGACAAATATATTATTCAGAAGAATCAAAAACTACACACACACACAAAAAGAACTGGGGTGGGGGGAGTTACATTATTGGTGTGTTGATGTCTACAATGGAATCAAAAGAAGTTATATAATTCCTACATAAATATACCTACCTACCTATTTAAGTCAATGCATGCCGGAAGCACATTGAAAGGCACATTTAATATTGAAAGGATAACAATCCAGTGTTTTCTGGGAAACTCCATTTTGATTTATGCCCATAAACAAAATAAGAATATCCATTTTCTACTGCTTATATTAGCATCATATTTAGGATTGGGGTCAATCCATTGACAGTAAAGAGATAAACATCTGCCTGGCTCCATCATTCAATGTTGTTACATTTGCCCTGCGTGGGTGTTTACTAGCACATACTGCAAGTTTACAGGCGTGTGGCTGACGCATATTGTCCATTGGGTTCATTTGCCAGTCATATTTGGAATCGATTGGTTGGTTGGTTGGTTGTTGGAGCTTTACATCCTTGCAACATATCAGATCATATCAGGAAGGGTACCGACTTGCAACAGTGCGCACTCATGGCGACTTCATAGTGCTGCACCACTGGGAAATCAGCCCGCCAGTACCATGACCCGATATCCCACTCAGTCACATTAGCCTGACATTGATTTTGAATCGAAGACAAGGTCTGAATTTTCTACAGGAGCTGGGTCTGTTTTTGTTTCTTAGTTTTTGTTATCCTAGTAACATCTAAGGTCATATCAAGATGGGTACCGACTTTTGACAGTGCATACTCATATCAACTTTATAGTGCGGTCCAACTGGAAGACACCAGGACACCAACACCATGATCCGATTTCCCACTCGCTCACATTATCTTAATACAGTTTAACCCCATTAAACCAAACTTGAAGGGACCCTAGAAATTTGTTTGGATTAACCGATCATTGGTTTAACCGAGCTTTGGCTTCGACTTTGACTTGGCTTTGGCAAAAACGAGGGTGCATTATGAATATAATATACAATGTATGTGGACACTTTGATTATTGTTATATATATATACAGTATAACCCCGTTAACCCAAGCTCAGTTAAACCAAGCGATCGGTTAATCCAAACTTTTTTTGGCGGCCTGGCAAAATACTACCATTTATCATATAAAAAAAAGTATCAGATGACCTTATAACCACATGAAAGTTTAGTTTAACAGCACCGGAAATGGCGTGGGGCCCGACAATTTTGTTTGGATTAACTGATAGTTTGGATTAACCGACTTTGGTTTAACCGACTTTTTTATATGATAAATGGTAGTATTTTGCCGGGCCGCCGGAAATAGTTTGGATTAACCGATCCTTTGGTTTAACCGAGCTTGGTTTAACCGGGTTGTACTGTACTGAGCTAACTGGTCATTACCCTATCCTAGTAATGTTGAGTGCCTGGCTAGGTAGCAACAAGTATAAACCTTTTCAGTCATTGGGTTGAATCCGCCGGGTTTCAAAATCCCTAATTTCCGCAGAAGAAGCTTGGTCGCTTACGGATTCGGCCAGCGCGTCCGGTCCTATAGCAGTTGGACTACAATTGATTCAGAAATGATCTGAAGAGGAAAGCTCATGTAATCAGCTTTCGCTAGTAAGAAGTGTTGTCAGAGGTGATGATGCTAGAGGGAACAGCACCATATTTCTGCAATTGCAGGGTGAACACTCAAACTATAACACCATTTAAACGCCCTGATGCAATCAACCTACCTGTGTATGTGGCATTTCACCAGAAGAGTTGAAAAAAAAAGAGGACAGTTTGTTTTATTTAATGACACCTCCAGAGCGCATTGATTTTTTATCATCAGCAGTATGTGCTACATCGAACATATGGTCATTCTGACATATTTTTTCAGAGAAAAATGCTGCCGCTGCATAGGCTACTGTTTCCAATAACCAGCAAGGGGTCTTTTATATGCACCTTCCCACAGACAGCACAGCACATACCACAGCCTTTGATGAACCAGTTGTGGATACTGGTTGCAACATAAAATAGTCCAAACTGCAAATGTGTCCCCTGAGCAGGATCGATTAGGATGACTGACACCTTCACAGGTGGACACTCTACCGCCTGAGCTACGTCCCGCTCCCTGGGGAGGTGAGTGCAACACCGTTACACTAGTATTGCACCTGATAGTGTTACCCTTATTATAGCGCACCTCGTTCCAGTGGGCTAGCTTCTGCTTTTCATTTCCGCTAACACCCCTGACTTCCACAACTGAAGCCAATCATATCCGGGCAACCGACTCTAATGTCATGCATACACTGCCTGATTATCGCCTGCAAAGCATCAGAACTTGAGACTGCGCATACATCATAGGCCTACATTCTTCATGAATTGTTTGTTTGTTGTTGTTTTACGTCCTAGCAACATCTAAGGTCATATCAGCACAGATACCGACTTGTGACAGTGCGCATTCATGGCAACTTTATAGTGCTGCCCCACTGCCAGATCACCAGCACCATGACCTGATATCCCACTCAGTCACATTATCCTGACTCTGAGCCAACCAATTCTTGCCCTATCCTAATAATGCCGAGCGCCAGGCTAGGAAGTGACAAGTATCAATTTTTAAGTCATTGGTTTGACTCAACCAGGATTCGAACCCACAAACTCATGGGTTAGGATCTCCCGATCTCCCAAAACAGGAGACGGACCCTCTACTCAGCATTCTTCATGGAAGGAACGTGGGTGGCATATATGAGAATATGACTTATGTAGGTGGTTTTATGCCCTAGCAGCATCTGAGGTCAAATGTCACTTCAGGTGCCGATTTCATGTGCCGATTACTGGCTTTATAGTGCTGCCCCACTGGGATAGCATGCAACCGGCACAATGACGCAATAGCTCATTCAGTTACGTTATCCTGACGCTAAGCCAACCATTCTATGCACATCCTATTTCACACTCTATCGTAGCGATGTCTAACACAAGGCAAGGCAGCGATAAGTGCAACATGTTTGTAAGTTTTTGGTTTTAATCGGCTGAGGATTGAACCCAAGTCGTACTCAATGGGTGGGGAAGTCATTGCAATTGTGGGAATCATTCAGTGTAAGCATCAAGGTCACTGAGTCACAACTGTCACTGCGTGGTTTTGACCAATCAGAGCTCACTGTCATCTGCTGTTTAGCATAACAAGACATCTGAAATTAGTCTGTAGCGAAATTTCCTGCTGTATAACTTGTTATGCTAATATTATTTAGGATACAGCCACAAGTACCTGTTCTTGGCTCCGTCTGCTGGATTTGTATATATATTGCACATGTGTGCTTGTGCATACTTGATTAGCCCGGCGGTGAGGTTATATACTGTCTTATATTATAAAATCTTATATATATATGATCCATCTAGGAGGCTCCATACATAACTACCCACCGGGTTGTATCCATCCATACGGATCAGGTTGGACTTACTGCTGCTTTACCGGACGTAGCGGCTGAATCGATAGAGCACAGGGCTCGCGTGTGGAAGGCCGGGAGTTCAGTTCTTCCCAGTTGAGTCAAACCAATGATTTACAAAATTGATACTAGTCGCTACCTAGTCTGGCGTTCTGCATTATTAGGATAGGGCAAGGACTGTTTGGCTCAGTGTCAGGATAATATGACTGAGTGGGATATAAGGTCATCATACTGGCATCCTATTCTCTCAGTGGGGCAGCACTATAAAGTTTAATAATGAAACTGCGAGAAAAACATCTTGCTTTTACCGGATGCGGTGGCCGAATTGGTAGAGCGCAGACCTCCTGTGTGGAAGTTCGGGAGTGCGAATCCCAGCCGAGTGGAACCACTGACTTACAAAATTGATACTAGTCGCTACCTAGTCTGGCATTCTGGATTACTAGGATAGGGCAAGGACTGATCAGCACAGTATCAGAATAATGTGACTGTGTCGGATATCGAGTCATGGTGCTGGGGGCCTAGTCTCCCCGTGGGGCAGCACTATAAAGTCGCCATGAGTGTGTACTGTCACAAGTCGGTACCCGTCCTGATATGACCTTAGATATTGCTGGGACATACAACAACAACAAACAAAGCATCTTGAAATGTGTGTCAGTCTCAGCGTGTTCGAAAAGCCTAATTCAATAGAAAGCGCATTTGAATTGAAGGGAGTTGATTCTAGACTGAGAAGTAAACCCACCTGGGTTGGAGCTATTTTAAAGGTGCCGTAATATGACCGAGAAAACCCTGCATATTTATTAATATACCGGACGCAGTTGCCGAATGAGTTGAACACTCGGGAGGGTCTGGGTTCAAATCCTGTTTCAAGGCAACACCCATATACACTTATATAACATTAATATTGGTTGAACAGCATTGGCTTTAGCAGCAACAGATTTTAGTAAATTAATGTAATAGTCCCTTCTATGTAGCAACAACAGTATTGGCTTTAGCAGCAACAGGTTTGATTGAATTCATTTAATATTCCTTTCTATGAAGCAATAATTGCTTACTAAGTGCATCAATATCTAAAATGGATACAGAGGATCAAATAAAGATATGTTGTTGTTTTGGGTTTTCTTAAATGTTATCCTCGCATCGGACTATGCAACCTTATTTCAAAACCACAGTATTGCTTAATCAGGTGTTACTCAGAGGTCAGGCATGCCAGGTTCTGAAACTAGAAATAACTAAGACAGTAAATTCCTTGTTAATTAATCAGTTCTACCTGTTGTGAATTGTTCACAATGATTGCATTGTGGGTGATTCGGCAGGAATGACAGCGCACCCTCCTCCCCTGCCCGCTGCACTCTGGACTCATCTTCAGGTGGATGGGCGAGTCCACCTCTTTGGGCTTTCACACCTTCTCCACACCTTGGCTTTCACACCTTCTCCACCATCGCCCACAGCCTAACGACCCACCGTCATTCTTGCCTCCGGCTAGCTGCTGACATGCAAACTTTCCACTCATCCGCCCTACTTCTATTGTACTTCAGTAGGGATTGCATGGGGGACTACCCTTTAGACTTTACAAATAAAGACATATTGCCTGCATTTCCCCATTCAATCATTCTTTAGCCGAATTAAGACTTCATCAGATAGACTTAATAGTATAAGTCATTCTAATTACATTACTGACATCACATAAACACTGATGAATGGGAGTGGCAGCTGTGCATTGCATTTGCCATTGTTGGCAAAATCTGGAACTACTCTAGATGGGTACTTTCCAGCTTAACTCGTGCGGTCTATTGGAAAAACGCTGCCTCATGGCGATAATATTTACATTTAGAGTGCTAGATCTTAATTGTATTTGACCTGATGTTGAAATCAGCGCTGTTTATATTGTAGGGTTGGTGCGCGCTGTGCTGCTGGGAAGGCGGTGGCGTAGGTTCGAATTTCTGCTATATGTGTGATGTGAGACCTTGAAGGGGTCAGCATGTGGGTAGGCTACTACAGTACAACCCCTTTAAATCAAGCTCGGTTAAACCAAACGATCGGTTAATCCAAACTTTTTTCGGCAGCCCGGCAAAATACTACCATTTATTATATAAGAAAAGTTGGTTAAACCAAAGTCGGTTAATCCAAAGTACCGGTTAATTCAAACAAAATTGTCAGCCCCAGGCCACTTCTGGTACAGTTAAACCAAACTTTCATGTGGTTTTAAGGTCATCTGAGACTTTTTTTATGATAAATGGTAGTATTTTGAAAGGTAACCAACAATTTTTTTTGATTAACCGATCGTTTGATTTAGCCAAGGTTGGTTTAATGGGGTTAATATGTATACATAAAAAACAATAATCATAGTGTCCACATATATTGTACATTCATAATGCACCCCCGTTTTTGCCAAAGTCAAGTCAAAGTCAAAGCTCGGTTAAACCAATGATCGGTTAATCCAAACAAATTTCTAGGGTCCCTTCACGTTTGGTTTAACGGGATTATACTGTATCAGGTTAGCGTGTTGGTATGGGGAGGTTAGTGTGTTGTTACATTGAGATTAGTGTATTGGTACTACGAGGTTAGTGTTAGTACTGTGAGGTTAGTGCATTGATACACTTAGGTTGGTGTATTGGTACAGATAGTTTAGTGTGTTGGTACTATGAGGTTAGTGTATTGGTACAGTGAGGTGTCTGTATTGGTACAGTGAGGTCAGTGTATTTGTAGAGCGAGGTTAGCGTATTGATATGGGGAAGTTAGTGGATTGGTACAATTTGGTTTGTGTATTGGTACTATGAGGTTAGTGTATTGGCACAGTGTGGTTAGTGTATTGGTACAGGGAGGTTTGTGTATTGGTACTATGAGGATAGTGTATTGGCACAGTGAGTTTAATGTATTGCTACAATGAGGTGTCTGTATTTGTACAGGGAAGTTAGTGTATTTGTAGAGTGAGGTTAGTGTATTGGTATGGGGAAGTTAGTGGATTGGTATAATGAGATGTGTGTATTGGTACTATGAGGTTAGTGTATTGGCACAGTGATGTTATTGTATTGGTACAGTGAGTTTAGTGTATGGTATGGGGAGGTTAGCATGTTGGTACAGCGAGGTTAGCATGTTGGTACAGCGAAGTTAGTGTATGGTATGGGGAGGTTAGCATGTTGGTACAGCGAGGTTAGTGTATTGGTACATGAGGTTTGTGTATGGTATGGGGAGGTTAGCGTGTTGATACAGTGAGGTTAGTTTATGTAATAGGGAGGTTAGCATGTTGGTACAGTGAGGTTAGTGTATGGTATGGGGAGGTTAGCATGTTGGTACAGTGAGGTTAGTATATGGTAGGCGGAGGTTAGCATGTTGGTACAGCGATGTTAGTATATGGTATGCGGAGGTTAGCGTGTTGGTACAGTGAGGTTAGTGTATGGTATGGGGAGGTTAGCATGTTGGTACAGCGAGGTTAGTGTATGGTATGGGGAGGTTAGCATGTTGGTACAGCGAGGTCAGTGTGTGGTATGGGGAGGTTAGCATGTTGGTACAGCGAGGTTATTGTGTGGTATGGGGAGGTTAGCGTGTTGGTACAGCAAGGTTAGTGTGTGGAATGGGGAGGTTAGCGTGTTGGTACAGCGAGGTTAGTGTCATTGTGTTTTGAAGTTGAATACAAAATAGAAATGCGCGGGGGAAAAAAGTATTATCTGGTTTGAATCATGGTACCTTGGTTATTTGCTTGGCATTCCTAACTTTAGAACCAGGCTACATACAACCCTGACCCAGACCGCATCATGTTGTTTTTCGCTACTGGGGATGATTAGGGTCGAATTGAGCCAGGTCCTCTTGCAAAACGTACTTCCCTAAACTGTCACAAACTTAACAACCCACCAGGAATAACACAATTCCCTTTTTATCGGAATTGAGAGCAATTCGCATTTGATGCCGTAGTGAAGACCAAATTTATGCTAATGATTTCCAAAGTAATGTTTTGTTTGTTGTTGCTTTACATACTAGCAACATCTAAGGTCAGGATGGGTGCCGACTTGTGACAGTGCACACTCATGGTGACTTTATAGCACAGCCCCATTGAGAGACCAGGCTGCCAGTACCATGACCTGATAGCCCACTCAGTCACATTATCCTGACACTGAGCCAATCAATCCTTGCCCTATCCTAATAAGTTCAAGCGCCTTGCTAGGAAGTGACAAGTATCCATTTTTAAGTCATTCGTTTGACTCAACCAGGGTTCAAGCCCACAAAGCCCGATTTCCCAAAACAGGAGACGGATGCTCAACTCATTCGGCCATCCCGTCTGGTCGCAAATTAATGGGAATTCTCTGGTTTAATCGATGAGCTATGTCGCAAAAGGAAGGGAAATATTCTCTTTCGGCATAATTATCTGAATTACAGGTAATATCGGGACCCTTTTAAGCAATTTTCACGGCTCATCTCATACATAACAGGTGTAAGAAATTAATAGGATCTAGTAATAGTAGTATGTATTCATGGAGTATGTGTGGCGTAATTAAATATTACCTCCACGCCTGAAACATTTCATACTTGCCATGTACTACTGACGCTGACAGGAAATACCCACGTAGGACGCCGAAGTAGGCTAAAAGTTGCATAAACCGACGTTTTTTAGTTTCTGCTATATACTTCTTTGATAAAAATATTAACTGAATCATTATAATGTAGGTTAATTGGTCTAAAGTAGCTCTCAATTGAAAGTTTTAATTTCGGTGATATTGGAATTGAAAATATATTAAATTAATGTCGATGTGCCTATCGAAATGCTGGACATAACCTTTGTTTAGCACTTTTTTTCTCGTTTCATGTTAGTATAGCAGGATAGCACAGAACACCAAAGTGCAATACATGTATAATTAGTGCACACATATTTAACTTCGATATATAGGATCAGATGTAAGTAGGCCTATGTGTTTTGGTTTAGAAAATGCTGGACATAACCTTTGCTTACCCCTTTTTTAGTTTTCTTTGGCATAGTATAGCACAGTATAGCACAGTATAGCACAATATAGCACAGTATAGCACAGTATAGCACAGTATAGCACAGTATAGCACAGTATAGCACAGTATAGCACAGCATAGCACAGCATAGCACAGTATAGCACAGCGCACCAAACTGCAATACATATTTAATGAGTGCACACATATCTAGGTTGGGTATGTAAAATCAAATGTAGGTATTTGTTTTGGTTTAGAAATGTTGACGCTTTCATCGGGATATGCAGCTTTAACTTTTACGGTCATAATAACACTTTACAATTATCTGCCAATTAAACTTCTAATTCCAATCATGATGAAATGATATGACTTGTATATTCCCAAAACTCGCTTGCTATTTAGGGTGTACATCAGTCGGAGGTTACTGTATTTTACCATAATGTATGAAAGTTACTGTTATGATTGGTATGGAACTCCGACACCATATATAATAATCCTCCAGAGCCAGTGGCGGTTGGCGGCCCGGTAGTTACAGTGGGGGCCGGTGGTGGCGCCACCATTGAGCATGTTGGCGGAGGCTAACATGTGTAATTTGCACATGAGGCAAGTTCCTGCTGTTTACTTTGCTTTGCGTGTCATGCTGCTAAGCCACTTTACCTCGGTGCCTCTCACTGTTCCCTTCCCCACCCTCCCACCCTCTTTCTGGGGGGGTGGGGGGGTGAGCGCTGATCTCTTCTGTTTCCAGCTTACTGTATCCGCCCCTGCCAGCACTTGATGCACTGATTGCCCTTGTCGGCTACGGTACTGAAGGGTCTCTGCCACCCACTGATAGCCTGCTTCAGGCCCCGCGATGATTTCATTTTCATTAAATTCTCAAAAAGTTACCTGTTCTCATCTGTTGTCTTTGCCGAGTAGCGCAAATTAGGCAGAGGTGGAGGCGATATACAGAATATGTAGAATAGTATAGACAATCAATTCGCTTTCACGCCTTTATACTCGCAATAATTCGTTATACATCATATATATATATATATACATATATAATTATATATATATTTAGATGGGGTTGGTCATGAACTGAAACTTCAAATAGAAAAAAGAAGCAAACGAGCTACACTGGCAATTTAAGAGTTGGTCCGTTCAATCTGGCTTAATCCTCAATTGTGTTCGTTTACTTGTATACGTTTTATGTCCTGGCAACATCTAAAGTCATATCAGGATGGGTATCGATTTGTGACAGTGCAAACTGATGGCAACTTTATAGTGCTGCCATACTGGAAGACTCAATATCGCACCGAGTCACATCATCCTGATACTGAGCAAACCAGTCCTTGCTCTGTCCTAGTAATGCCTAGCACCAGGCGACAAGTATCAATTGTGTAATGCTAGGTACACACCTACCGTTTACGATTCGTGCACTAAAATTCACGACCCGACCCGACCCGCTTAAAACTGAAAACGGGCCGATTCATTTTTCGAATTGCGAATCGCAATCGTAAGGAAGCGCTTTTAGCCCTAAAAAGTCGCGAATCGCAATCGGTAGGTGGGCTAGGGGAGTGCACACCTCACGACTTTTGGGCAGTTTTAGATCGTATACAGTAGGTGGGTGCGGAAAAACGGTAGGTGTGTACCTAGTATAAGTCATTTAGTTGACTCGGCCAGGGTTCAAACTAATGGGAAGCCAGCCAGGCCTCTAACTGATTCAGCCATGAATATGGCCTATGCTGCCGACGGCGTAAAGAAACCACCAATCAATCAATACCGATTTAGGCATCCTGTGTGATATTCAACTGTGTGTATAATTTAAATAAATGGAAATAACAATATCTGCAAAATAACAGTTATTTCCTAAATTACTTGAAGTTGCTCAGTTAGTATTGAGTTTCTGTCATTTTCTTAATTAATTATATTCGGTTGATATATACATATATATATATATATATATATATATATATATATATATATATATTTAATTATACAACAAAAAAGACGACTGAAACTCATCGTGGCCAATCAGAAATAAGGCATTTAGGAGACTGGGCATATTGAGACCACTGGGTATTGCGATGGATATCAACAAATGTTAAAGTACTTTAAACAAATAACCAGAGTAGCAAAAGAAAAAACAAACTAATATCATCCCGTGGCCTGACCAGCCAAATATAATTTTGCATCAGATTGGGAAAATCGAGAGAATACTAGGCGTTGTGATGGATATCACGGAAGAGAATACATTATCAACAAATGTAAATGTACTTTAAACAAATAACCAGAATACTGTTTGTTTAACGACCCCCAGTACAAAACGTAGACATCGGCTATTGGGGGGGGGGTATAACCAGAATACACACACACATTAAATAAATGTTATCTGACCAGTCTGATATTAGTTTATTTTGGGGTTTTTTATTGTTGTTGTTGGTTTTGTTGTTGAGGGGGGGGGGTTGTTTTTGGAGGGAGATTTGGGGGGGGGGGGTTAAATAAACAATTAGACTGGGGAAATCGAGATACCACTGGGCAATTCGTTATCAGATATATATATATATATTATATATATGCATTCAAACAAAAACTGAGTGGAGAGGGTGAAAGCTGACAACTGACCCGCTTGGAGAGTGGCCGTGCTGGTAATGGTGTGGTCGTTGGCGCTGGCTACGCAGGTGTACTTTCCCTGGTCGGCCGGCGTGATGCAGTCTATGAAGAGGCGGGACCGGGTGGAGCCCAGCTGCAAAGTCTCCACATTTTTGTTGGAGGCATTCTCCACGGTCGTCTGCCATGCGGCGTTCTTTGAGTGCCTTTCGTCTCCCTGTGGACGGAGAGTGAGAAGAGGTGATTGGTTAGTTATGTTATTGGGTGGGAGGAGGCAGGAGGTGGAGTGCTGATCTGCTAATTAGTTAGTTATTGGTGGAAGGAGGGGGACTGGTCTACTAATTAGTTAGTTGGTTGGGGGGGAGGAGGGCTGGTCTGCTAAATAGATATGCTATTGGTGGGAGAGGGGGGAGGAGGGCTGGTGTACTAATTAGTACTAACTTATGGGAATCCGGTAGGTGGCAGCACCGAGAAACCCAGTCCAAATGCCATGCTTGTAATTTGCTGCTATAGAAATGAGTATATTCCAGTGATTATTACTGCCAATTTTGATCAAATTAGCCAGCCCGTGGGGGAGGAGGGGCAGGGCTGGCTAATTTGGATAATTAACCTTCATGAATAGATATATATATATATATATTCTTGATGGGTAATTATATATAGAGCCTACCAATATCAAGCTAGGCTCCAATTTTTCAGTTAATTTAAAATCTGACCTTCTGTGCAGGTCTGCAGGCAGTAGTTACCAGACACAGCTTGTATCAGGGTGGTCAGGAGCCATTCACAGGTGGCAGAAGCAGGAACTAACTCCTGTGACAGTAGCATAATAGATGATAACAGAGCAAATATGGGTATGGGCTGGGCAGGGCTGGGCAGGGCTGGGCAGGGCTGGGCAGGGCTGGGCAGGGCAGGGCAGAGATGGTCCAGGCCTGGGCAGAGCTGGGCAGGGCAGAGATGCTCCAGGGCTGGGCAGGGCAGAGATGCTCCATGGCTGGGCAGGGATGGGCAGGGCAGAGATGTGCAAAGGCTGGGCAGGGCTGGGCAGGGCAGAGATGGGCAAGGCTGGGCAGAGCAGATATGGGCCAGGGCTGGGTAGGGCTGGGCAGGGCTGGGCAGGGCCGGGCAGGCTGGGCAGGGCAGAGATGGGCCAGGGCTGGGCAGGGCAGATATGAGGCAGGGCTGTACAGGACTGGGCAGAACAGACGTGGGGTAGGGCTAGGGCTGGGCAGGGCTATGCCAGTGCGTGACACTATTCCTGGGTGGACCCGCTTCACAAACAAACCACAAACAAGCATCGCGGACCTTCTAGTAAGACGGGCGCTAATCCTGTGGTCCGACAGGCACAGTTCCGGAAGCCAATGTTATTGTAGAGCTGACATTTTGTGCAGCTGAATGATAGTCTATCAGTATCATGTAAAAATATATGGTCTTTCGGTCGTGATAGACGAGCTTGGAATCATATCAATATCTCGGACGACTGAGTTGGGGACCATTGTTATGTAATACCGACACAATGTGTGCCCACTCGCTGTGTGACATATAAATAACTGTGTGGAAATATTATGCCGTGCAGTGACCGGGATTGCGGTATAATGTCCGGATATTAAGATATGGTTATTAACTATAGAAATGTTCCCTCCATGCACTAGGAAGAGTGCAAATGGAGCAGGAGCATATATTAATGTTTATTGTAACTGTATGATGATTACTTGTTACCACAGGACCGCTGGGTAAGCATACCCAGCCATTCTGCATATATTAGGGACACCACCTGCACTGGGGTTGAGTGACAGGTGCCCCTCTTGTGCACCGCCACTCCCAGGCTACAGAGGTGTCTGATTGGCTGGCTGTGTGAGCCCAGTCACCCTTGTACTCCTTGCACTTGCTATGCAGACACACTGACTCTAGAGATACCAAAAGAAGCAGTTCACCACTGAGCTGTGTGTAACATCCACAGGACTTAGGTTCAATGGGCTGTAGGCACTAATTAGACTGAACAAGCAGAAACTATGTGGGTCTGTGTGGCAGGTTGTAAGTGAGTCAGGGTGGCAGGTCACTAGTAGGTGAATGAGAGTTGTAGCAATAAAGCTCAACCTTATCACTGTCAATTTTTCATGACTTTTCTTCCCTTTCTTACTTATGAGTTATTTTAGTATTTAGTGGGTGGAGACTGGCAGACAGTTGCCAGGATCCCCCTGATAGTAGTGAGTATGAAGATGAGTAACTGGGGCGGCCAAACCAGTTATTCTTCAATGTGAAGTCAGCAAAATTGAAATTCTAAGAAAAACAGAACAACGGCGCTGTAAATGTCTAAACAGAATGCAAAAGACACAATTGTAGGCATCATAATAAGTATGCTTGTAGGCATCATAATAAGTATGTAGCCGTGTTTCAGATTGATTATAAATGGACTTCATTCTACCTTTCAGCGTGATCCCATTTGAAACCACTCGGCCCACCAAGTCGCGCTATTATTTAACCTCACAAACATAGGTAAACTTGTGGGTTTTATTTTATATTAATTGCAGCTGGTGGTGGACAGACAACGATAGCTAAACGGGGTAAAAGAGATGGTTAGTCAGAATCCGATTGGTTCTGCAGTCGCTATGTGATGCATAACGCATTATGCGAGTATAAAGGTGCGGAAGGGAATTATGTCCTTATTATCATTATTACACTATACACTACTGCCTCCTTCATGTGTCATGCCTGGTGGCGCCACCTCCAGCTCTCCCCGGTATCTGTGTACCCGGAAAACATCAGTCGCATGATTTGTTTATATGGGTTTACGTCCTAGCAACAGCTTAGTTGGTTTCTGTCAAATATAATTTAGTGTTGTAATTTCCAGTTAAAGTCTATCAATTTCGAATAGAGTAGGGTATTATATAGGGAATGAGGGAGCTTCTGTGAAGAAACGCATTTGATTATCAGAATGATGACATTGTCAGTTCAAACCTGGTATTCGTTTCATTTCGGGCCAGATGGCATTTCTCGTTTTTGTTGTGCCTGAACCCTTTGTATCGGCTCGAATGACCATGGGAATGCCCGTAGTTCAGGTGGGGGGGCCGAAGGATTGATTAATTGATTGGTGGTTGCTTTACGCCGTGTCGGCAGCATAGGGCATATTCACGGCAAGAAATATTGGTTTTTTGTTCAAACCATTGCTTTTAGATGTAAAGGTAGACAATCAATCATGTGCCAATAGACACTCATTAAATTAGAAAGCTCATCATCATCATCATCATGCTGTCGGTCACGATGCGACAAAGACTGCTTTCATTACTTGACTGCCGCTCTCCATTTAGCTCTCTGCTGTGAGACCTGCGTCCATGAGTCGGTCTTAATGTCTCTCAGCTTCAGGTTTCTCTTGATGGCATCCCTGAACCGGGGACGGGGGCGCCCTCTCTTTCTGTAGCCAGAAGACAGTTGAGAATAGAGGATCTGCTTTGGTAGCCTGTCTGATGACATCCTCATGAGGTGTCCAGTCCACCGGAGATTCTTTTTGATCAGAAGATCTTCCATAGAGGGCAGCCCCATCCGTTCGAGTATTTCCTTATTCGTCACTTTGTCCTTCCAGGTTAGCCTCATGATTGACCGCAGATGTCGCATCATGAAGGCATGCAGCTTTTTCACCTGCTGTCTGTACACTGTCCAGGCCTCGGCTCCGTATAGTAGGGTGGATAGCACGATTGCGCGGTAGATCTTACCTTTGACCCGAATGGACACATGGTGGTTGTTCCAGATTCTCTGGCGTAGTCGGCTGAAAGATGTGCTAGCCTTGGCCATCCTCCTCTGTATCTCAGCATCAATGCGTCCATCACTTGATATAGTGCTTCCGAGATAGGTGAATTCTGGAACAGAGTTCAGCTTGTTTCCATCAATCATGATCTCCTCCTCTTGGGTTCTTGGAGAGTTGGGTTGGTACAGCACCTCCGTCTTCTTGATGTTAATTTTCAGGCCAAACTTCTTTGATGCATCGGAGAAAGCGTCCACTATTTTCTGGGTCTCTTCAGCAGACCCAGAAAAGCGAATAGTAGCTCTCTCACCAGTATCTGAGTAGTCTTGGTCTTCGCTCTGAAGTGTGCGACATTGAATAGGTCAGCGCTCTGTCTGGACTGTATATAGATGCCATCCCCAATGTCTCGGAAAGCCTCGTCTAGCATTGCGGATAGGAAGATGGAGAAGAGCATGGGGGCCAGTACACAACCTTGCTTGACCCCATTGGTAACCCCGAACGATTCCGAGACTTCCCCTCCAGCACTAACGTTCGCCATCATTCCTGTATGTAGAGCCTCGATCATAGTTGTGAATTTCTCTGGGCATCCGTACTTCCTCAGTAGCTGCCATAGCCCGGTCCTCCTGAATGTATCAAATGCCTTAGTGAAATCGACAAATACCATGTACAGTGGTCGGTCCTGCTCAATGCACTTTTCTTGTAGCTGTCGGAGACAAAATATCATATCCACAGTGCTCCGGTTACCTCTGAAGCCACACTGTGACTCCGGAACTACACCAGGTGTTATGTGAATAGATTACATTTCATGAAAGCTGCCTGCAAAAGTGTTGAAGTGCTGCTGGCTTTTGCAAGTTACCAGCGGCACTCTCTCGGGGAGCAAATAGAGGTTTCACACCGGCAAGAACATGTCAAGACAGGCGCAAAACTATTTGTCCCTGCAGTGGCCGGTCAGGAGATGTTCGGAGCTCCATACATCAACCGCCCTTAATGCTGCCACAGTGACATGGTTTTCTGTTTAGGGTTTGCTCCGTTAGCCTTCGGTTCTGTCAAGGACCTGTACCACAAGGCAGTGGTTTACAACTCTGCAAGGCAGGGGCGTCAAACTCCCTGAGGTATTGCTATACCTGAAAGCTCACAATCATATATTTGTGGTAAAGGGAAACAAATTCCCATAGAAAAGGACAAGTTTTATTAATAATTGATAGAATCTATTTAGTAAACTATATGAGGTGGTGCAGTCCAGCTGCCCTCAAAAAGGCTAAAATCTTTTCCTGTTTTACCTTAGTAAAAAGGTCATGCATACTGTCTGCAGTGTAGAACTGTTGGCACAGGACCAAAAAATCAACGCAACTTAGTAAAATGTGTTTGAGTGTCAGCGGGGACTGACACCCAATACATTCAGGGGGAGGTTCCCCCTTGAGCAGAAAAGCATGTGTAAGCCACGAGTGGCCAATACGGCAGCGGCTAAGGACCACTTGGTCCCGCCAACCTCCCGCATGAGTTTGTGGTGGCTTTCCCACAGATGGTTCAATTTCTTTAAGTTTATTAATGTTTTCATCCCACTCATGTTGCCATTTGGATTTTATGTAGGTGGCTATTAGTGGTTTCAGATCAGAGTGAGGGATCAGACACGGTTCAAGATCACAGTTCAGGGCCTTCTTCGCAGCCCAATCAGCTCGTTCGTTTCCTTGTATGCCAGCATGGCCAGGCACCCAGCACAGGGGCCGAAGGTGACAACACCAGTAGCAATAGAAGAATAATAATAATAATTCCGTTCCATGCCTTTATACTCGCATAATGCTTATGCATCACATATATATATGTATATATACAGATATGTATATATATTTAGATATGTATATATATATGTATATATATATACACACAAATATATATGCATGCATTCATATATAATTTATATATATATATAAAATTGTTCATGATGGTCTACCAACATGGATAATTTACACGCATACGAGGAGCCCTACCATACCCTCCCCTACCCTCCCCAACGACCTACAACCCCCCACTCACCCTCCCGAGACAGAAACCACTACCCGAGACCCCCCCTCACCCCCTCCCCTGCCCGACACCCCCAACACCCCATCTCCATCCCCCACCCTGACCGTGGCGCCATCTGAACTGGATTTTACCAACTAAACCCTGCCGGAGACAGTCAAAACTACTACGCGAGACTCTGATGTCACGATCTCGCCTCGCGAGACCCGCACTCCGCCTGACCTATATAAGCGAGCAGCTCACTGCCCACCAGCACTACCAACCGGGCAGTCAGATGATCAACACCAGACCACCGCAACTCAGCCGCCCACCCAACCCATCAAACGGACATTCAAATGCAAGGGTTGAGGGCCTGACTCAAACTTTATCTAAACCATATTGATCTCATATTACTTACTTGCTTTTTACATGTCTTGATTCAATAAAATTCCATAACATGGGCTCCTCGGTCGCGTGATTAATTAACTGCGTACATAGTACATATGAGAGAAGACAAAGTTAGTGGTTGAGTAGTCCTCCGGTGTGACTGACACTTGTCGACACCAGATGGAAGGGAGGTGGGCAGAGGTAGCACCACCGGTCAAGTGCGGAGTCTTACGGAGAATGACAATGGTATCAAGTAATATAATAATATAATATTATAAAGCAAACAATTCCCTTCGTATTTTTATACTCGCAAAATACCTTATACATCACATATATTCATATATTGTCCATAATATATATATAAAGATTGAGCAAGCGAATAAACACAAACAGATGAATGGGTTGAGTTAGTTTTTATATATATCAGCTCTGGCTCGGAATCAAACGGGCCGTGCTGTACAAAGGAAAACGACTTTGAACTGAGAACTATTCACCTGTATTTTCTGGCTATATGTAATACCAAGTTTGATCACGTGATCAGGCCCGCAGCACCTGGTATATAATTGAATCCGTTCTAATCATCCATTGCTCAATATAAGTGCCTCACTATAAGATAAATAGAGTATGTAACAATATTAATAAATGAAGAGTTCATGCGCAAAACAATGTGAACGGCAATTCCAAAATGTTATTAAAATAAAAAGATTTTTACTTGAAAATAATTGTAATTCTCACTAATTCCACTGTTCATGTGATGACATGATTATGGATCAATGAACACAAAAGGAGGAATATAAATTATATACATTTTGAAGGTTTGGTTCCAATGTTTATCGCAAGTTTTGGATTGGAGAGGACACCCACAACTATATTACTTCAAGCACCGTCGACCTCC
The DNA here is from genome assembly GCA_030323885.1 of Branchipolynoe longqiensis. NCBI lineage: Eukaryota > Metazoa > Annelida > Polychaeta > Phyllodocida > Polynoidae > Branchipolynoe > Branchipolynoe longqiensis. The sequence goes on along the minus strand of CM059188.1, from coordinate 52,481,482 downwards.
ATATGTGTTCAAATAAATAGTTCTTTTTGGCCATAACTAGCTGGCATTAGAGGCCCAATAGGGCCTAGATCAGCCAAAAGAGGATCTGTAAGTGTAAGTTAATCTGTAAGAAAGGGGAAATTAGTGAGAAATAAAATTATTTTCAGGTAAAAATCTGTTATTTTAATTGAACTTTTGGATTGATGTTTCTATGGTTTTGCGCCTGAACTCTTCATTTGCATAAAAATTATGCATCACATACACACACATGTATATTATATACATATAAATATATATATATATATTTTGAGTTCAAGCGCAAAACCACGTAAACACCAATCCAAAAATGCAGATTAAATGAAAGATTCTTACCTGAAAATAATTGTAATTCTCACTAATTCCACTTTTCATATGATAACATGCTTATGGAGCAATGAACAAAAAAGAATCAATATAAAAAACAAAAACGTTTTGAAGGTTTGTTCCAATATTTATCTCCATATTTGGATTGGTGTTTATGTGGTTTTTCGCCTAAGCTCTTCATATATATATATATATATATATATATATATATATATAGGGGATGTATATATACATATTTGGCTTACCTGCAGGATCCTACGGCCGTTGTGCAGCCAGTGGATGGTGGGTGTGGGCGACCCGCCAGCCTCACAGTTGAGCACCAGCATTTGCCCCACTGCCACCACGTTGGGACGGGACGGTAAAGGCAGGTTAAAGAAGAGGTTATACTGAGAGTCAGGCATGGCGCACAGGCAAAGGGCTAGCGCCTGCACGAGTATAAACGCCACACAACTAGCGTGCATCTTCAAAGTCCGCGTCTCGCCTGTGGTCTGAGCTGTGTACCTGCTGCTTCCTGTGCCTATGCTCTATGAAGAGTGACGAGTAGAACCCTTGTCAGTGAGGCAGTCTGCTTGGGTCGGCTGTGCGAGGTGAGGTGACTATGATGAGCCCGGTGTGGCTTCGCCGGAGGGAGATTTGGCGCCTGGCGTCCGTCTAGGTGGCGCTGCGTACGGTGCGGAGTGAATGGACCCGCCGGGTTGAGTATGACTGACTGAGTTTGGTTGTGTTTGATTGTGGTAGATTCCTGACACCGACTGACTGAGTCTCACTTTAAACCAAACCTAAGCCACACCTCCTCCTCCTCGCCCCCTCACCACCGGCCACCGCCCACCATGCTTTATCCCACCCTCCCACCCCCACCCCCACCAACTACCCACCATCATTCTCTCTCAACCACCCTCCCACCCCCACCCATCCCCCACCCCCATCAACCACCACCAGCATTGTCACTCCCACCATCCAACCCATCCCCCACCCCCACCAACCACCACCACCATTGTCTCTCCAACCCTCCCCAACCCACCCCACTCCCATCCACACGTCCTACTCACTCACCCACCCACCACCCACCACCATTCTCTCCCATCCTCTTGACTCCACCCCTACCCATCCCCCCATGCCACCACCCACCCACTACCATTCTCTCCCACCCTCCCCACCCCACCCACCTCCATCCACACACCCCACTCACCCACCCACCATCACCCTCACCCCCACTCACCCACCATCCAACCACCCCTACCCCACCAACCCACCCACATCCACTTTCTCCAAAACACGTACACTAGCCGCGTCCCGGTGTCAGCCGTCGGCCAACCAACACAAGCCTTACTCAAATGCGGAGCTCTGAAGGTAGGCGTCAATGAAAGAGGCCTTCTGATTGGCTGACGGCTGATCCGACGTCATTGCAGGCGGGTGGACCGACGGTAGTGAGCAACCACTGGAATATCTGGGGCCGGGGGATGAGGAGGGTGTGGGGGTGTGGGGGGTGTGGGGGTGTGGGGGGTGTGGGGGGTGTGGGGGTGTGGGGGGTGTGGGGGGTGTGGGGGGTGTGGGGGTGTGGGGGTGTGGGGGTGTGGGGGGTGGTCCGGGTGGAGGTGGGGGGGGGGTCTCAGGTCAGGGCGGGTGGGGGCATTTTATCGTGAATTATTTATATTTACTCTTCCGGTTATCGGACAGAGAATGCAGACAATCCCCAGCTGCTGTAGATTACGCAATGTCCATCACAGTTTGGCAGATGGAAACCGAACAGTGCTTTTGGCCTGCAGCAATTGCTGATGGAGAGCATGGCGCAGCAGCCATTTACGCACGTTAACTGTAATGGTGCGCATTGGAGAGTACGTTGCTTGTTGGAGCTTTACGTCCTGGCAACATCTAAGATAATATGATTTCCGGTGTGAACGAGAAATACAAAATTACAGTGAAACCCTGTTATAACGCCATCGTTTGGGTCCAGACAACGCCATCGTGAAAACAGAAGAGTCGCGTTAAATCAGGGTTCAATTGACTGAATTACCTTTGAATTAAAGAATTATGGGTCAAATGAATCATCACGCTGTATCCCAATTCGCGTTAAATAGGGGAGCGTGTTAATGGGCTTTCACTGTAATTACTAAAAATGTGAAATACTGCTAGCATTGTATACACTTTGGTTTTAGTATTGCATGTTGACACAGAAAATGAAGACATCACGGTGATGGGAAGTTACTGCAGTCTGACAAGTTTCCAATTAACAAGACCACATATATGCATCGGAAGTAACTTGGGCTTCACATGAGAGTTGGTGACACTCCATAGTGGTTGAAACCCATGCTGACAATGGGTTGCGACAGCGGTATTAATCTACTAATTTAAAAGTTGAGTTCAGTTTGAGTTTGATTTAAAGTTGCCTAGTCTGATGGTCTAGAGTTTCTTACATTTTTCTGAGATAAGTATATTAAATTGATCATTATAATCTACCTTAATTTAGTTTGAAGTAACTTTTAATTGAAATGGCTACCTTTTTAGATATTTGAAATTCAAACATGTGAAAATAATTGTGGCAAGCATGCCAAAACTCGGATACCACAGGCTTCTGCAGTAACAGGTTCTATTAAATCGACCCAGCGTTCCTTTCTATGTGGCAGCAAATACTTAATAAGTGCATCAGTATCTAACTTAGATATGTAGAATCAAATCTAAATAATTGTTTTGATTTTGAAAACTTGATGCTTCATCAGACTATGAAGCTTTAACCACAAGCATACAGTAATGGGTGATCTTCCAGCCGAGAAACCAATGTTAAAGAAAACATGAAGTGTAATCTCAGTATCAGGATAATGTAACTGAGTAGGAAATCAGATCATGATGGGTACCGACTTGTGACAGTGCACACTCATGGCGACTGTTATAGTGCTGCCCCACTGGGACACCAGGCCACCAGCACCATGACATGATATCCCACTCAGTCACATTATCCTGACACTGAACCAACCAGTCCTTGCCCTGTCCTAATAATGCTCAGCGCCAGGCTAGGAACTGGCAAGTATCAATTTTTAAGTCATTGGTTTGACTCGACCAGGATTCGAACCCATGAACTCATGAGTTCGGAGCTCCCGATGTCCCAAAACAGGAGGTCTCCCAATGGAGCATCACTATAAAGTCACCATATGTGTGCACTGTCACCAGTCAGTACCCATCCTGCTATGACCTTACATGTGGTCAGGATGTGAAACCCTAACAAACAAACATCACGCCTTAAGCGGCTGTCACACCTCACCGGATTGAGCAACGGACAGAATTATCTAGTCCGGTGGTGATAAGTATCAAAATGTATTAAAAGGTGTCAAAATGTTGCGCTATCGAGTCAATGGCCGCTGGACGAACGGACATGAAACGGACATGAAAAGGACATGAAACGGACATGAAACGGACATGAAACGGACATGAAACAGACGAAACAAACTCAAACTGGACAAGAACCATAGATGTCAGTCCGGCGGCATCCGTTCCTAGTTTTGTGCATGTTCAAACCGTGTACGGACACAAAATGGACTTTGTTTGGTTTCTGTCTGTTTCCCCCAATCCGGTGAGGTGTGACAGGAGTATTACTATTGTGCATTGGTATAGACATTCTCAATGTGCGATGTCAACCAGGTATGGAAGAATCAATGTTGTGAAGCATGTTTTGTCACAAAGGTATTATAAAGGATTTCCACCTAGAGGGCGTTGGTGCAGAACGTCTCAATATATATATATGATTCCATCACTATCCTACCCTCTGACGTTGTGCAGCATGGTTTGTTTAAAGGTATTATAAAGGATTTCCACCACCAAACCTCACCAACTCCTCAATAAAAGGCGTTGGTGTAGAAATTGTCAATGTCTGTTTGTAGCTGGGGTTTTATGTCCTGTAAACATCTAAGGTCATATCAGGACTTGTGACAGTGTGCACTCATGGCACCGTTATAGTGATGCCCCACTGAAAGACCTGGCCACCAATAACATGACCCAATATCTTACTCAGCCGCTGAACAATCAAGTCCTTAGCATGTCCCTTTAATGTTGAGCGTCAGCCTAGGTGGTGACCAGCATCAATTTTCTAAGTCATTGATTTGACCTAGCTTGAGTTCGAACCCATCACCTCCTGCACAGTAAGCCAGCCAGCGCTCTTAGATATTTGTTTAACTGCTAAATGGAGAGAGCTAGTGCAGTGAGAAATGGAAAGGGGGGTGGAAAGTGGAGTGGTTGGAGTGAGAAATAGAAAGGGGAGTGAAGAGGAGGGAATGGACAGGGCAGTCGGGGAAAGGAATGGTCCATTTAGGGAGGTGGTCAGTTTAGGGACTTTATTTTATCGTTACAATGGTATTGAATGGGCGATTGTTTGGGACCCAAATAAAGCGATCGATATAGCAGAGTGGTCGATTTGTGGGGGTGGTTGGTTAGAGAGGTTTTACTGTATATATATATATATATATATATATATATATATATATACATGTATATAAATATAACTAATATGGAACAAAACTCTGTCCATTTTAGCGATCTGCATACTCTCTGTTTATATAGCACATGTACATAAAAGACTGCCTCGGTAGAACACAGGCTTCGCCAGAGGAGGATCGGGAGTTCGAATCCATGTCGAGTCAAAGCAATGACTTACAAAATTAATGATTGTCGATTCCTAGCCTGGTGCTCGGTATTAATAGAATAGGGCATGGACTGGTCAGCTCAGTATCAGGATACTCTGACTGAGTGGAATATCAGGTCATGATGCTTGGCGGCCTGGTCTCTCAGGGTGGCATCACTATAAAGTCGCCATGAGTGTGCACTATCACAAGTCGGTACCCGTCCTGATATTACCTTAAATGTTGCTAGGACGCAAAACCCAAACATACAAAATCAATAACAAGAAAGGGCAAAGTTGGGTTGCGGGTTATTTCGACCTACGTAAGTGAAGGGATTTTGAACGAGATTGAGTGAGTGTGGAAGCGGTAAGTTGGCAGGACGCCAACGAGGTGGCGCCAGTAGTATAGACAACCGGAACGGGACAATGAAGTGAAATAGGTGTTCCATAAAAATACAAGTGTACATTCATAGAATAATATCATGAAATGTGTGAGTACCTTAGTAATTTATATTCACATAATGATCTAAATAGCATAAATATAGGGTTTATTTGCATTTACAGGCATATCTATGTATATCCGTATACACCAATATATCAAAAGTGTAGTCCTATTATATATGTAAATATATATAAATAAATATATATATATTAGGATTGTACGGTTTATATATATAAAATATATATGCATATGTGATGTATAAAACCTATGCGAGTATAAAGGCTTGTAAGGGAAGATTCCTTATTTGGCCAGCTTATGTTGTATACTACTTTATGGGTGACCCCCTCTTCATGGGACAGGTTCCGCCACCACCCCCTGCCGCTACCAGTGCCGCGGATACTGTCACTCGCGCACAGGAAAATGTGCATATGCATATACATATATCTGCATATATATGCATATATGTGCTATATAATTATATACATACGGGTTGTATATATATATGTATGCTACATACTACATGATTAAATATAATTTTATATAATTATATGTAATTATATATAATTATATATAATTATATATATATGTTCTATATATGGAAACTGCACAAGTGATATATAGTTGGTTAATTTTTGGAGTTTGACATCCTGGCAACATCTATGGTCATATCAGGATGAGTACCGACTTGTGACAGTGTGCACTTATGGTGACTTTATAGCACTGCCCCACAGGGAGACCAGGCCACTGGCATCATGACCTGATATCCCACTCAGTCACATGATCCTGACACTGAGCCAACCAGTCCTTGCCCTATCGTAATAATGCCGAGTGCTTTGCTAAGAAGCGACAAGTATCAAATTTTAAGTCATTGGTTTGACTCTTGATTCGACCAGGGTTCAAAACCGTGGATTCGAATCCCATGATCTACTAAAACGGGAGAGGGACAGCCATCCCGTCTGGTTAAGTGATATATATATATAGAGAGAGAGAGAGAGAGAGAGAGAGAACGAAAGAAATATACATGTATACATATAAGTAATGTGCATATAGTTGCATATATATGTGTTTTGTAATTATATTTTATAAACGTATATATATGTATATACATGTATATATGTATGCATGTAGGCGTATATATATGAATATATATATATTCCGTACTATCCTAATATACATATATATATAAGTGTGTACATTATAATTTATTATGAGGATATAAATAACGGCAGTCCCATAATATTTCTCTTTAACCACCTTAACCTCCATTTTATTCACAGCGGTGTAATTGTCCATGTTTCACCTGTAACATGGGTAATTCTGGCGCGGTGAGGGGACTACTGGTGCCGCCACCTGTCGGATAGGATTCGAACTACACACCCTGGCGACTGGGTGAAGAACTAGCCCCAACGCCCCCTCCCGGCGTGCCGTAGTGGACCAACACTCACTGTCGCTCGGACAACACGAGCTGACCCCCTTACCTAATTTTGTCCTTGCCTTATATATATATAATTATAATTATATCTATATATATAGATATATATAGATATATAAAGGCTTCACAGTTGTCCCCATACAGGAATGGGTAGTAGCAGCAAATCGGGGTGAATGCCTGGTATCTTAAGCAGCGCCCGTGGCGTGAGAAAACCTGGTTAGGCTTGGCCGGGGCTAACCGCACATCGGTGCGAGTCAGTCACATTGCGGCCAGAGCCGTGCACGCACAGCCCGACAGCTGCGACGTCTGAGATCGTACCAGATGGGTACAGACAGTATGACAGTGCACATTCATTGCAGATTGTATTGTGCTGTTTTGCCGGCCCTGCTCACACAGGCTGCCTAAGTAAAGCTTGTTGTGTGCTATATAAATACATTATATTAATATAATTAACGGAATGACACTACCTTCTCGTCCAGCAAATGCCACTGTCGCCCGAACCGCTGATTGCAGCAGCCTGGGTGACTGGGGTTTGCCCACAGGGTGGCAAACCCACCGCGAGCAGCCGCTGAGCAAACCTCTAGAGCACACTGATTGGACATCAATCATATGGTCATTCTGACATATTTCTTTGGAGAAAACCCATTGCCGCCACATAGGCTACTCTTTCCAATAAATAAGCAGCAAGGGGTCTTTTATATGCACTATCCCACAGACAGGACAGCACATGCCACAGCCGTTGATGAACCAGTTGTGGACCACTGGTTGGAACAGAAAATAGCCCAAACTGCAACTGGGTCCACTGAGAAGGATCGATCCCATGACCGACACCTTCATAGGTGGACACTCTACCGCCTGAGCTACGTCCTGATCCCGTGCACACAGGCCGGTGTCACGAAATAGAATTGCCCCCTCAAAATTCCCTCCGGCAAATCTATTTAGAAATAAAACCTCCCCCCTCCTTTTGAAATAGAATGGGCGTGGGTGGGTGGGTGTGAATAGGTATGGGTGGGTGAATGGGTGTGGGTGAATGGGTGTGGGTGGGTGGGTATGCATAGGTATGGGTGGGTGTGGGTGAATGGGTGTGGGTGGGTGGGTGTGAATAGTATGGGTGGGTGAATGGGTGTGGGTGGGTGGGTGTGAATCGGTATGGGTGGGTGAGGGTGAATGGGCGTGGGTGGGTGGGTGTAGATAGTTATGGGTGGGTGTGGGTGAATGGGTGTGGGTATGAATAGGTATGGGTGGGTGTGGGTGAATGGGTGTGGGTGGGTGGGTGTGAATAGGTATGGGTGGGTGAATGGGTGTGGGTGGGTGGGTGTGAATCGGTATGGGTGGGTGAGGGTGAATGGGCGTGGGTGGGTGGGTGTAGATAGTTATGGGTGGGTGTGGGTGAATGGGTGTGGGTATGAATAGGTATGGGTGGGTGTGGGAGAATGGGTGTGGTTGGGTGGGTGTGAATCGGTATGGGTGGGTGAGGGTGAATGGGCGTGGGTGGGTGGGTGTAGATAGGTATGGGTGGGTGTGGGTGAATGGGTGTGGGTGGGTGGGTATGAATAGGTATGGGTGGGTGTGGGTGAATGTGGGTGAGGGTGAATAGGTGTGGATGGGTGAGGGTGAATGGGTGTGGGTGGGTGGGTGTGAATATGTATGGGTGGGTGTGGGTGAATGCGTATGGGTAGGTGTGGGTCTACGAACAGGAGTTGCAGGTATTATGTGCGTTTGAGAGAAAGTTTGTTGGTGATTTCCATCCTGGCAACATCCAACGTCATATCAAGACGCGCACTCATGGTGATTTTGTAGTGCTGCCCCACTGGGATACCAGGGTACCAGCACCATGACTTGGAGTGCGGATGTTGGTGGGGTGGTGGTGGCGCCCCCTAATCTACTGAAGCTACGGCGGAAGCCATTAAGGGCGCCAATTCCGAGTAGTGGCAACTCACGGAACTAAACAGGCAGCAACGCTTCATGGAATAAATTGACAAATGCGAAATAGCGAATGGTAGACAGGAAGTGTGAACACTTATTTGATGGATATTAACTAGAAGACACATACATGTTATTTAACAGAAAGCAACTAAAAGGATTTATCAGTTTCTGCACGTGAATATTTAATTATTTAATATGTCGGTTGGTTGGTTGTTGGAGTTTTACGTCCTTGCAACATATAAGGTCATATCAGGACCGGTACCAACTTGTGACAGTGGGCACTCATGGTGACTTTATAGTGCTGCCCCACTGGGAAATTAGGCCACCGGCTTGTAACCCGATATCCCACTGAGCCACGTTATCCTGACACTGAGCTAACCAATCTGGCCCTATCATGTTAATGCTGAATGCCAAGCTAGGAAGCTACAAGTATCAATTTTAAACTCATTGGTTTGACTCGATCTGGAACCGTACTCCCGACCTTCCGCACGCGAGGCCCAGGCTCTACCGACTAGGCCATCATAGATCATATATATAAAGTGTTCTTCATGTATTTATATATGTGAAGAGCTCTTTTCCAAAACACAATCTAGAAACTTGGCATTGGCATTTTTTGGATTGGCGCTTATCACGTTTTGGAAAAGAGCTCTTCATATGTATATATTATATGCTGTATAAGAATTATATGAGTATACTAACCCGGAATTCCATATTCAATCCTCACACCCACCCACCAGTAATCGGGTAGTGGAGCCTTGGGCTAGTCATCTACTGCTCCAACCTACTCAACCTCAGCTCCGACGGTGGCGCCACCGCTCGCCTTGCTCATTATATATAACCAAGAGGTATATGGTGGCTTGGTAACTCTGGTGAGTGATAGCGAGGATATCAAAATTCTGATTTGTGTTGAATGATCAGGTAGCATTTGATCTAGTGGTACAATGAACAGAACTTTCCCCGACCTCACCACACCTAACCTCACTCCACCACACCTAAACTCACTCCACCAGTCTACGACACCTCACCCCAACCCATCTACCCAGCGGCACGTGACATACTGCTGCTATTCGGCCTGCAATTTACCACGAGACAGCCCAATGCTTCATAGACTACTGTATAAAAGGAAACTAAAGATTAAGATGGAGTATATGTAAGTTACGCACTACAAAATACAGGATATGGCCGACATATTCAACACATTCGACACAAAATATATATCTGGCTGGGCAACAACCACCCTACCCAACAATGTAAGAAAAGATTTGTACACACAAACAAAACAGAAAAGCTATGACGATTCACAAGTTCACACGGCGTGGGTGAGCCAGGCAGTGTCGCCTAGATTACGGCACTCCATAGTTATATATGGGCTATATAATTGTGTATGTGCATATAACAAAACTAAGCTAGATAGATATTTTATTATATTATTACTCCTTATATTTTCATATATTATCAACTAGATCACACAGCCATCATTCTAGAGTATCGGTGGCCGAATATGTCAGAGTGCAGGTTCCCTGTGTGGGTGGTCTGGCCTATAAGTACTGACTGAGTCAAGCCCAATGACTTCCATAATTTATGCTTGTTGCTGGCTAGCTTGGCACTCATCATCACTAGGACGGGGCAAGTACTGGTTAGCTCAGCATCAGAATAATGTGACTGAGTCGGAACTTGGGTCATAATGATCTCCCATTGTGGCATAAGTCGGTATCTGTCATATGCCCTTAAAAGTTACCAGAATATGAAAACCACAATAAACCATCATATGTGAGAAAAAATAACTCAAAAGCTTAAACATCTAATGTAATGTATGTGTGTTCCAGTTGTGTTGTTATCCGAACACCCCCAGTGTGGCACAGGGTGATGTCACTACAGAACGTTCTAAATAAAGACAGTTGCAAACTAGATCTCATAGTGTCGACATCAATATATATTACAGGTATTGGGTTTGAGAGCCTTACATCAAGGTGAAATTATACCATGATGGCACAACCTGGGGAAGGGCCAAATGCCCAGGATCTGACCATCAGGAGGGCTGAAGTTGAGGTGGCCAAATGCTCTTGTTATTCTCAATAGTGTATCATACATACTGCTACCCGATCTCATTATTTCGTGCGTAAATCATTACCCTAATAAATGAATATGACCTATCAACTTATTCAATTGTACTCCAGTAGCCTAGGGAGGCAAATAATTACAGTGCTTAAATCAGACGGGAGATTCATTACAGAATCCACTTGCGTCATAATACTCATAATTTAAAACGCAGTCTACTTGTGGTCGTATTATCATCTGGTATAAGGCCAATACCATATAAAAGAGTCTGAGGAATTATTTGTTATATTACTTAAATTTTGACCCGATGTCCTCACAACCTTAATTGGCCATTTGAGAGAATAATGTGATTCCGAATCGTGCAGTGGAGTTAAGCAGTGGAAAGGTCAAGGGTCATTGTGCATAGACTTGGGCACATCTTTCTGGAAAAGAACAAAGATGTGCTTGTAAATACTCTAGGCTTCCAAAGTAATAAGCCCCATCTTGAACTGGTGTGCAAGCGTTGGATTTAAAGGCCTAACCATATTGATATCTTCGTGCTTTGTATGCTTCATATGCGATCAACATCATTGGCTTATCTTCATTGAATAGCTTACCTTCAATGGCCTGAACTGTGGACAAAGCTTATCATCTGTGATATACTGAATATTGTGCATAGCTTACCTTCAATGTCTGAACTTTGTGCATAGCTTACCTTCAATGTCTGAACTTTGTGCATAGCTTACCTTCAATGTCCTGAACTTTGTACATAGCTTACCTTCAATGTCCTGAACTTTGTGCATAGCTTACCTTATATATCCTGAACTTTATGCATTGCTTAACTTAAATGTTCTGAAATGTGTGCATCGCTCACCTTTAATGTCCTGAACGTTATGCATTGCTTACCTTAAATGCTCTGAACTTTGTCCATAGCTTACCTTAAATGTCCTGAACGCTATGCATTGCTAACCTTAAATGTCTTGAATTTTATGCATTGCTTACCTTAAATGTCCTGAAATTTGCACAAACCTTACTTTCAATGTCGTGAACTTTGAGAGTAGCATAGCTCTAATATCCTGAAGTTAGTGCATTGCTTTTCTTCAATGTTCTAATATATAGCTTAGCTAGAATATACTCATCTCTCTCAAATATTTGTATAAATAACTATGAATGACCAGGGGTGGAAAGTCTACCACTTCGGTGGGGACAAATATATTCTTCAAAAGAATAGATGTGACCTATACTGAATTGGCGCATAATTTCTGAATTGTGGTTGATTCGGTGAGGCGAGCCGGGTACCCACCATGCCCCAAGCGGGCAGGACAAACGTCATGAACCGAAACCTCCCCGACACCTAGCCATTCTGTTTTGCTTGGCCATTGATCTCATGACTGACCACACCCACACACCCTCTTTTTTAAGGTCTACTGTGTAGGGGTCTGATCCGGCGGACTCAAAGCACCCGGCGATCGGGGAGGCCCCCCCTCGACATCGACGCCGTTGCCTCTTCCCTCGCTGTACCATCACATTTGTAATAAACCTTAGCCTTTTTCTCCCACTCGGTCTCCGCCTTCCCTTACTCGAATCACAGGAGTATAAACTTGGGCTCCTGCTGTCAATAGGACAGGTTGAGCTCTCAGTTATATTCCATCTTAGTATGATACTATTACCTTCCTTATATACATTATACAAGAGCTCTTTCCTTACTCTGTCACATGGCATCACTTGTAAGTGGTCAAATATCACCAACTTCCAGTACTGTTGGCCGGATTGTTAACATATATGTATATATATGGGTCAGCCTCACGGAAACGGGCCAATTGGTGGTCAAGTGAAGATGTCAGCGTCGCAATTCTTAAAAGTGTAGTGCATTTCTTTGTTTCATATTAAATTATCCTAGAAACAAATAAGGTTGTTGTATTTTCTCGACCTATACATTCAGTATAAATTTAAGGACTTTCCAATATCTCTGTCAATGCTAAACTATAATTATACCGATCGACGCCGACATCCAATGATCGACGCCGACAACTTTAATAGATGTCGGCATCGCAATTCTTAAAGTCTCGTTCATTTCTTTGTTTTATATTAAATTATCCTAGAAACAAATAAGGTTGTTGTATTTTCTTGACCTATACATTCCGTATAAATTTAAGGACTTTCCAACATCTCTGTCAATGCTAAACTATAATTATAATGATCGATGCCGACATCAATTGGCCCGTTTTCGTGAGGATGACTATATATATATATTTTATATATGTGGTGTATAAGCAATTATGTGAGTATATATGTACAGAAGGGTATTGTCATAATATTATTCTTTATTACTGATATTTGGTGCCATACTCTGTGTCTGGCCCTCTCCCATGTGACCTGTGCCACCGGCCCGAATCCTAACCTGGATGCTCTACTGTGTCATTCGCGCCCGAGAATTGTTGAATACTAGAAGTATGCCCTTACAGTGCAGTCAGAAATACCAGATAGCAGCACCATGAATAATCTCTCCCCTATTCGTATGTGCCTGGAGGATTTGAATATCCGACCATGCAATACTTTTGCCCCAGTCACTCCTTCTCTTCCTATCATGATCTTATTACGCTATTCTATAATCCCCAAACTGTGTTAGATACGTCAATGTGCCTGCCATTTAAGTGAGTAGGACAGTGAGCAGGCGAGCGGTGGCACCACCATCGGAGCTGAGGCATGAGCAGTAGATGAGTAGGTGAGGTTCCAGCACCCGATCACTGGTGTGTGGGTGCTAGGGGAGTATAATATTCCGTGTTATTATACTCGTATAATTGTTATACAGCATATATATATATGTACATGTAAACGTATTATGGAAGAAACCCAAAACTATTGGTTAATGCAACGGCAATATCCACCGATCCCTACTAGCTCGTCACATTCAGCTCCTCCTTTCATCTCCACCCACCCACCCTAAAAAAAAATTTAAACATCTACTTGCCACTCTCCTACTGTCTGAACCAAAAACACTCCAATGTTCTACTTCTGTAGTGCTCTGGCGCTGACAAAAGACATTATACGCTGAATAAAATACATTTAGTAAAAAAAAAAAAGAGTTTAAAAAATGCCACAGCAAAAATCACCCCCACCCACTCCTCCCCTCATACATCTAACTTTACAGAACATCACTCAGCCTTCTCAGGAGACTTCCTGTACACCCTTACGCGAATTCGACGTCCTCCCACGCTTTATGGGTGCCTCAGAGCAATCAATAGGAGCCACCACCCACGCCAAGATGGGCGGCACCAGTGCATTGCCCACTCCCGATGCATGTATTACCAACAGTTTGCTACCATTTCAAGCTAATATTATAATAATGACTGACTCAAATGGCTGAATCAATAAGCGTGCTGGCTGGCTTCACATGTGTGATCTCACACGCTTGTTGTATTCTGAGTGTTGTATTCTGACAGCACTATAAAGTCATCATGAGGGCACATTGCCACAAGTCGGTACCTGCCCTGAAGTAGGCCTACTAGCTTGTATATTATATTATGTACTACATAAACTTTCTTTATGCGCATATTATTAACTATGCAATTCGTCTACTTGCTCGACCACATAGCTATGTTTATTACCTGTCTTTAGTGACCCCTGTGATCGGCAAACCCCTGCATACCAATGGGACCCTATATATATATATATATATATATATATATATATATATATATATATATATACAGTCTACTCTGTCTATAACGGACACCCATGGGATTGGAGCAAGATGCCGTTATAGAGAGAGATTCGTTATAGGCAGATACTGACTGATGGAATGGGTTGAAACCAATTATTTTCTTTTATACTTGACTGACTAGGACGGTTCGTACAAAGTCATTTCTACAATTAGTCATTTGTACAATTAATCATTTCTACTATTCATCACATCTACAATTGGTCATTTCTAAAATTGGTCATTTCTATAATTGGTCATTTGTACAATTAATTATTTCTACTATGTTATAACTATATGGCATGTTGTCATTCACAAAGAATATTGATCAAATAGGTGAAAAAACGGCTCCGTTAGAAACAGAGGCAATGTTATTAAATTAAAGGGGTGCTGTGATGGGACCAGCACTTTTTGCCATTATTAACAGAACCCGTTAATGACAGAGTAGACTGTATATATATATATATGTAAGGCTAGACAGGACAAGGCAAGGAAGAACTGGACAATATAGTTTCTTGACAATTGACATATGTCGATGCATCAATATGAACAATCAATTAATCAATTGGATAATCAATCAAACAATCAAATGGGCTGGACAACATGCCCTAATAAATAAAATATAAATAAAAGCAAACAATTTCTAACAGTAAGGTCCACCAACGGCCGCTCGGAGGTGTGTGCGGCAGCAGGGGCGGGCTAGGCGAGCACTGTCGACTGCACCTGGCACAGACGGCCTCGGCTACGGAATGCAGCATCGCCCAATGGCTAGTACATGAATCAACTGCATTTAGACTGTCTTGCATACCACAAGAGGGGAGCACGGCGTTCCGCCCCTTACACGAGGTTATACAGTGTATATCCAGGCTGTAAGGCTACACAGGACAAGGCAAGGAAGGACTGGACAATATAGTTTATTGACAATCGACATATGTCAATCCATCAATATGAATAATCAATTAATCAATTTGATAATCAATCAAACAATCAAATGGCCTGGACAACATGCCAAACAAGCAGAGCGAACCAGCCAATCAACTAAGACAAATCCGAAAGGGCGGTAGCTACCCGCATATTGAATAGGATACATTCAGAGATAGGTTTAGATATATATTTGTACACAGTATCTGATGTCCAATCCCACCTGGTCTTAATTTCATCAGTGGTAGCTCCCTGGAGAGTCAAATAGGTGCAGGCATCTCTGCGCAAGGAGTGGCAGGAGAATTTGGAGGGGTCTAAACCCGCCTGGCCCGCAAAATGTTTTATCGAGAACTGGAGGGTCGAATGATCAAGAGGTGAGAATCTACCTCCGGGTGCAGGAGCTGGATCGCAGTGTCCTCTGCACATACGTGTGTCTCGAGAAAGTGCTTTCTCACCCAATATACTGCACACAAATCAGTATTCGGGACAACTGTGATGGGAATTAACAACTCCGTTCTGAGTACTGTATCATTTTGGACTTGCGGACATGAATCATGAGTCCCCATGAGTAAGAGAAGAAATCGCACCTACGCAAGACTAAGTCTGATGCTGTAAGCTGGAATTTTCTAAGGAGTCCCTCGAAGCCGGTTAATATAGCGGCATGGACATAAGTATGCCCCACATCACTGGACATTAAGGAGAACATAGCCAACAGCTCCTTGGGAAGCAGTGGCATAGCGTGCTTCACAGCACAACCCAGGATTCTCTTCGCCCCTCCTAGGACTGTTTTAATTATGTGCTCATGATATTCTATTCCTGGATTGCCTTCTGACTTTAACAAAAAATGTTAAGTGCTCATATAATTTGTTATGGACGAGTAGGCAAGAGAACGTGCAAACCAGGCGATATATAAGGCAACCTGGGTACAGGGCCATGGAGTAGTGGCTAACAAGCCACCAAACTCATCAATGAAGGAGAAATAATGCGTAATTTGCATAGATCTTGTAGCCCTGGAGCTTGGTGCGAAATACAACACACACAGAGTGTCTACCTCCATCTGTAGCTTCCTTAGACCTACAAAAGTCCTACAAAATATCCGCACAACAAAAAAATCATCGCAATGGGTCGGCTGTCCATAGCTGGGCCGTTAAAGCGGTCAACATACCCAGTCTGGGGCACCCTGCACCTCGCCGCACTTCAGTCTCGGTGACAGGTCATCTTCTTGTGCACCCTACTCCCACAGCGGGAACACCAATGGCCAAATTGACAGTCCTTACTATCAGCAGGACAACCACTCTCTTTGTTGTAATTATAACAGGGGCGCTTCCCGTCATGGGTGAAGGGCCTATGCGCCTGACCAGACCCTCGGGCTCGAGAATTGTTTGATTTATTCTCAGACATTAGCGCCTCATAGGGATAATGCTCAAGTGTTAACTCCTGGTCCCCGTGCCTGTAAATGCTAGGAACCCTTCCTCCAATGCCTTCTTCCTTACTGCCAGGTAATAGTCTACATGGGCAGTGTCCAAATACCTGTCTCCCCTCGCCTTCCAAGACATATAACCCACATGTCGGATAAAGGTGAGAGAATCCTCCAGACGCAAGGTTTTTTGGTCAACTGACCTTTATGTCTGCTGCAAGTCTCTGCTGGATCGGCACCTGTAAGTACTCAAACACTGCGTCTGACTTCCAGTCGCCCCATTCCCTGATCTCCAGGATAGAGGCTCCCGTTTTTCTCAGGTATGTTGCATCGCCCCTACGGAGGCTATGGGTGGTGAACCTGCCAGACTATAACATAGCATGTGCACACATGTTCTTCAGGGATGCCAAGTAGAACGGGTAAGGCATTGATATCGATCCCCCCCCCCCCCGGTGGGGGATTCTGAAGGCGTGGCTATCAGGCGCCGCCTCCAAGTTGTTGAAATGTCTACATACCCAGTAGACTGCACACAATGTGGGATTCATGACATGCGCTACTGGTATCAAGTGAATTCTTTCGCGGTACTGGATAGTTTTAGATTTCCGGACCCTTACCGTCATCCCCCATCTATGGAATGTGAAATTGGACCGCAGCGGGGACGAATCAGAGTCTGACACATGACACTTAAGCAACAGAGCCCTGAACGATAACAGTATAGCTGCACATAATGCTACATGACCCAGTGTTAGCCGCATAATACGGAACAATTTCAAGAGGTGACATGGCAACAGTGATGGAGATTGGAGGAGAGCGTCACCGTGCGTCCTACATATACCCGACATGCATTTGCAAACCTTATGATTTGCACAGTCTATTGCCATGCACCCGACATCTTTCAGGTGATTATTTAGTGCGCTAAGGTACTGTCTAATCGAGCTATAGCACATATGTCTGGCCAGAAATGCCATGTACATACACAGTTCATCTGGTAGGCAAGGATATGGATTGACCGTGTCCGTGAACACTTCGCAGAATTCCAGGTACGCTTTTACCTGGACCGAACGAGTTTGCTTGGTGGAAATAGTGTAATGCGCATCCTAAGGCACCACACTCCGCCCGCAACCTGTCCCAGTCTGAATTAACAAAAGAACAACCTATGGCAGCACATAGTCCTAGCGTGAAATATTCTTAAATTTGTTCAACCTGCTTAAGCTATCACAAATAACATTGTCCCTCGTGTTGATGTACACTGATTGCACATCAAAGTTGAAATGGACCAATATCCAGAAGATCAGGCGCAGCCATGCCATGGTGGTTTTATTTTTGCTCCTGCCTGAATTGAGGGCAGCTCTAACCTGTGTGTTATCTGTAACGAATACTACAGTCCTCCCTCCCCACCTGTGGCCCCATCTTCTAACACCTGCTAGAATTGGCTACCTCTCAAGGATATTGATATTCTCGGTCTTACAACCCACATCCTTGGAGCCACTAAAGTGGTGCCCGGGCCAACCTTGCAAGGCCTTTGCCTTCCCAAACTGGAAGGCCCCTGCTAGCCAGTCGCTATCATGCATTGCACCAAACCCGACAATGAGGCATCACTGTAGACAGAGATGCATGGGTTCAATGACTGTATGATTTTCGCTTTCCCGTTGAAGATGGCCACAAATTCTAACCGCCATTTAAGGTCTAAGCGAAATTCATCGTTGAGCCCATCTTTGTGGTCCCAATTTTTTACAGAAGCGACCAGGTCATACACTCTATGCGAGAAAGTGCGCCCCCCGTGTATGACTTTACAGCAGTGTGCGAGCACACCTGCCAAGGTCTCCAGCTCTTTTTTGGTTGCTTTCCTGCGGTGCAGAAACAAACATAATTGGGCTCGCAATTTAGTTAGCTTGTCTGCTGGTAGCCTTAGCTCCATGCGCACTGAATCAACATCGATACCCAAGAACCTAGCTACTTGATTTGGATAAGTCAGCTTCTTAAAGCTGACATAAAAACCTAACCAAGACCAGATGTCCCCCTCTACATGACTCCTCGGTACATGTGACCACGCAAAAGTCGTCCAGGTAGTCTATACATTCAGGATAGCCCTCTCTCACCATGCACCGGATCACAAACTCGCTGACTTTGGAGAAAACGTAAGGCCCATACAAAGGCGGTTATTCCTCATGAATATAGTTCCCTCACCGAAATCCCAAGCAAGCCCCTGATGCTCTCTACAGCCTGGGTGTATGTTAATTGCCCGACAGGCATTGCTGATATCGACAGTAGCGCAGTAGTCCCAAGTTCACAGCAATTCTGTGACTGATTCGACAGAGTTATAAATAAAGCTAGCACGACAGCTGCTAGTATGGTCATTTACACAGGCACCCGTTGGACTCGAGCAGTCCACGATCGCACGGAAATCATTGTGCCCTTTTGGTACGGCCTCCCATAGCATGGATACAGGCACATGGTTCCTCGACAATGGTTATCATTTGAGCATCAATTTCGATTTGTAAGCGACCCGACATGGCTGCACCTATCTCACCGGTGGTTATGGAGCTGTAGTTTTCCCTCTGATACGAGCTATCACAGTCACCGTCGATGACCTTGAAACCAAAACATGCTCCACGAAGAATATATTCCCAATCCGGGTCTACATCCCCCCTACAAAAACATTCGACATATACACGGCATGGTTTAATTTGCACAGCAACACCTTCAATAAGATAGCTACAACAACAACAATCGTTCATGCAGTCAACGAAAATATTAATGTCGGTCTACCACACACAAAGTGCAGATCAGACCGGCCATCGCCCGGCCACTGGTTTCTGGGCTCAGCACCCGAAGCCAGTCATTGTTTAGCTCGCAAAGATTCGGGTGTGAGACACCAAATCTCCTGGAAGTGCGACCACCGCCTGGTAATTCCCCTTTTCTTTCCCCCCGCCTGACAGTGGGAGATCCTCCGATGATTTCATCTGGCCTAACAGTCTCAGGCACGAGATCCCTGTCATCACCTATGCTTGCATCTTTGATGTAGGCAGCCCCCCCCCCAGTGGGGGCGCACACCTGTTGACACTTTGTCCTCGCCGAGGTGGCCGATGCCCCCCCCCTGACCCCTGGCGTCACAACTCCTCCCCACGCCATCACAAAGCCACGATTGGCCCCACAAGCACCGTCATCACACCCGCATTCCGCCCTGTCGCCCGCACTGGCCTCAGAAGTTGCGGCTTGACTCGCGTCACTACCGAGTGCGAAACCACTGTCATCACACTCCCCAATGGCTGCGGTGCTAAAGCTCGAATTAAGTCGGAACTTCTTGTTTGGACAGGCGTCCACCACATGGCTCTTGCTTTTACATGACAGACAATGGTATTCCCAATCACAATTGTCACGTTTACAAACGTCCTCGTTGTAATTGTGACCGAAACAAGCCCCTTTTATCTTACTGCTTCTGACACTGCTGGTTTCTGCGGCAGTCTTGCTCGTAGAAGACCTTATTTTGTTTGCGGGTTTGTATGACCTGGAGTTGTCCATGTTGAAATACAACAAAGATAAACCGCTATCACCCATCTTAAAGGCCCGCATCCCCTTCTCCCGGTCTTTCTCACGAACTGCACGATCATAGCCCCTGTAGGCTTCATCTGTGAAGTTATTTGTCGTAAGCATGCATCATCATGTAAGCTAAATGTCTGACATAACCCAACACCTCGTCCCTGTCCATATCTATCTTAGCTGCCCACTTCAGACACCACACTAGCGAAGCATACAATAGTTCATTAAATGCCAGGTAATTTACACTTTTCTTCCCCTTGGTGAAATGGTCAATTGCAAACTTACTTCTCTTCTTTCTCCTCCGGCTCCTACGCTGCCGACTGGAGCTCCTACTCCCCTCAGAATTGGTTGATTCTGGCGAGGACGATGATGGTGGCGAGGACGATGATGGTGGCGAGGACGATGATGGTGGCGAGGACGATGATGGTGGCGAGTCCTCCGAGCTTCAGTCGTCATCCGAGTCGTCCGATTTCCTTTTCCCGCTCTTCTTTTTCTTCTTTGTAGAGCCTGCCTTCTTTACCGCCGTCCGCTCCTCCGCTGTGATCTCCTTCTCCAAAGCTGCTTTTAATTCCGATTTCCGGCGTGCTAGGACGTGCGCCTGCTACAGACACCCGCTCTTCCACACCGACTGTGGGTTTAGAGCTACCGCTCTCACACAATGCCATTTTCATCATTGAATTCATGATGTTATCCTCCCCACTCTCAGTCTTGGGTGCTTCCTCCTCCACTGGCTCCATTTTTACTGGCTTACAGCTCGACTTAGCCTTCACTACCTTGGGCGGCTGATGCTCATCACCGCATGCTTGACAAACATCCAGACCCATCTTGGAACAGACGCAGATGCTGCGGCCAAATTGCGTGGTGTGCTGAAGACTGCCGACCACATCTGAACCAAGTCAAAATTCTGACTGACTGGAGGCCGAGTGGGAGCAGTGCCGCCCGAAATCGCTTCCCCCACAAACCTTCCTCCTGATTGGAGGATAGCCCACCGCCCACAAATGCCTCCCGCACAAATCGTCCTCCTGATTGGAGGTTAGCTTGTGGCTCACCAGAGCAGCAGCGGGGGTAGTGCAGGCGGCACAGTGCCCACCCCTGCTGGTGGGCTATAGACGAGGCCCTGCAGCCTAAATGATATGTGCATAACTAGTAATACTATACATAATTCCAGATAACAAAATACCTGAATTAAACAAATCCAGTTATATTGAGATAAATATGTGATTCTGCCTTTATTAAGTCACAACATAACTTCAAATTCAATTGAATAAATGACTTACTGAGTTTAATGTGAGATATCGGTCGAGTGCAGGCTTCCCGTCCAGAAGGTCGGAAGTTTGAATCCCAGTTGAGTCAAACAAATGACTTACAACATTGATACCTGTTGCTGCCGAGCCAGGTGGTCAGCATTATTAGGTTATGACATGGACTGATTAGCTCAGTGTCATGATTATGTGATTAAGTGGGATATCAGGTCATGGTGCTGGTGGCCTGATCTCCCAGTGGGGCAGAACTATAAAATTGTCATGAGTGCGCACTGTCACAAGTCGGTACCTGTGCTGATATGACCTGATATGTTGCTAGGACCTAAAACCCAACAAACAATAATTGCAAAAGTTCCGATACAAAACTAGTGATATCTGTGTTATTAAAACAAATTATACATTCTTTTACATAGTTTTTATTTCCTTTTCTTTAAAAAAGAATGGTGGCCAGCGTGTTTTATTTAGGTCAGGGCAGGTGAATGCGAATAAAATAGATGTTTGTCTGAACCTAATGATTAGTATCCTGACTAGAACCCGCTATTGACATTGCCGACATTTTGAAGGATCACTACGAGGATACCGGAAGTGGGCATCGACTTCCGGTCACTGTCCAGTGATGAGGAGAGTGGCCATGTTGCTGTTGGCCCCAGCATGGCTTGACAGAGGTGGGGTAAGATCAAAAGGCACCCCATCGGAAGTGGACGGGTGGAAGAAAACAGCCTCTGAGAAGTGAAGATAGCTAGAGCCAATTACTACGGAGCAAATCGAAAGCCAAGGTCAAGGCCACACAGGGTATAAAAATGAATGCTCAAACTGGGTTAATTGGTTAAGTGTGGTATGACCCCGTTATAACGCGATCGTTCAGGTCCACATAATGCGATCGCGACAAAACAGGGGTCATGGTAAATCGTGGGTTAGTTTACTGAATTATCTTTGAATTAAATAATCCTGGGTTCAATTAATCATCGAGTTGCGTTATAACGAGGTTTAACTGTAGTATATTCAAAAAGAAAGACAATGTGGAGTATGGGGCGGACTAGTGGAGGCAGAGAGAGGAGAATGTGGAGGGAGGTGGATCGGTGTAGTGTGTCGAAGCAGTGCATGTAATGGCCGGTACACACCTACCATTTGTGCGCGCACACCTCCCGTTTACGATCGAAAACTGCCCGTTTCGCGCACAAAAATCGCTAGGTGTGCGCCCCCCGTGCACACCTAGCGATTGCGATTCGCGCATAAAACTAAGTTTTTAGTGCTAAAAGCGGCCGTTTACGATTGCGATTCGCGATTCGAAAAACGAATCGGCCCGTTTTCAGTTTTAAGCGGGTCAGGTCGAGTCGCGAGTTTTAGTGCGCGAATCGTAAACGGTAGGTGTGTACCGGCCATTAGTAGTGTATGTAAGTAGTATGTCAAGAGAGGGGGACTCAATGTGGTGCATGGGAGTAGCGCATCGAAGTAGTGTATGGAAGTAGTGTGTATAAATAGTGCATAGAAGCAGTGTATGGAAGTAGTGTGTGTTAGTAGTGTATGGAAGCAGTGTGTAAGTAGTGTAGGGAAGTAGTGTCCGGAAGTATGTATGCAAGTAGTGCATGCAAGTAGTGCAAACAAGTAGTGCATGCAAGTAGTACATGCAAGTAATACATGCAAGTAGTGTATGGAAGTAGTTATATCAGTAGTGTATATCACTAATGTGGGGAAGTAATATGCGGAAGTAGTACATGGTAGCAGTGTATGTCACTAGTGTATGTCAGTAGGGTATAGAAGTAGTGTATGGAAGTAGTGTGTGGAACTAGTGTGTTGAAGTAGTGTGTGGAAGTAGTGTGTGGAAGTAGTGCATGGAAGTAGTGTGTGGAAGTAGTGCGTGGAAGTAGTGGGTGGAAGTAGTGGGTGGAAGTAGTGCATGGAAGTAGTGCATGGAAGTAGTGCATGGAAGTAGTGTGTGGAAGTAGTGCAAGCAAGTAGTGTATGGAAGTAGTTATATCAGTAGTGTATATCACTAATGTGGGGAAGTAATATGTGGAAGTAGTACATGGTAGTAGTGTATGCCAGTAGTGTATATCAGTAGTGTATGTCAGTCGTGTATGGAAGTAGTGCATGGAAGTAGTGTTTGGAAATAGTGTGTGTAAGTAGTGCATAGAAGTAGTGTATGGGAGTAGTGTGTGTTAGTGGTGTATGGAAGCAGTTTGAAAGTAATGTAGGGAAGTAGTGTCCGGAAGTAGTGCATGCAAGTAGTGAATGCAAGTAGTGCATGCAAGTAGTGCATGCAAGTAGTGTATGGAAGTCGTTATATCAGTAGCGTATATCAGTAATGCGGGAAAGTGATATGAGGAAGTAGTACATACTAGTAGTTTTGTCAGTAGTGTATCAGTAGTGTATGTCAGTCGTGTATGGAAGTAGTGCATGGAAGTAGTATTTGGAAGTAGTGTGTGTAAATACTGCATAGAAGTAGTGTGTGTTAGTAGTGTATGGAAGTACTGCATGGAAGTACTGCATGGAAGTAGTGTGTGGAAGTAGTGTGTGAAAGTAGGGTATGGAACTAGTGCATGGAAGTAGTGTGTGGAAGTAGTGTTTGGAAATAGTGTTGAAGTAGTGCATGGAAGTAGTTATGGAAGTAGTGCATGCAAGTAGTGCATGCAAGTAGTGTGAGTAAGTAGTACATGGAAGTGGTGCATAGGAGTAGTATGTGAAAGTAGGGTGTGGTAGTAGTGTTTGGAAGTAGTGCATGGAAGTAGTTATGGAAGTAGTGATTGCAAGTAGTGCATGCAAGTAGTGTGAGTAAGGAGGACATGGAAGTAGGACAGGGAAGTGGTGCATGGAAGTAATGTAATGTAAGTAGTGTATGGAAGTGCCGCATGGAAGAAGTACATGGAAGGAGGGGGTGGAAGTAGTGTGTGGAAGTAGTGTGTGGAAGTAGTGTGTGGAAGTAGTGTATGGAGGTGGTGGCTGGAAATAGTGTGTGGAAGTAGTGTGTGGAAGTAGTGTGTGGAAGTAGTGCATTGAAGTAGGTCATGGAAGAGGTGCATGGAATTAGTGTGCGGAAGTAGTGCATGGAAGTAGTATATATAAGTAGTGAATGGACGTAGTGCATGGAAATAGTGTGTGATAGTACTGTGTGGAAGTAGAGTGTAGAAGTGGTTCATGGAAGTAGTATATGGAAGTATTGTGTGGAAGTAGTGCATGGAAGCAGTGTATGGAAATAGTGTGTGGAAGTAGTACATAGAAGTAGAAGTAGTGTGTCAAGTAGTGTGTCAAAGTGGAAGTGTGACAAGTAGTGTGTGGAAGGAGTTATGGAAGTAGTGTATGCAAGTAGTGTGAGTAGGTAGTACATAGAAGTAGGACATGGAAGTAGTGTGTGAAAGTAGTGTGTGGAAGAAGTGGGTGAAAGTAGGGTATGGAAGTAGTGCATGGAAGTAGTGTGTGGAAGTAGTGTTTGGAAATTGTGTGGAAGTAGTGCATGGAAGTAGTTATGGAAGTAGTGCATGCAAGTAGTGCATGCAAGTAGTGTGAGTAAGTAGCACATGGAAGTGGTGCATAGAAGTAGTATGTGAAAGTAGTGTGTGGTAGTAGTGCATGGCAGTAGGGTGTCGAACTAGTGTGTGCGAGTACTGTGTGGAAGTAGTGCATGGAAGTGGTGGCTGGAAGTAGTGTGTGGAAGTAGTGTGTGGAAGTAGTGCATGGAAGTAGTTTGTGGAAGTAGTGTGTGGTAGTAGTGCATGGGAGTAGGGTGTCAAACTAGTGTATGCGAGTACTGTGTGGAAGTAGTGCATGGAAGTGGTGGCTGGAAGTAGTGTGTGGAAGTAGTGTGTGGAAGTAGTGCATGGAAGTAGTTTGTGGAAGTAGTGTGTGGAAGTAGTGCATGGAAGTAGTTCATGGAAGTAGTGTGTGGAAGTAGAGCATGAACGTAGTGCATGGAAGTAGTGCATGGAAGTAGGGTGTGGAAGTAGTGCATGCAAGTAGTGTATGGAAGTCGTTATATCAGTAGTGTATATCACTAATGTGGGGAAGTAATATGTGGAAGTAGTACAGGGTAGTAGTATATGTCAGTAGTGTATGTCAGTAGTGTATGGAAGTAGTCCATGGAAGTAGTGTATGGAAGTAGTGTGCGTACATAGTGCAGAGAAGCAGTGTATGGAAGTAGTGTGTATTAGTAGTGTATTGAAGTAGTGTTTGAAAGTACTGTGTCAAAGTGGTGCATGGAAGTAGTGTGTCAAAGTAGTGTCAAAGAAGTGTCAAAGTAGTGTGCATGGAAGTATTAGTGTGTGGAAGTAGTGCATGGAAGTAGTGCATGAAAGTAGTGTGTGGAAGTAGTGTGTGGAACTAATGTGTGGAAGTAGTGTGTGGAGGTAGTGTGTGGAAGTAGTGTGTGGAAGTAGTGCATGCAAGTAGTTATGGAAGTAGTGCATGCAAGTAGTGTGAGTAAGTAGTTCATGGAAGTAGGACATGGAAGTGGTGCATAGAAGTGTTTGGAAGTAGGGCATGGACGTAATGCATGAAAGTAGTGTGTGGAAGTAGTGTTTGGAAATAGTGTGTGGAAGTAGTGCATGGATGTCATTATGGAAGTAGTGCATGCAAGTAATGTATGCAAGTAGTGTGAGTAAGTAGTCAATGGAAGTAGGACATGGAAGTGGTGCATCGAAGTAGTGTGTTAAAGTAGTGTGTGGAAGTAGTGTGTGGAAATAGGGCATGGAAGAAGTGTGTGGAAATAGTGTGTGGAAGTACTGCATGGAAGTAGTTATGGAAGTAGTGTATGCAAGTACTGCATGCAAGTAGTGTGAGTAAGTAGTGTGTGGATGTAGTGTATGGAAATAGTTGTGGAATTAGTGCATGGAAGTGGTGGCTGGAAGTAGTGTGTGGAAGTAGTGTATAGAAGTAGTGTGTGGAAGTAGGGTGTGGAAGTAGTGTGCGGAAATAGGGTGTGGAAGTCGTGCATGGAAGTAGTGTGTGGCAGTAGTGCATGGAAGTAGGGTTGGAAGTAGTGCATGCAAGTAGTTATGGAAGTGGTGCATGGGAGTAGTTATGGAAGTAGTGCATGCAAGTAGTGCATGCAAGTAGTGTGAGTAAGTAGTAACTGGGACGCCCAATGGAAGGTAACCATGTCAAGAGTAGCCAGATAACACACCACACAGCTACGTACAAGCCTATGATATGTAAATAGGAGTAGGCTAGTCTAGTAATAAGAGTAGAACAAAACAAAATACATATATGCCAAGAAAATTTAAAAAAAACTAACATAGGCTACTAACCATACCAACCAACTATCTATCTGCTACTGAAATGCCGGCAATCAAATTACTTATCATCAGCTACACTACAACTGGCCAGCATTGAAAACAAGCCTGGGTACCCAGGCTTATATGCTATGGACAGTATAAATACAGCCTCAATAAAAAAAAAGGACATGGAAGTGGTGCATAGAAGTAGTGTGTGAAAGTAGTGTGTGGAAGAAGTGTCTGGAAGTAGGGCATAGAAGTAATGCATGGAAGTAGTGTGTGGAAGTAGTGCATGGATGTAGTTATGGAAGTACTACATGGAAGTAGTGCATGGAAGTAGTGTGAGTAAGTAGTATATGTAAGTAGGACATGGAAGTGGTGCATAGAAGTAGTGTGTTAAAGTAGTGTGCAGCAAGAGTGTGTGGAAAGAGGGCATGGAAGAAGTGTGTGGAAATAGTGTGTGGAAGTAATGCATTGAAGTAGTTATGCAAGTAGTGGATGCAAGTAGTGCATGCAAGTAGTGTGTGTAAGTAGTACAGGAAGTAGGACATGGAACTGGTGTGTAGAAGTAGTGTGTGAATGTAATGTGTGGAAGTAGTTATGGAAGTAGTGCATGGAAGTAGGCTTTGGAAGTAGTGTGTGCATATAGTATGTGGAAATAGTGCATGGAAGTGGTGGCTGGAAGTAGTGTGTGGACGTAGTGTGTGGAAGTAGTGTGTGGAAGTAGTGTGTGGAAGTAGTGTGTGGAAGTAGTGTGTGGAAGTAGTACATGGAATAGGTGCATGGAAGTAGTGTGTGGAAGTAGTGTGTGGAAGTAGTGGGTGGGAGTAGTGCATGGAAGTAGTGTGTGGAAGTAGTGGGTGGAAGTAGTGGGTGGAAGTAGTGCATGGAAGTAGTGTGTGGAAGTAGTGGGTGGAAGTAGTGGGTGGAAGTAGTGGGTGGAAGTAGGGTGTGGAAGTAATACATATAAGTAGTGCATGGAAGTAGTGTGTGGAAGTAGTGTGTGGAAGTGGTGCATGGAAGTAGTGTATGGAAGTAGTGTGTCAAAGTAGTGTGTGGAAGTAGTGCATGGAAGTAGTGTATGGAACTAGTGTGTCGAAATAGTGTGTCGAAGTAGTGGTTCGAAATGGTGCATGAAAGTAGTGCATGGAAGTAGTTGTGCAAGTAGTGTGTGCAAGTAGGGTGTGCAAGTCGTTCATGCAAGTAGTATGAGTAGGTAGTACATGGAAGCAGGACATTGAAGTGGTGCATAAAAGTAGTGTGTGAAAGTAGTGTGTGGAAGTATTGCATGGAAATAGTGTATGGAAGTAGTATGTGGAAGTGGTGCATGGAAGTAGGTATGCAAGCAATGCATGCAAGTAGTGTGAGTAAGTAGTACATGGAAGTGGTGCATATAAGTACTTTGGGAAAGTAGTGTGTGGAAGTGGTGTATGGAAGTAGTGCACGGAAGTAGTGCATGGAAGTAGGGTGTGGAAGTAGGGTGGGGATGTAGTGTGTGGAAGTAGTGCATGGAAGTGCTGGCTGGAAGGAGTGTGTGGAAGTAGTTGTGTGGAAGTAGTGTGTGGAAGTAGTGTGTGGATGTAGTGTGTGGAAGTAGTGTATGGAAGTACTGCATGGATGTACTGGATGGAAGTAGTGTATGGAAGTAGTATATGTAAGTAGTGTATGTAAGTAGTGTATGGAAGTAGTGTGTGGATGTAGTATATGGAAGTCATGTATGGACGTAGTGCATGACAGTAGTGTATTGCAGTAATGTGTGGAAGTAGGGCATGAGACGTAGTGTGTCGAAGTAGTGTCTGGAAGTAGTGTATGAAGTATTGTGTGGAAGTAGTGTGTGGATGTAGTGTATGGAAGTAATGCATGGAAGTAGTGCATGGAAATAGTATATGGAAGTAGTGCATGGAAGTAGTACATGGAAGCGGTGGGTGGAAGTAGTGTGGAAATAGTGTGTGGAAGTAGTATGTGGAAGTAGTCTATGGAAGTAGTGCATGGAAGTAGGGTGTGGAAGTAGTGTGTGGAAGTAGTGCATGAAAGCAATGCATGGAAGTAGTGTGTGGAAGTAGTGTGTGGAAGTAGTTTATGGAACCAGTGCATGGAAGTAGTGCATGGAAGTAGTGTGTGGAAGTAGTCTGTGGAAGGGGTGTGTGGAACTAGTGTGTGGAAGTAGTGTGTGGAAGTACTGCATGGAAGTAGTGCATGGAAGTAGTGCATGGAAGTTGGGTGTGCAAGTAGTGTGTGGAAGTAGTGAATAGAAGTGGTGGATGGAAGTAGTGTGAGGTAGTAGTGTATGGAAGTAGTATGTGGAAGTAGTGTGTGAAAGTAGTTTTAGGAAGTAGTGTGTGGATGTAGTGTATGGAAGTAGTGCATGAAAGTAGTACATGGACATGGTGCATGGAATTAGTGCGTGGAAGTAGTGTCTGGATCTAGTGTGTGAAAGTAGTGTGTGGAAGTAATGTATGGAAGTAGTCCATGGAATTGGTGCCTGGAAGTAGTGTGTGGATGTTTTGTATGGAAGTAGAGTATGGAAGCAGTGTATGGAAGTAGTGTATGGAAGTAGTCTATGGGAAGGTGTGTGTGGAAGTAGTGTGTGGAAGTAGTGTATGGAAGTAGTATGTGCAAGTCGTGTATGGAAGTAGTGCATGAAAGTAGTATATTGAAGTAGTGTGTGGAAGTAGCATATTGAAGGTGTGAATGGAAGTAGTGTATGGAAGTAGCATATGGAAGTAGTGTATGGAGGTAGTTCATGGAAGTGGTGCATGGAAGTACTGTATGGAAGTACTGTATGGAAATAGTGTATATAAGTAGTGTATGTAAGTAGTGTGTGAAGGGAGGGGAATCTCTGTAATGTGAGGAAATAGTTCATGGACGCCATGTATGCAACTAGTTCCTGCAGATGCAGGAATGTCAATGTTATGATGAAGAGGAGGAATTGATATAGTGTATGGAAGTGGGTTATGTAATAATGGCGATAAAAGGGGACAAGAATGGAAGCAGTTAACCGGAACCGAACGCCTGCTGACACCCCAGTACACCAAACTAGTTCTCAAACGGGCTATGGTTGTGGTAGAATGTGGCTGCAAGACAATTTTGGTCATTCTCAAAGTTCTGGAGCACCATTCAGTTCTAGTCTGTCCATTCCGTTTGTAAACAGACTAAAAAGTTGCTATTATGTCCATTCTGTATGCACACAGTTTGAACCCATTCAGCAACATTTTCAAGAACGTCGTGAGAACTAGTTTGGTGTGATGGGGGTATTAAGAAAACCGCCTGAAACATGCCGACATTGTAAGGAGCATAAGACAGAATCGTAAGGATCGAGAAAGGATCAGTGAGAAGTCACGAATGAACATTCCATGTGTGTCTAGCGTGTCAGCTCTCACCGTCAGCTAAAAAGTGCTGATCTGGACCGATTGACGAATCGATTGGGATGAAAATAGACGATTTCCACGAAGCATGCGCACGCAGCTGAAACTCAGATTGGGGGTCAACTCTGGAAGTGAGTATTAAGTTTGTTTGCTTGTTGGTGTTTTATGTCCTGGCAACATCTATGATCATATCAGGATGATTACCGACTTTTGACAGTGCACCCTCATGGTGACTTTATAGTGCTGCCCGATTGGGTTGATGATTGATTGGTGCTTGCTCTACGCCATGTCGGCAGCATAGGCCATATTGATGGCGAGAACTGTTTGTTTTTTATTCAGACCATCGCTTTTACATGTAAAAACATAACCCCATTGGGAGACCAGGCCGCTGGCAACATGACCTGATTTTCCACTCAGTCACATAGGTCTAACCAGTCCTTGCCCTATCCTAGTAATGCCGAAGATAGCGCCAAGTATCTATTATGTAAGTCATTAGTTTCACTCAACCTGGAATCGAATGGAAAGTTGAAGATAACATCCTTCCTGAATTAGTGAAAATTATTGTAATGACCCATATGAAAAATAGACCATCGAATGAAATTGTATTCCAGGTTTATACCCAGGCTTCTGTAAAATAATGTCAATCCAGATGTCAATCCAGATGTCAATTGTGTTCCAAAGCATTCTGAATAAATAAATAAAACCGCTGATCACACACACACACAACACTCCCTCCATCACGACCCCGAACTCCCTCCCTGCCTTATCAACTCCTCCACCACTCCCAGATTCCCCCTCTGTGTTATCTTTAACAACGCTCCCCTATCCCCTTATCCGCCCCCGCCACTTGTTCTTTCCCTAAGATTGTTTTCTGCGGTGAGGGAAGGCTGCGGTAGGAGGTGAGAGGGTTTATAAAGAGGCACAGGGAATCTGATATTCTGGGTTCCATCGATTACTGGTCTGGAAATAGCATCACCATCGGGTCGCCTCGTGTCGAGCATCAGCACAACTCAAGCCTCGCCGCAATGTGGGTGAGACCGATTGGGAAGGAATTGGCTCCGCATGTGCGGTAAAGCCCTAGTCACACTACTGCTTGCGACCACTCTGCGACCACTCTGTGACCACGTTGCAACCACTTTGCAATTACTTTGCAACTACTTTGCGACCAATTTTCGACCAGTTGGCGACCACTTTGCGACCACTTTGCGACCACGTTGCAAGCAATGAACCCACCTTCTTGCGACCTCCTTACGACCAAAGCAATGATCGCCGACCTCCTTGTGA
Source organism: Branchipolynoe longqiensis (assembly GCA_030323885.1). Taxonomy (NCBI): domain Eukaryota; kingdom Metazoa; phylum Annelida; class Polychaeta; order Phyllodocida; family Polynoidae; genus Branchipolynoe; species Branchipolynoe longqiensis. Next base: position 52,450,001 of record CM059188.1, on the reverse strand, counting down.
CCATTTTGGTTGCAAGGAAGTTTGTTGTTGAACATTACCTGCGACCAAAATGATCACGAGCAGGTCGGCGACCACTGAGCACCAGTTTGCGACCATTTGCGTCCATTTTGCGACCACTTGCGATCTCTTTGCGATAACCCCTTTTTTGTGTGGTCGCAAAGTGGTAGCAATCAGTAGTGGTTAGTTGTGGAAGTTTTACGTCCTAACAACATCTAAGGTCATGTCAGGACGGGAGCAGTAGTGTGACCTGGGTATAACACTCAATAACTGTGAGAACTTACTGATTCGGTGAGAAGATGGTGTAGTAAATGTATGTAAGGACTATAAGAGCTGTGACTACAGACGGTGACTGGGCTATGTGTGAGGGCACTCATAATGAACTCGATAGGCGGCGCTGTAAATGGGTTAATATAGTGCTACCGGGCGCGGTGGCCGAATCGGTAGAGCGCGGGCCTCGTGCGCGGAAGGTCGGGAGTTCGGTTCCCAGTCGTGTCAAACCAATGACTTTTAAAATACCTGTCGCTTCTTAGCCTGGGCTCGACATTAATAGGATAGGACAAGGACTTGTTAGCTCAGTGCCATGACTGAGTGTGATATTGGGTCATGGTGTCAGCGGCCTGATTTCCCAGTGGGCCAGCACTATAAAGTTGGCATGAGAGTACAGTGTCACAAGTCGATACCCATCCTGATATGACCTTAGCTGTTGTCAGGACGTAAAATAGAGTGCTAAGCCGTGAGAAACTACCTGGATATCCAACTAGTGCAATTGAGTTATCTCTATCACTCTGTTGCTTTTGTCACGAAACCTCCAACAACTGGCTGAAATTAAGGAGCCAGCGCCTAACTAAAGTAGTATAGTCCGATTTTTCATATTCATGAAATTCATAATATCAGAATTGTACAGTGACACTAACTTAACCACTATTCGTCCTTAAGAGTAATGTCTATAATCATGGGTATAGGTTTCGTCGGTCTTAAGTTTGACTTAGTCAGGTATTGAACATATAGCCAGGGATTGAATATATGACATCACTCAAGTATAGCAATGCGCATGACTTGTATCTGACATGAGACTTTTGTAACTATGACAACCGACATGTATCTGAGTGAATTTCATATATCACTGTTTTATCAGACCTGTTTACTCAAAAGGGGTCAATGTACCCAGAATTTACTTTTTTGTTCAACTGCTTTTATTCCTGTGAATAACATGTTGTCAGTGCTCAGGTGGGGGGCTATTGAGCGAGTAAGTAGGTTAATATTGTGTATAATCATTGACCTCAGTAGGATCCAATTACAAGCATGTCCAGGCTCATACAGTTGGTAGGTGGGGGCTTTGGTCAAGTTCGCCACTACTAGTGGACCCTACAGCATATGGTTGGGGGAGAGAGGGTGTAATATATGCTAATGAGATGCATAATGGGATCCATGCATTGAGAGAGAACAAAGGAATATGTTAATGAGATGACATCATGGAAAGTTTGTGCCGGTGGTTGGGAGCCCTGGATGGTGAATAAAGCATTCGGTATCCAGAAGTCAACTTGTCCAGACATTGGTTCTTTACATGGTGTCAGATGAGGAAGAATGCCGCCCGCTAATACACTGCCGGGTCTCAGGCCGCCAGGACAGCTCGTCCTCAGCAACAATGCACGATCGAACTGGAAAACATGGATCAGAGCATATGATATACATGCCATTGCTGCAGGTGTCATAACGAAGGCGGAACGAGTGTAATGCTGCATCTTCCTTCATGTCGCCGGCGAGGAAGCGCAAAAGGTCTTTGCCAATATGTCCATCGCGCTCGCTGATCGAGACAAGATCGGATCGCTCCTATTGTACAGGTAAAAGCAACTTAATAATAACACGCTACCGGTTCAATTCTCATAACCAATCTACTGAGAATATGTCTACGTATGTTACTGCGCTAAGAGACAGAGTGAAAGACTGTGAGTATGGATCGGTAGAGGAGTCGCTGTTGCATGATCGGTTGGTGGCTGGCGTAAAAAATACAAATTTTAGAAACAAACTGTTGCAAATGGCGGATTTGACATTAGAGAAACGCATAAACATGTGCAAACTCAGTGAGTTCAGTTCTGATCGGTTAGAGGACAAGAAATCGGACGTAGAAGTCAAGGAAATTGATTTTCTGAATAGGTATGCGACTGCACCGGTGGTTTGTCCGTCTCGGCCGCCATCTTGGAAGTCGCCAGCGAGTTCAAAATACAATGTCCGAACTGTGGATATGAACATCGCCGTGGAGTCTGCCCAGTGAAAGGCAAAACTTGCGTCGTCTGCAGGAAGGTTGGGCACTTTTCAGTATTAGATGCTATGACAGGATATTGGCAGATCGAGTTGGACTATGAAAGTTCATTGTTATGCAAATTTGATCGTAATGCTCGCATTGCGGTTGATGCGAGGCGAGGGAGGACCCCCCCCTTCTCTTTTCCCTCCAGCCGTTGGCTATTACATAATCACCCGCAGCTCCATCCCCTTATAGCCGCCCCCACACCACCTCAGGCCACTCGCCCTCCTGCCTCCAGACACTCCGCTCCTCCATACACTTTTTTCTTTGGCACTACTTGTAAAGAACAAGACGTCTTAACACTGCGAGAACTGATTCACAACTGTTTTATTAATAGAATCGGGCTCTGCCACCTTGACTGCCCTGCCGCCACTCGGGCCGGCTAGCCGCGTACCATGATACTAACTAACCCACCGATGATATCAATGGACATATATTACATCCCCCTTTTTTTTTATTAAAGTTACTTAAACCTAAAGTGAATCTAGCAACAACTTAACTAACATCAATTATTACCATAAAGGACCCTTTGATGAAACGGGTGTCTTGTTGTCGTCTAACATGGTTGCATGACAACTGTTATACAATGATGGAATAAACTTAATTAACATTTTGACATGTATGTAACATCTATTTCATTATAATAACTCTTAGAATCTAACATCAGCAGATAAATCAGGTGTTATTTTGCACTGTAGGATGCACATGTCGTGTTGAGTTTTAGCTCTCATGTTGTAACTGGTATGTGCACCGGTGATCTGCTGACTCAAGTATGTTCGCTCTGGCTCGCTTTGCTGATAGCACTTGGTGCTATTTCGAGCTATGCTTCGCTCGGCCGTGTGAGCGCATGAGTCCGTACTGGACATTTCATATTTATTGTTTTAGGTCAATGCTATCCCAAGGCGGAGTGGTCTACGTGAAACGCGCCCGTGTCTTGTTGCATACGCGTTCACGGCTGATCGCTCATGTGTGTCTGCACCTTGGGGTGCCGGCGTGGCATGTTTTTGTCTGTGGTTGTCTTGTTCTATTTGTGGGATTCTAAATATGTGAATGCGATTACGTTTGAACTTGCTGCCGGTGCTGGTAATTACTTCATAATCGCGTGGCCCGGGATTGTTAGTTCTTGTAATGACGCCGGTTGCCCATTTGCCCTCGTGTGTTTTATACCGTACATTATCTGCGATTTGTAATTGTCTCAGCGGCTTGCCTACTCGCTTGTTGTAGTATTTTTGTTGTGCTTCCTGACTTTTACTTATATGCATTGTTTTTGACTTTTGAACCATTGGTCTTAACATCCGTTCAGTGGTTGGCAACTTCGAATTGAGCCTACGGCTCATTAGCAATTGTGCTGGAGAGGCATCCATCGCTACTAATGGCGTATTTCTGTAATTAACAATGACAAATTATAATCTATGTTTTCAGCATTAGCCTTTTTTATCAATTTCTTTACGGTCTGCCCGTTACTTTTCGGGTAGTGTGGGTTAGAGAATACATGTAAGAACCCGTGCTTTAAGGCAAATTCGCGAAACTCACTGCACGCGAATTGCGGCCCATTGGTGTCAGAAGCGTACGAACCCAGCAAATATGGCGCTTTCGGGTTTAAAACCACCAGGTCCCTTATGTTTGGAGGAGAACTTAGCTTTGAACTGGTGTTCATGGCTACAGTCGTACCAAATTTATGCAGTAGCGTCCGGAGCAACGACAAAAACTGATAAGATACAAAGCTGCGTATTTCTGCACGTGGCGGGGACAGAAGCCCAGAAGTTGTGCCAAACATTCAAAGTGGACAGTGAAAATAAGGACAAGATACAACCACTCATTGACGTATTTGAACAGTATTGCTATGGACACACAAACATCACCGTCGTGCGGTACAATTTCAGTTCATACAATCAAACAACGGACAGTATTGATGCATACATTCGGGAGTTGGAGCATAGAATCGCATTGTGTGATTACAAGCAGTTGGAGGATTCTATGTTGTGTGATAGATTAGTATGTGGTGTCCATGACAACAAACTGCGAGAACTGATTCACAACTGTTTTATTAATAGAACCGGGCTCTGCCACCTTGACTGCCCTGCCGCCACTCGGGCCGGCTAGCCGCGTACCGTGATACTAACTAACCCACCGACGATATCAATGGACATATATAACAGTACTCACCACGCCACATCATGCCTAACGGACGAGGCCGGGGGAGGCGCGCCGCCCGCAGGGAGGCGCTGCGCATATCTGAGGCGAGCTCGACACACTCGTCCGCGCCCTCCTCGCCCCCCCAGGCCGCCGCGCTCCCGAGGGCCGCCCCCGGCGACCCCCCCTCGGAGTGGGGGCGTACCATGCAGGCCACCCTACTCGACACGGTGGCGGCCCTGGAGCGGTTTTCGGCGAGACTCGACATAATCGACGCTAGGGACGAGCTTGGAGCCGCGCCTCAGCAGACCCCCGGCCCCCCGACCGCCGCGCCGCCTCCAACGCCGCCACAGCAGACCTACCCTGCCCGGGCCCCCCGCCACACCGTGGGGGGGGCACACCCGCCTCCACCGCCCCTGCCGGCGGCTCCGGGGGCCATCCACCCCGACTACCAGCGCTTCATCAGGGGGGGGCCTCCTCCACTCAACCATCGGAGGCGCTGCCTCCCCTACACTACCGCGATGCCCACGCCCACTCATCCACCGACGCAGCCGACGCAGTACGGGAGATCCTCGACTCGGCCGACACTCACAACGCCGGCCGACGCAAAGGTATTTCCCCCCACTACATCTTCCCCTGTGACTTAATAGAACGGGGGGCGGAGAGGAAGGCAGTGAAGCGAGGGGAGGCCACCAAGGATGAATATACCCTCGCCCTCCGCATGCTGGAGGCGCACCCCGCCTTCCCCGCCCTCTCCCTTCCCGGACTCAGCCACCATGCCCTCACCATTCACCGGGACAACCTAGTTCACCCCTGGGCTACCGTCCGCCGTTATTCGGAGACGGTATTTACGTGGATCACGGACGGAAGGCTCCCACACGGCTGGCACGACCCCGCGGCCATCAACATGGTCCGCATGGAGGCCCTCACCACGCCCACCGCTGCCCTGCCCACGCCCGCCCGCTCCTCCGACCCCGTTCGCCCCGCCCCCAGACCCCAGGCACGCCCCCAGGTTTCCCTATATCGGATTCCCTATATCCGAGACTCCCACGGCGCCCCCTGCCCCTCATGGAACCGTGACCCGGCCTCCTGCGACCGGGCGGGGGCCGGCGAGACCCATGGGGAGGGGGCGTCGAGGTATCGACACGCTTGCGCCTACTGCGCAAACGTGAGGAAATTCCTAACGATGACCTCGGAGGCCGTCTGTATCAGCAAGAGAGGCCGCGACCAGGGGGCCCCGCCCCCTCGGCGGATTTTTAGTCCGCCGCCCCCTCCAGCCCGGCCCGGAGGGACCCAGCCGGCCCCACCCAACCCCCCACGCCGACCCCCGCATACCCACAACTCTGCGCCGACCCCTTCGCCTGCCCCCTCGATCAAAAGATCTACATTGACCTCGCCCTCCCCTTTGGCTGCCGCTCCTCGGGCGTGGCTTGTGTCCGCGTGACGGCAGCCGTCGCCTGGATTATGAGGCGTGACGGTTTTCACATACTCGTCTACGTCGACGACTTTGTCGGGTGCGAGGCGTCCTACCTTAAAGCCTGTCTGGCCTTCGACGCCTTCCTCGCCCTCGCCGCCGCCCTCGGGCTCAACGTGGCGCCTGGGAAATGTCACCCCCCCGCTGTCCACCTCACCTGGCTGGGGTTCGCCCTCGACAGCGAGGCGATGACAGTCCGCATCGCCGCCGACAAGGTCGACGACCTCGTCCTCTCCTGCGAGGCCCGCCTCACCTGCCCCGCCATAACTCGACATGAGCTCCAGAGCCTCCTCGGGCGCTTGAACCACATCGGCAGTTGCGTCCTCCCCGGCCGGAGGTTCATGAGTCGCCTCCTCGGGGCGCTCCGCGGCTGCTTCGGCTGCGCCTCGCTCACCCTCGACGACGACGCCCTCCGGGACCTGAGGTGGTTCACCCTCTATGGCCGCGCCTCCAACGGGATCTACCTCCTCCACGCCCCGGCGGGGCGCACCTACGTCATAGAGTGCGACTCGTTCCTCACGGGCGAGGGCGCCTTCTCTGCCGCTACGCCTGAGGGTACACCTCGGACTTCCGGGCGCGGTTCCCCGACATCCATGGGTTGGAGGCGGTCAACCTCGTCGTCGCCCTCCGCGCCCTCATGACTGACGACGCCGCGGGGGCCACCATCGTTATCAATACCGATAACATGGCCTCCGCCGCCTCCCTCACCTTGGGCCGCGCCCGGGATGCCACCCTCGGGACCTGCGCTCGGGAGCTCTGGCTCCTCGCGGCGACGGGCTGCTTCACCCTCACCATACTCCACAAGCCCGGGGCGGGGCTCGTCTTCGCCGACGCCCTCAGCCGCACCCACCTCGACAGGCCCTGGGCCGAGCTGGCCCGTGCCGGCATGGTTCGCCTCGGGCTCCGCCGCATATCCCCCTCACATGACGCCTTCCCATTTAACCCCGGCCTTTGATTCAGGTTTTACCTCGGCCGAGGTGGACGACGTCGCCCACCTGCGCCTCGCCTCCCTGGCCCCCTCGACATGGACGATCCGGCGACGCCAGGCCCGGGAGTACGTAGCCTACTGCGTTGCCCGAGGGCTCACCCCCCTCGACCCCTCCGACTTCCAGATCGCTGCCTACACGGCCTCCCTCTACGCCCGCGGCCTTGCCCCGGCCTCCATCAAAAACGCCCTCACCGGAGCGCGCACCTGGGCCGGGGCCGCCGGAGGGTCAACCGCCGCCTTCGACTCTGCCCTCGCCAAGGACGTCTGCCGAGGTGGCGAGCGCGCCTCCACCCACGCTCCTCGCCAGGCGCCCCCTCTGACGCCTCGCCACCTCGCCCTCGTCATCTCTCACCTCGCCCTCGCGGGGCCGGCCTCGCTCGTCCCTCGGGCCGCCCTCCTCCTCGGGTACTTCGGCATGCTGTGGCAGTCGAACCTGCTGTCGCTGAGTCCCGAGGGCTGGGGCGGCCCCCACACCATCACCCGCGGCGACGTTGCCCTGGCCCCCGGGGGCCTCCGGGTCACGGTCAGGACCTACAAGACCATAACCGGCCCCGCGGGCGCCGTCGCCCTATTCATCCCTGCTTGCCCGAGGCCGGGACTCTGCCCTCTGGCCGCCTGGAATGCCGCCACCCGGCAGCGCCCCGCGACTCCCGACGCCCCGGCCTTCATCATGCCCTCGGGTCGCCCCCTCGATCCGCGCTACCTAACTGCCCTCCTGCGAGGCGCCCTTCGCGCCCGAGCGTCCCGGGGGCCGAGGCCTTTACCCTCCACAGCCTACGCCGGGGCTCCGCCCAGGCCTGCCATGCCGCCGGAGTCGACATCTCCAACATCATGGCCCAGGGGACTTGGACCTCTGAGGCGGTGCACGCACACGTGCCCCGCCTCGCCCCCTCGGCGGCCCCTCGAGCCCTCTCCTCTGTCTTGGTTGAGGGCTCCTCGGGTCCACCTCCCGGGCCCAACTACTAACATTATCCTGACATTTGACACTTTATATACCATGACGATGCCTCATATATTATACTTTATATGTCTCTTACTCCTGATTGATTACTCATTATCCAACTGACATTTGACACTGTATATCATGACGATGCCTCATACATTATACTTTACTTACCTCTTACTCATGATTGATTACTCCTCATTACATTGATGCCGCATATCTTCCTTGACATATCTAATTATTCATGCTTGATTAATGTACTATCCATGAATATTCCGGCACTTCTGAATAAAGTGCCCTTTTATCCACTCACGCCTCCTCGTCCTTCCTTGCCGCGCATCAACACTCCAAGGGGCCCGTACAGGTACACCCGTCTGCCTTTTGGGATCAAAACAGCCGGTGACATTTTTATTCAGGAAATACACCGCGTCATGGGCGATATACTCGGTATCGGTATAGTCACGGATGACATTTTGGTATTTGGGTCAACCGTGGAAGAGCAGAATGACAGGCTCAGAGCAGTGTTAGACCGAGCTAGGTCAGTAAATCTCAAATTAAACGAGTCGAAGTCTTTGCTATGCAAAACTACAGTAAAGTATGTGGGTCATCAACTTACCCAGCAAGGTGTGAAGCCAGATCCAGACAGAATACACGCGATAGTAGACATGCCAGAGCCGCGTGATAAACAAGGCGTGCAGAGGTTTCTTGGCATGGTTGGGTATGTGCACCACAAGTTCATACCAAACATGTCTGAGATTGCCAAACCACTGCACACGCTCCTCGCTAAGGATGTCGTGTGGCACTGGCAAGGTGAACAACAAGCTGCATATGACAAACTTAAAGAAAAGTTGAAAACTGCTCTTGTGTTAGCATACTATGATGTTAAAAAGCCCATTGTTGTTCAGGTAGATGCTTGTCCATCAGGTTTAGGAGCTGTGTTAATGCAGGGTGACAAACCGATCACACTTGCATCTCGTGCACTTGACTGAGCGCAATGTGGCTATGCCCCTATTGAAAAAGAAATCCTCGCTCTATGTTTCGGATGCCAGAGGTTTCATGACTATATCTTTGGCAAGGAAGTTCAAATTCAAACAGACCACAAACCGTTAGTGGCGATAATGCAGAAACCCATTCATAAGCTGTCGGCACGAATGGAAAGAATGCGAATGCATTTGCAAAATTACAACGTGAAGTTGTGTCATGTTGTCACGAGCACACAGTGCCAATGTAGGTCATGCTGACCTATTTGATGACACACTCAGCGTGGCTGCAGTGGACATGCCATCATCCAGTCTGTTAAGTAAAATTGTCCGGGAGTATGAAAAAGATGTGTCAATGTCCATGTTAATAACGCAGATTGAGAGTAGCTGAGACATCACATGCATACAAACACCTCCATGTTTAAGACAGTACATTCCATACAAAGACGAGCTAACGGTAGAAAACAATTTAGTTATGAAGGGTAATCGAGTTGTGGTACCTCCAAAGCTCCGTGATGAAATGATTGAAGGGTTACACGAGACGCACTTGGGCATCACTAAGGCCAAACAGTTGTCACGCGACTGCATGTTCTGGCCTAACATAATAAACAAATTGAGGAAAAAGTTAGTCGATGTGACACATGCCAAAATAATCGCAAAAGTTTGCAGAACGAACCTTTGGTGAACCACCCGATAGTATGTCAACCTTATGAGAAAATAGGAACAGATTTATTTGAGATAAGTCATGAAAATTACCTGATAGCTGTAGATTATTACACTAAATATCCTGAGGTAGTGTTGTTGAAGGATACGGTGTCTGCGACAGTCATCGAGGCTATGAAGGATAACTTTGCGAGGCATGGTATTCCGAGCCAGGTGGTTTCGGACAATGGTCCGCAGTTTAAGAGCCACGAGTATAAAGAGTTTGCAAACCATTATGGGTTTACGGCCACGTATTCGAGTCCACAATACCCCCGAAGCAAGGGCCAAGTGGAAAGATTTGTACAAACTGTAAAAAACATGTTAAAACAATGTTTGGAGACGAAGACAGATTTTCAGTTAGCTTTGCTAAATTACAGAAATACTCCGTTGCCCGTCTTGAACACATCTCCGGCTCAGCTGCTCATGGGCAGAAGACTGAGAGGGAGATTGCCAATGGCAGAGGAAAATTTAATACCCGAAACGCAAAACCCGAAGAAAGCACAGACAGCGAAATGACAGCAAGGTCAGAAAAGGTTCCATGATAAGAAGTGCTGTAAACCGCACAAGCCTATGAGAGGTGGGGACAATGTAAAGTACAAGAATCATGCAGGAGAATGGAAGAAAGGGGTGATTCTGGGGCGTACAGGGGTGTCGGGTAGAGAATATAAGATTTTGAACGAGTCACAAAATATGTTATTTGCAGATAATAAGGGTGCCGGAAGGGGGGCAGCCCAAACTGTCCGTGCAGGCACAAAGTGTGCCGGCGTTGCAGTCAAATGTAAACAGAGCGGCTAATCTTACTAGGTCAGGTCGGGTGATTAGGCTGGCAGACAGACTAGACCTATAACTTAGTTAGTCACAAACTATCAGCACACATGAACACATGTGCATGTTAGTTTAAGTATCGTTTATTTTCAGATTCATTTTGTATATTTATTTTGTGTCAATATGGACAATGTGTCATATTGGAGGCTAAGCAGCCGAACAGTTCAAAGGACTTCAGTGCCATAGTGTGCTCGGACATTCGCTAAACCTGTGGTTAAAGTTAAGTGCCTGTATATTTTATTGTATTATTGTATGCTAAACATGTAAACTCGGTATCGATGGTGATTTTGAAACATTTCATGTCTCAGAAATACTTTGAATGGGGGATGTAATATATGCTAATGAGATGCATAATGGGATCCAGGCATTGAGCGAGAAGAAAGGAATATGTTAATGAGATGACGTCATGGAAAGTTTGTGACGGTGGTTGAGAGCCCTGGACGGTGAATAAAGCATTCGGTATCCAGAAGTCAACTTGTCCAGACGTTGGTTCTTTACAGAGGGGAACGGGGAAAGGAATGGCAACACTGACTCCAGTGTGGCATTGTTCTGCTTTGGCTCGAACAGTTGCAATAAACTGCGCATGAAATGATACAAGAGCACCACCCTTTGTCCTACGATCGCGATGCACACACGAATGACCTGAGAGCTTGGCTCTACTTTGCTCGACCCGACTATAAATGAGTCTTATTCGATCATGATAATTTTGTGAAAAAGCAAAGTCAGAGTGATGAAGTCATCAAATTTTCTAAACCAAGAACTCTTAGATGTGATCCAACATATCCAACTTTGATCCCAGTGCAATAATTAAACCTTTATTGCAGTTTGGTGCTCTTGTGCTACGCTGCTTGCACTAAAAGAATGATTAAAGTAAACTTATCTCCAGGATGTCGATGCCCATGCCAACATTATTTTTTGCATGATCATACTTCAAATAATTCCAAACTTAGCAATATTTTTGTTTTGTTGTGTAGTGATTGTTTGTTTCGTCTGCTTATAATGGTTAAGTGCATGCATTTGTTTTCGCTGCTGTGCAGTAGTGGTAATAATCCATATGGATTAATTTCATTAATGAATAATTTCTGTTTCCAATTTGTTTGGTTTTTCATTATATGTTGTGTATAGTTTGTTTAGTATGGTATCTCCTATTGGTTTGTGATGTTGGTTTGTGATGTTTTATGGCTTACTTACAGTTTATCCCTGATCTATTACTTAATACATATTTCTTTATCTATTTCTCACTTCCAGTCTTTCTTAATTTTTTTTTTGTATTCTTTTAGTGTTTTGGGGTTTCTTAGATCACTGCTCTGGCTATTCCATGCATTTATGTTCTTAGCTAATATGCTTCTTTCGATTACAATAACAGTTAATACAATGTAAAGTAATGTACATAATAAGATTATTCTAATATAATTATTTTGTTAAAGATAGCAGAAATTCAAAACCATCGGAGTACGCAACATTAAAGTTGCATAATCCGATAAACGCATAAAAAGGTTAAATATTTTAATACAATGACCCGTGAGTTATGCCCATTCCGTATCCTCAGAATAAACCGGAATTTAAAAAAAAGAAAATATTATGAAAATAAGAAAACTTTACCACCAAAGTATTGTGTTCTCTTATCCACACCAGCTGCAGGAATAATTCTTATGTTAGATCCAGATTTATAGAAATAATTAAAAGTTGAATACAATTACAATTTGAAAACCGATAGTCAGGGTGTGCTGTTTGTTGGGATGTGTTTTTTGTTGTGTTTAAAAATATATATTATTATTAGGAATACAAATGCAGGTGCCAAGACTGGAGATCTAAAGTTACACCTATTTCGATGTAAATACAGAAAATATCAAATGTGTTGACGAGAATTTGAGACGAAGGCAATGAGTTTTTAATCTGGTACCATATGAAACTTGAAAGAAACACAGTCATTTCACAGGTGCGCTAAACTTCTCTGGCTGATTTATGGTAAATAGGTATATGAGAAAATAAAACTTCATGTAATTCTACACACCTACGCACAACTAGAGGAGTTGTATTACATTCCACCTGAAGATGTGCAATGTAGGTATAGTGTTAGGGAAACTGACCCAAAGAATTCAACATTGCTGCAGGCTGTTTGAGGCCAGAACAATTGTCAGTCCCTAGTCTGCCGCTCTGCATTAACGTGAAATGCTGCCTCACTGGTCTATCTGACTCGATATCCTACTCAGTCACATTATCTTGACATTAAGCCAGCCAATCCTTGTCCATCCTGGTATTAGTGAGTACCGTTTAATCAGAAGTAAAATTGATGTCTTTAATGTGGTATGACTGGTGTATTTTGTTTCCTGAACTCACGCTTTGTTTGTTGGTGTTTTACGCCCTAGCAATGTCTGTGGTCATGTCAGAATTGATACATACTTGAGACAGTGCGCACTCATAGCGACTTTATAGTGCTGCCCCACTGGGAGATCAGGCAGTGGGCACCACGACCTGATATCCAACTCAGTCACATTATCCTGATTCTAAGCTAATGAGTCCTTTCCATATCCTAGTAAAGGTGTCAGCTATCTTGCAGATCAAGGGTACTCATCAATACAGGATATGGCAAGGAATGGCTGGCTCAGACTCAACATAATGTGACTGAGTAGGGTATCAGATCGGGTAGCCCTGTGAGGCAGCATATCATGTTAATGACATCAGCTATCCTACTCGTCAATACTAGAATTTGGCAAGGATTGGCTAACTCAGTGTCAAGATAATGTGACCGAGTAGGGTGTTGGGTTATAAGCAGGGTATACCAGTGAAGCAACACTATAAATCTACCTACAATAGGTCGGGTGTGATCATGTTACTGCCAGAAAAAGCAATCAACCCTTGTCAGGTTATATATAGCTTAAAGTTGCATGTTCTGATGCTTTTAGGTTTTTGTCATTTTCTGAGATAAATATATTAGGTTGATCATTATGGTCTACCTTACTTTAGCTTGAACTAACTTTTATTTTAAATGGCTACCTTTTGAGATATTTTAAGTGCAAACATGCCGAAACTCTGGCATCTGCAGTAACAGGTTCTCTTAAATTGACTTAGTATATCCTTCTATGTGGCAACACATGCTTAATAAGTGCATCAGTATCTAAGTTAGATATGTATAATCAAATCTAGGTCAGTATTTGGTTTTTAAAGTTTGATGTTTTTATCGGAATATGCGGCTTTAATGGAACGTGACTTTTTCTTAATTCAATGAATAAATTATATTTACCCTCTCCCCCCCCCCCCCCCCATGAGTGCGCACTGTCACAAGTTGGTACCCGTCCTGATATGACCTTAGATGTTGACAGAACGTAAATCCCCAACATCCATCCATCTGTGCAATCTTCTTTCCCTCAGACAATCATCCCAAACTCTCTCAGATCATCCAGTCAGATATCATTACATTTCCCTGTGTCAATACTGAAATCATATGGCGAGTGTGCTTTCTGTGTAGCAGACCACACTTTATGGAATAGGATGCCCAAGGATATAAGAAAAGTACCAACCTTCGACAAATATTGATCCATTCAAAGTAGGTTTTAATGGTAAATGATATTTCTCTATCCTACAAATATTGTACCCAAGTTATACGAAACAATTGAATACATTACTATATTTTCAAGCCAACCACTCTCCTTATGGTCACTATTATCAAAAGCCCTGCCCATGTATTCCTATAAACTCCAAGAATATCCCATCCATAATGCATTAATACTATCTCCTGTATTCCCCCCCCCCCCCCCAAAAGAAGAAATATTACAAATTGCCACCCCCGCCAACTCTCGCACTGTTTGGCCTAACAGCAGTTGAATGCTCTCCTTGGTTTCCTGTATCAATATATCCCTTCGCAGATCCAACTTGCCTAACGGCACTTATCTCTCAAGACATCCTTCACTGAGGTTCACAGCTCTTTGGGCCTACACTGAGGTTCACAGCTCTTTGGCTAAGCCATCGGTCGCCCCATGGCAGTAGGGGAACATGTGGTCAATCAATAAGCACCAACCTCACACCCACACCCACACCCCACCCACACCCACACCCACAGTCCACCATACACGCACTGCCCACTGTAGCAGTGTGAACTACTAACAAGGTACCTACAATTGGAAGAAAACCTGAATATTGAAACTATGCCATTTAAGGGGAAGACAAGTACCTCGGCGCTGACAAAATATGTGTTCAGATGAATCAAATATTTACACACAAAAAGAGAGAAAAAAAGAAGAGGTGAGCGTCCTAACCATTAGACCTACGTAGGCTCCCTGATGCAATCAATCAATCCATGCCTACCTGTATGTGTGTGTAATACTAATAGGTCCAACGTCAACTCCTAAATAACTTTTTCTGACAGAAAGGAAATGGTATATCTTACTACTTAAATATGTGTTAATTAAACAGTGGACATTTCAATCATGGATAATATTGGTCTTCCTCATTTCACTGCTACTCTGCCTGCCCTAATAACATTGAGTGTGACATACTATGAGGGATGGTAGGCCTATCGATAAGTATGAATTTGTAAGTCATTGCGTTGACTTGCCCATTGTTCTAACCCATGACCTGCCACAGTGGAAGGAGGAGTTCACTCCATTCGCCCATCGTGTCAAGTTAAATATGGATCCCAATATCTGAAATTTTGTTGTGAAATCAATTGTGACATTTTGCTGTTCACATGTTGCTGGGAAATCAATGGTACTAACTAAATGTAATACATCGCAGCTATGGCAGCATAACAAAGGTTTCTGACCAAACCAGAATTATTTGGAATTTAATATTGATGCATTTTGATATATTTTTTAGGTTAGAAATAAACAGCGGTATTTCATTAAACCAATATCACACGGACAATATAATACACTATTCAGAGCGTCGTTGGCAGAATATTTTATATACATTTACTATTTCTGAGCTGACATTAAATTTTTCCCTCGGCAGAATATAATATGCATATATACTTTTACACCATAGATGCAAATACAAGAACAAACATGCTTCTTAAGAAGTTAACAAAACTAGTTTTAACCACAACACAAGCAGACCATACCAAACGCCATATTATACTTATCATCAAATCTCCACTGAAGCATAGGATTTAATCTGAGTCCAATTCTACTAACAGGATAACTTCATATTCACCCCAAGTATTAACACACAGTTACCCTAGCCTTGACACTGAAAACATCAAATGTATGGTTGTTTGTTTGTTGTTGTTTTACATCCTAGCAACACCTAAGATCATGTCAGGACCGGCATAAAATATACACCCTTTTATCTCATAATTATGTTAGGTAACATCACTATTCTTTCTTTTATTTGCATTAACTTTTGTTCATTTTAGACACAGAATGAATGTAGCATAATATGGCCTTGGCGATGAAAAAAACCCACATTTATTCGCTGAATAAAAATGATCATTTACCACATAAAGAAGGTATGAACATTCAATTTCTTAGGAAAGTATCAAAGGGTATGAGCTGAAACAATATAAGGATGGCTTCTCGGTATCATGACAAACTGGCCAGTTGCCAATTAATGGCTTGGCACACCCATCATCATCATCATGCTGTCGGTCGCGATGCGACAAAGACTGCTTTCATTACTTGACTGCCGCTCTCCATTTAGCTCTCTGCTGTGAGAGTTGCGTCCATGAGTTGGTCTTAATGTCTCTCAGCTTCAGGTTTCTCGTGATTGTATCCTTGAACCGGAGATGAGGGCGCCCTCTCTTTCTGTAACCAGAAGACAGTTGAGAATAGACCCACACGCCCACACGCCTTATATACGAGATGCAGCCTACTTGCGAAGGTCACATGACGCTGTCTCCTGTATTGATATTTATAGCCCTCCCCGATGTCCACCTATCTTACTTAGTGGTCATACCATGTGGTTTGTGGCCATGTGGTGTTTATACACAAAACATTGAAGTGGCAGTTTCTAAGCTGACTGACTTATCAACTAAATCGTATGGTTATAACTACAGTGAAACCCCGTTATAATGCTATCGTTGGAGTCCATATAACGTAATCGCGAAAACTGCGGGGTCGCGTTAAATCGGGGTTCAATTTACCGAATTACTTTTGAGTGATGTCACAATGGGTTTGTTCAACCTCAGAGTAGGCAGCAAGACCAGAGGCCAACGGTATAAGATCTACAAGGAGAAGCCCAGACTTGAGGTCAGGAAACACTTATTTTTCTTTTAAGTGACAGATCCATGGAACAGTCTTCCAGACCAAGTACTTGACACACCAATTGTAGAGACAGTTGAGAGAAGGTTGGATAGACATTGGAGCTGACACCCACAATTGATGACTTCAGGGCTCTGTGCAAATAATAGTTGTTTTTTACTTAATGAACTGGCATTAGATAAGCCAGAAGAGGATTTGGAAGTAAATATCTAAGTTAAAGAATTCAGGTTCCAATGAATCACCCTGATATATCCGAATTCGCATTAAATCAGGGCACGTTGTAATGGGGTTCACTGTATTTGGATTGATAGTATGTACAATTAGAATTTACAAGTATTAGGCAGCTTATAATTTCTCATAAGATAACTATTTGTATTACTATTTATCTTTTTAGAACTAATATATCAAAAGGGTGTGCGGGCATAAAGCATAGTGATTTCCAATATATAGTGAGTGATCTAGCATAGACCTGCAGGGTTTGAATATTCAATGGGAGTGTCATAATGCTGCCATGAATTCCTTAAATATATATAAATATATATGTACACTAGAGCAGGCTTCGAACCCACACGACGTGCCATTCCAGGACCAGCGTGCTAACCATTAGACTACCTGGACTCACCAATGCAATCACCCTATCCATACATATCTGTCTATGTGATTCCTTACCTCAGATGTGCAGACTACTATGTATATATACTATGTAGCATGCAGATGTAGCATCTGCATGCTACATCTGCATAGTAGCATGCAGATGTGCAGACTACTATGTATATATACTATGTATATACGTTATATATTGATCAACTACTATGTTGATCAATATATAACATTGATCAAATATATAACATTTGATCAATGTTATATATTTGCAATATATAACATTGCAAATGTTCACTCTGCTAGAGTGAACATTTGCTATATTCCCCTGAAATATAGCAAACAAGGGAATTGAACAGGTCCCCTTGCCCAACCTGACTGCTGTACCATTGAAGCAAGGGGACAGGTTCCCTAGCCCATCCTAACTGCTGTACCATCAAAGACAATGTTCACCAATATAGTGTATTATTTCCTAATATTAATAACGAAAACATTATTACAGCATAATAAAGTTCAAACATACTATAAGTACTATAATCTGTGCCATACATAAATAGAATTTGTGATTATGTCTGAGTAATAAAACTACTACTACACCTAATTAAAGACAATACACCTTGTTTGCCTTTGGGTGGCAGCACTGTATGATTGTTTAAGAATTTCCTATATGAAAGTGCTGAGTGGCTCATCTTATTGTACATTGTCTTCGACAATATATATTATTGAAGATGTATACTGCCTATCATGGATAAGTCTGGATAGACTTGTTTTCACCATTAGACAGTTGGTCGATATAAATCCTAGCCTACATATTTACCGATCCAAGGGATTGTTAACCTCCCACACCACATAGACATGGTATGAGAGCAATTAGCCTTTTATGATGCTGTAAGTTATACACAGCGGTGGAAATCCAAATTGGCAGAGGTGGAGGCATGGGGAATCGAACCACCGACCTTCAGATTAGGAGTCTGACATTGTAACCACTCCGCCAGAGAGAACACCACTATATATCATATATATAATATATATAATATATATAATATATATATAATATATATAATATATTATATATTATATATAATATATATTACATATTATATATATATTATATATAATATATATATTATATATATTATATGCACTATGTTCAGCCCTTAATAAACAAAATAAAGAACTTATTTTGATCAATAATTTGTTTCTTCAGATTAGCATATTTATCAGCTTCCGCCTGTAGATATTGGTAGGTAGTTACATAAATCATTGTAATGTTGAATAAACTGAGGAATGAGAACGTGATGAGTAATGAGCGGATGTACACTGATCCCTTTTTTTATTGCTAACTATGCTGTGTGTATTCACAAAATCCATGAATTAATTTTGTAGAGAGGGATATCCCAGGGACAAACGAGATGGCCAAAATAATTGAATAAGAAAATATTGTTTTAAAGCAATGACATGCAAAGGCATGTTATTAAAAACAACAGCAATTACATTAAAGACATAATGATTCAGGAAGCCATTGGTAATGATCGCGTGCCCAGCACGTACAATGTGAATAGAAATTTAACAAACTTTACCTAAGTTTGTATGGGGCAATAGTAACATGACCAACACAACATTACTTATTCACAATTATCATGATCGAATATGGCTATTCATGGGTTGTTTATGTTGAAACAATCCATTTAGGATCCAATCAATATTGAGTATAACTGTGGTCAAGCTGTGACTGTTAGGGTGACTCAGCCACAATGATCCTTCTCACCTGCTAGAGTGATGAAGGACAGGAAACTCAGTTGAATAGGTTTTCTGTAAAAGACGGGTTTGTCATTCCAGCGGCGTGGTGCATTGCGGGATGCGTGGAAGAAAAACAAACCCATGAGAAGCACATGGCGGATGCTAATACACTGGCTGCAGTTATGAAATGTGCTAGTTTCAGCTCATCTCAGCTCTTGTTTGAAACATAGTATACTAACTAAAAATATATATATAATAAAGTAAGATATTAATCTTTGATCTAGCATTCTATTTACATCAATCTAATCAGCACATCTTATGCAATGTGCATTTAGATTATACAAATCTGGGCACTCAGACTAGTGTTAGAGCCATAGCCAGAGTCAGTTTTACGTATTTTATTCATGCTTTTATTTATATCCCATGGTTAATTACATATATGTAGAACTAGAAAATGAGTAGGGTTAATGAGTAGGGTGTATATTTTGCATTTTAATATTTAGAACAAGAATTAATAATGGTGATGTGGATATCAGCCTGGCATGCTGGATCTCTGTTTCAGTTCTTCCTGAGGGACTAGCGAATTTGGACTTCCTGTATTCCACTGATCCCTTCCTTGCATGACGTAACCAAATGTGATATTTGAGTAGGTATGGACAGATCTCACCAGGTGTAGGCCAGGATTATCAGACTGAGTTGTTGGTGGTTGTTGGGGTTTTACATCCTGGCAACACCTAAGGTCATATCAGTACGGATTGTGTCAGTGCGCACTCATGGTGACTTTATAGTCTGGCACAATGACGTGATATCCCAGTCAGTCACATTGCCAGTCCTATTAATCCTTGCCCTATCCTATTAATGCCGAGTGCCAGTAATATTGAAATCAGTATCGACAGCCAATGACGCAGCCTGTTAGCAGTAGTCCATCTCACCCAACTACCCTCCTGCCTTCAGTTGCACCCTCCTATCCGGCCCAATGGCCTCTCACCAGTGACTGCTTCTCTCGCCTTCTGTTTTGTCCCCCGAGCTCGCACTCCCATCTGGTTCAAATTCTACGAAACTACCCTTAACATCTGTGTTCCCACCCCCAGGACCCGCCTTCACTCCCAGTGTCGCGGTTCACCATAATTCCACTAAATATCGCAGAATTTTACCTAGTGATGCAACAATGGCTGACATAAAGAATTGCTTTAATGAAAATTGATGTCACACTAGAACCGGACGAGGTGGCCGAATAGGTAGAGCATAGACTTCCAGTGCGAAAGGTCGGGAGTTCGAATCCCAGCAGAGAGAAATCAATGACTTATGAAATTGATACTTGTCGCTACCTAGCATTAATAGGATAGGACAAGGACTGGTTAGCAGTGTAGATAATGTGAATGTGTGCGGTATTGGGTCATGGTGCCAGTGGCCTGGTCTTTCGGTGGGGCAGCACTATAAAGTTTCCATGAGTGTGCATGGTCACAAGTCGGTAACCGTCCTGATATGACCTTAGATGTTGCTAGGAGATAAAACAACAAATAAAACAAACCATACCTTCCATTAAATAAAGTTTGCAAGCCGCTCTGGATAAAAGGTAATTTACTATGGTGTTTGTTGTTTTTTGCAGGATAATTGTTGGTGTACTTGGCGCGGCCGATACCGGTCATATTCCTTAAGGCCCTGTCACACAACAACGTTTCTCACCGGCATGCCAGCAACGCGCAAAATATTTGCAACCTGTCGACACACGTCCAACTCTTCGGCGTTTTGGGAGAAAGTTTGACGGGGTGCAGCGTGCTAGTGGCGTGTTGGTGGCGCGTTATTGGCGTGCTAGTAGCGTGTCATTGGCACATCGGTAGCGTGCCGGTGGCGTGTTGGTAGCATGTTAGTGGCGCGCCTGTGGCTGGTGGCGTCTAGGCAGCGCGTTGGTATCGTGTTAGTACCGTGTCAATGCATACACGCCCGCCACCAACACGTCAAGACGTGCCGGGAACATGTCCAGACCCGCCACCAGCATGCCCAGACGCGCCGGCAACACGTCCAATGCGTCGAAAAATGCTGGAGCAACGCCAATATCGCGCCCACTACCCGTCGATCAGACGTTACGGACGCGCCGACGGAACGGTCGCATTTTGGGGGAAAAAAATCCAACGTTAACCGACGTTGATCAATGTTCTGGCAGCGTTCCCCCGGCGCGCTGCCAACGGGTATCGACGTGTTGATAACGCATCCGTAATGTCCCCTCCAACCCGTCGGCGTGCGTCGGGGCGCTCCGAAAGTTTTGTGCAAGCATAAAACGATTGGCGTGACCCGACATGCGCCGACACGCGCCAACGTGTCCATTCACACGTTGTTATCCCTCAATGTGTACCGACGCGCCGGTAACGCGCCGGTAATGCGCCGGTAATGCGCCGGTAATGCGCCGGTAACGCGCCGGTAACATGTCCCGACGTGTACCGACGTTTCGACCAAAAAGGCAACACGTCAACGCGCGTTGGTGGGAAACGTCGTAGTGTAACAGGGCCTTTAGGCTGCGACCACCCATGAGATTGACAAATGTACACACAGGAAGCTTATCAGGATAATGGAGCAAGTTCTCACGAACAAAATGGTTGCGTGGGTTTATTCAATATCACCTTTCAAAATAATGTAGCGATTGCAAATAAAGCTGACGAGATGGCCGACCGAGTTGAATCTCCATCTCCCGTTTTGGTAGGTCGTGGGATTCACTCACACGGGTCAAACCGATGACTTTAAAATGTATACTTTTTGCTACCTAGCCTGACGCTTTGTATTACCAGGATATGGTAGTAAGGATTGGAATAAAGAAGATTAATTGTCCATGATTAAACGTACAAACAAGCAAAATAAAGAAGATGTTCGCTCTGAGTTTTGCAACATGGTTGGTTGTTGGAGTTTTACGACGTGGCAACATCTAAGGTCATATCAGGATGGGTACTGACTTGTGACGGTGCGCATTCATGGCAACTTTATAGTGTTGCCCCACTGGGAAATCAGGCCAATGGCACCATGACCCAATATCCCACACAGTCACATTATCATGACACTGAGCTAACCAGTCCTTGCCATTTTTTTTTTTTTAATTTTTTTTTATTGACGAGGTATTTACTCTGCCCATAACGTATAAGCTCCTGTCAGGGTGCTTGTTTTCAACGCTGGACAGCTGTGGTGCTGTCTTGATCTGTTCCTTTGCCCAGGAGTGTTTACCTGTGTCTGCTCGGGTCAGCCTTCTGCAATTTTGGTTGTTAGTAATAGCCTATGTTAGTTTTTTTGTAATTTTCCAGTTTTTTTTGTCTAGTCTGAGTAATGATACCTTAGCCTACTATGTACATCTACTTGGGTGACATGCAGGCTTGTGGGAGAGGATCCCGTTCCATTCAGATTTTTGTTATTTGTTACAGCATCCTTTCACCTAAACCCTGTCCTTAGATAGTGCACTCGTGTGCTAGAACACACTCGGACCCTTTAGGACTGCGGCCAGGTGGGATGGCTGTGTTGCTTCCCTAGCCATTTTGTATTTCAGGGTGGATCAGTTGCAGGACCGTGGCCTGTCCACTTCTGTGTTGGTTTGTGCCATTACACATACCCAGGTGGACTGCGCCATGTGGTGATAGCTTTCCTGATTTCCTTAATACTTAGGAGAGCTAATTTCCCTATTTTTTCTGTTTAGTGCCTACCACTTTTCCTGGCCTGTCTTTTGCTTTCTGTGCCAGTACACAGCAAGCATTCACGGCGCTCAGGGGCAGGTGCGGTTTTGTTGTGTTAGTAAGTAATTGTTTTCTTTAGGAATTTTTTGTAGTGGTCAGGGTTACGGATCGCCCGCAATTTTACATTTTGTTTATTCCAGGCATGTGCTGCCATGGTTAGTATACTTCTCTCATGTATTTTCATGTTGCTTCTTTCCGTTAGGAGTATTGGGGCCGCCATGTGTCTAGTGTCCCTGCGGGGGGCTACTGTGTAATCCGGTTTTGTGGTGTAGTGGTGTGCTAGTATTTTCAGGTGCATTTCTCTTCTGCTTGTTAATAGTGTTGTTTTGCATTTTTTGTGTAGTTCTATCGTGGGATATCTTTTGTGTACTTGGAGGCATATTTTAAGGGCTTTATTTTGCATCACTTGTAGTTTGTTGAGTAGTTTGGTACTTCCCCCCATGTATACTACATCACCGTAGTCGAAGTAGGGAAGGATCATTCCTTTATATATTTTGATTGCCATGCTTTCAGTCATGTAGTACCTTAGTTTTGCCAGTAGCCATATTTTATGGTTTGCTTTTTTGATAGTGTTTGTTATGCAAAGGTCATAGTTTAAGTGCCTGTCCAGGTCCACTCCCAGATACCGGTAGTTGTCTACCTGTTCTAACTCGTTGTTTCCCAGGAGACATTT
Source organism: Branchipolynoe longqiensis (assembly GCA_030323885.1). NCBI lineage: Eukaryota > Metazoa > Annelida > Polychaeta > Phyllodocida > Polynoidae > Branchipolynoe > Branchipolynoe longqiensis. Next base: position 52,426,734 of record CM059188.1, on the reverse strand, counting down.
TATTTTGTTGTTACCGGTTAGTCTGGTACCGAATAGCACCGTCTTTGATTTATTGCTATTTATAGTTATCTTATTTAGATGGCACCATTCAGTTAGTTTCATTAGTGTTTGATTTAGTTTTGTTTCGATCTCTTCAGATGTATTGCCTGCAGTATATACCACAGTGTCATCTGCATATAGTTGGATGTTTTCAGTGTCTAGCCAGTTGTTTAGATCATTTATATATATGAGGAAGAGGAGTGGTCCCAGGACTGACCCTTGAGGTACGCCATAGTTTATTTTTTCCTCACTTGATATGGTTCCATTTATTGCTGTGCATTGTTTTCGGTTTTTTAGGTGGCTTGTTACCCATTTTCCCGTTACTCCTGTTATTCCCATTTGGGATAGTTTGCTGATTAGGATAGTGTGGTCCACCGTGTCAAAGGCTTTGCTGAAGTCTATGAACGCTGCACCCACTAGGTTCTTTTTATTGATATTATTTGAGATATCGCTTATTAAGTTAGCAATTGTTTTAATTGTCGAGTGGTATTTTCTGAATCCGCCTTGTTTACTGTTTAGTATTTTGTGTTCGATCAGGTGGTCCATAATGTGCCTATGCATTATTTTCTCCATTAACTTCCCGGGCATTGGGAGTATTGAGATAGGTCTATAGTTGCCCAGGTCTTGTTTGTCCCCCCCTTTGTGGAGCGGGGTTACTTTGGCTAGCTTCCAGCAGTCTACATAGGTATCTTCTCTGAAAGATGTGTTGAATAGGCTACATAAGGCCTCTGGGATGCATCCTAATGCATCCTTCAGTACTATACTCGAGGTATATTCAATGCCTGACGGCTTATTGCAATCAACTGTTTTTATGAGATCACTTATTTCTTTTTTTGTGGTTACGCAATCCCCTATCACTACGTTTAGTTGTGGTGCTCTTGTGGCCCAGTTAGAGTTGAATTTTCTGGATAGTTTATTTCCTATGGTAGAAAAGTGTTTGTTCATTATGTTTGCTGTATCATTGTTGCTGATTTCAATTCCCTCATTGTTGTATAAGGTAATTGTATCTTTATTTTTGTTGTTTGGAATTAGGATCTTTACATTGTTCCAGAATTTATGTGAGTTTTTACCCCATTTTTGGTCTTGAGTGATAATAAATTTCCTTTTGGCCTTCCTCACTGATTTATGGCTTCGATTTCTTGCTTTATGGTACTCTTCTATGTGATGAAGTCTCCCACTTTCTTTAGCCATTTTACCTGCCTTATACTTGTCCATAATTGCGTTGATTAATTCTGGGGTTACCCATGGGTCCTGGTTTTTTTTAATTTTAAGTTTTTTTATTGGACAGGTAGTGTCGAGGTGACTTCTCACTTCCCCAATGATAGTGTTCCATTGGTCATTTACATCTGCATCAGATGTTATTGGTAATCTCACAGTTTTTTCTAGGTGCGCTGCTAGTGCTTCCTTCGTGTAATTTTTGTACGATCTACCCATACGGAGAGTAGTTTTGTTTTTGGTTTTTATTTTCTTTCTAGTAATATATATCAATTCATGGTCACTAATGCCCCAGTTCCTAGTTCCTGAGGTGTGGGCATGATTTGAGTTTGTTATGATTAGGTCTATTATTGAGCTGTTTTCTCCAAGTCTGGTTAGTTCACTAATTTTTTGCTGTAATCCTCTTCCTTTGAGTAAGTTCTGTAGTGAGTGTTTGTTCTTGTTGTTTGTTTTGTAGTTTATATTGAAGTCCCCTAATAGGAATATTTCAGCTTTTGTGAGTTTTGACACATTGTCTAGGGATGCTTCAAGTTGTGTGGTGAAATCCTCAATGTCCCCATTTGGCGGTCTGTATAGACTCCCTATGGCTATGTCTGCTTGTTTTTCATTTTTTATTAGTGTCCATACTAATTCAATATTTGCGTCAGATCTGTTTGCTTCTTGTAGAGTCTTATGTTCTGAGTTTAGCGTTTTTTTGCTGTATATTGCAACCCCTCCACCCCTTTTTTGTATTTCTGAACTGGTCAGTGTTTTTCTATCCTCTCTCACAAGTCTGTACCCATCTATTTCTAGAAGTTGGTCATTATGAAGTTCATGAAACCATGTCTCTGACAGCGTCAATACATCAAATTTACAGATATTTAAGTGTAGCTTAATGCTGTCAATTTTGCTGTAGGCACTTTGGCAGTTTAGATGGGCAAAATGCATGCCCCTGCCTAGTCTGCAGTCAATCTCCTCAACCATGTTCTCGCTGCAGTTAGGTATGAAATAGCCTCTTGTGCTGGGTTATTTTTCTCTAGTGTGGATTAGAGATGGGATTTTGTTTGTGCTCTTATCCTATTAATGATGAGCGTCAAGCTAGGAAGTGACAAGTATCAATTTTATAAGTCATTGGTTTGACTCGACCAAGAACCGAACCCCTGACCTTCCACATTCGAGGCCTACGTTCTACCGATTTGGCCACCGTGTCTGGTGAGCTTTGCAACAAGATATTAATAAAGGAAATTATAACATATGGGATGACGAGCAAATATTTTATGACAACACTGCTTAGTGCATGCAGTGTCAATTTGTTTTCTAAATTTACTTCATCCGGTCCTATGAATCATTGAATGTATCTCATGGAACTCCAATCTCGGTGACAAACCATAAAATTGTGAGATTAGTTTGACAAGTACGAAAGTGAGCACCCCTTCGAATTGACGGGGGTCAGCGAGTGAGGTCTCCGGATTAGGGGTACAAAATAATTGGTGGCAATATGTGCCATGGATGCCCAGATCGGGTAGTGAAATTCCCAGATTAAAGCGACATATTCCGATGAAAGCATCCAGTTTTCAAAACCAAAGCAATTATCTAGATTTGATCCTACATGTCCACCATTGGCACAACTGCAGTTATTTATTAAGCATTTGTTGCTGCATTTAAGGGAACACAAAGTTAATTTAATACCCCAGTCACACTATGCTTGCGATCACTTGCGACCACCTTGTGAGCACCAACCAGGGATGGTCGCAAGGTGGTCGCAAGTGAACACAAGCGGTCGGCAACCAATTGGCGACCGATCGGCAACTGGTCGGTGACCGGTCGATGACCAATCGGCGACTTCATGGCAACCATTTTGGTCATAAGGTGGTTGCAGCTGCTATGCCAAAAAAACATTTTCAGCACTTGCGACCAGTCGCCGAGCGGTCGCCGACCAATCACCTAACGATCGCTGACCATTGTTTTTCTCACTTTTTTGTGCTTTGATCGTAAGGAAGTCGCCGGCTTTTGGTCGCAAAGTGGTTACAAAGTGGTCGCAAGTGGACCGAAGCCATTGTGTGACTGAGGCCTAACAAAACCTGCTATTGCTGAAACCTATCGTGTCCATTATTTCAATGTGCATGTCAAAATTAATTTGGTATGTTTTCACTTTAATTTTAAACTCCAAAGTTTGTTTAAGATTTTACATCCTAGCAACATCTAATCTCATATCAGGAAGGGCACCGACTTCAGATAGTACACACTCATTGCGATGTTATAGTGCTGCCCCACTGGAACACCAGATCACCAGCACCATGACCTCATTTCCCAGGTTGGGGAAACACATGGAATGAGAGTCTGTTGATGCAATCTGTATCGTTCATGTATTTCAGTGTGTTAATTGGTAGGCTTTTACTATAGGAAATGTGTTATCACCTATATCCAGTTAACCTGTTTCAACTGGCAATACATATTTATATCACTAGAAAGAGACAAACCTGCTGTATCAATTAACTGACTATCAGCCACATTTGGTATTTCATTTAAGAGTAACTAAGGATTGAATATACATTAAAACAGAAGGATTGTTATGTATTGCATCTCATATCATGGTCGTTTTGGTTTCCCACCCAGTCACTTTAGCCTGACACCGAGCTAACCAGTCCTTTCCCTATCCTAATAATGCCAAGTGTCAGGCTAGATAGTGAGATGAAACAATTTTGTAAATCATCGGTTTGACTCAGCTGAGATTCAGAACCCCTGAACTTCTACACAGGAATCATCCCTCCAACCGATTCGGACACAGGATCCAATCTTAAGGCATGGTACATCATAATGATGGGATGGCCGAATGAGTTAGAGCATCTGTCTCCCGTGTTGGTAGATCATGAAATCGTGGGTTCGAATCCTGGTCAAGTCAAACCAATGACTTAAAAATTGATACTTGTCACTTCCTAGCCAGGCGCTCAGCATTATTAGGATAGGGCAAGGAGCAGTGGAATGAGGAAGACCAATCGTCCGCGATTGAAATTTCCACTGCTTAAACAACTAATGTACCCCCCCCCCCAAAGATGAATCTAACATATGTATCTTCAACAATATGGCAGAAACTCAAAACCTCAGAATTATGCTACTTTAAGCCGGGACAGAATAAACGAGAGCGCACTCTATTAACATTGAGGGCAACTTTGACAACCTTTCGGACCGGACGCGGTGGCCGAATCAATAGAGCACAGGCTACCTTGCAGAAGGTCAGGAGTTCAATTCCCGTTCAAATGACATACAAAATTGACACTTGTCACTCCCTATCCTGGTAATCTGCATTACTAGGATAGGGCAAGGACTGGTTAGCTCAGTATCAGGATAATGTGACTGAGTGGGAAATTGGGTCACAGTGCCAGCGGCCTGGTCTCTTAGTGGTCTCGCCATGAGTGTGCACTGTCACAAGTCGGTACCCATCCTGATATTATCTTTGATGTTGCCAGGATGCAAAATGCCAACAAACAAACTGACCACCTTTTGGTTGGTTGTGGTTGGTTGGTTATTTGAGTTCCATGTCCTGGCAACATATAATGTCATATCAGGATGGGTAACTATTTTGACAGTGTGCACTCATCGCGACTTTACAATGCTGCCCCCACTAGGAAATCAGGATGGCAGCACCATGGCCTGATATCCCACTTAGTCACATTATCCTGACAAAATGCTAACCAATCCTTGCTCTATCCTATAAATGCCGAGCACCAGGCTAGGAAGTGACAAGTATCAATTTTTAAATCATTGGTTTGACTCGACCAGGAACCGAACAGAGGCTGCGAGTAGCTGCAGCTAGGCACCCATGATGCAATACACCGGAAGTCCCCAGTCCTTCTCTGGCCCCACGGTGTTAGGATGGTCGCGAATTGCGACTATATATAGCCATGCAACTGGCTCAGGCCTGTTCCCAGTAGTGACCGGCGGTGATACTCGTCCCTGTTCATTTCCTGAACCACTGCATTCGGCTGAGCCTCGTCGTAATAGGGCTGTCAGAATAGGGCGCATATTGGGGATGAGCTACACACGTCCTGTCCATCTATATATATACATATATTAATAAGCCTGCACTGTACGGAACAAGTGGTGGGTGAGGAGGGGGCGGTGCAGTGCGTGTGGTGTTGGCGTGGTGGGTGGGGGGAAGGGGGTAGCAGGACTTGGAATATCGAGGTGAGGTGTGCGGTGTGTTGTGGTTTGTTGTGGTGTACTGTCATGTGCTGTGGTGTGCTGTGGTGGGCTGAGATGTGCTGTGAAGAGTGGGGTGGTCCTGTATTATGTTAACACCATGTACGTGTTAACATAACACGTACATGGTGTTAACAAACAAACTGACATATATAGACAGTTTCCGGTAATCAAGCATTTACAGTTCCACCTGTGTCACCATGGCTACAGTGATCTGCCCACTACCACCATTTGGTGTCGCTGCTTGGCCACCACCTGCCTGAGCTGAGTGTGTGGTGATCCGTGAATAACGGAGGGGGGAGGGGGTTGTGAGTAGAGCTCCAAGTGCCCCTTACACACTATCTCTAGTGCCTCCTTCACACTATCTACCTAATAAACAATGACTATTGACCATAAGTAAAGGATCACCAGCAACTACATAAATACATTCATGCACCTGGCACTATATACCACTTACCATTATAGACCATTTGCATTCCCCCCACCATTGCGTTTTATCGGAATATTGTACAATGGGTTTGAATCCTCTTCAAGGCGCAATACTTCCCATTTGCATCATCCCCACAACACTGGTTTACATGACCAGAATTATGCACAAGCATGCTTGAACCTACCCTGTGTATAATATGTAAGTGCATTGCCTGTATGTATCTAATTGTAAGCATTAACTGGCTTATGGACATAAACCGTTTAAAGGCCATCCAGGGAGATGAGAGTAGCAATCTGCACTAATCTCTCAGGCAATGAGCCATACGGACACGTAGACGTGGATAGTACCAGGAAACCTAGATAGACTAATGGTTAAGACGCTACACCCTGAATGGCAAGAAGTGCGCTTTTGAATTCTGTTCTAGACGCAATGTTTCCCATTTGCATCGCCCCCCCTCTCCCCAACACTAACATATTGTGAAACTTGGTGAGGTACATCTTTTAAGACAGGCAAAGGTTGGAACCTATATCCATATATATATATCCATATATATATATATATATATATATATATATGGATAGTGATAATCTGATTATCGCATGTAATAAGCTCTGGAGTTCCTGCCCCCCCCCCACCGTGTGAGCGGGGGGGGGGGAGGCTCCTCGCCGGCCCCCTGCGCGGGGAGCAACACAACATTCACTCGGAAGTTTAGATAAGTACTGATACTGCTCACTATGCATATATATATTTATATATATATAGTATAGTTATGCAAATCTTACCTGGGTATAGATGATGGATACCTGTTGTTTCCCGAGGTACAAGCCTCGGATAGACATGGGCTAGGGAGAAGGAACCACATCAGTGTCCAGCAATCTTTATCTACTTATTCGGGATAAAAATGACCTCAACTTCAATGGATACTATCATGTTTTCGTCTTGGCACAAGCAAACGTAATAGACATGGCAGGGTGTGGTGGGCAAGCCCTAGCCCACGTCTATCTGAGGCTTGTACCTCGGGAAAACAACAGTTATCAATCATCTATATCCAGGTAAGATTTGTATAACTATACTATTTTACCTCGGTACTAAGCCTCTGGCTAGCCTCAGGGTAGGGAGACTTTTACATAACTTCATTTTTATCCTTATTCTATTTCAAATTTAAATCAACATTCATTTCAATTCAGTATACATTAGTATTTTACAAAAAGTATACTTATAACTTTCTCACCTATCTTGTTTAGTTGGTGAGCAAGTGTGTCGCTAGGCCGCTTGACTTTTCTAGTCGTTTGTTGTAATGTTTTGCAAACGATCTAGCAGTCTTCCAGCCTGCGTGTGCAAGGATTCTCTTGACGGAGATCCCTAGCCGGTGCGGTTTGATTTTAATAATTGTGTCAATCAAATGTTGCCTCCTTTGTATCTATCTCTATTCCATCTAGAGATAAGGCAGTAATGGTCTGCCCTCTGTGGCCTGTCACTAGCAGTAAGAGGACTGCTAACTTAAATCCTAGCTGTTTAACATCTAAATGATAATTGCTAGGACAGGATTTAAATAACTTAAATACTATGGATACATCCCAGAAGCGGCTATATTTGGGCTTCGGGGGGTTTCTTTCATATACCGATCTCAAGAACCAGGGTATAACCTGGTGTTTACCAATCGTTTGTCCATCGATTCTTGGTAAAACAATCGATAACGCACATTTTGCTGCGTTAATGGCCCCAAAACCTAATCCCTCATCTTCTAACATCCTTAGAAATCTAGCTACTTGGGCTATAGTAGGCTTCAAAGGCTTAACCTTCTTGATCAAACAATGAACACCCCATTTTCTTAAATAACTTGTATATAATTGTACTGTTCCTTTCCACCATGCATGGGACATCAGCCATTGCTGTGTTATCTTGTCTAATCCAAATTGTTCTAAATGCTAATTTAAAAAAGGAATGCAAGGAGGGGTGTTGTCAACACGTCTCCGTGACTGGTCAGCTGACCTTGATGTTTCAGGTTTCCAGGAGCTCTTGGGAATCTGAGGCAGTCTTTTGCTCCTAATGCCACTGCTGCTAGCCATAGCTGTGTGTCCCAATCGGGAACTATCAGAATTGTGTCTGCACTGTCCATTCTGATTTTCCTGGCCACTCTGCTGATAATGCTGAATGGCGGGAAAACATAATAAAGTATGTTATCCCAAATCAATGAAAATGCATCCACTTGCCAATCATTAGGCTCAGGATGCCACGAAACATATTTGGATAATTTAAAATTGTTTCGTGAAGCAAACAAATCTACTTGTGGACGTCCCATTTCTGACAAATTTGTTCAAAAATATTGTTGTTTAACGCGCATTCCAAATGATCATGAAATTTGCGACTTTTTCTGTCTGCCAAAGTGTTCTGGCTGCCTGGAATATGTCATTCAGTTGTGCCCAATTCAAAATCTATTACACGGCTAATCTATTACACGGTTTGGACTTTGTCCCTCCCATGTTACAAATGTAGGCCATAGCTGTTGTGTTATCAGTCAGAATTCTGATGTGATGTTTTGGTATACGTACTAGGCTGCATAACCCCAAATAGACTGCTCTAAGTTCTAGAACATTAATGTGATCTGAAATCTCATCATCGGGCCATCGGCCTCCTGTTGCCTGATGGTCCCTATGCGCTCCCCACCCTTCTAGTGATGCATCTGTCATAACTACAGTGTTGGGTTCACCCATTCTAATCGGGTTTGGAGAGGAATGAATGTTCCGAAACCACCAATCAATATCTTCTAGTCCTTCTTTTGAAATAGTAATTTTTCTTTCAAAATTACCTTTTGCGCGTACTAACACCAAATTTGTATCCATCTCTAGCGATTTAATATGAGCTTTCCCATATAGGAACGCTGGGGCATAGGCGATCATAATACCAATAAGAATAGCAACCTGTCTAATCTTTGGGCTAGGTATCGCTAATAAATTATTAGCGGTGTTAACAAATTTATCTAACTTCTGGTTCATTAGAGCTACTGTCATATTGTTTGTGTTTAATAAAAACCCCAAACATTTCAATTCTCCTGTAGGCATGAGAACTGGCTTCTTATCATGGATATAAAATCCTAATCTGGTGAATGTCTGATAAAGATCATTAACCGCTTCTTGACAATGTGTTTGTGATTGTGCAACAATAAATGAGTCCTCAATATATGAAAACATGACATGTCCTTTCCTTGCCGTTAAGGAAAATATAGGTTTAAGCAATTTTGAGAACAAGCGAGGAGCACAAGCTAACCCAATCAGCATACAGGTGAATTCATAGTGTGTCATTCCAAATAAATCTAAAAAATGTTCGATCCAATTTGTAAATTTGAATTGTGTAGTAGGCATCTTTAAGGTCTACACTAGCTAACCAGGAATTCTTTGTAATCAGATCTCTGGCTGTTTCGAGAGAGAACATTTAAAAATGTTTATATTCCACCAATTTGTTGAGGCGTGTAAGATCTAAAATAATTCTAATATCTCAATTTTGCTTTGTTAGACACAAATTGGCCTGGTTCATAATTAACAGGATCTATAATCCCTTTCTCACAAAATTCTTGCACCTGATTATGTAGTGCTTCCCACTCTTCCAAATTAAGTCTATAGGGAAAAGGAATGTTTTCCTGTACAGGTATTTGTGTGAACGGAATACAAATCCCCTCCACAATACTTAACACGGTTAAATTATCAGTAATTAAGTTCCATTCCTGTAAGCAATTCTTAATATTGCCCACATTAAAATTTCTTATGGGTATTTGAATGGCCTCTTGAGTTTGCGTCGCAACCTCTACTTGTTCCCTGGTCGGGGGAACAGCTTGCTGGGAGTGTACTCCCACTTGAATGGACGATTTCCATCATTCCATCCGTACGGCTGGCGTTGTCCCCGCCCTCTGTGCTGGAAGCCATAGGTCGGTCAGGTCCGACGGGTTCGAAAATCCACTCTGGTTTTCCGGAACCGGGAACTCACGTCCGTCGCCTTCTTTTTGGCATCCATGTTCTTGCCACACTTGCTGCCGGTTTCTACCTCCTTGAAGAGGTACTGGAGTTGCCCACCAAACATCTTGGTTTTGTCCAGAGGTTTGCCTTTCACTGGCTTTGGTGCGAGGAAAAGAGTATACTCTTTTCCATCATTATCCACAATCTTTTTGGATCTGGCAACCTCCTTCCCAGCATCCGTACAGACGGCTTTGAATACGTTCTCAAAACGCCTGTACTTTAGAAAATTGCTTGCAGCTGTGAGCATCGCAATGCCCTTGTGCATAGTTCTAGCCAAAGAAGAGAACTTATTCTCTGTTTGCATATGATTGGCCACTGGCGCAATTGCTGTCAGGGCCCCAAGGACCGCCTTGTGCACTGTATGCAGTACACCTTCAAACTTCTTCCTGTCATCATTGAGATGGACATCGCGGTCCATCTCTTTGATGACAGAGTCCGGGATACCCTTGATCACCGTAAGCTGCTCTCCCAGCTTAGTAATCACTTCAGCGGGCTTAAACGTATTGAAGTGGCCTTTGATTGTTTCCCGCATTATTGTCGTGGTTAAGACCTTCTTGGCCTTCTCCACAGCACATTTCTTGCAGAGCTTTCCACCTATTTGGCGTAAAGGCCCGACCGCTCAGTATCTGAGTCTGAGTCGGTTGAAGAAGAGTCCGAAGACGAATCAGAGGAAGAATCCTTCTTTTTCTTCTTTTTCGTCTTCCTTTTCTTAGTCTTTTTGGTCTTCTTGACCCCCTTCCTCACTTTGGTGAACTCATCACCGGATGAGCTCAATGCCTTCCTCTTTTTCTTTTTCTTTGCGACTGTCACGGGTCTTCCGGCACTGATTCTGTCTCCACAGAACCTTCGTCATCGGAGACATCCTCCCATTCCGAATCCGACTCCGGGGGTATCGGTCTCTTCCATCACCGAGGGTGAGTTTGCAGTTGTTGCAGCTTAACCTTCATCATCCGGTTCATCCGGTCCTCCCAACCTGAAGGTACCACAGTCAGTACCTCCGGCTCGCTGTCCCTCTCCGGATCCGACATAATGTGGGCCCCCGGCTGAGGGGACGGAGGAACTGTCAACACCGGCGACGAGTCGTAGTCGTCAGCCGGCCGGCCTGCTGTGGCAGCTGGGGTTGCCATCTTACTCCGCTTCGTAGCCATCGGAAGTCTGTAACAATCAAAAGAAAGTTACTATAAACCAGCATTATTGACCAAATGTCACAACAGGTTATCAAACCATAATTTGTGCACTTAGTGGTGTTATAGAACATATTTAAACCATCTAAACACAGGCGTTAATAAGCTAATATGTGTAATGTTGTAGGTTAATGGTACGAAACTGAAACCAAACGCGGGGTAGGGACCAGTGTATCGGTGCTTCCCACACTCTGTTCCGTACACTTCTCCCTCCTGTGGCTACTGCGCCAGCAAGTTGGAGAAAATGCTACAAAATTCAGAGGTATGCCCAAAAAATGTGGGGAATCCATAAAAGAAACGCAGGATTAATTTCCAACATGAATCCATAAAAGAAACCGAGGAAAATTCCAAACGTGATGAGGCTCCTGCCAACATCGCTCTCCGTTTGGCAACGGGCGGCTTGTAGAACAAAGGAAAAAATGGTCGCTTTGTAAAGTTTGTTCTATCGATGTTTCACAAAAGTAAAACACCCATAAAAGTAACAACAAACATGTTACATCAATAAAAATCGTTTCAAAAGATGCCATAAGGTATCATAACCAAATTGCACCTCAATAAATCCACTACTTACAGTAGTTGTGTCATTGTAGATGAAACATCTGCTGGAGCAGCTCAATGAACGTCCTTCGGTCATGAGCTGATTATGCTAATTGCTGGACCCAGATGTGCTTCCTTCTCACTAGCCTATATATATATAGTTATTCGGTGGGTTACTAAAAAAAACACATATAATATATTTATATATTGGTACACTAGTTGATTAAGCAGGGGAAATTTCAATCGTGGAGGATTGGCCTTCCTCATTCCACTGTTCCTTGCCCTATCCTAATAATTCCAAGCGCCTGGCTCGGAAGCAACAAGTAACAATGTTTAAGTCATTGGTTTGACTCGACCAGGGTTCGAACCCACCATCTACCAGCAGGGGAGACGGACGCTCTAACTCATTTGGCCCATCCCGTCTGGTTCTATAGGCAGCAGTGGTTTAAGAAAAACACTGAAGGACTAGCCGAATATTGCTTTCTTCATTCAGTGAGCAATGTATATATAGATATATCCCCATACATATGGGGGTTTTAAAAACCGAAGAGTTGGATGAATAATATCAGTGCGGTGTGGTGCACTGTGTGCGCGTGTGGTTGTCCGGGCTAGTGGTGGGGTAGGGGAATAACAGGAAGTGGTATATCGAGGTGTTATATATATATATATATATATATATATATATATATGTGGCGTTCAACTGGAGGACAAATAAATATCACTGTGTGCGTTCATATATATGTGGGTTTTCTTTCCAATTAAAGAGCACCCTTTCATTATCTAATCGACAGGAAATATAACTCATTTTCTGCACCGGATGGAGAAAGGCTTCAGTGATATATGTCATTAGAGCTACCATACATATGTTCAGTTGCTGTCTGTTTTTATTTAATACTTCGGTCAAGCTCACTGGAGATAATATTGATAATGACCGAATCATCTAATTATTTATATTTGCATAATTTTTATGCAACACATATATTATGTGTATAATACAAAACATTAACATTTACGAGAAGAAAAACGAAAACTAAGTCAACACGCATAGAGGGAAAGCTTTATATATATATATATATATATATATAAATATGTGTATATATACACATACACATATATACATGGATGATATAAATCTACCGGTCACTGGGGCCTAATCGGTAGAGCTCGGGCCTCACGTGCGAAAGGTCGGGAGTTCGGTTCCAGGTCGAGTCAAACCAATGACTTATCACATCGGTACTCATCACTACCTAGCTTGGTGCTTGGCATTATTAGGATAGGGCAAGTACTGGTTAGCTCAGGATAATGTGACTAAGTGGGATATCAAGTGCTGGCACCCTGATTTTCTAGTGGGGCAGCACTATAAAGTCACCATGAATGCGCACTGTCAAAAGTCAGTTTCCGTCTTGATATGACCTTAAATGTTGCCAGGACAACCAACCAAATATATAAAAACCTGAATCTACTGGTGTAAGGACTGCAGTGGAAGGTTTAACCTGCATTAGTTGAGTTATCCCGGTCAATGTATCCAGGATTACCTTCCCCCACTCCGCTAGGGGGTGTTTAACCTGGTATATATACATACCTCTCACGTGGAAAGCCACATAGACAAGTAGGTGTGAATAGATACATTTGTTGAAGATTTATGCTGCCTATCATGGATAAGCCTGAATAGGCTTGTTTTCACCATTAGACAGTTTGTCGATAGAAAGCCTGAGCCTAAACTTTTACCAACCCAAGGGATTTTTAACCTCCCACACCACATAGACATGGTATGAGAGCAACTGGCCTTTGATGATGCTGTAAGTTATACACAGCGGTGGAAATCCAAATTGGCGGAGGTGGGGGCACAGGGAATCGAACCACTGACCTTCAGATTAGGAGTCTGACCTAGAAAAAAGTCAGACACTCTAACCACTCCGCCACAGAGAACACCACAGCGAGGCTAAGAAGTGTAATACTTAGCACGCTCGCCACGGAATGGCAAGAAATGTGGGTTCGAAACCTGTTCTATCACAATATTTCCCATTTTCATCACTCCCTAAGAAAGTAAGCAACACCAACCACACAAAGATAGAGATGTGATGTTTGATATTCACTAGGATGATTATGTAGCATGATTATGTAGATACATTAATACCACTACCAATGTCAGCGTTGGCTTTAAGTCAGTTGGACCAATTGCTCACATTCTGAAGATAGAGAAATTCTATTTACCGTAAAAAAAAACTTCCTTAAACAACTGAGTCTTGAGAACAGCTTAACATTTGTGAAGAGCTCGTGCTTTTCTTAGAGCCTCTGGTGACCTAGTATATAAAGTGTGATTTGTCACACAGAATGCATAATTACCATATAGTTTGAGTCTAGGAGAACATATAATTATATCTGAGTGGATGATCAGAATGTTCAGGATGACTGTGTGAGGGACATAAGTTTGGACAGATATTCTCGTGCTTTGCCATTGATACTGATAGTGTAGTTGTCCGTAATGAGCAGGCCCTGTGAAAGTACAACGTCTGAACACTTTGACTTCTGGTTACTGAATGGTTTATTCACGGCGTAGGGCACGCTTGACCCACCGGCTAAACTTTCCATGACGTCATCTCATTTGCATATCTCTTTGTCCCCAACTCTGCATATCGTTAACATATATTACCCACAGGTCTAGACGTCTATTACGCATATATCACAGGCCCACTACCACACACAATGGCGGTGGTGACTACACTGTTCCCTGTTTCTAAGAAATAGCAACAGGTGGCAAAACGCTAGCAGGAACAATCTCTAGAGTCGTCTGTTCTGCCCATTGCTAGTTAGCGGCCCTTCTGAGAAGGTTATGTGCTACCTTGATGGGAAGTGACAAGCCTCATTTCTATTCTGTCTGTGGCAGATTAAACTAACGAGTGCCATGGGGTTCGAAGATATCTCAGTCTGTCTTCTTTTATCCACCAAGCATAGTAGGATGTGTGAAAGTACAACGTCTGAACACTTTGACTTCTGGATACTAAATGGTTTATTCACAGCCTAGGGCTCGCTTGACCCGCTGGCTAAACTTTCCATGACGTCATCTCATTAGCATATTCCTTTGTCTCAAACTCTGCATCTCATTAACATATATTAGCCACACACCTATGCGTCTATTACGCATATATCACAGGATGTGGTCAATCACAACAGCTTCTTAATAGGTGGTTAGGAAAGTCTTGAACTTAATACACCAAATTACCAGGTAGGGACCATGACTAGGAATTCAAAACGTCTTGGTTTCTCAAGGCGTATTGAAAACCCAAGACAGTTTACATATAGAAACAAATAGGGGTGAGCTGTCACAGTCTGCTACTACTTTAATATTGAAGATGGAACCTAATAAAATATATCATTAGAATGGGTGTAAGTAGCTCTTATCAGTTTCTATGAAGATAATGCTCCAGTGAATAGTATGTTCATAATATTCAATTAAAACTAAAATTAAGATAAAGAGACAATCTTATTTTGCCTATTACATTGTGCTGCTTATATGCTGGATTTAGTAATTTTTACTGGTGAACCACCATGGTCTATTTAAACAAGTACTTTTCTTAGAATCAAAATCCCGGACATAGTTAATGAGAAATAACCAAAAATATGAACAAATCATGATGTGTGGCATCATATAAGGCATTACTCTAATGTACACGTTGTGTTAGCAGTCTACACAAGGATGGCCACTGGAGGTGAGTGTGGGTGTGGGTGTGGGTGCAGAGTGGGATTTCTCTCTGTGTGGTATAGCCACCAGGCAGTATATGTGTGGTTACTGCAAGTTCTGTAGAACTGATGTGACATAATCATATTTTAAGTATTTAAATGCTCTGCTCTGAATGAACATGAACACCTCCTAGTTCATACGATGTTTGCTGTATGCCATTTTGATTATCGCTAAGAAAGAAGTGGATTTAATCGAAGATTATGGCAGAAACTTGGACATTAGGCACAACCACGTCTAAAATTATTCTACAGCTCCCCAGTAAGTAATAAAGTACTAGGAATAATTAAGTAGGAGGAATAATTGCGATGTGTAATCAGAGAATATGTAATCATGGGTAGCTATAATGATGTTCAGATGCTGTGTGCGTTTAACTTCATTTCAATATACTTCAAACCAATTCAGACCTCTCAAAATAATTATAAAATAAATGTTCAATTTAATCAATTACGTGCTTAGATGTAGGAGTAGGGGGGGGGGGCTGTCAGAGCGTTGAATTCGAGACGCAGAAATTGTTGGTCTCTTGATGAGTTCATAGGTTTAGTTTTGTCTTGGGTATGTTTTTTCCTTATATGGTTCTGGCTTTGAGTGGGATTGAGAGTGCCTTTGAAAACTTTGTTAAGTTTAAATGATGACTTCCTTGTCTCGGGACAGGCCACGAGCCAAACTGTGGGCAATGGTGGAGAGTTTTTATATATATATATATATATATATATATACATATATATACATATATATATACTCCCCCACCATTTATATATATATATATATATATATATATATATATAAAAACTCCCCCACCATTTATATATATATATATAAATATATAAATATATATATTTATATAGATATAAATGGTGGGGGAGTTTATATATATATATATATATATATATATATGTGATGTATAACGTATTAGGCGAGGATACAGATCCGTAAGGGAATATTACTTAGTATTACTACCCACTACGTTATTGTCTCTCTTCTTATTGTCCTGCAGGTAGATTGTTATGTACACCGTGCAGAAGGTTGGGAGTTCGAACTCCGGTTGATTGAAACCAATGACTTAAATTGATACCTGCCCCTTATTAATCTGGCACTCATTATTATTAGGATAGGGCAAGGACTGGTTATCTCAGTGTCATGATAATGTGAGTTGGAATATCGGGTCGCGGTGCTGGTGCCATGGTCACCCAGTGGGGCAGCATTATAAAGTTGCCATGAGTGTGTATTGTCAAAAGTCGGTACCAGTCCTGATATGACTGTAGGTGTTGCTAGAATATAAAACCCCAATAAACAAACAATATATATACACACGCATATAAATATATATATATAGATATATATATATATATATATATATGTATGTATATATATACACAAACATACAAATGATGGGTCAGTGAAAAATTACTTGAAGTGTTTAATTGCATTGGTTAGTTGCAGGTAAACCGACTTACACACTCTGAACAGTTGGAATTCAATCCCTCAATAATGGCTGGGCAACTTAACTTAAATCCGCTAAGGAATTAATCCACTTCCCAGAAGCACGTCATGCTAGTTAAATAGAGGAATTTCCCTTATTTCCACACCACCTATCCACCATGATCAACTTGCCCACAGGATCTAGTGTCCATAGATGCAGCATGCAAACAAGCACAGAAGTTCCAAATACATTTCACAGCACACCAAGTTCGCTCACGTCTTTTAAATTATTTCATTGCAATATAGTTGTTGGAGGTTTACATCCTGGCAACATCTAAGGTCATATCGGGACGGATACCGAAGTGTGACAGTGCACACTCAATGTAACTTTATAGTGCTGTCCCACTGGGATATCAGGCTGCCAGCCCCATGACACGAAAACCCACTCAGTCACATTATCCTGAGAGAGCTCACCAGTCCTTACCATATCCTAGTAATGCCGAGCACCAGGCTAGATAGCGTCAATGTTGTATGTCATTGGTGTGACTCAACCGGGAATCGAACTCCCGACCTTCCGGACGGGAAGCTTTCGCTCTACTGATTCGGCAACCATGTCCGGTCGCAGTATAGTTCTTGTAAATAACCCCCAGCCCACCCCCACCCCCACCCTATCTGTAGGCAAAACCGATTACTTCCGCCCCCCCCCCCTCCTAAAACCCCCACCCCTCACTAGCTAGCGGACTTGTCGCCCTTGCAATTAAAGTTGCATAGTCCGATGAAGCATCAAATTTTCAAAACCAAAACACTTACTACCAAAGACCCTATAATACTAAGACGGCTCACTCCCTATCTCTCCAATGGTAATGTAAATTTTGCAGTGCCACCTCTGGTTGGTGTTTCACATGGAAACACATACAATTATATTATACATGAGATAGGTAAGTATGAATACACATCAATATAAAATTGTTATGAACAAATACACATCATCATCAGCATCGTCATCATCATCGCCATCATCACACATTCATATACACATTTATACATATAATATAGCACCTGTTTAACCAAGAGAACAGCCAGCGCACCAAGTGGTGGGTTTGATCATTTTGATTACACAATGCAGGCTGAGTGAGCCGTCTTAGTATTATAGGGTCTTTGCACTTATCTAGATTTGATTCTACATATTTATCTTAGATATTGGTGCACTTATTAAGCATGTGTTGTCACATAGAAGGGCATGGGGAGTCATTTTAATAGAACCTTTTACTGCATAACCTTAGCAGTGCTTAGGGTATCAGAGTTTTGGCGTGCTTGCCAAAATTAATTTGGCACGTTGTCACTTCAAATATCTCCAAAGTTAGCCATTTAAACTAAAAGTTACTTCAACCTAAAGTAAAGTAGCTTATAATGATCAATTTAATGTATTTATCTAAAAAGAAATGACATAAACTCAAAGCCATCGGACTATGCAACTTTAAGTAGGTGGCTTATTTATATTTGCTCAATCAATACAGATGGCGCCACCAGTGGGATACTGGTTATGTCAACTCACGTAGCTAAGTCAATAACTCCGCGGGGGAAACTCACAACGCCGGATGATATGAAGCTACCAAACTTCCTGGATCATTGTTTTTGTAAAAAATAAAAGAATTATTGAACATTTAAAATCGAATGCATTCATCAAATATTGACAATTTGGTTAGCCCTGTCACACTACGATGTAATGACGTCAGCGTAGGGAGAACATGAAGAACGTTGAACTTCTCGGCGTAGTATGCAAATTTGGGGACCAGTTGAACGTGGATGCAGCATAGTGGACGAGAGCGTAACGTCGGTAAAGCGTAGTGATACCATCATTCAACGAGAGAGGACAACGTCACTACGCTCACGGAATGTTATGAAAGTTATTCCGTCGCCAGAAGAATGTTACGTGACGTTAGCTACGTCATGAGACATTGAACGTACGTTGAATGCACGTTCTACTGATGTTCTCCTGACATTCTCCTGACGTTCTCCTGACGTTCCCATTAAGCCTCGTAGGCATTTGCACTCGGTTTAATGTGGGTCAACGTAGTGGAACGTAGTGGAACGTAGTGGAACGTAGTTGAACGTAGTGAGCAGCATTGGAATAACGTCCATTTAACGTCATTGACGTTCACTGAACGTGAACAGAACGTATGGCGAACGTAAACCATTACGTTCGAGCTACGTCGAAAGTTTTGAACATGTCCAAAACCTTGACGTAACTCGACGTAACACGACGTAATGTGACGTAGCTCGACGTCATTCTAACGTCATTCTGACGTCATCATGACGTAACCCAACGTAATGACGAAAAATGACCACATTAGGCTCACGTTGGCTCGTTACGTCATAGTGTGACAGGGGTATAACCCTATTAGAAACAAAAACTGGCACCGTGGCCGAATTGGTAGAGCACAGGCCTCCCATGTGGGAGATGGGGAGTTCGATTCCCGGTCGAGTCAAACCAATGACTTATCAAATGTATACTTGTCGGTTCCTAGCCTGTAGCTCGGCATTATTAAAATAGGACCAGGACTGCTTAGCTCAGTGTCAGGATAATGTGACTGAGTAGGATATTGGGTCATGGTGCTGGCGGCCTGATTTCGCAGTGGGGCAGCACTATAAAGTAACCATGAGTGTGCACTATCACAAGTCGGTACCCGTCCTGATATGACCTTAGATGTTACCAGGATGTGGAACTCCAACTCCAAGGGGAGGTGACCAGTGTAGTACTAGTAGTCATGGAGCCACATCGGCAGGTAGACTGTGGATAAGGTGATGACATCAGGGAGCCTAGATAGTGTAATGGTTAGCATGCTAGCCCTGGAATGACAAGAAGTGTAGATTTGAATCCTGCTCTAGGCACAATAATATTCCCCATTTACATCAAACGCATAAGATCATAGAATAGGTATCTGAGTTAAAAGTTATCATTCAACTAAGTCTACATGAATCAAACAAATAAACCGCCCAATGTGAAGTTTGTTTGTTGTTGTTTTACGTCCTAGCAACATCTAAGGTCATATCAGGACGGCCCAATGTGAAAGGTGCGGAATGTGTAAAACTAATTACTCTAATTGAGATTGTCCTTACACTAATAAATTAATGTTCATATGTATATATGTATATATGTATATATGTATATATCTAGCCAGTTATATATACAATGCGAGTCTGGAAACACTTCTCCGAGACTATATAGCCATATCACTTTAGTAATTAATTGCTGCATTAATCATACGTGTTAAATACAAACATAATATTAGAAGAAATGCTACATGAACTATCATTTGTCCTCGACATGCTAATCCTTGTGCGAGTAATTACCATTGCGAGTTATACATCATTGCAATGAGAAGTTTTCATATAGCTAATGTGATGTTGTCATAGATCTATTACAAAGTATATATTTGTTCTGGGAGCGGGACTTAGCTCAAGCGGTAGCATGTCCACTTGTGAAGGTGTCGGTCATCCTAGCGATCCTGCTCAGTGGACCCATTTACAGTTTGGGTTATTTTCTGTTCCAACCAGTGGTCCACAGCTGGTTCACCAAAGGCTGTGGTATGTGCTGTCCTGTCTGTGGGAAAGTGCACATAAAAGAGCCCTTGCTGCTTACCAGAAAGAGTAGCCTATGTGGTGGCAGCAAGTTTCCTCCAAAGAAATGTCAGAAAGACCATATGTTTGATGTCTAATGGCCGATGATAAAAATAGATGTGCTCTTGAGGTTTCATTAAATAAAACAAGCTTTACTTTGTATATTTTCAATATCGCCAATGTAAGATTAAAAGAACAAGTACCCTAGTTACAAGAAGTAGTCAATGGAGTGCTAGGATCGCCGGAATTTCGGTTTGTTTGTTTGGGGATGTCGGGACCATGACCCGATTCCCCACTCAGTCATATTATCCTGACACAGAGCTAACCAGTCCTTGCCCTATCCTAATCATGCTGCGTCCCAAGCTAGGTAGGGACAAGTATCAATTTTACGGAAAACCTGTGCTCTTACCGATTCAGCCACCACGTCCCGCACCCAAAATTCCGCTGATTGGCATTATCTGAATGTGGATAATTGATCTGAATTCCAGCATGCATCATCAACATATTTAGTAATATTGACCTTTCCTATAATTAACTGTCTGACCAGATGTTTTAATTTGCACAATGAGCTGAGCTGACATCAGAGACCCCCCCAGGGTGAGCCAGATATTGAAGCAATTAGAATATTGACATTATGTCGACCGCAGTTGCAATGCCTGGTCGACATTACAATTCGCACAATAATCGGATATCGGAAGTTCATTGCCTGATTGATGTTATAAGGTTGAGCAAATAAATTATCAGTCATCAGAAATCCTCTGTTCGACAGACTTCATAGCAATAATGGAGCAATACACAACTGCCAGAGTGTGTGATATCAGAGAGACAATGTAAGTTGAACATTAATCTGACAACTGATTGGCTTGGTTTACATCCCAGTAATATACCAGGTTATATTGGGATGGGTACTGTCTGCCTGGCAATAAGGACCTATGCATTACTGTAAAAGCTAAGGCTCGAATCTGTGGTTGTGTAGGCAAGCTATGGTGAAATCAATACAGACAAAGAGAAAGGAAGAGTATAAAGTGTAAAGAAGAGAGAGTCAAGCCCTCTGGTTTATTATTTATATAGTTACATGGGTTCATTGTAGAGTATCACCCCACCCCTTTCTCCCAATGTAAAACAAGCATTCTTGGCCCTACCAATAGGGATCCAGAATTCCTGGTCCCCATGGCTACCAGTGGTCTTCCCACCACCACCGAGCTGTATGGCCCCATGGCCACCACCAACCTTGACCTTTGAGTGTGGTGATCACTATCCCAGCAGAGGGGGTCGGCCCTGAGTGCCCTCATGCCCAGACCTGCCAGCACCACTATGTATATTTACATCCCACTCAGGCACCACCAACCATACATATATATATATATACATACATGCACCTGGTCACATACACCGATCAGTAATAGAACGTTTGCATTCCCCCCTATGCCGCATATCGGAATATTTTACACTACGGCCGGATTTGGAGATATCAAAGAGACAATGTAAGTTGAACACTAAGCTGACAGTTGATGGGTTTGGTTTATTGGGATTTTACGTCCTAGCAACAAATCAGGTCATATCAGGATGGGTACTGACTGCAATAAGGAGCTATGCACAACAGCCAGATCCATATTTGGTGATATCAAAGAGACAATGTAATTTGGACACTAATCTCACAGATGATTGGCCCGATTGATTGGTGTTTTACATCATAGCAACACCTGAGGTCATAGCAGTGTGCACTCATGCTATTAACAGTGCTGCCCAAAACGGGTATTCTGAGTTCAGCTTGTCTCTCAGGAAGGACTGTAGCTATGACCCAGCAAGTTGGGTTGTAGCTACAGCTTACGCAACAGGAGGTGGGAAATTTGGTGAATGGGCCTTCACACACATGAAGTGAGTGGTATTTTGTCTGATTAAAACATTTGCTAGAGTAAATTCACTGCAATCTATATTAGAAACAAATGTATGGCAAGAACCCTACTGCGTTTGGTCATCAAGAGGCCGAGGTTATAGGTGTAAAGTGAGTTTTAAGTACAGATCCTATCGTTTGTTTGTTGGAGTTTTACATCCTAGCAACATATAAGGTCATATCAGGATGGAAACCGTCTTGCGATAGTGCATACTCATGGCGACTTTATAGTGCTGCCTCACTCGGGGACCAGGCCACCAGCATCATGACCTGATGTCCCACTCGGTCACATTATCCTGACACTGAGCTAACCAGTCGTTGCCCTATCCTAATGATGCCGAGTGCGATGCTAGGAAGCAGGATATGTCAATTTGGTAAGTTATTGGTTTTGACTCGACCGTTCGCATTGTTTGTAATGCTGCGGCATTGCGGGTAATTAGAAGCGCGAATACAGCTTAGCGGCGTGCCAGTAGTAAGGACGCATTGTTCTTGTCGCTGGAGACACTGACTGACTTAAATTGGACGGGATTAGTAGAGCGATGCCGTCGACAAGGAAGAATGCCAGAGCAACCGGCCAAGCCTCGCCAAAGTTACTGATAACAGGTTTGAATGCTAAGCAACCACATGGCCGGCCGAAATCCAACGTCGTCACTGCAGCGTCGGGGAGCGGAAATATGCGTGGGGGCCGACAACAGAGCCGTCGATCCCCGGAACCCGAAAACAATGACGAAGGAGTGGACAATGCTGAGGCTGGCCCGAGTGAAATTGGACACCTTACCCGTGTCATAGAAAGTTACAGCAACAAATGATGCAGATGGGGGATGGTTTCAACTAATGTATTGACGGTATCGAGACAAGGAGCCAGAAGAGCTGGGAGTCGCGATCTAGGACACCGAAAACACGTAAAGGCAATGTCACGCCGCGTAGTGATGATGCTGAGCCAGTGGTCGGAACGTATCACCAACGTTCGGCCAGGAGCCCACGCCATGGATCAGTAACGCCATGTGGCTCACCTCATCGACGCGAGCCGCATTGGGACAACAAACATCAGGGAGACCATACAGCAGGCGACTACGGCCACAGGAGGATGAGGGGTTTCTCCCCATGTAGGCATGTTAGGACCAGTGTTAGCTGAGACGCACATGACCGACGACATTACGGGAGGGCGGCTTACGACGGGCCGATGGATGTCGATAATAGGGATGATGACAGGACGGAGGCGGTCAACAACCTTCTGGAGGCAGCAGGATCGGCAATATCATGAAAGAAAGGTAACAACATTTTGGCCCCACATAGATATGTCATACGAGGGAATAAGAATGAGAAGATATCTATGGAGGATGCGTCATGGGCAGAATACTTTGCTGCTATATGCCACATGACTAAGGATAGGAAGCTGACTAGCGCCTGGGTGGACAATCTTAGAGAGCACATGCACCCTCGTGACCATGGCCTGCAGGCAGTGGTCTGAGACCGTGTTTACCATGATCGCCGATGGTAGGCTGCCGGCGGGCTGGTCCGATAAGTATGCAATCAAGGATGTGCAAAGAGATGTTTGTGCGATCGGCACTCAAATCGAGAAGACGAAGCAACCTGTGAAGGTTGTTGCGTCAGCTGGTAGGAAGAATGATAATCTCATGAGGTCAAGGGGCCACCATACCCTTTGTTATCTCAACGATTTTGTGGGCGTAGCTGCCACAGCACAGGCTGCTGCTAGGGCTTACAATGATATTGTTGGCATCACGGCGGAGCTTGGGCTTGAACTTGCAAGACATAAGTGTCCCCCCCCCCCCATTGACTACCGCAGAGTGGCTTGGATTCGGGATATCCACAACAGATATGACCATTAAGATACCTGCTGACAAGCTTAATGACGTCATAGAGGAATGTGAGGAGTGGAAGGAGAAGATGTGGGCATCAAGGAAGGACATACAGAGACTCGTTGGCCGCCTACAGCATGTGGCGAAATGTGTACGGCCCGCTAGACGATTCATGTCGAGAGCGCTCCGAGAAACACCGTACAGAGGAAAGCACCTTGTCCCTGACGGTCTCAGGCTGGACATGACCTGATTTATAAGGTATGCGAAAGGTTCGAATTGTCTTGTTCTCCTTCCTGAGACTGACCAGAGTGCTCTGGGTCATAGAATGTGACTCGTCGATTTGGGGACGTGGTGCTCACTCTCCAACACACTTCTACGCGGCTCAGTACTCGGATAGCTTGGCCAAGAAGGGACACAACATTGCGCAGCTCGAGGCGCTCAACATCGTCGTTGCGCTCAAGAACCTTGCACCTGCTAAACCTCATATGTAGACTATACATATAAATACAGACAACATTGCCTCCCAGCAGGCACTCACCTCTGGTTCGCGGCCCATAACAGCACTGAGGTCATCATAAGGCACAAGCCTGGGGTCGACATTCCCCTTGCTGGATGCACTTCGATCAGGCAGCCAGGAAGACAGTGCGGAGCATGATATACGATGCTATCGCATCGTCCCTATGAACCTGTGTCAGAATATAATATCTGCCTTCTTTGCCATAGGTTACACTGAGGAACACCATCGTAGGCTGATTGAATTCATGAAGGAGGAACCGACACGGAGCACGTGGAGGAACAAGAGCCTGCAGGCGGATAGATATACTGCATACATGAGGAGACATGGTGGGTCGGCCAGCCCGAACGGCCCGGTCATGATTGTGATACTCACAATCGGGTATTTCACGCTACTAAGGTAGAGTAACCTGCTGGTCTCAGATACAACAGTGTCATCTGGACATACTCTACGGGCCAAGGACATAACAGCTATGAGTTCCACACTAGCAATACGGGTGTGGAGCTCTAAGAGGTCATGGAAATCTTCTGCGCATGACATCGACGTCCCCACCCTATGCAATTCCAGGTACTGCCCAGTGTGAGCCTGGGTCACATACCACAACATGTCAACCCCTCACCCAGAGGGCCCCGCTTTCCTTGATGCACAAGGAACGCCCATTACACAGAGGAGGGCCACCAAAGTCTTACAATATGCCCTGTCCGTGGTGGGCCACAAGACGCCCGGCGCCATAACTCTTCACAGCCTTCGAAGAGGCGGGGCTCAGGCATGTGACTGCCTCGGAGTCCCCCTCCAGGACATCCATGACCTCGGACACTAGGAATCTTCTGTGGTGCACGCATATGTTCCCAGACAGCCAACCGTCTCGGCTCCAAGATCGCTATCAAAACCTTTTGGTTATAGCGTCTCTAGCCTCGTTTAAAGCATTTGTGAGCTGACATTGTGTATATTCAGACATTTAAGATTTCAACAGTTAATTAAATAGGCATAGCTATAACTTGCTGTGTTCGCATTTTTCCTATTTATCGCATCTGGTGAGAGAGCCTACCATGAAAGAATATGGGTAAAGATGCACCAACCCCCAACTTCCGGTGTATCAGCTGTAGCTGTGACCTGATGTGCGGGGACGCAGGGTCACTACTTTCTGAGTGACCAGCGGAACTCGGAAAACCCTTATTGAAATGCCATGCCGCCTAGACCATGACCCTATATTCCCAACAGGCACATTAGACAGACACTAAGGCCAACCAGTCCTTGCTTTATCTTTGTAATGTCGAGAACCATGCAAGGTAGCGACAAGTATAAATTTGTGTGTAAGTCTTTGGGTTGTTTGACTCGGCTGGGGATTGATCCCTCGACCTCCTGCATGGGAAACGGGTGCCCTATTGAGTCGTCCATTCAGTAAGATCGCTGACTTTTGAAATGTCGTTTCCTAGAGACGTGGCTATGGTTGGACCATGTCAGATTATCTATTGTCACCCAAACGTCATATCAATGCCGGGAGCCAAGAGGCACCCGACTGTATGTCCTTCCTTCCCACCACCATGCATTAAAGTTGCATAGTCCGATGGTTTTGAATTTCTGCAATTTTCTTAGATAAATACATTAGATTGATCATTATAATCTACTTTACATGAGGTTGGAAAAACTTTGAGTTTAAATGGCTAATGGGGGACATATTTGAAGTGACAACACAGCAAATTAAGTTTCACAAGCATGCCAAAACTCTGACACCATAGGCTTATGCAATAACAGGTTCTATTACATTGACTCAGTATGCCCTTTTTATGTGCAACAATTACTTAATAAGTGCACCAGTATCTAAGTTATATATGTAGAATCATTTCTGGGTGAGTGTTTTGTTTGTGGAAATGTTATGCTTTGTCGAACTATGCAGCTTTAACTAAAATCGGAATGGCATCGCACCCTTATTAGGCGTCTTTATTGTGGATGCGCCGAAGGCCAGGAAAATACTGAACTGGTATTAGTATGTATATAAAGTAGGCTATGCTCTGGAAACAAACACCAACATGAATATGGGTTGAACAGTGTAATAGTCTCATGGCTAGGCAACTGCCCAGCCGGTTATAAAGTTTGAAAAGCAGGTGCCAAACAGAGGGGCGCAGGCCACGAGCACAAAGTGGCACTGCAGTAGCAAGTGGTCATGAGACCCAATTAGGCCAAGCCAACTTACTTTTCGTTGGCGCACAAGGTTAGGCCAAACCAACTCAACTTCCGCACACACGCGGTTGGCTACTGCGCAGTAGATAATATAAAATAATAATGGAGGATAGGCCGCTCCGCCCTTTATATATCGATAAGTACTTATCCTATCTATATCTATATATATATATATATATATATATATATATATATATATATATGTTATCTCGTGCGGATGGGGATGGAGTATTTGTTTTTACATCAAACGAAGTGAAACATCCCGCCTAGAGCGGGCCTCGAACCCATGTGTTTGCCATTTCGCGGCTAGTGGCCTAACGGTTAGCCTATCTAGGCGCCCTGATGCAATCAACCTTCCTATGCCCACCTGTATAATAGGTAACATTTCACCTGGGCTCACTATACTTGTCCCTCCACAATTGTAAGTCTCATAAAAACGGTCATGTTGCGCACGCACAGTGTTTATACAGCAATGGTTCAATACAACACCGTGCACAGAATGTGCAGAATCCCGGATCCTGGTCACGGGAAACCAATTGTAATATGTCGGGAATCGGCTGTCTGAACCCCAAACATTAGTCTCCACAGGTGTGTTCTGACAACTGTCTGTCAGTTCCTACACGTTGTTACTCTCAACAACTCTTAAGCAATAAAGGAAGACAAGTCCCGCAAGATTGACAGTGAAGAGGTTGTGCTTTATTAGCATCAACCGCTGTTCACCTACTGGCAACCTATCACCCTCACTCCTTACCAACTGCCCACACAGATCCGCATGACTCTTGCTTGTGTATATCAGAATCAGTGTCTACAGCCCATTGAACCTGGGTCCTATGGTTGTTGCACACAGCACAGTGTCTTTGGAATAGATGTTGCTCATTTGAGTGTAGAAAGTGCAGTGTGTCTCCTTGTGGGGTCTGTGTGTCAGGTATAAGGAATTCAGGTGACTGGCCTCACCCAGCCAGCCAATCAGATGCCCCCCACAGCCTGGGTGGGAAACCCCATAATAGGGGGCAGCTGTCATTCAACCCCAGCTGCAGGTGGTGTCCATAATGTATGCAGGATGGCTGAGTGTCCATCAGTCCCATGGTAACAGGTATTTACAGACACTTACAACACACATATATCAATGCTTCTCTCCCTCAATGCACTCTTTCTGGTGCATGAAGGGAACATTTCAATAATTATTAACAGTCTCTTAAGTATGTACATTACATCACAATCTCGGTCACTATGTGTTATCACATTTCCACATAGGCGCTTATGTCACAAAGCGAGTGGGGCACCCATTTCTTCTCTGTTACATAATCCTGGTACCCACTCCATCGCCCGAGAATAATAATATTCTTTGCCAATATATAAATCCGAACCGAAAATCCGTATATTTTTACACAATGTTATTGGGGTGTTTTTACATCAAATGAAGAGAAGCATTCACTTATGACAAGATTCGAGCCCACACTTCAGATATTGTGGGTCTAACATCCTAACCATTAGCCTATCTAGGCTCCCTGGTGCAATCAACCTGCCCAAGCCTACCCAGCAGGGGTATTAAGGGCGACCATCCATTCGGCCTCTACACTCTCACAGCAAGCCTCCTTCATACAAACTGTATATATGTGTAGTAGTCTGCACTGACATCTCAGGCAAGTAACCACAGAGACAGGTAGGCATGGGTATGTGTTGATATCAGGGAGCCTAGGTGGTGTAATGGTTAGCACACTGGCCCGGAATGCAAAGAGATGTGGGTTTGAGTCCCGCTCTAGGTGCAATATTTCCCATTTTCATCACCCCCATGACACTGGTTGCCGTGACCATGATCCTGTACAAGCTACGCGCTGTACGGTTGTTGAACCTACCCTGTGTATGTATGTGTAAGTGGATTGCCTGTATGTAATTGTAAGCATTAAATGACCATTTAAAAGACTTACAATTCCAGGGGGACGAGTGTAGTAGTCTGCACTGACCTCTCAGGCAAGTAACCACTTGGACGGGTAGGCATGTGTGTGTGTGTTGATATCGAGGAGCCTAGGTGGTGTAATGGTTAGCACACTGGCACGGAATGCAAAGAGAAGTGGGTTCGAGTCCCGCTCTAGGCGCATTATTTCCCATGTTCATCACCCCCATGACATATGCTTGGAATTATCCCATATTGAATTACATCAACTCTCATTCCAGGTGTTTCCCCAACATGCCCAGATGTGGCAGTTCACCTGAGTTCACGTCATTGCACCTGTATATTGGTCGGTGGCTGTGAATTTTGATTGCAAGTGATGAGAAGTGCAGCTGTAGTAATGAGGGCACCTAATTAAAGTTGCATAATCCGGTGATTTTGAAAATGATGTACATTAATTTAGAGTGACGGCACCGCTGTGAGTGGTAGGTGTGGGGGGGGGGAGATTTGTGCGTGAGTATACAGTAAAACCTCTCTAAATCGACTAACCATGGGACCGATTTTAAATGGTCCATTTAGGGAGGTGGTCGGTTTAAAGCGTGTTTTTTTTTAATCGATACAATGGTATTGTATGGGCGATTGTTTGGTAACCAAATAAAGCGATCGATATATGGGAGTGGTCGATATATATAATTTTACAGCTGAATGATATCTTTTTTCGGCATTGAGGCACTGGTCTTCTGACCTTAACAACTATAGTGCATATGTACTATTTATGTATGAGATGATGAGATGGTATGAACAATATAGGCAATAGCAGGTTGTAACCAGGCATTACAAATATTATGGGGATCTTATTTTGTACATGTAGACCGAAGAATAGTCATTTACCATTAGACTATATCATTGCTTTGGGAGCGGGACGTAGCTCAGGCGGTAGAGAGCATATAAAAGACCCCTGGGTGCTTATCAGAAAGAGTAGCATATGTTTGACATTGAATAGC
Organism: Branchipolynoe longqiensis; assembly: GCA_030323885.1. Classification (NCBI taxonomy): domain Eukaryota; kingdom Metazoa; phylum Annelida; class Polychaeta; order Phyllodocida; family Polynoidae; genus Branchipolynoe; species Branchipolynoe longqiensis. Next base: position 52,397,054 of record CM059188.1, on the reverse strand, counting down.
AGATGGAACAAAATCAATGTGATCTAGGGGCGTCGCTAAATAAAACAAGCTTTACTGTATATCATTGATTTGCTGATCATACCTATGACAAAGACCCTAAGATGGCTCACTCAGCCTGTATTGTGTAATCAAGAGAACAGCCAGCACACCAGGTGGTGGGCTTGATCATTTTGATAGCATTAGAGTGTCAGCAGAAACCCTGCTGTCGCTTGGTAAGTGTGTGGTGGGGGTTTAAGTATGTGATAGTGGTTTAGGGATGTGTTGGAGGTGTAGGTATGTGTGTTGGTGTAGGTCAGTGATGGGTGTGTGTGCTGGTGGTGTAAGTGTGCGGTGTGTGTGTCGTGGTGGTGTAGGTGTGTGTGGTTGAGGTGTGGGTGTGTGTGGTGTAGGTGTGGTGTGTGTGGTGGTAGTGTAGGTGTGTGGTGGGGGTTTAGGGATGTGGTGGGGGTATAGGTGTGTGGTGGGGGGGCTTGGTGTTTTGTGCTGGAGGTTTAGGAATGTGGTGAGGGGGTATGTGTGTGGTGGGGGTTTAGGGATGCTAAAGATTGTCAGGTGCCGCTCTGCAAGACCCCTACAACTCCACCACAAACCACCTACACCTTCCTCACACACCCTACACACACCTACATCCACATGCCCACCATACCCACCATCACCCCAACCACACATACCATCAACCCCCACCACACAGAATGTGTGCATGGTGGTGGGGGTGGGCAGGGTGGAGAGGTGGAGGGGCAGGGTGGGGGTAGTGATGGTGGTGGGAGTTCTATAGGAGTAGCATCACGCAACCAGTGGGGACCTCACAGCCTTCCCGGCTCACATCAGGGAGGGGGAGGGGGTTGTGAGGTGTGGTGTGAGAACGTAGACTGAGGTGGGTGAGGAGGGGAAGGGGGAGAGGGAGTGCAGGGGAGGAAGAGGGAGTGTGGAGGAGGAAGGGGGCAGAAGAGGGAGTGTGGGGGAGGAAGAGGGGAGGGGGGAGGAGGTGGAGAGGGAGGGGGAAGGGGGAGGGGGAGGGAGGAGGAAGGGGGAGGGGAGAGAGGTGTGGTGTGAGAGCGCTGGATAAGGTGGATGAGGAGGAAGAATGGGTGAGGGAAGGGTGGGGATGGGAGGGGGAAGGGGAGGGGAAGGGCGGTGAGGCCGGGGAGGGTGGGACGGAGGGGGGAGGGAGGGGAGTGAGAGAAAGGGAGGGTGGGGGAGGGAGGGGGAAGGGCGGTGAAGCTGGGATCGGGAGGGATGGTCGGAGGGAGCGGAGGGCAGGAGGGGGGGGGAGGGGGGGGAGAGAGGAGGAGAATGAGGGAAGGCAGGGCAGATGGAGGTGGGGACCAGGCAGTAGGCGCAACATCAGCCAAATCCAAATGACAGGCAATCTCTCTTTATTTATTTTAAACTCATCCTCTCGCCTTGTAGGCCTGTGTTTACATGTAAAACACCAGCTAGCAGCCGGGCTGATCAAACCCACCACAAGATGGCACTGCAAAATTTACATTACCATGGGAGAGATAGGGAGTAAGCTGTCTTAGGCCGTGTTCACACGTACAACGTTAGGCCGACTTAGATGAGGCGAACTACATGAGTCGAACTAGCGACGCGTTCACACATACAGAGTTTCAAAGTGTGTCGCGTTCAGACACGCGCGTTAAACTGGCTCACATTGATGTTTGTTTGCTGTTTTTTATGTCCTAGCAACATCGAAGGTCATATCAGGATGGGTATCCACACATACATAAATCCACACATACATCCACATGAACATCCACATGCCGCATCTACATACACAAGTAAATACATACAAACAACATATCTAACAAGAAATGGGAAGAGTAGGGAGGTCCAAACATGTTGTAAAATATTCCGACTTTTTAAGTCTGGTTCATAAATAAATAATAGTTTAAATAAATTCTAAAATATTTCCTTTTCATAAAACTCATATGTGAAGCATTAAGAAAACTGTTTTAATCATATTTAAATCATCCAGTTATTTCTATAAAGTCATTATAATAATATTCCAATTATATAAGTACCACTATAAACCCTCTCTAATAATACCTAATTCATTCTATCATGTTGGTAAATACATATACATATGCATAATATTCAAACCAAGTTGTGAAACAATGGTAGATTATGTATATTAAGTGAAGTGATAATTAATATCAGATTGTTCTAAGGTTCTACATCAAATATAACCACTGGAGATAAGAACTCTGGAAATTTATTACTGTATTGGTATATTTACATGTATTGCTGAATTGAAGTTTGTATTATATATTGTATGAAAGGAGGTAAATGCTGAAACTAAGGGCAGCATATACAGTTGATGCAGACTGGTTTCTTCACCCAGACAAATAGTCTGTGAAGAATGCCACAGAATGGGTATAATAATTTAGTCAAGAATTAAGTTCTGTGTGCCTGTTATGGTATGATTTACAGATGCCAGTATCTGAGGGAGTGTTAGCACACAGGTGACAATGCATGGGGGCTGTGTGTGTGTGTGTGAGTGTTTGCAGGACCTGCCAAAGCCAGGTGTCAGGCTGGAGGTGGGAGGTGTGTGTGTGTGTCTGCGTGTGTGGTGAGCCCTCCCTGCCCCACCTGGTGTTGTTTGCTGAACTAAAAATGATAAAATATGTAATTCTCAAAGTAAGGCATGTAGAAACTCCTACTATTTTGGAGTTGTCCCAATCTAAGGGACTGGTGACCACAGGTGTTATGTAAAGATAAATAGGGTTGATAATCCCAGATAAGTGTAATTGGTGAACTTGATGGAAAAATATGTATCTGACTTGGGGTGGGTGGGTTGTCCCCCCACCCCCCACCTAGATGGGGGGAGGGGGCTGGTGGGAGTGGTGGGGGTCCACCCACTCCCACCCTGCCTCCCCCCACCACTGACTGGAGGAGTTCAACCAATGAAATGCCATGTTACTGTCTCTGACTGAGGAGACTCCCAGCAACTGTGTACCTGTATTTTGAATGTTTTCCATCTGAATAAAAGAGCTGGGCAGGGGGTGTGGCAGGCAGATGACCTGGAGACAGCACAGCAGGAGGAGCCAGCCACCCCTCCCTACTAGACTTTACCACACTTAATTTCTGTTGGGTTGATATTTCTTGGAACATATATAGTAAGCAGAGATAGTAAGCAGATATAGTAAGCAGATATAGTAAGCAGATATAGTAAGCAGATACAGTAAGCGGATCATCGCTTGAGTAATATACATTAGTCCTTTCCGGCCTCCACACACAGAAGTTAGGGTTCTATTTCCTATAAAGATTCTAGTGTGTAAAATACTGCTAGTTAACAATGTGCTCCAACCACTATCAAAAGCAACTACCTGTTAGGAAGCAGTCTCCATATGATATATGAAAAAAATGGGATAGTCCAAACATGTAGGACAGTCCAAACATGTGTTCTAACCACTATGAAAGCAACTACCTGTGAGGAAGCAGTTTCCATCCATGTGCTTAAGCCGCCTCAACTAAACCAGTTACGTTCACACATGCCACTTAGGCTGACTCAAGCTAGTTCGCCTCATATAATCTACCTCGCGATGCAGTTTACTTGAGGCAAACTAGTTGAGTCGACTCAGCCCTAATTCGCCTCAGAGGACCGTTCACACACGCGATCTGAGTCGACTTACATGAGGCAAACTACTTAAGGCCCGTGTATGAACGGGGCTTTAAGTGTTATAGGGTCTTTGCCTATGAGGAGACATTAATACAATGGGGATGACTTACTGTGACAGGTAGCAGTGGATTTGGGATTATGCAGGTAATGGTTGCATGATTCATTTAAATTGGTTTGATCAATTATAGCTTTGTGGTTAGTATACGTTTTATTAGTTCAATCAAGTGGTACAGGGTGGAGGTTATACTTTGATAGTTGTTTTTATTCATTTTACTCTTTTCTTTTCAGGGGGGGGGGGGGGGGGGGGGGCAGAGGGGATTTGAGAGGGGGAAGGGAGAAGGGAAGGTGGAGTGCTTTGGACTATGTTTTTATTTCTGTTCTCAGCATTTGTGGTCTATCCAGGTAGATTTGTACATAGATACATAGAGTTGCGTGCATGTGTATATATATATATATATATTCATGTATATACACAGTAGAGTTGTGTGCGTCTGTATATATGTGATTGTATATATGTGTACGTATATACAGATATATATATCCAGTAAAACCTCTCTAAATCGACCGACCACGGGACCTATTTTAAGTGGTCTATTTAGGGAGGTGGTCGGTTTAGGGAGTTAGAATATCCTTAAAATGGTATTGTTGGGATCCAAATAAAGCGATCGATATAGGGTGTGGTCGATATGTGGAGGTGGTCGGTTAGAGAGCTTTTATTGTATATATGTATACATATATATATATGAAAATGTCATGGGAATATGCGTGGGCGCGGTAAGGTGTGGATTGCCGCTAGAGGGCGTGGGTGTAAGGCGGCTAAATGACGCAGGCGCCTGGTGGTGTGGGCGTGGGTGTGGGTGAGAGGGTGGGGGTGGTGGTGTGGGTGGTGATAGTGGGGGAGGGCTGTATCACTAGAAGATATGGAATGATTGAAAGCGGCGCGCTTGCTACAGTGGTAGTTAAATTGTAAACTCTATGTGACATTTTTGATTATATGGGCAAAGATGCCAGTGAGGGTGTATGCAGTGGTGCGCCTATAGACAGTACAGCCAGGCGTGGGCGGACTGTGATTAGTAAGGATGGGGTTGAGTGAGGTGAGATGGGGCATCTGTATCATTCCAGTCAAAAGATGAGGACGCTTTCTGCTATGCTGAAATTCCCAGTTATAAGAGTCTGGGTTGAAATGAACGAGTTCTAAAGATGGATGTAGAAGGTACAGCGAAACCGATAGAAGTTTTCTTTTTTTTTATGTTATTAAAAAATGTTTACATTTGTTGATTAAACGGGGGAAAATTTCAATTGTGAACAATTGGTCTTCCTCATTCCACTGCTTCTCACCCTATCGTAGTAGCGCCGAGTGCCAAGCTCAGTAATAAGAGACAAGTATAAAGCTTTAATTAATTTGTTTGACTCGGCTGGATTTGAACCCATACGAGTTTAGAATCCAGCAACCTGCCACACATGAAGCGGACGCTCAACTCATTCGGCCATCTCGACAGGTCCAAGTTATGAGTTTAATAATTGAAATCGGTGTCGGCTTGGATGGAATCAATTTTAGTTGGGTTGATAGTTTGACTGCAAATTCCAGGAGTTGTCACTTTACTGTGCGATGTTGTCACTACAAGAAAATGAAGGCGGGAACAAGTGTGGGCTTAGATGCATAGTCAGTGTAAGTGCAAGCTATCTTTGACTCTGTGGGGAAAGTCAATACACGCTAAATATATGTATTAATGCGGCACTGAGCAGCTGATATGGCAGAGAAATCAATATGTCGCCCTATGCTCAATATGGAAATTGAATTGAGAACTTGAAGTTATTCTTAAGACTAATATCGGTGACTTGAATTAGTAAGGGGGCATGCATAAAATATGTCACGCTTGTTTTTTTGTTTTTTACAACGCACACGCAAAACACCCTGTACCACTGTAAAAATTGAATCCACTACTCAACTAATCCACTCGTTGTGGTCAACCAATTTTGTAAAAAGGCTAAAACCCCTGTCACACCACGCCGGATTGAACAATGGACAGAATTGTCCAGTCTGGTGGTGTTCGGGTGTGATAACTATCAAAATGTATTAAAATGTGTCAAAATGTTGCGATATCGGGTCAAAGGCCGCCGGACGAACGGACATGAATCAGACATGAAACGGACATGAACGAATAGCCAATGGACGAAAGTACTCAAACCAGACATGAACCATAGACGTCAATCTGGCGGCAACCGTTCCAAGTTTTGTGCGTGTTCAAAACTTGTAACGGATTGGGCCGTATATCAATGGATATCAACGGATATGCAACCGACATAAACCGGACTTTGCCCGATATCAACGGACTTTGTTTGGTTTCTTTCTGTTTCCTCAATCCGGCAGGCTATATTGAAATCAATACAGACAAAGAGAAAGGAAGAGTATAAAGTGTAAAGAAGAAGAGTGAGTCAAGCCCTCTGGTTTATTATTTATATGGTTACATGGGTTCATTGTAGAGTATCACCCAACCCCTTTCCCCCAATGGGAAACAAGCATTCTTGGCCCTACCAATAGGGATCCAGTATTCCTGGTCCCCATGGATACCACTGGTCTGCCCACCAGCACCAAGCTGTATGGCCCCATGGCCACCATCAACCTTGACCTTTAAGTGTGGTGATCACTATCCCAGCAGAGGGGGTAGGCCCTGAGTGCACTCACACCCAGATCTGCCAGCACCACTATGTCCATTTACATCCCACTCAGGCACCATCATCCCAAACATATATATATATATATACATACATGCGCCTGGTCACGTACACCGATCAGTAATAGAACATTTGCATTCTCCCCCTATGCCGTATATCGGAATATTTTATACCACGCTTAGTGCTATATTTTCCCTGTGCCAAATTTGTGTATGCTTGTTTCTAGGGTTTTTATGCCTAGGAACATATAAGGTCATACGAGGACGTGTACCAACTTGTGACACATAGTATTGTCCCACTAGAAGTCCATGCTGCTGCTATCATCATCCAATATCCCACTCAGCTACATTATTCCGATACTGAACAAACATTGCCCTATTCCAGTCAAGAGAGTGAACAAAGGTCCAAAATAGTTCAAACTTAATTCATATTATATATATATATATATATATGTATGTATATATATATATATATATATAATATGAAGTAAGTTTGAAGAGACACACATATATAAAAATTAAGATTGAACAATGTGAACCAATTTATCCATGCCTTCACGTTTTGTTTGTAAATATAATATATAATATAGATAATTATATATAATATTCATTATATATGTATATATGTACATGAATATATATATATATGCATAATTATATCATTTGTATTAATTCATATATACATACAAACACATATGCATGAATTAATACAAATTATATAATTAGACGACATGAGACCAACATAGGTTTAAAGTGGCATTTATTTTAAAGCTGATAAATGGTAACAGCGAACAGAAATGAATATATAGTCTTAATGTAGGCTAATAACAGATGCTCAACCTTTTCAGTCTAATCTTGAGTTTGGGGTGGGTGGGAGGCTAAAAAAACCTGGCCCCGTGTCGATATGTGTTGTCTGGTTCAGCTGCTAGGGTAGAATGATTCGAATCTGAAACGCTATGACTTAATTAGGTCAGCTAGGCATCCACGTTAAGCATGGTGGCTGTAGGAGCAGTTCTGAAAGTGTATCAGCAATTCCACTAGTTGGCGCCATAATCGGCCAATGTGATATACGTGTAATAGTGTATGCGTGACCCTCCAGGTGGGGTAGTGGCTCCGTACAAAGCCAAGGCTAATTAAGTCGGGCGAATAGATATTATTGAATATATAACTACTGGCCCGTGTGCTAAATTACCCATGTTGTGGACAACATGAACAATTAAGGACACCAGACTGACATAGGTTTAAAATGGCATTTATTTTTAAACCGATAAATGGTAACAGCGAACAGAAACGAATATATAGTCTTAATGTAGGCTAACAGATGCTCAACCAAAGGAAGAAGAGAGCGTCTGTGTAGCTGATTTGATGGCTGTCTTAGGGACATATGCATGCACAGTGGTAGAGGACCAGTGTCTGAGGTCTTTTATCGCCTGAAGAGGAGCACCCATTTTGGCACAGGCTTGAGCGCCTCCCCTGCGGAGGCTATGGAGGGTGACTGCACCCGGGGCCGGATTGCCCCCACGGTGAGGGCGAGTCTAAACGTGTCCCTGAGGGCCGTGGGCCTGAGAGGGGACCCATCGACTGTAGTGAAGGCTGGGCCTTGGAGGTGTGGTTTGGTGGCATCGGTGTAGTCGAGCGAGTTTGGGGCTGCGGGGACACATATGTCAAAGGCCGGAGAGGACTGCCACAATGTCTTAGTAGACTGGACATGCATGTTGAGGTTGTTGTCAGTGACTGTTTGATCCTGGGCACGGAGTGCATGGGAAGTGTCTGCTGGTGGAGGTGCCGTCAACAGGTTGCTCTACCGCAGCAGGGTAAAGTACCCGACCAGTACCGCGACCGTGAGCACCAGTCCATTCCGGCCAGCTGTGCGGAAGAAGTCGACGATGTTCTTGATATCAGACGGGCAGAGTGGGGGCGCTTGTGCTGGCTCATTGAGGGATGACCGCTGTATACCCCTCCGGACCAGTGCAACTGGGTACGTGTCAAAGCCATCAGTGCGCCCTCCAAGAGCCAGGACCCAAGTGCGCGCCACACTGCAGTAGTTCATTATGGCTCCTGGGGACCCGAGGCTATCATGGAGGTAGAATAAGTAGGACATAACCTGGTACTGTGTCGGGTGGAGTGCGTTGGCGCTGTGTTGCTCCATGTACAGGAGGTACCTCCTAGCCTGGCCGGATTTGTTTTTCCAGGTCCCATTCGCAAGCCGCGACTCCATCATCCGGATGATGCGCTTGTAATGGAGTGGGGAGTAACCTGGGAAAAGAGGCAAGTAGTTGTATTTTCCAGGTTAATCACATTGAGGGGGTAAGGACGTCGTCATGGCTAACATAGACACATCCAAAGCCGCGCTCCGCGATCATGTCATGGGCAGTAGGCTTTGCCTCATGGTCAAAATGTAGTCGGCTCAGTGTGTCGGCAAAGACAATGTCTTTTCTGGGTTTGTGTCGAATTACGACGTTGGTGCTGTATTTGGCAGCAAACAGCCAAATTGTGTGTGCACATGCACATATCACGTGGTCTCAGCCTGACCTGGTGGTGAGGACTTGCTGTGACACGGTGTTATTCATGTTCATGTAGATAGTGAAGTCATGGGGGGGTGGGCGTCGCGAGGTACTTGAGGGTGACAACCAAGTTCAGGGCCTCGAGCTGGGCAATGTTGTACGCCTTATCAAGGAGTGCCTGAGAGTACTTGGCCGCATAGAAGTGGGTCGGCGAGTGCGCTCCGCCACCCTTAAGGGAGGAGTCGCACTCGATGGTCCAGCTCGTCCTCTCCGTGACCAGAAGGAGTACTACGTTTGATGATGCAGCACACTTGGTGAACCATCCAATGTCCAGAGCCAGGTCGGAAGGGACTGGGTGCTTCTCCCTGAATGGGGCCGCCCTCAGCGCAGCAAGGATGCGTGACATTAAGCACCTCGCAGGGCGAACACACTTGGCCATGTGCTGCAAGCGGCCACCGAGGCGCTGGATGTCATGGCATGAGGCCAGATTTTTGGTCTTCCAGGCCTCGCACTCGCGGGTGACCTCCTGGAGTCTGTCCAGTGGAATGGTGACTGTCATGGCGGTGGTGGATATGGAGAATCCTAGCCACTCGACTTCCATTGCTGGGGGGACACACTTTAATGGGGCAAGTTCCAGTCCTAGTTCAGCGCTAACACTCACAATCTCATTGTACACCCTTTGAGCCCCCTGGCAAGATGCTGCCACACTGACAAAGTCATCGAGGTAGCAGAGAGTATGAAATCCCTGCTTCCTCATAATGTACACCATGCCGTTCGAGGATGTCCTGCACCCGAACGGTGGTGCAATGTGAATGTATATGCAGCCGTTCAAGGGGGTGGATAGCAGGCAAGTGTGGAGTTGGCGGTAGGCACGGGCCAAATCAATGCACCATATCCAGCATCCCTTCCCACATCTCGTAACCTCATCCGCCAGGTGAGTGATTCCGTGCAAGGTGTAAGTCGCTGACTGTCCCTGGTATTGGCCACGCCTTATTCCGGAGTTTACACTGGCACCCGGGGGTAGCTGGGGTCAACAATGACCCGCCTAGCTGTCAAGCCTCGCTTGGGGCGGGTCATCATGGGGCTGACCTGTGTCTATTGCTTGAAAGGAGGGGTCGGAAATGGTCTGAGCAATGCGCCGAACTCTGTTTCCTTCTTTATGTATTCCTCGATATGTTCAGTGTTGGCTTTGTCATTATGGTGGTTCGTGGTCGACGCCATAGGGGGCTTGTCTGCAGTGAAGTCCACGGCCCATCTGTTCTCGAGGAAGTCCAAAAGCTGGATGTCATGGTAGTCCTGTAATAGGCGCTTCCATACGCGGATTTTCGACATGGGTGGTATGCGGATCCTCAAGCCTATGTGATAACTCTTTCCTTTTTTTGTCCATTGTAACAATTGACACAAAACAGCACAGAAACGGTTACTGAAAACACAAGGACATTTGCTTCAAATCAATATGTATTCTATTGGGATTATGAAACACCATGTAAAAAACAAATCAGTTTCATCTTGAGCAAATGCATAAGCAGATAGTATGTTGTTTGTTACAATGGACAAAGTTTTTGTCCCATATTGCTTAGCACCTTTTGAGACAGTCTCATATATAGATATATTAGACAACAAATATAAAACCTACGTGGTCTAAAGGGCCCATGTCCTGGATGGAGCCCCGATAAGAACCCATACTTTCCGGGTTCGGTAAGGTAATCGGCTTTTAAACCTGGCACATAACCTACTTATGACAATCTGTCCGGAACGCAGACGCCGTATTTACAATCCTCGATCAGCACGCAAGGTTCCTTTGTCCACCTACACTGACTCACACCTACCCCAACCCTCGGGCAACTCTACCTCCCCCGCCCTGCTCCGCCCCCCCCCCCCCCAATCGCTCAACTCACCGGGGCATAATGCCGGGCCGGCGGCGGCCTTATAAGCTACACATACTTGAAACAGGTCTGAGTCATGAGCTATTTATAGTAACTTCCGGCAGTTGTATGGATCTACTTCCGGTTTTCACGAAGCAGGCGCGCCCGGTGGCTATTCCATTGTCGTACTACTACTACAATACCCGTACTACTACTAAGCCTACTACAATACCAATACTACTACTAGGCAATACCAGTAGTACTAGTACTACACTACTACTACTACAATTAAAGGGTTGCTTACCCACCAACTCAACCAGGGATCCTCAGTTAGAATGTTCATAATAAACCTCTACCACTATCTGCTGTGTGTTAGATCCCTTTACGCACCCACCCCGCCCCCCCCCCCCCCTCATCCACATGTAGGCCTACTAAACCACCTGACGCGGTGGCCGAATCGGTAGAGCATATGCTTCTCGTGCGGAAGGTAGCGAGTTCGAATCCCAGCCGAGTCAAACCAATGACTTATAAAACTGATACTTGGCGTGACACTCGGCATTAATAGGATAGGACAATGACTGGGTCACACAGTATCAGGATAATGTGACTGTGTGGGATATTGAATAATGTTGCTGGTGGCCTGGTCTCCCAGTGGGGCAGCACTACGAAGTCAAAATGAGTGTGCACTGTCACAAGTCTACCCATCCTGATATGATCTTATATGTTGCTAGGATCTAAAACAACAAACAATCCACCTGCCGACTTTTTTTCTGAATTCTGATAACTCCTCTCACTAACAGCTTTTGTTTATAGCTTTAAGGAAAGAGGGTATAACTATGAGTTACCACTTGATTTAATTATTGAAACCAATGACGCGATGGCGAAGTGAGTTGACTTAAAAATGTATACTTGTCGCTATGTAGCATGGTACTCGGCATTACTAGGATAGGGCAATGAGCAGTGGAATGAGAAAGACCAATTGTCTGTGATTTAAATTTCCCCATGCTTAATCAACTAATGTACCAAAAATAAATTAAATAAAAATGTTACAGTAATTGACCAGGCTGACTAAACGTCTAGGTGCGTTACGAGTTAGAACTTCGTTATTTGATAGAGGTCATGCCTAAATTGTTAGCTAATTTGTTTTCTAAATGAGAGTACCATAAATTAATTAATTAAACGCATTATAATTATTATAAAAACACTTTATTATGTTATCAAATTTGGATGCAAGTTTTTCTTCTGTGGATTAGTATAGATCCTATCAAGAAGTATATTATTAAGTGTCGGTTAGTTGGTAGGTCAAGAAATGTGTGAAAATGTCCCATTTGACCTTGTTGACAATGATGGGAATAGGTCTGGTATGCCAAATGTCATTTTCCTATTAGTTATAAAATCATGGCATTAGAAAAATAATGACATAGACAATCACATTCTACTCTACATTAGACTAGTCCCGCGACTTCCAAACAGGAACACTTATAAGTTATATACAATGTAGGCCTACAGTCACACAGATACTATTAATAGCATATGAACAATTGCAATTATATACATCAGATATAAATGTATAAAAATCGTCCTCTAATGTTGCTCAGTTGGATTAAATTAAATGATACAATCTGGGCTATTGTCAAAGAGTGGAAACAGGTCTTGAAGACTGGAGACTTTATAGTACTGCCCCACTGAAGATCAGGTCTCCCGCACCATGATTGGATATCCCACTATCACATTATCTTGACAGTGATACTGAGCTAACCAGCCATATCCTAGTAATGTAGAGGACCAGACTAGGTAGCGACAAGTGTAAATATATGTCATTGGTTTGACTCGCCCGGAATTCGACATCTTGAGATATTTTCAATGGAAATATCTCCAAATTTAGCGATTTATAATAAAGGTAATTCAAGCTACGGTCGATATAAGGTAGATCATAACGATCAGCTTAATATATTTATCTGAAAAATAGGCAGAAACTAACTACCAAATTATGCAACTTTCAATTTTAATATACCTCAACAAAGGCCTAGATTGCTTCCCTTCTCTAAAACATATAATACAAAAAATACATAACAACCTTTTAAAAAAAAAAAATTGTAAAGGAAAAACAGCACTACTAGGCCTACCTCTGAAAGTATCTACATTCACCAGACCATTTTATTATTTTAAAATTATACTAATTAAGAACCGTTTTCTGACCATTAGTATTGAAAATAGATATTCTACCTACCTTTAGGAATTATCCAATTCCGCACCCCAATTATCCCTTACTGCAATTTATAGTGATTCCTTCTAACCGTGACAATAATTCTAGCTGGATCGTCATTCCTATTACATCTAAGACTCAATTCCAGTAGAGTTCAGTGCCAGTTGATACCCCAGTCACACAAGAGGCAGCGTTCGCCGCCAACCTCCTTACGCCCAAAAGGATGCCAACCACCCAGCGTTCCATTCGATACATTAATTCAAATACGCTGCAGGCGCCAGGTCGGCGCCATGTCAGCGCCAGATCGGCACCATGTCAGCGCCAGGTCGGCGCCGACCACATGGTGACTGTAGCATCACATGTGTTCGCGCCACCAGGTCGGCGCCAGATCGCTGGCAACTCGCCAACCCAGGGCGGCGCCAGATCGGCGCCGACCACATGGTGACTGCAGCATCGCATGTGTTGGCGCCACCAGGTCGGCGCCAGATCGGCGCCAGATCGGCACCAGATCGGCGGCAACTCGCCAACCCAGGGCAGCACCAGGGCAGCGCCAGGGCAGCGCCAGGGCGCCAACCATTTTGAATGGCGCCACCGGAACAGGATGCAAGGAGGTTGCACATGCAGCAGCAGCAACCTCCTTGCGTCAGCACTCAATCAGGGCGTAAGGAGGGCGCAAGGAGGACGTTTTGACGTCGTGAATCAATCATTAGCGAACGCAGGCCTCGTGTGACTGGGGTATGAGACCCACCAGCCCACCCCCACCCCCAAAGAAAGGGTACTGCAATCAATGGCCGACTATGATGTTTACCAAGCACTTTGGAATTATAATGGCCCCAATAGGGTAATACCCCAGTCACACTATGCTTGCAAGCACAAAAAATAAGTAGTCGCAAAATGGTCGTAAGTCATTAGAGAGTTGTCATCAGTCGTCACCGACCTCTAGGTGACCATTTTGGTTGCAAGGAGGCTGCTGCTGCTGCTCCAAAAACCTCCTTAAGACCAAAATGGCTTGCCACGACCAGCCGGCGACCAATCGGCATTTCGGTTGCAAAGAGGTCTCAAAGTGGTCGTTTAACCCCCCCCCCCCTCCCTCCCTCCGCCAATAGCTGATGTCTACTTTTTGTGCTGGAGGGTCTTTAAACAAACAGCAAAGTGGTCGCAAGCCGTAGTGTGACACCCCAGTCACACTACAGCTTGCAACCACTTTGCGACCACTTTATACCAAAGAACCCACAGTCACCAGTGATGCCCAGACATCGGTAACCATTGTTTTGATCGCACGGACGTCACTGGTGACTGTGGGTTCTTTGGTCTAAGGCGGTCGCAAAGTGGTCGCAAGCTGTAGTGTGACTGGGGCTTTACTGCGCCTTAAGCAATCCAAAGTTCCAATTAGAACATCAGGTGTGGTCTTTCAGGGCCTACGGGGAGATGGTGAATTACGGCTGACCTGAATGTGACATGACAAGCCGGACAGCTCACCAGATGTATTGGTAATCTGTGCATTGGTCGAAGCAATAACTAGTGCATGACATAGCCAAGCCAATCAGGGACTGAATGGACGTCATGAGGTAAATGATACACCGTGTGAGGTCTGTCCGTTGGTATGGTAGGCGAAAGGACAACCAAATCCATGTATGTGATATAGCGAATGGTAGACAAGAAGTGTGAACACTTATTTGTCTCTCTTTTTTTTTGTTGGTACATTAGTTGTCCCAAGCAGGGGAAATCCCAGTCACAGATGACTGGTCTTCCCCACTCCACTGCTGGTCGATAGAAAGCCCGAGCCTACACTTTTACCAACCCAAGGGATTTTTAACCTCCCACACCACATAGACATGGTATGAGAGCAACCGGCCTTTGATGACGCTATAAGTTATACACAGTGGTGGAAATCCAAATTGGCAGAGCTGGGGGCACGGGGAATCGAACCGCCGACCCTCAGATTAGGAGTCTGACCTAGAAAAAAGTCTAACCACTCCGCCACAGAGAACGCCTTTGGTATGCATGTTATCTATCTATGTATGTGTGTATGCCTATGTATGTAAGAATTTCTATCAGTGGCAGCTTGTGGTTTTCAGGTGGTACACATACTTTTTTCGGCATTGGAATAAAACGCGCTGAAATCAAATGCTATAAAACATATATTTTAATAATTCTTTTTAATACCCCCCTTTGTAATCTCAAGTGGAACCTGCGTACCTGTGTACGTGGAAGCTTGGCTCCTGCTATGTGTATATGAATGTATGTACATACATATGTATGCATGTATGTATGCATGAACATGTGAGTGTATGCCTATATACAGTATAACCCCGTTAAACCAAACTTGGAGGCACCCTAGAAATTGTTTGGATTAACCGATCATTGGTTTAACCGAGCTTTGGCTTCGACTTTGGTGGGTGCATTATGAGTGTAATATACAATGTATGTGGGCACTTTGATTATTGTGTTCTATGTATATACAGTATAACCCCGTTAAGCCAAGCTTGGTTAACCCAAACGATCAGTTAATCCAAACGTTTTTCGGCGGCCCGGCAAAATACTATCATATAAAGAAAGTTGGTGGGGTCTCAGATGACCTTATAACCACATGAAAATTTTGTTTAACCATACTGGAAGTGGCCTGTAGTCCCAACATTTTGTTTGGATTAACCGATAGTTTGGATTAACCGACTTTGGTTTAACCAACTTTTTTATGGTATTTTGCAGGGCCGCCGAAAAAAGTTTGGATTAACCAATCGTTTGGTTTAACCGAGCTTGGTTTAACGGGGTTATACTGTATCATCAATATGTGTGTGCACGAATGCATGTACATACATATGCATAGTGGTGTTCTCTGTGGCAGAGTGGTTAGAGTGTCTGACTTTTTCCTAGGTCAGACTCCTAATCTGAAGGTCGGTGATTCGATTCCCCATGCCCCCCACCTCTGCCAATTTGGATTTCCACCGCTGTGGTTAACTTACAGCATCATCAAAGGCCAGTTGCTCTCATACCATGTCTATGTGATGTGGGAGGTTAAAAATCCCTTGGATCGGTAAAAGTGTAGGCTCGGGCTTTCTATCAACAAACTGTCTAATGGTGAAAACAAGTCTATTCAGACTTATCCATAATAGGCAGTATATATCTTCAACAACAGCATAGGAAAATGCATGCCTGTGTATACATGTTCAGGCGCAAGAACAGATAAACACCAATCCAAAAATGGAGATAAACATTGGAATCTAACCCTCAAAAACCTTTTTAAATTTGTTATTCTTGCAAAGTGCGTTCAAATTATAGGTTCAAAAGTGAAGGTTAGGGCTGGGAGGGCACCAAACCCAACTTCTGTTACATAGCTGTAGCTGCGAGGCAGCATGCTGGGTCACAGCTTCAGTCCTTACAGAGGGATCAGATAACTCAGAGCAAAGGAATTAGCTTAGTTGCCATTCGCAGGGTGTTGGATTACATACTCCTATCAGGGCCGCAGCTAGGAATTTTTCTTTAATTTGTTCAAATTTAAAGTGTTTTTTTGGGTGGGGGAGTTAAGATAAAATCTTGGAATGAACGACTACCGAAAAGGCACAGGGTACTAGGGTAGTCTGAGGGTATTCCTCCCGAGGAATTTTCTTTTATCTAGAGGCGCTGAATGCCATTTCCAGCCATTTCAAGGAAGTTACTTTTTTGGTTTTTCTCTTTTTTTTCATGGAAGGGGGTAACCCCCACCACCGCTTCCTCACCCTCACTAGTTCCGGCCCTGCCTACATATTGTGTAGGTGTAGCTATTGGCTACGGTACTGTTTCCAGTCCCGGATAAGGAAAGCTCACGCCTGGGCGGGGGGACCCCACCCCGGCTTCCTCACTCCCACTAGTTACGGCCCTGCCTACATATTGTGTAGGTGTAGCTAGGATATGGCAGACATTGCACCTGCCCTGGGCACCACTAGAAGGTAGGGTGTGTGGGGGGGGGGGGAGCACCAATGAGCAGTTTCTAATTTTGGTGTTGGTAATTAGTTGATTAAGCAGGGTAAATTTTAATCATGGACAACTGGTCTTCCCCATTCCACTGCTCCTTGGTCTATCCTAGTAAAGCTGAGCACCAGGATAGGTAGCGACATGTATACATTTTAACGTCATAAAAATGTTCATGTCGTGCCATATTTTGCAAAGTAAAAGAGGGCGGAATTTCAGCGCTTGCCAGAGGCGCTATTTTACGTAGATACACCACTAGTTCTAGTAGCCATCTTCGATATAACATCAGATATTGCTAGGATATATCAAACTCACATTCACTCACTCAGGCTGTGCACTATAAAGCTTCTGAATTTGTGATTGAAAACATGTAGCGATTCAATTTTATCCGTAAGCACATCCCTGCGACAATGGACAAGAAATACATACTAATCGAATCACCATCATAAACCAATTGTTGTTTTGAATGATGTTTTTTTAATCATTTTTTAAGCGTTACACATGACTTTTATATACACATAAATGGAATCTCACCTGAAGGTTATCTGATTTCACACTGAAGCAGCACTTAATGGTGCTGTCACATTACGATGCTTTGCGCCAATGTACGTCGACGTATGTGATTTGTTGCCGCTACGTCGGGATAAGTCAGTATGCATTATGCACACATTGGTATACGTCAATGTACTTCGACGTTCGTCGAGATATGGCATCGCACGTCAGTATGCGTTACACGCGTGTTGGTATATGTCAACAACGTGTGGATTATACGTCCACCGTACGTTATGTAAGCGCTAGGTGTACGTCGATGTACGTTAGTCAAACGTTGTTCACTACATTGACCTACTTTAAAGGCAGTGGGAACGTAGTCCGCGAACTGACAACGTATGGATAACAAACACCTAACGTACGTCTAACATACGTTTAGCGTTTCTCCAGTGTGTCTTGACGTATGTAACATATAACGCGTAGTTCTGCCGATCGAATAACGTATATCACGTTCACCAGCGTTCTGTGAACGTACCGTGAGCAAAATTCAAGCATTTTTCGCCGGGAGGTACATTAGCCATACGTTGGTCATACGTTGGCCATATGCTGTGTATACGGTATGTATACGGCCAACTTTTCCCCCCGCGCCGAAAAGTTTGATGTATCTCGACGTAAAAAAGTGATTTTGCACTGGCGAGATACATCGTAATTTGACAGGGCCATTACAACGTGATACAGGCTGCATGCCTCCAAAAATGCACACATTGGGTATTGACAAAAATAAAAACACTGAATTTGTCAGGAAAGCAACATTTTGTCAATGGCAGTTTTAACTACGGTAATATGAGATGGGTGTCTTTGCAACGACGAGAACATAGTAAAACGTCCTCACGAGAGTGTCACGTTTAATAATGTCCAATCAAGGTGAGATGAAAGGTCAAATGAAACCCCATATCCGATGTATGGGTAATTAGAGCCTTCATAGCACCTTCTTACCTTTCACCACCCCTAGATAGAAGGAAAGTTTGTTTTATTTAACGACACCTCAAGAGCACATTGATTTTTATCATTGGCTATTGGACATCAATGGTCATTCTGACATATTTCTTTGGGAGGAAACATGCTGCTGCCACATAGGCTACTCTTTCCGATAAGCAGTAAGGGGTCTTTTATATGCACTTTCCCACAGACAGGACAGCACATACCACAACCTTTGATGAACCAGTTGTGGACCACTGGTTGGAACAGAAAATAGTCCAAACTGCAAATGGGTCCAATGAGCAGGATCGATTGGATGACCCACACCTTCACAGGTGGACACTCTACTGCCTGAGCTACGTCCGGCCCACGCCCTAGATAAAAGGTTCACCCTTACCCAGAGTAGGGGTGAAGAACAACGCATTAGAAAAAGTGCATGGTCCGTACACATGTGAAGATATGGAATTCAAGCCTATTACAAGGCTGTTTTTTATAGGAATTCAAGGCTGTTTTCATTTGGATTTAGTCCGAAATTGCCATTCCGAATGGTGATTTCGGACTAATTTAGATCAGTGGGGACAGTTTAATGGAATTGAAGGCTTTTCAAGATTAATTACCCAAAATGGGTTAAATTAAAGGCTTTTCAAGGCCTTGAAATGAGTAAAATGATCAAGACTTTTCAAGACTTCCCAGGCCCTGTACAGACCATGAAAGTGGCGAAAGGCTGGGTAAATGAAATGAGTATGAACAGGAAGTGGAATACCTGGTTCCAGTGTGCAGTGTTTTATCAATATTGGCATAGAGTTGGTGAAATGGCAGAGAATGCAAAAAGACAAGATGGCGATCTCAGCATGCCCTCGATTCCAGTTTTAAAGTCTTAATCAACATTATTTAATCAATTATTCCTCCAAAAATAGCGGCTAAATATAAAGAGGTAAATGAAGAATATATTTTGCTTCTTAAATTGAGAATTTATGTGATCATTTCATTTACCAAGCCTTTCGCCACTTTTTCTATTGGGTTGTTCATCAACCCTACTCTGGGTATGGGTGAATCTTGTAACTACACCACCCCTAACTGTGAGCTCAGGCACCAAATAAATAACCGTTGGTAAAGCTATATGAAGTCTGGAGAATACAATTCACATAAACAACTAGGCTTGGCTAGTCTAGACTAAGTTAGATTGTATGCTAATTAACACAAATGGATAACACATTGCTCTCATTGCACCAACTGTTGTATTTCTCACTCAAAACAAAACAAAACCACAACTGAACCATGTAGCATACATACATACATACATACATACATACATACATACATAGACAGACTCACAATCAGCCCATTTGAAATAAAGTATATACACACATTATTAGTACCACAAATCATGCAGTAGTAGTTGACGCTATAATTTATATACAATATGAAACGATGATGATCCCTAAAGGCTAAGCCAGAAATAAATGATCGATTCAAATTATACCGCTTTCCGTGGCGAGACTTCGTGGATGGGAATACCCGAAGTGACATGCTGAAGCCACAGCGGTGGCGCCATCTGGAGAAATATTCCCGATTTATATAATATCCTTGCATCTAGGCAGGCCCTGTCCAGAAAGAACCCTTGAGCACATAAGAGGTACACCTCGTCCCTCGTATTTGCATAATTAGCCAATTTTATACAATAAGTGTACGGTTTGGATGGGGGGAAAAGATATTATATATATATATATATATATCCCTTGTCACAACGGAATGATATATACATAATACATATATTTATATGAATATATATGATTATATGATATATATTTTTTTTATGATTAGGTTGGTTGGTTGTCGGAGTTTTATGTCTGGGCAACATCTAAGGATATATTAGGACGGGTACCGACTTGTGACAGTGCGCACTCATGATGTATTATATACAGACATGAGCAGCGAAGTAAAACAAATTAGCTGATTGTGGGTGTATGCCTCAAAACTCGGCCAAAGGCCGAGTAGGGGGGGGGGGGGGGGGGGGGAGGGTGAGGGTGTAGGGATTTACATGTATCTCGTGAACAGCCCAGGAAGCATTTAATTGGCGGAAATCAGCCAATTGGCGGGAAATGCTCATGCCTGTATATATATATATATATATATATATCTATATATATACAAATTACATATATATATATATGATTAGATCTTTTTTTTTTTTAATGATTAGGTTGGTTGGTTGGTTGGTTGTTTTTTGTGTTTTTTTCTTGAAGATTTATACTGCCTATTATGGATAAGCCTGAATAGACTTGTTTTCACCATCAGACAGTTTGTCGATAGAAAGCCCGAGCCTACACTTTTACCGACCCAAGGGATTTTTAACCTCCCACACCACATAGACATGGTATGAGAGCAACTGGCCTTTGATGACGCTGTAAGTTATCCACAGCGGTGGAAATCCAAATTGGCAGAGGGGGGGGGGGGGCATGGGGAATCGAACCACTGACCTTCAGATTAGGAGTCTGACCTAGAAAAATGTCAGACACTCTAACCACTCCGCCACAGAGAACACCAGTCCGGGCAGCATCTAATGTCATATCAGAACGGGTACCGACTTGTGACAGCGCACACTCATGACTTTATAGTGCTGCCCCACTGGACAATCAGGCTGCTGACACCATGGTCCAAGATCCCACTCAATGCTGAGCGCCAGGCTAGAAGTGAAAAGTATAAATTTGAAAGCCATTTGTTTGACTCGAGCAGGAACCAAACTCCTGATCTTCCGCACACGAGGCCTGTGCTCTACTGATTAGGCCACCATACCCTGTTTTAATGATTAGTGATTACCTGTTCATTATGATGAACCTTTTGCAATACACTGCTAGGCAGTTAGGCTATGTTCCGCCTCAACCAATGGTAGCGGATGTGATTGCAAAATGATTAATCATCATTAAAGCTTTTCCAATGACAAGACAAATGAAATCATTTATGGCTTCCTTTTCGCAACTTAATTTAAAAAAACAATAATCTGAATTTGTTAAAAGCACTTGTCATAACAGTGACGGTAGAGAGTGCGGAATGGGGTTCTGGGGCAATTAGTGATAAATAATAATTGTCGCACATAGCATAGCCATGAGGATGGTCCTTCACAAGTGTCAACAGTTCCGTACTCATATGAAGATTACTAATATGGGTATTTCCGGTTACTGCGCTCTGGTTCCTTGGAAAGGACTGAAGCTGTAACCCAGCAGGTTTACATGCTGGAAGTTAGAGTTGGTGACCTCCCCATGCTATCTTTCATTTCTGGTTCCTTGGAAAGGACTGAAGCTGTGACCCAGCAGGTTTACATGCTGGAAGTTAGAGTTGGTGCCCTCCCCATGCTATCTTTCATTTCTGGTTCCTTGGAAAGGACTGAAGCTGTAACCCAGCAGGTTTACATGCTGGAAGTTAGAGTTGGTGCCCTCCCTATGCTATCTTTCATTTCTGGTTCCTTGGAAAGGACTGAAGCTGTGACCCAGCAGGTTTACATGCTGGAAGTTAGAGTTGGTGACCTCCCAATGCTATCTTTCATTTCTGGTTCCTTGGAAAGGACTGAAGCTGTGACCCAGCAGGTTTACATGCTGGAAGTTAGAGTTGGTGCCCTCCCCATGCTATCTTTCATTTCTGGTTCCTTGGAAAGGACTGAACTGTGACCCAGCAGGTTTACATGCTGGAAGTTAGAGTTGGTGACCTCCCCATGCTATCTTTCATTACAGGCCCTATATTTTTAATTCACGTTCAACCTATAAATACATGGAACCCAATGGCCAAACTTGGTCGAGTTCTTGCTGAACATTTGTTTCAAATGTAGATTGCAGTGAATTTAATCTAGTAAATATTTTACTAGATAAAATGCAACTTATGTTATGCGTGTTCACCATTTCTCACACCATCAAATACTCCAGGTTTAGAGTGCTGACTATTGTTGTAATGAAGTATGAACACATTAAGCCACCCACATGTTGTCCTAATTATTAACCATAGTAACACCACACCTTCCCCTGTGTGTGAAGGCAGCAGCGTGTACCGTTTCTCCACCAGTACACCACCCCCACACACAATCCGCTGTGTGCTATCACTGTACCTGCTCCGTTTGACATGTACAGTAGAACAGTTTTCTGTATTGACACATTATGCTCCCACCACACCCTAACAGGACCAGCAGCCTGGTCTCCCTGTGGGGCAGGACTATAAAGTTGCCATAAGTGTGCACTGTCATAAGTCGGTACGCATCCTGATATGACTTGAGTTGTTACTAGGATGTAAAAAATCAAACAAATATTTGGCAATTGGGCAGGTAATTCTGTGTACGGAAAGAGCATACTGAGCCCGTGAGTGAGTGAGTGAGTAATAACGGCCAGTTTCAATAACAGAGTATTGAAGTGTTATAAGAACAGTGATGCTGAAATCGATGTAGCTAAAATATTGAATTCTGAAACAACCTCTGAAACTTACAGTGGAAAAGGCTACAATTGAACATGTTGAACTCTGAAACAACTAGCAACAGAATAAAAAGGCACATAGGAGGAGGGAAAACTAACTTAAGTTATCTACAAATATTTGCATCAATTGTCTACAAATGATGAGTTGTCCAAAATACTGGATAATGATAATACAATTTTGCATAGTTATGAAATGTGTGTGGTCCAGCAAAATGACCGTATTTTCACTCTGACCGAAGTATGATTCCAATATATAATAGCACGAACTGATTATATTCAATGTAATGTGTTAACTTGCATGGAATTTCTATTTGAATTATCCTTTTGGTTAGTATTGGTGCCGACATCCAGGCTGCAATAATATCTGAACCCTGAGTTTGCCTGGTATGTGTAATCTATTCGGGAGCTATAGATTGATCCCTATATTGAATACTCACACATGTTATCATTTATCTACAGCCATCTATCATAACATATACTTTCATGTACGCGCACTCACATCTTTATCTATCCACAAAATATCCACTGAAAAATAATAAGAAAATAACTTTGGTGCTACTAGTTCCTACTGGTCATCTATAGTGAATATCCTAATGCAATAACAAATGTTGTCATATATCTGGGCTTTTTTACTAGCTCAATTTGACTTATAGAGAGAGATTAAATAAATTTGTTGGGGGATTACTGTTCTATTTTGAACATAACAGAAAAACATATTTCAATCATTGCTTAAGTCTTGAAAGGCCTGCAGTTTCGCTTTCGCAGTTTCGCTTTCACATTTAGCAAAATAAAACACTGGCCATACACAAGGCGCCTAATTTTAAAGTTGTATAATCCAACGGTTTTGAGTTTCTGCCATATTTGTATTTAGGTTGAAGTAACATATATCCTAAAGAGGTTAACTTTGAAGATAGTTGAAGTGCCAACATGCAATACTAATTTTGGCATGAATGTCAAAATATTGGACCCCATAGGCTTCAACGTGAACCCCATAGGCTTCAGCCGCAACAGGTTGTTAAATTGACTTAGTAATTCTTGTGTGCAACAATAGATGTTTAATGAGTGCACCAGTTAGATATATAGAATACAATTTAGGTAATTGTTTTGGTTTGCTGCTTTCATCGGACTGTGCATCTTTAACTGTAAGTGTACTACCATTAGCTTCCAATGATGCCCTATTAGTGCTTCCTTCCCTTGATTTTATTAGTGTCTATGGTTATAGTCTATATAGACCACAAAGTCCAAGGCAATACAGGCTAAGACAATGGTGGGCTTAAGGATAGTGTGCAAATATGAATTAACCTGAATATAATTAACAATGAGCCGATTCATCTCATAAAATGACGTAAACCTGACTTCGGGTGAATTTGTTTTAATGCTATTAATTATTGCTAAGCAATTAAAATAAGGGGAAAAGAAAATATAGGAAATCCGTCGAAAATCGGAAATCTCTCATCCCTAATAAATACTTGTGTGAAAATCACTCCGAAAGTGGTCAAAATAAATTTTATTTTCACAGACTATGCATAAATTGTTCTTTTTGGTATCCGGTGTGGCGTGCTCAGCCGTGTCTCGTGCTCAGCCGTGTACCTATACTCAAACTCAAGGCATTGTCAATGGTCGTAAGTCACTAACCTTATAAATTTAATATAATGTTTTTGGTAAAGATGTTTTCTATATGTGTACCAAGCGATTTGTTTCTAGGTGGTGTGGTTTTAGAGATATTTCACTTTTCCTGGATTTTCTGTATGAAGATTGCTCACCACCATTGACAATGCCTTGAGTTTGATGGTACGCGCAGTGCAAAACATTAGTTTTAATCAAAATTAATAGAAATCAAGAACCCTAACCTTATAAATTTAATATAATCTTTTTGGTGAAGATGTTTTCTATATGTGTACCAAGCGATTTGTTAATAGGTGGTGTGGTTTTAGAGATATTTCACTTGTTCTGTATTTTCTGTATGAAAATTACTCACGACCATTGACAATGCCTTGAGTTTGAGTATAGGTACACGGCTGAGCACGGGACACGGCTGAGCACGCCACACCGGCTTATTCACTTGAACAAATCTATTGTCATAGCTGAAGAACTGTTTTTGTTGTCTTTAAATAAAAGAAAAAGGTTATAGCCACTAAGATAATATATACATAATGCTGTATATTGTGCAAGATATGTGAGAGTAAGAGTGTTCAGATGAGGAATATGAGTAGGAGGGTTACTGGGGGCGGGGAGGCATGCCTTAAGGATCTTAGGCGAATTTTGCTGGTTTCAAACCTTCGAAGCTAGGAGAGTTGTGATGGATGTGTGTATGTGTAAGTGGGGTGGTAGATTTATTAATATACGATTGTTATGTGATTAACAAGATGAAGATATCAGGTGTTAGGTAGGCAACTTATGATCAATCATTAAAAGAAATCCACATAAAAACAGCAAAATAATATTTGTTTGTGTTAATGAAATCTGCAACAACTATGGTTGAATGATCGATCATTGCATAGAGAAAGCAGTATAGAATTATGATGTAGAATAAAAAATCCGTTATCAATGAAAAAGAAATGCAAAATGACGGAAGCTGGGATGATGGATGATGGGATGATGGTTTATTTTGTTACTGGACGGGTTGTTGTGTGCGTTGATGTAGGTTTGCGGGTATCCATTTTTTGTAAGTTCTTGCTCTTTTTTATAAATTTTTAGAACAGCCAGATCCAGATGTTAGTGAGCAGGTGAAGCTGAGAGTGAGAGCTCTCCAATTTTGTTTAGTCTTTTCAAATTTAAGCGGAGGTAGGGAAGGTGGGAATTATAAGAAGTGAACTGATTTACTGTATTTTCACGGGGTAACATCCTGAGCGTTTAAATGGGCAAATCATTGAAGTGGCGGGGGGGGAGGGGGGCGTTTACCCACACATGGGTGTTTAAGGGGTGGGGTCTAGGAAATATTGGCCAAGTGGGGGTTGGGCGGTAACTCAGACATGGGCGTTAATATATATCTCCATATGTAGATACATATATCAATTTGTTATTTTTGTGTAATACTTACATTTGATTAAACATATGAACACAGTGTAATCAATGACGCAGAATCAAGTTGTAATTATGATAGAAAGTGGAAGATGACAAAAATGTGTCTCATGATTCACATAGTACAATGGGACTTCGCAAAGATAAAGTAACTATAGATTCTCGCGCAACCTCTTCTGTAGTCTTCCAGTACAAAACACTGGAAGTTAGAGAAAATAGTAGAGTTACCGGGACCAACACCTGGAGTTTCACAATCTAATTCAGGATTTAATAGCCAATGGACTATTTATCATTGGAAGGGTGATGAACTGGATACATGTGTGCATTTCTACAAAAGGTGTGGGTTTTTTTTTGGGAGGGGGGGTGGGGGGGAACAGGTAGAGTAATACTTTGTATGGCACATGTATGTGTATGTATATTCATATATATACATATATACAAATATATATATATATGGGTCGTTTCATGGTAAATGGGGCCAATGTACTTTACAGTATTTAATGGTCAAAAACAATTATGGAAATAGTAGAGGAGGTATTTTCTTTATAGAATTGATATTCTTACACTTTGGAGGGCTAGATATGAAAAGATAAGGCCTAACGTGACATAGTAAAAAAAAGCCTAAATTTTCATTACAAAAATATGGTGTTTTAAAGGCATGAATTTGTTACATGGAGAATGTGGACTTTTCCACAGCCTACTAAAACTTTATTTTGCATAGAATATTATCTGTTCGTCAATGAAATACTAAAAGAAGACTCTTACTTGAAATAAATATTAATTTTGAGTGAATGAGTGAGAGGATCTTGGATATTGACAACCTGAGTGCAATTACAAACAAAATAAAAAAATGAATAGGACAGAAAAGGACGACTGACGATGAAAAAGGAAGATTGAAATCACATTAGGAATAGCATTCGATGGAATTGCTAAGTCATTTCCCTGTTCGATGAAGTCAGCAGGAAGAGTAAATATGACGTCTTTCGAAGTTCAATTTATTTCCTCATTTACCCTTTAAGCATCCACAACCGAAGACACACTTGCTTCTACCAGATTAGCTAATGTATGGCAGCACATCCAAATATCACCAAAGAAAACGTGTATAACATGGTTTTGTGCAGCTCCTGTTTTGGAATAACAGATTCTATACTAGCTTTAGGACAGCGACTACTGTTTGACGGATTACCGTCAGAATACCATTGGATGAGCTTACCTAGCCAGTATACCCGATACAGGTGATGGCTAAGTGACCTCACCTAACCAGTATGCCCCATACAGGTGATGGCTAATTGACCTCACTTAACCAGTATGCCCCATAGAAGTGATGGCTAAGTAACCTCACCTAACCGGTATGCCTCATAGAGGTGATGGCTAAGTGACCTCACCTAACTGGTATGCCCCATACAGGTGATGGCTAAGTGACCTCACCTAACCGGTATGCCCCATACAGGTGATGGCTAAGTGACATCATCCAACCAATATGCCCCATACAGGTGATAGCTGAGTGACCTCATCTAACTGGCAGGCTCCATATGAGCATAACCTCATGTAACCAGCATGCTCCAAATTGTTACAGGCCGGGTGACCTCACCTAACCGCACTCTCATATCGAGGCATGACCTCACTTAACTTGTTATTCTCCATACAGTTCATCAGGCCAATGACCTTACCTCTGACATGCTCCATACATCGACCATACCATGACCTCACCTAACTGGCGTGCTCCACTCAGGGGCCCCTTACCTAACTTACATATTCCATATAGACGCCAGGCCATGTGACCTCACTGAACTCACACGTTCCATACAAAGGCCAGGATATGTGACCTCACCTAAGTCACACATTCCATACAGATGCCAGGTCATGTGACCTCAACTAACAGACACCTTCCATAAAGGGACCAGGCAATGTGACCTCACCTAACACACACATTCCATACAGGGACCAGGCCATGTGGCCTCACCTGACCCACACATTCCACACAGGGGCCAGGCCATGTGACCTTACCTAACCTGCACGTTCTATAAAGAGGCAAGGTCATGTGACCTCACCTAACTAACATGTTGCATACAAAGGCCAAGCAATGTGACTTCACTTAACCCACACATTCCATACAGGGGCCAGGTCATGTGACCTCACCTAACCCACACATTCCATACAGGGGTCAGGCCACATGACCTCACCTAACCCACACGTTCCATTGAGGTCAGATGACCTCACCTAACCTGCACATTCCATACAGAGGCCAGGGCATGTGACCTCACCTAACCCACATGTTCCATACGCGGCCAGGCCACATGACCTCACATAATCTGCACGATCCATACAGGGGGCAGGCCACGCAACCTCACCTAACCCACATGTTCCATACAGGGGAAAAGGCTAATTGACCTCACCTAACTGACAAGCGGCATATGGAGGTCAGGCTGAGTGACCTCAGCTGACACCTGATACCCCTCAGGTCGCTGAACCTAATCGGCTTACCCCTGAGGATACCAGGCTGGATGACTCCAGATAACCTACATGACATGCCAAATATGGGATCAGATGAACTCACCGTACCTGTATGCCCTACACGGGGCCAGGCCCGATGACCTCAGCTAACCAACATGTCGCTAAGGACACAAGGCCAGATGATTTCAGCTAACTCGTATGACCCTCCAAATGACAGGCTGAGTGACCTCATCTAACAGGCATATCTCATCCCACTGGAATACTTAATAAGGTCATCCCATGCCATGCCCATTAAGACATACGCTCGATAACCTCACCACTCTCCTGAACAAGGTGACATCATCGACCACTCCATTGGCATACCCCTCAGGACACTCCGCCCAGCGAACCTGTGCCAATGACCTGCTCCTTCAGTAGTTCCACTTTCCGCTTGTACCTAAGCGCATCCTCAGGATCAATGTTCTTGCCGCCCTCAACCATCATCTTGTGTTCCAGCAACTTCTCCTCCTTGAGGCGACGTGGGCCCCGAAGGTACCTGACTTCGGCGGATGCCCACCCTCTCTTTGCTGTCATGTTCAGTGCCTCGATAATCGCCTGACATGAAAATGCAACCAAACGCAGGATTAAAATCTTAATTTTCAAACAGCATTATAGTATTTTTCAAAGGTGCTTTTAGCGTTCCCTTCAAATAAGTTTCATCACAAAACACAATAAAAATGCATAAATACATGATATGACATCAAATTAGTAAGTTGGTGAAATACTACTATCCTACTATCCCAGTGGGATGAGGTATTCTGCGGTCATCTCAAGAATATATCAGAAAATATTATTCATACCGAGTGTAACCTTGTGGATAACATACTTAGCTGCCCAAAAGATATATTATAAGCCACCATAGTTGCTTAGTATACTCACATCTTGGTTAATCTAATTTATCTGTGTTTTCCAATAATGAATGCTAGCAACAGCTGTGTTGGATGCTCTTTTGAGATGTGACTGAGAACTTAACCCAATTAGCAAATCCTAACTTAATAAATGATTAACCAGACAGGATGGCCGAATGAGTTGAGCATTAACTTCCCAAGTGGCAGGTTGTAGGATTTAAACCCCGGACAAGTCCAATAAATGATTTTAAAATTCATACTTGTCGCTACCTAGCCTGGCACTTGGCATTACTAGGATAGGGAATGAGGAAGACCAATTTTCTATGATTGAAATATCCCCTACTCAATCAATGATTAGATGTTGCTAGGAAGTAAAACCCTAATAAACCAAACCAAACCATCCAAAAGACTACTGGCTCACCTCTGAGTTGGTTAGTTGGTTGTTGGAGTTTTATAGCCTGACAACATCTAAGATCATATCAGGATGAGTACCGACTTGGGACAGTGCACACTCATGGCAACTTTATAGTGCTGTCCACTGGGAGGCCATGCCGCCATTACTATGACTTGATATCCCACTCAGTCACATTATCCTGACACTGAGCCAACCAGTCCTTGCCCTATCCTAATAATACCGAGCACCTGGCTAGGAAGCGACAAGCATCAATTTGTAAGTCACTGGTTTGACTCGACAAAGGTTCGAACCCGTGAGTTCGAATCCCACGATCTACCAAAACGGGAGACAAACGCTCAACTCATTCGGCCACTCAGTTGGCTCACCTCTGGGAGCCAGACCCTGAAGACGTAGGCCATGTTGGGTATGCTCTTCCCTGACGCCTCCTTGAAGTACTTAGCCAGGACCTGCACCAATTCGAGTTGCTGAAAGGTGAATAACTGTAACATTGAGAAAATAGGAAAATGTCCACAACACAACTGTTAAAACATGGAATTACTCGGAGAATTGAAAAATAGGTCATTCTCTGAAATTAGGCACTGAAGTGTGACATGGAAACCAAAAGTGAAAATCTTCCAAATAATAGCAGAAAACATTCTAAATAATAGCAGAATCCATGTTCATATGAAGGGTTACATGTCAGAGTTGAAAGAAAGCTATTATAACCTTTTGATTTTGATCTCATACAACTTGAGCAATACATTAATATCACTTGTGTAACATGGAAATCACACACCAAGAACATTATTTTAACATACGCAACAAATTCAAACAAGATTTTATAGATAAGCTAAGCGACTCGAGGAGATGATTGAATCGGTAAGAGCACTTGATGCCTTCCTGTGTGAGAGGTCCTGGGTATACCATCTCCCACTGAGTCAAACCAATGACATACAAAATTTGTACTTCTCGCTATCTAGTCTGGCGCTCAGCCTTAATAGGATTGGGCAAGGACTGGTTTGTTCATTATCAGGATAATGTGACTGTGTCGAATATCGGGGCATGGTGCCGGCAGCCCGATCTCCCAGTGGGGCAGCACTATAAAGTCGCCATAAGTGCACTGTCACAAGTCAGTACCATAAGTGTGCACTGTCACAACTCAGTACCATAAGTGTACACTGCCACAAGTCGGTACCCGACCTGGTATGATCTTAGATGCTGCTAGGGCGTAAAACTCCCAACAAAGTACTGCCTAACCTGGTCATCGTCGTCAATGGGTCCAAACCCTGATTCGGCCATGGTATTCAGTGACATGTTGTTCTCATCTGTTTTGAACTCCGTATGTCGCCGGCTCTCCCGCTTCCCTGTGTAAATATCCATGAGGTAATCCTGGGGAGAAAAACAAGAAAGGCATCTTATTTAATTGATTAAAAAGTAGTCATTTAGTCTCCTCTGTGTCACTATACATGTTCCAGCCCAATTACCCTATTGTTATTCTTAAATGAAAAAATGACATAAAAGAAAAAGACAATAGGACTGATGAATAGTAGTTTGTGTGGTGGAAATAACGTTATTAGCGTTGATATTGCTTAGTAGTTAGAGATAACATTGCTTAGTTACAAGATCTGATATTGCTTAGTGACTGGAGATATCGTACTTAGGTTTATTTAGGTCTTTTCTGGACGAAAGACAATAGAACTGTGTATCCAAATCGTTGTCTGATGAGTCTTTGAAAAATATATCATTGTCAGACAGGACTGTGAGTGTTGTGACTTCACAACATAACTTGGGAGGCTGTTTTACACATTGTCAACTTTCTCGGTAACGAAGAGTTGCCTGACGAGGGTTCTGGTTCTTCGCATGTATAGCTTGCATGGATGTGCCAGTTAGTCTTTCGTCCGGTCCTGCTGTGGACGCGCCTGGCGAAGCTGCTGAATCATACACTTCTCTTATGATTTTGCATGTCTCGATCATGTACCCACGTAGATTGGCGAAACATCAATGTTGGAAACTGCAGCCATTTTAACCTCTCCGGATAATTGAGATCCCTTATTTCTGGTACCATTTCTAGTAGCTCTTCGCTGGACATTCTCTATCACGCCTGTGTCTCTTTTCCTTGTGGGACTCCACACTGCGTTTATATATTCCACTTGTGATATCATTGTTTAATTAGAAAATTTGACATTGCTTTAGTGATTAAAGCTGAAACCGCTTAATGATTAGTGCTGACATCGCTTAGTTACAAGAAACTTACAAACAAGAGTTGGCATCAGTAAATCACCAACCAGTTTCCAAAAATGTGTGATGAAAAAAGAACCGGCAACAGAAATTTAAATTCAAATTACATGACTTACCTTCATGCGCTCTGTTTTTATTTTGGACAGGAGGCCTTCCCCTCTGTTCCATCTCTTCTCAGTACTATCGGATAAACAAACATATTTGCGTTTAGTTTTAGGAACCAACATAATATGAACGGTGCAGGCGCAAAAACTGACAAAACCATTTTTGTGTGGTTTTCTATCAAATAGAATATATTATTGTGCTTTCCTGTCTATCAATTTCATATTAAGTAGAGCATTATACAGGGATGTGGCAGCTTCTGTGAACAAAACAGATTTGACTCTCAGAATGTCAACTTCAGCTCAAATGTGGTAGTTATGGTTTCATTTTGGCCCAAATGGTGTCTGTTGGCTTTTGCGCCCGAACCCTTCATATGCATTGATATATATCTATTTTTTAATCAAATTTACGACAGGTAAGCCCCATCAAGCAATAAAATATATCCTAGTGGTGTTAGGTTTCTGCCATATTTTTTAATACATAACTGTATTAGGTTGATCGTTATAATCTTGCTTACTTTAGATAGAAGTAACTTTTATATTAAATGGCTAACTTTACAGATATATTTGATGTGAAAACCTGTCAAATTAAATGTTGGCATGCATATACAAATTATGACACGTTAGGCTTCAACAGTACCACGTTCTATTAAATTCACTTAGTAGTCCCTGCTATGCAGCAACAAATGCTTACTAAGTGCACACCAATTATGACACGTTAGGCTTCAACAGTACCACGTTCTATTAAATTGACTTAGTAGTCCCTGCTATGCAGCAACAAATGCTTACTAAGTGCACTAATATATGAGTTGGATATGTAGGATAAAATCAAGACTTTGGCTTAGAAAATGGCATGCTTTAATCGCCCTATGCCGCCTTAATTAATTTGAAACTTACCCATGAAAATCAGTGGGTGCCGCTTTAGTGTGTGGTCTACCTGCACATTTACACTTCAGTGTGCAGTCTCCCTAACCCTAACCCTATCCAGCTGAGGTATCGGTAGACCAGGTATTTTCAGTGTAGACTATGGATACTGCGGTAGACTTCATGCTAAAGTAGCACCGATTAGTGACTACCGTATATGTCCCAATAGATGCGCACTGCCCGAGTGCAGACACATGGATTTGCGTCTATTCAAAGTTAAAGAATTTCATGGATTTGTTTTTGTTGTAAACCTGAAATAAAGTGGGATTGTCTTATTTTAGGTGCATTCAGTCTTAATATGATCGTCAATTTTAATTTGTTTTTGTTGTAAACCTGAAATAAAGTGGGATTGTCTTATTTTATGTGCATTCAGTCTTAATATGATCGTAAATTTTAATTTGTTTTTGTTGTGCCTCTGAAATAAAGTGGGATTGTCTTATTTTATGTGCATTCAGGCTGAATATGATTGTACATTTGTGCGTGCTTTGAATCTTGAAATGGGTGGTGTGCTTCGATTGGGTAGCGTGCTTCTATTGGGACATATATGGTAGGTTATTGAACCATCAATGTACAACTAATTTTGCCAACTACTAGAGCACACCCTTTTTTCTCCGAGATAGTATTTCTATTTCTTACACACTCTAGCTTTTCATTTTTCAGATTGTTTACTCATGACTCACACTTGTCGCATTTTCTGTGACAACTCCTCTTTCCCCTCTCCATCCTCTTCCTTTTCATCCTCTTGGCTGTCATTATTTTCCTGACTGTCATTCTTGTCCTCCTCCACAGTGTCAGACGCTTGCTCTTCCTCACCATGTAGCAGGTGTGATGAAGTGCTGTCATCCTTCCCCTGATCTCCATCCTCCAAAGGACACGCCTCAGTCCCCATGACATCTGTGGCGGGGGGACAAGGACCAAGTTTATTTTTGGTCAATATTTATTCTTTTGGACAATCTTCTTGGCACTGGCATTCCAGTCATAGATAACCACAATTATTCATACTTTTTCCTTTGCACATAATCGAGGTGCATTGGAATGACAATTGAAATATTATTAAGTGAGATATATACAAGAGTTTTTGGAATACCAATTGAACCATTATTAAGTGAAATATACAAGTTATTTGAATGACATTGATATTGAATGACATTCATCATTCAGCTTTAAAGCCGAGCCAAACCAATGACATACAAAATTAATACATAGGTCATATCGCCATCTAGAATGGCGCTCAGGTTTTCACTCCTCCTGCTTGATTAACACTTATTTTTTTTGTAATTATAAAAATTTAATTTAATAGTGTTTCCCTCTTCGTGTACCACAATTAGTCGAGGCCAATACCACGGAAAAACAAGCTATTCTTCATCGAGAGCCATGTAATATTCGAATCCCTGTCCAATAGACTATATCACGGTTCCAGCGGCGCGGTGCATTGTGGGATGCATCAGAGCAAAACAACCCCCCCAAAAGCACATGGCACATGCTAATACACTGGGTGCAGCTATGAAATGTGCTAGTTTCAGCTCATCTCAGCTCTTGTTTGAAATATAGAATACTAACTAAAAAAATATATATAATAAATTAAGATATTAATCTTTTATCCAGCATTGCATTTACATCAATATAATCAGCACATCTTATGCCATGTGCATTTAGATTTAGAAAGATCTAGGCACTCAGACTAGTGTTAGAGCCATAGCCAGAGTACTCGATGCATTGTCAATGACAGTGAGTAATCTCCATACAGAAAAAGTAAAATATTGATAAAACCACACCACCTAGAGACAAACCACTTGGAACACATATAGAAAACATGTTTAACAAAAAGATTATATTAGATTTATAAGGTTAGGGCTTTGGATTTCTATTAATTTTGAATAAAACTGACATTTTTCAATGTGCATATAGGCAAAGTCAATGGCCGTACGCCTTTGCTTTGCTCCCACGGCCGTTTTCAGCGCATGCGCAGTCGGAACCGTGATGTAGGCTATACCAACATGGATACTTGTAATGTGGCCCCCTTCCGCAAGAGGGACAGCTTTTCTACAGCTCCTTTCACTAGGTGGCGACATTGAGGACAAAGCGGTGAACGGACTGTACCAAATGAGGATCTCTGAGACAACTAGGAATCCGATAGGTGGCAGCACAGGGAATCCAAGTCAATATGGCCAGTTTCATTGTTCGACGCCCATAGAAAAAGAAAGGTTAACCAAACTGTAATATTATATCTATTATTGCAAATAATATATTCATGAAAAATTAATTATTGCAAGATTTCCGGCTACTACAGGAGAGTAGATACCAGAGAATATCACTGTTTTCTGCAGGATGCAAGGTCAGTGCAGATTACGCACTCGCCCCACTGGAATTGTAAGTCTTTTAAATGGTTATGCATAAGTCATTTAAAGCTTACAATTACATACATACAGGCATTCCATACACCGCATAACTTATACAGGATCCAGGTCATGAAAACCAGTATCGTGGGAGTAAAATGGGAAATATTGTGCCCAGAGCAGAATGTTAACCCACATTTCTTGGTATACTGGGACCAGCATCCTAACCATTACACTACTTAGGCTCCCTCATCCAATCACCCTATCCACACGAACCTGTCTATGTGGTTCATTGCCTAAGAGGTCAGTGCAGACTACCAGACACATATTGAATAGGAATATTTATGATGCAACCATTAGTGTTACCTTGTATGTCGTCTGCGAAGAATGTGAAGGGACAGGGAGCCACCCCAAGACACTGTTTCATCAGGAAATCCTCAACGCGTGCAATCGTGTCTGAGAAAGAACACTCTGAACCCTGCCACTGAAGACCCTCCGCCTGAAATAGGTGAGAGTCAAACAGAATAACAGAATATTTACAAGGAATATAATATATTATACGTATATAAATGGGCGGAATTGATATGTATTTGTGTGTTTAATATTGAACAGTGATTTCGATATTGATGGTATATATACATAGGTAGAGCTCTATTGTCAACTTTCTCGGTAAAGAAGAGTTGCCTGACAAGGGTTCTTACACTGCGTCAGGCAGTTACGGCAATGGAAGAACGCCTACAGTATCATGTTGAGCCTATGATAGACGTTACAAATTTTCATGGAAATCAAACCACACTCAAAAGAGTAATACCCCACTCACACGAGACCTGTGTTCGCTTACGATCGATTTCCGACGTCAAAACGTCCTCATTGCACCCTCCTTAAGTGCTGGTGCCGCGAGGAAGCCAACCTCCCGGCATCCATTTCGGAAATTTTGGACGCAAGGAGGTTGCAGCTGCTGCACCTGCAACCTCCTTCCATCCTGTCCCGGCGGCGCCATTCAAAACTGGTTGGCGCCCTGGCACCGACCTTTTGGTTGGCGAGTTGCCAGTGACCTGGCGCCGACAACACATGCGTGTGGTCGGTGCCAGGGCGCCAACTCAGCACCGCCCTTTCCCCAACCCGGCGCTCACCCAGCGCCGCCCTGGCACTGACCAAGTGCCGCCATGGCGCCGACCACGTATTTGAATCAATGTATTGAGTGGGACGCTGGGAGGTTGGCGTCCTTTTGGCCGTAAGGAGTTTGGCGGCAAACGCTGGCTCTCATGTGACTGGTGTATATCATGGTTGAATATTTTTTATATTTTGTGGTGTTATATAATAGCCAGAGAACATCCATAGAATCTCATAAAATACTGTAGGATATCTTTTAAAATAACACAAATCGCTAATTCCCAAGATCAGGCAAATCCGTGAAATGGCAGAGATCTTTCAATCCTGATTTGTTCAGTAGTGGTTATTTCCACATAGATACAAATTTGTTCACCTTTCTATCCATGCCCAGTTAGTTATGCTCCATGCGGAGATATTTCACACCTGATTTGCTTAGTGTTATTTGCATATTGACCCAAATTTTCTCAGGCTCTTTAGTCATAGTGACTCATACCCAGTTTGTTATGTCCATTGTTCTTTTTTTAATTTCAATCAGAAATATGGATTAAACATTAATCAAATTTCACTTGGTTAGTAATCACACACTGACCATGAACTTTGAATGTCGGGTAGAGTCCGCCGACCCAAAGGGAACCATCGTCTTGCGATTGTAACGCAGGGTGAAAGGCCGGCCCCTGCAGCAAATGCAGCAATTACAGCAATTAGAGAACAGTCACTGTAACAAATCAGGCTTGGGTAAGGCAACGAGTGTATGATCGAAGCAGTCTCTCGGTGGTTTGGTTGGCTGTTTGTTTGTTGGGACTTTACATCCTGGCAACATCTAAGGTCATATCAGGACGGGTACCGACTTGTGACAGTGCGCACTCATGGCGACTTTATAGCGCTGCCCAACTAGGAGACCAGGCCACCAGCACCATGACCTGATATCCCACTCAGTCACATTATCCTGACACTGAGCCAACCAGTCCTTGCCCTATCCTACTAATGCTGGGTGCCTTGCTAGGAGGCGACAAGTATCAATTTTAAAGTCATTCGTTTGGCTCGACCAGGGTTCGATCCCCCGATCTCCCATTTTGCACGTCATTGGTTTGACTTGGCCAGGAGAGAGAGCCCCGAAGAGCCCTCCACCTTAGAGGAGAAAGGGTAAGGAGAAGGAAAAAGAAGAGACGTGGAGCAGGAGCCGGCTGGAGGCGGAATGGTTGGAAGCAGCGATGTCCAGGGTAAAAAGGGGGAGAGATAGGGGAGGCGAGAAAGCGGTGAGGCAGCGATGCCAGGGGCGAGCAGCAGCTGTCAGGTGTCAGCGGCGGAGAGGGAGCGGTGAGCTGTTAGCGGCAGGGGGGGGGGGGGGGGGGGGGGGGGGGGGGAAGGGGAAGGGACTCTTCTCCCGCCGCGAATCAACCGTGATGCAAGCATTACGACAAATCCGAATGAATAAAAGAATCCTAAAAATTAAAACACTTGCCTATGTTTGATCTTACATATATAACTTAGATACTGCTGCACTTATTAAATATTTATTATCGCATAGAAGAACTACTAATTCTAGTTAATTGAACATATCACTGCTGCAAGCCATACAAACCTATATCAATATATTGTTGTGCGGACACAAATTATTTTGCACGCTATCACCTTAAATATAGTTAATTTTAATCAGTTACTCCGAACTAAAGAAAAGTAGACTATAATGATCAAACCTAATCTATAATAAAAATCTGACAAAAAACAAAAACCATCGGATTATGCAACTAAGTTCTACTCCCCTTTGAAACAAAAAATAATATTACCTATTTTATGCAATAACTTAGTTGTTTTCACATGTTTCATAATTGGAGCACCCAATTAATGAGGTTTATCCTCCGGCAACCCCAACAAAAAGGTTTTAATTTCTTTGAATTCATCACTATTTTTGTGATTTCAAAAAGTCAACGATAAACCTTAGAGACTGAGATAAGTTATGGCAGAGGGCCTTAACTTAGCACAACACATGAATGATTTGTGAAACAGTTAAATAAGGAAGAAGAAATGGGGGCTCATTAAAACTAATGAGTGCTTTGTTAGTAGCTAAAAGAAATTCAACTAAAAATAGATATTTGGAAAGTGTAGCTGAGAGGATTTAAAATGTCTGTTTTGATTTAGTGCAATGTATCACACCATTGGAAAACAGTGCAAAACCTTCCGTGACTTGAATACATTTCCCAGCATGTGTCTTATAGTTATAAGTGAACAACTTGAAACCATGACACTTGGATGGTGGGGTGGTTGGGGGTGGGGGGGGGGGGGGACCTCTAACAGAATATAAAGTCCATGGCTGGAATCTGTGGTTGTGTAGGCAGGCTATAGTGAAATCAATAAAGGCAAAAAGAGAAAGGAAGAGTATAGAGAGTGAAAGAAGAGGGAGAGCCAAGCCTTCAGGTTTATTCTTGTATGGTACATGGATCCAGTATGGCATATCACCTGACCACATTCTCCCAATGAGAATCAAGCATCTACAGCTCTACCAATGAGAATCAAGCATTTACAGTCCCCATGGTTACAGTGATCTGCCCACCACCACCAAGCGGCGTGGCTCCTTTGGTCACCACCTGCCCTGAGCTGAGTGTGTGGTGATCCGTGACTAGCAGAGGTGGGAAGGGGTAGTGGGTAGAGCTCTAAGTGCCCTTTACACACTATCTTACCAGCACCACAATGTCTATTTACAATGAGTCAAGTACCACCAGCAACTACATAAACACATCTATGAACCTGGCCCTATATACCTTTTTCATAAGTAGAACATTTGCATTCCCCCACCAATGCGTCATTATCGGAATATTTTACAAAAAGCTGATGCATGGATGCTGGCAAAGTGGAGTAGAGGAATTTAAAGCAGAAATAAAAAGAAAAGTTGACCAATTGAGGCATTTAAGCAGGAAGCCTTTCATACCGCATACCTGCCAAGCCCTAACTCGCCCCCCACCCCACCCCCAAGGTATACCCTCATCGCAGCTCACCAGACTCCCGCAAAATATACAGTAGTACCTGTCTTCAAAGGACAACTCTGCATTCAGAACACCGTTGTCCTCACATGGCGGGTGTCCTGTCATTCATTGGCGCGATAGTCAAAAGAGACAAAAACAGTAGGCACATTGACAATGTTGTATGCGCATGGCAGAGGTTCACCGATTACAGGGGTCGCTGAAGACAAGTACTATGCTACATATATACACACAAGGCATGGACAGCTCTGCCTGCCAGGAAGGCGGAACTGACCCACCACCATGTTCCTGGGGGTACCACTATTCCCAGCCAGCCCACCTCCGCAAAGTCACCATAAAGTGGCATAAGACACACACCAAGATGGCGCCTTTGGATTGATTTCAGCCATCATCATCATCATCATCATCCTCATCATCATCATCATCACCACCATCATCATCAATCCTTTAACCGTGAGGGTCATTGGGGCACCACAGATGACTTTGCAACCAGTTTTCTCCATTTTTCCCTATTCTTCATTGCTGTCTGGGGGCTGCCAAACTCCAGGCCTATCTATTCCCTGATGTTAACTTTCCACCTTAAAAGCTGAACTGAGAGCTTTCGGTGGCTGCCATCTTGGAAATTGCCATCTGCCGCTAGGTCATGTGATGAGGGAATCCCACTCATGTAATTCATACATTAAAGACATTAGACCTCAGCACTCCCCCAACATGTTCAGTTGCTTGAACTGAAAAACTAAGCAATGGTGTGCTTGGAGAGCGTTTGATACCGGAATCGCCGGTGTCTGATGTTAGAACTATTTGGAGTTTATTTGGCTCGGGATGAGCTATACCGAACTACTTTAAATGGCTAAGTTTGGAGATATTTGTAGTGAAAACCTGCCAAATTAATTCTGACAAGCAAATAAAGATTCCGACACCATAGGCTTCAGCAGTAAGAGGTTCTATTAAATCAGTATAGTACCCGGCATCTATACACCGCAGCAACAAATGCTTAATAAGTGTACCAATGTCTAGGTTTGATATGAAGGATCAAAATCTAGGTAATGGCTTTGGTTTTGAAAAGTTTATGCTTTCATCGGACTATGCAACTTTAAGCTTAGCTCTACTCGGTCCATTCTTCAGCTAACTTCAAACTCTTTACTTAACGTGTTAGTATGGTGTCACAATGTATCGCTGTCCCCTTAATTATTCTAAGTATTCACAGGCATATTTCTTATAATCTTAAGGAGGGGTAATACATTTATCTAACAGGATCGATAAGCTTAACAATTACTTTCCTTTAACTCCATAATTACAAACTATAGTTAGAAAATGTGGGTGCAGCTCTTATAAGAATTTTGCAGGCAAGGAATAGACGAGATCACGGTTCCGAGTGCGCATGTGCTGAAAACGGCGTTGGGAGCAAAGCAAAGGCGTACGGCCACTGAGTTTGCTGATACGAGTAGGGCAAAACTTCCATTTTATTCAAAATTAATAGAAATCCATAACAATTTGGCACAAACATGGACGGAAGGATGCAATATAATAATATAATGAATATGTTTAAGACACAACTCTCCATAATTAAGCATTTTGAGTTAAGAAACATACAATTCCAGTCACTTTACTGGCTGATGTTTACATCACCATTGATTAGCCAGAAGTAATTCTTGTTCTAAATATTAAAATGTCAAGTGTGTCAACAAAAACTTGTTTCAAAGAAATATATAACCAATATCTGATTAGCCCTACTCATTTTCTATTTCTACATATGTCATTAACCATAGGGTATAAATAAAAACATGAATAAAATAAGTAAAACTGACTCTGGCTATGGCTCTAACACTAGTCTGAGTGCCCAGATTTGTCTAAATCTAAATGCACATGGCATAAGATGTGGTGATTATATTGATGTAAATGCAATGCTGAATAAAAGACTAATATCTTAATTTATTATATATATTTTTTAGTTATTGTTCTATGTTTCAAAAAAGAGCTGAGATGAGCTGAAACTAGCACATTTCATAACTGCAGCATAACTGTATTAGCATGTGCCATGTGCTTCTCGTGGGTTTGTTTTGCTGTGACACATCCCACAATGCACCGCGCGGCTGGAACGGTGATGTAGTCTATTATACTGAGGAAAGTAAAGGTTTATTTGAAAATCCTAGTGGCTTTTATCAGAGGTGCGCCTTCCATTAAGCATTGTACAGGATATGCAATAATTCAATTAAGGATTTAGACAAACTTTTTGCTTGAAATACTAGAATCTGATGATGATCTGGAAGAATATAGAAATAAACGCATTGCTACATACATGTGCTTATATTGCTAAATGAATCGGGATCTTTCTAATAGCCTATTTCGTGTGGCTTAAACAAAATATATTTAAAATTATTTGGCTATTAAAGGCAAAGTAGCATTTCATTCCTGCACTTTGCATCATGGGTGAGATTTGATTGCTAACTGGGAGGTTATAAATATATAATAGTGCTGTTCACATATTCAGGATCCTGGTAACCACTACACACCCTCACTGTATCAATACACCTATATTTAAACGAGGCTGCCATAGACAGTGCAGTAGTCCGCCATGAGTCCCACTACCACGTGCTGACTGACCCTTGGTGCTGAGAAGTAACAACAGGTGGCAACACGATAGCAGGAACAGCCCCTATGGAGGACTATTCCACCCATTAACAGCAGCTACCCATCAAGGGAGGTTATATGCAACCCAGCTGGGCAGTGAAGGTCAAATTTATTCTGACCTTGGTGGAATGAATTAAGGCACGCTCTGGGGTTTGAAGCAATCTCAGCAGTACCCGTTATTCCTCAAGCAGAGTAGGACATGGTCCATGACAATCCTACAAATACCTACTTTGTTAGCTGGATTCTCATGGATTCATCCATTCCCATCTGTGCATCCCATCTACGTTAATGAGCTTAAGAGGTCCTCGATCTTACTGTCTCTCTGAATTACATTAATTTTAACTTGCTACATCCGTTGATTAAGCAGATCAAATTTCAATCGCGACAATTGGGTTTCCTCATTCCACTTTGCTCCTACCCCTATCCTAGTAATGCCAAGTGCCAGGCTAGACAACGACAAGTTATCAATTTTTAAGTCATTGAGTTGACTCAGCCTGGGTTCAAATGACAACCTGGCACACAGAAAGCAGGTCCCCAACTCATTCAGCCAACCCACATGGGCTATTTTTGGAGATTAAGAGATTAGATTTAATGGGGTTTTACATTAAGGCATTATCGAGTGTTTTATATCAAGTAGAAATGTGAATTGTTTCACAATTGATACACTTGCACCAACATTTGTGTTTTCAGAAGACTTAAGCAAACCCTTACCTCGTGACGTCACAAATCGCTTTACCAATGAACATGACCGTTATTTTCTTCAGCGTCTTTCGTTTCCTGTAACAGTTTCTCACCTACAATATTAGCACATATCACAAACAAGTAATGGTAGGGTTCTTTTTCTTCTAATTCACATAGCAAGATGCCATAGATTTCTTTTTTTAATATTTAAATAAAAGATAAACGGGCAGATTATTGCGAAAGTATAAGATTAATTTTTTCTAATTTACATCGCAAAAAGCAATACATTAAAAAATATATTTAAAAGAAAGATAACAAAGGGGCATGTTCATGTAAAAGTAGGCCTATAAAAGAATTATAGCATAATACTACTAATAGCTTTCCGGTCCAAAGCTTAAAACATTCCCACCACAGGACAATAAAAATAACTAAATAAAATAGCATTCATTATGTCAAATATTATCATGGGAAGCAGGCAGAATGCAATGGGTATTATATCAAATAATATAATTCTGTATACAGCCACCCCGAATTGGAGCCATTAATTGTTTATTAAACCCATCCACGGCTGATCACATTAACGGGGTTTAACTGTATGCAAGAAACTGGATATATATATTAAACAATGTTATGCTAGCTATTGACTCAGGTCAACATTTACTCTTTGCGTTCTCCTAAGACAACGTGTGCGGGCGGAAAACTCGATCGCTTTAAA
Organism: Branchipolynoe longqiensis; assembly: GCA_030323885.1. Classification (NCBI taxonomy): domain Eukaryota; kingdom Metazoa; phylum Annelida; class Polychaeta; order Phyllodocida; family Polynoidae; genus Branchipolynoe; species Branchipolynoe longqiensis. The sequence goes on along the minus strand of CM059188.1, from coordinate 52,353,840 downwards.
CCTGTCAGGGCTGGGGTAATTGCTTACAAAATGTTCAAACATAAAGAAAGCGACTGGACTTACTATTGTCGGCCAGAAGGGGAACTTCTGGTGTTTGACCCACAGCAGCGTGCCCTTCCGGATTGGGTCTGTAACACAACAGACCCAGAGCCGATACTTAAAATAGGTGAATTAGAATATAAACAATTAAACTATCATGAAAGAGGTTGCCATAACCACGCATATATAAGAATATAAACATATACATATATATATACGCATATATATGTGATGCATAAGCATTATACAAGTATAATTTAATCAGAAGCTTTCACTCCTTATTATATTCTAAGTCATCTACTGAACTGATCTAATATTAATTGTTCATCGACTATGCAACCAGGCTGATTGTGTTGCTCCCTGTCTGCAAACGCAGTAACTTGTCTGGCCACGCTCAGTCACTATAGGTTTATAAAAAATTCTAATTTACATATATTATTCATCTATATCAGTATATATATACTTTCCCGACCCCTACACCATCAAAATAGCACACGTTAACATTTAATCACAAAACATGACATTGGTTTATCAACATTTGATTAAATTATAAAAGTTGTACATGACTAACAGTAACACTCCCACTGCTTGAGGCACGTCTCATATCACACTACACATCAATGGAATCTTAAGATATAGCTAGCACACTATGGAATCTCAGCTTTAGCGTCAGACGCATGCCACACTATGCATGAATGGAATCTCAGCTTTAGTGCCAGACACGCCACACTATGCATGAATGGAATCTCAGCTTTAGTGTCAGAGGCATGTCAAACTATGCATGAATGGAATCTCAGCTTTAGCACCAGAAACATCACCCTATGTGTAAGATATGCTATTTATGTACACCGTATAACGGCCATACAAAGATGGTCACATGACATAGGAGACATGTGACATGGGGGCCACGTGACCATAACATTGGAATAAAGTCAGCCGTTAACTAACTTTTGTCCATACGTCATATACTACATGGTGTCAGATTACGAACCTATGACTCAATAATGGCACTATTGGGACTAAAACCTCCAGCCCCACTCATGCTAGAAGGAAATCTAGATCAGAACCGGAAAACATGGATAAACGCTTACGAAATATACACGGGCACATCTGGCCAAGCTCCAAGACAGAGAAAGTACAGTGCTACGTATTTTTACATGTTGCGGGAGCCAACGCTGAATGGAATCTCAGCTTTAGCACCAGAAAAATCACCCTACGCATGAACGGAATCTCAGCTTTAGTGCCGGACACGTGTCATCTTATTTATGGATGGAATCACAGCTTTAGTGCTAGATGCATGTCACACTATGCATTAATAGAATATCAGCTTTGGTGCTAGACGCAAGCCACATTATGCATGGATAGAATATCAGCTTTTGCTTAAGACACGTCACACTATGCATGAATGGAATATCAGCTTTAGCGCAAGACGCAAGTCACACTACGCATGAATGGAATCTCAGCTTTAGTGCTAGACTGCTCCGACCTTTTGAGGTGGACGACAGAACATCCGGAAGGTCATCGTCGCCACTATCGTCATCGTCCTCCAGTGAGTCGTCCTCAGCGTCGGGAATGCCTGGTTCAGGCTGGCTCAGTGGCATGGGTGTCAGCGGCGAGCCATCATCCGTGGCGTCACAGTTGTCCTCCTGAATATTGGGGTCCCATTGTAGCCTGTAGGTAGCCAATGTTAAATAGTGAGTTGTTCTATAATCCCAATATCACATTAAAAATAACAGTTCTCATCTCCATTGTTGCCTGTATGTAGCCGATGTTAAATAGTGAATTGTTCTATAATCCCACCAATACCACATTGAAAGTACTAGTTACTTCTCATCTCCATTGTAACCGATGTTAAAAAGTAAGCTGTTCTATAATCCCACAAATATCACCTTGAAAAAAAAACAGCTCTCATTTCCATTGTAGCCTCTATGTAGCCGATGTTAACGTGAGTTGTTATATAATCCCACCAATATCACATTGAAAATAACAGTTCTCATCTCCATTGTTGCCTGTATGTAGCCGATGTTAAATAGTGAGTTGTTCTATAATCCCCCCAAAATTACAGTTTTCATCTCCAGTGTAGCTTGTAAATATCTGATCTTAAATAGTGTGTTGTTCTATAATCCCACCAATACCACATTGACATATTAGTTTTCATCTCCATCATAGTCTCTATGTAGCCGATGTTAAAAAGTAAGTTGTTCTATAATCCCATCTATATCACATTGAAAATAACAGTTTTCATCTCCATTGCAACCTGTATGTAGCCCATGTTAAATAATGAGTTGTTTTATTATCTCACCAATAACAGATTGCAAATAACAATTATCATCCCATCACCCAAGTTCAGCAATGATGAGACGTATCAGTTTGTTTGTTTGTTGTTATTTTCAGGGATGAAAGTGATCTCCGGGAAGAAAGGCGGAAATGCTGATTTTCTCCCATAGGTTTAAGTCAGGGAATCGCGGAAAATTTCCGGAAGTCGGATTTCATATATTTTGGTATACGCTGATAGTGCTGCGCCGTTTGAAGCATGTATAGTAGTAGTATACGCTGATAGTGCTGTGGTGCTTGGAGCCTTTATTAGTGGTATATGCTGATAGTACTGAGGCGTCTGCACTACATATTAGTATTGATCTACGCTAATGGTGCTGCGGGATTGAAAAATCCCGGAAATCCGCGGAATCGCGGAGATCTTTCATCCCTGCACGTCCTAGCAACATCTAAGGTCATATCAGGATGGGTACAGACTTGTGACAGTGCGCACTCATGATGACTTTTATAGTGCTGCCCCACTGGGAAACCAGGCCACCAGCACCATGACCTGATATCCCACTCAGTCACATTATCCTGATACTGAGCCAATCAGTCCTTGCCCTATCCTAATAATGCTGAGCGCCTGGCTAGGAAGCGACAAGTATCAATCTTTAAGTCATTGGTTTGACTCGACTAGGGTTCGAACCCACGATCCCCCAACACAGGAGACGGACACTCTAACTCATTCGGCCATCACGTCTGGTCGCCTCATCAGTACTTGGATGGGTGAGTACCTATGAAAATAAGGTGCCGTAGACATTCTGATATATATAGGCGTATAACCTACCAATATCCCACTCAGTCACATTATTCTGATACTGAGCTAACAAGTCCTTTCCCTATCTTATCAATGCCGACTGAAAGACTAAACAGCAACAAGTATTAATTTTCTATGTCATTGGTTTGATTTCGTTGGGATTCAAACCCACGACCTCTCATATGGGAAGCCGGCCAGCGCTCTTACCGATTCAGCCACAACGTACGGAATGAATTACTAACTGAATGAATATGTCCATGGGAATGAAGGAATATGTCTATAGATGATTGATGGTTTTACGTGTCAGCAGCAAAGACCATATTTACATCTACAAGAATGAATAATAAAAAAAGCTTGTTTTATTTAAAGATGCCTCTAGAGCACATTGATTTTTATCATTGGCTTTTGGACGTCTAACATATATGGTTATTCTGACATAATTCTTTGGAGAAAACCCGCTGCAGCCACATAGGCTACTCTTTCCGATAAGCAGCAAGAGGTCTTTTATATGCACTTTCCCACAGAAAGGACATCACATACCACAGCCTTTGATGAACCAGTTGTGGACCACTGGTAGGAAAGAATGAATAAATGAATGAATGAATGAATGAATGAATGAATGAATGAATGAATGAATGAATGAATGGTCTACAGATGATGATCCATGATAATTTTACGTCGTCTTGGCCATATTCACGTATACAGGAATGAATGAGTTAGTGAGTGAGTGAGTGAGTGAGTGAGTGGGTGAGTGAATGTCTACGGATGATGATTGATGATCGTTTTATGTCGTATCAGTAGAAAATACTATCAGAATGAATGAGCTGTTGAATAAATGAAAAAATTAATTAATTAATTAATTAAATATAAATGTCATGGGAAACAAGCTACATATGCGAGGTAAAAAAACTAAAGAAACTAAAATATTTTTTAACGGCGCATTTAAAAATAATATGGACACCAAAAGGAGACCCTTGAAATTATAAATAATCAACATGGAATGCAAAGAACAAAGTCACCATAGAACAATACAAACCTCAAACTTGAGGATCTCGTGTTATATGAACATGACCGTTATTAAGAAGAAAATTGGTTAACTTTCCAGCTAGGCTGGACCCCATGGGCTCCTGCTCTAGAATAGGACCTGTGAGAATGTATCGAAGGTATCATGAATTTAGCATTAATAGCAGCAATAGCATATCCATTCTTGCTCTTTCATATGGCACCACAGCGAAATAAACAAATATACATGTGATGTAAGTCACTAAATTGTGGTACCCTTATTGACATGGTTGGATGGTTGTTGGATTTTTACATACTGGCAACATCTATTGTCATATCACAAAGGGTACCGACTTGTGACAGTGCACACTCATGGCAACTTTATAGTGCTGCCCCACTGGGAAATCAGGCCGCCAGCACCATGACCTGATATCTTACAGTCACATTATCATGACACTGAGCTAACCAGTCCTTGCCCTATCCTATTAATGCCGAGTGCCAAGTTAGGAAGCAACAAGTATCAATTTTGTACGTCATTGGTTTGACTCGACCGGGAAGCGAACTCCCGATCTCCCACACGGGAGGCCTGTGCTCTACCGATTCGGTCACCGCGTCCAGTCTTATCGAGATAGTGATATTTATGCTGTTGTTGTTATTGTTGAGGTTCCCATCAGGCCTCCCCCATTACAAAAATAATAATAATAATGGCCTTATTCTAAAGACCTTTTTTTATCCGACAATTTTCTAATTTCAACGAGATGTTGCTCACTCGAAAACAGTTATGGTTGGAGCCCAAAGGAAAGTTGGAGGTGAAGTTTAATTAGGGCAAGGCATGTATGTAAGCAGGCAATGGAGCGCAAGGAGTGCTCGTCTGGCAGTTTCTTGCCACCCCCCCTCGCCTCCTAAATAACTAAATAAAACTGCCTCATTAGACCACAGACGTTCAAATTGCATAATCCGGTGGCTTAGAGTTCCTGCAATATATTTTTTAAGGATTTAAAAGCTGCATAGTCCAATGAAAACATCAAATTTTCAAAATGGAAACAATTATAAATGTTTGATTCTACACACGTAGATATCGGATACCTTTGTGTAAATAAGCCTGAATTGAAAAATGGCTGGAAGACCACTGTTTCGGCACTGACAGAACACTTATTCAGCAGAATAAACATATTTACCCCCCAAAAAGTGCACTTGTTAGGCATTTATCGCTGCATAAAAGGGCATACTGAGGCCATTTATTAGAATATGTTACTGCAGAAGTCTGTGGTGTCACTCAGTGAGTTTTGGCATGCTTTCCAAATTAATTTTACATGTTTGCACTTCAAATATCTCAAAAGTTTGCCATTTTAAATCAGTTACTTCAAACTAAAGTAAGGTAGATTATAGCGATCAACCTGATATATTTATCTCAGAAAATGATAGAAACTCAAAACCATCGGACTATGCAACTTTAATGTAACAAGTTGATCGTTATAATCTGCTTTACCCAGCCAGTATGCGTGTGTAGTGAAATGTTGATACTTGTCGCTACCTAGCCTTGGATAGGGCAAGGACTGGTTATCTCAGTAGCCGCATAATGTGACTAGTGGAAATTGGGTTATGGTTATGGTCCTGGCGGCCTGGTCTCCTAGTGGGGCAGCACTATAAAGTCACCAGGAGTGGGCACTGTCACTAAACACTTTCACTACACACGCATACCAGTCAACATCTTACAGCACTCAGCATGTACAGCATACTGGTCATGGGGACGATGCACCAAACAGGAACATCATGCTTAAAGTGGGACTCGAACCCACATGTCTGCCATTCCAGAGCGTGCGTCCCCCATCTAGGCTCTCTGATGCAATCACCCTAACCTACCCATACCTACCCGTGTAGGGGGCATCTGATTTAAATATTTATCTTTATTTATGTTGGTCAATTTGGATTAACCTATTTTAAATATAATTGAACTTATTTCTGGGCGTGGTACGTTTATGTCGAAGGTAGAATGACTTACGTCTTAACCTGTGGCGAAAACACATTTTCCAAACATCGTTGTGACTTCTTATTCCTTAACCAGCTGTTGGTGCTGTGGCATCTTTTCCGAGAGATGCGACTTTCTGCAAGCAAACATCTTCCTATAGATCCAGGTGTTATTAACCAATCCATATTTTAAAGTTTAATGTCAATTTATAGAATATAAATTAATATCTAAATCACTGCTTCAGTTAGCCTTCAATACACCTTCATGAATATATCCCACTTTTACAATTAGTTTTTAATTCGTTTGATGCATATTTTATGCTGCATGCATAGATACAATACATACATTACATACATACATGTATACATATAGTTTTTGTTTGGTTGTTGTTGACACTTGTGACAGTTTGCACTCATGGGGACTTTATAGTGCTGTCCTACTGGGAGACCGCCGGCAGCATGACCATATACTACACAGCCACACAATAATGTAGACTATTTTCAAGCACAATTTATCTGCAGCCCACACTAGAAACAAATATAAGGCAAGAACGCTATCAAGTGTTTATATACACTTGTCGTGGGGGTTGATGAAAACTGGAAATATTGCACCTAGAGCAGGACTCGAACCAACATCTCTTTTCATTCCGGGCCAGTGTGCTAACCATTACACCACCTAGGCTCCCTGATGTCACCACGCTTCCTATGCCTACCTGTCTATGCGGCTCTTTGCCTGTGAGGTCAGTGCAGACAACTAGACTCATCCCCTGGAATTGTCAGTCTTTTAATGCTTACAATTACATACATACAGGCAATGCACTTACATACATACACAGGGCAGGTTCAACAACTATACAGCGTGCAGCTTGTACAGGATCCTGGTCACGGCACCAGTGTCATGGGGGGTGATGAAAATGGGAAATATTGTGCCTAGAGCAGGACTCGAACCCACATCTCTTTGCATTCCGGGCCAGTGTGCTAACCATTACACCACCTAGGCTCCCTGATGTCACCACACTACCCATGCCTACCTGTCTATGCGGCTCCTTGCCTGAGAGGTCAGTGCAGACTACTACACACTAATAGACCCTGCCAGTTAAGCTGGAAAGTACCCGAATAGAATGGTTCCAGATTCTGCCGAAAGATGTCACTACCTTAACTAGAGGGGTGTAATATGTGAAGAGAGTGGCAGTGAAATTCCAGAAGAAAAATACAATATAGTTGTCTTTTTTAGAGTTTGAATCCTGTTACGAAATGAATATCTGAATATAATCAGGCATTTTATTATTTTTCTCCAGAGCATTTCCTTTACGGAGAGTGGATAGTAGCAGGTGTGAACTAATCCAATAGGGCACTCAGAGGAATCGTATGTACCGCCGAAAATAGAGTGGCATGTGACGCTGCCAGATGACATAACTTAATCACGGACTACACATTTATTTTTTATCTCATCAATTTATATTTTACATAGATGTAAGGGGGGAGATTTCCAGCTTTCATTTGCAACAACAAAATGTTAAAAATTCAAATATTAGATTTTAACCCTCCATGTGACACTTCTGCCCAGAAATTGCCTGTTACACGTGTGGCGCTTCCAGATGACATAACTTAAACACGGACTACACCTTTATTTTTTATCTCATCAATTTATATTTTTCATAGATGTAATGGGGAGATTTTCAGCTTTCATTTGCAACCAAAAAATGTTTAAAATTCAAATATTAGATTTTAACCTTCCATGTGACCCTTCTGGCCAGTTATCAGGAGAGTGACCCATCTCCAATGCAATGTACATGGCCGGAAAACTTAGTTCTGAAAAAGATGTATATTCTGATGAATAAATTGTTTACCCCCCAAAAAATAGGTTCAAAGTACGCATAAAGTGTGAGACCTATTGTGAAGGATAGGGCTGGGAGAGAAAACCACCCCCCCCACTTCCGATAGTGTGAACGTGCCGAGTCCAAGCTTCAGTCTCTCCTCAAGGACCAGCAGACCCTATCCCATATTGTTTTTTGGAGTTTTACCTCCTGGCAACATCAAAGGCCATATCAGGATGGGCACTGACTTGTGACAGTGCACAATCCTGGTGACTTTATAGTGCTGCCCCACTGGGAAACCAGACCGCCAGCACCATAACCATGACTCAATTTCCCACTCAGTCACATTACCCGGATACTGAGCTAACCAGTCCATACCCTATCCTAGTAATGCAGAGTGCCAGTCTAGGTAGCGTTATGTATCAATTTTGTAAGTTATTGGTTTAACTCAGCTGGGTTTCGAACCTCCCACCTTCCAAATGGGAAGCCTGCGCTCTACCGATTCGGCCACCTCATCCAGTTCCTATCCCATAACAATCATATTACTATGGTGATTGCTGCCATACCTGTGTTTTTAGCTGTCGTCCCGCCTAATTTGTGAAGCTCTCCCCCCATACTGGCACTCCTCTGCCGTTCGACCGCTCGTAAGCACTTCACCGCTGGCTCCTCCTTCGGGGACTTGTCCAGCTTCCGAGTCGCAGTGCCAAATTGTCCTGTTCTACCAGCCAATGGCAGGCACGGCTCACTGGAGCTTCCATTCTGTAATGTCAATGCGGACGGCTCAAAGACCCCAGCTGGCGGGGTCCTCAGTTTCGCTTTGCACTTAGCACTCAGTGATGGTGTTGTTGGCCCCATCTCCATCTGTGACAACACGGAGCTGTGGTGGCCGAGGGTATCAGCCTCCTTGAGTCGCACCTTGGGAGAGCTAGCCGCGGGGAACTGTCTTTGGCAGCATGACTTCGATTTAAGAGAGGGCTTTGTGTTCGGTACTGTGACACCGCATTCGGTCGACAATACCTTCAGGACTTTATGGAAAAGTGCCAGCATTGATCCGTCCTGTTTGATCTTGCCTGCAAGAAGAAGCAGATGGTGTGTGTGGGAGTTAGGATTTCTGCAACAGTTGACCACCTTATGACAGACAATAACAGGTAACTTGCAAAGTCACCAGTTGACCACCTTATGACACAATAACAGGTAACTTGCAAAGTCACCAGTTGACCACCTTATGACAGACAATAACAGGTCACCTGCAAAGTCACCAGTTGACCACGTTATGACAGACAATAACAGGTCACTTGCAAAGTCACCAGTTGACCAAGTTATGACAGATAATAACAGGTCACCTGCAAAGTCACCAGTTGACCATGTTATGACAGACAATAACAGGTCACTTGCAAAGTCACCAGTTGACCACATTATGACAGACAATAACAGGTGCAAAGTCATCAATGGTGCCCCAATGACTCTCGCGGTTAAGGGATTGATGGTGTTGATGGTAATGGTGATGGTGGTGATGATGATGATGAACAGGTCAGTTCACCTTAGAATTACTGGGAAACATCTATTGGAACAGCTAAACACTACTGGAAAATATGTAATGGAAGCTGTTGGTGTTTATTTGACTACAAGATGTGTTCTTGTTGCTGGCGCGTGTCTGCGCACGCACGTGTATATATGCAAGCATGATGATCAGCTGTGGTGATTTAGAAAGGAGAGCGGTGTGCATGTGTGTGTGTGCTCATGCGTCTGATTCTGTTTGAGAGTATATGGCTGCGTGCCTATCTATGAGTGTCTATGTATGCACATCTGTTTGTATGTATGTGTGTGGCTGTATGTCTGTTTAAGCATTATTTATTATGCAATGTAACAGAGGCTCAAGCAAATATATTACAAACCCAGAGTTCTGCAACAACACAACCAGGCTTTTGCACTACCAGGAGTTAATAGCAAATGGTGTAAGATAAATCGAAAGTGCACCGTGGGTGATTATGATTAAAATGTTAATCATTCAAAATATATGCATTTAGATATTTATTCATAGACCCATACCTCTAAGCCTCAGTATTTTGTCATTAATAACAGCAGTAGGGTTGATCATTCATCCTGGTATAGAAAACTGCAATATGTGCATGTGTATTCTAAATTAAGTCTACTTCACTAGAGAGAGGAAATAAGAAGGTCAGGCAAAGGTCGATTCATAATTAGTCAAGTAGTCAAGATTATTCAAGTAGTCAAGTAGAAAAGATGGATAGAAAGAATGTAATTGGTGAGTGAGGGAGAGTGTGTGGAGAGGGTGTGAGTGATGAGTGAGTGAGTGGTGAGTGAGTGAGTGAGTGAGTGAGTGAGTGAGTGAGTGAGTGAGTTAACAGCCTTTGTTGGAGGGTAAATCTGTTTCATATCTTACCTGACGTTCTACGTATTAGGCCCGGGTTGGTTTGATCTTTCCATGGCTGTATTTTGGACTTCTCATAAATTACTTCGCTGAAAGGGACGGAAAGAGCCAATATTACATTATGAGTAGTGCATAATTGATAGATCACATGTTTATACCACAGGGAAAGCCATCCTTCAAGCAAAATAACTTGCATAGGCTGAAATGGTTCCACAATATAATACCACTATTTGTTACAGCAGCTATCCACATTTTGGCACCTAGGGAGAAAACTGCAGATATCCTTTCCACTTTGCTGTTTTCCAATGCAGCTGCATGCAGTTTGGGTTGGAACAGCAACAACAACAAAAAGAGGGGGGGGGGGGAAGGGAACATTCAACAATGTTAAGAATTCAGCAATCAAAATAATTATTGTCAGTAAGCAAATCAACATTTAACTTTGCAAGTTTCTTTACTCCCCTATCCCCTCCACTACTAAAAGGTGCGTCGAACAATTTTAAGAATTCAGCGAATGCTTGTTTGTAAGCAAAGATTTGGGAATTTGTTTGTTTCCCACCTCTATCCTGTTAACAACCGATAGTGGTATAGTTTTTTTAATGTTAATTAGGGTCACAGGTACAAATGTTGGAAGGACAAGAAGTAAATACAAGCAGCTTATTCTGAATGTAGTTTTAATCTTGCAGGCTGTAGGATTTCACGTAACGATCATTCCGGGTAACATGTCGTTACCGTGCTGGGGAAACTACGGAACCAAAATTGTGTTTCCCATGATATTAATCAAGTATTCACGGCAAAAACACAAAAACTTAACTGTTGAGTAATAAATTGAATATGAACTAGTCTGTAGTCGATTGGTCTGACTGATTTTTGAAGTTTTCACCTTTTTTAAAGATTATCACTAAGCAAAATCCTTATTACATGTACACTGTACGAATGTTGCTATATTTTATTATGCCAGTGATGAAACTAAGGAAATTTGTTTTAAATTGTTACTGTTATTTTGGGCAGCTAAGTCACATTTTGAGACTCACCAAATTGAGATGTCAATAAATGCGCCAGATGAGAATATCTGACAATTGTTGATTGTTTGAATTATCCAGACTTAAATTTATGGCTGCAATACTTATTGTTAGTCTAGCCACAGGCCTTGTTTAGGTTTCTGAGTGACAGATGCTTGTGATTGTGCTATAGGTTGTCTTCATTACATTGTAGATGATTAAAGGTATATATACAATTTCTGCACAGGTGTGTTCAAAATATACTCCTACTGAATTTAATTACCTGTTTCAAGAAATGGGTACCCATCACCAATTTTACGGAACCAAAAAAACAGTTACCCATGGATTCCCATGAGTACCAGGCACAGAACTTAAGAAGTGTTTCCCATGAAATCTGAAATTCTACAGCCTGCTTTGAAGACAATTCCTTTGGTGAAGCCAACCATAACTCCTTTCTTCACAATAAATCTAGCACATATATATGCACTTGTTTCACGATCATACAATGTAAGGCTAATCATAATTCTCCATAATAATTTCTTTTGCTTTTTACGTTCATTGATTAAGTGGGGGAATTTCAATTGCAGATAAATGGTCTTCCTCATTCCACTGGGCCTTCCCCTGTCCTAGTAATGCCAAACGTCAGGCCTGGGTAGCGACAAATATCAATTTGGCAAGTCTTTTGTTTGACTCAGGAAAGGGATGAACAAAATAAGGGTATCAACAACAATATAAGCACAGGTATCATGAGAGGTCATCCAAAGTTTTCAACATTTTCATGATTGTGCTACTTTTCCAGATCCCCCCTCCCCCACACTGCTCTTGCCGACAAATTACTCACATCAACATTTTCACATATCAGTGGTTTATGCAATACCAATATTTCATTAAACCATACAAATTATACATAACTAACACACCATTCTACCCCCTGTCAATATGTTTTCTATGACCATGAAAATGTTGAAAATTTCGAATGGAACCTTATACAAAGTGAAAAGCATACCTTTTCTCCTCTTTAAAAAAGAAAAGAAAAAGGGAGGGGTGTGCTGCAGGGTTAATTGCAAATCATGACGAGACCCATGACGGAGTATTTGTTCTCACCAGTCACCATTAACTTCCAGGAGGGTGACCCTTTTGGTGCGCGTCTATTAAAATTTGCTTGGCATAGCAGACAAACCTACCCGTCTTCCAAAACTGTTGCATGATTATACAATGGTCGAAATTAGCCTTAGCTATTTAGAACAACGACAAAATTAGAAGGTCAACAAAACGAGAAACAAATTGATTACAGAAATCGCAACAACAGACAGGTTCGGGATGGAGGGGAGGGAAGGGTCAAGGGTCAAGGGTCAATTATGACGCGCATGTTGGACAATTTGTTTGCTTTGCTTGCCTCTCCCCTGATCAAACCTAATGGTTCGGGTTTGAAAATAAAATTAAAATTAGAAATGGTGGTGTGGGGGATGCGTTGGGCCTTGTTTTCAGTTGAGAACATTTATAAATGTACACAGAGTTTTGTTCAGAATGCTTTGCGGTGCTTGTTGTTTCGCGTTGCCGGTTGTTATTGTGTAGCTGTTGTCATTGCTATGAAAGGAAATGAAAGAAACTGGTGTGTCCTCCCCACCCCCCCCTCCGCCCCCAATAGTTTGTTTTGGTTAATGGACATTTTTGTAATGAAGGGTGATCCCCAACCGCCCCTCAAATTAAAACAATAATTTTGAACCAAAAGAATTATATACAGAGGTGCCAAGTAGATAAGGGTGTGAGAAGAGAAATCTTCCTCATATACATATTGTAAATAGGGAGAAATAGTGTTGCCGAAGGGTCCATCCAATCCCACGGGTGGGGGTGGTTCGGGCGTCGGGCCTTTACTGGAACATTTGGGGTGGAGGGGAAGGGGGGGGGGGGGGGGGGGGGGAGTGACACAAAATAGTGTATTCTGATGAACTTCTTTTTTTTTAAACAGGCTAAAATGATTCTTTGGTGGGAGATTACTAATCAAAAGCGGAAATCTGGAGATTGCGGGTTATTTTGCTATATTTTAGGGAGATATCCCACCTAATCAGGAGACTTGACACCTCTGCATATATATATATATATATATATATATATATATATATATATATATATATATATATATATATATATATATATATATATATATATATATAATAGCTATACAAATCTTACCTGAGTACAGATGATGGATAACTGTTGTTTTCCCGAGGTACAAGCCTTGGATAGTTGTGGGCTAGGGAGAAGGAAGCATATCCGGGTCCAGCAATCTTTGAATACTTATTTGGATAAAAAATGATCTCAAATTTCTATGGCTACTAATATGTTTTCAATTCAGCACCAGCCAACGTCATAGTCATGGCAGGGTAGGGTGGGCGGGCCCTAGCCCTTGACTATCCGAGGCTTGTACCTTGGGAAAACAACAGTTATTCATCATCTGTACCCAGGTAAGATTCGTATAACTATACTATTTTACCTCGGTACTACGCCTCTGGCTACTCGTAGCCCAGGGAGAACTTTATGTAATCTCATTTTTTATCCTCTTTATAATTATTCTTTAAACATATAATGTTTCGAGTACAAAATAGAATTTTTGTGTTTCTCACCCATCTTTAATCGGTGAGTAGGCGAGTCGCCAGGCTGCTTGACTTTTCCAGCCGTTTGTTATAATGTTTTGCAAACGATCTAGCTGTCTTCCAGCCCGCATGCGCCAGGATTCTCTTCACTGAGATTCCTAATTGTCTTGCTTTAGAGACCATGGCATCCCTCGTTGAGTGGGATGCATAGCGTGCAGTATTAACACCTGCCTCCTTAAGCACCTTGATAGTCCATCTTGCGAGTGTGTCTCGCGAGATAGCCATATGTGGTTTAATAAAGATTATTAAAAGCTGTCTTGAATTTCTTATTCCTCGTGACTTGGATATATATGCCCTTATGGCTGAAACTACACATGTCCGTTGATCCTCTGGAAAACTATTTACATGTACTGTGGACAGCGGGTCCCCTGTACGATTCGACTTTAGCAGTGTCAGCAAATCGAATGTTGCCTCCTGGCTGTCTATCTCCAGTCCGTCCAGAGACAATGCCACAATAGTTTGACCTCTGTGTCCTGTCACTAGCAGCAACAGCACTGCTAATTTAAATCCTAGTTCCTTCATTGATAAATGTTTATTACTAGGCCATGACTTGAAAAGCTTAAATACTATTGACACATCCCAAAATCTATGATATTTGGGTTTGGGTGGGATTCTCCCGTACACCGACCTAATAAACCAGTGCACTACCTGATGCTTTCCAATCGTTTGTCCATCTACCCGTGGTAGAATAATTGAAAGTGCACATCACGCTGCATTAATTGCACCAAATCCTAAGCCTTCATCTTCTAACATTCTTAGAGATCTAACAACCTGAGCTATTGTAGGCCTTAATGGTTTGACCCCTTTAAGCAGTCAGTGAAGTCCCAATTTCTTTAAGTAACTTGGATATAATTTCACGGTCCCTTTTCTCCAGGCGTGTGAAATGAGTCTCTCCTGTGTAATCTTATCCAGACCATATTGTTCCAAATGCTTCTTTAGAAAAGGAATGCCAAAAGGGGTGTCGTTGACGCATCCCCATGGATTGTTAACGGTCCTTGATGCTGCAGGTTGTCTTTCCCTCGTGGAAACCAGAGCCTGCCTTTCGCTCCTAGAGTGACTGCCGCTAGCCATGGTTGTGTCAAACTCTGGTACTATCAGTACTGCGTGTGAGTGATCCATCCTGATCTTCCTGGCCACTCTGCTGATAATGCTGAATGGTGGGAATATGTAATAACATTTATTATTCCAAATCAGAGAGAATGCATCAACTCGCTAGGCTTCTGGCATTGGATGCCACGACACATATTTGGGAAACTTTTTGTTGTTTCGTGATGCGAACAGATCAACTTGTGGCTTGCCCCGTTTATTACAAATGTAATCGAAAATATCCTGACTTAATGCCCATTCTAAATGGTCATGAAAATGTAGGCTTTTTCGGTCAGCCAAAGTATTTTGACTGCCTGAAATATGCGCTACTGTTAGTAATATATCGTGTTCCTCTGCCCAGTCTGAAATTAGTTTGGCTAAATGGTTACATGGTTTGGAACGAGTCCCTCCCATATTACGTATGTACGCCATGGCTGTTGTATTATCGGTTAATACCTGTACATGATTTTGGGGTAAGTGCACTAGACTACATAAACCTAAATAAATAGCTCTAAGCTGTAGTACGTTTATGTGATCGAAGATTTCATCTTCCATCCACCAACCCCCGGTTGCCAGTTGGTCTCTATGAGGCCCCCATCCTTCTAGTGACGCGTCCGTCGTAACCATGTTGTTGAGTTCTCCCATTCTAATGGGGTTAGGTGAATTATCAATGTGTGAAAACCACTACATAATATCCATTATGCCTTTTGGCGAAATAGTCATAGGCCTTTCAAAATTCCCTTTAGTGCGAGCCAACTCTAAGTTCTTATCTATTTCTAGCGATTTGATATGAACTTTACAAATTTATCAACTTTCTGTTTCGTTAATGACACGGTCATCACTGTGGTGTCAATAATGAACCCCAAACACTTCAATTTCTTTGTAGGTGTTAAGACTGATTTAGTTTCATGTATGTAGAAACATAACTTTGTAAGTGTCTCACATAGCTGATCTACTGCTGTTTGACATTGTTGTTGAGTTTGTGCAACAATAAATGAATCATCAATATATGGAAACATAGCTTGCCCTTTCCTAGCCATGTGTGAAAAAACTGGCTTAAGTAGCTTTGTGAAGATGCGTGGGGCACACGCTAGCCCATTTGGTATACAAGTGAACTGATAAAGCTCCTCATTCCAACAAAACCTTAGGTATTTGCGATCTGGCTTATAATAAGCCTGATGTCCCCATTTGTCTTGGGTCTCATGAAAACATTCGAGATGAATTCCCCAGACACATGAAGTGCTGGCTCTATAATGCCTTTTTCACCAAATTTAAGTACTTGATCATTCAAAGCCTTCCTTTCTTCATCATCAAAGCGATAAGGAAAGGGTATGCCTTTCTGTATGGGCTCTTCCATAAGCGGTATTCTAACTCCCTCGACTAGGCTAAGGATAGTTAGATTGTCAGTAATGTTGTTCCATTCCGATAGGCAATTTCTTATGTTACCAGCATTAAACTCACTTACTGGGGTCTGCGTTGCCGCCTCTAGGTGTTCCCTGGGCGAGGGAACGGCTTCTGGGCATTGAAGTCCCTCTTGAAGGGTATGTTGCCCTCGTTCCACCCGAACGACTGCCTTTGTCCCCTTCCCCTGGCCTGATAGCCATAGTTGTTATTGCCGAACCTGCCCCGTTGTCCGGTTTGACGGCTGCGAAAATCCTACCTGTTCTTTTTAAACCAGCTCGCATTCCCGTCAGCCGCCTTCTTCTTGTCTGCCTCCATGTGTTTGCCACACTTGGACCCGGTCTCGACTTGTTTAAACAAGTACTGTAGCTGCCCCCCGAACATCTTAGTTTTGTCGAAGGGTTTGCCTTTTATTGGCTTGGGGGCAAGGAATAGGGTATATTCCTTCCCATCATTGTCCAAAACCTTTTTGGACCGAGCAACCTCCTTCCCCGCATCTGTACAGACAGCCTTGAACACATTTTCAAAGGGCCGGTAGAAGATGAAATTGCTAGTCGCTGTCAGCAATGCAATTCCACCGTCGATATCATTGACCAAGGAGGAGAACTTGTTCTGTCATCATACGATTGGCCAATGGCGTAATCGCGGACAGAGCGGCTAATACCCCTTTGTCTATGGCATGGAGGACTGCCTCAAACTTTTTGAGATCCTCATTGAGCTTCATGTCTGAATCCATCTCCTTGATGGCCGACTCGGGGATGCCCTTAATCCCGGTGAACCTCTCGCTCAACTTCATGAACCTCTCGCTCAACTTCACTTCCGCCAGTTTGAAAGTGGGGAAATGACCCTGGATGGTTTTGCACATCATGGTGGTTGTCTTCCTCTTGAGGACTTTGATCTTCTTGACGACTTTCCCACTCACTCTTCTGTATTTGCCGACCCGTTCCGTTTCAGAATCTGAGTTGGTCGAGGACGAGTCGGACGACAAGTCCGAAGAAGAAGACTTGCTTTTCCTGGCCTTCTTCGACTTCTTCTTTTGTTTCTTCATAAGGCTTCTTTTTGCACGCCCTGGTGAAGTCATCCCCCTCTGACGAGTCTGGCCTCTTTTTCTTATGTTTGCGCTTACGCACAGGCAGCACCACCTCGTCCTGGGAGTCTTCATCGGACGAACCGGGGGAGTCCTAAAAATCCTCCCAATCAGAGTCCTCTAACACAACCAGCTTCTTCTTAGCAGCGTGTGTCTTAGCGGGGAGCATCTCCAGCTTAAGCTGTATGAGCCGCACAACCCGTTCATCTAGGTCAGTCGGGCCAGGCTCCGAGCCCCCAGCCTCCCCAGAATCCCTTTGTTCTGCTGACCTTTGGCCCCTCAACTGCGGTGACGGGCCTTCGGCTTCACTGAGATCGCGAGGTGCAACCACCTTGTAAGAAACCGAAAACCAAAAGGTTATGAATCTTTCACGGTGAATTATTACACTGGCAAAACATAATATTATTAGCCATCGTGGCTAGTGATGTTAAATCCGTTTTTAACACAGGCGTGTGGTCAACCAAACCAGGGGTAGGGACCACTCTCTGTCCAATAAACTTCTCCCACCTGTGGCTTTTGTGGCCAACAAGTTGGAGAAAATACTACGGGACTCGGAGGTACGCCTAAACAATATCGGGGAATATTAAAGAAACCCAGGAATAAATCCTAGCCATGTATGCCAAATATCTCTCCGTTCGGCAATGGGCGGTATTAAAAAAGAACAATAGAAGTATTGTTCTCACAATGTTACAACACATCTTAATTAACCTGTAAATCAGTTAATATGCAATTTCAAGTGTTTAAAACTTGATGTATGTGAATGTTAACATGAACTAAAACCAACGTATCCTTTCAAAGACGATACTAACCTGTCTGGTTTAGTAGTTATGTAGAAAAAACTGCCGGAGCTACTCAACCAACGTCCTCCGTTGTGAGTAGATTATGCTAATTGCTGGACCCGGATGTGCTTCCTTCTCCCTGGGCTACGAGTAGCCAGAGGCGTAGTACTGAGGTAAAATATATATATATATATATATATATATATATATATATATATATATATATATATATATATATATATATATATATATATATATATATATACACAAAATATATACTGCTCTTCGCAATCCTTGCCAGATAGTCCACATCACATGAGCGGCTGAAATGTAGAAAGAAGAGTACTCACTACCTGTTCTCTATAGGGAAGTGGACACAGGCGAGGACGGGGCGGCTTGTCTCAGCCACGAGCGGGCACTCGGCAGGGGGGATCACCTGGAGCCAGCCAGAGGGAAAAAAACAAACAAAAAACAACTGTCACGTGACATCAATATGCATCCAGGTGAATGGGGTGAACGGTGTCCAGACTGCATACACCGGGTGAGTAGTCAAATCAACACCTATGGCAAAGGTACTGCCTATAAAAGAACCACATAGGATCACATTGAATTTACTCGTTGGCCAATTAGGCTGCAGGTGAGACAAATTCAAGAAAGCGAATATTGCTATATACATGTATATAATATATGTATATATACACACAGGGTTCAGGCCCAAAAACTGATAAACGTCATCCGGGCCGAAATGAAACCATGACAACCATCTTTGAGCTGAAGCTGCCATCATTCCGATAATCATATGCGGTTTTTTTCGCAGAAGCTGCCACATCCCCTATATAAATTATAATGCTTAAAACTAGATAACTAAAGAATTCACAAATTCCACAAGAAGGAATGAGTAGGATTAGATAGACCCTTCAAATTCAATAGCTTAAAGCGCGATACGGATGTTAATTGTAAATGTTATAGGTCGGGCATAACAAGTTCATCACAGCCCACAAATAATACTTAAAATTAAATATGTAAATAAATGATTCAATAACTCCACCTTACCTTAGCTGGCCACCAGGGCCACCGGTCGAGCTTCACCCACGCCGGGTCGCCGTGCCTGTACCTGGATTGCCTGTGGTTGTACCCGCCGCCGCCCCTGTGCTGTTGATAGCGCCGGTTCTCAGCAGGCGTTGTCATAGTGTCATCTGAAACGCGACGCGAAAAATAGCTGGTTGCCAGTGAGCAGGTCCCCCGGCGCGTGCGCCATTAATTATAACGAGAGGTCGGAGGGGGGTGTGGGGGGGGGGGGGGGGGCTAGTGCTTTAAGTAGCAGATCTCGCCTCCTCCCCCCGCCTCACCTCGGGACATCTCTCCCCCCCCCCTCTGTCCCACCCCATCTCCATCCCCCCTCTCCATCACCTTCCCTCCCCTCCCTTCTCTCCATCCCCTCTCCATCCCTGGCCCCCTCTCCATTCCTCCATCCCCTTTACCACCCCTCCCTCACTCTTCTCCCATCCTCCCCCCCCCCCCCCTCTCCCTCCTTCATTCCAAGCAGGACATGCGTTAGTGTCGATGCTCAGACTGGATAGTCGAAATGTTATTCAATCCATATCATAGCTACTGCTAGGACACAATTATATCTTAAGCGGGGATGAAAGTCACCTCTAACAACAACCACATGGAAATCTCACTTCTGGTT
Organism: Branchipolynoe longqiensis; assembly: GCA_030323885.1. NCBI lineage: Eukaryota > Metazoa > Annelida > Polychaeta > Phyllodocida > Polynoidae > Branchipolynoe > Branchipolynoe longqiensis. The sequence goes on along the minus strand of CM059188.1, from coordinate 52,333,854 downwards.
AACTTTTCAGTGCTAAGCCAATGAGGGAAAATGACCCATAGGACCATGAACAAAATTATAAATCCACGAAAAATTAGAAACTTGTTATCCCTGCGTATATGCTTGAATGGTGGCTTTCATTATAACACCTCCCCCCCCCATACATACATACATACATACATACATACATATATACATACATACATACACACACACAGACACACACATCCACACACACGCGCGCGTGCGTGCGCGCGCACACACACACACACTCCACTCAGCCTTTCCAGTAAAGTCTGCCGATAACAATACGAGTAAATACTACTCGGGGAACAGTGATGTGAGGCAAAAAGAAAATTGCATTTGATCTTTGGTTAATTAGGCCCTCCCCTCTCGCCTCCCGTCTGCGAGAAGACTGCTCTGTGAGCAAGCAGACCGAGTCAGCAGTTTCCACATGTTTATTACAGTTCTCAACAGGTTAAGAATAGTTTGGCTAATGGCCCTGTCACACTACGACGTAACGACGTCGGCGTAGGGAGAACGTGAAGAACGTTGAACTTCTCGGCGTGGTATGCAAATTTGGGCACAAGTTGAACGTGGATGCAGCGTAGTGGACGAGAGAGTAACGGCGGTAAAGCGTCGTGATAGCGTCTTTTAACGAGAGAGGACAACATAATTACGCTCACGGAACGTTATTCCATCGCCAGAACTACGTTGCTTTACGTTACCTTATGTTACTTACGTCATTAAACGTTGGCGAAACGCTGAACGTACGTTCTCCTGACATTCCCATTTCGCAGCATGGACGTTTCCACCGGCTTTAATGTGGGTCAACGAGTGGAACGTAGTGAGGAACGTTTGACTAACGTCCGTTTAACGTCATTGACATTCGCTGAACGTGTACAGAACGTACGGCGAACGTAAACCCTTACGGTCGCGTCACGTCGAAAGTTTTGAACAGGTTCAAAACCTTGACGCGCGCCGACGTAACACGACGTAATGTGACGTAGCTCGACGTCAGTCTAACGTCATTATGATGTCATCATAACGTAACCAAATGTACGGCAACGTAATGACGTAAAGTGATCACGTCAGGCTCACGTTGGCTCGTTACGTCGTAGTGTGACAGGGGTATTACATGTCCTGCCGCGGCACTATAACACACCCATACTTTATATGGAGCCACCGTCTTGTTATTTCATGTCTTTTTTTAATTTTAATTTTAACTTTTAAGATGCATTATTTTAATAGTATAATTAAATTAGTGTGCGTGTGGGCGCAGTGCATGTAGGGGTAGGGATGGAAAAGGGGGTGGGGGACAAATGAGGGGGATGTGACGAGTATTATTAATATAGATTAAGAACCAAAGGCAAGAAGAGCAGGCTGATAAATTGTCTGTACATCTTACTCTGTGGATTTCTCATTGCAGGGTTGCCAAGATTGGAAAATGAAAAACCGGAACATCTTAAGTGATATTTATTATATTGGGTGGTCTGGGGGAACTGCCCCAGACAAATATTTTAATCTTTGATGCTCTGTGGTGCATTTTGAACACAATATTCCGTAAGAAAGGGGTGAGTGATGGACCTAGTCCAGGTCTTAATTATTTAGATTCTCTTCATAAATTGGTATGGAGGGGATGTCGAAAGCCCGTCTGCATAGTGGGCCAGGGCGCCCATACCAAATTGATGGTGGTGGGCGTCCCTTCGCAGGAGGGCCATCTGTGAGTTTGAATGCTTCTGTGGCGCTTTCACCGCATTGCACTCTTCCTAAACCTGTTGTGGTGAATGTGGGTGATTATTCTATTCCGAGTACAGGTACCAGCGTCATTGGGGAGGGCCATGAGGTGTTAATTGGTCGGAGGGGGGGGGGGGGGGGGGGGAGGAGGGAGGCGTGACCACCCCCGTGCCGGCACCTCTGGTCATGCCTGCCTGCGCTGTAGCCGTCGATAAGTCTCAAAGCTATTGGTCACAGTTCCTCCACCAGGGCCGCGTTCAGGGTCTGTCTCGGAGGTGCCCCGGAGATGGCCGTGATGTCATGCTAGTCTGAACTGCAAAAGCAGTTTGTTGTCTCAAAGATGGCTACCCCCATAGGCGGTGACCATTTGCAATGGAAAAGCTGCACTGTGATTGGCTAAAACCACTGAATGCGGCAGCCATTTTCGAGGCACTTTTCATCTCCAGTCTGAAAAGGGAGGCGTCTCCGAGACGTCGCTGAGTCGCACTCTGAACAGAAATAAGCCAAAAAGCATCGCCGAGACGTCGCCGAGGCGCCTCCGAGACGGACCCTGAACACGGCCCAGGCTTCGCATCGGTGATTACACCGGGGGCGGGTCTGGACGGGGCACTTGACATGCAGTTGGATGCTCGTTCAATAGTTAATAGCGTTACAGCAATAAAAGGTGTTGTAGCGTTGGACGGGGCACGTAATGTTCTCTCGAGTGATATAAACACTGGGGAGGGTGAACCAGGGAGTACAGTGAGGGTGGGCTTTGCTCTTGGTGATATATACGGTCTCTGTCGATCAACAATGGTTCAGGGGTGGGTGTACTTAAGCATAGCAGTTCTACTGCGCGTCGCGATGATTTTGGTCTGGGCGTATGCAGTAGTTCTGCGTTTGAGGCGCCGCTGGAGTATTCGCTGTGGGGGAGTTCAGCATTCCGTTCTTCAGGGATGGGTTTCGGGCAATATAATCCCTTTTCACCTACTCGTGTGGAGATCTCACCGGCTTTGGAGACAGGGCTCGTGGCTGATGACTCGTTAACGTCAGCTTTAAGGAATGATTTGGCTATGGGTTGTACGTTTTCGGGGTCGCAGTCGGAGGTAGAGCATCAGGAAGGGTCAACTATGAGTTACCGGTCAGCTGGGAGTGTCTCCTGTGTGAAAGGCTGGAAGTCGGTCTTAGGGAGGGAGGGGCAGGGAGAGGGAGGTCCCTGGGAATACCTTGTTTGTCACTTGGCATTACTCCATCAGCACCAGGGTTGGTTGTTGGAGTTTTACGTCCTGGCAACATCTAAGGCAACAAGACAGGTACCGAATTGTGACAGTGCACACTGATGGCGACTTTATAGTGCTGCCCCATTGAGAGACCAGGCCACCAGCACCATTCATGACATGATATCCTACATAGTCACATTATCCTGACACGGATCCACCCAGTCCTTGCCCTATCCTAATAATGCCGAGCACCTGGCTAGGAAATGACAAGTATCAATTTTGTAAGTCATTGGTTTGACTCGACTAGGGTTCGAACCCATGGGTTCTACCAAAACGGGAGACAGACGCTCAACTCATTCGGCCATCCCATCTAGTCTCAGCACCAGGGTAATATGGCTAGGTGAGTTATTGCTTTGTGTCATGGGGGTCTTTTTGCAACCCATGTGAAACATATGGGACTTGAGCCCTCTTTTCTCTCATTCCGGGGTTAGCGTCCTAACCATTAGACACCTACCTGTATATGGGTCGTTCTCAGAAGTTGTGTACCAATAGTGTGACATCAGTACCAGAAAATCAAAATGCTGCCAAAGTCCTATAAGCAAGTTTCCTCAATGTGTATGTCCTTTTGCATCTGAATAATTGAAAATAAACATATTCTGGCATTTTTAAGTAGGTCAAATGATGCTCACACCCAATAAATAGCAGTATAGCATGGAAACCAATCTGAATCCAAAATCAAATATTTTCCACACAAAACTTGACATTTTTAGGACATTTCACATGCCACTTGCTTTATAAACAGTAGTAATAATAATTTGAAACCTCATTGCTATGGTTTTGTCTTATTTGTGAATATTAAAGAGAAAAGCAAGAAAATATTAGCAGAGTAACAGATTAGCAGAGTAACAAAGTGGAAACAAACAATTTTACACAAATGTTCGGCTCAAATTTCAATGTTTAGGGGCAATTTCAGGATTTATCTTTTACTATACCATAACTGGGTCCATGTATAGTGTCAAATGGTGAAAATAATTCCTGTACTGTATCTGTACTCAGTGTTTGATACAGAGTTTCATAGTATTTGCAAGTGGAAACGAAATGTTACGATGTTAATGACTCCAGAAAATTTTAACTATTTCATCATTTAAAATATTTTTTTAGAAATAAATGTCTTCAACTTAATGAAGACATTGTATATGACCATTTGAAGTGAAATGAGCTGTTGTTCAGAGGTTTTCATTAAGTTTGTGAAACTTTATTTTCAATGCTGTTGACAATGTCACAAATTAGTGATGTAATTTTCTATGTATTTAGCTACATCCATCCCAATAAGATACATAATACACAATATTAACATTTACTTTTGATCTAAACTATCTCCCACATTATTTGGCTAACTGATGAAATCTAAATATTGACACTCCAATAAAGGGTTTCTTTGAAATATGCATTTCTAGTAGACTACCTCAAGTGGTACACAGTTTCTGAGAACGATCCATATATATGTGGCGGTATTTCCCCTAGGTCAGTGCACCTCATTAAGCTATGCCTCCCGTCCGGGATTCTAAGTCTCTAACATCCAGATTGCACACTTATAGTACATACACTGGGAAGGTTCAACCATATATATATATATACATGTATACAGGGATGATAGTGGTTTCAGGCCCCAAAAAGGCGGAAAGCAAGCCGAGATTATAATCACCACGGCAAATTTCCGTTTACACCTATATAAAAAATGCCCTCAGGCTGTGAAAAAACCCGGAAATCAACTTAAAAACGGGAAAATATCATCCCTGATATAGTGTGCAGCATGCATAGAATCCTTATCACAGTCCCAATGTTGTGGTGGGTGTTTTTTTGCAAATGAAGAGAAAAATCACGCTTAGAGCAGGACTCGAACCCACACATCTGCATTCCTGGGCTAGCGTCCTAATCATTACTCTATCTACGCTCCCTGAGGCAAGCAGTCTACCTGTGTGTGGCATTTCACCTGGGGAGGTCAGTCAGTGCATCTCACTAGAATTGTATCACGCTACCAACAGAATGATTTCTCAGTAGGACAGCACTAGATACAAAGTGGCCCGGAGAGCGCACTGTGGCAATTCGGCACCTATAATGCTTCAGATGCTGTTCGGACGGTGAACCCCAATAAATCAAATCCAGTTTGTTAGCTATTACATACACAGTTGCAATGTGAGGCACTAACCGGTTTGCATATTTGAGTAAAATTAGACTATGTATGTATGTATGTATGTATGTATGTATGTATGTATGTATGTATGTATGTATGTATGTATGTATGTATGTATGTATGTATGTATGTATGTATGTATGTGTGTACGTGCGTGCGTGCGTGCGTGCGTGCGTGCGTGCGTGCGTGCGTGCGTGCGTGCGTGCATGTGTGTGGTTCGGGGAGTGGGAATAAATATTCTGATCGAAGCACTCTAGGACTAAAGGGGCCGTCCAAAGTTGTCAACATTTTCACGGTCGCACAAAGCGTACGACAGGAGGGAGGTGGGGTGGGGTGGGGGGGTTGACAGTAAAGTACCACTTTATTGTTTGATAATAATGTTGATATTTTTCGGCGATTTTAGTTTTTTTGTTTTGTATATTTGTATAGGCCAGTGGCACCATGACCCGATTTCCCACTCAATCGCACTCACATTGAGCTAACCAGTCCTTGCCCTATCCTAGTAGTAATCTCGAGCACCAGGTTAGGTAGCATCAATTTTGTTAGACACTGTTAGACCTGTGCTCTGCCGATTCGGAAACCGCATCCAGTCATTCGTTGTACATTACTTGATTAAGCTGGTGAATTTTCAAAGATGGACAATTGGTCTTCTTCATTCCACTGCTCCTTTCCCTATATACCAGCATTGCTGAACGCTAGGCTAGAACTATGAATTTGTAAGTTATTGGTTTGACTCGACCAGGCTTCGAACCCGGGGGTTTGAACTCTCATGACCTACCAAAACAGAAGGCAGATACTCAACTCATTCGGTCACCCCATCTGGGTTAATATGTACTACTTTTGGGTGGGTGGGGGGGGGGGGGGGGGGGGGGGGGCAGGAGTTGGCTCTGAACCCCCATGTATTTTGTGTGGCAGTGATTGGCGTGTTAAACAGTTACTACAATTATCTAACAATGGCACAACAGAAGACAGTTTGAGCCTCATTTTGAGACCAAACATGTTGAAATACATGTGATAGAACTTAGAAGTGAGGACAAATTCTAGATACAGTTCTGCTGGTTCTAGTGATACCAAATTTATCTCTGCATCTTAATTAGAAGCTGAGATATAGCATTTTGAAATTTCCATGACAATGTTACTTTTATTCTTAGGTAGTGTTGATTTACCATACATACATAGTCTCGGGTAGGTGAGTGATGTGTGTGGGAATCAAATTCGTGGGAGTTGTAAGTGAGATGTTAGTTAACCCGGAAAACTCCCCTTGGCAGGCGAGGTGGTGTGTTGTACACCTGAATGCTGAACACCAGCAGCTGAGTGGTCACATTCATTACTATTACTACCACTACTAGCTCATAATACAACACCTGGCCTATATACCGGGTACTACACAAATCACCCCTAATCAGTGGTATAAGTCAATAACTCCGAGGGGACTGTCCAACAACATGAGTTAAAATGGGGATAACTACCTAATGGATGCCTTAGTGCATGGCTGTATTAATTAGCTTCATGTCCAAGGTCGATCATGTGCAATTTGTCATCCAGTTATTATAATGACTATGAGGCTACACCACCGGGCTGGCAGCAAGACTGTGGAGTGTATAAGTCTGGCATACATCAATCTAGAACCGGGAGGTCCGAAACCAGTTGCCTGTCTCAATATGCTGCTATGGATCACTCTCTATGAGATTACTGTCTTAGTAATACATAGTGCACTGTCATAGGGATAATTGGTACATGTATGTATATGTGCGTTTCTGGCAATGGTGACCTTGACTTCCTTTTAGCTTTGTTTGTCAACAAATGGGAATGCGAAACCACTTGCCTGTCTAAATATGCTTCTATGGATCACTCTATGAGATTACTGACTTAGTAATATAGATAGTACACTATTATACTTTATAGTAGATAGGCCTGTACCTACCGATTTTAAAAAGAAAACACCAAATGACATGAACCTTGCAGGAAATACACTTTGTATCAAATTAAAATCACATGCAAAATATCAAGGCTCTAGCTGTATTAGAAAATGAGATATGGCAGATTGGAAATTATTTGTTGGGGGCTGTTTGCGCAAATAACTCAAATTGGCATTTTTCAACACTCACAAAATTAAAACTATTGATAATATTAGAGCTCATATTTGGTAGACAACGTCTTTATAACACAGTTATCAAGTGGAATTTTTTACTAACTAAATTACAAAGGAAGAAAGAAAATATGATGCCTCAAAAATGGTGCTTTGTGTCATTTGTGCAATGAAAATATCCCCAAAACATCAAATTTCGACTCTTTGAAATTATTGTATAATCAATTCTGCCATCAGCAAAACAAGGCAAAAAAAGTAACTACATGACCTAATTTGACTCGTCAACAAAAGGTTTCCTGAAGGTGTTCCAACATCCCCATCCCCACCCCACACTATTAATTTCCCATATCCTGTTCTTGGCCAAAATGTCAGTCAAAATCAAACATATACTTTACTTTATGGCAATTTGGTCAATGTCCTCTGACTGGGGCCCCGTAAAGATATTGTCATTGCCAGTGCTGGTCATGAAGGTGATATTTTTTTATAGAACATACATGTATGTAGGGTAAATAAATTCATTAAAAAGAAATTAGACAAAAAGTAACTGATGTTCCGAGAACAGTATTTCCGAGTCATGTTATATATTGATCTTAAAGAGTGATTCTCCTCTTTTTAATTGTATAGTCCTTTGAGAACTGATCACAGCCTAAAAGTGTATGGGCATGGTAAATAAATTCATTAAAGACATGGGCATGGTAAATAAATTCACTTTTTTTTTAAACACACAAAAGTTTAAAAAAAAACTAAAAAACGGAGGTTCCTAGAGCGGTATTTCCGGGCCTTTATATATCATTTAAAGGGCGATTTCGCCTCTTTTAACGGTTTGAGTCTATTATGGGCACGGTGAATATATTCATTAAAACAGACACAAAAACGGACTTTCCGAGTAGTATTTCCGGGTCATTTTATATATAAAAAGCAATATTTTATATATAAAGAGAAATACACATTTAGAATTAGAGAATGCTAGATCTTGTCTGAAAGCATTGTTCGAACTGATGGTCAAGATCGATTCCACGCAAATACCCCAAAGAAATCTGGTTAAACTACGTTGCATAATTCATTGGTAAAATATTAAACTTTTTTTTAAAAGATTTTTCTTTTTCTTTCTCTAAAAAAAAGATTTTTTTCCCCCCAGCAATCGACCGTGATTACTTAAGATTGTGGGTGAGTGCTTACTTAGAGCGTTTAGAGCGCATGACAAGTGTATTGACATTGTAGCCCACAGTGCATTGAAACACAAAAAAGTATCATGTTCTTATTAATTAATGCTAGCATTGGTTGGGTACCCGCACCCCCCCCCCCCCCCAACCATCGATCTTTCGCTAACGACATAGAAGAAGGTAGGTGCAGTGCTTGACCATGCCACTGAGAGAAACAGACTCTAAGTCTAACGTAAAGTTGCATTGCCATTGGGGCACCACAAAACTAGTTTAACTTGTACCCCAATCACCAGAGCCAGCGTCCGCCTCCGACCTCCTTACGACCAAAAGGTCGCCAACCTCCCACTCAATACATTGATTCAAAAATGTGGTCAGCGCCAGGTCGACAACCTGGCGCCGACCAGTCGGTGATTGCAAGCGCCGACCGGTCAGCGCCATGTCGGCGACGACCAGTCACCCTGACGCTGATACCCCAGTCGCACGAGGCCTGCGTTCGCTTATGATCGATTCACAAGGTCAAAACGTCCTCCTTGAGCCCTCCTTATGCCCACATTAAGTGCCGTCGCCATGAGGATGCCAACCTCCTGGCGTCCATTTCAGAAATTTTGGACGCAAGGAGGTTGCAGCTGCTGCATGTGCAACCCTGTGCCGGGTTGAGAGCCTCGCAGCGTCGCCAACCTCCCAGCGTCCCACCCGATACATTGATTAAAAAAATGTAGTCAGCGCCGGGTCAGCAACATGCACCTACCAGTCGGCGAGTGCAGTCAGCGACCGGTCAGTGCCGTGTTGGCAATGACCTGTCAGCCTGGCGCCGACCCGTCAGCGACAGCTTTGTCAGTGTAAAAACTGGGTGTTGTTTTGGTTTTTGTCATCTGCTCGTGACCTGGCGCTGACCCAGGGATGAAAGTGGTCTCTGGGAAAAAAAGCGGAAATGCTGATATTCTCCCATAGGCTTAGCATTGTCAGGGAATCGCTGAAAATTCCCGGAAGTCGGGTTTCATACATATTGGTATACGCTGATAGTGCTGCAGCATTTGAAGCACGTATTAGTAGTATATGCTGATAGTGCTGTGCCATTTGAAGCAGGTATTAGTAGTATACGCTGACCCTGCTGCGGCGTTTGAAGCCACTAGTAGTATACGCTGCTAGTGCTGCGGCGATTGAACCACTTATTAGTATTCGCTGATGGAGCTGCAGCATGAAACAACGTATTGGTTGGTTGGTTGTTGGAGTTTTATGTCCTGGCAAGATCTAAGGTCATATCAGGACGGGCACAACGTATTAGTATACACTTATACTTATAGCTACATGAAAAATCCCGGAAATCAGCGAAATCGCGGAGATCTTTCATTCCTGTGACCACACATTGAGTGCGGCATTGCACGTGTTAGCGCAAACTGCTAATACCCCAGTCACACGAGAGCCAGCGTCCGCCTCCGACCTCCTTATGCCCAAAAGGACGCCAACCTCCCAGCGTCCCATTCGAGCCATTGATTCAAATACGTTGTAGGCGCCAGGTCGGCGCCAGGTCGCCACGAGGGCGCCGCTGGGTCAGTGACAGGGCGGCGCTGAGTCAGTAGCAGGGTGGTGCTGGGTCAGGGACGGTGTGGTGGTTTCAGCTTGTTGCCGTGCTCAGCCGTGTCCCGTTGCTTCTGCGCATGCGCGGATTTCGCATCAACTCGGGTCACCCGAGCCACTTATTGGCGCATGCGCACATCCCACAAACTCGGGTCGAATAATCGAATACGCTTCTCCGCGCTCGGGTGGACAATTTTTTTTTTTTTTTTTAATAACCGATAAAACTACAGCAAAATAGGATTTAAAGTATTTTATGATGGCCTAGTTTACCTATATTTCCATTTAATTAATCTAAGTTATTCTTTTTTTTGCACACGGCACATATATTTGTCGACTCCACTCGCCGTGTTCTATTTGAAATTCTGACGACTCGGATGACCCGGATCGCCCAGGTAGTGTTAATTGATTACGGCCATGCTTATTAGATTCTGACGCATGTGCAGAAGCGAGGTACACGTCTGAGCACGTGAACACGCTGAAACCGCCACACCGGGTCAGCGCCAGGGCAGCGCGGGTTGGCGAAAGGGCGGCGCCCTGGCACCGACCACATGGTGACTGCAGCATTGCATGTGTTGGTGCCACCAGGTCGGCGCCAGATCGCCGGCAACTCGCCAACCCAGGGCGGCGCCAGGGCGCCAACCATTTTGAATGGCGCTGCCAGAACAGGACGCAAGGAGGTTGCACGTGCAGCAGCAGCAACCTCCTTGCGTCCAAAATTTCCGAAATGGACGCCGGGAGGTTGGCGTCCTCACGACGACAGCACTTAATGAGGTCACAAGGAGGACGTTTTGATGTCGCAAATCGATCGGAAGCAAACACAGGCCTCGTGTGACTGGAGTATAACCGCCAACTCACGAGCAGTCGCCACCAACTCACCGACCGCGCGCCGACCGCGAGGCCAGGTAGCCAACCAATGGCGACTCAGCGCCGACCGCACTGGTCACAAGGTGGTTGCAAGTGCAACAGCTGCATCCTCCTTACGACCAAAATTTCCGAAATGGATGCCAGGAGGTCGGCACGTAAGGAGAACGTATGGATGTCGCAAATCGATCATAAGCGAAAACAGGCCTCGTGTGACTGGGGTATTTAAAGCTGCATAGTCCGATGAAGCATCACATTTTCAAAATCAAAACAATCATCTGGATTTGATTCTACACATCTAACTTAACGCCACATTTATCGCCACATAGAAGGGAATACTGAGGCCATTTAATAGAACCTGGTACTGCAGAAGTCGATGGTGTCAGAGTTTTGGCATGCTTGCCAAAATTAATATAGCATGTTTGCACTTCAAATATCTCAAAAGTTACCCATTTAAAATAAAACCTACTTCAAACTAAAACAAGGTACATTATAATGATCAATCTAATATATTTATCTCAGAAAATTACAGAAACTCAAAACCATCGGACTATGCAACTTTAAGTAGTTATCCATAAATGGGGTTATGGCACATAAGCCCTACTTTGGGGTTATGATTATTTCTATTTCGTGCAATGTAAACCACTTGCTGCGTGACTTACAAGTTACATCCTTACTTTATGTTACTGAGTAGTATTCATCAGTGAAATTGGTTGAACTATGAATACATATGAATATGATATCACAACCTTGTGCCCCGAACTCAACAAATGTTAATGTGACAACTTTCCTAATACAAATCCCATTGTTGTATTCAATGTGATCTCCACTAGCCTAACTAGGTCCGGAAAACATCTGTTTTGGAGGAAAATAATACACACAGGTAAAATGATGTGCATCTTCTGTTGAATTAATAAATAATAAATAATGTGATACTGCAAATGAAAGCACAATTGACCAAACTGATTGAAGCGACCCATACATAGATTGAGATGGTCAGTTTTCTCCCCTGGCCTGGGCCTGGCCTGCCCTAGACCTGTCACCTAGACCTAGTAGGCTAGTGTAGTTCTACATAAGATTAGAACTACAATCCTTAGATCATGATGATGGTGTGACCTGAGAAGCGAAAGTTAAGACGGTGTAAGCGTTAAACTGCAAAATAAGGAGACACCTGGTCTAAACTGCAATACTATTTTTGCACAATACTCAATGATTTGAAAACATGAACTCGCGTTAGTTGTACCCTGGACTGGAGCCTTGGTTTGGGAATAGCAAACAAACGGTGGACGCGGACTGGACAAGACAGGAGGACAGCGTCCGATTGGAATCAACGTCGTTTGCATAATATTTGTTCTTTGTTTGCAATTCATACGAAAGTCAGCTGGTATTTTCCAGGAGATGGGATAAGCTTACTCATATTAAACACAAAAACTTCATTAACGGAAACAAGAAGTTAAACTGGAACAACACCAACCTTTGTCGCTGATTACAAACAATGTTTTGGTGAGCGATAAAGCAGCCCTATCGTGTGATGCACATACACATTACAGACCTTAGTAGTTGTCTAGGCCGCTCAAGAGGCACACAAGACGATAAGAGCCTGCACTCCGAATGGAGGTAACAGAGTAAAGCTAAGATTCCATATACGTGGTATGCGGCATGCGAATGTGGTATATGCGGCATATATATATATATATATATATATATATATATATATATATATATATATATATATATATATGCCAACCCCCAATAGCCTATGTTTACTTTTTTTGTGTTGGGGGATCGTTAAACATACAAACACACCAAAAAGAATACCCCATGATATTTTGGGAGTTTTTTGCTCCAATTTTGTGAAGGAAGATCAAAGTTACTATTGTTTTCTATGGCAAACACAGCAGTAATCGCATTGGCATTCACACTGATCGGTCCATGGGTCGATCCATTTGCCGCATTCGCATTCATGTTCGCATTCGCATTCGGCCACATGTAAGCACCACTATTCATTTACATGCTCTTTGATTTGTTGCCGCATTCGCATTCGCATGCCGCATACTGCTATATGGAATCTTAGCTTAAATAATGTAATCCCTCTAAGACTAAAGTTAAGATTCCGTATACGCAGTATGCGGCATGCGAATGTGGTGTGCGGCATAGCTTCCATATGCCGACCCCCAATAGCTGTTTACTTTTTGTGCTGGGGTGCAATAAATTTGAAAAAAGATACCCATGACATTTTTGGGGTTTTTTTGCTCAAAATTTGTGAAGAAAAGTCTAAGTTACTGTTCTTTTCTATGCAAACGGGGCCTTATTCGCATTCGCATTCACATTCGCACCGATTGGTCCATGGGTCAATCCATTTGCCGCGTTTGCGTTTGTATTCGCATTCGGACACATGGAAGCACCACTATTCATTTATATGTTTTTCTATTTTTTGCCGCATTTACATAAGGCATACCGCAAATATGGAATCTTAGCTTAAGTCGACAGAAGCAATAGACTACATCACGGTTCCGACTGCGCATGCGCCGAAAACGGCCTTGGGAGCAAAGCAAAGGCGTACGGCCATTGAGTTTGCCTATACGCACATTGAAAAACGTCAGTTTTATTCAAAACTAATAGAAATCCCAAACCCTAACCATATCAATTTAATATAATCTTTTTGTTAAACCTGTTTTCTATATGTGTTCCAAGCGGTTTGTGTCTAGGTGGTGTGGTTTTAGCAATATTTTACTTTTTCTGTATGGAGATTACTCACTGCCATTGACAATGCATTGAGTACTCTGGCTGTGGCTACTAGTCTGAGTGCCTAGAACTTTCTAAATCTAAATGCACATGGCATAAGATGTGCTGATTATATTGATGTAAATGCAATGCTGGATAAAAGATTAATATCTTAATTTATTATATATATTTTTTTAGTTGGTATTCTATAGCCGTGTTTACACGGGGAATTGTGAAACGATGTAGACAAAGCGATTCATATGAAGCGTTTTATTTTTTTATAGAAGCGTATTTACACGGCAGAGTTTGAAAGTGTGTCGGCGCCGGGAACAAGCAGGCGCCTGTAGCCAGCAAGCACTGCTATTTGTTTAGTTTACACTCATCGATTCGACTCAGATGTAGCTGCTACGTTAATATCGCTTGGAATTTAAGGTTAATTTAATTAAATTTCATTATTTGAGTGTGAAATTCTGTTAAATATGATCGCATTCACTAGATTTCGGCGTAATCGGGCCCTAACACTGCCGGGCACCAGCGATTAGTTACTGCTCCTCCTGTTCCCGGCACGCACTACTATTTTATACTATAGCCGCCTGGGAACCAGCTGAATCGCTTCAAATAAACCACCTCCGGAGGTGGTATAGATGAGGCGTTTCATATGAAGCGATTCAGCCCTAAAACGCCACAGAACCGCGTCTACACGGCAAATGTGAATTGATCTAGGCAAGGCGTTTCATATGAGGCATTTTAAATCGCCCGTGTAAACACAGCTTAAGTTTCAAAGAAGAGCTGAGATGAGCTGAAACTAGCACATAATTAGTCTTCATATTGGTAATATGTGAATAAACAAACAATTACTTGAGTACGGTAAATCATTATAAAACAGGCCTGCAGACATACTCATCATCATCATCATCATCAATCATCATCGACAACAACAACAATACAGTGACTTGTCGTTCTACCTTTAAATCAAAGGTGGCGCCACCGCTATATTAGTATTATTGAGTGTCAATTCTTGTTGTAAGTATGTTAATATCTTTGGAAAAACCTGGCAGATATCAACGCCTCCAAGAAAGGGACGTCAAAGATCCATTTCTTTGTTGCGTGAGTTGACTGATTGTGACTGGAGCACAACAGAGACCAAAGGTATTGTATTAACATTTATATAACAGACCCACTGACACGTATTAGCATTCGCAGTTCAGTCCATGCGTTTCAACACAGACATAGTATTTCTGCATAACCTTTCAGCTAGCTTAAAATTTATCATAAATATTGAATCGGGTGCAATAAGGATGAAACACTTCCATCAAGCCTTCATCGTTAATTACAATTTTCTATTACATGTGGTGTTAGTTTAATAATAGTCAGTGTAGTGTTAGTTTAATAATAGCTAGTTTAATAATAGTTCGTTGGACATGTGCGTGTGAAAATTGGGCATGTGCGTATACAAATTGAGCGGAACTGCTCACTTCGATATGTGAGCAGACGACTTTTCAGACGTTTCTAATTTTTTTGTGAAAGGGAGTCCCGACAAAGAATGCTTGTATGTGTGTAAGTAGTGACACACAATTAGGCCTCAACTGCAGAACGGCGTGACAGTTTCAGTGGCGCCACCTAATATATCGAACAACATGTGTATTTATTGGGAAATATGGTTGGTTGAATGGTTGTTTGGAGTTTTACGTCCTGGCAACATCTAAGGTCATATCAGGACGGGTGGGGAAATATGCAGACTATATATTCAAATTATGCATCACGTCAGAATAGCAATGTTACTGGAGACATAATTAGTGTCTTTTGGACATTTAGTATTAGGGAATAAACTAGTAAATAACCCCTGGAAAAAGTATGAAAAGGTATCAAGCCATATATTTTTGCATCAAATACCCCGCAAATAGAAAGATCACCCTACCCCCCACCGCTCCCACAAAAACAGAATTTTGCGATACTTGTTGTTTTAATGTATCTATTACATCATAATACTATTAATATGAATAAGCAATGATTAGGACCGACCCCCCGATATAACTACAGCAAATTATTTTATGATCGCTTATGTATTTTTTTACTCCACTCGCAGTGTTCGATTTGAAATTCTATCAACTCGGGTGACCTGAATACGGCCGTCGTTTCCGCGGAGTAAACTATTAATATATCATTTGTGCATCCATGTTTATGCCAAATTTTTATTTATTTCTTTTAATTTTGAATAAAATAAAAGGTTTGCACTACGCGTATCGGCAAATTCTATGGCAGCTGGCATTTGTTTTGATATATTATTAACCAATTGCTGACCCCAAATACAGTCAATTGGGCCTATGGAATTAATACCTTGACATCCTCGCTGCAGAGTAGCATGGAGGAACACATACACTGGTCCCGGTAACATCATCACACCATATATGGAAGATTTGTAGGGAGGGACCAGTGTAATTGTTCCTCGATTCGGCATGCGCTACTCTGCAGCGGTACAATGTCAAGGCATTAAGCCCATAGTCTCTTATTAACCAATTGCTGTCTTCCACCATTTGCTGCGGACAGAAGTTTGACGATCTATTTCCGTTTCCGTTTGCTGGATTTTGATTTCTCGGTTATTCAACACGAGTTTACAGAATGGCGGCGCCCATAGAGGGCTATTTCCGTTTCCGTTTGCTGGATTTTGGTGATTTCATGATCCACCTCTATGATTACAGGTATTGTTTATGCATATATGTACATGTGTTAGTCATTAGCCTCTCCGTCGGTGGGTCGGTATTAGATACAACATACATTTAAAGCATTGTGTATGCTACTTCACCAATTCCATTCCGATAGATTAGGATACAGGGAGGGGGGGGACAATAGTCGATATGTTCTGAAAATAAACATTCTAAACTAAAAGGGCAACACAAATAAGACGTTCACCCCTTTCCCTTATCTGATTAGTGGTAACGGACTCTTCTGGGTGAGCACTTGTGAGATATTGACTGTGGGGTGAGCAGGTACCCAGACAGCACACTGCCGTCGGGCCGACACTGGCTATTGGTCGCACCGTCGCCACATACTTGCCACCGTCGGGCCAACGTAGTGGTCTGCTGCTTTTTGCCGTTGTTCGCCCACACATTTGCCACCGTCGGGCCGACGGTAGTGGTCCGCCACTCTTTGCTTTTTTTCCCCATATATTTGCCACCGTCAGGCCACCGTCGGACCGACGATGGTGGATCCCCGCTCTTTGCCTTTTTTTGCCACATGTTTGCCACTGTCAGGGCATCGTCGGGCCAACGGTGGTGGTCCGCCACTCTTTGCCTTTTTTCCCCACATTTTTACCACCATCGGGCCACTGTCGGGCCGACGGTGGTGGTCCGCCGCTCGATCTTTGCCATTGGATTTGAAACATTTACAGTTCTCGCAAGCGGTGGACATGCGCGAGTTGGTTTAGCAGTATTTCTACAAAATACACCATAAATCGGAGGAATTTTATGGAATTATTTTACAGGATTGTTTGTTAATATGTTTAGATTATTTTGTAAAAGTTTTGTCATTTATTACGACGTATTAATGGAATTATTCGTGTTAATACGATTTGAATTATCCGGTACGGAATGTTGATGAAGCACCGGCATCTTGTTTTTTTCCGAGAAGACACTGTCATTACGTCAGGGTTTGCTACAAATACACCATAATTCGCAGTAAGTTTATGGAATTATTTTACCCAATTGTATTTAAACATGTGCAGAATATTCTTGGTAAACATGTTTTCTATATGTGTACCAAGCGATTTGTTTCTAGGTTGTGTAATGTTATAGCTATTTGACTTTTCCTGTCTAGCCCGACGGCATTTGCCGCTGTTGGCCGGTCAGCGGGCCAGTGGACAAAACAACGTCGGTCCGACGGCGGTTTGCCACCGTTGGCCCGATGGTACAGCCACCGTTGGCCCGATGGTGCACCCACTGTCGGGCCAACGTCGGCCCGACGGCTGTGTGCTATCTGGGTAGAAAGTTTCAGCTTGGGCACCTTGCGTCCTAACGTAGGCCTACGTGGCTTGTCGAATAGTGGGCTACAGTGGAAACATAGTGTATGCAAATTACGATGTGGTGCGTTAGTCCAGGTGATGGAATTACGTGATACACAGCAGGACTTGGCAAGACTATGGGGAATTTCCTTCATTCCCAATTCATGAATCTGATTGACAGGTTTTTTCTGTCATTTCCTCTCTGTCTCTGTCTTTGTCCGCCTCTGTCTCCATCTCTCTCTCTTTCCATCTCTCTCACTCTCTCTCTCTCTCCCTCTCTCTATCTCTCTCACATATATATATATATAAAATAAGACATACACAATAGATAGCGAGGAATTAATTAAAGTACGATAAAAACGGATAGGATATAAACTCCGCCCCTTTATATTCATATAATAAATTATATAGCACATATATATTTTACCTTGGTACTAAGCCTCTGGCTACTCGTAGCCCAGGGAGAAGGAAGCACATCTGGGTCCATCAATTAGCATAATCTACTCACAACAAGAGGATGTTTGTGGAGTAGCTCCTGCAGTTTTCTTTCTACATTACGACTGATTCAACCAGGTTAGTTTCGTTTTTGACGATATACTTTGGTTTGATTTATGTTTGCAGTCATTTGTTTCAAGTTTGAGAACTTGAATGTGATTTATTACTTAATTACAGGTAATTACCAGTGTTTTTGTAACATCGTTAGAACAATGCCGCCATTGTTCTTTTGTTTTTGCTGCCCATGGCCGAACGGAGAGATGTTTTGGTTGGTTCCACTAACATCGTTAGGATTTATTCCTGGGTTTCTTTTGGATTCCCCACCTTTTTTAGGCATACCTCCGAGTTCCATAGTATTTTCTCCAACTTTTTGGCCATTATAGCCACAGGTAGGAAAAGTTTATTGGACAGAGAGTGTGGGAGGGTACTGCTACACTGGTCCCTACCCCTCGTTTGGTTACGCCTGGGTCGCCATGCCGTTTTACCTATGACTGACAAAAAGTTTTATAAGTACTCACGCCTGTGGTAAAGCCGGTGTAAATATGGATTTAATACCAGTATTGGTCGCCCTTTAATCTTTGCTAGTCTCACCTCCGCTATCGAAATCCTAATTGAGATCTTTTATTTTTTACAGACGTGCAATAGCTACGAAGCGCAGTAGGTGGAGGCGCCTATCGATAGTGAAGACGATGGGGCACCGGTTACTGGCCAACGGTCGCAACAATAATCTCCCGAGCCGGGCCTGGCTGACCTGGATGAAAGGGTGGTGCGGCTAGTCCAACTGAAACTGGAAGAGTTGCTCCCCGAGAAGCCGTGTCACTCTAGGCTGAAACAGCCGATTTATTCTGACGATTCTGACAGGATTTTTCTGACCAAAAGCATTCCTCGGGAGAGGAATCAGAGTATGAGGTGGTGCTGCCAGCACGTAAGTGCAAGCATAAGAAGAAGGCAGACTCATCGGAGGGAGATGACTTCACCAGGGCCCGTAAGAAGCCTTTGGTGAAGAAGACCAAGAAGAAGAGTAAGAAGAAGAAGAGTAAGTCTTCCTCCTCGGACTCTTCGTCCGACTCGACTACCACCGATACTGAATCGGATACGGAACGGCCAGGCAAGTATGCTAAGATCAGTTGGAAGGTGGTCAAAAAGATCAAAGTGGAAAAGAAAAAGAAGATCAATACCACTACTATGATGAGGAAGACCATTCAAGGCCATTTCCACACCTTTAAGCTGGCCGAGCTGATTACTAAGCTTGCGGTGAGGTTCACGGGGATTAAAGGCATCCCCGAGTTGGCCATCAAAGAGATGGATGGATTCGGATGTTAAACTAAATGAGGACCGTAAGAAGTTTGAGGCGTGCTTGCACACTGTGCACAAAGGTGTCCTCGCGGCGATGTCAGCGGTTACTCCAATTGCAAATCGGATGATGTCAGAGAACAAGCTCACCTCGAGATATGGATGCAGGAATTGCGCTGCTGACTGCCACCAGTAATTTCCTGTCTTATAGACAATTTGAGAATGTCTTTAAGTCGGTGTGCGCCGACGCTGGCAAGGAGGTCGCGCGTTCGAAGAAAGTCATGGACAATGACGGAAAGGAATACACCCTTTTCCTTTGCCCCAAGCCGGTGAAAGGCAAGCCCTTGGATAAGACCAAGATGTTCGGGGGTCAGCTGCAATACTTGTTTAAGCAAGTGGAGACGGGGTCAAAATGTGGGAAACACTTGGAGGCAGACAAAAAGAAGGGTACTGGCGGAAATGCCACCGGCTTCAAGAAGATCCGGCAGTATTTTCGAAATCATCGAACTGGACAGAGAGGAGGCCGGTTCGGAACCAACTACGGCTACCAGGCCAGGGGAAGAGGTCAGAGGCAGTCGTTCGGATGGAACGACGGGAACAGACCCTTCAAGAGGGACTTCACCCCACAGGAGATGTTTCCCCGCCCAGCCAACAAGTAGAGGTTGCAACACAAACTCCTGAAAGCGATTTTAATGATATTATATATAGTGAGCTATTTTCAGAGCATTGTACCAATATATATGTATAATTACTGACGGTCCTGCTTTACACTACTAATGGAAAGACTGCATTGGCAATTCTTGATGGAAGCTAGGAGGATGGTACCGCATACACACTGATATATATATATATATATATATATATATATATATATATATATATATATATAAATATATACATTTCTATTATATATATATATATATATATATTTTTACCCTGGTACTACGCCTCTGGATACTTGTATCCCAGGGAGAAGGAAGCACATCCTGGTCCAGCAATTAGCATAATCAGCTCACAGCAGGAGGACGTCTTGTGAGCAGCTCCGGCAGTTTTTCTACATTTACTACAAAACCAGACAGGTTTAGTATCTTTCAAACTCGATACGTTGGTTTAGTTCATGTTAGCATTCACGTACAAAGTTTTTCAAAACCTTTTGATAAAGGCCCTGTCACCTGTCACACTACGACATACGGCGTCAATACGAATAATATCCCACCCTCTCCAGATTCAGGAGTCACAGAATTCATCAGTGACGTTGACATAACATACGATAAAGTTGACAAATTAATTGAAAAACTAAATGTCTCCAAGGCACCTGGGCCAGATGGGATCTATGCAAAAATCATCAAGGAGTGTTCTGAGCAAATTGGACCTATTTTGACATCTCTATTCCGTAAAAGCCTATTTGAACGGAAAATACCCAAACAATGGAAAGATGCTGAGGTAAAACCCCTGCATAAAAAGGGACCAAAACGCCTGGCATCAAATTACAGACCTGTGAGTTTAACCTCCCTATGCTGTAAAATGCTAGAAAGAATAATCCGAGACTGTGTCGTAGAACACTTGGAAAAACTAGGATTGATATCTCCGGACCAACACGGATTCACTGGAGGAAAATATTGCCTGTCACAACTACTAGAAGTGATGGAAATTTGGACTGACTGGCTGGATCATGGCCTGGCATGGGACACCGTCTATCTGGACTTCTCCAAAGCCTTTGATAGTGTGCCCCACAAAAGACTATTAAACAAAGTCAAAACTCTGGGAATATCCGGATCAATTTCTGAATGGATACAGGACTTCCTGTCTGAGAGAAAGCAAAGGGTAGTTGTAGGTAATAAAAAATCTTCCTTTAAGAATGTCACCTCAGGAATACCTCAGGGAAGTGTGCTGGGACCAATATTATTTATAATATTTATAAATGACCTGCCAGGCAGTGTCTCATCAAACCTAAAAATATTTGCGGATGACACAAAGGTCTTTCGAGCAATAAAAGACGTAAGAGATAAAAATCTCTTGCAAGAGGATATTCTGAAATTATCACAATGGTCCGAGAAATGGCAATTGCCCTTCAATGAAAAGAAGTGCAAAATTATTCATTACGGGAAAAATAATCCTCATTATGCCTATATTATGCAGAACACTGTCCTGCAACAAGATAGCTATGAAAAGGACTTGGGTGTAACCTTCGACTCCCAACTCTCCTTTCAGAAACACATGAGGACTATCATCTCAAATGCTAACCAGAGAGTAGGAATAATTAAAAGAACCTTCCATCGCCTCAACAAGAACAATTTTCTCATTCTATTTAAGTCTCTTGTTAGGCCAATTTTGGAATACTGTCCACAAATTTGGAGCCCAATTTTTCGGAAAGATATTCTGGAGATCGAAAAGGTTCAGAGACGTGCAACGAAACTAGTTGCAGTTATAGGAGGTATATACGCGTATATGCCAGTGTAGGCACCCGCGGGCATTGACGAATGTACATATGAGCTGGTCATATTCGGGCATTTCGAACGCGCCGGCTCCGTGCTAAGCATTATGCACCCGCTGCTCGCTAGGCGGCGTGCCAGTAGTCGTATATAACCACGGCGCTCGGCCGGCCCGGCGCCTTCCTGATACGCACCCGGCCTGCGCGCCGGTCAGCTCACCCGAGAAAAAGTTTGTCTGCACCGGCTGCTGTCAACGGTCGACCGCTCCTGTCACCGTACGCACGTCATTGTTTGGTTGCTGTCACTTGTCGGTTATTGTCTTTAGACATATGCCGAAGGACTTTTGTGCACCGTGTGGCTACATACACCCTGCGCCCATTAACGACGGGTGCACTCGACGTCCAGCTCGGACGCGTCGTGCTACGCATCAAGCTGAAGAAGTGATGGAAAAGGATAAATTGAAGTCGGAAAAGTTGTTGGAGCCTGCTAAAGCCAGTTTGGTCGTACCAGTCGTCTTGGATGACCCGCTAAGTGACGACGAACGGTCATTGCTTGAGCGTTTCTGGGGTTTGGAGAAAAAGAAGAGAAAAGCGGTGATAGCGGAGAAGACTATAGCGATTGAAAGAGAGCTATCATTAATGTCGTTGGGAGGTGCGGACAGGAGTGCGTCACGGGACAGCGGTGGCGGGCGGAGCAGGTCGGGCGGCAGGCGGGTGAGCGTGTCGAGGGGGTGGCGGAGGAGCCGTTCGTTGAGTCGCCGTCGGAGTGTCTCCAGTACCGGCGGTCGGAGCGTGTCGGGCGACAGGGGGGGGGTGCGTGCAGGGACCGCATCGCCTCACCAGGCAAGCGCCGGGAGTCAAGGTCGCCAGGTGCGCACCGGCAGTCGAGGACGCCGGTGCTGGAGGCATGCAAGTCGGAGCTGCGACGGGGCAGGAGTCCTTCGAGGCGTCGGAGGCGCCATAGGCGCCGCAGTTGTTCGTCGTCTTCGTCCTTAGACAGGACTCGTAGTCGCGAGAGGCGACTTAGAAGTAAGTGGTCCATAAAGCGCTTCACAGAAGATAAGAAAATTGTTCGTAGGTTGAACTGTTATGAACTCATTGAGGTGAACTGTCACTGGATGCTCCATACTAAGGATACAAACATTAGAGACTATAAGCGTTTTGTTCGTCATATCGCTTATCTGTCGGGTAGAGCTAAAACTGATAAATTTTTAAACGCTCCGCATGTGAACTATGACATTGGTGTTCGTCCCTTGGCGGCGGAGGACGGTTATTCGGCGTTTAACCCGGGGAATTCTGAACTGACTCTGCGATACTATGGATTTGATTGTCTAAAGACGAACACTTATAGTCAGTCGAAGAAAGGAAACGAGTCGAAGCAGTACACGAGAGATGGTGTGCGACCGTGTTATGGTTTCAACAGTGAGGATGGGTGTTCGAGGGACGAACAGACATGTCGGTTTGGCCATTGGTGCGGCAAGTGCGGGGCGAAATCGCACCGGCACGACAAATGTAGGAAAGATTGATGTGGGGTCGGGCGCACCGGTGTTGAGGAAAGTGAGTCAATGGACGCTCATAGGGACCGGCGGTGGGCGGATCCGTTGATTGATTGCTCAATTGGTCAAGGCGAGTCTGGGGGCGTGGCGGCTCAGGATAGTCAGGTCACGCACTCTCCGCTGATAGATTGCTCTACTGGTCGTGACGTGCCGGGGGGCGTTGCAACTCAAGTCGGTTGTGCCGCGCACTCTGGCCTCGTTACAATGGACAATGCTCAATGTGGCATTGCAGACATTGATTGGCAGACTTGCTTACTTAATTGGATTGATTTAATGAGTACTTGGTTGTTTGTAACAGTAGACTTGAATTGTTTTGTTGTTCATGCCATTGATGATCGTGATAATGATTTTGCTGTTGATTTTCGTGTGATGAATGCATGTTTTCTAGGGAGGTGTCATTGTACTCATTACATCGCGGGCAACCTTACACAATTGCGCCCGTGTCGTGCGTTCTGCGAATTATTTTTATTTGGGTCGCATGACGCTGATTGGAGTTATATATTAAGAGGTATGGTTTTTGGCTTTAAGATCATTAATTTTGATTGTGTTGCTGATTACACTGTATTTAATAGAGCGGTTCGCTCTGACGCGCATGATAAATTTATTGGTGAACAGTTGTCTTGTGAGTTACGCAATGGATATATTTCTGATGTGACTGTTCCCCCCGCTTGCATTCACAATATTTTTTGTGTTCCGAAGGCTACGGGTGAGGGTTTACGCTGTGTTGTAGATTGTTCGCGGCCATTATGTGGGTCTGTGAACGCATACGTCGACAAGGTGAGTCAGACATTTTCTTATCTAGGCGTCGACGACCTGGTCGATGGTATGCGGGCACAGGACTACATGGCGGTAGTGGATATTAAAAATGCGTATCGAGCAGTCTCGATTCATCCGAGCGATAGGATTCGACAGGGATTACAATCGGATTTTGGTGCATGTGTTCGTTTTTTTGTCAATAACCGTATGTGTATGGGGTTGTCCTCCAGTCCATATGTATTTACAAGAATCAGTAACTTCGTAGTGCGTGCTTGTAGCCGCCGGGGTGCGTCGGAAGTAATAAATTACTTGGATGATTTCACTGTTGCGGATCGGTCTTGGGACGCGTGTGTTCGCTCGCAATTAATTATTGTTAGAGTTCTTAGACAGTTAGGTTTTTTCGTTAGTTTTCCTAAGATGCTATCTCCGTCCCAGTGCACCAGGTTCCTGGGCATAGAGATTGATGCGGTGCGCATGAAGTTATTTCTGCCTGCGGATAAGGTGTCGAAATTGAAGTCCCATTTGCTTTCCTTTGTGGGAAGACGGAAGGCGACGAGACGGGATTTGGAGAGATTAGGTGGGCGCCTAGCGCATTGTGCTTCAGTGGTGAAGGGAGGTCTTCGTTCTGTAGTCGGGTCTATGACGCCGTTAGGACACTGAAGCGTCCGTACTACCAGTTCAGATTAAATAGTGCATTTAAGGAGGAGATAGCTTGGTGGTTAGAGTTTGTAGACCATTTCAATGGCCATGCACGCATATTGGGGAATCACGCAGAGTGCGTGTCTGTGTATACGGACGCGTCTTCCTCTGGGTTTGGCGCACTTCACGGAGACGACTGGTGCGTCGGAGTTTTTGACTCGGATGCGTCTCAGGACTTAGAGTCTTCGGTTCAGCATCATTACGCATGTTCTAGTCAGATTTGCAATGACGCCCATATTAATGTGCGTGAGATGTGGGCGGTGATGGCGGCCGCAGCAAGGTGGGGAGAGCATTGGAGGGACAAGTCGGTAGTGTTCGTCACGGATAACATGACTGTTCGGCAAGCTTTATCGTCGGGAAGATGTAGGAGTAAGTTGATAATGGAGTCGGTGAGACAATTATTTAGGATTTCTTGCGAATATAATTTCGAGATTAGTTTAGTGTATGTACCGAGTGAGAAGAATGTGATTTGCGACGATTTGAGTCGTTGGACGTAGAGGAGGGCAGGGCTCGGATTGGGTTGGTAGACTCTGCAGGGGTGCTGTGTTGTAGGCATTTGTTTGCTTGACTTTATTTTTTCCCTTTCCTTGCCAGAATTGCGTCAGGAGATGTAGCTGCTTCAGTCGAGCTACTACTCAGAAAGCAGTCGCGCCACGCGTTCGACCCAGATTAAGAAGTATTTTTCGTTTCTAGACGAATTCCAAGGTCTATTTCCCCCCCTGCCATGCCCTGATGTGCAGGTGGGGTTGTATATTACCTGGTTAACGAGATCGCTAAAGTTTAGCTCTATTACGAACTACTTATCAGCATTGAATTATTTTCTACAAGCAAGAGGTTCTCCTCCGATTAATTATAGCTCTCATTTGGTCAAAACAGTTTTGGGGGGAGCGAAGAGGCAGCTAGGGTGCATGGTCAGACGCACTTCTCCGCTTTTACCTGGACAATTATTGTTGATTTTCTCCTTTATGTCGAGCAGTATGGGTCATGTGTCGATTCGCGCTGCCTTATTGACAGGTTTTAGAGCTTTGTTGAGAAAGAGTCAATTGACGAGGTCGGATTCCGTCCTGTCTAGGGGAGATTTTAAATTCTTCAGTTGGGGGATGTTGATTACGGTGAAACGGACTAAAACTATCCAGTTTAGACAGCGTGAATTGTTGATCCCTGTGGCTAAACTGATGAATCATAAGTTATGTGCAGTCTATTGGACTAAAAGGCACTTTAGGGAGGTCCCTGTGTTGGATACTTTGTCGGCTTTTCAAGTACCTTCACCTGGCGGTGGGTTCAAGCCTTTGGAATACCGAGCTTTAAATTGTGCGATCAAGTATTTCGCTGAGTGCGCAGGGTTGCAGAAGGAGTTATTTTCTTGTCATTCGCTTCGCAGGGGGGGTTGTACGTTTCTTGCTATGCAGGGCTCGACATTAGAGGAGTTGAGGACTAGAGGTGATTGGTCCTCAGATGCTATCTTTTCTTATATTGCTTCTCCTCTCCCTGAGCGGATTCTAGCTGACATGCGAGTCGCTTCGACCTTGTCGAGTTATTAGTTGGCTGGGGGGCGCTGTGCGCCATTGGCGGTTCTGCCAGCCAGATACGGTATTTAGATGGTAATAATAAACTGTATTATCCACATCCGTTCTTGTGTCGTCCTTAGCGGGTCTACAGGAGGTATATACACGTATATGCCAGTGTAGGCACCCGCGGGCATTGACGAATGTACATATGAGCTGGTCATATTCGGGCGTTTCAAATGCGCCGGCTCCGTGCTAAGCATTATGCACCCGCTGCTCGCTAGGCGGCGTGCCAGTAGTCGTATATAACCACGGCGCTCGGCCGGCCCGGCGCCTTCCTGATACGCACCCGGCCTGCGTGCCGGTCAGCTCACCCGAGAAAAAGTTTTGTTTGTTTGATTCGGCGGTTCTGCCAGCCAGATACGGTATTTAGATGGTAATAATAAACTGTATTATCCACATCCGTTCTTGTGTCGTCCTTAGCGGGTCTACAAAGGACTTACCCTATGAACAACGGCTCAGGAAATTGAAACTTCCTACCCTTTCCTACAGAAGGAAAAGAAGTGACATAATTGAAGTATTTAAAATTATGAAAGGTTTTGATGAAATAGATATGAACCAATTTTTCACCTTGAATAAAAGAGAAGGCAGCCGGGGCCATACTCTCAAACTAGTAAAACCCAGAGCCGTTTCAAAATTAAGGCAACACAGTTTCTCAAGCAGAATCATAAATATGTGGAATAGTCTCCCACAAAATGTTATAGATGCCGGCTCAATAAATTCATTCAAGAACAGATTAGAAAAAGCATGGGCTGATGATCCAGGGAAATTTGACCACTTATTCACCACATGCTACTAATTTATTCCTTGTGTTGCTAATTACTTGCACTCAAGCAAATAAGTGTTCACACTTCCTTTCTACCAATCGCTATATCGCTATATCTACCTAACCTATTTCTGTCTCAGTTGTGTAAAATGATATCGGTATAACAACATCGTGTATACTTACTCTTGCTTGGCTCGATATAGATTATACCTTCGTTGATGACATTTGAAGTAAGAACATACAGAATAATTTGGCCACGCATGCACACCAAAAGTATAATACAATAGACTTCAGCAGTAGCAACATCAATAAAATCTCCTTCATATCCCCTCAATGCAGCACAAAAATGCTTCATAAGTACACCAGTATCTATGTTGGATATGTAAAATCAATTAATTTAGGTGAGCGTTTGGTTTTGAAATGTTGACACTTTCATCGAAGTATGCAACTTCAATATGATTGTCCTAACCAGTATATTTATTACAAAGAAATTGATTTAATTCAAACTTTGATTCTTAATTTGAATATGGTAGACATGCATTTAAAAAATATTAAACTTATTTTGATTTTCCCCAGGGATTACAGGCATAGATTATGGAACGCTTTGACGTGGCAGTTATTGGAGGAGGTGTAATTGGATGTGCCATATTGCATGAATTATCTCTGAAGGGATATTCATGCATCCTACTTGAGAAAAATGAGCACCTGGTCATGTCAGCTAGTTCTGCCGGCAATAGGTAATCACATAGCTAATTAAGAAAGGTATTAATTGTTGTAATAGAAATAAACACATGGAGCTCTAATTTATAAATGTATTACATGTTGTAATAGTAATAAAAGGAGAACTAATTAAGAAATCTATTATATATATAGTAATAGAAATAAACACATAGGTAATTAAGAAATGTAGTACATGTTGTAATACAAATAAACACACCTAATTAAGAAATGTATTACATGTCGTTGTAGAAATAAGCAGCTAATTAAGACATGGATTACATGTTGTAATATAACTAAGCACATAGATAATTAAGAATTGTATTATATGTTGTAATAGCTTAATGTTATTTGTGTAATTTTGTCTTCGATGTCTGAACACATTCTGGCTTTTTTTGTTTTACACGAGAATATTCATAGATTGCACCTTAGATCATCGCCTTTAACCTCTGTGATTTTTTCATTGATGTCTTTTTGTTATTTGAATAGTGGGATTTATGCCTCAGGCTTCGAGACTGACCCATCCACATTGGAAGGGAAGTGCCTAGCACAGGCTTCAGGCATGAATGAGGCACTTTTTAAAAGGTACAACATTCCCAGAGGCAAACCTGGAGCTATCGTTTGTGCCTACACCGAGTCTGAGGTGAGTGCAACAATTTAAACAATTTTAAATGCCATTGGTTTATGCCTGATATGAGAGCCACTAGAGCCATAGAACAAAATTAACATTTTTGGAAAAAGAAAATACGATGTGTAGTGTATCTGGGAATTCTTTCAAAGTATATACCGAAATACCGAAATATAGCAATTGCTCATTATATTTGCACTATGCAAAGCAAATTACGGTTTAATTAATGTACGCACTTATTTTAAATAGAAGAGGGTCACTCTCCTGAAAACTGGCCAGAAGTGTCACATGGAGAGTTAAAATTTAATATTTGAATTTCTTACATTTTTTGGTTGCAAATGAAAGCTGCAAATCTCCCCTTTACATCTATGTAAAATATAAATTGATGAGATAAAAAATAAAGGTGTAGTCCATGAATAAGATATCTCTTATGGCAATATAACATGTGTGTCAAATTCACTCAACGAGACAAACAAGACAAGGCACATGTAACTACTATATAATAATTTGAGAGTATTTATTAAAGAAATAAGTCCGTAACTTCAAGGAAGTTGGGCAATCACGCATAACTGAGCTTGTATGGCGACAGGGCCAATCTTAACTAGTACATCCTTAAGACTAGGTAACGCAGAATAGGACCAGGTAGGTCAGCAGTAACATGATGTAAATGCTAGTCGGAATTACGACTCGATAACAGACTCGGATAACAGACAGCATTAAGCGAAACAGTTTAACAGAATAATGACTCAAACGAACAACCAGCGCTCAACCCAGGGTGGGTGGGTGGGAGAGCGAACCTGCTGCAGCGGCGACCGGGTGAGAAGTGACGGCGTGGCGTGTCGTGAGACAGCAAGAAAGCTTACTCGACCTGATTGCCTCGTTGAGCAAATTACCCATGTTAGCCTCGCCAACATGACCAATTCACTCAACGAGACAAACAAGACAAGGCACATGTAACTACTATATAATAATTTGAGAGTATTTATTAAAGAAATAAGTCCGTAACTTCAAGGAAGTTGGGCAATCACGCATAACTGAGCTTGTATGGCGACAGGGCCAATCTTAACTAGTACATCCTTAAGACTAGGTAACGCAGAATAGGACCAGGTAGGTCAGCAGTAACATGATGTAAATGCTAGTCGGAATTACGACTCGATAACAGACTCGGATAACAGACAGCATTAAGCGAAACAGTTTAACAGAATAATGACTCAAACGAACAACCAGCGCTCAACCCAAAAGTTGACCGAGCGCTGCGGGTGCCGCGCTGATGTGCAGGTTTTCCAGGTATACATTTACCGCAGAGCTTCGCCAGGTACCGGCCGACATTAGATCATCCAACGTCAAACCTGTACCCTGGCAAGCCTGAGCCGCGCCGCGTCTTAGGCTATGGAGAGTGAACCCTTTGTTAATGCCGAACACTTGGAAAGAAGCTAGACGCAAAGCTCTTGACAATGTGGCACTGGTAAGTGGGAGCCCTGTAGGCAACAGAAATGCTGGGGAGTCCTCATGTGGGTTAAGCGTTTTGATATAGTTAAGCCATGCGCGTAGTGGGCAGCAAGGAGAACCCTGTAATGCAGGTAACTTGAAAATGACAGGGGAGGCCGAGCCGAATCTCGTTTTTGTAGATCTAACCGTTACCATAAGAGAATCTAGTCTAGGTTTTACATCCTTAAATTTAATAACATGTGGGTTATCACGTAAGTTCGCAGAATTTGGCACAAGATTACTTTGGCGCAGCAGAGTGAAGTAACCTATTAACAAAGATACTATCAGAACCACGGGTACAGGGGTTAAGCTATATAAGAAAACTATCAGTCGTTTAAACTCGTCACTCGTTATAGGCGGCGCTCTAGTGATTACATGTTTCGAATTTTTACACAAACCTCTTTTCATCGTCTTTATCTCCTGCGCATCAAAGGCTGAGGCATCCCCCGAGCCAGACGCTACCCATACTTTGACCGAGCTGAAATAATTCGCAACGGCGCCCGGTGATTTTAGGCGATCGCTAAGGAATAAGAGAAAAGACAACAAATCATATACAGACGGAGCATTAGCTGTTACGTTGTGCTGTTGGCAGAAAGTAAAGAAAAGAGAGATATGCGCCGCCTTGTTCTTCCATGTACGGGGCGCCAGGGCCTTTGTATAGCAGTTGATCAGCCGCTGATGGTGCTTTATCGAGTACCCTGGAAGATAGAGCCAAAAACATTTACTATCTTCCAGAATGACACAGAATCAAAATGCTAAGATATTCATGTCTACTGACACACTTACTGACCTCAAATTCATGTTAGCACACATATCACTGGCCTTTGCCTTACTACACTGAGAATGCGGGGCCCTACTGAGGGCATCTGCCAAAATCAAAGTATCACCCGGTTTATGACAAACCTCTAGCCCAAAGTTTAAATCAGCTGCAATGAGCCAGATCTGTCTTGCACATGCACACAATATCCTATCTCTCCCTTTGCCAGATTCTAACACCTGCTGCGATGCCGAGTTATCTGTATTGATTCTTACCAGGTATTCATGTGGGTTAACAGGTAGCAGAAATTTCAATGCGTGTACCAGATTAAGTGCCTCAAGCTGGTTTATTGCTAGTGAGAGTGACTGGAGGTCAGTCGAATATTCGGAAATGTAAAATTCCTCCACTGAAAACGCACCCCCCGCCATGAGCGTTGAATCACACTCAATTACCCAGATCTCTCTCGGCTTCGTGGGCAGTAACTGCCTCCCGTTATAAGATTGAGCAAATTTCTGGAACCACTCCAGATCGAGCAACAGCTCCGGATCGAACTTATGCTGACCCACATATGGCGACGCCCTCAACGCCTCCAGCACCCTATTCGAAAACCTTTTAGCCGGCTTGATACACTTAGACAAATGCTGCAATTTACCCGCCAGACTCTGGATTTGCTTTCGTGATGCCGTAACCTTAGCCTTCCAGGCCAGACATTCGTCCAGCACGTCCCTAATTTTATCCATCGGAAGCATAACCGACATATCAACTGAATCGACGACAAAACCTAACCAAGTAAGTTTAGTGTGCGGCGCCGTGCATTTACTTATGGCCAGCGCCAAGCCCAACTGTGTCGTTAACTCATTAAATTTCCTGTAGGCCTGCCACGCCCTTGCCTCAGATTTTTCAATCCCAACAAAGTCGTCCAGATAACAAAGGGCGAAGAAACCTTCCTTCCTCAGCAGCCAAACTATAGCACGAGTAGTACGCGCACATGCGAGGGCAGACGTCCTACAGCCAAACGGAGGAGCAATGTCAATATATGTCTTCCCCTTAAGGCAAATACCCAGCAGAGGCGTGGAGAGCGGGCAAACCCTAAGCTGTCTGTAGGCTCTGGCCAAGTCCGCTCCCCACATCCATGCGCCGGAACCCACAACCGTCAGACGGTCAGTAAGCGTGATGACCGATGGCAACGAGAAATTAAAGGGGGCCCCCAAATAAAAGCCCTTCACAATCCCCACATTCACGCTCCTACCCAACGGGAAGCTCAGGTCTATAATTATTCTTTTATCTGAGGAATTTTTCTTTGGTCGCGTCATCATTGGACTAATTTGAGTCCAAGGCAGAAAGGGAGAATGATCAAACGGGCCCAAAAGCGCCCCGTGCGCAAGCTCTGTAGTGATGAACTTACAAATATGGAAGTCGGCATCCGCCGCTGCTGAATGATTCTTATACGTAGGGGTGGGCACCCGTGTAGACGTGTAGTCCAGAGGCCACCCAAATTCCAAATGGTCTACTAACAACGTATCTGGATACTCTAGTAACAGTGCACGCCATCTCGGAATATTGAGCCCAGAAGGCACCGAGATCCGTGCTGATAGAAAATTAGGTAGGCCGGTAACCCTAACCTTGTCGAATATATCCCTGTAAATCCCAAGTCCGAACCAAGCCTCATCGGAGGAGACTGGCCAGAAATCTAACAGCGAATGCCTAAACATCATGGGTGTGGGCGGTGGCGTAAAGAATTTAGGCAGGGCGTCATTATACAGTGACAGCGCTACTTCAATTGGTTTATCAAACCAATCAAATGACATTTCAGGGAAGGAGTCCGGGCTGGACACCTCCGACCCAGTCTCATTATTATTAACAACTACTTCCGTATGTGCGTTATCAAGGTCTACAATACTTTTCCCATTCGTGGACTGCGGCAGCACTAACTCTCGATGGAGTCCATCAACATCCCTCGGTGCGAAAGCACCGTCACCGCCGACCGACAACAAAGCAGTGGGCGCGACACTCAGAACTGGGTCACCGCCTGATGACGTCAGTGGTGCCATGACTAGGTCATTGCCAGCGACCAGCTGACCACCCACGTGGCCAGCAGGATCACGTGACTCGGCAGCCAAGCCAAGCCGAGTGTCGCACAGACCCGGCACAATAGCGTCAACAGCATTTACAACATTAACTGTCAAATCAGATACACTAGCAACAGAACTACCTTTAGATGATCCCAGTGCAAGTACATTAGCTAGTTTAGATGCAACAGGCGGCGACATAGAAATCTCCGGCACACAGACAGAGACCGGATTTGTACCAGCAATTTCATTAGCGAACATGTTAAGAGTCAACGGTGAGCAAGTCAAACTTACAGTATTATTTGCAGCGGGGTTATCACCAGAAGCCTTCTTGTCAAGGAACTTCCTTTTCTTTAAGCAATCTTGCTCGCGGTGAGAAAGAATGCGCTTAAACTTATATGCGCACCATGCGCAAATGTGTGGCGACCTATCTGGCAGCTCGCCATGCGACGATGCATTCCCGCAGTCCTTCCCCCAATTCCACAGGTAGCAAGGTTTACCGTCATTCTCACGGTTGTATTCCTCACGCGGGTTGATAGGGTTAGGGTTAACACCCGCAGCGGCAGCCGGTGCTGGCGCTGCTTCGGACTGTGTGCGTGGCTGAGAGTACTGCTGCCTGTACGGCTCATGCACGTGGTGCGCCGCCGCTCGCGCTTGCAGCGCCCTAAGCGACTCAGTGGAGACATCCCGTTGAATGTCCTTGATAGCGGCTAAATTACTCCACCCTTCTCTCAACCAGCCATCCGCCACCATTTGAAACACTCTTTCCGACCATCTGCGACAAGTGGGCCAATCCCAAGAAATTGCCATCAAGGCCAGATCCTCCTCATGCTGCAATATAGCCGGGAACCACACCTGCGGGAAAGTGGGCTGAGCCACTAATAATCTCAAAGCGAAAAAGTACTCGGCCCAGGTGGCCTCCCCCAATGCAATTTTTCGACAGCCATCACCACGTGTAACGAAAGTATGGGGGAAGAGGCCCGTACCTTTTGGTTTCTGCAGTGCGTGCGTGGACTCCAGAAGAAAGTCGGTGGTGACCGGCGGCTGAGGGTGCGTGAGCTGATATCGCGGTGTCGGGTGGGGTGAAGCGTAGACTGGAACAGGCCGCGCCTGGCGAACCGGGGTGAGCACATGGCCGAGGCCAGGCGCCGGCGAGACAGGACGAGGTGTGCGGGGCGGGGGAGGCGGTGGTAGCTGGTAGAATGTAGCAGCTCGCGAAGTGTAGGAGCGAGTGACCGACGGCGGGGGTCCCACGGGCGCAGGTGAAGCTGTTGTAGGCGGTTGACCAACCGCATGACGAGGTGTAGGGGGCACCGGCGTACCAAAGCCGCCATGACCCAGACTCATTGGCGACTGCGGCGGGTGAGGCATGGGCGGTCCCGGCAAAGCAGCAATCCTTTCCAGAGCATTAAGACGCGAGGCCATACTTGAAATCCTCCTGTTTTCTTGCCTTAGCTGCATAATAGTTCCTTGTTGCTGAGCCAACTCACGCACCGCTGGCTGACCCGGCGTCTCTGGCAACTGCTGTTGGCGGCCATCTTCCTGCTGAGCCTCATGGTCAAGCTCAGAGTCCTCTGACGGCGGGGGAATGGGTCGACAAGTCGAACTCGCCTTTCTCTTCGGCTGTCTCCTTGGGCTAGAGATAACCGCCACAGTTTTCGTCGGCGGGCGACCTCGTCTCTTTTTGGTTGGCGGCATTCTAACTCAGATACGACAGAAGACCACGTGTGTAGTAACAGGACGGTGCGTGCCAATAGTAGAGAGCGAACCTGCTGCAGCGGCGACCGGGTGAGAAGTGACGGCGTGGCGTGTCGTGAGACAGCAAGAAAGCTTGCTCGACCTGATTGCCTCGTTGAGCAAATTACCCATGTTAGCCTCGCCAACATGACCCACGTGTAACACATGTTTAGGACACCACACAGTCTGCTTAATAAATATCTAATCCGAATTAAATAATATCATAGTTAGAAGCATATTAATCATGGCATAATATTCA
The DNA here is from genome assembly GCA_030323885.1 of Branchipolynoe longqiensis. Taxonomy (NCBI): domain Eukaryota; kingdom Metazoa; phylum Annelida; class Polychaeta; order Phyllodocida; family Polynoidae; genus Branchipolynoe; species Branchipolynoe longqiensis. The sequence goes on along the minus strand of CM059188.1, from coordinate 52,299,117 downwards.
GAAATATCTAGTGCTTATATTGATAAAAAAAGTAATTCCCAGCCATGCGTTATTCACTGAATAATTAGTGTAAATATTTGTGTGGCATCCAGACACCACGGTTACACGTGTGACGGAAATTTGTAATGTTATTTCTGAAGACATTAAACAATTTTAAAAAAAAATTTAAGCATGCATACATGTTAATACATACTTCCTCTTTGATTTGGGAACTGTTTTGTTTGATATATCAATGCAATACAAGATGTTAATAAGGATTCAACCACATCCCATATGTTACAAATGGCTGACTGTAAAATGGGGTTTTTTGGTACAAAAACAGTTCATAACTAAAAAGACCAAAGTTGCTCACAGTTTTATTTGATTTCCCTTATTTCTTTCATCAAATCTGAACATGAATATGAAAAGTATAAGGAAATAAATATGTAGGAAGGTTTTTATTGATGTTTTAAAATCCCATCTCATACTGACCAGTTTTCAGGAGAGTGACCCAAGACGACTCTGTAGTTACAAGCAAATCTATTATCTGTTCTACAGTATGTTGCTTTGCATATGTCTCAACAATGATTCTATATAAAAGTTGCATAATCCGATGGTTTGGAGGCTGTGCCATATACTTAAAGCTGCATAGTCCAATGAAATTTCACATTTTCAAAACCAAACCAATCATCTAGATTTGATTTGACATATCTAACTTAGATACTGATGCACTTATTAAGTATTTGTTTCTGTGTAGAAGGCAATATTGAGTCAATTTAACAGAACATGTTCCTGCAGAAGTATATGGTGTCAGAGTTTTGGCAAGCTTGCCAAAACTAATTTTCCATGTTTGCACTCAAAATATCTCAAAAGTTAAAAATTTAAAACAAAAGTAACTTGAACTAATGTAAAGAAGATACTAGTGATTGATCTAATATATTTATCTCAGAAAAAATACAGAAATTCAAAACCATCAGACTATGCAACTTTAAGATAAATGTAATAAATTAATCATTAAGAACTATTTTACTTCAGGTTGAAGTTACTTTTATTATAAATGGTTAACATTGCAGATATTTGAAGTGAAAGAAAACACCAAATAGATTTGGTGTGCACATTGAAATGCTAATTGTTCTGTTTTCTAACATTGTTAACACCCATTTTTTTTGTTTATTTCCAGGTTCAGAAACTGCCTTCACTGTTAGCCAGATCGCAGAGAGCAGGTGTTGATGGCTGCAAACTGTTGAGTAGTGCTGAAGTGCGGCAGTTAGAACCACACATAACTTCTAGTGTGAAAGGAGGCCTATGGGTTCCAAGCGAAAGGACCATAGAGCCTAGTATCATGCCAATCACCTTAGCACATGTTGCCAAACAGGCCGGGGCCAAGGTAAGGCTAGCAATGCAGGATCTAGAATGTACTGATCAGTCTCTCATTTTGACTACAGTAAAACCTCTCTAGACGACCACTTCCACAGATCGACCACGCCCCTATATCGATCGCTTTATATGTGTCCCAAATGATTGCCCATTTAATACCATTGTACCAATAAAAAAAAACTCCCTAAGCTGACCACCTCCCTAAATAGACCATTTAAAGTCGGTCCCATGGTCTGTCAATGTAGAGAAGTTTTCCTCTATATCAGTCCTGTGTGCCGTCACTGTTAGCCAGATCGCAGAGAGCAGGTGTTGATGGCTGCAAACTGTTGAGTAGTGCTGAAGTGCGGCAGTTAGAACCACACATAACTTCTAGTGTGAAAGGAGGCCTATGGGTTCCAAGCGAAAGGACCATAGAGCCTAGTATCATGCCAATCACCTTAGCACATGTTGCCAAACAGGCCGGGGCCAAGGTAAGGCTAGCAATGCAGGATCTAGAATGTACTGATCAGTCTCTCATTTTTGACTACAGTAAAACCTCTCTAGACGACCACTTCCACATATCGACCACGCCCCTATATCGCTTTATATGTGTCCCAAATGATTGCCCATGTAATACCATTGTACCAATAAAAAAAAACTCCCTAAGCTGACCACCTCCCTAAATAGACCATTTAAAGTCGGTCCCATGGTCTGTCAATGTAGAGAAGTTTTCCTCTATATCAGTCCTGTGTGGGAATGTTGGTTAAATCCCTGTCGGAGTGAAATCAGAGAGTGTAACAAATATTTATTTATTTATTATATGCATTCATTCAGCAGCGAAAAATTGACTCATAGACAATTGGTCTTCCTCATTCCATTGCTCCTTGACCTATCCTAGTAATGCCGACCGCCAGGCTATCTAGCGATAAGTATATACTTTAAAGTAATTGTTGTTTGATTTGACCAGGCTTGAATCCCATGACCTGTCCCATGCTAAGTGGGCGCTCAACGCATTCAGGCTCCTCATCTGGTTAAAATCAAAATTGAGATGTTATCATCTTGCCTGTTGCTTGGCATTACTAGGATAGGGTAAGGAGCAGTAGAATGACAAAGACCAATTATCCACAACTGAAATTTCTCTGCTTAATGAATGAATGTATTTAAAATATATATACTATAAGAAAAATAATATCATTACTAAAGGCATAACTATTTATGTTTGAAACTCAGCTTTTCACAATTTACTCAAACTATATTGTAACCCACATTATGGACACTCCTATGACTTGTTTTCAAGCTTTATATTTAATTAGATGGTCTTTATTCTACTGTTGTATCTTTCTTTTGTATAGAATCATTAAAAATATAGCAAAAGTCATATTATTAATAAGACAACTATTTATGTTTAAACCTCCCAGTTTGATCATTGTACCCCCAAACTAAATGCTAACCCAGATAATGGACACTGCTATGACATGTTTCGCCACCCCCCCCCCCGAAATTTAGATGGCCTTTATTTTACTGTTGCATGATTCTTTTGTATCGATCTTTCCTAAATTGTATACAGTGGCCCATGAAAGGCTGGTCTATTAATGGAACTATGCTTTTATAAATAAACCATTTTAAAAAAGAATGGGATAAAGACCAATTCCATTGTTTGATATAGATCAAACCTTTGAATTGCCTTCTTGAGCATGGAATCATCAAATGTAAACTAAACCTGCATTTGTAATTGTTTCAATCTTAATTAGGCCTATTTCTATACTCTTTTATTATTTCCTGTATGTATATGTAGCATTGTGTAGTGATGCCTTGTGACGTCATAATTCATCCACCTAGAAACCTATATGAACAACTTTTTCAAATTGCCAGCGCATAATTCTGTTTTGGACACTGGCTTTCTTCTAAAAAGCGAATTGGGTGAAAGGAATAGAGAAGGGAATATTCTAAGATTTAAACAAAATCAATTTCTTTTCAGGTTTGCACGAACAATGAGGTGGTATCTGGCCATCGAGTGGGTAATGGTGATTGGGAACTGACAACAACCAATCGAGTGATAAGGGCTCGGGCAGTTGTCAATGCTGGTGGCCTATATGGCGATAAGGTGGAGCAGATTAGTCACGATAGTCCATTCAAGTCAGTATACCTTACAACATAGTGTCTATTTTGTGTTATCATCTAGTCATCAGTACAGGATAGGTATTTTGTAGCATCAGCCAGTCAGTTCAAGATAGCATCTATTTTGTATCATCATCTTGTCAGTGAAAAATAGCATATATTTTGTGGCATCATCTAATTAGTAAAAGATAGCATCTAGTTGGTTTTGTTTAGTATTTAGTAGAATCTATTTTGTGTCATCATCTAGTCAGTACAAGATAGCATTTATTTTGTGTCATCATCTCGTCAGTAAAAAACAGCATCTATATTGTGTCATCATCTAATTAGTAAAAGTTAGCATCTAGTTTTTTCTTTTTAGTATATAGTAGCATCTATTTCATATGTGTACAGCTGATGTGAAGGTAAATTTATTTAGAACTTTCTGTATTCCCTTGTATACTGCCCAGATTTGGTGGAACTATAGAATGTATAGCATTAGAAAACTGAATGTAGCATATAATGACATTATGAGGTTATTACTCCGGCTACCTAGGTATCACAGTGCTAGTCAGCTATTTGCCAATATTCAAATATCAGGAATCTAACATTCAAATTTATTACTAGACTTGACAAGTCAGAAAATGTTATAATACAGGGACTTGTAAAAATAGAAGAGAGTGATCTCAGATTTACATCTGCCATATGGAGGCATTGGTACAAACTACTGTATGTAGACCAACATTTTGATATTGGTTAGTATGGTAGTATTCATACTATTACTTATATCCTATTTACATTAATTTTTATATCTACCTACTATGGACCGAATTATGTAACTACCATAATCCTGAGTCTGAAATAAAGAATTGAATTGAATTGTATCATCATCTAGTCAGTACAAGATAGCATCTATTTTGCTTCTCATCTAATCAGTATAGGATAATGTATATTTTGTTTTACCATTTAGTAAGTGCAGAATAGCATCTATTTTGCTTGTCATTCATAACAAATACTTGTGTCAGAATTAATTAGAACACCAGTACTGTAATCGAACAATGACTCATTTATAGCGAGTCAAACTAAAGGCTTAACAAAAGTGACACTTGTCACTACCTTAAAGTTGCAGAAAATGGTGCTTTAGGTTGTCTGCCTTTTAAAAAAAAGATAAATATATCAGATTTATCATTATTTATTTTATTTTAGTTTTAAATACCTTTCATATTGATGTGTTAATTTTCGAGATATTTAAAATGAAAATATATTACATTAATTTTAGTGTGTAGTCTAAAATGCATGACACGCTTTTGTTACTTGCTTTCAAGCAGAGCAATATAGGAGTATATCAGCATAGAACAGGAGCTCCAAGTTCCCCCCCCCCCCCCCGAACTCTTATGTCACCAGGACTATGTATGATCAAATCTAAACAAGTGTTTTAGTTGAGAAAATGTGACATATTCATCAGGCTATGTAGTTTTAATACTGTTAGGGCCCTAATAAACGAAACAAACTCAAATGTAACTCATCTGCACGTTTTGTGTTCTTGTGAATGTCTTTTTTTAAGCAATATGGAATAGAACTTAGACCTGAGCTTGGCTTTGCTTTGAGTAAGAGTTTTATCTGCTCATCCTTAAGCATTAACCCAAGTTAATAGCTCCCCAAATAAACTAAGCAAACTCAAATGTAATTTATGTACACAATTCTTATGGAATAGCATTTAGACCTGAGGTTGGAATTGTTTTGAATAAGACTAAGAGTTTTATCTGCTCATCCTTAAGCATTAAGCCAAGTTAATAGCTCCCCCAATAAACTAAACAAACTCAAATGTAATTAATGTATATTTTTATGGAATAGCACTTAGACCTGAGATTGGAATTGTTTTGAGTAAGAGTTTTATCTAGTCATCCTTAATGGCCCTGTCACAATACGACGTATCATGCAAGCGCGCGGCAAATGTGTATACTGTATACATAGCATATGACCAACATATTGCTAACGTGCTTCCGGGCGAAAAATGCTCGAATTATGCTCACAGTACGATCACAGAACACTGGTGAACGTTATACACGTTATTTGATCGCCAGAACTACGCCTCATATATTACATACGTCAAGACAGGCTGGTGAAACGCTAAACATATGTTAGACGTACGTTATCCATACATTGTCAGTACGCGGACTGTACCTTCCCACTGCCTTTAATGTAGGTCAAAGTAGTGCAACGTAGTGAACAATGTTTGTCTAACGTACGTCTAACACACATCGACGTACCCTAACTTATGCATAACATACAGCCGACGTAAAATGCACACGTTGTCAAACTTTGTCGTACATTGAAAGTTTTGTGCATGCCCAAAACTTTGCCAACGCCTGATGCCGTATCTCGACAAACGTCGACGTACATTGACATATACCAACAGGCGCCTAATGCACGCGTAATGCATAACGATGTATTCCGACGTAGGTGGCAAAAATCACATACAGCGGCGTACGTTGGCGTGATGCATGGTAATGTGACAGCCCCTTAAGCATTAAAGCAAGTTAATGGCTCCTCCAATAAACTAAACAAACTCAAATGTAATTAATGTACACAATTTTTATGGCATAGCACTTAGACCTGAGGTTAGTATTGTTTTGAGCAATAGTTTTATCTGGTCATCCTTAAGCATTAAGCCAAGCCTGGGAGAGTTTGTGGTGTACAGCAAGGAAGCAGCTAACCTGGTGAAGCACATCCTCCTGCCAGTTCCTACTGATAAGACAAAGGGTGTCATCATCTACCCTTCAGGTAAGGCTGGCCTCCTTGAAGTTACATAGTCTGAATAAGCATCAATTTCTTAAAAGCAAAATACTCACCTAGATTTGATTTTACATATCTACCTTAGATACTAATACACTTATTAAGCATGTGTTGCCACATAGAAGGGAAAATCAGGTAACTTTAATTGAACTTGTTACTGCATAAACCTATGGTGTCAAAGTTTTGGCGGGCTTGCCAAAATTAATTTGGCATGTTTGTGCTTCAAATAACTCCAAAGTTACCCATTTAAAATCAAAATTATCACAAACTAACGGAAGGTAGACTATAACAATCAATTTAATATATGTATCTCAGAAAACTGGCCGAACGTCACAACCATAGGAATATGCAACTTTAGTATGTCTTAATTGTAAAAGGTTGTGTTCACTCCCAATTAAAATCACTTAGCAACATGTCTGGGGGGAAAACTTCACAAAGTGGTGGTAGGTTGCGGGGGTGAAATGCGATCAGTGGCCTTGTGAAAAAAAAGAAAAAGGGAAAAAAAGGAAGAATAGTCAAATTAATCAGATTGCAAACTGTTCGATGAATAATGTTTTCTTGGGATGCCTTTTGTGTGTCTGCAATATTGCATCTAGCATTACAATGCAACATTTAATTTTAAAATGAGTCTTGTAGTGATAGAGCTGAAGATAATGGTATGTCATGATCTCCCCAACTTCACTTGAATGATGCCGTGTTAGATTTGTGTATGGTAGTCAAGTATCCTTGGCACTTTGGTACAGATGCTTTCAGTGATAATACAAATAAAAATATAGTTTGTTTGTTGTTGTTTTACGTCCTAGCAACATCTAATGTCGTAAATTGTATGCTCATGGTAATACCTTAGTTAGAAAATTCCTGAAGGAAAAGTAAACTTGTTCAGGACCTTTTGTACCATATTATACACTGCCTATTATTGTTTTTATATGGACCTCTGCTTGTCTGTGGACAAGAGATATTTGAGGCATTCGACTGGGCCCTTTCTATCCACAAGATTTACGGATGGATCGGATGAAGCCACAACACACATCCGAATCATGCGTATAGTAACCCACTTCCAGTCCCAGTCGAATAGGAATTTGTAAGGAAATATTTTGATATTTGCACAGAGAGGCCCAGTCGAATGCCTCCATTGTCTGATTTGATTTTTTTAATTGAATTGACTTACAGTGCATGGGAATCTCGTGATTGGTCCAACTGCGGAGGGCGTACACCAACGCGAGGCTCCTCCCGTCTGTCAACATACAATCGCCAAGCATATCCAGTATGGACAAACAATTGTTCCCGAGCTGGCTAAACACGCGATCATTGGGACATACGCTGGTCTCAGGCCCGCTACTGAAACTAGGGACTACTGCATTAAGCACTACCCTGCAAGGTAACGAATAACCTTTGTTGTGTACACATAAAGAGAAGAATTGTTAACTATACTGTATATAATTGATATTTGTCAGAACCAAGCCTGGTACTCAGCATTGATAGGATAGGATAGGACAAGGACTGGTTATCACAGTATCAGGATAATGTGACTGTGTGGGATATCAGGTCATGGTGCTGGTGGCCTGGTCTCCCAGTGGGGCAACACTGTCACAAGTCGGTACCCATTCTGATATGTTGCTAGGATATAAAACAACAAATAAAGCTATAACGCCGAAGATGGTCCTTTTCGGTGTCGGTGGAGTAACTAAAGTGGATTTATGCTTTCAGGAGTTGGGTGGCTGTAGGAGGCATCCGATCAACTGGTCTGTCGGCGTGTTTGGCCATTGCATCCTACACTCAGCACCTGCTGGAGCAGGGTCTCGGGGTGGCGCCATCTAGGAGGACTCCGCCCAGGGCTCCCAGCGTTCCGCGCTGGAGAAAAACGGGCGAAGCAACGATAACGATGGATGGAGAAGAATACGGCATAACTCACCCACTCACCAAAATCGGGCTGTCCACCCAATCACATCTGTGAACCATACTTGAGGTCAAAGCAAAGATGGACATTTTTAACCTGTTGCAGGATATTCAATTGATGAGGATATAGAATGTCTGGGTATTGAGAGGGAAGGGTGCTTCTAATTTCTAATTTTGTTTCCCCGACTAAATTTCAAATGAAGATAATGATACGGCATTAGTTTAAATCTTTAAAATTTCTTCCTTTTTTGTTTGTAGAACATCATTGTAAAGAGTATAGATGATGCTTTAGAGTTATATGATAATACTACAGTGTATCATTGTACAGAATATAGAAGATGCTTTGGCGTTATATGCTAATACTGCAGGGACAAATAGTTTTGCGCCTGTCTTGACATGTTCTTGCCGGTGTGAAACCTCTATTTGCTCCCCGAGAGAGTGCCGCTGGTAACTTGCAAAAGCCAGCAGCACTTCAACACTTTTGCAGGCAGCTTTCATGAAATGTACAACCGCACAAAGGAGAGCGGCAGTCAAGTAATGAAAGCAGTCTTTGTCGCATCGCGACCGACTGCATGATGATGATGACACAGTGATGAATTGTGACGAGAATCATGTCCCAGATTTAAGGGGGGGGGGGCGGGGAATTGTATCCCCGATAAAATGGATTAAAAAGATGTATATTGTAGAAAAATATACCCAGATGAAGATTACATTAAAATAATGGATAACGTTCCTGTTAATGTAAATAAATAAATAGTAACTCAAACGTTCTTTTTTTTAACATAAAAAGGATGGCACTGATAAAGAGCCTTCAATTCTACCCATACATATTTACCAGTTAATGGTAAAGCTAAGCTAAGACTAAAAATGCTAGACTAAAAAATATATATCCAACAGCAATTTATAGATCTGATGACACTTCACAATAAGAGACAAATACAGAAGACCAGTCTTCCAACTTTATTCAAGCATAAAGGTAAGCGACGTATAGTAATATACTTAGCCAATTGAAACAATATCACAATAGTCTCAGGCAAAGCCAACAACTCTGCCCAAGCTTACACAAATGACAAGAAAATACAGCATTTTATATAGCTAGTTTACTTTCTGTGAATGAAAATAAGTCAAATACATTATATAACTATTACAATACCTAACATTAATGTGGATTACACACTTTAATTTTTTTCTTCTCCATTTTCCATTATTATTACCAACCAATATTTCTCCTCAGAATACTGAATAGAATTCTTTTCGGCCACTGTACCGAGAGAAGTGTGGTCACATACCATCAACACCTACACCCACAAGAATAGAAAGAGTACGCTTTAAAAGCCAGTAATAGTATAATTCTCATGTCACATGAGTTGGGATAACCATATCTTTTTTTAAATATATATATTCATTTATTTTATTTAAGCTACCCAGCATCCTACCGTTCGGCCCCCGTTCCAACTAGAGGCTAATAACTATGTATACACTGACGAAGATAAATAGGACAGTTTTATTTTATTGTCTGCCTCAGCTAATTATGCATACCAAGAAAAAATATGGTACGTTTTCTGCTAAACTCATTAGACATTCCTACAAATCAGATTTTTTAGAGTTCGTTCTCTTTTCGGTTTTGTTTTTCTTCCTCGGGGCATAATGGGAAGTGATTTCCTATTGCGATGCACAGCTATTTAAAACAAATAATTGTATATTATTTAATTGTGTCGGCGTCATATTCACTGAAAGCATTGATAGTAGTAATAGTTGTAGCCTACTGGGGCCATATGTAGTGTATAGTAATAGTCATAGAACAGTTTCCTTATTTTGCTTCTTTTCCCCCATGAAACCACGATGATCCGAGATAGCAGATTGAGTTTGAAATAATCCTATTTTAAGGACAGCAATGTTGTTTTGACAAACACTTATCCATGTCACATCCAACAGCAGTAGTGACCACACCAGAGTCATCCTATAATACGTGTGTCTGAGTTTCGCTCGTCCCTCAGGCAGGACTGAAGCTGGGACCCAGCACGCCAGATCACAGCGTTACCTTACACACCCTAAGTTGAGGAGGTTGATACCCCTCCCAGCCCCTATCCTTCACCATAGGGCCAACACTTTAAACTCATTTTGCACCTATAGCCACATGCCTCCAGAGGACCAAACTTGGTAAGGTTCTCGCCATGCATTTGTTTATCATGTAGATTGCAGTGAAAATTTCCTAGCAAATATTTTACATGCAATAAAATACCACTTTGTGTATGTGTATTCACCATGGCCCCCTCACTTCCCCATGTAAACTGTAGCTGTGACCCGGCGTCCTGGGTCCCAGTTTCAGTCCTTCCTGAAGTACCAGCAGAACTCGGGATACCTGTATTAATAGACCAGGGCCGGATTCAGGGTCCGTCTCGGAGCCGCTGTGGAGACATCTCAGCGATGCTTTTTGGCCTATTTCCGTTCAGAGTGCATCTCGGCGACGTCTCGGAGACTCCTCTCTTTTCAGACTGGAGATGAAAAAGTGCCTCGAAAATGGCCGCCGCATTCAGTGCTTTCAGCCAATCACAGCGCAGTTTTTCCATTGCAAATGACCGCCGCCTATGGGGGCGGCCATTTTCGAGGCAAGAAACTGCTTTTACCATTCAGACTAGCGTGACGTCAGTTCCACCTCCGAGGCGCCTCTGAGACGGACCCTGAACGCGGCCCTGGGCTGCGTTCAGGGTACGCCTCCGAGACGGCTCCGCAACGTCTTTTTTTTTGCCAATTTGCATTCAACGTGTGCCTCGGAGTCACCTCCAAGATGTTACACTTTTCGAGTTGGAGGCGAAAATGCCTCCAAAATGTCCGTGGGTCTCAGCCAATCAGAGCTATTCTTTCAATGGCAAATGGCTGCAGGGAAGTACACGCTATGGGGGCTGCCATTTTGGAGGTACACAAGTAGCCTAAACCAGTCTCCTTCAACTCGGCGTGGTGTCCATTACAGGAAAGATTAATTGTGATACTGATATAACACAGACCAACAGAAATATAGTGTCATCCTAATGCTCCGAATTAAAGTTGCATAGTCCGTAGGTCTTTGACAATTTTTTTCTCCTTTGAATTAAATACATCAGGTTACAATTATATCAGGTTTTCAATTATAACATATTTGTTCAGAACAACTCTGATGCTAACTGACTAAATCTTGGCTCCAGAATTCAGTGTATGTCTATATTGGCGTAAAGTTGGTGAAATGACAGAGGATGCAAAAAAAGATGGCGGCACCGGAATGCTCTCGATTTGACTTTTAAAGACTATTAAACTACCGGTACATAATTTAATTTATTCTACAGTTCAAAAGTAGCGGGTATATATAAATAGGTATGTGAAGAATATATTTTATCTCTTTGATTAAAGTTGCATGGTCCGATGGTTTTGAGTTTCTGTCATTTTCTTAGATAAATATATTAGATTCATCATTATAATCTACCTTACTTTAGCCTGAAATACCTTTTATTTTAAATGGCTAACTTTTGAGATATTTGGAGTGCAAACATAGAAAATTAATTTTGGCAAGCATGCCAAAAGTCAGACACCATAGACTTATGCAGTAACAGATTCTATTAAATTGAACCAGGATTTCCTTCTATGTTGAAACAAATACTTCATAAGTGCATCAGTATCTAAGTTAGATAGGTAGAATAAAATCTAGATAATTATTTTGTTTTTGAAAATTTGATGTTTTCATCAGACTATGCAGCTTTAAGAATTGATGTGCTCCTTTCCTTTACCCAGCCTTCCGACACCTTTTCAGCAGCCCCGTCTCAGGCCTGTGGGATAACTAACCATTGCTAGTGCACTAGTATCGAAGCTGAATATGTAGAATCCTATTTCGATAGTTGAAAATACTATGACTTTAGCGGATTATGCAACTTTAAAGAATGGACTTGTATTTCAGTACTGAAATTTAAAAAAAAAAAAAAAAAAAAAAAAAAAAAAAAAAAAAAGGTTCAGTAGTGAGTACGGTTTCCTCTGGGCGTTGTAATAGTGTTGTTCCTCCCATCTTCCACTTTCTAGCACCTGGGAACCAGCATAACCAGGGCTATATCAGCGCGGCCTGTATGGACTGACACATAATTTACATAAATGAGAATGGTAGTTGGTGGGCGTAGTTTCGCGGGAATTTATTTTTATATAACTTTTGTAAAAGCGTATTTTGTAGCCAGTCGATTTTTGAAACCATACATAACTGACCGATCTCACACTCGCAGGGCCCCACCATCGAGTGCATGTAGCCTCTCTTTCAAATGCATTTAAAGTCAGTGCGGATAGATCTGCGATTGCGCTAAATGCATCATGAACCACTGGAGGTGCAGAGATACTCGTAAGCACAGCTGTAATTACTGGCAAACTTTCCCGGCACAGTGCTGAGAGCTCTGCAATAGTTTAAGCAGAGAGCGTTTAAGCAGAGAGTGTTTATATACACGCTCTCTGGTTTAAGTGCCGACTAAACCATCCATGCAGAAATCACGCCTAAGTTTCACCACCCATGTGAAAAATGTGTCTTTGTCTGTATCCTTGTTGGGAAATAGCTGAACAAATTGGAATAAAAATGTCATTACTTGATTCACCTTTGCATCCAGGCACACAAAAGTACACCACTGCATTGCTAGGGCTGCCAGGATCAGTTGTGCAACTAACCTAGTTTTCGAATTAAGATGGCGCGGGTGTGAGATCGGTCAATAATTATCCGTCAAAAGTCTTAGCCCATTGCACTATAGTCTTCACCAGAATCATATTATGTTGGGGAAACTGTATCAATTTCTCAAACTATACAATTTGTATTTTATTTACCCAATAGCAACAACCAAACAAACAAAAACTCATTTAAAAAAAAGGAACCCATCCACCATTCAATCGTAACTCATGTCTTCCCGCTTGGCTACACTCGGTATGGGTGTATTACAATATTATCACTCGAGATTCTTCTGGTCATCGCGTATTGGCTCTGAAATAATACTAGTAATGCTTATTATAAATATCATTTAACTGACATGTTCTATATATATACCTTGTAATCATTTATAATATAATTTCTATATCATCAAAAACAAACAAAATATATATACTTTAAATTTAAATGTTGCAATTAAAAATTAAATCACACAATATGAGTTTTCAGAAGAGAAGATCAAATGTATTGACAACCGAAACGCTCAGATTTGACTTAGATTAGGATAACACGTGACGGGGAGGGAAAATACATGTAGAGCATTCTATACACAACGTCACCGTGTCTATTAATTTTACTGGGTATTATAATTAATTTCACGAAGAGCCATTAAATGTAAATAATCAATAATATTAACAATAAAATGATCGATTTAGAAGTGATCCATGCAGGCGTAGGTTAGTTGCCGTTCTCGACGAGGTCCGGCCCCTTCCAGTGGCCGTCTTCCTTCAGGGCCTTCTTGAGGGACCCGAAGAAGTCGCACATGTTGGAAGGCAAGGCGTTGTCGACTAGTGCCTTGGGCAGCATGCCGCCCAGGTCAGTCTGGATGTAGCTCGCCACACGGGTCTTGTTCGGGTCCCTGTTGGAAAGAGAGGAGGCGACTTGTTACACCCCCATCACACCAAACTAGTTCTTAAAACGACCGACCACATTCTAAAACGGGCTGTGGTCAGGGTAGAACATGACTGCAAGAAAATTGTGGGCATGCTCAAAGTTCTGGAGCACCATTCTGTTCTAGCCCGTCCATTGTAAAACGACCGTAAAAAGTTGCTACTACGTCCATTCCGTTCGCACACAGTTTGAGTCCGTTCAGCAATATTTTCAAGAGCGTAGTGAGAACTAGTTTGGCATGATGGGGATATTAAACTGGCTTTTTAATAGGTTAACATAATCAATCCCACATCTACCTAGTACTTAAAGTTGCAAAGTCCGATGGTTTTGAGTTTCTGTCATTTTCTGAGATAAATATATTAGGTTGGCCATTATTATCTACCTCACTTTAGTTTGAAGCAACGTTTATTTTAAATGGCTAACTTTTGAGATATTTGAAGTGAAAACGTGCCAAATTTATTTTGGGAAGCATGCCAAAACTCTGATATCATACGCTTCTGCAGTAATAGGTTCTATTAAATGGTCTCGGTATCTCCTTCTATATGGCGACAAATGTTTAGGCGAAGGCTAAGGGAGCAAACCCTGAACAGAAAACCATGTCACTGTGGCAGCATCAAGGGCGGTTGATGTATGGAACTCCCAACATCTCCCGACCTGCCACTACAGGGACAAATAGTTTTGCACCTGTATGGACATGTTCTTGGCGGTGTCAGACCTTTATTTGCTCCCTGAGAGAGTGCCGCTGGTAACTTGCAAAAGCCAGCAGCACTTCAACACTTTTGAGGCAGCTTTCATGAAATTTTGCAGACTTTGTCGCATCGCGACCGACAGCATGATGATGATGGTGATCTAAGTTATATATGTAGAGTCAAATCTAGATACTTGTTTTGGTTTTGAAAATTTGATGTTTTCATCAGACTATGTACCTTTAATAGAGCTACCCCTGCTAAAAAAAAAATTGTTAAAGGGAAAAAAAGGCCTATGCCAAGATGATGTAGACAAGAGAAGGTTCAAATAAATGGAATATCGGGTCATGGTGCTGGTAGCCCGATTTTCCAGTGGGGCAGCACTATAAAATCACCATGAGTGCGCACTGTAACAAATCGGTTGCCGTCCTGATATGAGCTTAGGAATTCCAGCAACCAACAACAACATGATCCACTTTTAGATTAAGGCACACAACAGTAAACCACAGCATTTCCGAACCTCTGCTATGATCAGTTGTGCAACTAACCTATTTTTTAAATCAAAATGGTGTGAGATAGGTGGGTGGGTTCTCACATCCTGCATTCTCACATAACTGCAGTTACACACATGTCCAATGTGCAACCGCACATGCTGAGCACAAATTGGACTCATCGGTTATCGACAAGTTCACAACAAGTGAGTTGCTGTCATCATCACCACCGATTGATAACCAAGAAGAAAGATATATATATGTATGATGCTTAATAGTGTTCCATCACGTTTTATTTCATCTGAGTTTCAGTATCACCTGAAAATCCCAAGCTAGGTCCCTGGATTAGGCCATATTCAGAAATAAGATGCTGCATTCATAGTTAGCATTCTGTTCATAGAGGGCACGGCAGTGGGAAGGACTACCTTATAAAACGAGACACTAGATGGCGACACAAATTTCTGTTGGAGGCCAACAGTATTTGCTATTTGAATGGTTTTATCTTAAAGCTCCATAATCCGATGAAAGCATAATATTTTATTAATCAAAACCCTTGCCTACATTTAATCCTACATATCCACCTTAAATATTGGTGCACTTACAAAGACCCTATAATACTAAGACGGCTCACTCCCTATTTCTCCCAGGGTATTGTAAATTTTGCAGTGCCACCTTGTGGTGGGTTTGATCAGCTCAGCTGCTGGTTGGTGTTTCACATGTAAACACATACAATTATATTATACATGAGATAGGTAAGTATGAATACACATCAATATGAAATTGCTATGAACAAATACACATCATCATCAGCATCACCATCATCACACATCTTTCACATTCATATATACATTTATACATATAATATAGCACCTGTTTAACCAAGAGAACAGCCAGCGCACCAAGTGGTGGGTTTGATGATTTTGATTACACAGTACAGGCTGAGTGAGCCGTCTTCGTATTATAGGGTCTTTGTAGCATATGTTGCTGCATAGAATGGAATTTTCTTTTTTTTAAAGTCAATTTAATAGAACATGTTATTAGTACAGCTTATGGTGTTCAGCATTTCGATGTGCACGCAAAATTTAATTGTGCATGTTTTATCTTCAAAATTAACCCTTTAAAATAAAATTACTTTTATTATAATGGTCAATCTAATATATTTTAAATGGTCAATCTAATATATTTATATTAAAAATATTGCAGAAAATCAAAACCATCGGACTATGCAACTTTAATGCTAAGTGTGCCGGGATGAATGGGGGAGGGGACTTAAAACTCTAGTTTTTGTGTGTGTGGGAGGGGGGTATTTTGTGTTGTTTAGCTTTGCATTTATATTAGTTAGCATTGATTCATTCTGTCTCATGAACATCGATTTGGGACTGCGATTCACAAATCTAGTCTGTATTGTATTAGCCTATATACCCAAATCGCCATAGACCTAGGAGATGCAGCAAATTAAATTAATGTTGCAGGGTAACAACGGTTCGCAGCAATATATGAGGGGAAATGTGCTATCTGCCGCTACTAATACAATGTTGGAAGCACCAGTTCTAGTCCAATCACTAAAATTAAGCATCAATGATCCTTGGACGGGTGACCCACTGGGGAATAAGGGACCTACAGGGTGATGTAGACTTCCCGATACAGGCTTATAGTTTTAGCCTACCAAACTGGCAGTGAATAAACATTGATGCAGGTGCCAAGTCTCCCGATTTGGCAGATCTCCCTAAAATATAGTAAAGTAACCCCAACCTCCCGATTTCCCACTTTTAATTTGTAATCTCCCACCAAAGAATCATTTTAACTTGTTTAACAACAATATTTTCACATATTTGTCATCAGAATGCACCATATCGTATCCCTTTTTTTTCAACATTTTCCGGAGGAGGCCCATCGGACCACCGCTGTGGGAGGGGGCAGTGACCCTCCTCCTACACCCCTCCCCCTTTCGGCCACGCTATTTCTCCTTATTTACAAGTTGTGTATTAAGGAGATCTCCCTACTCATACTCTTATCTACTTGGCACCCCTGTAGATGACATGACTTACTCTGTTACTCGGTGACAGATAATAGCACAGGGGTAGTTCCGGCCCCGAACGTGTTCACTGTATGGGGGACAACCTTCGTGTTCCACGCCCTCGGCTGAAAAACACAAACAGGAGCGCTCTTTGAAAACCACACCACTCACAAGAAACTGAAACTCATGTTATTTCTGTTCCAGAACTGAAAACATTGAAACTAATAATAAAAGGACACACAAAGAAACAATGTTAAAGGTGATACCACCACTGATAGTTTGGTTGTTGGAGTTTACGTCCTGGCAACATCTAAGGTCATATCAGGATGAGTCAGTACTAATAGAAGGATGATGATGATGGTGGTGGTTAATTGAATATGGTTTCATGCTGTGTCGGCAGCAAGGACCATATGCATGGTGAAAGGTTAGTGGTATTTATTTGGTTAGTTTTATTAATCACATGTTTCTAATTAGTTCACTAAGCAGAGAAGAGGCAATTTGGGACCGATGTGCTAAGGCTAGCTGGGGTGGGTGGAATGAACAGAAACGTGATGGTTTCTATGGTAGTGCGGTTAGTCATAGTCTGCACATTTCTGACCAAGGAGTTCAAGAGGACACCGTAAGGTTAAAGGTGCATATTCGGGCGGTTTTGAGTTGCTGTCACTTTAAAAAAAAAAAAGTAATTTTAAGGGCCATGAGACTTAAACAAGCAAAACATTATAAAAAATATTCTAGCACAATTGTGCATGTTATTCGTAACATGGGTAATTTACGGCCGGAGGCGCGGAACCCGCCATTGAGTTAACCGGCAACGCTGCCACCACCTGACAGATCTCTGACAAACTACCTCCGCCCCGCCACGCAGGTGGAGCCACCTAGCGTTTCAAACCCAAACTATGTTATCCAGATGCTGGAGCCCCAGCACCTTTCCCGCCAAAACCACACATGATACAAAATTCAAACTTTCAAACCCCTCCACGGTCCCATTCCTCCTCCAGCACCCATACAGAAAGGACCTCCACCACCTTTTCTTCACCCACCCACCCACACCGCAGATGTGTAGGGTTGAGGGTTCGAATCCGGCGCTCTCCAGGACTATAGACATTTACCGAGAGGGGGGAAAGATCAGCCCATTGTACCTTAATCTTCTTGTTCTTGGTGGAAAAATAAAAACCAATATATGGAACTGTCCGCCTCCGCCTTCGTAAATTATGGAATTTCCACTTTGTTTCTTTGGGGTATTTTTCAAAGCACATGATTCTGCTGTAGTATTAATGTCAGTGGAAACCATTAATTTAATTAAAAAAACACATCAATTTGTTGATACCAGTAAGGGTAGTCCCAGTTCTGCTGGTCTCTCAGGAAGGAAGGAAGCTGTGACCTAACACGCGAATCACATCTACTGCTTACATGACGGAAAGGTGGTTGAAGTGGTGAATGAACATACACAAAGTGGTATTTTATCTAAACTAAAATATGTGCACGGATAATTTCACTGCAATGTACATTAGAAACAAATGTATGGCAAGAATTCCACTGAGTTTGGTTCTCAGAATAAATGTGTTAAGCGAGCTTAAAGTATAGGGTCTATAATGAAGGATAGGGCTGGGAATGGGAGGGACATCGACCCCAACTTCCGGTATGTAAGCTGCAGCTGTGACTCAGAATGCGGGTTCTCAGCTTCAGTCCTTCCTGATGGACCAGCAGAACTCAGAAGACACGACTTTCCTTATCTTATCACACTGAGAGAATGTCAGGAGATAGATACGGGTGGGGGCGGGTGGTGGGTATTTCTCAAAATGAGGTAGTTTTATGGCCCACACAAGCGTCAACCACATGGCGGTTATGCGACGTCACATAACAGAGCCAAGTGAAGAATCTATTAATAGATTCCTAAGTTGTTGCGAATAAATGTGTGTGTAATTATACACACATTTATCCTCAGCAACATCGTATTCGCTAAGAATCTAAAGAATAAGTTACAGGTAACACGTCTAGTATAACTGTAATATGCATTGGGACAGGGGAAAACGCTCCCCTACCCCCCCTCTCCCACAACATACACCACTATCTATGCCCTCCCCCCTCCACCCCCGCCACAGCTACCTACCCCCCCCCCTCCCCCCCCCCTCCCTCCACTATTTGATGAGGAGTAATTCATGGCAGACACAGGTCGCAAGCGATAGTAGTAATAGTAAGCCATCTGTCATTCTACCGCTAAGACTTCCACCGCTAAAGCCTGCACTATTAAAATAAAATAAATTAAATGGACGGTATGACTATCTTACTCTTACAACAACGAAAATATATAGGTCTATAGAAGGAAGAACCCTCCCCCAATCTTTTTTAAACCACACACAAAACAACATGGAATTACACAAATCTGCTATTAATATATAGCTTCTGCTCTCTTTGCCAAGGATCTTGAAAGAAGTGTGTGTGGGAGGGGTGTGGAGAGGTATGGGTGCTCTAACAATGAATAAACAGCCTGGAGTACCTTTTAGTCAGACAAACCTTGAATAAACATCTCTGACTACGGGCCTGAAATAATAGTATAGCCAGATATTCCTGAATAAACACATATGGCTACGGGCCTGGAGTAACGGTATAGTTAGGTAAACCCTGAATAAACACCACTGGCTACGGGCTTGAAAGAACAGCATAGTCAGGGAACCCCCGTGAATAAACACTTCAGGTTGTACAGGTCTAATGTACCATTATAGCTAGGCCAACCTTGAATAAACACCTCTGGCTACGGGCCTGACGTACCAATACCGTCATGGAAACCTAAATAAACACCTCTGGCTACGGGCCTGAAGTACCAGTGTAGTCAGACATACATTCAATAAAGATATCTAACTACGGGCCGGAAGTACCAGCATAGTCAGGTCACCCCATAAATAAACTCCTGGCTCTGGGCATGAAGTACCAGTAGAGCCAGGTAAGAACCTACACAGTCAATTTAATAACCACCTCTTGCCAGAGGCCTGAAGACCCAGCATAGCCATGTATCTCATCCTAAATAACCAACTCTGACAACGGGCCTGAAGTACCAGAATAGCCAGGTAACACCCTAAACACCACAGGTAAGACACTAAATAAACTCCTGACTACGGGCCTGAAGTACCAGCAGAGTCAGGCATTCACGGCAGGCATGTAGCTGATAAGTAACTGCCTCCCGTGCAGGACGACGGGTAGCATTCCACGTGTCTAAAATATCACTGTCATGGATACTTCAGATGCCTGTGAGAGAATGTCCGGATACGCTAACTATGTGCACCCAACAAGAAGGGTGGCAGGGTGCAGGGGGTGGATGGGAGGGGTTGCGGGGGGGGGGGGGGTTTCTTACTTTACTTTAAGCTGCATAGTCCGGTGAAAGCATCAGATTTTCAAAGCCAAAACACTTACCTAGATTTGAACCTACATATCCTACTTTGATACTGATGTGCTTATTAAGTATGGGTCGCTGCATAGAACTTAGAAGGGGATACCAAGCCAATTTAATATAACCTATGGTGTCAGAATGTTGGCGTGCTTGCCAACATTAATTTGGCATGTTTTCACTTCAAATGTCTTACAAGTGTCATGGGGGGGGTGGGGGTGATGAAAATGGGAAATATTGCGCCTAGAGCAGGACTCGAACCCACATCTCTTTGCATTCCAGGCCAGTGTGCTAACCATTCCACCACCTAGGCTCCCTGATATCACCATACTACCCACGCCTACCTGTCTATGCGGCTCCTTGCCTCAGAGGTCAGTGCAGACCACTACACTCGTCCCCCTGGAATTGTAAGTCTTTTAATGCTTACAATTACATACATACAGGCAGTGCACTTACACATACACAGGGTAGGTTCAACAACTATACAGCACGTAGCTTGTATAGGATCCTGGTCACGGCACCAGTGTCATGGGGGTGATGAAAATGGGAAATATTGCGCCTAGAGCGGGACTCGAACCCACATCTCTTTGCATTCCGGGCCAGTGTGCTAACCATTACACCACCTAGGCTCCCTGATATCACCATACCACCCACGCCTACCTGTCTATGCGACTCGTTGCCTGAGAGGTCAGTGCAGACCACTACACAAGTTAGCCATTTAAAATCAAAGCTACTTCAAACTAAAGTAATTTACATTATAATGATCAATCTAATACCCCTGTCACACTACGACGTAATGAGCCAACGTGAGCCTAACGTGGTGATATTTCGTCATTACGTTGATGTACGTTGGATTACGTTATGATGACGTCATAATGACGTTAGAGTGACGTCGAGCTACGTCACATTACGTCGTGTTACGTCAAGTTACGTCGAGGTTTTGGACATGTTCAAAAGTTTCGACGTAGGTCGAACGTAAGGGTTTACGTTCGCCGTACGTTCTGTTCACGTTCAGCGAACGTCAATGACGTTAAACGGACGTTATTCCAACGCTCCTCACTACGTTCAACTACGTTCCACTACGTTGACGCCCATTAAACCAAGTGCAAATGCCCACGGGGCGTAATGGGAATGTCAGGACAACGTCAGGAGAACGTCAGGAGAACGTGCATTCAACGTACGTTCAACGTCTCATGACTTAGCTAACGTCACGTAACGTTCTTCTGACGATGGAATAACGTTCATAACGTTCCGTCAGCGTCATTACGTTGACCTCTCTCGTCGAACGACGGTATCACTACGCTTTACCGACGTTACTCTCTCGTCCACTACGCTGCATCCACGTTCAACTTGTGCCCAAATTTGCATATGTCATGGGGGTGATGAAAATGGGAAATACTGCGCCAAGAGCGGGACTCGAACCCACATCTCTTTGCATTCCGGGCCAGTGTGCTAACCATTACACCACCTAGGCTCCCTGATATCAATACACTCCCCACGCCTACCTGTCTATGTGGTTACTTGCCTGAGAGGTCAGTGCAGACCACTACACATACTACACCGAGAAGTTCAACGTTCTTCACGTTCTCCCTACGTTGACGTCGTTACGTCGTAGTGTGACAGCCCCATTATGTATTTATCTAAGAAAATTGCCGAAGCTCACAACCGTCGGACTATGCAACTTTTAGTACCTGACCATCGAACCTCCCTCACCATATGGTCCATGGTAAAGGGTCAGAACTTGAAACATACCACAGATCCCATAGCTGCAGCGATCATCTTAATTGGTACAGCATCTCCCTGGATATATATCATTTGATTGGTTTCACGAGGAAAATGTAGTTCTAACTTTTGGAAGAACGTGGTGATTCCCAAGTAATTGTTATTGGTAATATTACGAATAGTAATAAATAACCATAATCAAGACGAACATGTTGTGTATAGTATCAAAGCAATCAACTCGCTGTAATCTAGTTCTCTGAGAATTTCTTGCAGAGTACTAACCCGGGATGGACCATCATTTTGGAGGGCGTTGGCTGGTACTGATATGAATAAAACGATCTTTGCGTGTGTGGGCAATTCGGGTAAGTATGAAGACGAGAAGAGTTCAGGTACAAAAACCGACAAATGCCATTCGAGTTGAAATGAAACCATAATCACCAGGTTTCATCTGTAGCTGCCATCATTCCGATAATCAAATCAATTTTTGTCACAGAAACCAACACATCCCTTATATAATGCATTCCTCAATATGACATTGATAGTAATGGATTTGTTGGTTTCTGCACCTGAACCTTTCATGTGTTTTTCTTTCTAATTGTTTCCTTTTCTCCCCCTCGTTTTTTCAAAAGGTGTACGGTTGAAAATCATAAAGAATACATTTGTTAATGTTAATCAGGTTCTGCAGCCTACCTTGTAAGCCCATCATCTCGATGTCCTGGTACTTCAAATTATAGCTAGTCGTTACATCTAGTATTTATGGCATTGCCACCTAGTGGTTTATGTTACACGTTACCATAGTTACTAGTTTAGTGAGGTGGTGACGGTCGTTCTAAAATGGTGATAATTATCCCAATATACTGATATCATTAAAGCTGCACAGTCCGATGAAATATAAAATTCTCAAAACCAAAACAATTATCTAGATTTTATTTTACATATCTAACTTAGATACTGATGCACTTACTAACATTTGTTTCTGCATAGAAGTGAACACGGAGTCAATTTAATAGAACCTGTTACTGCAGAAGTCTATGGTGTCAGAGTTTTCGCAAGCTTGCCAAAATTAATTGTCCATGTTTGCACTTGAAATATCTCAAAGGTTTACCATTTAAGCTAAAAGTAACTTTAAACTAATGTAAAGTAGATACTATAGTGATCGATCTAATATATTTATCTCAAAAAAATTTCAGAAACTCAAAACCGTCGGACTATGCCACTTTAACCAAAACACTTACCTAGATTGAATCCTATATACCCATCTTAGATAGTGATGCACTTAAGCATTTGTTGCTGCATAGAAATGGACTACTGAGTCAATTTAATAGAACATATCAATGCTGAATATGTCTAGCATTTCAGCTTCAGCAGTCACATGTTCTATTAAATTGATTTAGTATTCCCTTCTATGCAGCAACAAATGCTTAAAGTTGCATAGTCCAATGGCTTTGAATTTCTGTCACTTTTCTAAAAGTAGGTTGATTGTTAAAATCTACCTTTCTCGAGTTTGAATT
This sequence comes from Branchipolynoe longqiensis, assembly GCA_030323885.1. NCBI lineage: Eukaryota > Metazoa > Annelida > Polychaeta > Phyllodocida > Polynoidae > Branchipolynoe > Branchipolynoe longqiensis. The sequence goes on along the minus strand of CM059188.1, from coordinate 52,275,597 downwards.
AAATTTTATTTTAAATGCTTAACTTTTGAGACACTTGAAGCTCAAACATACAAAACTAATTTTGGCAAGCACATCAAAACTCTGACACCATAGACATCAGCAGTAACAGGTTTGATTAAATTGACTGTATTCCCTTCTATGCAGCAACAAATGCTTCATAACTCCACGAGTATCAAGGTTAGATAATTATCTTGGTTTTGAAAATGTGATGCTTTCACCGGACTATGCAGCTTTAAGTGCACCAATATCTAAGCTGGATTTGTAGGATCAAATTGTGTTTTGGTTTAAAAAAATGTATGTATTCATCGGACTATGCAGCTTTAATTAAAAGTAAAGTAAAGACTGTTTTATTTAACGACACTTCTAGAACACATTGATTTGTATCATCTGCTATTGGAGGTCAAATATATGGTCATTCTGACATATTTGTTTTTAGGAAACCTGCTGCCACCACATAGGCTACTCTTTCCGATAAGCACCAAGGGGTCTTTTATATGCACTTTCCCACATACAGGACAGTACATGCCACAGCCTTTGATGAACCAGTTGTGGACCACTCTTTGGAATGGAAAATATCCCAAACTACAGATGGGTCCGCAGAGCAGGATCGATAGCATGACCAACACCTTCACAGGTGGACACGCTACCGCCTGAGCTAAGTCCCGCTTCCCTCTTTATTTAAAAGCTCTCATCATGATAACCCTTTGGAGGCAGCCAGCACGTCTTGCTGAATGCGCATGTCATTAATTAGTTCTTTGAAGGCGGTGGAGTTGTAGATGCTTGGGGCGATTTGTGTCCTCTCCACAAGTGGTATATCCACATGTCTGAACCTGGCTCACCTTAGACCGTCGGTGTTATGACAAACTACCAACTATCACACTACAGAGCTGTCGTAGAGAAACACCATCTTAATCTATATCAGATAGACTATATATAGACCTATTTCATATGACGTCAGCATAGGTATTTAGATCAGTGCGCGCGCTGCTTGGCTGCAGGACGACACACGGTCACACTGCAAACTCAATGACTATGAGCAATGTTCATAGAGAAAAAGTGAAATATCTCTAAAGCAACACCACCTAGAAACAAACCGGTTGGAACACATATAGAAAACATATTCAACAAACAGATTATATTAAATTTATACGGTTAGGGTTCTGCATTTCTATTAATTTTGAATAAAATTGACGTTTTGAACCACCGGGCGTATCAGCAAGCTCAATGCATTGTCAATGGCCCTGAGCAATCATCGTACAGAAAAACTTAAATATCTCTAAAACTACACCACCTAGAAACAAACCGCTTGGAACACATATAGAAAACATATTTAACAAAAAGATTATATTAAATTTATATGGTTAGGCTTCTGCATTTCTATTAACTTTGAATAAAATTGACGTTTCGTACTGCGCGTACCGGCAAACTCAAGGCAAACTAAATGCATTGTGATGATTCTCAATGGCCGTGAGCAATCTTCATACAGAAAAAGTTAAATATCTCTAAAACTACATCACATAGAAACAAACCGATTGGAACACATATAGAAAACATGTTTAACAACCAGATTATATTAAATTTATACGGTTAGGGTTCTGAATTTCTATTAACTTTGAATAAAATTGACAATTTTTTACTGCGCATACCGGGAAACTCAATGGCAGTGTGCATTCGTTCTGCAGCCAAGCTGCGCACGCATACACAATGTTTATAAACATTGAAAGGGGTCTATTGGGAATTATACAATCGACGCGAGCACATGTACACACACATATATGATATATACATATATGGTATAATATCTGTAATATATAATATATATTTAGTATATACACACATATAGGCGATAGCGGCCAGACGCAGCTGGCATACAGTGCCTAGAGCCCCTCACAGGTGGCGCCAGTGTGGCCCATGCCATACTACACAGGGTCAGTTAGATAGGATACAGTGATATTCTATTACATAGGGAACTGAAGATAGATAGTGTCCTTGTTTATATTCCCATAATGGATTACAGAGCACATATATATATATATATATACGCAGTATATGTATGCTGTGTAATATATTATGCAAATATAAATGACTTCTTGACAAAGTACCAGCTATCACGCTACAAAGCTGTCGTGAAGAAACACCATCTTAATCTAGATCAGACATACTATATATTGGGAATTATACAATTTTCGCGAGCACATGTACAGGATAATATCTATAATATATACATTTAAAGCACACATATACACAGTATGTGTGTGCTATATAACTGGTATAATGCTCATGAGAAAATAAAAATGCATTGATCCACCTTGGTATGTCCCTCAGCAGTTGACCAGACGGGGTGGCCGAATTGGTAGAGCGCAGGCTGCCTATGCAGAAGGGCGAGAATTTGAATCCCAGCCGACTCAATTAGAAAAGTGATGCTTGTCACAAGCCAGCATTTTTGTGTGTTTTTTTGGGGTCCATTAGTTGTTTAAGCAGGGGAAATTTCAGTCATAGATGACTGGTCTTCCTCATTCCACTGCTGGTCGATAGAAAGCCCGAGCCTACACTTTTACCGACCCAAGGTATTTTTAACCTCCCACACCACATAGACATGGTATGAGAGCAACCGGCCTTTGATGACGCTGTAAGTTATATTAGCAAGGCACTCAGCATCAATAAGATAGGACAAGGACTTATTACCAGAGGATCAGGATAATGTGACAGTGGGAAACTGGGCCAGATCTGGCTAGGACGTAAACAACAACAAACAAACTCTTGGCGTGTGTATGGTACCACGATCATACAGTGGTTACACTGTCCTTGCAGACAAACGACGACAAAAGCGCCACCAACGTCTGCTTTCGACACTATCCACTCCTGTGTCGTTCTCACTCGTCACCCCCCTCACCCCCACCCCAAACACCCCCACCTCACACCCCGAAGAATCATAACTACTTCATAACTCTCTGAATTCAGACCAACATTGTCCTAGCGTGGCAGGGGTCCGTCGGGCCGGCGGAGTGGAACAATTTTTTCATAATATTATCCTGAAACGGGAAAGTAAGTGAGAGTAACATGAATGTTTGATAATTGTGGTTTGCTGACTCACACAAAGAAGCAGCCGAACTGAAAAGTTCTCGCGTGTCTACACTATTAGTATCGCATCAGGATGTATATCTTATACTTTATAGATATACCCATGTCATCTAGACCAGAATAGGGGGTTAAGAAATGAATGAGCCATCATTTCTTTTCTTTAATAGTAAATTTTTAAGTGTAAAAAAAAAAGGGGGGGGGGGGAAGAAAGCTAGGCAATAGGTGAATGCTGTTAGTGTTAGGTTAGTGTGTGAGTGTTTTTGAGTGTATGCAGGGGGTGAACAGCACAGGATGTGGGGAAGGAAGGTCTGTTGTGAGAACCACATGCTTTGGAAATGGGTATTGCATACATATTGAGGGTGTGTCCTGGGGCCGTATTCATGAGCTCGGGGTAGCGCTACCCTGGGGCTCTAACCGGGGGGTACGCTACCCCTCCGGCTAACGGTGGAAAATCCGTATTCATGAGCTTGGGGTAGCACTACCCTGGGGCTCTAACCGGGGGGTACTCTACCCCTATTTCGAAGCAGGGGTAAGCCACTACCCCGAGGGGTAGTGAGCCTGTGTGGGTCTGAATCTATTCAATGCGATCATATTTGATAGATTTAAATACGCAATAAGTGAAATTTATTCAAATTAACCCTAAATCCGAAGCGAAATTAACGCTGACGCCGTAACGGCGGCGATATTAATATTTTCGAATCGACGAATGTAAAGTACACAAATCGCCGCCGCCGCAGCGACGTCGATATCCATAGTGTCGACTTCAAGTAAAAATGGCCGCCGCCGTCGCCGCCGAATCGGCGTGAATTTCTTACGCCCTAATCTATTAAATGCTGTCATATTTAACAGAATTACATAAGCAATAAGTGAAATTTTAGCAATTTAACCCGAAATTCGAAGCGAAATTCACGCCGCCGCCGCATTGGCAGCGTTATTCATATTGTCCAATCGATGAATATAAAGTAAACAATGCCATGGCCGCCGCCGTCGCCGCCGAATCGGCGTGAATTTCTTACGCCCTAATCTATTAAATGCTATCATATTTAACAGAATTACATAAGCAATAAGTGAAATTTTAGCAATTTAACCCTAAATTCGAAGCGAAATTCACGCCGCCGCCGCATTGGCAGTGTTATTCATATTGTCCAATCGACGAATATAAAGTAAACAATGCCATGGCCGCCGCCGTCGAATCGGCGGGAATTTCTTACGCCAAATCTATTAAATGCTGTCATATTTAACAGAATTACATACGCAATAAGTGAAATTTTAGCAATTTAACCTTAAATTCGAACCGATATTAATGCTGCCGCCGCATTGGCGGCGTTATGCATATTGTCGAATCGACGAATGTAATCAAAGCGAACGGGTAGCTATCCCGACCGGCTAGAACATTGGTGAATACCGATTGATATATTTAACCGCCGCCGTTAAACCGCGGGATACCTACCCAACGGCTAAGCCTAACCTCCGGCTAACCGTACCCCGCTCTCATGAATACGGGCCCAACTGTCCAGTGTGCACAACTAATGACTATGCATGTTCTCATACAATGCTATATACATAAAGAGGCCTTGTCACGATGGTAAGGCTGTATAGTCCGATGACAACATCACATTTTCAAAACTAAGACACTTACCGTATATATTCAAATATAAGTCGAGGAAATTTACCACACAAAAATATCTCCTATTCTGAGGTCATCTATACTCACGATACCCCCCGAGGGAGCTTGGATGACACTCAGGACAACATATTGTGGCAAGATGAGGACATTGACATTGACGCTGGTGATGAATATTAGGGTGATGCTATTAATCATTACAGGTAGTGCAGTTACTGGAGGAGTCTGATGACTATATCGATCGCTATATTTGGGTCCAAACAATACCATTGTAAGGATATTCTACCTCTCTAAACCGATCGCCTCCCTAAGTGGACCACTTAAAATCGGTCCCATGGTCAGTCGAATTATGGAGGTTTTACTGTACATGGAGAATTTAATAGAATCTGGTACTGCTGAAACCTATGGTGTCAACATTTTGTTATGCAAGCCCAAATTAATTCCGCATGTTTTCACTTCAAATATATCCCTAAAATTAACTACGGAAAAAAGAAGGTTACTTCAAACTAAAATAAGGTACATTATATTGACCAACATTTTTGTTTTTTTTGTTTTTTTGTCCATTAGTTGTTTAAGCAGGGAAATTTCAGTCATAGACGACTGGTCTTCCTCATTCCACTGCTGGTCGATATTAACCTCCCACACCACATAGACATGGTATGAGAGCAACCGGCCTTTGATGACGCTGTAAGTTATACACAGCGGTGGAAATCCAAATTGGCAGAGCTGGGTAAATCTCAAATAATGGCAGAAATTCAAAACGATCAGACCATGCACCTTCAATAGCGGGATGAAATGTTCAAGTGAGGTGTGGGGGACGCCCACTTCCTGTGTGGGAAGGGATGTACTGGCATGATCCCTGGCCGAGTAAAGAAAATAATGACAAGGTTAACACACCACCTTGTTTGACAATCAGCATTGCTATGATAGAACAAAAGGACATGTTGGCTCAGTGTCATGATGATGTGACTGAGATTTAGTGAGGGGGGATGTTACTATGTTTGGTCACGGTGGTTGAAGATGGTAGTTTTTAGTTTCTGCTAGTCTCTCTCTCTCTGTCTCTCTCTGTCCTTCTCTCTGTCTATATGTATATATACATACTTAATATATATAATTATGTGGTGTATAAAACTTATGTGAATAAGGGAATATTCCTTATTGGCCACCCTGATGTTGTGTACTACTTTATGGGTGACCCACTCTTCACGGTGGGACAGGTGGCACCACCACCCCCCACCGATATCAGTGCCGCGAATACTGTCACTCGCGCACTGGAATATTATATATTAAATATATTAGTTTGCACATTATATTGGCAATTACTTTATTTTGAAGTAACTTTTATTATAACTGGTTAACATTAAATATATTTGAAGTGAAAATATGACAAATTAATGTTGGCACTCACATAATTTCTGATACTATAGGCTTCAATCAATTTAATATAGTTATCTCAGAAAAATAGAAGAAGCTTCAAAACCATCGGACCATACAACTTTACAAAAATATACAATTTTAAAACATGTGCATAAACAGTTTTGAATAAAAGGAAATGAAATTGAAAGCAGCTTCGAATAGAGATTGATAACCATATCAGTTTCCCCCGTTTCGTAAATTTGATTTCACACACACAGCGAAGAAACAACTGTAGTATTTTGTTACAAAGCGAGTGAACTGAAAGGGCAATATTATTGCCCAACTGTCTGTGGGATTGCTATGCACGATTATTCAGGCTGATCGGGGTTCCACTCCAGTGAGCAGACAGGCACGGCTTCTGAATCACAGAGCAGACAGCTTAGTTCCGAAGGAAAACACAAGGGGGCGCGCCCTCTAATTAGGCACACACACACATACACGCGCACACACACACACACACACACACACGAAGGAGAGCACACCGATTGGTCAAGTCAGACCGAGGCTAGCAGTCGCGGCGTCTGAACATGCGCAACGGACATCGATGAGCAGCTCAAACCCACGCACTCTCCAATCACACTATATGTCTGTGTGGGTTCAGTTTTGATGCTACTTATGCTAGGTACACACCTACCGTTTTTCCGCACCCACCTACCGTATTCGATCTAAAATTGCTCAAAAGTCTTGAGGTGTGCACTCCCCTAGCACACCTACAGATTGCGATTCATGACTTAAAACTCAATTTTAGTGCTAAAAGTGCTTCCTTACGATTGCGATTCGCGATTCGAAAAATGAATCGGCGCTTTTTCAGTTTTAAGCGGGTTGGGTCAGGTCGTGAGTTTTAGTGTGCGAGTCGTAAACGGTAGGTGTGTACCTAGCATAAGAGTTAGGATTTCTGATTGGAGACGCGGCGGGGCCGTGGGTGGGGAGGTTTGGGGATGGGAGGAGGAGGTGGGACTTGCACCTTATGTGTAGGTAACGATTGACAGATAGATCATGCCATATATAATTATGATCCGTATAAACAAGGCTCGGCTTACACTGATAGTGATACAAGGGTGGAGACATGGATTGGTGAGTTGTTGGAGTTTTACATCCTGGCAACATCAAAGGTCAGATGAGGACGGGGAGAGACATGGGAGATGTGGGAAGTCAATTCTTGTGCAGACAACACGAGATCAAGAAAAGTGGGGGTGGCGGGAAAACATTCCTAAGTAGGGACCCAACATCCATGTGTAAGTAACTGTGTGTGTGTGTTCAAGGGGGCGGGGCGGGAGTAGTTCCAGTTTCATTGTAGTAATTAAAGTTGCATAGTCCGATGCTTTTGAGTTTCTAACATTTTTCTGGGATAAATATATTAAATTGATCATTATAATCTACCTTAGTTTAGTTTGAAGTAACTTTTAATTGAAATGGCTACCTTTTGAGATATTTGAAATTCAAACATGTGAAAATAATTTAGGCAAGCACGCCAAAACTCTGATACCATAGGCTTCTGCAGTAACAGGTTCTATTAAATCGACTCAGTGTTCCCTTCTATGAGGCAACAAATACTTAATAAATGTATCACTATCTAAGTTAGATATGTAGAATCAAATCTAGATAATTGTTTTGAATTTGAAAATTTGATGCTTCATCGGACTATGCAACTTTAAGTGAATGATTGATAGTGTCTGCCCGCGTCCCCAGACTCCATGTCAGAAAGAACACAGATTCACTCACTCACTCACACAGGCACTTATTCACTCACACACAGGCACTCACTCACATACTTTTATTCACAAATATTCACTCAATCACACAGATTCACCTGCTACGCCAGGACATCATTGGTCTGAATGCACGGTTCTGCATTGAAGGCAAGTACTACACATGCTAAGCATATTTACAGGATGCGCACCCTGTAACAGAGAGACGATGGGTCGGTGCAGAAGAAGCGGAAGTGAGTAATGTGCGCGCGCATGTCTGTGGTGGTACTGGTAGAGTGCGGATGGGTTGTTTGTGTGTGGCAATGTGTGTGTGTACTAGTTGTTGCTGTTGGTGGTGGCGGTGGTCGTGAGTGGGCGCGTGTGTATGATATGGGTGTATGAGAGGGGGGTATGCTGTTGTTGCTGGTGAGTGTGCGCGTGTTGGTTGGTTGGTTGTTGGAGGTTTATGTCCTGGCAACATATCAGGACAGGTACTGATTTGCGACCTGGGAAACACTCATGGCGACTTTATAGTGCGGTCCCACTGGGAGACCAGGCCGCCATTACCATTACCTGATATCCCACTCGGTCACATTATCCTGACACTGAGCCAACCAGTCCTTGCCCTACCCTAATAATGCTGAGCACCTGGCTAGGAAACGACAGGCATCAATTTTTAAGTCATTGGGTTGACTCGACCAAGGTTCGTACCCGTGAGTGTGGGCGTGTGAATATTAATTATTATGGGTGTGGGAGAATGGTGGTCCATGGGTGTGTGAGAGAGGTGTGTGTGTGTGTGACTGTAAGTGTGGGTGTGCCTGTGGGAGATGGTTGGTTGTTGGAGTTTTAATTCTTGCCATATCTAAAGTCATATCAGGACGGGTACCGACTTATGACAGTGTGCACTCATGGTGACATTTTAGTGCTACCCTACTGGGAAATCATGCTGCGAGCACCATGACCCGATAACCCATGCAGTCACATTATCCTGACACTGAGCTAAACCAGTCCTTGCCCTACCCTATTAATGCTGAGCGCCAAGCTAGTAAATGACAAGTATAAATTTTGTAAGTCACTGGTTTGAGAATTAAACTCCCGATCTCCCATACGGGAGGCCTGCGCTCTATCTATTCGGCCATCGCGCCCGGTGGATGTGCGAGAGGGGTGAGCGTGGATGTGGGTGTATGGGTGTGTGAGGTATGGGTGTGGGTGTGGGTATGTGGGTGTGAACGGTGGGTGTGTGGGTGGATGCGTGAATGGTGCCGCGGAAAATAGACTACATCACGGTTCCAGCGGCGCGGTGCATTGTGGGATGGGTCAGAGCAAAACAACACCCCCAAAAGCACATGGCACATGGGTGCAGCTATGAAATGTACTAGTTTCAGCTCATCTCAGCTCTTGTTTGAAACATAGAATACTAACTAAAAATATATATATAATAAATTAAAATATTAATCTTTTATCCAGCATTGCATTTACATCAATATAATCAGCACATCTTATGCCATGTGCATTTAGATTTAGAAAGATCTAGGCACTCAGACTAGTGTTAGAGCCACAGCCAGAGTACTCAATGCATTGTCAATGGCAGTGAGTAATCTCCATACAGAAAAAGTAAAATATTGATAAAACCACACCACCTAGGCACAAACCGATTGGAACACATATAGAAAACAGGTTTAACAAAAAGATTATATTAAATTGATAAGGTTAGGGTTTTGGATTTCTATTAATTTTGAATAAAACTGACGTTTTTCAATGCGCGTATAGGCAAACTCAATGGCCATATGCCTTTGCTTTGCTCCCAAGGCCATTTTCAGCGCATGCGCAGTCGGAACCGTGATGTAGTCTAGAGAAGGAAGCGGATGTAGAAGTAGTAGAGAAGAATGTCCAGTCTGGATGCAGGGGGCGGGGTGGGTTCAGTGCGAGTTGGGTGCAGTTATGTTGATCTATTGCTGCCCCAGGCTGTGAATATATATGCGCCTATAGGGCACAGTGTTGACAGCCCCCAAAGATTGGCTGCAGGTGACTGTGTGGCCCGGCACGCCCTCTAGCGGCGGCCGTGGCACCTTATCCGGGCTTTATGGGGTCGTCAATCTAATCCACTGACTCGCTCATTACAGACTCGGGGCTGGCTGGGAGACTAGAACCTGCACTAACACATGGGTGCGATAGGAGGGACTGGTGAGGTACATCTTTCTGTCTGACATAAAATACGCCCACCGCACTGCACTAACAAGTCGTCGACTGCATAGCTGGTGCGCAGGCACACATATGGAGCGTGGGTATTCCGGAAGTGGGACTTCGTGGACATTGTACATAGAGAAAGGAGAGTGATAAGGGGGTTGGGGTGTGTGTGTGGGGGGGGGGGGTCACATTTATCTAGCGATATTATTGCTTAAACTTAAAATTTGCGCAGTCCGATGGTTTTAAGCTTGCTTCTGTCATTTTGTGAGATAAATATATTATTAGGTTGATTCTTATATTATAATCTACCATAGTTTAACTACGATTTAAATTACTTACTTCGGAGATATCGAAAGTGCAAACATGCAAAATTAACTTTGCCATGCTTCTCCAAACTTTGACGTCGTAGGCTTCAGCAGTGAACTACAGGTGCTATTAAATTGACTTGGTATTATATTGCATGTGTGCATCCATGTTAATGCCAAATTGTTATGTATTTTTTTTATTAATTTTGAATAAAATCGAAGTTTTGCCCTATGCGTATTGGCAAACTTAATGGCCGAGCCCCTTTGTTTTTCTTTTGACGCCGTTTTCAGCGCATGCGCAGTCGGAATGGAGATCTCGTCTATTGCATAGAATCTTGGGTATCTATTGTCGTCAGTCGCTAGTCGCCAGTCCCGGTGTGTGTGCCCCACTTAAATCATAAGTTAATGCCAGACTCGTGGTGTGCAAGTTTCCCGTGCTGGTCAGGGGCTGGCGGTCGCCCCTGTCAGGGGTTGATGGTCACCCTGTCAGGGGCTGAAGGGATGGTCGGTCACTCCTGGGGTTATATGGTGCGTGCCCAGCGGGGTGTGGGAGTGGGGGAGAGGGCATGGGGGTGGCAGGGAGGCGGGGGCGCGGTATTCGCTACCGGAAAGACAGCCTCCTCAGGGGGTTCTTAACGCCGCGCCATAATTCACCAGACACCACCCCAAACACGTGCCGCGCCTAACGGGGCAGGCATTAATTATAGCCCGGCCAGCTATTGCGTCTACTAACGCTAACATATCGGTCGTTAAGTACCAGGGCGCAAATCAGGACATGGACCGCATAGCGTATGTAGCACGAGCACTGCAGGAGCAAAGATGTGTTACACTTGCAGCGGTAGTAGTATTGGTATAATTAGAAGTCATTCCGCGTAAAGTGTGTATATGCATTTTTATATATCATATATGATATAGGCCTATACTATTACTATATATTATATATGTACTATAATATATATACTATATATATAATACAACATGTATAAGCATACATATACTTATATATACACGCATATATATATATACACCAACACTGGCACTGACAGTGCCACTGGCACTGATACTGGTATTGACACCGCTACCAACACTGCCACTGTCACTGACACCGCTACTGACACTGCCACTGACCACGCCGCTGCCCCTGACACCAACACCCTCACCAACACCGCCATCGACACTGCCACTGCCACTGACACTACCACCAACACCGACAGCGACACCAACAACGACACCGACACCGACATCAACACCCTCTCCAACACCGCCAGCGGCACTAACACCGACACCCGACACATCGCCATCACCGCCACCGACACCCCCACCAACACCCCGCCAGCACTGTCACCGACACCCACACTGCCGTCACGGAGGGGCACTGAGGCACTGTGCGACTGGTTGGCGTACGTCGCCATGCATCATTCTCTACTCTGGCGCGCGGCCAAATGGGCGCCATCCATTCTTGGTGGTTATGCCGCCGTGAAAGTCTTTGACGCTCCGCGCGTTATAAATCATAGACATGGCCGCCCGGTTCCAGGCATTGACCAGCGCGACCGTTAAGCGCTATTCTATGGCCGATGGGCAGTCCAGACGGGTGGGTGGGGGTGGGTGGGGGGTAGGGGGGGGGAGACGGTAACTGACCACTGGCCATCACTTGCACTCGACTAGACACGGCGACGAGGGAACCTTTGACCAGCGCGTATCACTAAACAGTTCACCGATATATCTTCGCCACAATAAAAGGTCAGACACATCCCCTACTGAAGCCACCTGGTGTTTGTTATAAACAAACATAACACATCCACTTCCAACAATCACATTGACATTAGAGATGCTGTGTTATCCACAGCCGTTTTTTTTTGCGCGGCGATTCCTTGGTGCAACTGCATTTCGCAGGTATGTGGCATGAATTGCTGTGGAACCGGCCCCCGACGCCCAAGCTGCCCTGTGCGACCCCATGAGGTCGGTCAATCTCCGAGCACATGCAGTGCAGGGAAAACCACCGCCTAGGCGCCCATTAACCCCCCCCCCGCACACACCCTCACCTCCACCCCTGTACACCCCCCCCCCCCCCACACACAACTTCACCTCCACCCCTGTACACCCCGCCCCACACACACACTCTGAACACACACCCGTTCATTATATATAACGAGTACCCACTATGCCATATTCTCAAAGCAGTGGACGAAATGGAGAACACCGATTCCGCACAAAAGAATTCTCCGTGCAGAGGGTGATATCATTCCAAATTAAAATATTTAAATTATGTCAATAACCGATGCGTAACTAACGGACAACATTGTCACTGTACGCCGATTGATGGAAGGCTATTATTACAATGCATGATGTAGACATGAAACATAACTATGCATAGATAGCTATATAGCCAGTTCGATAGGTAGGTATGTAGGTAGATAGATAGATAGATAGACAAAGACAGATAGAGATAGATAGATAGATATATATCGCAGTTATTGCCCAATATGACGTTGGGGGCCGTAGCAATTTTCGGTGCGTATTGACTGGGGCACATCTGAGGTCACTACACATTCCAGAGGACAGACAGGCTCACACGCTCATATTACTATTAGGGTGATACAATTATTAAGTAGCGGTTGCTTTCAAATTTGCCACATTTAGGTTAACCTGAAATTTAAATATATTTGAAATAAATAAGCCATTGTACCAAAGAGGTGTGGTGAATTCCTGCAGTTTGACTTTCCCCAGTCACTCTAATATCAGTGTTATCAGTCATGCATTATAGCGAAATTCACCATAGAGAATAAGCCGGGTGAGTTGAGCATTCGCCTCCTGTTTTGGGAGATCGAGGGATCTGAGCCCATAAGTTTGTGGGTTCGAATCCTGGTCGGGTCAAACCAATGACTTAAAAATGTATACTTGTCGCTTCCTAACCTGGTGCTCGGCATTATTAGGATAGGGCAAGGACTGGTTCACTCAGTGTCAGGATAATGAGACTGAGTGGGATATCACTGATATTATCAGGTCATGGTGCTGGTGGCCTGATTTCCCAGTGGGGCAGCACTATAAAGTTGACATGAGTGCGCACTGTCACAAGTCAGTACCCATCCTGATATGACTTTAGATGTTGCTAGGACGTAAAACAACAACACACACAAAACAAACAAACCATAGAGAATGCGTTATCAACATTATTTAACGCTTAATAATATATATATTACATATATATTACATATACAGTAAAACTTCTCTAAAGCGACCGACCTTAGGACCGACTATAAGTGGTCCATTTAGGGAGGTGGTCGGTTTAGGGAGTTAGAATATAGTTACAATGGTATTGTTGGGACCCAAATAAAGTGATCGATATAGGGTAGTGGTCGATCTGTGGAGGTCTTTGGTTAGAGAGGTTTTACTGTATATTACATAGACATCATCATCATTATCATCATCATGCTGTCCGTTGCGATGCGACAAAGACTGCTTTCATTACTTGACTGCCGCTCTCCATTTAGCTCTGTGCTGTGAGAGTGATATTACATTTCATGAAAGCTGCCTGCAAAAGTGTTGAAGTGCTGCTGGCTTTTGCAAGTTACCAGCGGCACTCTCTCGGGGAGCAAATAGAGGTTTCACACCGGCAAGAAGATGTCCAGACAGGTGCAAAACTATTTGCCCCTGCAGTGGCTGGTCGGGAGATGTTGGGAGTTCCATACATCAACCGCCCTTGATGCTGCCACAGTGACATGGTTTTCTGTTCAGGGTTTGCTCCCTTCCTTCGGTTCTGTCAAGAACCTGTACCACAAGGCAGTGGTTTTCAACTCTGCAGGGCAGGGGTGTCAAACTCCCTGAGGTATTGCAATACCTGCATACCACAATCAGGGCCAATACTATCGAGTAGTCCCGGGCTCGCAGGCACCGGCCAGCGATTGGACATTATTAGATATTACAAAATATATATAGGCTCTCAGAGAATGTATTTATTATTACACGTTTACTAAACGTATAATATTATTATACTCCTTATATTATGTATATAGGCCTACTACTTATATAATATATATAGTAGTACATATGGTACATATATACTACATATGTATGGAGTGTATATGTAATAGTTTTTGTTTTACGTCCTAGCAACATCTAAGGTCATATCAGGACGGGATATGTGATATATATGTAATATAGACTATATGTAATACATATAATATATATAATACATATAATGCATATAGTAATATATATGCAATTTATATATAATATATATGCAATATATATATATATAATATATGCAATATATATGTAGTATATACATGTATATACATACATATTGTATATGTATTATATATGCATTATAATTTATATATGTATTATATAGGTATTATATGCGCAATGTATATGTAATATATGACATACTATGCAATGCAGTATGCATTCTGCAGCTCAGTGCCTGCAGCAACCAGCCAGGTGGGACAGACGCTGTACGGAAACTACATCCGGCACGAGGTTTTGTGCGGGGCCTATCTAATGTGTGCGCTTCTAACGCCAACGCCGGGATCGAAATGAAAAACAGACACCGCGTAACGGGACTTAGTAAAAACTAAAGGTCTAGACAGCTATTACGACCATGAAGAAGGAAAGGAAGAAAATAGAGTTGTGGCGAGGGGGAGTGGGGCGGGGTCCCTTGAACAAACAGTGATAAGGCCCGTTCGCGACCAGCGTTCCCCTCAGATGTCTGACAACGTTTGTTCTGATAACACCATTGATGCCAGAATAGCTCATATAGAACTTAGAAGAGTAAAAGCTAGCTACAGTTATTAAAGTTGCACGATCCGTGAGCTTTGAATTGTTGTATTATATATATATATATATATATATATATATATATATATATATATATATATATATATATATATATACGAGTCAGTCTCACAAAAATTGGTGGTCAACTTAAGATGTCGGCATCGCAATTGTTAAAGTGTAGTGCATTTCTTTGTTTCATATTAGATTATCCTAGAAACAAATAGGGTTGTTTGTATTTTACATTCAGGATAAATTGAAGAACTTTCCAACACCTCTGTCAATGCTAAACTATAATTATGCCATTCGACGCCAACATCCAATAGTCGATGCCGACATCTTTAACAGATGTCGGCGTCGCAATTGTTACAGTGTAGTGCATTTCTTTGTTTCATATTAAATTATCCCAGAAACAAACAGACTTGTTGTATTTTCTCTACCTTTACATTCAGGATAAATTTGAGAACTTTCCAAAACCTCTGTCAATGCTAAACTATAACTATGCCATTCAATGCCAACATCCAATGCCCGATACCGACAATTTTCCCTGATTGGCCTATTTTTGTGAGACTGACTCATATATATATATATATATATATATATATATATATATGTGTGTATCACTGGCCCTCTCATTATAGTTTGTGCAGTCTAGATATATATATATTTATTTTTATTTTTTATACTAGATTGATCATTATATCCACACTGTTTGATTACATGTGTTAATATTAATTTTGAAGATGTTTTAAAGTTGCATAGTCGGATAAAAGCATCAACATTTCAAAAGGAAAACACTCATCTATATCTGAACCTACATATCTAACTTAGATACTGATGCACTTATTAAAGTTTCATAGTCATTTGATTTGGAGTTTCTGTAATTTATTTTAGATTATTATAGTATGGTTATTGCTAATATCGGCCTTACTTTAGGTCGAAGTAACTTTTACTTTAAACGGCTAACCTTTGAAGTGTAAACAGGAAAATATGATTTTGGTATGCACGTCAAAACTCTGACACCATAGGGGTTTAGCAGTAATAAGTGTTATTAAATTGACTCAGTATTCCCATATATACAGCAACAAATGCTAAATAAGTACACTCGCATTTAGATTCTAAGTTAGATGATGTAGAATCAAATCTAGATGTTGTTTTAGTTGCGAAAACTTTATGCTTTTATTGGACTATGCAGCTTTACGCATTTGATGCCACATATAAGACAATTTAATAGAATCTGTTACTGCTCCTATGGGATCAGAGTTTTGACCAACATACCAAGTTAATTTAGCATATTCATACTTCAAATATCTCCTAGGTTGTCGATGTTGGTCGCAACATGGGTAATCGAACAAGGCGGAGTAGGATGCCTATTCAACGGCTGCTGGCACCACCTGTACTTGAACCTTAATATTAAATATATAGATTGACGTCTACCACGCCTAGCGGGTCTTTTGTAACTACGCCGAGTAACCACGCAGAGCTGGCGGATGTGCATATGTAAATTAGATATGACGTCAACAGCCAAAATCTATTACAAAGTTACGAAAACTTGACGTAGTCATGATGTTTCGGGCCGGCCAAGCTGCTATATAAAGCACGCAAAACCCAGAACTCTGCCGCTACGACTTGGCGGCGGACGGCAACAGACCTTTTACTCTGCCATCCCGCCCACCCCACAATAAGAGACTAGAACTATAGGGTTAAAGCATATCGGAGCCTTCTCTCATTATACTCAAGCATGTACGATTGCCATTTTGTTCATTAAAAAGTCCAAATATATAGCATTTATTTGTGTTTGCGTTGTTCAATTAGTGATCTTAAAGCAAAATTATTTAAAACAAAAGTAAGTAGATAATAACGATCAGTTTAATATAGTTATCTTAGAAAATGACAGCAACTCAAACTAGTTCGGGTTTGAATAAACTGACGTCTGGTTATGTAGTACATCAAACTTTCTTCTTTGTGGGAACTAAAATAGTCTACCCACAATGAAGAACATTCAATGCCCTGCATAAGGTTTCACTGGGGACATACGGGTGTATTATTTCATCTCGTTATAGTTGGTGAATAGTGTCCGTATTTAAAGTTGCACAATCCGATAGTCTTGAGTTTCTGTCATTTTCTGATGTAAATATATTAGATTGATCACTATAATCTACCTCACTTTATTTGAAGTAAATTTGTTTTCAAATTCCTAACTTAGGTGATATTTGAAAGCTAAACATGCGAAATTTTGGTTTGCTGGTCAAAATTTGATGCAGTATGTCCTTTTATGTACAGAAAAACCTCCATAACCGACCACCTCCACGGATCGACCACTCCCCTATATCGATCGCTTTATTTGGGTCCCAACCATATTATAACTGTTATATTGTAACCATATTATAACTCCCTAAACCGACCACCTCCCTAAATCGACCACTTAAAGTCGGTCCCAAGGTCGGTCGATTTAGAGAGGTTTCACTGTAGTATCAAATGCTTAAAGCTACATAGTACCATGAAGCATAACATTGTCAAACCCAAAACACGCAGCTAAATCTGATTCTATATATCTAGGTTAGATACTGATGCAACTTATTAAACATATGTTGCCACACAGAAGGACATACTGAGGTAATTTAACTTTTTACTCCATAAACCTAGTGTCAGAGTTTTGGTGTGCTTGCCAACATTTATTTAGCATATTTGCACTTCAAATATCTCAAAAGCTAGCCATTTAAAATATAAGTCACCTACTAAAAGTAAGGTAGATTATAACAAGCAATTTAATATATTCATCTCAGGAAAATGACAAACTTAAAACCATCGGACTATGCAGCTTTAATACGTGCACCGGTATCCTAGTTGGATATGCAGGTTCAAATCTACATAAGTGGTTTGCTTTTGACAACTTGATGTTTTTATTGGACTATGCAGCTTTAATAAGTCCACCAGTATCCTAGTTGGAAATGTAGTTTCAAATCTAGATAAATGTTTTGCTTTTGACAACTTGATGTTTTTATTGGACTATGCAGCTTTAATACGTCCACCAGTATATAAGTTGGATATCTAGGTTCAAATCTAGATAAATGTTTTGCTTTTGACAACTTGATGTTTTTATTGGACTATGCAGCTTTAATAAGTCCACCAGTATCCTAGTTGGAAATGTAGGTTCAAATCTAGATAAATGTTTTGCTTTTGACAACTTGATGTTTTTATTGGACTATGCAGCTTTAATACGTCCACCAGTATATACGTTGGATATCTAGTTTCAAATCTAGATAAATGTTTTGCTTTTGACAACTTGATGTTTTTATTGGACTATGCAGCTTTAATACGTGCACCAGTATCCTAGTTGGAAATGTAGGTTCAAATCTAGATAAATGTTTTGCTTGTGAAAAGTTTATGTTTTTATTGGACTATGCAACTTTAATACGTGGGAGGTGTGTGTGTGTGGGGGGGGGGGGGTAGTGCTCGGTCAGCCTTGTGTGCATTGTGAGCACAAAGAAAGTTGACTTCAAGAAGAGGGACGAGAAGAAGATTGACCAGCAACACGAAGAAACAGGAAAATGAAGAGGAAAAAGAAGTGGATATGAAGATAATAGAAGAACAAAGAAGAACAGGCAGGAAAAGCACCCAGCAAAAAGAAAAAGAAAAAGAAATGCATATATATAAAGAAGAATAAAAAGAAGAACAAGATGAACAAGGACAAAGGACAAAAACAAGAATTAATGAGGAGGAGAAGAATAAATTAATAGAAAGGAAATACCTAATAATATGTGATGAAGTAGATAATAATAATAAGAAGAAGTTAAGAAGAAGAAAGAAGGAGGAGGTGGATAGAAAAAGGAGATAAAGAAGGAGAAGATAGAAGAAGAAGAAGAAGAAGAAGAAGAAGGAGAAGGAGAGAAAAAAAGAAAGGAATGTATACAAAGGAAATGTCTAAGCCCTTGTGGCTAATAATAGTAATATCTCAGGTCTGTAAATGTGGTTCCGGTCAGCGCGGCGTCGTCGCGCAGTGACACCTGCGTCTTCAAAGGTCACGCCGGGTCAAAGGGCGGGTCACGCAGGGTCATTTGCCCCTTCGGCACTAGAAGTCGGGGTAGCCGTTGCCCGGGTAGCGGAGCGACGAAAGGTTTAATGACAACATCTCAGGTGGAGCCCGGGAAGGGTGGAATTAGGGTGGAGGGAGGTGGAAGGAGGATGGAAGGAAGGAGAGTCAAAATGGTGTTGTGGAGGTGCGGTTGGGGGTGGGTGGGGGTGGGGGGTGGGGGAGGCATAGTCCGTATACAACAACAGCAGACACGACTCAGTGAACGCGCTATTCAGGGAGCTATATACACACAGGCTCGGGCGGCCGTGTGATCTGGACCGAGCCCCGTGCCCATCTGTCACCGGGGACCGGCCACTTCCGGTCCGACCTGGGTATGCCGGCCCGCCGCCCCTCCCGCTCGGCTCCCGGCTCCCGTCCAGCGCACAACAATCCCCGGGCTTGTTCTTCCGGGCGCCCCGGGCCTCTCGCTTGATACACCGCCAATCACAAAGTTTCCCTCTCCTTCTCCTTCTCCATCTCCATGACCCTGCCTCTTTCCGTCCCCCCTCTCCCTTTCCCCTCTCTCTCACTCAGTTCCTCTGTCCCTCCCACCGTTTCTTCATTCTTCCTCTCATCTCTCCATTCCTCCTGCTCTTCCTCTCTCTCCCTCCTCCTCTCTCCCTCCCCTTCTCTCCCTTCTCCCTCTCCCTCTCTCTCTCTCTCTCTCTCTCTCCCCCCCTCCCCTTCTCTCCGATCCCCCCTCCCCCCATTCACCAAAGCCATCACCATTATGTACATTTGGACGAAACAGACTGGAAAAATCGGCTAGATCTAATATTTTCAGCCGCGTGCCCGCCCAGACAGCCAACCAGGTTGCACCGGGTGACCAGGGCTGCCAGCAGCTCCCGCCGCCAGGGGCCGCTCCATCCAATACGCTGCCGCCCCCCCCCCCCCTCCCGCCCCAGTCTGGCCCGCCATAGCTACACACACCCTTCCTCAACCTCCCTACACAGCCCGCCTCCCCCCCCCCCTCTTCCCGTCATCTCTACACCCTCATCCTTCCCCTGCACCCCCCACCCTCACTACAGCACCTCCCTACGCACTCTCACTGTCATCTCCACACCCTCCTCCTCTCCCATGCCCCACCCTCCCTACCCACTTTCCCAGTCATCTCTAGACCATCATTCTCTTCCCTGCTCCTACCCTTCCTATACACCTTCCCTACACACGCTCACTGTTATCTCTACACACCCCTCCTCCTCCCTGTCCCCACCCTCAATACACACACTCTCTACCCACTCTCTGTGTCATCTCCACCCACTCCCCCTCATATCTCCCCTCCCCTCCTCTCCTCTCCCCTTTTCTCCCCTCCAATCCTCTCCTCTCCAAACCCTCCCTATCTATCCCGCCGCCCCACCTTCCCCAACATCTCTACCCCCCCCCCCTTCTCCCTTCTCCAACCCTCCCTACACACCATGTCTCCCCACTCCCCCTCCCAATTCTACCCACACTCCCCTAGTTCTCTTCCCCTCCCTTCCTCCCTATTCAGCCCGCATACACACCTCCACATCATCCACACCCACCATTCCTTTCTCTCCTAGAACCACCATTATAATGTTCTCCGTCCCAGGCTTATTTATGCCTTGAAGTCACCCCCCTCCCCCTCCCCCTCCCCCTCCCACCACCACCATCACCACCTACCACACACAATTCCTACACAGCGTCGGATAATCCACACACCATCTCCACATCCAACCGAATCCATCATCTCCCAACATTATCATTACCCACCTAAAAAACCAGGTGTTTATAGTATTCCTCCGTGTACAGTGGCTATGTGGTTTCCATCACATCACATCACAAACACATCTGGCACCCCTCATCATCCACCCTACCACCCCTCTCACACACTGGCCCTCCACTCGACCACTTATCACCCGGCCTCTCCACTTAACAACGCCCCTCGGCCCTTGTAAGTTGTAGGTGCTTCTGTCTGTACATCTCACCCTCATAAGACCACTCACCTACGCAGCTACAGTAAAACCTCTCTAAATCGACCGACCATGGGACCGACTTTAAGTGGTCCATTTAGGGAGGTGGTCGGTTTAGGGAGTTAGAATATAGTTACAATGGTATTGGTGGGACCTAAGTAAAGCAATCGATATAGGGGAGTGGTCGATCTGTGGAGGTGGTCGGTTAGAGAGGTTTTACTGTATATCCCCTATGTCGATCGCTTTATTGGGTCCAAACAATGCCATTGTAACTCCCTAAACCGAGCACCTCCCTAAACGCAACACTTAAAGTGGGTCCCAATGTCGGTCGATTTAGAGAGGTTTTGCTGTATATATATAATGTATATATGATGTATAAGAGTATTGTGAATATAAATAACAGAAGTTCTTTGCTACCATCAATTATTCATGTTTTATTCACACAAAAAACACTTGTGGCGCCACCAACAAGCACTACCTCAGTAGCCATTACTGTGAACCCTTGTCAATCGCTACAGATATAGTAAAAGATTATACACACATATAAATATATATACATATATATATATATATATATATATATATATATATAAATATATCATACATACAGATATACATATATTTTATTTGAATCGGTCAGCTATCGATCCGAATGACTTTGGAAGTCTTTCCCAATGGCGAGCCGCATTGATGGTTTCTTTGTTGGATGGAGTTTTACATCTTGGCAACATCTAAGGTCATATCAGGACGGCTACCGACTTGTGACAGTGCGCTCTCATGATTACTTTATTGTGCTGCCCCACTGAAAGACCAGGCCGCTCGACCCGCATTGTAGCGGACGGTCTAACCGCTTGACCACCCCGCCTGCTGGGACCATTCTGAACAGACGCAGAGCCGGATGCAGCCTGGCTGAGCCCGCGCTCTGAGAATCCCCCGCGCGTACCTTCTTCCGGCCACACGCCTTTCCAAATGCCAGTTTGAATCATGCCTGGCGGTGACGGCGCCGATTCACCCGCCCACTCGATAGACGACAACATGTGTTGTGGTTGAGTTCTGGGCAGATCGGTCCAGTTGATGTTTGTGTTTTTTGTGTGTGTTTTTGTGTGTTTTTTTGGTTTGTGTGTTTTTGTGTGCTTTGTGTGTTTTTGTGTGTTTGTGTGTGTTTTTGTGTATGTTTGTGTGTTTGTGTGTTTTTGTGTGTGTTTTGTGTGTGTGTGTCTGTGTGTGTAATTTATGGTGATAGTGTATTTATGCTGCCCATATTGATTAAATCTAATGACTTGTTTTTGCTGCTAGACAGTAATAGTCTTGTGGTTCCCGTTGTTTTGTCGCTTTCAGTTGTTGTGTAGCTATCTACTGCATGCATTCTTTCTCTATTTGTAATGTAAACATTCTCTTACATCTCCCGACCCCCTGTGAACTTGGTAGTTCTACATTTGGTTAGTTGTTTGGCTACCTATAGCTACTTTCCCTAACGAATGCAGTATCAGCGATCTGTGCACTGTGACGGGCAATGCAAGCCAGATATTCTCATCACACAGATATCTCTCTAAAAATATGTATGATAGGAGGTGCACGGCATGCCTCCAATGTTCACAGGCAAAATGTCTGCTGACGATGTATATTTCCTTAGAACATCACAAACAAGTAATGACATATACACTCGGCAGGACTAATATTCGGATCAGATCGGACTAGTCCGCGGCAGGCATTGTTCATTATATCAGCAATGGTGCTATTCTCACCGTCATGTGTTACCAACCGACAACTGACAAGTTTGGTTGAAAATGGTTGGTAGTAAAAATGCAAAAGACCCCAAGTCAACTGTACAATTTGGCTAAAATCTTTCCTTCAATAGAGAGACGAGATTGGTAACTTCTTACTTATGCATGTCCGCCCTGATATGACCTTAGATGTTGCCAGAACGTAAAACTCCAACAACCTACCAACCAACTTAGGCATGCTTCTGTATGATTTTTATCGTACCCATTTGGTGGGGATTTTGAGATTATTATTTTTATTTTTTTGCTGGTTGAGGCAGAAATAATAGAATGCAAACCTTGTGTCAGATATCTCCAAAATCACAGATTTATTATCCACATATTCAGTCAGCCTTTCGAGAAGAAAATGGGCCGGCTCAATTTAGTAATTGTATCTAGTTGTAGAAAACAGCAGTGCTCGCACATGAAACAAGACAGTAGCTATTCAGGTATAAACATTTATCGCGTACCTATTAATTTGTTTACCTGTGGCACAAATAAACCGTCACGTGTGCTGATAACCTGATCTGGATCACATCTCGTGGCGGGAAGGACAAAACACCACACGGTGAAGAAAAAGGAGAAGTAAGTTACGCCTGGCTATCCAAACTGATGTCTGCATTAAACTAAATGTATGCCGAACTAAAAATAACCAGCTTGGAGAGTGATTGCTCTGATTGGAGATTGATTATTCGTTCTTAAATTTAAACCAGACGGAATGGCCGAATGAGGTAGAGCGTCCGTCTCCCGTGTTGGTAGACGGTGGGGTCATGGGTTCGACCCCGGTTGAGTCAAACCAATGACTTTTAAAACTATACTTGTTGCTTCCTAGCCAGGCACTCAGAATTATTAGGATAGGGCAAGGAGCCGTGGAATGAGGAAGACCAATTGTCCGTGATTTAAATTTCCCCTGATTAAACAACTAATGTACCAAAAAACAAAGAAAACACTAAAAGATGTATAATGTGATGATTTTGAGTTTCTGCCATATTACCTTTAGATAATTGTATTAGGTTGGTCGGTATAATCTATTTTACGAACCAGACGGGATGGCCGAATGAGTTAGAGCGTCCGTCTCCCGTGTTGGTAGACCATGGGATCGTGTGTTTGAACCCTGGTCGAGTCAAACCAATGATGTAAAAATATATACTTGTCACTTCCTAGCCAAGTGCTCACCATTATTAGGACAGGGCAAGGACTGGTTAGCTCAGTATCAGGATAATGTGACTGAGTGGGATATCAGGTCATGGTGCTCACAGTCTGGTCTCCCAGTGAGGCAGCACTATAAAGACACAATGAGTGCACACTGTCACAAGTGGGTACCCATCCTGATGTGACCTTAGATGTTGCTAGGACGTAAAACAACAACAAACAAACAATCTATCTTACTTAAAACTGCATAGTCCGTGGAAAGCATCAGATTTGACCTAGATTTGATCCTACATATCGAACTTCGATAATGACGCACTTATTAAACACGTGCGGCTGCATAGGCGAAAATATTAAGCATCAAATTAAAAACATGTTAAAACACCTACCTATAGTTGATCCTACTTATTCAAATTTGATACTGGTGCACTTATTATTAAGCATGTGTTGTTGCATACGCGGGAATATTAGGTCAATTTAATAGAAGCTGTTATTGCTGAAGCCTCTCGTGTAAGAATCTTGACGTGCTTGCCGAAATTAATTTGATATGTGTTCACTTCAAATATCTCCAAAAGTCTTAAAAATCTACGTTACTTCAAACTGAAAGCAAAGTTGATTATAACAATCAACCTACTGTTTTTATCTCAGAAAATGACCCCCCAAAAAACCATCTAAAAAATCCGAATATGCAACTTTAAGTTTAAGGTACCTTTTATTGTAAAAGGTAAACTCTAGAGATATTTGAAGTGAAAACATGCTAGGTTAATTTTGACATTCACGTTGAAATGTTGAACATCATAGGTTTCAACAGTCGCACATTCTATTATATTGTCTTTGATTTTCCCTCTATTTAATAAGTCACTAGTATCTTATTTGGATATGTAGGATCAAATATAGGTACGTTTGTTGGAATTTTACGTCCTGGCAACATGTAAGGTCATATCAGCACGGGTACCGACTTGTGACAGTGTGCACTCATGGTGACTTTATAGTGCTGCCCCACTGATAAATCAGGCTGCCAGCACCATGACCCGATATCACACTAAGTCACATTATCCTGACACTGAGCTAACCAATCCTTACCCAATCCCATTAATGCAGAGTGCCAGGCTAGGAAGCGACAAGGAAAAAATGTATTATAAGTCATTGGGTTGACTCGACAGGAAATCGAACTCCCGATCTTCCGCACGGGAGGAATGTAGGTAAGTGTTGTACTTTAGAAAATTGCAGCCGTGGTGCGTGTGTGTATGGGGGTGGGGGTGGGGGGGGGGGTGCAGAGGGAGGAGCCGCGGGTGGAAGGCTGGGGAACGGCGCGCTCCGAGTAGGACAGGTGACGGACGATAACGTCCGGTTTTATATCAACTCTTTTTTGTTAAACACACCCACATGGCCCATCTTACCAATAGATCACAGACCACTTTGACAATGTATGAGAGTAATCGCTTAGTGAGCGCCACGAGAGTGACCAGGCATATGATTTGTCATCTTTGATTGGTTATATGTATATATAAATATCTATTTATACATATCTTTGACTATATATACATCTTTGACTATCTATATATATATATATATATATATATATATATATATAGATATATATATATAAATAGTCCAAGAAAACGAATATATAATTAGATACTATATATAGCTACATACTATATATGTATAGTTAGTTATATACTATATATATATAGTTACATGTTATACATAGTTATATTACCATATATATAGTTACATATTGCATATAAAAATATACATACATAAAAATTATTTGTATAGTAAATACACACACATATGAATATATATATATATATATATATATATATTCATACGAATATATATATATATATATATATATATATATATTCATACGAATATATATATATATATATATATATATATATATATATATTCATATGTGTGTGTGCGTGCTAGGGTTGAATGGATGTATATTCTGTGACTAGATAATATATGAATTAGTTCACCGAATAAAAGTTAAAAAACTGACCCCCAGTGCTGGTTAACAGTTAACAGTATATGATGCGCGAAAAGGAAGAAAGCAAGGCGGGGGTGGAAATAAGGCGTTTTTATTGACGCCTCAACAGAGTATACAGAGGAAGAGAAAGGCTCATGAGGAGCAATGTAAATGAGAATAAGGTACAAAAGGGGCTCATAAGGAGCAATGGAAGATAGGGCTCATGAGGAGCAACAGGGAAGTACAGGATAATAGGAGAGTTCAGGCAGAGTCAGATGTCTGTGGGTGGTCAGTGAGGGGGTGCCGAGGAGCCCTCCACCGCTGAAAGAGAAGAGAGAAAAGGGAGAGAGCTGGAAGGCGCCTCGGGGGCGGGCCGACCCCCTCCGGCCTCCAGGCCGTCGATCCGGGCATGGATGTCGGCGGCAGTCTGGCGCTGCTCGAGCTGGAGACGCTGGAGCGCCTCCAGTATGGCCGAGGTTTCGGCGCCCGAGGTGCGGTCCGAGGGCGACGCCGGGGCGGAGGCCCGGGACTCGTCCCGTCGCGGAGTTGAAGCTGGCCCCGGGGTGCCGCGGGCGGCGGCCCGGGAGCCCTTGCGTCCTTTTCCTTTTCCCTGTGGCATGGCGTATCAGCGGTCCGAGGTGGAGGGAGGCCCAAAGAGAGAAAAGGGAGAGAGCTGGAAGGCGGCAGGAGGGCGAGTGCCTGAGGGAGGCCGACGGGCGGCCTTATAAGGGGAGGGGGATGGGCGACAGCAGGTGAGGTGTGAATGCTGCCGGCCTGGGGGAGGGCGAGAGGCGGTGAGCAGCGGGCGTCGGGTGAGGCATGAATGCTGCGCGACAGGGGGGCGGGGGAGGGAGCGGCGCGGGGCGGCGTCGGGTGAAGTGTCAGCGCAGCGCGACAGCCCGGGGCGGGGGAGGGTCTCTCCCTTTCCTCGCATCAAATGTAATGCTTCGCATTACGACCAAATTGCCACACGCAGGTAGCGCCACAGTGGTGGAGTTGGGAATTAAGCCCGTCTTTGTATACATTGTTCATGTTGTTCGGCAACATGGGTAATTTGCACACGACCCGGGGACTGCCTTAACCACTACTCTTCCCGGGTTCGCACCCGCCCCCTCTCCCCTCCCTTCCACCCCGGCTTTCACGCCGTCTCCACAACCGACCCTCACGGCGCCCCCCCCCCCCTCCCCCCCTCCAACCGGCTCTTTTCCCCTCTTAATCTGCTGAGTGTATAGGAAAAACTGAGCCAGATTTATTCTTGTTTATAGGCCCATCAATGATTATAGAGCAGACATATAATAAAACTGAATGTCGGAAGTTCTGTTTGCAGTGTAGGTCACAAGAGAAGGAGAGAGACTTGCATATAATGATATAGTGGTTTTGGCCAGACCACGGTGCTTATGGTGATGGTGTGGTGGTGGGGTTGTGGTGGGGTTGTGGTTGTGGGACGGTTGTGGTGGTGGTGGTGGTAGTAGGGTAGTGGTGGTTGGTTGGTTGTTGGAGTTTTACGTCCTGGCAACATCAAAGATCATATCAGGATGGGTACCGACTTGTGACTGTGCGCACTCAATGCAACTTTATAGTGCTGCCCCACTGGGATACCAGGCTGGCAGCACCATGGGCTGATATCCCACTGAGTCACATTATCCTGACACTGAGCCAATAAGTCCTTGCCCCATCATAATAATTCCCAGCACGAAGCTAGGAAGCAAAAAGTATAAATTTTAAAGTATTTGGTTTGACTCGACCAGGGTTCGAATCATACGATCTACCAAAACAGGAGACAGACACTCAGCCCTGAGGCTGGAGGCTGTACAGAGAAGCCAGCCTGCCTTGACACAATGTGAGGACAGGCCCTTGGTTGTAGAGGTACACAAAGCACTGTGAAATAATTCCTCGTGGGTGGTGAATACAGTATGCAGCATGCTAGATAAACTTGGCAGTCTGGACCACTTAATAAGGTGCATGTGCTATCTACGGTGTGTACAGGGC
Organism: Branchipolynoe longqiensis; assembly: GCA_030323885.1. Taxonomy (NCBI): domain Eukaryota; kingdom Metazoa; phylum Annelida; class Polychaeta; order Phyllodocida; family Polynoidae; genus Branchipolynoe; species Branchipolynoe longqiensis. The sequence goes on along the minus strand of CM059188.1, from coordinate 52,247,641 downwards.
CTGTCACACTACGACGTATTGCAATGGCATGTGCGTAACGTTTCAAATTAATTTGAAAATCAAAATAGGTCGAGATACGGCAAACCTTTTGCACTGCGGGTGGTACCAGCGACGTATGAAACGTATGCATAGCGTATGCCTGGTGTATGGCGACCCTATCCCTACCGTATATCGACGTATGCAAAGCATATGACCACGTGTACTCGGCGTATTGTGACGTATTTTGATGGTTGGAGGCGACAGGACCAGCGTATGAGTAACATACGCTGACATATACCGAACATGCTTCTAACGTATCCCGACATACCACTAACGTACACGTAGCGTATGAGGAATGTATGAGCCACACGTCGACACATGTTGAAAACTTTGAACATGCACAAAAATTGTTTTGGAGCCTCGGCGCACGCCGACGTAAGACGAGGTATAATGCTGTATGCAAAGCGTATCCAACGTATGCCCAACGTATACATAACGTATGATGCCATACGACGACGTGTTGGTCGAAAATCAGATACGTTGGCATACGCTAAGGCTATACGCCGTAGTGTGACAACCCTTTTACAGAACATTGTGCGTACGTTATATACGCCAGAGACATTCTGACATATTTCTTTTTGGAGGAAACCTGCTGCCGCCACATAGGATAAGCAGCAATGGGTCTTTTATATGCACTTTCCCACAGACAAGACAACACATAACATAGCCTTTGATGAACCAGTTGTGGACCACCGGTTGGAATGAAAAATAGCCCAAACTGCAAATGTGTCCACTGAGCAGGATCGATCAGATGATACAAACCTTCACAGGTGTACACTGTACCGCCTGAGCTACGTCCCGCTCCCTCTGTATGCATATGACTCAACGTTGCCGTATCTAATTTATGTCAGTATCTCATATACGTATATAAATATATGCATGCATGCATGCATGCATGCTATATATATATATATATATATATATATATATATATATATATATATTATATATATATATAGTGGTCGCATGGATACAATCGGAATGACCAAAGAGAACTGCAAGAGAACCGCATATTAAATGCATATATATATATATATATATATATATATATATATATATATATAATTTAATCCTTTAGCAATTATTCAAAAAGAATAAAGAATTCATGTTATTACCGTTGGTACAAAGTATACTCTCTATATATATTTCCCTGCTACAGTGCTTGCTACACAACTAGTATTATTCCGAGTTGTCTAGACTGACATGTATAGTGTTCATCATGAGGAATTGTGTGTGTGTGTGTGTGTGAGTAGAGGGTGGGAGTTGCTGGCTAATGCCAGATGACTGGCAGTATTTGTGTTAGGGTTGATGTAATTAGGGGTCTGATAGCCCGTCTAAGTGACTTGTGAGCCCATGTGGGGATAAGTTCTGGGACCCAGTCCTAAATTGCAGGTTAAACTGTCGGCGGTCGCATATGCCGGCAATTTAGGTGGCGCAAGCATAACTATGCACTTAGACTATCATCACGGAACAATATCAAGAGCGTATGTGTACATGTGTGTGTGTGTGTGTGTGTGTGTGTGTGTGTGTGTGTGTGTGTGTGTGTGTGTGTGTATATATATATATATATATAACCCTTGATGGAAATCCTACAGGCACAATGAATGGACCACGTATGCTATGTATATACAGTATATACATATATATACATATATACATATATATATGCATATATATATATACAAATAGGTAGTTCGCATGCCGGAGAAACAACATAATAATATATCCTTCCGTTATTTATATTACCATCATATCCAGCATATACCGTATTCTCACGGCTTAATGCCCATGTGTGGGTTAACGCCCACCCCCCACTTGGCCAATATTTCGTTAAAAAAACAACCCCTTAAAGGCCCATGTGTGAGTAAACACCCCCCTCCCCACTTCAGTGATTTGCCTATTTCAACGCCCAGGACTTTAACCCGCGGGAATACGGTATATAATAAAATAATATAATACATCATACGGCCTATGTTGCTACGGCACAGTGTGACTCAGTAGGGATGAACACACTACGCATCCCCATTTTTCATAGCCATGTACAGTCTACTCAACTTAGGGCTATATTTCTCAGGTTATCACGCCTCGCACTAGATAAAAGATTCACCCCATACTTCCAGTACAGGGGTAAAAACCAGCATTATATAAAAACGATCAAAAAATCGGGCTAATGAATTGCGTCTTTATGAGAGCCTAATTTCACAATCTAAGAAGCAACATACATTATTTGTATATGTCTTCATGTTTACCCACTACTTTTGAGTTGGAAAATATAATAAAACATATACTTTAATACAATTTAAAAGTGAAATCGACAGCGTTCTCTGGCCGCCATCTTGTATTTTTGCATTCTCTCCCATTTCACCAACTCTGTTCTGATATAAGTAACCATTTGAAACTGGTGCCAAGCATTCTACTTGTTGTTCCATACTAAAGCTATTTTCGCCCGTATTTAGACTACATTGTCATTCACCCATGTACTACAAGTATCGGGTGAATCTTTTATCTAGTCTCGCGCCTACTACTACGACACGTAGTCGATTTAAAAAGAATACATCACTGTCTGGATCAGGTAATATATTCACCATTGCATCCATAATTGACTACCCACATCCAATTATTTCAGGCACAATGGCATACAGGCTACGATCGTGTCGGTGTAATAAAATACACATCAAATGCGATGGTAACATTTTTGTGACTAGCTTTAATTGTGTGAAAGTCAGGCATTGAGAATATGGGGGTATGGGGTCAATAGGAATGTCGGTAAACAATGTAATGAATAATACATTAATAGCCCATCGTGCACTTAAAATATAACTAAAATCACTATAAAATATAAATACGCGACAGAGCTTCCAATTCCCGTTGGTCTGGGAAGTAGATCTAAAGTAAAGCAAAATTATGGTGATGTATCACTGCAAATAGGTTTATCTAACTAAAATGCATGGTCCAATGGTTTTCAATTTCTGCCATTTTCTGAGATAAATATAATATATTTATCATTAGAACCTACTTTATCTTAGTTTGAAGTAACTTTTATTTTATATGGCTCACTTTGGAGATATTTGAAGTGCAAAATTAATTGTGGCAAGCACATCAAAATTTGGTCCCCATAGGCGTCAGCATGAACGGGGTTCTATTAAATTTACTTAGAGCGTCACTTCTAAGTTCTATTCGGCAACAAATGCCTATCAGTATCATTATCTAAGTTGGATATGCAGAACCAAATCTAGCTAAGTATTTTATTTTGCAAAATATGATTTTTCATCAGACTGTGCAGCTTAAAGCCAACCCTTCACGCCTGTTAGTTTCTTGGGATTTTACATTCTAGCAACATCTAAGGCACATCAGAATGTGTACCGATTTGTGACAGTGAGCACCGATGGCGACTTATGCCTGGTACACACCTACCGTATACGATTCGCGCACTAAAACTCGTGACTCGACCCAACCCGCTTAAAACTGAAAACGGGCCGATTCATTTTTCGAATCGCAAATCGCAATCGTAATCGGTCCGTTTTAGCCCTAAAACTGAGTTTTTAGTCGCGAATCGCAATCGCTAGGTGTGCGCGGGGAGTTTTAGATCGTATACGGTAGGTCGGTGCGCACAAACGGTAGGTGTGTACTAGGCATTAACAGTGCCCCCCCCCTCCCCGAGTGGGAGACCAGGCCACCAGTACCACGATTCGATTTCCCACTCAATCGCATTATCCTGATACTGAGCAAACCATTTCCATTTCCTATTTCATTTCCTATTAATACCGACAGCCAGGCTAGGTAGCGACAAGAAATTTTGTAAGTCATTGGTCCTGACTTTATACAGCCGGGTTTCCAACTCCCGACGTTCCGCATGAAGAGTCTGCGCTCTATCGATTGGGCCACCACATCCGGTCCTATCCCGCCACATTTCCTGTGCTACAAGTATGAGGTTTCTACGCCGAGTCTGCCCTGGCTTACAACAGCAAGCGCCACCTACAGGCCGTTTCTTGTGCACTTCCGGTGCGACGGTCTTAGTTCCTCAACGAGAGAAAATCGGCGAAAGGTTAGTTCGTTCTGTACCTGCGCTCTTCAGAGCCGAAGTAGACGTGCAGATTCATCAGTAATTCGCAGTTCTGATTACACCTCAATAATTTCCCCAATCACATATTTATGCCTCCTCCCTTTACCCAAGGTAACTATGACAACGACAACAACAACACATCCACCTATCCAAAAAAGATTGGGCATCAGAAGTAATTTTCTAGATATGGCTATGGTTGGAGACAAAACTAACATTATTGCTGGAGATAGCACTAATAACGTAAGGCTAGCACGCCCTTTCCTGCTAGCTGACACACGAGAGGATGTTGGGGGGTGAGTGGGTGGGGTGGGGGGGGGGGGGGGAGGGAGTCCCGCAGAACTATATTCCAAGTATTAAGAGCAGACACAAATATTTCTTTAAACTCCCTGCCACAAACGGGCATACACACATACATACACAATCACATACTGCTTTTCAGCTATCCCATTATGCTTTGCGCAGAGTAACTTTTCATCGTAAATATATATATATGGCCTTAGCTGCCGACACAGCATTAAAACATCACCAAGAGCCAATATCCTACCCAGTCATACTATCCTGATACTGAACTAATCAGGAATTGTTCTATCCTGATAATTAATGCCCGAGCACCAGGCAAGATAGTACCAAGTATCCCTTCTATAATGCCTAGTACACACCTACCGTTTGTGCGCACCCACCTACCGTTTACAATCTAAAACTGCCCGTTTCGCGCACAAAAATCGCTAGGTGTGCGCTCCCCGCGCACACCTAGCGATTGCGATTCACGACTAAAAACTCAGTTTTAGGGCTAAAACGGGCCGATTACGATTGCGATTCGCGATTCGAAAAATGAATCAGCCCGTTTTCAGTTTTAAGTGGATCGGGTCGAGTCGCGAATTTTAGAGCGCGAATCGTATACGGTAGGTGTGTACCAGGCATTAGTCTTTGGCTTTGATGCTGGCACATACTGATCCAGCAACCTTCCGCAAGGGAATCCAGTGCTCTACCGAGTTGGACCCAATTTATTATATACATATACATATATACCCGGTATATATCCTATATAACCATCTAACCAAATGGAATGACTGCATGAGTTGAACACCTGCTTTTCGTGTGGCAGGTAATGGACAAGATGGAACCCAACATAAAATTGGCTAGCCAATTACAAGTGGTATAGTAAAACAAGTAGATCACGCTCACCTATCTTTGAATTCATCTTGGTGACGAGGAGTGGTCAGTGAAGTAGCGAAACTACATCACACAAAGAAATATCACCTATCCATTTAAACCAGACAGGATGGCCGAATTGGTAACAGCACTGTCTGGCTTCCTGTGTGGGGTTTTATGGGTTCGGACTCCGGCCGAGTCAAACCAATGACTTACAAAACTGCTACCTGTCGCTACCTAACCTGCCACTTGGCATGAATGTGATAGGACATGGACTGGTTTTGACAGTATCAGGATAATGTGACTGGGTGGGATATTGGGTCATGGTGTTGGTGACCCAGTCTTTCAATGGGACAGAACTATAAAGCCGCCATGAGTGTGCACTGTAGCAAGTCAGTACCCACCTATCCTGAGATTACCTTCGATGTTGCTAGGATATAAAACGCCATAAAAGTATTAAAACACCAAATAAATGCCAACTTGTTGATTTATGTTACACTTAGCCTCCGGCTACTGATGGCCGCAGTATATAATTATAGGAGCAGACATCCTAGGAGGTGGTGGTGGTGGTGCATTCAACTCACACAAAGATTGGTTGTTGGAGTTTTACGTCCTGGCCACATCTAAGGTCATTTCAGGACAGGCACCGACTTGTGATAGTGCACACTCATGGTGACTTTATAATGCTGCCCCACTGGGAGACCAGACCAGCAGCACCAGATACCTGATATCCCACTCAGTCACATTATCCTGAAACTGAGGCAACCAGTCCTTGCCGTATCCTATTAATGCCGAGTGCCAGGCTAAGAAGTGACAAGTATCAATTGTATAAGTCATTGGTTTGATTCAACCGGGAATTGAACTCCCCATCTCCCACATGGGAGGCCTGCGCTCTACCGATTCGGCCTCCATTGAGAAGAAGAATGTGCATTGGATGCACTCACCAATCCTCAACACCCATCCCCCATTGAGAATGAGAATATCCTTCGGAATCTCGGAATCACCCACACCCACCACCAATCCTCCAATCAGGGGGAGTAGGAATGTGAGACCCGGGTTTGGGGAGGCGGGGTCCCTTAGAATCTCTCATGGCACAGAGTGAAGGGCAGCGAATAACACACTTAGAGTAAGTTAGACCCTCCCCCTTCCTGTCCCTACTTTCGAATCTCATATTGAGTGCAGGATGTTATAAATCTTGCAAGCTCCTGCTCCCCCCCCCCCCCCCCCCCCCCCATCCCCGATCTCGATCCTCAGCCCTGTCATAATCTCCCCCCCCCCCGACCTCTTCTCTCCTCCAGTTCGTTTGAGAGCAGGATGTCCATGAACTCTCCTATTCCCTCCCCACCACCGCCCACTCCAGGGGCCTATCACATACCACACCCCTCCCCTTCCACCTCCACCACCCACCCCCCTCCCACACCCTTCGCCACCACCCACCCCCTCCCACACCCTTCACCATCCCACCTCTCATCCTAAAGCCGTTCCTTGTCGACGTGTGGCGCTTACGTATCGCCTCTGGGCATGCGCAGTGGTGAATTCACTCCCCTCTCACTTCCGGTGTTGGCAGAAAATAGTTCCAGTTAGCCGCTAGGCAACATGATCTCAAGTCTTCCCGCTTAACAGTCGCTTCCACACAGTGTATTGAATAAGGCGACAGTGCAATATATAAGGCCACAGTGTCTTGAATAAGGCCACCATGTATTGAATAAGGCGACAGTGCAATATATAAGGCCACAGTGTATTGAATAAGGCGACAGTGCAATATATAAGGCCACAGTGTATTGAATAAGGCCACAGTGTATTGAATAAGGCGACAGTGCAATATATAAGGCCACAGTGTATTGAATAAGGCGACAGTGCAATATATAAGGCCACAGTGTATTGAATAAGGCGACAGTGCAATAAATAAGGCCACCTTGTATTGAATAAGGCCACAGTGTATTGAATAAAGCCAACGTGTATTGAATAAGGCCACAATGTATTGAATAAGATGAGAGTGCAATAAATAAGGCCACAGTGTATTGAATAAGGTCACAGTGTATTGAATAAGACCACAGTGTCTTGAATAAGGCAACAGTGTATTGAATAAGGCCAACGTGTATTGAATAAGGCCACAATGTATTGAATAAGGTGAGAGTGCAATAAATAAGGCCACAGTGTATTGAATAAGGTCACAGTGTATTGAATAAGACCACAGTGTATTGAATAAGGCACCAGTGTATTAAATAAGGCGACAGTGTATTGAATAAGGCGACAGTGTATTGAATAAGGTGACAGTATGTTGAATAAGACCATAGTGTATTGAATAAGGCCACAGTGTATTGAATAAGGCCACATTGTATTGAATAAGGCGACAGTGTATTGAATAAGACGACAGTGTATTGAATAAGGTGACAGTGTATTGAGTAAGGCCACAGTGTATTGAATAAGGCCACATTATATTGAATAAAGCCACAGTGTATTGCATAAGGCCATCGTATATTGAATAAGGTGACAATGTATTGGATAAGGCCACTGTGTATTGAATAAAGCCATAGTGTATTGAATAAGCCCATAGTGTATTTAATAAGACGACATTGTTTTGAAAAAGCCACTGTGTATTGAATAAAGCCATTGTGTATTGACTAAGGCCTCAATGTATTCAATAAAGCCACAGTGTGTCAATTAAACCCATTGTCTATTGGATAAAGTCACTGTGTATTGAATAAAGCCACAGTATGTTGTATAAAGCCACAGTGTATAGATTAAACCCACTGTGTATTGAATATAGGGATTACGTATTGAATACAACGACAGTGTATTGCATGAAGCCACACAGTATTGAATAAAGCCACAGTATGTTGTATAAAGCCACAGTGTATAGATTAAACCCACTGTGTATTGAATATAGGGATTACGTATTGAATACAACGACAGTGGATTGCATGAAGCCACACTGTATTGAATGAAGCCACACTGTATTGAATGAAGCCACACTGAATTGAATAATAACACATTATATTAAATAAAGCTACAGCATATTGCCTAAACTCTAAAGCCAGAGTATACTGCATATAGCCACAGTGTATTGCATATAGCCACAGTGTATTGAATACACCCACTGCATATATAATAAAACAGCAGTCCATTGAATGAAAACCTTAGAGCATTGACTACAACTGCCAATTAGCTTACAACAGTTAGTTGACCACATAGGCAGATAAATCCATTGAACAAGTTTCAGTTTTGGTGAGTTTGTTTTGCACTAAGTGAAAATACCAGTGGCTTCGTACTGTCAGATATGCACTTTTGGTATAACTGATTGCAAACGAAATCTATCGATAAGCCGAGTTCATTTGATAAATTCCCGGGCCAATAAATTAACTCTGTATGCCCTGAGTTTTACTGATAATATTAATCAGGATACATATCATGAGTATCTTATTTTCCGGAGCTGATGAGATTTCCTGTACAGAAACTCTTGTTTCCTCTCAATTATTTTTTGTAAATAAAGAGAGCTTTTTTAAGGTTATTTTAGTCCTTTTGTCTCTGATTATACAACTTTAAGTGTAATTCAGCAGCACAGCTATCTTAGAAGGCAAACACATCAAGTATGTGCGACACGGATAGCCATGGGCCTTGCTAGTAGTAGTAACACACTGTGACTGGGAGTATAAAAATGTAGCTATGCCCCGGATGGAGTTATTATGCCACCGGATAGACATACACTTACTACGCCCAGGAGCAGCGTCCCCTCTCATTCGCGAGGAGAGAGCCTGTTCTACACTCTCCACCCGAGTTTATGACCCTTTCTACACCAGAGGATAACACCTGTTCTAAACTCTCCACCATAACCTAGTACCTGTTCTACACACTCTCCACCGGTGACTACGACACATAGAGACTGTCTGTATGTTGCCATGTTCTCCCACCTGTTCGACACTCTCCACCAGAGACTATGACATGTTCTACACTCTCCATCAGGTAATAGAATCTCTTCCACATCTTTCCACCAGAGACTAGAATATGTCGTACACTCTCCATCAGGAAACTAAAATCTCTTCCACACTTCCCCCAGAGACTAGAATCTCGACCACACTCTCTACCAGAGACTAGAATATCTACCACACTCTCCACCAGGGATTAGAATCTCTACCTCACTCTCCACCAAAGACTAGAATTTAAATCACACTTTCCGCCCGACACTAGAAATAATAGAATCTGTCCTGCATGCACTACCATAGTGACTCTAACTAGCTTCCAAGAAGCAAGAATATGTTGCACCTTCCCAACTTTAGCCTCATCTGCCGTAGGTAGAGTAATAGCCTGTTACCACTAAGTTTGTTTCTTGGGGGTTTATATCCTGGCAACATGAAAGGTTATATAAGGATTCGTACTGACTTGTGACAGTGCACAATCATGGCAACTTTATAATGCTGCACCACTTGGAGACCAGGCTGCATGCACCATGATCCGATTTCCCACTCAGTAGCATTATCCTGATACTGAGCTGAACAGTCATTGCCCTATCCTAGTAATTCAGAGCGCCAGGCTAGGTAGCGACAGTATCAATTTTATAAGTCATTCGTTTGACTCAGCCAGGTTTCGACCTTCCGAATTCCGCATGGAGAGCCTGCGCTCTAACGATTCGGACATAATGTCCGCTCTCTCCAGGAAGGGAACTATATGCTAGACAGTGCTATTTTATCAACTAGAGACTAGAACCAGTCCAATCTAGACATACCCCCCCCCCCCACCCCCCCTCCAATGAGCTCTCCGCCCGAGGGGACTACCACATTTTCTACTCTTTTCACACTCTCCAATCACCAAGACTGAGCGTATGTCATTAATCCCACCTCTCTATTGAATTCTCAATGTTAAATGACGCATTAGGATCTGCCCTGCATCCCAACCCCCACACCCACCACACCCACCACACCCACCGGACCCACCACCCCACCCCGCCCCAAGGCATGCTGCCCAGTCACACATACAAGGCTCTGAATATCCACTCAGCTTCCTTTTGATATCGCTATATTTTTCTGTCCATTGTTTTGTTAATGTCCTGGTCAGAGCGACCAGGGAGGGCACTCGGCCAGGAACGCGACGCGACTCACAAGTGTGCCAACCGAGTACACGCAGGGCGGACTTTACTAACTAGGAACAGGCCCGTGTGACATCATATTCTGACTCGCAAAAGCTTGTATGAGCGGGACGTAGCTCAGGCAGTAGAATGTCCACCTGTGAAGGTGTGGGTCATCCGATCGATCCTGCTCAGTGTACCCTTTGCAGTTTGGCCTATTTTCCATTCCACCCAGTGGTCCACAACTGGTTTATCAAAGGCTGTAGTATGTGCTGTCCTGTCTGTGCGAAAGTGCATATAAAAGACACCTTGCTGCTTATTGTAAAGAGTAGCCTACATGGTGGCAGCAGGTTTCCTCAAAAGAAATATGTCAGAATGACCATATGTTTGATGTACAATAGCCAATGATAAAAATCAATGTGCTCTAGAGGCGTCGTTAAATAAAACAAAGTTTTTTCCCCCCCAAACCTTGTTTTATTTAAATTTAAAGACGCTTAAAGAGCATATTCTGACTCCAATAATAAAGTGACCAACAGTCACTTTATTAAGCATAATAAAGCGACTCCCGCTATCATATTGTGACTGTAGGCCAAATGATTTTTGAGTTGGGTTAGAGGATATCTTGACTCTTTTTATTATTTTAAAAGACATGATATCTATAACTACTCATGTTCACGTATGTTGATGTATATGTGTGTATTATATATTAGAACACAGTTTGTTTGAAATAAAGCTGTTGTGTTTAAAAGTCTTTGTCATTCTTTTAACCAAAAGTAACAATCAATTCATATATTAGAAAAGAATTAAATGTTCACAAAAAGAAACTTGGAGGGGAGTCACAAGATGGTAGGGGGGAGTCGCTTTACTATGCATGATAAAGTTGGTTGGTTGTTGGAGTTTTACATGCGGGCAACATCTAAGGCCATATCAGGACGTGACATTAGAAGTGACTACGGAGTCACTTTATTATAGGAGTCAGAATGTTATCTCACGCTGGCAATATATTATCTGCCCGCTCGCACTCCTCTCATAGCAAGGGCCATGGCGTCTGTGTTTGTTGTTTGTTAGGGCTTAAAGTCCTAGGAACATCTAATGTTGAATGATTGATTGATTGGTGATTGTGTAGCGTCATGTCAACAGCAAAGGCCATCATCATGGCGAGAAGTGGCCGGGTTCAAACCCGTTACAACTGTTTCAGCACTCTTAAATCGATGGAGCATCGGACGCGGTAGCCGAATCGGTAGAGCGCATGCCTCTCATGTGGGGAGATCGGGATCAAATCCCAGTCGAGTCAAACCAATGTCGTACAAAATTGACACTTGTCGCTTCCTAGCTTGGCACTTGGCATTAATAGGGTATGGCAAGTACTGGTTAGCTCAATGTCAGGATAATGTGACTTAGTGGGATATCAGGTCATGGTCCTGGTGGCTTGATTTCCCCATGGGGCAGCACTATAAAGGCATCATGAGTGCACACCAAGACTCAATAGTCAATACTCAAGTCACAAGATTCAATAGTATACCCTGTCACACTCTCCTAATTAATACTAAACTTAGAACTTGCGCGCCAGGCAAGGTAGTGACAAGTGTCCATTTGATAAGTTTTTGTTTTGACATCGCTACATATTGATCCAGTACTCTACCTAGTTGGTCATCCCACCTGGTATATACGGAGAATGTTGATTGTTATAATTCAAAGAGCCGACAAGTTGGCGCCCTACAGCAAGTTGGCTGGGCAATTACAACTGGTGTTCTCTCTACCACTCATCACCTGTTGGCAGTTGTCTCATGGCTAGACAAATTAATATGGCACTGACTATGTATAGAGTCTAATGGGGCTGTCACACTATGATGTTTCTCTCCAACGTGCGTCGAGGTGCGTAATTTTTTGCCGAAACATCTGGAAACGTTAGGGGGACGTTATGTGAACGTCAGTATCCTATCCTGGATGTTGACAGTCGCCGGAGGATGTCGGCGAGCGTGCCAGGTCGCTAGATGTTTTTAGCATGTCAAAAAAAAACAAAGACCGACAGCGCGCGCAAATTTATGGGTAAGGACGTTAGGCAGACGTCAAAACGCGCCCAAAGCGCATTAGAAGAACGCTGGTAGGACGTTGCGTAATGTCGATTGACGTTGATATTGTGTTGATATTGTTTTAAACGATTGGATGCGTCCGGTCAGCGCGTCCATAACGTTCGCTGGATGTGTGCCTAACGTGTAGCGGGCGCCCTGTCAGCGTTCGGGGAGCGTTTCTCGATACTTTGGACGTTGTGTCAGCATGTATGGCATTCCTTTAACGTTGGAGGGCGTGCTGATAGCGTTCTGATAGCGTTCTGATAGCGTTCTGATAGAGTTTTGTGAACGAATATGGAACGGTTAGCGAACGCGTCGTCAGCTCACACAGCTTGAGTATATAAAGGCGCAACATTGACGTAATGCTCTCCACACGCCGCGTGCGCCCCCCCCCCCCCCCCCCCCCCCCCCCCCCGTCCTTGCGACAACCTGACAATTCCAAATTGTTTTTGTTTTGCTGAAACATCGACACCCGTTAGCCGCGCGCTAACAACACGCTACTCACACGCTGTGCCAAAGTCCAATTTCCCCATATTTCCCCTAAAAGTTTAACGTTTCTCAACACTTTAATTTTATTTTCAATGCTGACGGGCCGCCGGAAAAAGCGTCGTAGTGTGAGAGCCCCATAACCAGCTGGAATGGCTGAATGAGGAGAGTGCCTACTTTCTGTGTGTCAGGTCGTGGATTCGAACCATGTCCCGGTGATTGAAGTGACTTGCACGCCCCCACCCAATGTGAAATGCTTCATTCACAGTGGGCATGGAAGAGTCTATCGCATCATGGTGCCTAGAGAGTCTAATGGTTAAGGTGATGAGTTCGAGTCCATGTATGATATTGGAGGCCGTGGGTTCGAACCACAGCCGAGTCAAACTTACTAATTTGATGTGTGTCACTATCTAGCCTGGTGTTTGGCATTACTAGGATAAGGTAAGGACTGGCTTGCTCTGTGCCTCACCTAATATGATTTTATATGTTGCCAGGATAATAAAACCTCAAGAAAGAAACAAACCAAAGCTCTGTGAACTACTACATGGTTAATTCAATGCAATAAAACACATCAGTTAATCGCAATTCTGTAACTGAAAAATAAGAATAAATTGTATTTATTGTTCTTTGGAACAAGGGGTGACATATGCTTAGCGTTTTTGGTAGAGTCCCTAACTCAGGGTCTTGGTTTCTAATATTATGGTTAAGGTATTAATGGCCAACGCTCTCATAGGTCATGGTATAACAGTTAAATACCTACGTTGCATTTGAAGGGCCAAACCCCACATACACATCATACAATAAATATTACTTATTTTTCATTGAAGGAAGTACATGGTATTCTCTATACAAAACTGCAAATATTCTTGTGACATTGGTCCAAAGAATGGTGCCTTGAGCACCTAGAGGCAACAACATTAAAAACGTCGTTAATCATGCATTCACATCACCCCCACCGCCCCAATACATGTCTTCGTTTAAGGTAACTAGGTCAAAGGTCACAGGTGAGGCTGGAAGGGGTTAGAGGATATATGTCAGAGATGACAAGCTAACCAGGTGGCCAATGGATGACACCATACATAGTTCTTCGTAAAAATTAAAAGTAATTTTTGTTTTACATGTTTAAAGGAAAAAAATAAAGAAAAAAAGGGAAAAAATAAAGAAAACAAAGCAATGGTTTTTCAAACTTAATGACCATGCATGATAATTGTGACAATCAATTTGAAAGACATTAACCTAGTTAGAATTGGAGCGTTTCGGTAGATTGTGGGATTCGAACCCACAGGTTCAAACGAATGATTTAAAAATGTATATGTGTCCCTTCCGAGACAGGCGCTCGGCATTATTATAATAGGGCAAGGATTGGTTGGTTCACTGTCAGGATAATGTGACTGAGTAGGATATCAGGTCATGGTGCTGGCAGCCTGGTCTCACAGTGGGGCAGCACTATAAAGTTGCCATGAGTGCGCACTGTGACAAGTCGGTATGAGCTTAGATTTGCCAGGACGAAAAACCCCAACAACCAACCAATTAGCATGAACCCGGGAGTCACGTGGATATTGAGTTGAGGACCTTTTTATAAAGTGTTTTTGTTGTTGCTAATGATCATAATTGAGACAAACGGCGCCAGGTGACCTTGGCAAGAGGCCAAATGACCTTCACCTTGGGGCGTCTGGCACATCTGACCACTGCGTAGTAGCGGGTAGATGTACAAGGTGGGTTAGGCGGAGAGCCAGTGTGTTTCTGCGTCATTGGTGCGCGAAGAACGGGGAGAGGGGCGGGGGGGGGGGGGGGGGCAGGTTAGTCTACTTGCTTCAATAATGTTGTTCGAATAATGATATAAAAACGTCATATATATAAGCATAATATATATATAAACATCATTAATAACATATTTGATATTGTAGGGATATACATAGCTATATGCTAAGAACTATACTAATGCTAATTCATCATATATATGAGAAAAAATGATAGATGAACATCGAAGTCCCCGAGTTAAGTGTTGTCACTGGTGTATATATATACATATGTATATATGTATATATATATAAACATTACAAAAATGCACACATCATATATATAATATAGACATCATACATATGTAAAAACATTACATATATACACACATCATATATATAATATAGACATCATATATATATAACATTACAGACATACAAACATCATATATATAATATAGACATCATATATATAAACATTACATATATACAAACATCATATATATAATATAGACATCATATATATATATATATATATATATATATATATATATATATATAGAATAATTATGTGAAACTTACCTGCGTATAGTTGACACATAATTGTTGTTTTACCGGGTCTTAGTCCTCGGCTTGTCAGGACGGGTACCGACTTGTGACAGCATGCATTTATGGCTACTTTATAGAGCTGCCCCACTGGAAAATCAGGCCACTGGCACCATGACCTGATATCCTACTCAGTTACATTATCCTCACACTGAGCTAACCTGTCCTCGCCCTATCCTATTAATGCCCAGCACCAGGCTAGGAAGTAACAAGTATCAATTTTATAAGTCATTGGTTTGACTCGACTGGGAACCGAACTCCCGATCTCTCGCACGCGAGGCTAGCGCTCTACCGATTCGGCCACCGAGCCCGGTCGCAGTTTGAAGCAGCTGATCATATAAGGCATCAGTCACACTATGACTTGTGATTACTTGCGACCACTTTGCGACCAAAAACCCTATGGTCGCAGACGACATTGCGACCAAAGCAAAAAAGGTGGGAAAACAATGGATTGCGATCAGTCGGCGATTGGTTGCCGATCGGTCGCCAACCACTCGGTGATCGGCCGCCAAAGAGGTAGATGATCAGGGCCGAATTTTGAAGGGCAGTAACAATGGTGTTATATTCACCGAGCACTCAATGACTGGTTGCTGAGCTGTCGTCGACCACTCAGCGATGATCCCTGACTGGTCGCCGACCAAAATGACCCCCACTGAGTTTGCGACCAGTGACCGACTGATCGCCGACCAGTCACTGACTGGTCACCGATCGGTCGGCGATCGGTCACAATTGCTGAAAATGGTCAGCGACCTCTGGGTGACCAAGGATGTTTTTTTGTGCAGCCGCTGGAATCTCCTTGCGACCAAAATGGTTTTATGAGTTTACATATGTGTGGGCATGCGTAATGATCCAAAGCAGATGGTGATTTCAAATGGGCCGAAGCCAAAGGCTGAAGCTATTGGCAGACTATGAGATTCATGAAATTATAATGGTCTCTATTGCTAAGATGAGAATATCCAGTGCAATGCATTGTTTGATTCCATCGGACACAAACCTAGTCTCAATATTATTGATATTTGACGATATCCACTTGCATCCTTTTGGCAGTATCTGTTCATTAACAATGAGACGCAGCCGAAGATGAGGAAGGAGAAATTTAAAAGAAAAAGAAGGAAAAGAAAATGGAAAGGGAATAAAATGAGAAAAGATTTGTTTTTAAATAGCCAATATATGGGCTATATAATTTATTATGTGAATATATATAATAAAAGTACTCGGATATTTATTATATTATTGTTCCTGTATGAACGTACATCTATCGTCTGCTATTTCACTTCACTTTTTCCGTTCCGACTATTTGTACTACTATGGCCACCTAGATGATTTCCTGTCGGTAAAGAAACTGCCTTTATATATGATTTCAATGTACTGTTCCTATTATAATAGGTCTTTCAAAAGAGGAAGGAGGTGGCCATGCGGTGTTTGATTCAGACCCATTGGAAATGTGTCCTTTGTATATCAGAGTATAATGCAAAGTGTATGTGTCATCGCACTAAAATAGCTAATAAAACCTACAAATGCACGACTAGAAAAAAAAAGCAAGGGAAAGTCCCCTCTTCTTTCTCGACCCCTCCTTTGAAATCATCCCAGGAAGTCATTAGCATAATGCATTAGCTTCTTTATTTTTTTTTCTTAAAAGAGATGGGACCAAACGTGCATGTGTATGCCTCCTCCACTCCCCATACCCCCACTGACAACCAACTGTACCTATCCATTAATCATTACATACGCTGCTGATTTTCTGTGTAGTACTAGAACCAACATCCATACATATGAATATGCTACCACTATGTAACCAAATTATAATTATGTATATAACTATGGCTGGAAGATCAGTGCCCCTGCATTGATAAAAGTTGTTTTCTTTCAGCTGAATAAACATTTGAACCAAAAAAAGGCAAAATACGTGAGATTCAAGCAAGTATAAAGAGGTAAGTGAAAGAAATATGCATATTGTCCATATTACTTTGCAAATAGTAAACCATTAACATACCCCACGTGACGCGGAAAGAACCAGAAGTGGGAGGCAATCAAGAAGCGCTGAGGTAGTCTTTCAAACCGGAAGTGGGAGGCAATCAAGAAGCGCTGAGGTAGTCTTTCAAACCGGAAGTGGGAGGCAATCAAAAAGCACTGATGTAGTCTTTCAACCCGGAAGTGGCAGGCAATCAAGAAGCATTGATGTAGTCTTTTAAACCGGAAGTGGGAGGCATTCAAGAAGTGCTGAGGTAGTCTTTTACACCGGAAGTGGGAGGCAATCAAGAAGCACTGATGTAGACTTTTAAACCGGAAGTGGGAGGCAATAAAGAAGCGCTGGTGTAGTCTTTTAAACCGGAAGTGGGATGCAATCACGAAGTGCTGATGTAGTCTTTTAAGCTTCAGGCTGGTATCTAATCGGAGGCCACGTTCCGAAGTGTTCCGAGTGTCCCGCTACAACTTACAAGTGGCTGGGCGATATTATGCTCACAGGCCTGGTTTATGTCAGGGTCGAGAGGCTTTGGGCAGTCACATCCTGTTACCCCATCTTCCTCCCAACCACCCATTCGCTCACTCTGCTTGCCTGCTACCGGACGTGGGGTAGATTTGGTAGAGTGAATGGCTCTCATACGGTAAGTTGGGATTTTGAATCCCAGTCAAGTCAAACAAATAACTTAGAAAATTGATACTTGTCGCTTCCTAGCTTAGCACGGGATTATGTGATTATGTGGGATATCGGGTCATGGTGCCAGTGACATGGTCTCCCAGTGGGGCAACACTATAAAGTCGCCATGAGTGCACACTGTCAAAAGTCGGTACCCATCCTGATATGACCTTAGATGTTGCTAGGATGTAAAACAACAACAAACAAACAAACCTCTTGCCTGCCCCTTGCCATGACAGAGCCTCCCACAATCACCCCCCCACCCCCAAGTCACCCCCCCCCAAACACCCTTCATCCAATCACATCCCCGCATTCATCCCTCATCGTAAACAATTCACCTTGCAACCCGAGACTCATCATTCCCATACAAGCTGCTCTGTGATTAGGGAGAGACAAACTGTAAAGGTGCATGATTCGTTTACTTTAAAGCCGCACAGTCCGATGAAGCATAAAATATTAAAAACCAAACCAATTATCTAGAATTGATTCTACATATCTAACTTCGATACTGGTGCACTTATTAAGCATTTCTTGCTACATATAGTGAGGCGATTTAATATAACTGGTCACTGCTAAAGCCTATGGTGTCAGAGTTTTGGTGTGCTTGCCAAAACTAATTTGACATGTTTGCACTTCAAATATCTCACAACTTAGTTGGTTAAAATAAACAGCACTTGAAGCTACATTAAGATAGATAATAAGAGTCAGTTTAATACTTGATGGGGGCCTTACACTCACAATTTGTGGTTTTACTTTCCAGTATTGACGCTAGAGAATTAGATAATAACAATCAGCTTAATACATATTTATCTCAGAAAAATAGCGGAAACTTAAAACCAACTTTAAGTTTGTGCCATATTTTAAATAGGGCACACAAATGAATACTAATGAATACTAATATATTGGCCAACTTCAGGTTGGCCAATATATTAGTAATAGTAGGATAATCGGTTTAATGTACTTTACCTCCTTGCCTCATGAGTAACTTGTATTATATGTATTTATCATGGATAACGTTGGAGCTATTTGAAGTGTAAGCATTTGAAGTAAATTTGGAGTGCACACTGAAATGCTGGACATAATAGACTTGCAGCGGTGATCATGGTGATAGGTTCTATTCAATTGACATAACATTCAAGCTAGGTAGAAATAAATGTTTACTACATAGACTGGTAGTTAAGATGGGTGGATATATAGGATCAAGTGCTTTGCTTTTTATTTTAGTTTCAGGCCAATTCACCAACTCAACCATAGGCCAATGTACTTTAATCTGGAGTTTAGAAATAGTTAATGTATTAGTGTATTCAGTTTAGCAGCGTCGTTAAATAAAACAAACTTAATGTCATATTAGAATATATCCTGAGGGAGGCTGGTGATAAATTAATGCCCATTCTGTAAAAGCAATGACCACAACCAAGTCCAGGTGAGAACAAGTCAGACAGAGAGATAAGGACGGGTTGTTTGTTGGTTGGTTGTTGTTTTACGTCCTAGCAACATCGAAGGGCATATCAGGATGGGATAAAGAGTTGTTTGTCTGTTGTTGTTTTACATCGTAGCAACATCTAAGGTCATATCAGGACAGGTACTGACTTGTGACAGTGTGCGCTCATGGCAACTTTATAGAGCTGCCCCACTGGGAAATCATGCCACCAGCACCATGACCTGATATCCCACTCAGTCACATTATCCTGACACTGAGATACCCAGTCTTTGCCCTATCCTATTAATGCTGAGCACCAGGCTAGGCAGCGACAAGTATCAATTTTAAAGTCATTGGTTTGACTCGACCGGGAACCGAACTCCCGACCTTCCGCACGCGAGGCCAGTGCTCTACCGATTAGGCCACCGCGCCCGGTTGTGTGTGTGTGTGTGGGGGGGGGGGGGGGGGTAAAAGAGACCAGTGTTTAAAAAAAACTTACCGTTGGTTGATATGTAGTCGTCGGTCCGCGTTGTTACGGCCAGATCTGTGAAGTCTCGAGAGGAGATGAGGCCTCCAAATGCACTATGGGTAATCGTCCGTACTACACTTAATTCCTGAAAGGGAAGAATGGCAGCATTAGAATTACATCGGTTTTGAGTTTTTCTCAATTTCTTGGATAAATATATTAGGTTTATTATTATAATCTACCTTCGTTTAGTTTGAAGTAACTTCGATGTAAAATGACTAACTTTGGATATATTTGAAGTGCAAATATTTCAAATTAATGTTGGCATGCCTGTCAAAACACTGACCCCACCCCTACCACCAAATAATCTTGCAGTAACAGGTTCTATTAAATTGACTCAGCATGCCCTGCTATGTAACATCTACTAGTTAATAAGTATCCCACTCCTAAGTATCTAAGTTGAAAATGAGATTCAAATCTAGATAAGTCCTTTGCTTTCGAGAATTTGACACTTTCATCAGGGTATGCAACTTTAAGGAAATGGCAGCAGGAATGATCTGATCCTTTACTAACCATTAATTTAAAATAAAATTTATTTTGATTAAAGTTGCATAATCGATGAAAACCATAAAATTAGATACCTGTATACTTATTGTACATATATTGATGTATGTAACTTCTAGGTCAGTGGTTCGATTCCCTGTGCCCCCACCTCTGCCAATTTGGATTTCCACCGCTGTGTATAACTTACAGAGTCATCAAAGGCCAGTTGCTCTTATACCATGTCTATGTGGTGTGGGAGGTTAAAAATCCCTTGGGTCGGTAAAAGTGTAGGCTCTGGCTTTCTATTGACAAACTGTCTAATGCTGAAAACAAGTCTATTCAGACTTATCCATGATAGGCAGTATAAATCTTCAAGAAAACAAATTTTGTACGGGAATATTCTACTAGAATAGTTATTCTACTAGAAAAAAATATTAAGCCAATTTAATCAAACATATCACTACTGTATGTCAAATAACCCTATGATGTCCACATTTGAGTACGCTCATCAAAATTAAATTAGTAATTTTTCACTTCAAATAACCCCAAAATATACCATTCACAATAAAAGTTACTTTAAATTAAAGTAAAGTAGCTTAGAACTCATCATCATCATCATCATCATCATCATCATGCTGTCAGTCGCAATGCGACAAAGACTGCTTTCATTAGTTAACCGCCGCTCTCCAATTAGATCTCTGCTGTGAGAGTGATGTTATTTCATGCGGTTGGACATTTCATAAAAGCTGCTTGCAAAGTGTTGAAGTGCTGCTGGCTTTTGCAAGTTACTAGCGGCACTCTCTCGGGGAGCAAATAGAGGTCTCACACCGGCAAGAACAAGTCAAGACAGGCGCAAACTATTTGTCCCTGCAGTGGCTGGTCGGGAGATGTTGGGAGTTCCATTCATCACCACCCTTAATGCTGCCACGGTAACATGGTTTTCTGTTAGGGTTTACTCCCTTAGCCTTTGGTTCTATCAAGAACCTGTACCACAAGGCAGTGGTTTACAACTTTGCAAGGCAGGGGCGTCAAACTCCCTGAGGTATTTAACACCTAAGGTATCAGAGGTACTGCAATACCCGCATACCTATCAACCTAATATAAAAATATCGGGCTTTTTCTTTAATGTGTGGCAGAAAGTCAAAACCATTGGGCTTTAATTTAAACAACTTTAAACTACTTGATGGGGGCCTTACACTCACACTCTGTGGTTTTACTTTCCAAAATTGACGCTAGAGAATTAGATAAATAAACATTGTTGATTGTCACTGATGTTAGGATACAGGTAGGTTAAAACCTGGACAACCTTCTTTGGCTAAATTTTTAATTTGTTATTAAATTGGCGATGGTTACGAATAATTGCTCTGATTGTACCTGTCCCTGCAAATTTAAAACCAACACCTGCGCATGCGCAGCCATATTAATTGGAAGGCACACACCTTTGCTTCCGGGATATTTGATCTTAATGAATGCACGCGTTGCGTGTTCATTTAAATACAATGGTGGTATCGAGTTCGGCGTAGTGTACATTATACCCCACATGTGTTGGGTAAGCCTGACGGACAATGGTTGCGTCACGAATTCAACATTTGCACTGGTGTTTCCATATACCGGGCCCCATTTGAATTGGAGTCGTGGGGGTTCCCTTCCAGAATGAGGTGCTTTAATTGTGGGTGTTTTTTTAAACTACACAATGTAACAAAAGAGGCTGGCTTCTTTCTAGCCACTCGGATGGTTTATTGTACTTTTGTGGACATTAAACTAGTCCCGGGGACACCTTGGAAACTCTACTCTCAATTAAATATATATAGACCTATGCATATATTTATATATATATCTTCCAGTGCAACTGACACTGGTCAACATCCGGTGGAGATGAGTAGCGCCGAAGGTGGCCCCACCAGTAGGTTGGTTCTTACGGAGAATAACAATATAATAACAATTCTATTCCATATCTCTATACTCCCATAATACATTATAAATCACATATACAGTAAAAGCCTCTCCAAATCGACCGACCTTGGAACCGACTTTAAGTGGTCCATTTAGGGAGGTGAGCGTTTTAGGGAGTTAGAGTATGGTTACTATGGTAGTGTTGGGACACAAATAAAGCGATCAATATAGGGGAGTGGTTGATCTGTTGAGGTGGTCGGTTAGAGAGGTTTTACTGTATATTACAAAAGGAGAAGAATTTCAACTAAATATATAAAAAAAACTCTCACTTATTTCAAAGTCTGTCATTCTGGAATACTATGACCAGACTGTTTCAGATAAGTCATATTAAATTGAGTAAAACATATTTATGTGAGTGTTAGTTCATGGGAGACTCGGTAAATTAAGTATCATCAAATGTATAAGCCTTTCAATTAACTCCACTCCATTAGTCTGCTTAGCAATAGCATGAAATATCCGACCCCCCCCACCCCCACCCCAACCCCCTGCAATTCCGCCAATAAGGCATACTTTTCAAATGAGGACATGTTGCCACCTTTATTGACAGTTCCAATTACTGTGACTAGATGTGATCCCGTATCAGGGTGCAGGGGGCACGACACCTCAGTGATAGGCACTATGAAGCCACCATGAAAACACACTGTCATAATGGGGTACTAAAGGTAAACCTTGTTTTATTTAACGACACCCCTAGAGGACATTGATTTTCATATCATCGGTTATTGGACAGCAAACATATGGTCACTCTGGGATATTTCTTTAGAGGAAATCCGCTGCCGCCACATAGGCTACTCCTTCTGATAAGAAGCAAGGGATCTTTTATATGCACTTTCCCACAGACAGGACAGCACATACCACAGCCTTTGATGAACTAGTTGTGGACTACTGGTTGGAATGGAAAATAACCCAAACTGCAAATGGGTCCACTGAGCAGGATCGATCGAATGGCCAACACCTTCACAAGTGAACACTCTACCGCCTGAGCTACGTCCCGCTCCCCTAATGGGGTACTCGTCCTGATATGACGTCAATTGTGGATATATGTCGCGAAACAGCAATTAATCAATATTTTCTGTATTATTGTTGTTGTGAAGTTCTCGAGGAGACTGTGCTTACACAGTCAGCATAGGCCCAGACTGTGAAGCAACAAGTACAAGCAGAACCGGTCAGAACCAGCCAGAACCGGTCAGAACCGGACGTGCGGAGATGCACAACATGGGACGCGATGATTGGTCAAAGCAGTCTGAGCCGTCAAGGTCTGGCTGGGACCGGCAGCGTCTAGTGGTACTGTAGTTACCAGCAGGCCAGCAACGGGGAGTCTCAACCTAGACCAGACGGGATGGGCAAATGAGTTGAGCGCCCACCTCCAGATTTGGTAGTTTGTGGGATTCAAACCCTGATCGAGTCAAATATTTATATTTACTGTTGAAATCCAGTAAGGCAGTGACTTGCCCGGGCGGATTGGTGAGAAAAGCGCCCGGTGGTGGCGCTAGTAGCAGGCAACCGGGGCAACTAAGGGCAAGTCACTGATTGGACAATAATAATATATTGAAGAATAAATAATAATAATAAAATACTCCGCCTATTTATACATGCATAATAAATTATACGTACTATAAATATTATATTATAAATATTATATTATCAATATTGTATATATTGTATATATTACATATATTACATATATTATATATATTATATATATTATATATTATATATATTATATATTACCAGACGGGATGGCCTAATGAGTTCGATCGTCTGTCTCCTGTGTTGGCAGACCGTGGGATTGAATCCTATTCGAGTCAAACAAATGACTTAAAATTTGATACTTACTGCTTCCTAGCCAGGCACTCTGCATTATTAGGATAGGTCAAGGAGCAGTGGAATGAGGAAGACCAATCATCCACGATTGAAATTTCCCCTGCTTTAACAACTAATGTACCAAAATAATATTTATTATATATATTATATATAATGATATACATATTATATATAATACACAATATATTACATATATTATATATTATAGACATTATACATTATGCATATTCATAATATGTATCTCTAAATATATACATATTTAAAATGTTCCCATCAAATCTGGTACTTAACCATGCAGGTATGACAGCCAATATGCTGTGCGACGCACCACATCGCCAAAACGAAGCACCCTCCCCAGGATGCTCGGCGAAGCGTTTGCAGAACGTGCCCCGCAGAATTCCTTGGTTCTACCAACACGGCACCAGAGGGCGTACCTGTACGAATGGTATGGCATTCGGGGGGTGGGCGATCATAAAAGAAATGGGGGGGGGGAACCACCTGGAAAATAAATGTGCTCAATGTGTTCACATCACCGTGGAATTCGAGCTATTCGAAGAGCATACTTATTTAGCCGGCGCACTGGTGGAGGTGTGTGTGTGGGGGGGGGGGGGGGGAGGGGGGTGAAGATGAAACAGTGGGCGTCCCTTGCCTGTCTGTATGAGGTAAATCACACATACCATTTGCGGGGTTTTGGCAGTGTATAAACGCCACATGGAAAGTCAACAATGCCTCACAACTAATGCACACGTCTCTCTAACATGTGAACCGGGCGCGCCGGCAGAATCGGTAGATCGCAGGCCTCGCGTGCGGAAGGTCGGGAGTTTGCTTCCCGGTCGAGTCAAACCAATGACTTATACAAATGATACTTGTCGCTTCCGAGCCTGGCGCTCGACATTAATATGATAGTGCAAGGACTGGTTAGTTCAGTGCCAGAATAATGGGACTGTACATATATATATATATATATGTATATATATATATATATATTTATATATATATATATATATATATATATATAAAGAGAGAGAGAGAGCACGGGGGGGGGGGGCGGTGTTTAAAATATGGGCAACAGTAGCGGAAATAGGTGATCACTCGCAGGTGACGCCATGTTGAAGAATAGGGAACCAGAACAATGTATTTAATCGGATCTGGTAACGATAAAATATATCTGAGAGGTGAACATGTCCTTTGTTTATAACCCATATTTCAATATAGATATATATGTACGTAAGTGAATGCATGTGTATGTATGTAAATGACTGTATGTATATACATGTATGTATGCATGCATACCATATATGTCCTAATATATGCGCACTGCCTGAGTGCAGACACATGGATACGCATCTATTCAAAGTTAAAGAATCTCATGAATTTGTTTTTGTCATGCCTCTGAAATAGAGTGCGATTGTCTTATTTTATGTGCATTCAGTCTGAATATGATCGTACATTTGTGCGTGCTTTCAATCTTGAAATGGGGGGTGTGTTTCTATTGGGTAGCATGCTTCTATTGGGACATATACGGTATAGGTCTGTAACTGCATTAAATTTAAAGTAAAAGTATCCTTCCTAATATACATTCCATTCGAAGTTAAATTCACTCCCATCTGGAGCAGTATTCTAGATAATAGAAATCGTTGCAGATCTTGTTTAGTTTCTTTACCATTTCCACCCCCCCCCTTTTTTTCTATTACACCCCCCCCCATGCGTGGATGTGATGATGGTGGTGGTGGGGTTGGTGGATGGTGGGGGGGTGTTGGTGTTGCTGTTGGTGTTGGTGGTGGTGGTGGTGCGTGTGTGGGTGGTGGTGGTGGCGGCGGGGGTGGGGTTGGGGGTGTTGAGGTGGGGGTGTTGAGGTGGGGGCGTTGAGGTGGGGGTGTTGAGGTGGGGGTGTTGAGGTGGGGGTGTTGAGGTGGGGGTGTTGAGGTGGGGTTGGGGGTGTTGAGGTGGGGGTGTTGAGGTGGGGGTGTTGAGGTGGGGGTGTTGAGGTGGGGTTGGGGGTGTTGAGGTGGGGGTGTTGAGGTGGGGTTGGGGGTGTTGAGGTGGGGGTGTTGAGGTGGTGGTGTTGAGGTGGGGGTGTTGAGGTGGGGGTGTAGAGACAGTGGGTGGCTGGTGGATAGGGTGGTGATGATAGTGGGGAGGTGGTGATGGGGTGTCGGTGAGGCATTAGATCCCAGAGACCATGTAAACCCCACCCCCACCCCACCCCCTCCCGAACCACTCAGGGATTTACAGTTCCTGAGAATTATAAAGAAACCATGTCTGCAAAGAAAGACACACATTTGCCTAAAGACTTGTAGTGTGTAGGCAGGTACTTTGCGCCTGGCACCTTTAATATTAGTTCAGGCGGTCTCTGCTTCATATACATGTGTTCCTATAGAATCGAGCACACTGCAAGTTTCACAATGAATTTGCTGATTATATTATTCAAAATAAGTGAAACGCCACGTCCGACTGATAAGGCAATCATATGACGCACTAATCATATAATTCATATACTAAGCAGTTTTCTTCAATTAGAATTTTAAAGAAAATATGATGTAGGGGGCGGGGTTTATTTGCATGAGTGCTAATTTCACCCATGTTAGAGTGATGGTGTGTTTTTAATTGCCATAACGATGGTGAACATTTGAGTAGGAAGGGGGGGGGGGAAGTACAGGCAAACACAATACCGAGAATTGATCAAAGCCTGGTGTGAAGATTTGCTTTGATTCTATGGTGTGAAGTGTGAAGTCGTGTCGATCTAGAATGATGCCTGCTGTGCCACCTGTCTCCATTAATTGGATCTGGACGGAAGATGTCATGGTTCTAAAGGTACAGCCAAAGCTGGCATACACTGGATGGAGGGAAATGATTCAAGATCTATGAAACTAGACTGTTTCCGAACTGCAGAGCAATGCAGTGTGATCAGCCCATACACACACTGCCTGTATACTGCACTACAACGTGCTAGTTGCAGGAAATCTGGCAACATCTAAGGTTATATCAGGATGGGTACCGACTTCTGACAGTGTGCACTCATGGGGACTTCATAGTGCTGCCCTACCGGGAGACCAGGCAGCCAGCACCATGACCTCATATCCCACTCAGTCACATTATTATGACACTGAGCCAACCAGTCCTTGCCCTATCCTAATGAATGCCGAGCACTTGGCTAGAAAGTGACAAGTATCAATTTTTACGTCATTGGTTTGACTCGACAAAGGTTTAAACATACGATCTGGACCAAAGCTGTTATGGTTGTCAAGGTAGAACCAAAGCTGGCAGACACTGTATGGAGGGAAATGATTCGAGGTCTATGGAACTAGACTGTTTCGGCACTGCCTCCGAGCATATTCAGAGCAATGCAGTGTGATCAGTCCATACAGACACTGTCTGTATACTGCACTGCAGCCTGTTAGTTGCAGGAGAGCTTGTCCTCCTGTTGATTGTAACACAATCTGTTCACTGTATAACAACGTGTTTACCACAGTAAAACCAGTTTCATTATTTGTCTTTGTTATAACTTACAGTCGTTGATTAAGCAGGTGAAATTTCAATCACCGACGTTTGGCCTTCCTCATTCCACTGCGCGTTGCTCGACCCTAGTAAGGCAGAACACCAGGCTAGGTAGCGGCAAGTGTAAATTTGTATATCATTGGTTATTAGACGCGGCCATTGTTTGAATCCCATGACCTACCAAAATAGGAAGTGGGCAATCAACTAATTTGGTGATCATAATGTTGGTTGTTGGAGTTTTACATCCTGGCAACATCTATGGTTATCAGGACGGATACCGACTTGTGACAGTGTGCATTCATAGTGACTGGGCAATCAGGCCGCCGGCACCATGACCCGATATCCCACTCAGTCACATTATCCTAACACTGACCTAACCAGCCCTATCCTATTAATGCCGAGTGCCAGGCTAGGAAGCGACAAGTATCAATTTGATAAGTTATTGGTTTGACTCGACGGGAACCGAACTCCCGATCTCCCGCACGCTCTACCGATTCGGCCACCGCGCCTGGGGGTAGAAATCGTTTGTTGCCCATTCCTCACAATCGTAGTGGGTGGCAAGCTGAGTGATAGGAAATTGCAAAGCGGCAATCTATATGACTTGGACACCGCAAAGCATTCTGGGTAATAAAACAAAGCCCACACCTCCTTCCATAAGTGGCCCTCCTTCTCGCCGTGAATATGGCCTATGCTGCCGACACGGCGTAAAGAAACCACCAATCAATCAATCAACCATAAGTGGCTAAATCGGTAAGAGCACTGGCTTGCTGTGTGGAAGGTCGTGGGTTCGAACCCCGGCCAAGTCAAACCAATGATTTACCAAATTTATATGTGTTGCTACATAGCCTGTGGCTCGGCATCATTTAAATAGGGAAAGGACTTGCTTGGCCTGATCTCCCAAAAGGGCAGAACTATAAAGTCGCCATGAGTGTGCATTGTCACAAGTAGGTACCCGTCTAGATACAAGATTCACCCCGTACTGCTGCAGTAGGGGTGCAAACCAACCCTATGTAAAAGCTGTCGAAAAAACGGGTCAATGAATTGAGAGCCTAATTTCACAATCTAAGAAGCAACATTTATTCTTTACATATGTCTTATTGATAGCCCGCTACCTTTGAGTTGAAAAATATAATATAATATCCAGTTTAATGCAATTTAAAAGTGAAATCGACAGCGTTCTGCGGTCGCCATCTTGTCTTTTTGCATTCTCTCCCATTTCACCAACTCTGTGCCTATATGGGTAGCCATTTGATACTGGAGCCAGTTTCTAGGTCATGGTCCATACTAAAGCTATTTTCACCCGTATTTAGACTACGTTGTCATTCACCTGTGTACTACAAGTACTGGGTGAATCTTTTATCTAGTACCCGTCCTGATATGACCATAACAAAGATACATTTGCGTAGGTCTATTGCCGGGGGTTCCTGCTTAGTATAGATCACTCTCTGTTTCCTATGCGAATTAAATCCAATCATTTACTGGTTATAATACCGGGCGCGGTGGCCTAATCGATAGAGCGCTGGCCTCGCGTGTGGAAGGTTGGGAGTTCGGTTCCCGGTCAAGTCAAACCAATGACTTTAAAATTGATACCTGTCGTTTCACTAGCCAGGTGCTAGGCATTATTCGGATAGGGCAAGGATTGGTTGGCTCTGTGTCAGGATAATATGACTGAGAGAGATAGCAGGTCATGGTGCTGGTGTCCTGGACCCCTAGTGGGACAGCACAATAAAGTTGCCATGAACGTGTACTGTCACAAGTGGGTACCCGTCCTGATATGACCTTAAATATTGCCAGGACATAAAACTCCCAACAACCAACCAATTTACTGGTTATCTGTGTCGCCGTGTGTTCCGCTAAAATATGGCATGTGGTTAAACGCAAAAGAACGGAAAAGCCTGCGATAAAGAGATATAGTTCCTATATTGTTGTCAGCACAAAGCAGTCAGTGTCCAAGAAGCGACACACAGCGTCCTTATTTCAGGCATTGTGTAGATTCTTGGGGAAATTATATTTCCTAGGTGGGTAGTGTGCACTATTGTGCCCCCTGCGGTGGGTCGTCAATGTGGTGGTTTGGTGGGAAGGGTGGTTCTGTGAAAGGTGGGCGGGTTTGACTAAATCTGCACTCAGGGTTCGGCAACATATGGTAAAACACACGACTTACTCCGAGTCGAAGGTCATGGGCAAGCTGTTATCCTTGCATAAATAATAATCAAAATAATAATTATTACTATAACAATAATAATAAAGTTGTGTGTGGGGTTGACGTCCTAGCAACATATATGGTCATATCAGGACGGTAATAATAATAATAATAATATTAAAGTCAATGGAGCGCTCTAAATTAAATAGTAGGAGTAATTCTAAGTGTTATTTGTTTTTTGTGTGTTGTGATTCTTAACAATGGAGATCTATATAAGGTCATGTCAGGTCAAGTACCGATTTGTGACAGTGCTCACCTATGCAAACTTTATAGTGCTGCCCCACTGAGAAACAATGCCACTAGTACCATGATCCAATATGTCATTCAATGATATTAGCCTAATACTGGGGAAACTAGTCTCTGTCTTATCTTATTAGAGGCAATCCTACCCCTATCCTATTAGTATTACTAGTCACATCATATCCCTATCCTATCCATATCCTATCCCTACCCTATCCATATCCCTATTATATCCATATCTTCTCCCTATCCTATCATATCCATATCATATTCATATCATATCCCTAACTTATCCATATCATATTCTTATCATATCACCCTCATATCCCCATCCTATCCCGAGCATATTCATATCTTATTCCTATCCTATATTACTCTATATTATAATAATAATGTTCACTGTATGCAGTATATGTAGACCATCTATTATATGCATTATCAATATTATAATATTCATAATTGGTATTCGAATTAAGGAAGGGCAAAGTGTTGATTTTCCGTGGCGATTTAGAAGCGATAGATTACTGCTTTCTGTTTATATGTACCTTCGATGTGTGTAGGTGGGATTCTTCTTTGGTTGGCTGTGTTTCGGTGTATTTTTTTATGATCTTTAATGGTCCTCCAGGTTGTGGTTGGCGATCACAGAATGTAGACGTCACGTGGCCAGAAATTCCGGCGGCTGACCGCACTGACCGGACACCCCGCAACGCGCCACGGGCCCTCTGGCGGCGGAACCACTTAGTGGAGGAGGAGGCCTTGGGAGGGAGGGAGGGGAATAGGGAAGGAGGGAGAGGGAAGGAGGGAGAGGGAAGGAGGGAGGAGGAGGGAGGGAGGGATGGAGGGAGCGGAGAAGAGAGGGTGAGAAGAGGGAGAGGGGAGGGATGGGGAAGGGAGAGAGGGAGAGAGGGAGAGGGAGAGAGGGGAGGGGAGGAGAGAGGGAGAGAGGGAGAGGGGAGAGAGGGAGAGAGGGAGAGAGGGAGAGAGGGAGAGGGGGAGAGGGGAGAGGGGGAGAGAGAGAGGGAGAGAGAGGAGAGAGGGAGGGATTGGAAGGGAAGGAGGGAGAGGGGAGAGGGAGAGAGGGATGGGGAGAGAGGGGGAGAGAGGGGGGAGAGGGAGAGGGAGGGGAGGGAGATGAGAGAGGGAAAGAGGGAGAGAGGGAGAGGGGGAGGGGGATGGATGGAGTAAGGATGGGGGATGAAGGATGGGACAGGGAGGAATGGGGGATGGGGGATATGTAGGAAGGAAAGTTGGAGGAGGCAGGAATGTGAGAGGGGGGAAGGGAGGAAGGGAAGGGGGAGGGGGGAAAGGACGGGGGGATGGTGAAGAGAGGAGGGGCAAGGGAGGGAACGGTGTGGGGGAGGAAGGGAGGGGTGGAGGAGGCGAGGGGAGGATGGGAGGCAGGGGAGGCAGGGAATGATGGGAGGGGAGGAGGGGAGGCAGGGGAGGAGGCGGGGGATGGGAGGAGGGGAGGCAAGCGGAGTGAGGAAGGGGAGGGGCAGGTGGAGGAGGGTATGGAAGGCAGGGGATGGGAGGGGATCGATGGAGAGGGGAAGAGAGGGAAGAGGGGAGGGGGAGGGAAATGGAAGGGGATGGCGGTGCGGCGCGCTGGGACTGACATCGGCAAATTGATAACCGTGACATTAATGCATGCCTTTTGGGGTGGCGGTCGCTGTGATAAAACGTGAGAGTATAACTGCATACCGACGTAGACTGCTTACATAGGTACGCCACACCGATACAGCTTTGCACCAATATGAGACCATTAACCCCCGACGACAAACAGGTCCCAGTGTTGTGACAAATGAACAACTGAGAGGGGGCATGTCCTTTGTTTATACTCCGTAATTCATTTATAGATCCTATATATATAACTTATAAGACTCCAGACCCGGAATGAGATAGTGAGACTTCTAAATATGTATTCTACATGCAATTAAATATTCAATAAAAGCCCAGGTCAGTTATTTTATATTAGTGTATATATATATATATATATATATATATATATATATATATATATATATATATCCTCCAGTCCGACTGATACTGATCAATATCCGGTGGATGCGAGGTGGGCTGTAGGTAACAAATTGCATAATCGATTGGTTTAAATTTTCTTCACACGTATATATATGCTTATGTAGTAGTCTGTACATGAGCTCCACTATCACACGGTGGCGGCAGACACTATGCCGCACACCTATGCAGTTATATTGAACGGCGCTATGTGGTGGCATGCTAGCCACCGGGCAGGGCCCCAACTGGGCTGCCCTCTACTGCGTGTGGCTAGCACACACCCCATCCACCTATCAAGATCTCTAGTCCGGATTACTCCTTTGCTAGAGTTGAGAGTTCGATGAGGAGAGGCCTTGATGCCGCTGCCTGCTAGCGTGCTTGCACGTAACAGATTGTCGGCATGCGCTTTCTTACCACACTCCACCAGAATATGTCCACTTCGTAGTTTCTTCACGTCTTTGACTGTGCCAGCTAGGTCCCACATCACCTATAGAGGTGATGTGGGACCTAGCGAGTTAGGGGGCAGGTCACTTGACTGTTGGCACCGTGGAGAGCGGATAGGGTTGGTAATAAACTAGTGGAAGCATACTTTCTCTAAATCTTGAGGTTCTTTCGTGTGTGTGTGTGGACGAGTGAAAGACCGTGGAAAGGTGGACATCGTGGTCTACTACACTTATATATAAAATTAAAACCAATCGATTATTCAACTTTAATACAACAAAACCTGGTTGTAGCTTCACAACACCAGGTCAACCCAATGGCAACACGTGGCATTAGAGTGAGACCCAGTAGTGCAGAAGTCTATTTAAACTCTCTTTCTTAAACTAATCTCATCTGAATATTTTCAGATATTTAAGATAAGTAACGATAACAGATATCTGAACAAAATACATATGGAGTTGGCGTAATAAATTTTACCATAAAAGCCTGCTTGTGGCCTTCTATGATCGTGGTTATCTTATGCAGTATGCAGATGGTGAATTTGTTCTACATTGTCTAAATTACCAGGCGTGAGGTAGAGCCAGGCTAGGAAGAAGAGGCCAGGTGGCAGCACCCGGCGAGGCAGAAGGCCTGACCAGTCACTTGAGTAGCTGAGTGTCATTAGTTGTGTACTGTTATTTGGCGTGAATGGGTAATCGGTTTACGGATAATTATACTCGTATAATTGCTTATACAACACATTATATATATATATATATATATATATGTATATATATATATCACTCTCTCTCTATATATAGTGTGTGTATAAATGGTTCAGTAATAGAAGTATCGTTAATTGGAAGGTATTACAGTGCTTCACAATGGGACCATGCCTCCACATAGAAATAAGCTCATAAATATATCGGTAGTTACCAAAAACCAATGTATGTCCAAGTAGGCATGAGTCTACACCACAGTGCAAACTGTGTGGCAGCCACACCCAGCGCCCCCTCCCCTCCATGCCTACTCCACCGATTTCCCTAAACAACTTTTTGTAAAGGTTACACACATATATTTAAAAACCCTGCCTATTTATTCACCAAACAGGTCTCTGCTATCATGGGGTTCCACATGGCGGTGGGTGCGGACACTGCTACCTTCTTCCGCTACCCCCCCCCCCCCCCTCCCCCTCCCCCACACACACCCGACATCTAATGACTCAGTAATCCGACACGCTGATCATTCAGTCGGCGCAGTCTACAAATAATGTCACCACAAACACAACCTTGTTTTTAGTACCCGGGCCACTCCGACTCGACCCGAACTAACGCCGCGCAAAGGGGCAAAGTGATGGGGGGGGGGGGGGGTAGAGGGCGCAGGGGGGGAGGCAGGTGGGACATGGGGAGGAGGAGTAGGAGGAGGAGGAGGAGGAGGAGGAGGAGGAGAGGCAGGTGTGAGCGATAAGAAGGGAGAAGGAGTAAAGGTAGGCGTGGGCGCCTGGGGGCGGGGGTGAGTTGGGGGGGGGGGTTATGGGGAGGGAGAGAAGAGGGTGGAGAATTAGGCACAAGCGAGGTGGAGGAGTGACCGGGGGGAGATGAGACGGGTTGGGGATCGAGGAGTATCGGGGGAAGGGGGGGGGGGGACTGGGGATGGTGAAGGGAAGGGGGCAGGTGAGGCGGGTGGGAGATCGAGGAGAATTAAGCATGAACGGGCGGGGGCGGGCGGTGAGACGGGGGCGGAGGCAGTGGGAGGAGGGCTGGGCGGGTGGGATAGATGGGAGGAGAAGCAAGCGTGAGCGATAATCGGTGATCATGAGAGAGATATACAGATATACATACAAGAGATATATATATGCAGTCCCATGATCCATCTACGATGTGCACCACGTATTTGTTGTTTGCAGATGACATTCATACTCTTTTTGCATGTGCAAAACGTGTAATTATTGTTGTGTTTGGGTTGTACGACCTAGCAACATCTATGGTCATATCAGGACGGGTACTGACTTGTGTCAGTGTAGATTCATGACAACCTTATAGTGCTGCCCCAGTGGGAGATCAGGCCAGCAGCACCATGACCGCAATATTCTACACAGTTACATTATCCTGATACTATGCTAACGGGTCCTTGTCCTATCCTATCAATGATGAGTGCCAGGCTAGATAGCGACAAGTATCAATCTTATAAGTCATCGGTTTGACTCGACCTTCCACACACATGGAGCAGGACGTAACTCAGGCGGTAGCGTGTTCACCTGTGAAAGTGTCGGTCATCCTATCAATCCTGCCCAGTGGACCCATTTGCAGTTTGGGCTATTTTTCATTCCACCCAGTGGTCCACAACTGGTTCATCAAAGGATGTGGTATGTGCTGTCTTATCTGTGGGAAAGTGCATATAAAAGACCCCTTGCTGCTTATCAGAAAGAGTACCCTATGTGGCGACAGCGGGTTTCCTCCAAAGAAATATGTCAGAATGACCACATTTTTTTACGGCCAATAGTTGATGATACAAAAATCAATGCGCTCTAGAGGCATCGGTAAACAAAACAAGCTTGACCTTTTTCGACCTTCCACACGGGAAGTATGCGCTCTACTGATTCAGACACCGCGTCGGGTGAGTTCTTCGTGAGAGATTAGCACAAACTCATACTACCCGCATTAAGCACCCAAATCACAGCCTCCTGCAGCGAGGAGGGCTGGGAGAGGAGCACTCAGAGGCTTGTGTTCCATAGAAGTGAACCTGAGGCGGACACTCAGCTGGCGCGCACATGAGACAAAGCTGACGCTAATGCACTTGAGACCCACTCGGAGGTGTTGAGTCATGGACCTGTTCACTGTGCTCAGCATTCGAGTGACTGACACCTAAGTTTGTGGGTTGGTTCTTGGAGTTTTATGTCCTGGCAACATCTATGGTCATACCAGGACGGGTACCGATTTGTGACAGTGTGCACTCATGGCGACTATATAGTGCTGCCCCACTTGGAAATCAGGCCCGATATCCCACTCAGTCACATTATCCTGACTTGAGCTAACCAGTCCTTGCCCTATCTATTAATGCCGAGCCCCAGGCTAGGTAGCGACAAGTATCAATCTTTAAGTCATTGGTTTGACTCGACCAGGGTTCGGCCCCACGAACCCATGTGTTTGGATCCCCCGATTAAGTAAGAGGCTTGAATCCCAGCTGAGTCAAAGCAATGACTTACAAAATGTATAGGCCTACTTGTTGCTACTTAGCCTGGTGATTTGCATTACTAGGATAGGGCAAAGACTGGTTAGCTCAGTGCCAGGATAATATGACTGAGTGGGAAATCGGGTCATGGTCTTTCAGTGGGGCAGCACTATAAAATCGTCATAACTGTGCACTGACACAAGTCCGCACCCTTCCTGGTATGACCTTAGATGTCAGGATGTAAAACCCCAACAAACAAACAAACCTAAGTCGGTACACGATATGACCTTAGATGTTGCCAGGATGCAAAGGTCCATCAAAACAACACACAAACCTAACTTGATACCAGAACGAGGCTCCGGCGTGTTATGGCGGCCCGACCTTGACCGTCACCTACGCGTGACAGGGTTCTCAAAGCCAGCTAGTAGTCAGGGGGCCAGGAGCTGAACCTGGAAAGTGGTTCTAAAGTTTTTTTCTCAGTGTTTTCATGTTATATAGGTATTGTACTCTGTGAAACTGTGTGATGGCATTCTCCCATCATTGAGCATTTTCATATAACATGTTTTATACAATTGCGGCTATCGGGATGCCAAACACTAGTTTTAAGGGGGTGGGGAAAATAGAAATACCCTTATATCTTCACAAGCATTCAAGCTAGGGTCTTGAAATTTTGCATATAGGTCTATCTTGACCATACCTATTGGTGGGTCAAAGGTCAAAGTCATAGGTCAAGGTCAAAGTTCAAATATCTGGGTCGAATGTGTACACTTCAGCATTGTTTGTACACTTTGATGTATTTCTCATTATACTGAACCAGTATCCATTGTTGTAATGTCTAATGGCTTTTTATAAGGTCTCATGAGCTCAATACTGACTAAGGAAATGCTAGAATACATAATATTTATTTAGTTCTTTATGATTTCATCTTCAAAGTTTACATCAAATCTGGCTACGTAAATGATCTGCATCTGGTGTACCTATTCATAGGTTACTAAACCACCAAAATTGTACATATTCTGTATTTGGTTTTTAAATCTTTCTTATATCATAAACATCATCAATCATCAGTGTTATTGTAATCATCACCATATACCCCTTCATCGCTTGTTTGATCATCACTATCAGGTGATATAGTATTCATCCTGTTGTGACATACTGACACTGCATCCTCTTGCTGACAGGCACAAAAGACTGAGCTTTGTTGCAACCTCATTGAATACTTTTACATGGTGTGTCACTGGAGCAGCCACAACTGATGATCTTTTGGACATACTCAGGGACCAGTTGACTTCCTGCAGGAACTGTAGTTGGGCAGAGCATATCCCCATCTTTGCTCCATCCGGGTCTAACTTCTGAGGCTCGAACCTCAAGGCATTCTTCCACAAGAATGTTTGTAGGTGTGCTCTTTTCAGATTTTCCTGGAAAGCAGCATCAGTTGGTGGCAGTGAACAGAGTTTTGGCATTGTGAATGTTAATTTCAACCTTGGTAATTTAACTCGCAAGTAAAAGTACATACTTAATATGAGGCTCTACTGGCGCCATCTATAATGTCCTTCTTAACTAATAATGCTCCGACTGTGGCGCCATCTTCTGTAAATTTGTATAACGAGATGCGACCCAGTTTCATTATAGACACTTCGACCAGAGCATTTCGATCGATCGGACGTGTTCTCTCCTTGGATTTGCCGTCCCACCCACCCAAACTACAAGTGACATTCATAGGGCTATGTGCCTGAAATCCTCGAAATCTTAATAAAGCAAACATCTCATGGCTTAAATGTAACAACGAAATAGTAAGAATAAATGCCACTTTATACTGTACTTGTCTTGCGTTGGTTGAATTGTGCTGCTCCCCTTACCTATTCTGGTCTTCCATACCTTTGCTCTAGCCTCACAGAGAGTATGGCAGCTTTTCTGACCATAAGTAGCAACAGCGAATTGAGTTGCCTGCTTCACTACTTCAGGCCAGGGGGCCTCAATTTCTCCAAGCAGACTCAGTGAGTGTTGTTTTATAGTGTTCAATATCTTCTTCTTCCCAATGCCAAAGCATCCTGCTACAGTATCACATCAAGAAAAGGAGTGTCCTGCAAGCAGGTTTGGAATGAGGTCTGCATATTGGACAGTGGTTGCTTTGATGTCTATGACACTTCTTCCATGTATAGGAGATTGCATTATAATTGGGATGTCAAGATCCTGCTCGAGATAGTGGTGCAACAGGAGGGCCCACACATCTGTCTAATCGATCGATTGATTGATTGATTGGTGGTTGCTTTACGCCGTGTCGGCAGCATAGGCCATATTCACGGCGAGAAATGTTTGTTTTTTTGTTCAAACCATCAGTTTTACATGTAAAAGCAGACAATCAAGTATGTGCCAATAGACACTCATTAAATTAGAAAGCACACAATCATATATTTGTGGTCAAGGGAAACAAATTCCCATAGAAAAAGAAAAGTTTGATTATTAATTGATAGAATCTATTTAGTAAACTATATGAGGTGGTACAGTCCAGCTGCCCTCAAAAAGGCTAAAATATTTTCCTGTTTTACCTTAGTAAAAAGTCATGCATACTGTCTGCAGTGTAGAACTGTTGGTGCAGGGCGAAAAAATCAACGCAACTTAGTAAAATGTGTCTGAGTGTCAGCGGGGACTGACACTCAATATAATCAGGGCGAGGTTCCCCCTTGAGCAGAAAAGCATGTGTAAGCCACGAATGGCCAATACGGCAGTGGCTAAGGACCACTTGGTCCTGCCGACCTATAGCTGCCTGGTGGGTGGGTGATTGGGTGGGTGATTGGGTGGGTGGGTGGGTCGTGGGTTCAATCCCTGGCGAAAGTCAAGTCAGGGATTTTTTTAAACATAATAATATTGTTTGTTTGTCGTTGCCGCATCTGGTGCTTGGCATTTCTAGGATCAGGGATGAAAGTGAAAATCAAGTCGTGATTATGACACCGACGGAGAATTTCCGCGAAAACGCGGATTTGCCCCCCCGCCGCATAGGATTAGCACTGCCCGGGACTCGCGGGAAAATGCTGTCCTGGTTGTGGCTATATTATCGCCCATATCTAACTCTTTATTGTTTGGGTTATATGTTCTAGCAACATTTAAGGTCATAGGAGAATGAGATTCGAAATAACCAATTGCTGTCATATACATCCTGATTCGTTGGCAATTTATTTAATGCTAACGCCTAACGGAAATCCGCGAAATCGCGGAGATCTTTCATCTTTGTAGGATAGGGTGAGGACTGCGTGGTTCGTTCTATTTCATGATAATGTGACTGAGTAGGATATCAGATCATGGTGTTCCTGGCATGGTATCCCAGCGAGGCAGCACTATTAAGCTGCAGTGACCCTTTATTTGAAATGTATCGCCTTGATGACAGCAAGTAATCCTATCATGAGAGTGGATATATTTTATCGCCTCAATGTTTTTTAGTCACCTCCGAAAATTCTATGACGCTTGATAGATTATTGCTAATGCTATACTCAATATGAAATTGATAGACTTTGACTAGGAAGCATAACAATACATTCTATTTGACAGAAAACAACTCAAACGG
Organism: Branchipolynoe longqiensis; assembly: GCA_030323885.1. NCBI lineage: Eukaryota > Metazoa > Annelida > Polychaeta > Phyllodocida > Polynoidae > Branchipolynoe > Branchipolynoe longqiensis. The sequence goes on along the minus strand of CM059188.1, from coordinate 52,208,471 downwards.
ATTTGTCGGTGTTTGTGCTTGAGCCGTTCATATATATTATGTGCAATATAATGGATTATGTGAGAATAAATAATTGCATGTCTACTCTACATGATGTCATGTTAACCAGCGCTTAGAATATCATTACACATGCGTGAATATTACATTCCGTTTTCTGTGAATATTCCATGTTGCTGTATGTAATCAAAGCATATGCAATCATGTGTAAATATGTGTATACATCTATATGTATGTATATATGTATATGTATGTATATGTGTATGTATGTGTATGTATGTGTATGTATGCATGTATATGTATGTGTATGAATGTATGTGTATGTATGTATGTGTATGTATATATGTGTATATGTATGCATATGTATATATATGTATGTGTATGTATATGCATGTATATGTATGTATGCATATGTATGTATGTATATGTATGTATATGTATGTATATGTATGTATATGATTGTATATGTATATGTATGTACATGATTGTATATGTATGTATGTCTGTATATGTCTGTATATGTATAGATATGTATATGTATATATATATATATATATATATATATGTATGTATATGTATGTATATACATGTATTTATATGTATGTATATGTATGTATATGTATGTATATATGTATATGTATGTATATGCATACATATACATATGTCTGTGCGTAGGTTTATATATATATATATAGAATACATACATATATATACACACATATATATATACTTATATGCATTAAATACTCCAATGATTGTTACCTGTTGCCAAATTAATGATCCGTAGTATTTCTGGGACAAAGTAACCCGCACAGCAGTGGCGTCACTATGTCCATATCCGGTCTCCAGGGATGACAATAATAGACTGGTTCGTAATTCCAGCGGCGAGGTGCATTGTGGGATGTCGGGAAGCAAAACAAACTCGCGCGAAGCACATGGCACATGCTCATACAGTGGGGGAAGCTATGAAATGTGCTAGTTTCAGCTCATTTCAGCTTATGTTTGGAACATAGAATACCAACTAAATATATATATAATAAATTAAGATGTTAATCTTTTATCTAGCATTACAGGTACATCAATCTAATCAGCTCATCATATACCATCTGTATTTAGATCTAGACAAATCTGGTTACTCAGACTAGTGTTGAACTATAGCCAGTCTCTTTGACTTATGTTATTCATGTTTGTATTTACATCCTATGGTTAATAGCATATGTAGTGCTAGAAAATGGATAGGGTTAGTCAGACATTGGTTATATATTTCTTTGAAACAAGTTTCTCTTGACACATTTGACATTTTAATCTTTAGAAGAATAATTAATAATGGTAATGAAAACCTCAGCCTGTAAAGTGACTGAATGTTTTGTAGCGAATTGTATGTTTCTTAGCTCCAAATGCTTAATTAACTATATTTGTGTCTTAAATATATTCATTATATCATTATATTATTATATTGCAAGCATGAATCCATGTTTGTGCCAAATTGTTCTGTATTTCCATTAATTTTGAATAAATTTGACATTTTGCACCGCGCGTATCATCAAACTCAATGGCCGTATGCCTTTGTTTTGCTCTCGACGCCGTTTTCAGCGCATGCGCAGTCGGAATGACAAACTAGTCTAAAGGCTTTTTAATTACTGCCACTGCTGGGAACTGTAGCCGAAGACCGCCTACCCCCCCCCCCCCCCCCCCCCATATGGATATCTGATTGCGCTAGCCCTTGAACAACAGGTGGCACCACCTGCTGACCGACTAAGCAACTATATATATATACCATTTACATATATATATTTATATATATATATATATGTAAATGGTAAGTAAGTGTTAATATGTCTTCTTATTTTGTGTGTAGAGCTATCGAAAGTCGCAACTGGTAACCAATATTTGGAATAAACAGCGGCTGCAACACGAAATGCAGAAAACATAGCAGTATTTAGGAAACTACTCAAGATGATGTAACCTAGAAACACAACTGATGGGAGTACAGCTACAAGACCAGCATGTTGATCTTATAGGAGTATCTGTATGGCGTGGATTCAATGTTCAAAGGCAAAATGCTGGCTGACGAAACAGTAAGCCTGTGCTCTACCGATTCGGCCACCGCGCCTGGTGGGTAGTGTTAAATCTTTGCAAACAACGTAATCTGATACAGAGTGATGGCCAAATGACATCTTATCATGTGGCAGGTCGTGCTTTTGAACATTGCCTGAGTCAAACCGATGACTTAAAAAAAAAGAAAAGATACGGGTCGCTTCTTAGCCTAGTGCATGACATAAATTAAAATTTAAATAATTGTTTTAAACCGCCCACCCGACCCAGAATTTGATTTCAAAAGGACGATCACCAACTTTTGTGGTTGAGGAAAGGAGGAAAGGAGCATATACATATATACATATGTATATGTATATATGTATATATTCATATTCCACTGGTGTTGCAAAGAAAAGCTTGTTTTATTTAATGACGCCTCTAGAGCGCATTGATTTTTATCATGGGCTATTGGATGCCAAACATATGATCATTCTAACATATTTCTTTGGAGGAAACCCACTGCTGCCACATAGCCTACTCTTTCCGATAAAACAGCAAGGGGTCTTTTATATGCACTTTCCCACAGACAGGACAGCACATACCACAGCCTTTGATGAACCAGTTGTGGACCACTGGTTGAAATGGAAAATAACCCAAACTGCAAATGGGTCCACTGAGCAGGATCGATAGGATGATCGACACCTTCACAGGTGGACACTCTACCGCCTGAGATTATGTCCCGCTCTGGTTGGGTGTTGCAGGACCTGTCACATGCTTTTCAGCCTGCTGCGGGCTACAACAGGTGCCATGGGTTTTACCTGTGAAGCAGCAGCAGCATATGTAACACAAGATGTAACACAATGAAAGTTGCCTGTCGCCCGCAGCCTTAGCAGAATACTGGGGTTTCACGTCCTAGCAACATCTAAGGTCAGATCAGGACGAGTACCGACTGGCGACAGCGCGCACTCATCGTTACCAGACTGGATGGCCGAATGAGTTGAGCGTCCGTCTCCCGTGTTGGTAGATCGTGTGATTCGAACCCAAACCAATGACTTAACAAATTTATACTTGTTGCTTCCTAGCCAGACGCTCGGCATTATTAGGATAGGGCAAGGACTGGTTGGCTCAGTGCCAGGATAATAGGACTGAGTGGGATATCAGGTCACGGCGCTGGTGGGCAACCAGCACCGTGAGCCGATATCCCACTCAGTCACATTATGCTGACACTGAGCTAACCAGACCTTGACCTATCCTAATAATGCCAAATGCCAGGTTAGGAAGCGACAAGTGTCAATTTTGCAAGTCATTGATTTGACTCGACCGGGAATCGAACTCGCGACCTTCAGCACTGGAAGCCTGCGCTCTACCGATTCAGCGACCGCGTCCGGTCGACATCGCGACAGAAGAACTCGCAATGTGCCATATGCACCATATTAAGTGTAGCTTGTTTATGTGGGTTTTGCACATCCTAGCAACGTCTCAGATAATATCAGGACTGATATTAACTTGGAACACTGTGTACTCACAGGTACTCTATAGTGCTTCCCCACAAGGTGCGGGCACCATGACTGAATATCCCACTTAGTCACATTATCTTGATATGGAGCAAGCCATTACTCACCCTATTCTATTAATCTCGAACACCAGGCTAGGTGTCAGTTTCATAAGTCATTGGTTTGACACTGTTTTTTTGTTGTTGGTACATTAGTTGTTTAAGTAGGGGAAATTTCAGTCACAGACGACTGGTCTTCCTCATTCCACTGATTCTTGCCCTATCATAGTAATGCAGAGATTCTGGCTAGGAAGCGACAAGTATCAATTTTTAAGTCATTGGTTGGACTCGACCAGGATTCGAACCCACGATCTACCAACACGGGAGCCGGACGTCTAACTCATTCGGGGTTCAAACCCATGACCTTCTGCCAATACTCCTATGCAGCAGTCTTACCGATCGGCCATCCATCCGGTCCATCATATCATATTAGATGTAGTATTGTGACCAGAACATGAGCTGAGTAGTATTAAATACGAGAAGGCTGTTAGGGAACCAGCAGGAGATAATAACCAGACCATAGATGAACCACACAATAAGCACAGGTAAATACAATGGAAATCGACATGTGGGTTAGTGGGGTTTTGCCCCATTGCAACATCTAAGGTCACTTCAATATTGGGTTCCCATCTGATACAGGCGGAATACGTGGAGACATCGTGGAAAAGCAACAACGTCAATTTCACATATCTATGTAATGAACATAATTATATATATATATATATATATATATATATATATATATATATATATATATACACATTGAGATCCACATTATATATATAATATACATATTATATATATGTACTATATAATTCATTATGCGGATATAAATAACGGCAGCCCTTCAATGTTTCTCTCTAACCACCTTAATCTCCATGTTATTCACTGAGGAGCAGGCATTCTCTCCTCCCCGCCTCCTTTACGCCGTGAGCCATCTGTCACTCTGCTCACTGTCAAAACTATATACAGTAAAACCTCTCTAAATCGACTGACCATGGGACCGACTTTCAGTGCTCCATTTAGGGAGGTGATAGGTTTAGAGGGTTAGAATATCCTGACAATGGTATTGTTTGGACCCAAATAAAGCGATCGATATAGGGGAGCCGTCGATCTGTGGAGGGGTCGGTATAGAGAGGTTTTACAGTATATGTCACATGGGTATCAACGCCTCATATTCACACTAAATGAGAAGAAGTCAAAGCACAATCAGAGTTACATGTTTTATTGAACCACATCAGGATGGCTCGAAAGCCCCTGTGTAGCGCATCATTTGATCCCTAATGCTGAGTTTATATAGTCCGCCCCCGTGTTGCCAAGAAGAGGTATATACTTATATACTATATATATGTGTGTGTATATATGCCTATATATGTGTATATATGTATCTGTATATATGTATATATTCATATATATATATGTATGCATATATGTACATATGTACACATATTTATGTATATTATATGTATATATGTATAATATAGGTGTATGTATATGTATATGTACATGTATAAATATGTATATATAATTATGTATATATATATATATATATATATATGTATATATGAATATATGTGTATATGTAGATATATGTATATATATGTATATATATGTATATACATGTACATGTATGTATATATGTGTATATACGTACATATATGTATATATATGTCATATGAAGAAAGAATTCTCAGCGGCAAGTGAGTAGGAGAGTGAGCAGGCGAGCGGTGGTGCCACCATCGGAGCTGAGGCATGAGCAGTAGATGAGTAGGTGAGGTTCCAGCACCCGATCACTGGTGTGTGGGTGCTAGCATAGTATAGTATTCCGTGTTAGTATACTCGTATAATTCTTATACAGCATATATATATGTATATACATATATGTATATATGTATATATACATGTACATATATATATATTTACATGTGTGTATATAGATAGGATAAGTACTTATCGATATATAAAGGGCGGAGCGGCCTATCTTCCGTTATTGTTATATATATTATCTACTGCGCAGTAGCCAACCGCGTGCGTGCGGGAATTGAGTTGGTTTGGCCTAAACCTTGGGCGCCAACAAAAAGTAAGTTGGCCTGGCCTAATTGTCCCATGACCGCTTGCTACTGCAGCGCCACTTGTTGCTCGTGCCCTGTGCCCTCTGTTTTGGCCAGTGCACACCTGATTTTAAAACTGTCCACATCTCCTGCTCGCTTGGCTGTTCTGCCAGTTTGACTCCGGTCGTCTACCGGCGGTTCGTCTGTCAACGGTTTGCTGCTGTCAGAAAGTTTTCTGCTGTCAGTTCGTTTGCCGTGTTCGTCGTGCTGGGGGAAGACATGGTCTTCTGCCGTGACTGTGGAGAGTCGCATAAAAAGGACGACAAAGCAGCCTGTATTGCGGAGCAGCAGAAGAAGCCGACGACACGGCGTTCGGCTATGGCGGCGAAAAAAAAGGAGGCGGACGACGGTGAACTGGAAGCAGTGGACGCTTCATTGGCGTCATTGTCGGTGGACGACCGAGAGAAGAAAGTGGAGGACGAAATAGCCAGGTTAGAAGCAGAAATACGGCTGGGAGCGCTTGAGGAGCGCATGAGAGAGCTCCAGACTGTACGGGACGGACAGCTTGGACGACGGCTGCAGCGGACGGGTGAGCGGACGACAGACCGCGTGGACGACGGAGGGCTGCCGTCGTCTGCATGGAATGCGGCGGCGTCACCACAAATGCCGGGAGACGCTCTGAATGCATTTTCCAGCTATGGCCGCTCGCGGGTGCGTACCCGTGAACAGGGAGGACGACGACGAACACGCAGCAGGAGTGACAGTAGCTCTAGCAGGAGACGGCGCAGTAAGTGGGCGCTGAAACGTTACACTGTGGCGGGAAAGGAGGTGCGAAAGTTGAATGGGTATGAGGTGTTGGCTGCTACTGGTGCATGGGCGCTGGACATTGCTGAGTTGAATATAGCTGATTATAGAGCAATATTAGAGCACATTGTGTTTATTGCGGTGCGTGCAAGGGACGACTATTTTAGGGATTCCGCGCATGTTGACTATGCATTAGCTGTGCGGAAATCTGCGGAGAGGATTGGCATGGCGGCGTTTGCAAAAATAAATTCTGGTGAAAGTGCGGTGCATTATGGGGCGCAGAATGCGAAGGTGCGCAAAGCCGGTGCAGGAAGTGGTTTCAGTAGGAAAGCGACAGGAGGTAGTCAGAGACCATCTCGCTGTTGTTATCAGTGGAACGTGGATGACGGTTGCTCTAGGACAGAGGAGGAGTGCATATATGAGCATAAGTGTTCCAAATGTGGCTCGAAAAACCATAAAAAGTATAAATGTAAAGAATGAAAGTGCAAAGTGCCGATTTCGCCTATAGCAGGCGACCGGCAAGTGCGTCGTTTGCCGTCAAGTGGTTCTGGGGGCCTCCCTAGGAATGTGCAGCATGTGACTTCAACAATTAATTGCCATGAGGTGACCACCGGTGTGCCACATTCTCAGAACATTCCGGACAGTTCGAGGAACCGGGTGGTGATAGACTGTGTGCGGGGGGGGGGGGGGAGTTCACATTATAGTGATTTGACTTGTGACCTTCCGGTGTCTCAGAACGTTCCAGGCATTCCGGAAGGTGAAGGTGACATTCCATTGACTTTTCAGCCAGCAATATCTGATTGTTTACTTTGGGATTTCCCTTATGGTTTGGGAAGGGAGACTGATTTTCTTGTTGACAATTGTGGTGATACTCTGCTTGTTACTATGGTGCATGATGATTTGAGTTCTTTTTTTCCTGTAACCATGAATTGTTATAGGGGTAGTTGCACTTGTACACATTTTATTGCAGGAGTGCCAGCGCAGCTTCGTCCTTGCAGAGTTTTCATTGAATGTTTCTATCGAGGAGAGGTGGACCCGGATTGGCGATTTATGTTAACGGGTCTCATTTTTGGTTTCAAAGTTATTAATAACAACTGTGATTTAAGCTATGATTTAACTAGGAAGAGTAAGTGTTCAGTTGAACATAGGAAAATAATTACTAAAAAATGTCAGGAGGAGTTAGATGCAAATATGATCTCTGAGGTCTCTGAGCTCCCATGTTGTACCCATGGGGTTTTTGTAGTGCCGAAGTCGGATGGTGGGGGAAGAGTTGTTGTTGATTGCAGCAGGCCAGATTATTCAGTAAACAATGTCACGGATGCAGTTGCTAAGAAATTTTCTTATAATTCAGTCGATGATGTTGTCCGCGTCCTTCAGCGGGGTGATTATTTGTGCACAATTGACATCAAGGACGCTTACCGTGCTGTATCTATACATCCATCTGATAGGATTAGGCAAGGCTTGTTAGGTCCGTCATTGGTCGGTGAGAAAGATGTTTATTATTGTGATAATCGGTTGTGCATGGGGCTTTCGTCTAGTCCGTACATTTTTTCGCGTATTTCTGATTTTGTTGTTAGGTGTGCCGCTAGGGAGGGCGTAGGGTCACTCATTAATTATTTGGATGATTTTTGCGTGGTAGCTCATTCGAAGCCCGAGGCTATGCGCGATCAGTGGACAGTGATTTCAATTTTGCGCAGAATAGGATTCTTTATTAACTATAAGAAGGTGACGGCAGCTGAAACTAAGGTTAGGTTTCTAGGTATATTTGTTGATAGCGTGGAGTTGGAGTTGACTCTGCCGCAGGATAAATTAGACAAAACAGTCGATATTTTGTTTAAATTGCAAGGCAGGAAGAAGGCTAGTAAAAAAGAGTTGCAGCGTGTGGGAGGTCTTTTGGCTCATTGTTCGAAGGTGATCAAAGGAGGGAGGACTTTTTCGCGGGGAATTTATGACTTGCTAGCTCGTCTCAAGAAATCACACTATAAAATTCGCCTAAACAAAAGCATTAGGGAAGACCTTCAGTGGTGGCTCGACTATGCTAGGAGCTTCAATGGCAAGGCTAAGATATTACAGAATTTCGCTCCGATAGAGTCGGTCTACAGTGATGCCTCCAAGTGGGGATACGGAGCTTGGTTGGTTGGTTCTTTCCATCAGACGGATGCCGCAAGGTTGCGGAATTATGCTGGACATCATATGGTGGCCACTGACAAGGGTATCGGTGAAGACCACATTAATGTTCAAGAGCTATACGCTATTTATGCCGCGATGATGCGCTGGCAAGTGGAATGGCGAGATAAGAATTTGTTGTTTATAACTGACAATACTGTAGTAAGTACAGCGCTTAATACCGGGCGTTCTAGGAGCAGCCATATTATGTATTATATTAAGCGTTTATTTTGGTCGTCAGTTAGGAATAATTATTCTATTCAGTCAATATATATTAAAAGTAACTTGAATAAATATTGTGATGCATTGAGTAGATTGAAAGAACAGGGCAGCCATAGAAGGTTATCGAATTTGATCATGAATGACTCTTTTTGTTGTGCCAATATTTTTTCCGCTCCTTTTTGATTCTTTTTTTTAGGATGGGCCATGCTGGAGAATGAGCAGAAGGCGTTTCAATTACGGAACTATGCGGAGAACTCACTGGTGACCCGTTCTTCTCAAATAAACAAGTATTTGGAATTTGTGGAAGGTTTCCATCCGTCACGTTCACCCATTCCTTGCTCAAATGAGCAAGTGGCGATTTATGCAACTTGGCTGGCAAGGTCCCTTAAGTACTCTTCGATTCGGAATTATTTAAGCGCTTTGAATTATTTTCTTCGGTTGCATTCTGAACCAGTGATAGACTATACTAATTTTACATTAGCATCAACGCTGAGAGGTATTCGGAGGGTAAAGGGGGATACTCCGGTGAGGGCTATTCCTATGCTTCCTCCTATGTTACGTTCCATTTTCTCTTTTCTGACAGCTGGGCGGGGCCATGTAGCTTGGCGAGCGGCAATATTGTGTTCATTTAGGGGGTTGCTGAGAAAATGTCAGGTAACGGAGTCGGATTCTGCTCTCCGAAGGGAGGATTTCCATTTCCATGAGTGGGGGATGGTCTTAACCTTGCGTCATTCCAAGACCATACAATTTAGTGAGCGTAGATTGGAAGTTCCGATTGCTAGGTGCCCGGATCTAGCTTTATGTGCGGTGCACTGGGCGGAGGTACATTTTGAGCAAGTGCCGGCTCCCTTGTCCTCTGCAGCTTTTCAAATACCAGTAGGAAGAGACCGGTGGGCTCCTCTAGATTATGCAACTTATCAGGGGATGTTGAAGCTTTTTGCCTGTAGGGCTGGGTTGGATACCACCCAGCTAAGCTCCCATTCGCTGCGTCGAGGGGGTTGCACCTTTTTGCACATGTCGGGTGCAACAATTGAAGAAATTCGTGCTAGGGGGGACTGGGTTTCTGAAACAGTCTATGATTACATTAAAACTCCCCTTTCCAGCCGAATTGTGGATGATATGCGTGTGGCCGCAATCCTGTCGGTGATACATGACTAGTGGGTTGGGGGGAACCGTGGGCGTTTCCTTTGGGCAGTTGCCTAGCCATGAGACTATTAAACTGTTCAACCCATACTCATGTTGGTGTTTCTTCCAGAGCATAGCCTACTTTATAGATAGGATAAGTACTTATCGATATATAAAGGGCGGAGCGGCCTATCTTCCGTTATTGTTATATATATTATCTACTGCGCAGTAGCCAACCGCGTGCGTGTGGGAATTGAGTTGGTTTGGCCTAAACCTTGGGCGCCAACAAAAAGTAAGTTGGCCTGGCCTAATTGTCCCATGACCGCTTGCTACTGCAGCGCCACTTGTTGCTCGTGCCCTGTGCCCTCTGTTTTGGCCAGTGCGCACCTGATTTTCAAACTTTATAACCGGCTGGGCAGTTGCCTAGCCATGAGACTATTAAACTGTTCAACCCATACTCATGTTGGTGTTTCTTCCAGAGCATAGCCTACTTTATAAGGATATACAGTAAAACCTCTCTATACCCAACCCCTCCAGAGATCGACCACTCCCCTATATCAATCACTTTTTTGGGGTCCTAGCAATACCATTGTAAGGATATTCTAACTCTCTAAACCTACCACCTCCCTAAATGGACCACTTAAAGTCGGTCCCAAGGTCGGTCGATTTAGAGAGGTTTAACTGTATATGCATATATACATGTGTTAAATGCTTAGTATTATGCAAGTGATATATGATGAAACTATTGATAGGAACATCTGGTCGGCTCGAAAGCTGATATATATGCATATATATATATATATATATATATATATATATGCATATATATATATATATATATATGAGTGTGTATTAAATGTTTATTGTTATGCAGAACTAGCACCCATGTGTTCCTGTGACCACATTCAGATATTTCGGCTTAGTGTTTTATGGCGCACACACTATCTTACTGCGATGGGTATTTCGTTGGTTTTTCAATGACAATATTTGCGCCCGCTATCTTGTGTGGGATAAGACCAAACAACCTTAGCCAAATACGCGACATACCCCGCCCCTGGGGGTGGTAAAACTCATGTGTGACTAAGCATAATTTGTATTTACCTGTTCCTTCCACGCCCCCATTTTCTCCCTCTCCCTGCAGTCCTGACTTAGATCTAATTCCGGTGTTGCGGTTTCCCAGGGACACCAGTTTGCGAGGGTCACATCGCTTCTGCACATGCGTCAAAATCGAACAGCATCATCACTAACCTTATTAATTTAATATAATGTTTTTGGTAAAGACGTTTTCTATATGTGTACCAAACGATTTGTTTCTAGATGGTGTAATTTGAGAGATATTTGACTTCTTCTGTATTATCTGTATGAACATTGCTCACGACCATTGACAATGCCTTGAGTTTGACGGTATGCGCAGTGCAAAACGTTAGTTTTATTCAAAATTGATAGAATTCAAGAACCCTAACCTTATAAATTTAATATAGTCTTTATGGTAAAGATGTTTTCTATATGTGTACCAAGCGATTTGTTTCTAGATGGTGTAATTTGGGAGATATTTGACTTCTTCTGTATGAAGATTTGCTCACGGCCGTTAACAATGCATTTGAATGGAAGTGTCCCTGGCAAACTGGTGTCCCTCGGAATCCGCATCACCGGCATTAAAGCTGGGTGTAGAGTGTGCTATATACACCATAGGCGTGCTATATCCGAGGCGACACTGTGAAAGTACATGCAATCTAATCACTTCTGATGAAACCGACTTTGTGGGATTAGCATGTGGTAACCTGCCTCAAGCCCCGAGCAGCCTTACACAAACAACGCAAAGTTTCGCATGTTCGCCGTGTGCACATTCCCAGGCTGTTGCCCTGTGTGTGTGTGGAGGGATGTCTGTCTGTCTGTAGACTGGAATGACATTACAGTTTTCAGTTTCAACCAGCACTACCCCTCCAACAAAAACGCGTGTTTTATTTAAAGTTGCACAGTCCGATGGTTTTGAATTTCAGTATTCTTTTCTGAGATAAATATTTTAGATCGATCACTAGTATCTACTTTACATTAGTTCAAAGTTACTTTTATTTTAAATTGTAAACTTTTTAGATATTTTGAGTGCAAACATGGAAAATTTGTTTTGGCATGCTTGCCAAACCTCAGAGACACCATAGACTTCTGCAGTAACGGGTTCTGTTAAATTGACTCAGAATTGCCTTCTACACAGAAACAAATGCTTAATATGTGCATCAGTATCTAAGTTAGATATGTAAAATCAAATCTAGATAATTGGTTTGGTTTTGAAAATTTGATATTTCATTGGACTATGCAGCTTTAACGATGCCTCTAGAGCACATTGATCTTTATCATCGGCTATTGGACGTCAAACATATGGTTATACAGACATATTTCTTTGGAGGAAACCTGCTGCCGCCACATAGACTACTTTTTCTGATAAGCAGCAAGGGGTCATTTATATGCACTTTGTCATCAGTCTTTGATGAACCAGTTGTGGACCACTGGTTGGTATGGAAAATAGCTCAAACTGCAAATGTGTCCACTGAGCAGGATCGATCGGATGACCCACACCTTCACAGGTGGTCACTCTACCGCCTGAGCTATATCCCGCTCCGGTCCCCCTCCAACACACACCCCGCCCTCCGAAAAGTAATTAATACCATCTGAGTAGTATTTCCTTTCCTGTTTGTGTATGATACGTTGGTACTTTTATATAATAGACGATTTCAAACACTAACTATATTGACCAGACGGGATGACCAAATGAGTTGAGTACTCGCTTCTCGGTTTGGCATGTCATGGCGAGTCAAACCAATGACTTAAAGATTGATACTTGTCGCTACCGAGCCTGACACTCAGTATTACTGGGATAGGGTGGCCGGTAGTGGAATGAGGAAGAATAATTAGTACATAGCAGCGGTTGAAATTCCACCCAGTTTAAAGTTGCATAGTCTGATGGCTTTGAGTTTTTAGGGTTTTTTTCTTACGTTAGATTGATTGTCATGAGCTACATTACTTTAATTTAAAATAACTTTTATTTTAAATGGCTAAATTAATTTTGGCAAGCAGTTAAAAAATGTGACACCATAGGTTTCAGTAGTAACTGTTTCTATTAGATTGACTTAGTATTTATTACCTTCTGTGTAGCAACAAATGCTTAATAAGTTCACCAGTGTCTAAGTTGGATATATAGGGTCACTCAAAATAAGAGTTTTGAATACGTGATGCTTTTATTGGACTATGCAGCTTTAATCAATGAATGTAACCACCTTCTTAAAGTCCTCTCCGACAGCAGTAGAAAAACTAATATGTAGGTAGCAGCTCACTGTGCAGTGTACCCTGCGGAAAGGGTCTTAGAGAGGATTTTCACCACCAATCTGCCCTCTGGTGACAGTGACAAGAACTAATATTGTGGGTATCAGCTCATTATGCATGCGCTCCAGAAAAGGTTTTATAGAAGATTTCTCCACCGCCCACCGGCCATCTGGCGTCAACAGCAAGAACTAAAGTTGTGGGTAGCAGCCCGAATATCCATGGTAGAGGCCTCTTCATATCTGGAGAATAGCAATATTAATAACAAAGAGGGCAATATTAATAGTTAATTACTGCACACCTCTATGATTACAGATACACAGCAAGCAGGGCTGCATGAAGTGTAAACTGAGGGTTAATAGCCCTACCCCCCCCCTATATCTCACCCACACACCTCACCCACACACCCTACCCACACATACTCCATCCGCAGTTGTTGTCTTCACTCTTTCTTCTTCTTTAAATAAAAAAAAACCCACATAAATAAATAATTATCTTCGGACAAATATTTATGTTAATAGTGTCTGTGTGTGTGCATCGTGCCAATTTCGAACATGCCACGCCACCTTGAATATTCTGTCTGAATTCGATATATAAAACATGACAAGATTGTGTGAGTTGTGGAATGTTGATATATACTGATGGTATTTTATAGGCTCTGTCCTCATGTTAGTATAGGGGTGGATCCTGAGTGCTTCTGTCAAAATTACAAACTGAAGAGGCCCGTTCTACTAACCATCTGTACACATATTTGTAATATATATGTATATATATTATGTAGATATATATATATATACATATACATATATATATGTATATATATGTATAAATATATTTATATATATATTCAAATATATATTTATATATACAGTAAAACCTCTCTATACCGACCCTTCCACAGATCGACCACTCCCCTATATCGATCGCTTTATTTGGGTCCCATATTCTAACTCTCTAAACCGACCACCTCCCTAAATGGACCACTTAAAGTCGGTCCCATGGCCGGTCGATTTAGAGAGGTGTTACTGTATATATAATTTGCAATCATTGTGACCATCCTGCTTAATATTTTCCCGGATAGGGAGAGTGGTTGGCTGGTTAGTTGCTGGAGTTTTACATCTTGGCAATATGTAAGGTCATATCAGGACGGGTACCGACTTGTCACGGTGTGCACTCATGACAACTTTATACTGCTGCTCCACTGGGAAATCAGGCCACGAGCACCATGACCTGATACCCCACTCAGTCACATTATCCTGACACTGAGCGAACTATTCATTGCCCTATTCTAGTAATGCCAATCACCAGGCTAGGAAGCGACAAGTATCAATTTGACCAATTTTATCAATTTTATCAACCGGGAACCGAACTCCCGATCTCCCGGACGAGAGGCCCACGCTTTACCGATTCGGCCACCGCGTCCGATCTGGGCGACTGATATAATAATTGTCTGTACATCGATCAACATAGTGCACATGGCACGTTATATATTGGTGGGAATCGGCCATGGTTTATTCTTAGACCAGTCCCACGGTGCATCTGAAGAGACAGTACTTGAGGAAGCTCCTGGAGCGAACCCCCCCCCCCTCCTCCCTCCACCTCTACCCCCCACCCACCCACCCTCCACCCCAACATACTCGCCTGGGGGCATCCTCAGGTGCCTCAACAGGGCATGACCATTACTTCAAGCGGACGGCGATGATTATATATCGCTATTTCAAGTAGTTGCCTTACTTGTTTTTGTCAAGTGGGTTTCTGCACTTATAGCATGACTGTGAATGAGTTGATTGATAAGAGTGCTTAGGTAATGCGTCGCAGTGTCTCAACATTAAGCTAGGCATACACTATACGACACTTGCGACAATATGTGTGTTCCGCTGGTTGTTCAATGAGAGCTGAAGCTGTAACCCAGTGTATTTACATAACCGGAAGTATCTGCTTACTATATCTGCTTACTATGTCTGCTTACTATATCAGTTCCAAAAAATAGTAACCCAACAGAAAGTATGTGTGGTAAAGTCTAGTAGAGAGGGGTGGCTGGCTCCTGCTGTGCTGTCTCCAGGTCATCTGCCTGCCACACCCCTTGCCTAGCTCTTTTATTCAGATGGAACACATTCAAAATACAGGTACACAGTTTCTGGGAGTCTCCTCAGTCAGAGACAGTAACATGGCATTTCATTGGCTGAACACCTCCAGTCAGTGGTGGGAGAAGGCAGGATGGGAGTGGGTGTGGGTGGACCCCCACCACTCCCACCAGCCCCCCCCTGCTGGGAGCCAACCCACCCACCCCAAGTCAGATACATATTTTTTCATCAAGTTCACCAATCACACTTACATAGGAGTATCAACCCTATTTATCTTTACATAACACCAGTGGTCACCCGTCCCCTAGATTGGGACAACTCCAAAATAGTAGGAGTTTCTACATGCCTTACTTTGAGAATTACATATTGCATCATCTTTAGTTCAGCAAACTGCCACCAGGTGGGACAGGGAGGGATCAGGCCACACACACACACACACTCTACCTCCCACCTCCAGCCTGACACCTGGAATTGGCAGGTCCTGCAAACACTCACACACAAACAGCCCCCCTTGGATTGTCACCTGTGTGCTAAAACTCCCTCAGATACTGGCATCTGTAAATCATAGCATAACAGGCACACAGAACTCAGTTTCTTAACCTAATTATTGTACCCATTCTGTGGCATTCTTCACAGACTATTTGTTTGGGTGAAGAAACCAGTCTGCAGCACCTGTATATGCTGTCATTAGTTTCAGCATTTACCTCCCTTTATACAATATATAATACCAACAGACTTCAATTCAGTAATACATTTAAATATACCAATACAGTAATAATTTTCCAGAGTTCTTATCTCCAGTGGTTATATTTGATGTAGAACCTTAGAACAATCTGATATTAATTATCACTTTACTTAATATACATAATCTACCATGGTTGATGGAATTCCTGCTGAAGTATGGAAGCACGGAGGAGACAATCTGTTCAACAGACTGCACCAACTAATCACCAATGCCTGGGAGGCGGGTTCTGTACCCCAAGCATGGAAGGATGCCAGCATTGTAACCATCTACAAGAAAGGTGATCGAACAGACTGTAGGACCTATAGAGGAATCTCTCTTCTTTCCATAGCAGGCAAGATCTTCACCAGGATCCTCCTCAACAGACTATCTATTCACATAACACCTGATATAGTTCCGGAGACACAGTGTGGCTTCAGAGGTAACCGGAGCACTGTGGATATGATATTTTGTCTCCGACAGCTGCAAGAAAAGTTTGATACAGTCGGGAGGACCGGGCTATGGCAACTACTGAGGAAGTATGGATGCCCAGAGAAGTTCACAACTATGATCGAGGCTCTACATACGGGAATGATGGCGAATGTTAGTGTTGGAGGGGAAGTCTTGGAATCGTTTGGGGTTACCAATGGGGTCAAGCAAGGTTGTCTACTGGCCCCCACACTCTTCTCCATCTTCCTATCAGCAATGCTCGATGAGGCTTTCTGAGTCATGGGGGATGGCATCTCTATACAGTCCAGACAGAGCGCTGACCTATTCAATCTCGCACACTTCAGAGCGAAGACCAAGACTACTCGGATACTGGTGAGAGAGCTGCTATTCGCAGATGACAGTGCACTGGTTGCCCACTCTGCTGATGAGATCCAGAAAATCGTGGACGCTTTCTCCGATGCATCAAAGAAGTTCGGCCTGAAGATTAACATCAAGAAGATGGAGGTGCTGTACCAACCCAACTCTACAAGAACCCGAGAGGAGGATGTCATGGTTGACGGAAACAAGCTGAACTCTGTTCCGGAATTCACCTACCTCGGAAGCCCTATATCAAGTGATGGATGCATTGATGCTGAGATACAGAGGAGGATGGCCAAGGCTAGCGCATCGTTCGGCCGACTACACCAGAGACTCTGGAACAACCACCATGTGTCGATGCAGGCCAAAGGCATGAACTACCGTGCAATCATGCTATCCAACCTACTATATGGAGCCGAGGCCTGGACAGTGCACAGACGACTGGTGAAAAAGCTGCATGCGTTTATGATGCGGCATCTGTGTTCGATCATGAGGCTAACCTGGAAGGACAAAGTGACAAATAAGGAAATACTCGAATGGACAGGGCTGCCCTCTATGGAAGATCTTCTGATCAAAAAGAATATCTGGTGGACTGGACACCTCATGAGGATGTCATCAGACAGGCTACCAAAGCAGATCCTCTACTCTCAACTGTCTTCTGGTTACAGAAAGAGAGGGCGCCCTCGTCTCCGGTTCAAGGATACCATCAAGAGAAACCTGAAGCTGGGGAGACATTAAGACTGACTCATGGACATCACTCTCACAGCAGAGAGCTAAATGGACAGTGGCAGTCAAGTAATGAAAGCAATCTTTGTCGCATCGCAACCGACAGCATGATGATGATGACCATGGTTTCACAACTTGGTTTGAGTATTATGCATATGTAGTTACCAACATGATAGAATGAATTAGGTATTATTAGAGAGGGTTTATAGGGCTACTTATATAATTGGAATATCATTATAATGACTTTATAGAAATAACTGGATGACTTAAATATGATTAAAACAGTTTTCGTAATGCTTCACATATGAGTTTCGTGAAAAGGAGATATTTTAGAATTTACTTAAACTATTATTTATGAACCAGTCCTAAAAAGTCGGAATGTTTTACACAATGACTTAAAAATCTATACTTGTCACTTCCCATCCAGGTGCTCGGCATTATTAGGATAGTTCAAGGACTAGTTAGCTCAGTATCAGGATAATAGGACAGAGTGGGATATTAGGTCAAGGCGCTGGCAGCCTGGGCCCATATTCATGTAGTGGTACCAGGCATAGCCGGTGCTACACGCTAGCTCTGGGGTAGCTATCTGCGGCTAGCGGCGGGTTGGAGAAATAGGTCAAGTCGTATTCACCAATGTCCAAGCCGCCGCGGATAGCTACCTGTGAGTTGATTTATAGATTTGGAAATTCCCTCGATTTGACAATATGAATAACGCCGCCAATGCGCCAGGAGCGTTAATAACGGTTCGATTTTAGTGTTAATTTGATTAAATTTCACTTATTGCGTATGTAATTCTGTTAAATATGACAGCATTGATAGATTTGGGCCTAATATATTGCCGCCGATTCAGCGGCGGCGGCGGTGGCGACAGCGGCGGAGATGTGTGTTTTGTTGATATGCGACAGTCTGGATATTGACGTCGAAGCGGCGTCAGCGATTTGTTTACTTTACATTCGTCGATTCGAAAATATTAATATCGCCGCTGATGGGGCGGCAGCGTTAATATCGCTTCGAATTTAGGGTTAATTTGATGAAATTTCACTTATTGCGTATTTAATTCTGTCAAATATGATCGCATTGAATAGATGTGGTTCTAATATATCGGCGGGCTGCACATTAACCGACGCGGCTAGCAGTTAAACTAGATTTGAAACCAGGGTAGCTTAGCCTAGGCTACGGTCGGCGGTTAGCGCTGGCACCAGCACATGAATACAAATTTTCCACCGTTAGCCGGGTGGAGCTACCCTAGCCGCAGTTAAGGCCCTGGCACCAGCACATGAATACGGGCCCTGGTCTCACAGTGGGGCAGCACTAAAAAGAATCCATTCGACCAGCAGTGGAATGAGGAAGACCAGTCGTCTATGACTGAAATTTCCCCTGCTTAAACAACTAATGGACCAACAACAACAACAACAAAAAATGAGTGTGCACTGTCACCTATTTTCACAACGGTTAATGTTTGTGTTTGTTGGAGCTTTACATCCCGGTAATATCTAAGGTCATATCCTGACGGGTACCAACTTGTGACAGTACATGCTCATGGCAACTTTATAGTGCTTCCCTTTTGAGAGACCAGGTCGCTTGCATGATGGTCCGATTTTCCACTCAGTCACATGATGCTGATACTGAACTAACCAGTCCTTGCTCTACCCTAGTAATGCAAAGTGCCAGGCTTTCGTAAGTCATTGGTTTGACTCAACCAGGATTCGAACTCCCGACCTTCCACACGGGAAGCCTGCACTCTATCGATTCGACCACCATGCTGGCGGTCACAACGCCTAATGTAGGTCATTTTCTAAATGAAAAATGAACCTATTAAGTTTCATAACTGAATGATCTAAAAAGAAAAAGAGTTAGAATACCATAAAAATCCATCAACAGAGGCACCGCAAATTCTACGATATGACCGAATCAGTAAGTGCGCTGGATACCTTTAAGGTCATGGGTTTGAACCCCAACCAAGTCAAACCAATGACTTACACAATGTATACTTGTCACTACTTATCATCTAGATAAAGGATTCACCCGGTACTCACAGTACACGGGTGAATACCAACCCTATATAAAAACGGTCGAAAATGCGGGGAAATGAAATGAGAGCCTAATTTCACAATCTAAGAAGCAACAATTATTCTTTACATATGTCTTATTATTTCCCCGCTACCTTTGAGTTGAAAAATATAATAAAACATATTATTTAATACAATTTGAAGGTGAAATCGATGGCGTTCTATGGCCGCCATCTTGTCTTTTTGCATTCTCTCCCATTTCACCAACTCTGTGCCAATATATGTAGCCATTTGATCCTGGAACCACAGTTTCTAGTTCCTGTTTTATACTAAAGCTATTTTCGCCCGTATTTACACTACGTTGTCCTTCACCTGTGTACTAGTACAGGGTGAATCTCTTATCTATTTATCATCGTGCTTGTCATTAATAGGATAGAGCAATGCGCGTGTCGGTTGGTGTGCGCGTCCCTTGAGCTAATTATTGCTAATTTGATTAGGTGGCTCGTCAGTTGGAGGATGTTAACAACATACATCACGCTGAAGGTGACAGGCGGGTGGCTGGGTGGTCGGGTTAAGCATGACATGAAGTGTATGTGTATATGGTTCGTTGTTGGAGTTTTACGTCCGAGCAACATATAAGGTCATATCAGGACGGGCACCGACTTGTGACAGTGCGCATTCATGGCGACTTGATAGTGCTGCCCCACTGGGAGACCAGGCCGCCAGCACCATGAGCCGATATCCCACTCAGTCACATTATTCTGACACTGAGCCAACCAGTTCTTGCCCTATCCTAATAATGCCTGGCTAAGAAGCAATAAGTATCAATTTTTTAAGTCAGTGGTTTGACTCAACCACGGATTCGAACCAAAATGGGAGACGGACGCTCAACTGTTGTGATTTACTTTTTACTGAGTTGTGATTTACTTTACAACCTCACATCATTGAGAGCTCCTTAAAGTTGCATAGTGCGATGGCTTTCGACATGAGATGAGGCACCTATTGAGGTTTTGTGTGTGACGTAGGCATCACACTACTCCTGCATCGTGGTTGGATAGAAACAGTTCCTTCTACTATCAAGTGTATGTAAATAAAACAAAAAGCACAAATCTATTCACTGCTAAGATCTAAATATGTTAGAATCATGAATATTCACTCGACGGTTGAAATAATGTTATTTATGAGAATAGCTTACTCAAAAAGTGAAATTTGGTCAAATTAACCCCAAAATCGAAGAAATATTAACACCCGCCGCCGCATTGGCAGTGTTATAGCTGTACTTTATATCCAACCATGATAGCCGACGAGGCACTGGTCTTGTGGTGCTAATCATTTGATGCAAATCCTCAATACGGCCACCACTGCTGTTAGCTACTAAAAAGGAGAGCAAATCGCCACTATGTTTCTCAGTTAGCGTTACATGTTGCCTGTCTGAAAAAATGTGATGGACATCTCAATTCCACAGCTACACCCATTCTGGGAGCCATTTTTCAAAATGGTCACCAATTTTGATCATATATCTCATCAATTTTACCGTCACCGTCAATCGACTGGTCTGAGGCACATAGATTCCTACATAGGATATGTCATTTGACATATTTTATGCTGGACTAAAAGAAAATTGGTCTGCTAGCTGTCGAGATAATTAAGAAAATATGTCACAAACTGTTTAATTTTAATGAAGAAATGCCTAAATACTAGCTGTTGTATGTCATGCCATTGACACCACGACCTCAGTTAGATAGGTAGACAGGGAATCGCTCTACTATCGGGCAATCAGTAAAGATGGACAATCAGTCTTTGCCTGCATCCTAAATAATATTTGCATAACAAGTTATACCTCAGTTTATTCTTCTGAATATCATACCAACTGGTGCTGAAGCACTGGTCTTCCAGCCCGAACGATAAATAGTATGACTCACGAAAGAAAGTTGTGGCAATATAGAGAAACAGTTACAATAAAATGCAGAGCAAAGCATTGATATGAAATGAATACACAAAGTGTGAGATAAAAGAAGAGAAGGGGGGGGGGGCTGAGTTATATTAGACTAGCATAGCGATAGTTAGTGGGCAAGGGCATAAATAGACCATCCTTGAAGAAGTTATTGACTGTTACTGTTATGCTAGGTACACACCTACCGTTTACGACGCGATTCGCGCATACGACCTCGTTAGTCGGTAGGTGGGTGCGGGACCATAGCACACCAGACGTCCGCGATTTGCGATTACAACTCAGTTTTAGGCCTTAAAACTGAAATCGCAAGCAATTCGAAAAATGAATCGGGACGATTGCAAATCGGGAGGTGTGTGCAGTCGGTCGTATCTTAAACGGTATATGCGTGCTAGCCGCCGACCGTTCGCGTCTGAGTTTTAACGATCAACGAATCGCCGGGCCGGAAAAAGGACACGTGACAGTGTCTTAACCAAAATATTCTAATCGGTGGCTATATATTAATATTTTCTAATCGACGAATGTAAACTAAACAAATACGTAGCAGGCGCAAGGAAATTCCGCCGGTTCGGCGGCTACATATTAGACCCAAATCTATTCAACGGCGGCGATATTAATGTTTTCTAATCGACAAATGTAAACTAAACAAGTACGTAGAAGGCGCAAGGAAATTCCACCGCCGGCGATATTAATGTTTTCTAATCGACGAATGTAAACAAAACAAATAGCATTGCTACAGGAAACTGCTAGATGGCGCTGATGGCGACGTAGTTCGCGCAAAACCCACCAGGTGCGTGCAGCGCAGTCACGAATCGGCGCAAGGAAAATGCTAGATGGCGCTGATGGCGAGGTAGTTCGTGCAAAAACCCACCAGGAGCGTGGATCGCAGCCGCGAATCGGACGTTATATGTGCGCGTCCAGTCGGTATATGTGCGCATCCCTTATCTTCGGTTTTAATCGCGATCGGGTCGCGTTGGGCGCAAAGTTTTAGTGCGCGAGTCGTAAACGGTAGGTGTGTACCTAGCATTAGAAGGATGGGAGTGGTGGGTTGTATTTGTAGGGCGGCATTTTGGTGTTGAAGTGATCTTCAGGTAATATCAGCTTCTGGCAATAGTTGGTGTAAAGGTACATTTCCTTAACATAAGTTACCACTGAAAATCCAACTGCTTAATGGTGAAAACAAGACTATTCAGATTTATCCATAATATACAGTATACATCTTCAAGATGAAGAAAAATTGGTATTACGAGGATCTGCGAAAGGACCGGATTGCTCAGTATCACGAGAATACGACTGAGTGGGATATCATGGCCTGCTCTCCGAGTGGGGCAGCACTATAAAGTTGCCATGAGTGCACATTGTCACAAGTCGGTACCTCTCCTGATATGACCTCGGATGCTACCACAACCTAAGGCCTCAACAAATGTATAATATATGTTGATATCGGTTGCTTAATATATGTTGATGCAGTTTGTCTAATACATAAACATAATATATATAATTATATATATATATATATATATATGTTTAATGGCATAGGTTGTCTGATATATGTTGATGCGGTTTGTCTAATACATAAACATAATATATATAATTATATATATATATGTTTAATGGCGTGGGTTGTCTGATATATGTTGATGTGCGGTTGCCTATGGAACTAGTAATGTGCATTGCTATAACCACAGCACGCAGTTCACAAAGACATCCGTGAAAACTGGTCGAAGAGCATACATAATACATATTAATTGGTCTGAAGGTAAACCAGTATCCTGTATTGACTGGGATAGCAATAGCTTCGCAGCATGAATATCTATATTTGGACAAGCGATCTGCTGGTCGACTGCACACTGCACTGTACTGAGTGATTTGGTGATTGACGTCATTCACATGGGCAATAAAGGTAAAATCCACAGCACTACATTCAGTTTAGGTACAGTTTAGATACGATATCTTTGTTTGTTGTTGTTTTACGTCCTGGCAACATCAATGTCATATCAGGGCAGGTACCGACTTGTGAAAGTGCGCACTCATGGCGACTTTTTAGTGCTGCCTTACTGGGAAATCAGGCCGCTGGCACCATTATCCGATATCCCACTCAGTCACATTGTCCTGACACTGAGCTAGCCCTATCCTATTAAAGCTGCATAGTCCGATAAAAGCATCACATTTTCAAAACCAAAACAATGACCTAAATTTGATCGTACATATCTAACTTAGATACTGATGCACATCCTACATATTTGTTGCCACATAGAAGGGAATACTGGGCCAATTTAATAGAACCTGTTACTGCTGAAGCCTATGGTGTCAGAGTTTTGGCATGCTTGCCAAAATTATTTTGGAATGTTTGCACTTCATATATCTACAAAGTTAGCCATTTAAAATGAAAGTTGTTTCAAACTAAAGCAAGGTAGATTTAACCATCAACCTAATATAATTAATTATCTGAGAAAATGACAGAAACTCAAAACCATCGGAGTTTGCAACTTTAATGTCGAGCGCTAAGCTAGGAAGCGACAAGTACCAATTTTAAAGTCATTGGTTTGACTCGACCGGGAATTGAACTCCCGCGCTCTGCGGATTAGGCCACCGCGCCCGATATACATACGATATCTAGATCTCTCTCTCTATCTCTCTCTCTATATATATATATAGAGAGAGAGAGAGAGAGAGAGAGATATCGTATTGGAAACACCGGTTCTCATCGGATCACCAAAGTTAACCACATACGGGATGGCTGATTCGCTTCCCGTGTGGCAGGTTGAACGTTGGAAACCTACCCGAGTCAAAGCAATGATTAAAGAAATTGATACATGTTTCTAGCGAGCCAGGCAATTTGCGTTACTATACCAGGACAAGGAGCAGTGGAATGAGGAAGACCAATTGTCCAGAGATTGAAATTCCATCTGGTTAATCAACAAAGGTAGCAACAACAACAAAAGCATTGTTTTTTAATTTTTAACAGTTTCGATAGTATTTGGATGGGTGACAACATGGGAATACAAGGTGCAGTAGACATATTTATATTTATACTAGTTATAGCCTCCTAAATCAGTAGTCATGTGTATGTATGGTCCACAAATACAGCATCGACTGACCTAGCCACCATTTTTAATTTACAAATCTCGGGCGTATGAAAGTGTCAACTGAGAAGAACTAAATTAGGAAAACAAAAGCCTGATGACATAATAAAACATAAAGGAATTACAATAAGACCCCTGAGACAGTTATATTTTTTAAATACTGTTCGTTTGTTTCTTTCTTGGGGTTTAATATCATGGCAACATCTATAATCAGATCAGGACGGGTACCAACTTGTGACTATAAACTTATGGCGATTTTATAGCATTGCCAAACTGGGATACCAGCCCACCAGCCCCATGACTTGATACCCAACTCAATGAAAGTATCTTGATACCGAGTAAATAAATCCGGGTCCTATCCCATTAATGCAGGGTCCCGGGCTAGATAGGGACAAGACAATATCAACTTTGTAAGTCATTAGTTTAAGTCACCCGGGGTTCGATCGCATGACCTCCCGCGTGTGTATGTATAATATATTCGGGATACACAAAATATAGACCGATCCTTTTCCTTGGATAACAATGAATAATATAATTAATTAATTCAGAGTAAACATATCTAACTAGAATGTAAGATTAAAAAAGAAAAAACAGCTGAGTAAGCTATTATAATTATTATTATGTTCGCTTTTATAGCAAAGAAAATCCATTTAGATAATTGATATTCTGTTCTCTACTGCTTCCACGTGGATATGATTGGTAGAAACATAATGCAGTTGGTATTTTAATTTTATATTTATACTACAGAATATTGTAATACAAAATACACGGTGATTATAAGCTAAAACAACGTATTGTTATTCCCGTTTTCTGTTTAATTATATTCTGTTAATTTTATATGATAGTATTGTACATAACTATATATATAATATATATTAAATTTATCCGCGCAAATGGCGTGTTGTGCCCCGCGCAGGGGGGGCGAGGAGCAGCCGGATCCCCCCCCCCTCCACCCCGTCAGCGGGGGTGGGGGCGGGGGGCGGGGGGGGGGTGAGGGGGCAGGAACTCCAGAGCTTATTACATGCGATAATGTGATTATCACTATCCATATATATGGCCATAACAATTTAAAATAATGTAAATCTAAACTATGCCAGTGACGATCGATGAACCACTACCAATTTGCATATTGAAAGGGCTATAATGTACTCACAATTCGTTGAGTATTTCACCAATCACACATATATCTAAACGCGTATTTTGTAGAGAATACATCCCAGATGAGACGGGATGGCCGAATGAGTTGAGCGTCCGCCTCCCGTTTTGGTAGGTCGTGGGATTCGAACCCATGCGTTCGAACCTTGGTTGAGTCAAATCAATGACTTAACAATTTATACTTGTTGCTATCTATCCTGGCACTCGGCATTATTAGGATAGGGAAAGAAGTAGCAGAATGAGGAAGACAAATCGTGTGCAATTTCCCCTGCTTAAGCAACTAATGAAATTCCCCTGCTTAACAACTAATGACATTTCCCCTGCTTAATCAATTAATTTCCCCTGCTGAACCCCCTGCTTAATCAACTAATGTACAATAACAAATTTGACAAAATAAAATTCATTAGCCTCCCCCCCGACCCCCACCCAACCCCAAGTGTCTTATAACTATCTATCCAGTCACCCACGCCGGAATCAAAAAGCCAGTAGTTCTCACATAATTTTCGATGGTTCCCATCGACGAACATTTAGTGAGCCGCTGCGGCGGGAGTCACTGCGCATGCGCATGCGCATGCGCAGGCACGGGCGCAGTCTAGACGCAGGCGCTGTCTAGACGCAGGCGCAGTCTAGACGCTGGGGTTGGGACCTTTTGGCGCCTCTCCCAGCGGCCAGAGGAAGTTTTAAAAGTTGAATATATGGGCGGGCGGAACCCGGCCTGTGGAGGGTGCTGAACCCAGCAGGCAACCCACATCAAGTTTGTTATTTCACAATTAGAGTTCACTTGAGGATATGCTACGTTAAAGTTGCACAGTATAACTATAGGTCTAAAATCCCGGTCTCATACACGTTAGTGGACGTAGTTGAACGTAGTGGAGGCTAACGCAGTTGAACATAGGTGAACGTAGTTGAACGTACCAGCATCCGTACTTCTCCGGTACGTTCAACTTTGTTAGCGTCCACTACGTTCAACTACGTCCACTAACGTGTATGTGGCCAGGCCTTTAGTATCTAAAAAGATGTGTCAGAAACTCAAAACCACCGCATCATGCAACTTTTGTACTTTTTAGTAGCATGTGGCAGCAGCGGTTTTCGTCCCAAGAAATATGTCAGACTGACCATATGCTTGACGTCCAATAGCCAATGATATGAAAATGAATGCGCTCTAGAGGCGTCGTTAAATAAAACTAACTTCCCTTTATTAGTAGCAGTGCACTAATTTTCCTTCTTCCTACTACTAATAGCCGTCCTGATGTGACCTTAGATGTTGATAGGACGTAAAACAACAACAAACAAACTACTAATAGTACTAATAGTACTATGCTACTTTAATTTTAATGTATTAATTCTGTGAAGTGTGTCTCTTTTTATTCACCGTTTCAGTTTTCTCTGACGTTGCGTTAAATTACAAGTAAAAACATATACACTAAAACCTCTCTATACCGACCCCTCCACAGATTGACCACTTCCCTATATCGATCGTTTCATTTGGGTCCCAACAATACCATTGTAAGGATATTCTAACTCTCTAAATGGACCACCTCCCTAAATGGACCACTTAATATTCCCAGATCGGTCGAATTAGAGAGGTTTTACTCTATATATATATATATATATATATATATATATATATATATATATATACTAATTATAGCCTCCTAAATCAGTAGTCATGTGTATGTATGGTCCACAAATACAGCATCGACTGACCCAGCCACATATATATATATGTATATATATATATATATATATGTATATATATATATATATATATATATATATATATATACAGTAAAACCTCTCTATACTGACCCCTCCACAGATCGATCACTCCCCTATATCGATCGCTTCATTTGGGTCCCAAAAATACCATTGTAAGAATATTCTAACTCTCTAAAACGACCACCACCCAAAATGGACCACTTAAAGTCGGCCCCATGGTCGGTCGATTTAGAGAGGTTTTACTGTATATGTGTATCTTCTATAAATCTATATTTACTTCAATATCCTTTTTAATTAAAGCTGCAAGGTTTGAGTTTCGGCCATTTTTCTTAGATAAATATATTAAATTGGTTGTTATAATCTACCTAATTATTTGTGGTAACTTTTATTTTAAATGGCTAACTTTGTGGAGATATTTGAAATGCAAACATGCCAAATTAATTTTGGCATGCATACCAAAACTCTAACACCATAGGCTTAGGCAATAGCAGGTTCTATTAAATTGACTCAGTATGTCCTTCTATGTGCAAAAACATGCTTAATAAGTGTACCAGAATCTAAGTTAGATATGTAGAATAAAATATAGTCGAGTGCGTTGCTTTTGGAAATGTGATGCTTCATCAGATTACGCTGCTTTAAAGCAACAAAAAAGGCATAATTTTTAGCTAAACGATGTTGTCAAGGGATACAGTCGCCTTAATTAATTGCTAAGTCTGGGATGTATTATATGTGCTCCACTGTTACCTCGGGCAGTTTGAGCTGGCACTCAGCTTCCCAGAAAACAGTATGTGTTGGTGGTGACTGGCAGAGCTGTTACTGCAGCATACCTGCAGCCAAGTACCGGAAACAAGCACAACGAGGCTCCCTCCCGGAAGTCGCCGATAAGAAGAAGAAAAGGAACTCTTTTTAACAGAACACCCCCAGCTCCCCCACCGACAAACACACTACCTCTCCGACATCCTCCTCCAAAATTAATCATTTACCAAATTAACAGTTACTGGAGCTCTAATGGTAATCTCATTGGAATCGCACCTGACATGTGGTAATAATAATTAGACCCGTAATCATTTACAATGTCCAGGGGAAAAGCAACCCGAGTAAGTTTGTTTGTTTGTTGTTGTTTTTCGTCCTAGCAACATCTAAGGTCATATCAGGACGGGTACTGACTTGTGACAGTGCGCACTCATGGCGACTTTATAGTGCTGCCCCACTGGAAGACCAGACCACCAGCACCATGACCTGATATCCCACTCAGTCACATTATCCTGACACTGAGCCAACCAGTCCTTGCCCTATCCTAATAATGCCGAGCGCCTGGCTAGGAAGCGACAAGTATCAATTTTTAAGTCATTCATGTGACTCGACCGGGGTTCGAACCCACGACCCCACGATCTACCAACACGGGAGACGGACGCTCTAACTCATTCGGCCATCCCGTCTGATCAACCCGAGTAAGAGGCTGTATTTGTATATTATATACAGTGGTGCTGTGCTGTGGGAACTGCATTCCCTTACTTTGTTTGGGAGAGAGAACGGTGTTCCCTCACTATTTCAGATCAATCCGAACCTGCGTTCCCTCGGTTCTCTCCTTAGCACTGACTAAGTCTATGCTAACAAGGGGGGATTTCCAGTTTCATGACTTGGGCATGCTGTTAAATGTACGAAGGTCCAAGACTATTCAGTTCAGTGAGAGAACCTTGGAGATCCCGATCGCGAGGTGTGCGGACAGGGAATTGTGTGCGGTGTTTTGGACGGAATATCATTTCCGCTAAATGCCCGCAGGAGGGGAGGAAGGGGCGTTTAGGATACCGGGTGGGGCCGGCTCATTGCCCATGCCTTACTCCATGTACCAGGATACACTGAGGTTTTTTGCTGCGAGGGTGGGCTTGGATACTGACCAGGGCCTGTATGCATGAAGAATTATTTATCGCCCCTGGTGGTAGGTAAGGACTGAGTTCGGGGTAGCTATCGCCGGGGGTAAGAAATGGGTCACGGGGTATGCATGGAGCCAAAGTGGCGAGGAGGTAGCTACCCTTGTAGTTATTTATAGATTTGGGAAATCCCTCTGTGCCTGTTTGCATTCGTCGATTCGACAATATGAATAATGCCGCCGATGTAGCTGGTACGTTAATATCGCTTCGTTTTTAGGGTTAATTTGATTAAATTTCACTTATTGCATATTTAATTCTGTTAAATATGACAGCATTGAATAGATTGAGACCCA
Source organism: Branchipolynoe longqiensis (assembly GCA_030323885.1). Classification (NCBI taxonomy): domain Eukaryota; kingdom Metazoa; phylum Annelida; class Polychaeta; order Phyllodocida; family Polynoidae; genus Branchipolynoe; species Branchipolynoe longqiensis. The sequence continues at coordinate 52,178,720 of CM059188.1, read as the reverse complement.
CACACGCACACTAACCGGTGCGGCTACAGTATGGATATCGACGTCCATGCGGTGGTGGCGGCGATTTGTTTCCTTTACATTCGTCGATTCGACACTATTAATATCGTCGCCAATGCGGCGGTAGCGTTAATAACGGTTCGAATTTAGGGTTAAATTGATAAAATTTCACTTATTGCGTATGTGATTCTGTTAAATATGATCGCATTGAATAGATTTGGGCCTAATATATTGCCGCCGATGCGGCGGGTTGGCAGTATGGATATCGACGTCGCTGCGGTGGCGGCGGCGATTTGTTTACTTTACATTCGTCGATTCGACACTATTAATATCACCGTCAATGCGGCGGTAGCCTTAATACCGGTTCGAATTTAGGGTTAAATTGATCAAATTTCACTTATTGGGTATGTAATTCTGTTAAATATGATCGCATTCGATAGATTTGGCCCGAGTCGGTCCCTACCCCTGCCCTTATACCTGCTACGGAGTGGGGGTAGCTTACCCGACTTTTACCCCCCGGGGTTTGCATACCCCGGTCACATGCATAGCGATTTTCACCACTACCCCGGACATCCCCGCTACCCCCTGGGGCCGTATTCATGATGCGGTGTTAGCGAGCCAAAACTGGTTTTGGCCGGGATTTCTGGGTTAGCGGCGAAAACTCAGTACGCAAGGAGTGCAAACACACCGAGTGTAAGCTAACACCGCATCGTGAATATGGGCCCAGGTGTAGAGCGCTACCACCGCCCCATGCATACGGGCCCAGCTGTCATCGCACTCACTGAGAAGGCGGGGTTGCACGTTCCTGCCCATATGCGGAGCGAGCATTGAGGAATTAAAGGTTCAGGGGGGACTGGGTCTCCGAGACTGTGTATGCATATATCAAGACCTCACTTGCCTGTAGGATTGTGAATGACATGCGGGTGGCTGCGACTCTGAGCTCTAGGCCGGCGGCGGATGGGGTGGTGGGAGGTACTGGCGGGCCTCCTTTGGCATATGATTGCTAGCCAGACAGCAATAAAGACTTGTCCATCCCATCACCGCTTCGTTTGCTCCTTTTGATGTAGGCAAATTTATAAGGAGTATAATATATTATGCGTATATAAATGTTGGAGTTAAATGGTTCCTTATTATTATTATTATCGTTTGATTAATAATTAATTATCGTGCATATGTCTCGATAGGATATCTCGATATTGTCCAATCAATGAGCATTCCTTTCGAGCTCGGGACTCCCCTAGGTGGCGCCAAAATGGCAGGTTTGGCAGCCGGACCACCATATTTGTCATTGTTGGCCCACATTTCAAACTTTTAACCGGTAGGCATATGATTGCTAGCCAGACAGCAATAAAGACTTGTCCATCCCATCACCGCTTCGTTTCCTCCTTTTGATGTAGGCAAAGTTATATATATATATATATATATATATATATATATATATATATATATATACAGTAAAACCTCTCTAAATCGACCGACCATGGGACCGATTTTAAGATGTCCATTTAGGGAGATGGTCGGTTTAAAGAGTTAGGATACCCTTACAATGGTATTGTTGGGACCCAAATAAAGTGGTCGATATAGGGGAGTGGTCGATTTGTGAAGGAGTCGGTATAGAGTGGTTTTACTGTATATATATATATATATATATATATATATATATATATATATATATATATATATAGTAAAACCTCTCTAAATCCACCGATCTGGGAACTTTACGTGGTCCATTTAGAGAACGGTCAGTTTCGGGAGTTAGAATATTGTTACCATGGTATTGTTGGGACCCAAATAAAGCGATCGATATAAGGGAGTTGTTGAGCTGTGGAGGTGGTCGGTTAGGAAGGTTTTATTGTATATACATGTATTAAATCATTTATGTATATATATATATATATATATATATATATATATGTACTCCAACACCACGAGGGTGTATGATGCACTGGATATATTATCGTATAAAGCATATATAGTCAGTATATATATACATATATACATATATAGTCCGCGCACCATGCACCTTTGTGGTGTTCGAGGAGTTCACAGGCTTTCGTTCTAATTGCTACCCTCACGTGATAAAACACATTGTCACGTGGTTACGTTGTCGGTCACGTGAGAATGTACTGGGGCTTCACATGCTTCTTGCATGCCTCAGCTTCCTTGTAGAATCCGGGATAGATTGAGTAGTTTGTCGACCGCTTCCACGAAAATAAATATATTTAAGCAAAGCTGGGTTTTAAAGGTTGCTGTCACGAGACTGCAATACACGTAACTAGGTCAACGGGCTGTCAACAACATTGGGCAATTGAATTTCTTCTTTTTCTTTTAATCCTAGCTATATATAATCGACACTGTCTTTTAACTGTAAAGCTCTGTGTCTATTTGCCAGAAAAGTGGACGCGGTCAACGTTTTACCAGTGATTCGAGGTATACAATCGCCAAAAATACTTTAATGGTAAAATAGTGACTGTGTGGCCCAAGACACAACACAGACACACATGTATGCAGTGTATGGTCAACATGCGTTTAGCGCAAATGTAAGTGGATACATTCTATCAGAATCGGTAGAGCGCAGGCTTCCCGTGCGGTAGGTCTGGAGTTCGTATACCAGCCGAGTTAAACCTACAAACTACAAACTTACAAAATTGATACTTGTCACTACCTAGCCTGGCGCTCACCATAACTATGATAGGGCAAGGACTGGTTAGCGCAGTATCAGGATAAAATGACTGAGTGCGATATTGGGTCATGCTGCCAGCAGCCTGGTCTCCCAGTGGGGCTGCACTATAAAGGCCATAAAGTATGTACCGGTGATTGGTTTTCTATAGGGCTGCACTATAAAGGCCATAAAGTATGTACCGGTGATTGGTTTTCTATAATGTCTGGGTGATTGTACAAAATATGACATTGTCGTAGGGCTGAAGAGTGTGTGTGTATTTTAACTTACAGATCCTCTTCTGGCTGATCTAGGCCCTAAGGGGCCTCTAATGCCACCTCATTATGGCAACAACAAAATTCTTTGCACACATATGTGGGTCGACGTGGCCTAAATTCATATAATTGTGGGTGTCCTCTCCAATGTCTGTCCAGCCTTCTCTCAAATGCTTCTACCGTTGGTGCTTCAACCACTTAGTCTGGGAGACTGTCCCATGGATCTGTCACTCAAAAGAAAAGTGAGTGCTTCCTGACCTCAAGTAGTGTGTTAGCAGGTTTTGACAAATTGCTAATATAGTGTGGCATACTTTAGAAGCCACCCCAGTATATATACATGTACATATATATATATAGAGTATATATGTATATCTTCGCAAACATGTGCAGCGAAGTGTTAGCAGACCAGACTGCTGGTGCGGGCTGAGTCTTATAAACGACATGTCGGAAGGAGAGTTCTGAACATCCACAACAAAAACACAGCACCCGTCAATAAATAAGCACTTCTTAAGAGGTGCTTCTGAAACATTGCATTCCGCTTGTTCTGTACTCTTTGAAGGCCCCAAACAACTGGACCCCGTTGAACGCCCCGCTCCGCGCCAAGCAGGCATATATCCAAGGGCGGGGAGAAAGTTCCTTTCTTTCTCATCTGCGCCGAATAGAAGATAAATGGAATAAAAAATAGAAGATAGAAGAAAATAAATCAATTACGGCGCGGCATCGGTGAGTTTGGAGAGAAATAAACCTTGCCTTACCTGCTTACACACGGCCCGTAGCTATTGGCGATTGGGCAAGGCTGAGGAAACAGCACAGGAAACTGTTTGTTTGTTGTTTTACGTCCTAGCAACATCTAAGTTCATATCAGAATTGTATGTCCTGGCAACACCTAAGGTCATACCAGGACGGGTACCGAATCGTGACAGTGCACACTTATGGCGACTTTATAGTACTGCCCCACTTGGAGACCAGGCCGCCAGCACCATGACCTGATATCCCACTCAGTCATATTATTCTGACACTGAGCCAACCAGTCTCTGCCATATCATTATAATGCCGAGCGCCTGGCTAGGAAGTGACAAGCATCCATTTTGTAAGTGTTTGACTCGACGGCGAATTGAACTCTCTACCTTCCGCACGGGAGACCTGCGCTCTATCGATTTGGCCACTGCGTCCGGTGAAACTAGACTGAGATACGTGCGAGTGTGGGTGTACGTGTGTACGTGTGGGTGCGCGTGTGGGTGTGCGTATACGCGGGTGTGTATGTGACTGTCGGTGGGAGACGGTGTGTGTTTCTGTGTGTGTCAAGGGCGCATTCCATATACGCGTAATGCGTAATGCGTTATGCGTATTGCGTTATGCGTTATGCGAATGCCAGCATTCCATATACGCGTAATGCGTATTGCATTATGCGTTATGCGCTATGCAGTGAAGTATATAAGAAGTATATAAAAGGTGTGTGTGACTCTGTGTCTCTGTGTGTGTCTCTATGTGTGTGTCTGTGTCTCCGTGTCTCTGTGTGTGTCTCTGTCTGTGAGACACACACACACAGACACACACAGAGACACACACAGACACAGAGACATACACACACAGACACACACACAGACACACACAGCAACAGGGACCCAAAGACACAGACACACACACAGACACAACACAGAGACACACACAGAGACACACACACAGAGACACACCCAGATACACAGACACACCACAGAGACACACACAGAGACACACACACACAGACACACACAGAGACACATACACAGACACACACAGAGACACACACACAGAGACACACACACAGACACACACACACACAGACACAGATACACACACACAGAGACACACACACAGAGAATGGGACGGTCCAAACATGGCTCAGTTTAGCTTGCTTTGAGGGATGTTAGGACCGTCCCAAATATGAAGACTGCTTCCTAACAGGTCCGCCGCATAAACCTACACGGATGTCCGTAATTATCAGTCGCCTCCTCCAGCCTTATATCAATGGACAAATGCGACTGATGCTTTTCTGCTCGCAGACACAGAGACACAACACAGAGACACACACACAGAGACACACACACACAGACACACACACACAGAGACACACACAGATACACACACAGAGACACACACAGAGACACACAGACACACAGAGACACACACACAGAGACACACACACACAGACACACACACACACACACACACACACAGAGACACACACACAGACACAGAGACACACACACAGACACACACACAGACACAGATACACACACAGAGACACACACACACAGAGGGATGTTAGGACCGTCCCAAATATGAAGACTGCTTCCTAACAGGTCCGCCGCATAAACCTACATGGCTGTCCGTAATTATCAGTCGCCTCCTCTAGCCTTATATCAATGGACAAATGCGACTGATGCTTTTCTATTCGCCGCCACCTTTACGCATTACGCATTACGCACCGATCGCTACATGGAGCGATCGGGATAATGGATTTTATTCGCATTCGCATTCGCATTACGCATTACGCGTATATGGAATGTAGCTCATAGGTTTCAAGGCGTTTCGATTTTTGTCGCATTCGCATTCGCATTACGCATTACGCGTATATGGAATGCGCCCTTCAGTGTGTATGTGTCGGTGTGTATGTGTCAGTGTGTAGCCCTATGCGTCCGTGTGTGTAAGTGTGTATGTATGTCGGTGTGTAAGTGGGTGTGTCGGTATGTGTTGGTGTGTGTCGGTATGTGTTGGTGTGTGTCGGTATGTGTTGGTGTGTGTCAGTGTGTGTCAGTGTGCGCGTCGCTGTGCCATGTTGGTGCATGTGTGTGTTTTGGTGTGTATGTGTGTTGGTGTGCATGTTGCTGTGGGTAGTCTATCAGTGTGTGTGTGTGTGTGTCGGTGTGCATCAGTTCATATGTGTTGGTGTTCATGTGTGTGTCGATGCATGTGTATCAGTGTGCATGTTGGTGCGCGTGTCTGTGTCTCAGTGTGTGTGTCGGTGTGTATGTTGGTGTGTGTGTATGTATGTATGTATATGTCGGTGTATGTGTCAGTGCATGTGTGTTGATGTGTGTGTTTGTCAGTGTATGTGTGTCTGTATCAGTGTGTGTCAGTGTGTGTATGGGTGTGTCCATAAATGTGTGTTGGTGTGTGTCAGTGTGTATGTCAGTGTGTGTCAGCACATGTGTGTGTCAGTGCATGTGTGTATCAGTGTGTATGTTGGTGTGTGTGCCTCAATGTGTGCATATATGTGTGAATGTTGGTGTGTGTCTGTGTGTATCAGTGTGTGTGTTGCTGCATGTGTGCCTCAATGCGTATGTGTTGGTGTGAATGTTGGTGTGCATGTGTGTCTGCCTCAATGTATGTGTGTCAGTGTGTATGTTGGTGTGTGTGTGTGTCAGTGTGTATGTTGGGGTGTGCGCGCATCAATGTGTGTATCAGTGTGTATGTTGGTGCGTGTGTGCCTCAATGTATGTGGGTCAGTGTGTATGTTGGTGTGTGTGTCTGTGTGTGTATCAGTGTGTATGTGCCTCAATGTGTGTGTGTGTTGGTGTAAATGTTGGTGTGCGTGTGTGTGTCTGTGTGTATGTGTATCAGTGTGTATGTTGGTGCATGTGTGCATCAATGTGTGTGTATCGGTGTGAATGTCGGTGTGTGTATGTGTCTGTGTGTATGTTCGTGTGTGTGCCTCAATGTGTGTGTGTCGGGTGTGTGTGTATGAGTGTGTGTCTGTGTTTATCAGTGTTATGTTGGTGTGTGCGTGCCTCAATATATGTGCGTCAGTGTGAATGTTGGTGTGTGTCTATGTGTGTATCGGTGTGCATGTTGGTGTGTGTGTATGTGTGTGTATCAGTGTGTATGTTGGTGTGTGCATGCCTCAATGTGTGTGTGTCGGTGCGAATGTTGATGTGTGTGTGTATGTGTGTATCAGTGTGTATGTTGGTGCATACCTGCCTCAATGTGTGTGTATTGGTGTGTATGTTGGTGTGTGTGTCTGTGTGTGTATCAGTGTGTATGTTGGTGTGTGTGCCTGTGTGTATGTGTATCAGTGTGTATGTTGGTGCATGTGTGCCTCAATGTGTGTGTATCAGTGTGTATGTTGGTGCATGTGTGCCTCAATGTGTGTGTATTGGTGTGTATGTTGGTGTGCATGTGTGTGTCTGGGTGTGTATCAGTGTGTATGTTTGTGTGTACATGCCTGAATGTGTGTGTGTCGGTGTGAATGTTGATGTGTGTGTATATGTGTGTATCAGTGTATCAGTGTGTATGTTGGTGTGTGCATGCCTCAATGTGTGTGTATTGGTGTGTTGTGTGTGTGTGTGTCTGTATCAGTGTGTATGTTGGTGCATGTGTGCCTCAATGTGTGTGTGTGTCAGGTGTGTGTGTGGTGGTGTGTGTACCTGTGTGTGTGTCTGTGTGTGTATGAGTGTGTATGTTGGTGCATGTGTGCCTCAATGTGTGTGTGTCAGGTGTGCATGTGTGTCTGTGTGTGTACCTGTGTGTGTCTGTGTGTGTATCAGTGTGTATGTTGGTGCATGTGTGCTCAATGTGTGTGTGTCAGGTGTGCGTGTGTGTCTGTGTGTGTACCTGTGTGTATGTGTCTGTGTGTGTATCAGTGTTATGTTGGTGCATGTGTGCCTCAATGTGTGTGTGTCAGTGTGAATGCTGGTGTGTGTATATGTGTGTATCAGTGTATCAGTGTGTATGTTGGTGCATGTGTGCTCAATGTGTGTGTGTCAGGTGTGAGTGTGTCTGTGTGTGTACCTGTGTGTATGTGTCTGTGTGTGTATCAGTGTTATGTTGGTGCATGTGTGCCTCAATGTGTGTGTGTCAGTGTGAATGCTGGTGTGTGTCTGTGTGTGTGTGTATCAGTGTGTATGTTGGTGCATGTGTGCCTCAATGTGGGTGTATTGGTGTGTATGTTGGTGTGTGTATCAGTGTGTATGTTGGTGCATGCGTGCCTCAATGTGTGTGTATCGGTGTGTATGTTGGTGTGTGTATGTATGTGTGTGTGTATCAGTGTGTATGTTGGTGCATGTGTGCCTCAATGTATGTGTGTCGGGGTGTGCGTGTGTGTGTCTGTGTGTGTGTGTACCTGTGGGGCTAACCGCCTGTGGCATTGCTGCATACCACAGGGCGTGGTGGCGGGGATGGGTGGCCGGCTGGCTGGACAAAGTCCACCCGGAGGTGTGGAGCCCGGGGCTAAGGCCACTCGGAACACAACAAGCTGGGCCCTCGAACTGGTCGCTGGCCCCTGGTCCTGGATACCTGGTCAACTAAAGCTGCATTGTTCGATGAAAGCATCAAATTGTCTAAAGCAAAATACCTATCTAGATCATTTGCTGTCTGGACTCCACTTCGACCTCTTCTATCTCCCATCAGCTGCCAGTCTCCTCTCCTAGATTTATCTACAAAATATATTGTAGGGAGAGGCCAGCCAGCTTTTCACTTCCTACCACATTACTCCATTTGTGTCTCTGGCTCGCCGACTGGTCACCACAGAGCAAGGAGGCATGGCTCTTTGACTCAACTCTCCTCACTTTTCATTCCCCAACCCTACCCGTTATTTTTTTTCTCCCGGGATTACTTCTCCTGATCAAAGGAGTTGTTTGCTTGGGTGGGGCACTTTTCCTTTTTCATTGCTGCTCTGTGCTCTTTGACTGTGAATCCCATCTTGCCGCCTTCCTCCATCTCCAACCCTTTGGCACCCAGCATCAAGGTGGTTTGGCTGTATTACATGGAAGTCTCTGACTTTCAGCATCGGACTGATTTATCGGTGCCCAAGTGGTTACAAATACCCAAGTCAATCGCCTATCTAGATTTGATTCGAATGATGGCCTACTGAGTTGAGCATTGCTATGTCATAGGTTTCGAACGCCCGAGTTCGAACCCTGGCTGAGTTACTCGTGACTTAACGATTGATACTGGAAGACCTAGCAGCTGGCAAAATGACCGAATATCTAACTCAGTCACATTATTCTGATTTTAAGAAAACTGGTCATTCCCCTCTCATCACTGCAATAAATACTTAATAAGTGCAGCGGCGTCTAAGTTGGATATGTAGAATAAAATTTAGGTAAGTGTTTCAGTTTAGTAAATGGCATGCCCTCATCCGAAAAGATGGTCCGATGAAATATCAAATTTTCAAAACCAAACCAATTGTCTAGATTTGATTTTACATGTTTAACTTAGATACTGATGCACTTATTAAGCATTTGTTTCTGCGTAGAAGGCAATACTGAGTCAATTTAACAGAACCTGTTACTGCAGAAGTCTATGGTGTTGATATTTTGGCAAGCTTACCAAAACTAATTTTCCATGTTTGCATTCTAAATATCTGAAAAGTTTACCATTTAAAATGAAAGTAACTTTGAACTAATGTAAAGGAGATACTAGTGATTGATATAATATATTTATCTCAGAAAAAATACAGAAATTCAAAACCATCGGACTATGCAACTTTAACATTCACTATCGGGTCTCGGCGGCCAGGCTCCAAAACACTAACCATGGCTAGCAGCTAGCATCAATGTAAAAAAAAAAAGAGGCAAAAGACCTCCCCCAGAAGACTTCCTACTCCTATCCCACCACCCCCACTCCACTCTAAAAAAAAGTGTATCTTTTAATAACATGAATATGTGCATAAATGGAAAAATACTTTTTTTCATTCATCCAGGGGTGAAAGCGGTGAGGATGTGAGAAAGGAGAATCGTATTTGCTCTTTGTGTTGGAGTGAGGATTTTGTGGCCATGAAAGCATTCGTTTGGGGTTTTAAGTCCTAGCAGTATCCAAGATCATGTCAGTACTGATACCAACATCGTGACAGCGCGTACTCATTGCGACTTTATATATAGTTACAGACATGGAGATATTGAGACATGGAGATACAAATATAGGCATGTACAGATACACAAGGATACCGTGGTGTGGAGATACAGATACATGGAGATACAAATACAGGCATGTACAGATACACAAGGATACAGTGGTGTGGAGATACAGATACGTGGAGATACAAATACATGCATATACAGATACACAAGGATGCAGTGGTGTGGAGATACAGATACATGGAGATACAAAAATATGCATGTACAGATACACAAGGATACAGTGGTGTGGACATACAGATACATGGAGATACAAATACAGCCATGTACAGATACACAAAGAGACCGTGGTGTGGAGATACAGATACATGGAGATACAAATACAGGCATATACAGATACACAAGGATACAGTTGTGTGGAGATACAGATACATGGAGATACAAATACAGGCATGTACAGATACACAAGGATACAGTGGTGCGGACATACAGATACATGGAGATACAAATACAGGCATGTACATATACACAAGGATACAGTGGTGTGGAGATACATATACATGGAGATGCAAAGACATGTATGTACAGATACACAAAGAGACAGTGGTGTGGAGATACAGATACATGGAGATACAGATACAGGCATGTACAGATACACAAAGAGATACAGATACACGGAGATACAGATACAGGCATGTACAGATACACAACGATAGAGTGGTGTGGAGATACAGATACATGGAGATACAGAGACTTAGAGATACAGCGAACCAGAGATACAAAGACTCATAAATACAGAAACTCAGAGATACAGAAACTCGCAGATATAGAGACATGCAGATAGAGAAACATGGAGATACACAGATACTGAGATACAGAGACAAAGCGATACAGAGACAGAGATAAAGATACACCGAGATACAGAAATACCGTGACGCAGACAGACAGATAGCTATAGTAACAAAGCCGGAAAAGTGGGAGGTGGGTGGTGGGTGGTGGGTGGTAGATAGTGTGTGGTGAGTGAGTGCAGGGAGAAGCCGGGGCGAGGAGGGAGAAGGGAACAATTGGGATTTTTCAGCTGCATGGTTGTATATTTTTGTTTGTCTTATACCCCAGTCACACGAGAGCCAGCGTTCGCCGCTAACCTCCTTACGGCCAAAAGGATGCCAACCTCCAAGCATCCCACTCGGTACATTGATTCAAATACGTGGTCGGCGCCAGGTCATCACCAAGTCAGGGCCAGGTCGGGGCCAAGGCGGCACCAAGGCGGCACCAAGGCGGCACCAAGGCGGCGATGGCCCCGGGTTGGGGCGAGGGCAGCGCCGAGTCAGCGCCCTGGCGCCGACCACACAGTGAGTGCGGCATCACATGTGTTGGCGCCGCCAGGTAGGCACCAGATCGCCGGCACCGCACCAACCAAAAGATTGGTGGCAGGTCGGCAACCAGTTTTGAATGGTGCTGCCGGAACAGTGCGCAAGGAGGTTGCAGGTGCAGCAGCTTGCGTCCAAAATTTCCGAAATACACGCCTGGAGGTTGGCGTCCTGGCGGCGCCAGCACTTAAGGAGGGCATAAGGAGGGCACAATGAGGACGTTTTGACGTCATGAATCGATCGTAAGCGAACGCAGGCCTCGTGTGACTGGGGTATAACTCACCTTTGTTTGTCTAACTAACTTGTCTTGCACCACCACCCACTCCCCCCAACCCCACCACCACCCACTCCCCCCACCCCCACCACCACATACTTCCCCGACCACCACCACCACCCACCCTCAGTTTCTACTGTCAAAGCTTATAGCATGTTGTCGGTGGCAGGGAGACGGAGCATGCGCAGTCCGCGTTACTAAGTAAGCTTCACTTGTGCCCGGATGTCGTGATGTGTACAAGTTGAACTGAACGCCCGCGGATCGTCTGCGCAGAGTTTTCGCGCCTCGGCGATTACACTTGATTACACGTGGGAGATTCCCCCCGTGGTTTTGTGTGTGTGTGTTGTTTTGTTTCCTTTTAATTCTCTCTTTAAAGATAAATAAATAAATAAAACATGTGCCATGCAGTAGCTTTAAAAAAGTGGGGTACGGAACTGTGTGCTAAGTGCGCATGCTCCGTGAACCCGTTCATTGCCCAGCCACTGTGTGGTGGCGGATGTTGTTTGAGCGGTGGTAGACAGACGTCCTCTGTCGATTGCTATATAGAGGTTTTACTGTGCATATATATATATATATATTTAACCGTTTGGCTATTCCACCCCCGCTTAAGGCGAGCCTATGTGTTAATATATAATTGTTTCCATGTGAATTTCCGGGTCTGCCGCCGGGCCGCTGTCGCCTCTCATCCCGCCGCCGGTTGACCGCCTTCATGCTAACTTGACCCAGGCTAGAAAGGCGGCTACTATATCCCCAGAGGTGGGAAGTTCGACTCCATACAGTCCGTGGGGCGAAAGGTCCTTAATTAAATACGTTTATAGAACAATCGAATACCAATATCAGGTTGACCATAGCGGTTTATAATATAAGACTGGAGAATAGTAAAGAATGCAAGGAACGTTCCAATTACTTCTTAAGAGCTCACGGCTTTATTCTTACCCTAACTAACAATGTAAGAGTTCTTTCAAAGATGAATTTCACCGAATAATGACTAAGTACAATAAGTATATCCCCTCCCGTATTTGTTAAGTTAAATAAGTTTGGAATTTCGACAATAAAAGCCTAAATCTCATCTAAAACATCAGAGCATGCAGAAACATGTCTGATAGGTCTGGGCGAGAGCGCTCGACCTTCCACCATTGCTAGGAAAGTCACAATTGACGTATCCTAGGAACACTTTACAGCAGGGAACCCGGCCCCGCAAATGGTGGCAAATGCGAGCCTGGTGAGTAGCCTGCATTTCAAAATGAAACCTAATCAGCCCAGCCCGCATTTCCATCGGTCGAGTAGTCTAGCCCACTTCATATATATATATATATATATATATATATATATATAGTATAGTTATACGAGTCTTACCTTGGTACAGATGATGGATAACTGTTGTTTTACCGAGGTATAAGCCTCGGATAGATGTGGGCTAGGGAGAGGTAAGCACGTCCGGTACCAGCAATCTTAACCTACTTATTGAGGATAAAAATGACTTTCAAACAATGGATACTATTACTTTACCGAAAAGGTACACCAACGGAATAGATGTGGCAGGGTGTGGCGGGAGGGCCCTAGCCCACATCTATCCGAGGCTTATACCTCGGTAAAACAACAGTTATCCATCATCTGTACCAAGGTAAGACTCGTATAACTATACTATTTTACCTCGGTAAACAGCCTCAGGCTAGCCTCAGGCTAGGGAGACCTTTACATAATTCATTTTTATCCTTAATATCATTCTTTCTTATTATTATAACATTCTAAATTTTTGTTCTCACCTATTCTTGTTAGTTGGCGAGAAGACGCTTTGCAACGCCGGTAGGCTTTTCCTAGTCGTTTATTATAATGTTTTGCAAACGACTTAGCCGTCTTCCAGCCTGCATGCGCTAGTATTCTTTTCACAGAAATACCAAGCACCCGTGCCTTGGAGACCATGGCTCCTCTAGTTGAGTGGGAAGAGTATTTACTCGTATCCACTCCAGCCAATTTCAACACCGTAATTGTCCATCTGGCAAGTGTGTCTCGTGAAATCGCCTTATGTGGCTTTATAAAGCTCACTAATAGTTGTTGTGATGCACGTAAATCCTTTGTCTTGTATATATAAGCCCGTATGGCCGACACAACACATAATTTCCGATCATTCGGAAAACAGTCTAAGTGAACCGTTGATAAAGGGTCACCTAACGTGTTCGATTTAAGCAATTTTTCTAAATCAAACGTAGCTTGTTGCTTGTCTATTTCTAATCCAGTTAAGGATAAAGCAACAATCGTCTGTCCTCTGTGTCCGGTTACTAACAATAACAGGACCACGACCTTAAAACCTAACTGTTTTATATCTAACCACGAGTTGTGAGGCCAAGCCTGAAACAACTTAAATACTATAGAAACATCCCAAAACCAACTATACTTTGGTTTTGGAGGATTCCTTTGATAAATTGAACGAAGTAAATAACAAATAACATGATGTTTTCCAACTGTTTCGCCATCAATTCTAGGTAATATAATTGATAACGCACACCTCGCCGCATTAATCGATCCAAAGGAAAGTCCTTCATCCTCTAGAGAACGAAGAAAACCGAGCTACTTGTGAAATCTTTGGATTTGTTGGCTTAACTTTCATTAACAAACAATGTACACCCCATTTCTTTAAATAAGTTGTATACATTTTGACAGTTCCTGGCCTCCAGGCATCCGATACTATCCTATCCTCAGTAATTCTGTCCAATCCAAATTGCTGTAGCTGCTTCCTTAGAAAAGGAATGCCAATAGGGGCGTCGTTGACACGTCGCCGTGAACCACTAGCGGTCCGTGGTGCGTCAGATTCCCGAGTTTTCTTGGGAATCGTATACGATCTTTTGCCAGTTGTGAAACTGCTGGCAGCCAAGGTTGCGTGTCCCAATCGGGCACCACCAGTATCGCATGTGTCCCTTCCAAGCCGATTTTTCTCACTACTCGGCTGATAATGCTAAATGGTGGGAAAACATAAAAATAATTATTTTCCCAGGTAATAGCAAACGCATCTACTTTCCAAGCATCCGGTTCAGGATGCCAAGAAACATAACAGGGTAACTTGTTATTATTTCGTGATGCAAATAAGTCAACTTCAGGTGTACCCCATTTTTCACAAACGAAGTTAAACAAATGTGTAGAGAGAGACCACTCTAAATGGTCATGGAAATTTCTACTTTTATAATCTGCAAGTGTATTTTGTGACCCTGGAATATGCGCTACAGTCAGCCAGACTTGTTGAGCCTGTGCCCAGTTCCAAATCAGTTTAGATAACTGATTGCAAGACTTTGATTTGGTTCCACCCATGTTACGAATATATGCCATGGCAGTAGTATTATCAGTTAGTATTCTAACCTGTGATTTATTTATCTTTACTAAACTACGTAAGCCCAGATAAATAGCACGCAATTCTAGTGCATTAATATAGTCTGATTTTTCATCATCAAGCCATCTACCTCCTGTTGTGACCCCATCTCGATGAGCTCCCCAACCTTCTAACGAAGCATCAGTAGTAATTACTGTATTAGGTTCCGCCATGCGGATTGGATTTGGTGAACTTGCTATATGTTGCATCCACCATCCAATATCCTGTAACCCTTCTTGCGAAATAAACATCTTTCGCTCAAAATTGCCTTTAGTTCGTGTTAACGCTAAATTTTTATCTATTTCTAGCGACTTAATATGGGCCTTCCCATATAACACAGCAGGTGCATATGAGGTCATTATGCCAATAAGAACAGCAACCTGTCTAATTTTTGGCTTTGATAACTTAATAAGCTGAGTCGCTGTAGTCATAAACTTAATTAGTTTTTGTTCTGTTATCGACACTGTAAGGGACTGTGTATCCAGAATAAACCCTAAACATTTGAGTTGTTTTGTTGGTTTAAACACTGACTTTTGTTGATGTACATAAAACCCCAATTTAGTGAGTAATGCACATAAATCCAAAACTGCATTCACACAACCAATTTGTGTTGATGCTATAATAAAAGAATCATCTATGTATGGAAACATTATATGACCCTTCCTCGCCATTACCGAGAAAACAGGTTTAAGCAATTTAGTAAATAAACGTGGCGCACAAGCTAAGCCATTCGGCATACAGGTAAACTCATAGAGTTGGTTATCCCAAATAAATCGAAGAAATTTTCGGTATTGTTCCATTATGGGAAGCGTATAATATGCATCCTGTAAATCAACACTAGCCATCCACGCATCTGATGTAATCAGATCCCGTGCCGTATCTAGAGAGAACATTTTAAAATGTCGATATTCCACCCTTTTATTAAGGATTGTTAAATCCAGGATCATTCGAACATCACCATTAGGCTTCGGTCTCGAGAAAATGTTTGAAATAAACTGTCCTGAACAGTGTGTCACTTTTTGTATAATTCCTTTCTCAAAGAATTTATGTACCTGTTTAGTTAGTGCGTCTCGTTCAACTGGTTGAATGTTATATGGAAAAGGTATTATACTTTGTACAGGAATTTGTGTAAAGGGAATTTGAACACCCCTAACTATTTCTATAATTTCTTGGTCACTAGTAATTTTTGTGCCACTCAGAAATATGATTACTAATATTACCAGCCACAAAGTTGCTTACAGTTTGTGTGTTTTTAGAGGCTGCAGGGACTTGTAAAGTTTGTGTTTGGACCTCTACTTGGACCCGCCCCTGGGGAAAGGTCTCGACGAGTTAAACCCTCGACCTATTGGCCGTGCGGTGTTGTCGGTCCAGCCTGGGCGAGCGCCCCGGCCCCGAAACCCTTGACCGAAGTTTGAACTCGGTCTGGTTCCTCTGGTGAACCGTCGTGGACGAAAATCCCCTCGTGACTTTTTGAAACGAGGAACTTCCTGTTTCTTCTTGCCATCCATGTTTTTGCCACTCTTGGCTGCAGTCTCTACCTCTTTATAGAGGTATTGTAGTTGACCGCCAAACATCTTGGTATTATCTAAAGGTTTCCCTTTAATCGGCTCTGGAGCAAGATAGAGCGTAAACTCCTTCCCCTCATTATCGGTAACCTTCTTAGAGCGAGCCACTTCTTTGCCAGCATCTGTGCAAACTGACTTGAAGACATTTTCATATCTTCGAAACGACAGGTAATTACCTGCCGCCGCTAGTACTGCAATGCCTTTGTCCATTGTCTTAGCCAAAGACGAGAACTTATTTTCACTCTGCATCCTATTAGCCACAGGAACAATAGCTGTTAGGGTAGCCAACACTGCCTTATGCACTGTGTGCAACACATCCTCAAACTTCTTACGGTCATCCGTCATATTGACATCCCAATCCATTTCTTTAATGATGGAGTTGGGAACACCCTTTATGCCTGTTAACTCATCTCCTAACTTGGAGATAACCTCCGCCGGTTTGAACGTGCGAAAATGACCATTCACGGTCTCGCGCATAAGCGTAGTGGTTTTAACCCGCTTAGCCTTTGGCTTCTCCACCTTCTTAGCCACTTTAGTGCCAATGTCCGCATAGACCCCTTCATATACGGTGTCTGAGTCTGATTCCGTAGAAGTAGACTCAGTGGACGACTCAGAAGAAGAATATTTCCTCTTCCTCTTCTTCTTTTTGGACTTAGTCTTCCGCTTTTTGCGCAAACCAGACTCTGCCCGCTCCTTGGTGAATTCATCACCCGAAGAAATCACCTGTTTCTTCTTCTTCCTCCGTTTAGGAGAAGGAGGAGGAGGAGCCTTAAGCTCCACCGCCGAATCTGTGTCCAAGAAATCCTCAAATGAATCCTCTTGGACACTCGGCCTACGCCGCTTCCGAGACACAGGCGATTTGGCAGTCAAGATGTGGCTTTCCAATCTTGCAAAGCGAGCCTCCCAATCTGGAGGCGCAGGCACATCAGGCACTGCGTCCTCGTCCAGGTCGGAGAGGATATGCGCCCGGGGCTGTGTCGACGGCCCTGCCGACAACACGGGTGAGGAGTCGTACTCCTCGTCCACTCCACTCGGAACACGCCCCTCGGCTGCTGCTGCACCGCGCTTACTCCGCTTCGTGGCCATCGGGAACTGAAACAAACATTTTTGATCAGTCCCGGTATATATATATGTCACAATATGGTTGTTTCAAACTCATTTGGACATCTATTGGTGTTAAAGAACGTGTTTATACCGTTATAACACAGGCGTAATAAGCTAAATTTGTGCGTGGGTTGTGGGTCAAGCCCAAACCTTACGCGGGGTCGGGACCAGTGTATCGGCCCGCCCATCCCTCTGTTCCGCACACTTCTCCCACCTGTGACTACTACGTCAACAAGTTGGAGAAAATGCTACGAAACTCGGAGAAACGCCTGAAAAAGTTTTGTCTAGGGGAGTCTATAAAAGAAACCCAGGAGCATCTCCAACATTACTCTCTATTAGAGTACGAGAGAATTTCCACATGAGATAGGGCGAAACCCACATCTCTACCCATAGTCACACGGTGACCCGGGTGTTGACATAACCGCTAATAACCGGTTTGGTTCCTTCGCGAAACCCACTCGAGTGTTCTATCCTTGGTTGTTTATAACCAAATAACTCGTCCAAATTGGACCAACGAAAGTCTAAACTTTCCATATTGATGCTCTAATGCATCATAATTAAGCTAACCACAGTTTTTATTATACTTACTGCGTATTTGCTTGTATGTAGACTAATTTTGCCGGAGCAACCCAACGACACGTTATCCAGTCGTGAGTTGTATATGCTAATTGCTGGTACCGGACGTGCTTACCTCTCCCTAGCCTGAGGCTAGCCTGAGGCTGTTTACCGAGGTAAAATATATATATATATATATATAAATATATATGCCGGTTTGTACTGGACCCTAGTCCGACGCCGCCGCTTGGGAGTATGGATGCATGTTTAGGGGCAATAGGATACATGCAAACTGGCATGGTTGCATTATTGCTTTCCCCCGTTCTTTTTCTTTTAATACTTTCTTCTTATTTTTCTTTGGACCAGATGGCATGGCCAAATGAGTTGAACGTCTGTGTCCCGTTTTGGTAGATCGTGGGGTTCGAACACACGGATTTGATTCCTGGTCGAGTCAAACTAATGACTTGAACAATTGATACTCGTTGCTTCCTAACCAGGCGTTCGGCTTTATTATAATATGACAAGGACTGGTTGGCTCAGTGCCAGGATAATGTTACCGACATGGTGTTGGGGGCCTGGTCTCCCAGTGGGGCAGCACTATAAAGTCACCATGAGTGAGGATTGCCACAAGTCGGTACCCATCCTGATATGACCTTAGATGTTGCCAGGACATAAAAATGCAACAACCAATCTTATTTTTCTTTTAATTCCTCTAATAACCATAGCGTAACAATTTCTATTGATAATGATGTTAACTATGTTTGTCTCATATGACTGTCTCTCTGATGATAGGACATGAACAACATCAGGACAACAGTGGTCTGGATGCTGCGTTGTCCTCTGGAGACAGGTAGTAGGACATAATACGATCAGAGATATAAGGTATATGTCATTTTGTTGCCGGCATTGCTGGCCGTACATTCGATAATTAAATAGCTGGCATAGTTGTATCTCTAATGGAAATACATTAAAACCTCTCTAAATCGACCGACCATGGGATCGACTTTAAGTGGTCCATTTAGCGAGATGGTCAGCTTAGAAAGTTAGAATATCCTTACAATGGTAGTGTTGGGACCCAAATAAAGCGATCGATATAGGGGAGTGGTCGATCTGTCGAGGTGGTCGGTTAGAGAGGTTTTAATGGCTTCTATAAAGTTCTAATCAACCGCTGTGGTTTCTAATCAGCCATATCACACACACTACGCCTCTTGCAGGATACGGAGAAAGCACTTCACGTTCTGCGCATGCGTGATTGCACTGGCGGAAGCCAACAGATTTCGCTTGACACACCGGAAGCGGAAGTGGGGTCAGGGGGGGGCGTGGGTTGCTCATCGAGCAGGTACCGGGAACTGCGCTGAAATAATCACGACTGGGTGACTCGAGTGTTTACGACCGGAAGGAGCTGGGTTTACAACATTTAAAGTGGACAGATTGTGGTAGACCGCTTATATATGATGGTGCGTTAAAGCTGCATAGATCGAGGAGAATATTGACCCATTGACCGGACATGGTGGCCGAATTGGTAGAGCGCTGGCCTCCCGTGTGGGAGATCCGTAAGTTCGGCTCCCGGTCGAGTCAACCGACGACGTATAAAATGTATACTTGTCGCTTCCTAACTTGGTGCTCGGCATTATTGGGATAGGACAAGGACAGGTTAGCTCAGTGTCAAGATAATGTGACTGAGTGGGATATCGGATCATGGTGCTGACAGCCTGATTTCCCAGTGGGGTAGCACTATAAAAGTGGCCTTGAGTGCGCACTGTCACAAGTCGGTACTCATCCTGATATGACCTTAGGTGTTGCCAGGAAGTAAAATTCCAACAACCAACTCCTACTCTGGGTAGGACTAGGAGTAGGAGTGAATAGTTTATCCACCAATATCCACACACCAGAGCATCCATTGCGATACTGATCCGTCCTCATAGTGATATGAGAAGAGGCAATAGACTACATGACCATTCCAGCGGCGCGGTGCATTGTGGGGGATGTGGAAGAAAAACAAACCCGCGAGAAGTAGATGGCACATCCTAATACACTGGGTGCAGCTTAAATAAAAGTTTCACCCGGGACTCGCAGTACACGGGTGAATACCAGCCTTATAAAGTTATATTAAAATGGTAGAAAAATCGGGTTAATGAAATGAGTCTTTATGAGAGCCTAATTTCACAATCTAAGAAGCAACATTTATTCTTTGTATATGTCTTCATATTTCCCTACTACCTTTCAGTTGAAAAATATAATAAAACATCTGGTTTAATAAGATTTAAAAGTAAAATCGATGGCGTTCTATGGCCGCCATCTTGTCTTTTTGCATTCTCTCCCATTTCACCAACTCTGTGCCGATATAAGTAACCATTTGACACTGGAGCCAGGCATTGTACTTCCTGTTCCAGACTAAAGCTATTTTCACCCATATTTACACTACGTTGTCGTTCACCCGTGTATTACAAGTACCGGGTGAATCTTTTATCTAGGTGCAGCTATGAAATGTGCTAGTTTTAGCTCATCTCAGCTCTTGTTTGGTCCATAGAAAACCAACTAAAAAATATATATATAATCAATCTTTTGTCCAGCACTGCATTTACATCAATATAATCAGCACATGTTATGCCATGTGCATTTAGATTTAGACAAATCTGGGGACTCAAACTAGTGGTAGAGCCATAGCCAGAGTCAGTTTTACTTATTTTATTAATGTTTTTATTTATATCCTTTGGTTAATGACATGTAGAACTAGAAAATTAGTAGAGTTAATCATATATTTGTTATATATTTCTCTAAAACAAGTGTACATTGACACATTTGGCATTTTAATATTTAGAACAAGAATTAATAATAGTGATGTGGATATCAGCCTTAAAATGACTGATTGTTTTGTGTGGAATGATTGTTTCTTAGCTCAAAATGTTTAAATATGGCTAGTTTTGTCTTAATTATATTCATCAGATCATTATATTGCATGTGTGCATACATGTTTATGCCAAATTATTATGTATTGCTAGTAATTTGGAATAAAATGGAAGTTTTGCCCTACACGTATCGGCAAACTCAATGGCTGTATGCCTTTGCTTTGCTGCCAGCGCCGTTTTCAGTGCATGCGCACTCGGAACAGTGATCTCGTCTATTTTCTAGTAACCTTTAGAAGTTGGACGAACTTTCAGATTGTCGGGGCGGTCAATGGGAGAATGGCCACAGGAGAGCAGAGGTGAAGTGAGCGAGACAGGATATGGGTGTGTGGGGTGGGGGTGGGGGTAGCGGGGTGTGTGTGTGTCTGTCTGTCTTGCCGTCTGGACTATTATATAGACATGCACCTATTAACGAAGGAATGACCTTCACCTTCTCACTAAGGGAAACATATAGTGTTCAGATTGCTATGGGCTGATCGGAATACTTTTGTCAAATACAAGGAATATTCTTTATATATATATACAAAGAATATTTCTTGTATTTGACAAAAGTGTATATATACATATATATATATATATAAATATGAAGAGTTCAGGTGCAAGACCACGTAAACGCCAATCCAAAAATGGAGATAAACATTGGAATCAAACCATCAAAGAGTAGGTTGTTTTTTTTATAGTCCTACTCCTTTGTTCATTGTTCATAGGAATTAGTGAGAATTAAAATTATTTTCAGGCAAAAATCTTTTATTTAAACTACATTTTTGGATCGGCGTTTACATAGTTTGGCGCTTGAACTCTTCAAATATATATATATATATATATATATATATATATATATATATATATATATATATAATTAAAAAGTAATATATGTGTGTGTTTATGTACATATGTATATATAATTAAACACATACACAACACTTGCCTGGCTTTGGGCATTTACTATAGGATAAGGCAAGGACAGATTGGCTCGCTGTGTCTGGATAAACTGCCTGAGTGAGTCGGCTTCCAGGCGGGGCGGGATCTCAAGGGGACAGCACCAAAATGTCGTCATGTGTGTGCATTGTCACAAATCAACGCTCGCCCTGATATATGACCCTCGATGCTAATACCAAGCTAGTCAAGTATGTCGAGCATTACGCAGGGCGGCATTGTCTTGCCCCGTAGGCGAGGAGGC